>OZ010743.1:87403366-89903366 GCA_963932245.1 Tachinus rufipes
AGTCTACGAATATTAGCTATAAGGGTACATTTTATTTTACAGTTTTTTCTATTAGTACTTTTATTGCTTTTTATTACTAAATCTTTAGCTAAACCTAGTCTGTTTTTTTGGCTGATAATAGTCTAGTTTTGCTCTGAGACGGTTTGGAGTTATTTTTGAGAATAATTTGTATATGTGGGATAACAGGCTGATCACAAAGGCATTTGTCTAGTTTTGTGATATATCTTTATTTTATAGGTATTTATTGAACAATATTGGTTCTTAAGTATATTGCAGCCTTGTTTTAACATTTTGGTTTTTTTTTGTTTTTTTTTTATATATAACTCTCGTTTCCTCATAAAGTCTGCATAGAATTCTTGTACCGTTCTTGTAATTTTGTGTCTTCTTTGTTTTTGGGGATTTTTTGTTGTTAATCTTCTGAAAACATTTGTCTTTTTGTGTTGTTTAGTACTGTATGCACAATTTGGACTTTGAATTTTTTTAAATTTTTTGTTTGTCTCGGCGTATTCTACTGTTGATTTTTTGTTTGTTTGTTAAAAGTAGTCGTCTTTTTTATAGCATGTTCTCTTTGGTTTTGGCGGTGCTTGTGGGAGCGGAGACTTGAATCACTACTATTTATAGCTTTGAGCATTTTTACGTTATTTATGTTAGTCTTTTGTGTACTATCATGTCTTTGCTTTCTAGGCTATAGTTTTTGTGTCTTTTATAGTACAGCTTATAACCTGATTCGAGCTCAGTGTAACTTTTGCTTAATTTTTATTTAGTTCTTTTGTTCTGTTTTTCGATGCAATTGATCTAATATTATACGTAGCAATGTGCATTTTTGTGTGGCAGTCTGATCTCTTTCAGGTATTCTTTGCACTTTCATTCTGGCTACAGCTGCCGTTGTAGAGAACTTTTTATGATAGAGACTGAAGGTCTTTCTTTTTTAATTTCGGGAGGCGTAGGATGGAGGACTATCAACCCCTCACCGGAGATCCGCTTACAATGATATTAAAAGGAAGGAATGACCAGTATTGATTTTAAGCTATAAGACGTTTCATTCTTAATGGTTAGAGCTATGTTACTCATAACTGTAGTATTTAGTAGCAATTCGTCGGTTGAGCTGAAGACTAGCGATGAGGACGCGTGCAATGTATACGTTCACTGACCAGTATAAGTCGAATATTTCTACCTCGTATCTTACTATTACAGATATTTAAACGTAATCATAACAATGAGGAGAAAGCAGTGGAAGAAAGTGAAAATACAAACACATTAGTTAATGCGAAAACGTTATAAGACTTTAGTGACCAAAATTGGGTGTTATTTATGGAAACCAGAATCAGAAAGCTTACTGATAATAATTAAAGCTTAGCGAAGTGCAAATACTTACGGATGATAAGAACATACTAAACAGGTGCGTTGGTAAATTGGAAAATATGGAATGACAAGTATGGAAATTACTTTGAAATCTACTGATGCGGTTAGAAAAGTATATGACAACTCTGAAAATAAAGTTTAATATTATTATTTGCTGTCCCATAAGTTTTACGACTTGTTTGAAAGGGATTGATGAACCAACGGCTTTTTAGGTGACTTTCAAATCACTATTGGACAATGAGCAAGTCATATTTTTTTTTGGGGGATCGTTTATAGCTCTATAGCTATTTCATTGTTTACGAGACTCTAATATAGAACCAGACCAGAACAGTCAACTGACAAATAACATACAACATACATAACGAAACCAGTAGTGTACTTCAGTTTTATAGATTAAAAACTTATAAAAAGTTATATATCAGTACACCCAGATATTATATGCACTTTGGAAGAACTTACAGGAAGAACTATTAAAAGCAATTAAATGTAAATATTACCGACAAACTACGTAAGAACATCAAAAAAGGAATCAGCAGAATTCATAATAATAACAAATTGGTATAACAATATAAAAAAAAAATTAAAATCACATAATCTGCATTGCAGATAATATACTTTTTTTGTTGAGAAAGAAATAACAAGAAGCACTAGCCAATATAAACAGCAAACAAACGAAAGTTATGGTCAAAGCTTGAGAATAAAAATGTCAAAGATTGAAGTATATGAAAATGATACTGTACAATAACGATAAGTGATATGAATAACGTAGCATCGACAATAAGAGAAGCATTTTAAACAAGAAGACAATATCAAAATGGTTAAACTGACTGTTGATTGAAAGGTGTACTGAATCTCTTTTTAATATACAGGGAGTTTATAAATTAATGGGATTATGTAATCACTTAAAATATGCCGCCTTTTTAAAATTGTCCACTATACTACATATGTTTTCATATGTTTGCTTGACAGCTGTCAAAGTTGATCTGTCAAAACAAGTATTATAGTGAACAATTTTGAAAAGGCGGCATACTTAAAGTGATTACATAATCTCATTTATTTATAAACTCCCTGTATATTAAAAAGAGATTCTGTATACTGACCTGAGAGAGATCGTATGGAATATAGAGAAGGCCAACCAACCAATGTAGTTAAAAGATCTAAAAAGAACAGATGATGAGAAAACTCAAGACAAGTGCTATGGATTGCAAGCTCTAGAAGAGGTAAAGCTACAATAAACCTGGAATAAAGCTAACATTACTTTTCAATCTGTTTTTTGATTGTATAAATCTGGAAGCAAATAAAGAAGTATACAATATTAGCACAAGACGAAAAAGAGACAGTCACATTACAAAGAATCGAAGTAGACTAAATAAAAGCCGTTTTGAAAAGGTTCTCTTTTGTACAATGACCTGTCAAATGATAACAAAAAAGAAAAAAAAGAAAGTTGAAAAAGAAATAAAAAATGCAACCTAAAACACTAATAATCATACAACTCATATTTATAATAATTTTGTACAATGCAATAAATAAATGAATTTAAAAAAAACATCAAGGACGATTTTGATTATTTATTAAATATATTACATTATTATTAAAACTGTTTAAATACACCTAAATAAAAAAAAAACTCGATTCTTTTCACACGTTGTGTTTATTTTTCACAATTTTAAAATATTAAAAATGATTACACTTGTTTTGATTGTCTAAATCATATGACACATCTAATGGACTTATCCTACTTAACAAAAATATAAATGAAATTTAATTAATGAACATAATGATGCTAACAAACTCTAATTTCTGCATCATCAACAAAAAAGTGTATTTACATAGGATTAAAATATATTTTTTTTCAAATACTAATTATCTAAATTGAAATCAGCAGTATTTTGTTAGTTGCTAATAGAAGTATTTATTAATAGTAAGCCGATGTAGTAAACATAGATAGGACCTTCGATCGTTAATAATACCATTATATTATGATTGCGAATAAAATGTACGTACGGACGCGTAATGTGGCTAAACTCAGTTTAAACTAGATTAGTAAGGTTCTATTTGCTATAACCGGAATTTGGATATCACATCCTCGTGACATGGAGGAAACAATTCAACGAGTCATATGATATGTAGTGGAATATGCCGTTGCTATATAAATCTTGCCTTGTCAGTTATTGATAACATGTTTGTGGAACGGTAGCAAATCTTAAAAGAATATATTGACAGATAATTGAAAGAAAAATAAATTTATTATTTTGTTTATAAAATTATTATGCAATTTTGATAAATATTGATAAAATTAAACATTTTTTAGATTATTACATATTTAATCATTCATTGTTTGAAGTTTTATTAGGTTGATTATATTGTAGCTAAGAAATTTTTAAAATTTATAAAGTATTACTTTACACATATTGTAAATTTTGTGAATGCATTTTTCAAAGGAAACTTATATTTTATAAATATGTTAGTTTTACATTTGTTAAAGGTGATTTACATTTGACGTGAATATTCCTAATTGACTAATGACTATTACACTGTAGATTAACATTATACATGCATGAAGCGTGGAAGTCAATCAGATATCAAAAATAATTTACTAACTGTTTTTAATTAAGTATTAAGTAAAGGGTAGAAAAGTATGTCAATCGATATAATTATTTTTCTGCAGAAATATCAAGGCAACTTTAGTTTTTGCGACTAGCATTTAATCATGGAATAAAAACAAATAATTACATTATATATTTGAAAGGATACCACAGGCAATTTTAATTTATAATTTTACGATTTTTAATTTTATTTTAATGAAAAACTCTTAATCACAGAATTAAAATATATGCAGTGATGCAGTATTTTAATGGCAGCACAGAACATGTAACGATTGCAAATCAGCATAAGAATAATATAATATATTATGATCTTAATAATGCAATTTGTGTACCGTTTTGGTCAATTCTATTGTGAGAAATACTTTTAGAAATCGTACTCGATTGCTACGTTTTTTTATTTTTTGTTTATTCTTACGCCATTAAATGTTGAGTTACCTACACAACTTAAAAATGTTGTTTCTAAAATGCTGCTTGGCATTTTATTATAGCTTTTTATTTGTATATCTATTGCACCGTACCTAAAATCTTGTATGTAATCTCTGCGAGAGTTTTAAAAACTTTATTTGTTGCATTGGTGTTTGACATGTATAATGAATTATAATATGGATTTACATAAAATAATGCATCTAATCTTTTGTTGCACTATTAAAACGTTTGGCACAACGTCGGCTTGGATGTCTGTGATTTGTATATAGTGTAAAAATGCATTCTGAAGAACTCCGTACGTTTTTTGTTTTGGAAAACATCATTGTTGAATTGCAGTAGTAGTATTTATCTTGAAAAAACTGCCAAGGAAAATATGTTTTTTGCCGCTTGTTTTGATCAAATTTTTGAGCAATTTTTACTTTGACCAGTTTTGTAGAAATTTTAAAAAAATTACAATAGTCTATAACTAAAACTAATGTAATAACTACTCAAATTTGTTGAGACCGATTAAGAAATAAACGCGGCGGATGTTTTGCAAACACTGAATTTAGTTTTGGATTCAATTTTGAAATCATCCGTCTACTGACGCAGTGTTTCTATCTATTTAATATAACAAGATAATCTGATGAAATATTTAATGCAATATTTACTATAAACAATCAATTCAAAATTAAATTAAAACATGAAATGAAAAATTGTGTAATTACTATATTCTACTACGTCGATGACGGATTGTTGCTATGAAAAAACTAAATTGACCTTCAGAGGTTACATTATTTAATAATAAATAATAAGAACATTTAAAACTAAATGCACAGTAACACGTTTTTTAAACATATTTTATGAAAACTTGTTTTTGGTAAAATTTATTCCGGCAGCGGGATGATTTGAAAGTGTTATTATTTTGTAATTATATGCGTTTGTCACATTATCTGTCGTTGTTGGCATTTAGTAATCATGGATTAAATCATACTACAGAAATAGTTCTATCTGCACATACCATAATGGAGTTGGTTTGTGACTAAGTGTGACAGAAGTGTGCAAATGCCTCGAAAACATTGATTATCTACTACTTTTCTTCGAGTTTTGTGCAAGGATCTTCATTTCTATCCTTACAAAATCAAAATTGTCTAATTACTAAAACCGACAGATTCCCATGTTTGTCTGCATGTTGCTGAAACGGTGTTAGATCCAATTTGACGCTCCAGCATGTTCACTATTTATGGATGTCTGATGAAGTACATTTCTACTTATTTGGCTATATCAACAAGCAAAACTGTCGTTATTTTGCTTTGGAAAATCTACTTGACAAACAGCCATTAAACAACCTGAAGGTAACAATATGGCGAGGAATCTCTTCAATTATTGGTCTTTACATTTTTGAAGATCAGAAGAAAACTTTTTGACAGTCAATTTTGCCTGCTACACTGAAATGATTAGTCATACTTTTAACCAACAAATTTTTGCAGAACAACCAAAACAATTGGTTCTAGCAAGGTGGGGCTACTTTATATACTGCAAGAATATTAATGGATGCGTTGCAAAAATTGTTTCCAGGTTTTATTATCTCAAAATGCGGGAACATTGTGTGGATAAGCAAGGGTTGTATTGATAAATCTTGAAATATTTGGAAGCTGAAAATGAAAGTGAAGGAATGTCTAACATTCTGAATTTTATGGTCCGGCTTTAAGAATGTACAGCTTTGACATGCGTCACTAGTATATCTGGAGGAAACCTGGCGATTTCTTCATGAATTTTGCTTGAGTTTTTGTAAGTTTTAAGGACTATGTTTTCTTATAAGGGGATAAGGTCAATGTGGCAAATATTGTCTCACCTTTCGAACCGTTATTCGAAGTGCCAAGCCATGTTTCCGAGCAGAACTTGTTGGTGACTGGTGTCCTTACGGTTTTTTTTTTTATCAGGAACAAAGTTGTTTGTATTATAAACCAAGAACTAGACCTCAATCAATCTCATAGTGACACGAATATAAAATTGCTGAGAACACTTTTTGATTAAAAGTAAGAGAAACAAAGATCTTTTCAGATCAGATTGCAATAGTAAAATGTGAAAGTGAAACCGTATAGCATAAGGAGCTTACGAAATTGGTAGAAATTATTTTCTGAGACATACAATGAAAGAAAGATGATAAGAAGCTTATCACGCGGTTTTCTATGTTTGTTTATTTGCACACATTTGATATTGTTGCAACAAAACAACATGCTACTTCTACGATAGTCATATTTGTAGTACAACGTAAACTGAAAATATGTTTTATTGTGTTTTTTTTTTTTACTTTAAATACTTTGTATCTTGGAAACGTTAAACAATTTAATAAGGAAAATGCACTTTTAACTACTTTTGTAACAACCTTGTATAAACAAGATGCTTAAAATAAAAGCCTAAGAGGATTTTGGAAACCTTCACATTTCCAAAGTTTGTTAAATTTGAACAAAGTTGCGCAGTTAGACTGAACGTTTATAGATAGGCAAAATGCAGAAAGCTTCTATACATTTTACAATAATCTTATTATAATCTCACCTGAATTGCTTAAAAGCTATGCAAAAATGGAAATATTTGTTGTATAATCAGTTTGTTGGAGTCTACACTGCAAACTACTTTGTGGTATTGCTACTCCTGTATGGTCCTGCCATATTTAACTATATGTTACTATGAGTTATGTGAAGTTTTTGTGGAAAGCTTTCTTTTTATTAACACATAACCGACTTATTTTATCGATCTAGAGTGTCGGTAAATATCCAATAGCTAGCCATAGACGGACACATTTCTTGGCACATTTGCAGGCTAAAGTGATGGAAAATCCGTGCATTTATTGCTGACTTAGCGTGCCATATCACGAGCCATGCATAAGAGGCATCATATCTCAACTTGCACGCCTCATAGTTTAAAAGTTTTAGCTAGCCATAGACGAAAACATTTTTCGGCACATTTGCATGCGGCGAGAGCCAAAAACTACGTTAATTTGTCGTGCAAATCATCACAAAATATAAACAGGCGGATTTACGTGTGACACACCAGAACGACAGATAAATCGTTTGCTGGACGTGGACGTTTATGGTTATGGAGCGAGTACATACAGATCTAAAAGATACTATTTTATTTGTGTTTGAATCTACCATGTTCGTGCATTTTGAGCGACTTACACAACAACAAATAAGTTTGTCCAACGGGCATAAACTAAGAAGTTTTGTTTATCTTGTTTTTCTTTTGTTGCTACATCTGTCTTGAGACGTTGGCTGTTATCATTTCTACTAACTGTCGGTGTGACCGCTTCGGTCTGTTGCGGTGCTTGTATGTTTCTAAACCATGATAGTTTTTTTGGCCAATCATCCACATTTTCTTTTCGACTTTGCTTTACATTATTAGATGGAGCACGTTATATCTTGGTCTACGTATGATGTAGCCTAAATAATTGAGTCTAAGAAATTTTCAGCATTCTGCGATAACACCACATTTTGAATGCTTAGTATTGGTATTTATTTTATACTCTCAGATTGACATTAAGTTTTTTGGAATATAAGATCTGAATACAGGTTAAATAAAACAGGCGACAAAACACATCATATTGGGATTTTGTTGCTTATTTTATCGTATATTTTAAACTTTGCGAACTGATTATAGTATAAGGCTCTTAACAGTCTGATATTTTGATTGTCTAGTCTTATCTGATCTAGTTTATCAAACAAAAGATCATGCTGGGCGCTTTATGAAAATCTATGAAACAGATGTAGATTTTTTTCTAAACTTGTTTGTGTTTGTGAAAAAGAGAGCTTCTGGGGTTAGATTGTCTTTACAGATTCTGTACCTACATGCGATTTTGTATCAGCTTCAACAGAAGTTTTAAGCTGTTGGACATGTAGTCTGTAATCATTGCATTTATTTGGTTTTTTTTTTGGCAGAGGTTGCTCATTCCTCTGGTATAAGTACAGCAGCTGGAGTATATTTTATTTTAAAATAAAATAGAATTGTAATGCTTCTATCATCTAAGGTTTTCATTATTCTTTAGGTATCTTACCGAAGCCGTGCTGTATTATGTTTGGCTTGTCGTATGGTTAGTTTTTGTTTTTTTGTATGAATATTGGTATTTTTGTTTTTTTGCATATTTGTTGTTGTTTGATTACGATCTGGGTCTTTGAAAGGTTTTGTATATAGTCTTTGTCAAGAGTTTTTCAGCTGTGTTCTTTAAGATATGTATTTTCTTTCACTTATATATTTTAGAAGTCGTTTTCAGTTTTTTGTGTTGGATGGTATTGAGCTGTTTTTCGAGACTTTATAATTATATTCAACGCAGGATTCTTTAAACCAATTTTTTTGGCTATATTTTGTTTGATTGTTCTTACTATTGCGCCTTTTTCTCATGAGATCTCATCCATTCTTCTCTTTTTTGAGGTTTCAGCATGGACGAGAATGCTCTTTATATGACCCCAATTGACTTTTGCATCATTTTTAGTTTTGTAAAAGTGGATTGCTGTGATTAATATGCACTAGTGATATTTTTTATTGCAAAAATAACCTGAGTTTTGAACATTCTCTCTGTTCGTAATTTTCTAGAAGTGCTATATATTGGCAAGTTATAGGTTGTCGTGTTTTGGCGATGCTTGATGACCTGAAAGCTACTTTTTTTAAGGAAATACTTTAACCAAGAAAACATTTTTGTATGAGAAAGAATGATTCCAAAATAGAATTTACGCTTCAAAAATAAACCAACTTGTAAAAAGACGTTAGTACTGGCCTTTGACAGCATCTAGACAATGAATGAAAAAAGAAATTTAAATCCCATTTTTCTTCAGTGCTAAACTGGAGAGATATGTCAACAGAATAGATAAGGTTGGCCTCTTCGTGCCTTCTGTTGAGTTGACCAACTAAGTTAATATTTTATTATACTGTGTTAATACTAAAAATATACTGTGTTAATACAAAAAACATTATACAGGGTGATTATAAATGTTTGGGATTATGAAACCATATAATGTTCGTTTGTGCCGCTCTAATGAAATGCGTAAACAAAGTTGCCTATCTTAGGATTCAATAATCAAAATATTTTCATATGTTTACATTGTTAGCATGTTTATAATTATCAGTTGTAAGCTCTCGAACACAATCCGGACTATAATAGAGCCATTCCCCATTATCAAACCGCCCATTCCTAAAGTAGGATTCAATAATAAAAATATTTTCTTCATTTGTATACATTCTTATAACCTTGCTTGCTTGACAGCTGTCAAAGTTGAATTGTCAAAACAAATAGTATAGTGGACAATTTTAAAAAAGGCGGCACATTTAAAGTGATTACATAATCCCATTCATTTATAGAGACCCTGTATGTAAAAAATAGAAATAAAAGGAAACTCGCTTTTGTCTAAAAATACAGTTAATAACAACAGATGAAGTAACTGATTCGATATTCCTTAATACCACGCAATATAATATTATATTTGAATTGACGTTTGTACTGAAACTTGCCATATTTTTCACACAAAGTTTATTCACAAATACATTGAAAAGAAAATGAAATTTTTAAAGAATATTGTATAAAATAAAAATTATTTTTGAAAAATCCGGTACCTGTTCAATCAAATTCCATTTTTAAACGCAAATTCGGCCACGGTCAGAGACTATTGTATACAAAATACACTAAATATTCACAATTTTTATTAAGTTTATTTTGCAATGTGCTGCTTTAAACCTATACATGTTTTATGTATTTCGTAGAAATTAATTTTTAATTTATTTTATTCTTCATTATACTCATGCGAATGTTTTTTTTTTTAAATTTTTGTTTTAAATAAATGCAAATATTATGAGATATTCTTTTATAATTTTATATAAGGTTTATAAAACATTAAACAAGTTTTAAATTGGAAGATTGCTAAATTAACTGGATTAATTAAAGCGAAACATTTCGCTCGGTGATGATGAAGTGGGTTCGCAGCAGAATCGTGCGCTCTCCATAGAATATAGAGGGCTTTTCTCTTGAAATTTCCACATAAAAAAATCGCTGACATGGAAGTTTGACAAAAATCATAAATAAACAAAGCTATTTATAGATAGAGTATGAACGAAAATAGTAATGGAATTTAGTATTGTCGAGTTGTTGATGCTTCGCTGCGGACTAATTTTATGCTGTGGGGAATGTTGTGTTGACGTGAGTTTGCGCTCAATATTACACTCCCGTACCGAATTAAACCGCTCATTCCTGGCGTAACTGGTTTTAACTGGCTACGACCATTATCTAGTAATGAAGTAGATTTTAAACCAGACCTTTACAAAACTTACATACGTACTTACTGCTGCACAAATATATGCACAATATTCTAACAGCTCCGCATTTAAACACGCCCCAGCAAATATAAGTCTTCATTATATTATTATATAAAGGAATACCAAATATTTAAACAGTGATTATTCATGTGCCAGCGTTGGAGCCGTGCGAAAGTGTTGAAAATTATGTGTTTGAAAGTTTAAACTTGTACTACCAAATGGAATGTAATATAATAATATAGTGTTAACGTTATAAAACATTTTCGGTTAAATGCTTCCTAATTGAGTGAACATCCATCAGCTAATGTTCGGCAGTATACACAATCAGTGCAGGCATAACAGTGTGTTTAGAAGCGATCAGGAATGGTTGAAAAAAAATTCGGCGCTTCGTCACATTTTGAATACGTTGTTGATGCAACAAGGCAGACGGTTTTTATATTTCTACCAATTATTGTGGTTCTCCGAGGGTATTTCATCAGATGACAAAAGTTTTACCCATAGCTTGTGGGCTGTAAAGAGAAAAGAGTAACATCCAAGATGTACCTTCTTATTCACACAATGACAATCACAGAATGTGATTACGTTTTGCAGGCGCAATTTTTTCATGCCTTCGGTCAAATACATGATTCCAGGCTGATTGGAAGAAGAGTCAGCGTAAGGGTTCATCCCTATTTGAGGAACAACAGAAACAAAATGAATTTGCACAGGTTATCAACCCCCAATCTCAAAGCAATGATGAAGAGAAATTCCGCAAATATTAAACACCATCTAAGAACAATTAAAATGTATGCTATAAATAAATTCAATTCAATTATGCAACTTGATTTATCGTTTACGCTTCAGGAAAAAAATAACATCACGTTTTTAATGAAAACTTAAAATCCGGTTTTTCTATTTTGCACATTCTAGTCATTAAATGTTATTTAAAGAATCAGAATTTAAAAAAATCAATTATGCCTTGCAAGTTAAATTATATATCTGATTTAGTCCGGTATAAAATAATATGTTTTGTTCCGCACGTATACTAATTGCGAATATTTTTGTTACAGTGGAAGCCAGAATAATTTCCAAGGTCAACAAACTCCAGATGACAAGACTTTAGTGCCAATTTCATCACCTGTCTGTACCACTCCTACGATTATTGAAAAGCCACAAGAAGAACCAGTTGTAAGCATTACTCATGTTAGTGATTCATTTTTCTTTTATACAATTTAATAATACTTTTTTACTGATAAATTTTAATTAATATTATGAAATGATAGTTATGCTGAAACTTAAATGAAATTTAAATTAAACTTCGACCTCTCCTCAGGAGACTAATTCACCAGTTAATACCAGATATGAATTGGCGGTTTAGTTCTATTGCATATGGATTTTGCTACTGACGATAAATTCACCAAATTTCAACTGGAAAGATCCAGTTTTATAATCCAGCATTATCCCCACTTTAATGAAGAAGAGGCTAAGATCAATTGATATTATTGTTGTAATGTGCTTTGTAGATTATGAAAGAGATTATTTTTATAGCGATTAAATTCAATTAAATAACAAATTACAATTATTGTTTTAACATATTTTTAAGTTAAGTTATGTATGTACTTTTTTAAAGAAACTATACGCACCAAATGAGTGATTTCAAACTTGCTTAAAATATCAAAACTGCGCTACTAATTTATTATTCAATAGATCGCACTATCCCACCATCTTCGAATCTTAGAGATCATTCCGAATTGGTTATACTTTGTATTAGCATCCTTGGCGCCTCTTTTTAATATTATTTTACTTAACGGTATAATAAAGCTTTAAAATTTGGTATTATACAATTAGTAGGTATTCTTTAATAATAATATTTAGAGTTTTTATGGGTTATAACTACAATACCTACTAGAAATCTATTTTTTTTTTTAATTTGTTTTGACGGTTTATTTCTACTACGGGACTAGTTACCGACGTTTGAGTTTAATATTACCATATCTGGAAATGTTGCTACAAATTTAGAAATTTCAGCTAGAATTATTGGGTTCACGCAACGCAACATCCAGCAGTACACAGGACTTACTTAATGTTTTATCCGATTTTTGTTTCAAAAACTGACTATCCAAATAGACGCTTCTGTAATTACTGCACTAGTTGGGCGGTTAGAAATATTGAACTCCAGGTAGACGTAGACAATTTTATATAAATATGTAGTTATGGACTAAATAACCATACGCGTCAGTATTTTGCTATAGGTTATAAAAAAAAAAATGACGAACATCGTAGGCATTAGGAAATCGAAATCTTGGGATCATTTTATCACATTTTATTGCATTCATCTGCCTCACTGGGGTGTCTTTTTTC
Organism: Tachinus rufipes; assembly: GCA_963932245.1. Lineage (NCBI taxonomy): Eukaryota > Metazoa > Arthropoda > Insecta > Coleoptera > Staphylinidae > Tachinus > Tachinus rufipes. Next base: position 87,416,380 of record OZ010743.1, read on the forward strand.
CGCCAAAACTTAAATACTTGGTTTTTAAATAGAAAATATAAAATATATTGGTATAGATTTTAGATAGGAAATGAGGAAAATGCAATTTATTATAAAAAAAATTGAAAATGTAAGGTTTACTATTTAAAGTTTTGTTAGCTGCAGTATAAAGCTTGTTATCTGTATTATATAGCTAATCCAAATATTATTTTATTTGTAACGATTTGGAAATATTATCAGTTCTCAGATGACAAACAATAAAACTTTTAAGCTTGTGCGGTTTTTTTTTGGAAACTTATATTGTGTGGACACTTACTTTTGCACAATTACGCAAGTGATTAAGAAATAATCTATTGTTGTCAATGTGCAGGAAATTAAACAAAAAAGTTTTCTCAGGGTCTAATTTTTGCGGATATATTAGGTTAGGTGACTGAAATCTAAGTAGCATTTTGTCTCATTTCACTGGCATTTTATTCAATTCTCTATGCATATTGCTAGACAGCAAGATTGTTACCGAGTAAAAAAGCGTAATAAAAACGCAAAATTGATGAGCAACCTTGCTTGATGCTCGATAACAGTATTGCTATCTAGCATCACAACGATTTGTTATTGGGCTAGGAGGGCGTTTGTATTAGAAAATGCTCTTATAGTGTCGCCCTATAAGACGTCGCATGTACCACACCTATGTCTGGAGAAGCGGGGAAGCAGCTTATTTTGACCTAATAGTGGTGCATTTTGCGCCTTCTCCGAAGCTTGTGCATATAATTGCTTCTTGCAAGCGTTGAGACTGCTTTTAGGTGGAGCAGAAGGCTGCTTTGGAGAAGCAGGTGCTTTACTGTGGGCTTTGTTGTTGCGGCTTATTTTTAGTTTGCGATAAACTGGGCAGCCCTTGTAACGGTGTGAGGCGCACGCGCGCATGTAGCGCCCAGACTCCTTTTTGGTTTTGCACTCGGAGCTTGGATGTGCTTCGGCGCATTTAACGCACGCTTACCTTGAGTTGTACGTAGATGCCGTGTGACCGTAGCGTTGGCAACGGTGCGCTAACTCGTTTTTTGTTTGTATTCCACAGCTACACGAAGCCTGCATATCTCGGTGAGAGACAAGATCTCTCTACGTTTAGCTTCCTATGGAACGCACCCTTAAATTTTGTTCTATTTTGTACATTTTTATCATGGGGACATTCATGAATGAGCAACGTTTGAAAATTATGGAGTCTGTGGTCGCAACTTTAAGAGCACTTACTTCAATTTTTTGTCGTAATCATTGCTGACTATTCGTACTATAGAGGATAAATTTGAGTCAACATATTTACTATTGAATGTTCTTGTAAGACAACGCACCGGTCGAAGTAAATGTTGCAGTCGTAAGTGCTTCAGTTCAAAATGAGCCAAATCAGTCGATTCACAGGAATTGGGAATTTTACGTGAAAATCTTTGCCTACATCCTTGCAAGATCAAATTAACTCTAGAATTGAAGCCTCTTGATCATTTGAAACGCCAAATCTTTTTCGATAGGGCTCTGCAAAAGTTTGAAGAAAATTATGAATTTCATCGAAAAATTATCTTAAGCAATGAAGTTTATTTTTGACTTAATGGCTTTTTCAATAAACAAAACATGCGTTATTGGGCAGCAACAAACTCACATGTACTTCAAGAAACTATCATCTATAAAAATTACCGTGTGGTGTGATTAGACCGTATATTTTTGTGGATGAAAATGATCGCCATGTTACGGTCAATGGTTGCAAGATTATTTTTGGCCAGAATTGGATGGACTTGACATCAGTGATATGTGATTCCAACAAGATGGTGCCAGATGCCACTCAGCTGATCAAACAATTGATCTAATAAAGGGAAGTTCCGTAATTGTGTAATTGTGCTCATGCGATTTAACGCATCCAACGGGATTTCTTTTTATGGGGTTACGTTAAGTCGTTGGTTTATGCCAACAAGCTAATAGAGGAACTTAGGAACAATATCGAATGCGAATTTGTCTACGTTTCGGCCGATATGTGTGGAAAATTGGTTCCAAGATTGCTGCCATCGTGATCTCAGTGGTCATATGAACGAGATGGAATAAATTTCAGCCCGGTATCTCAATTATTTTGTGTTTTATTTAAATAAAAAATTGTTATATTCTTATTGAAAAACTTTTTATTTTGAATCTTCTGGATTATGCAAGATTTGTGAACATGTGGTAAACAAAATGTATTGCTTTTTGGATATATACAAAGTAATAATAAAAACAATCACAGATTCTTAGAATTTTTAATTCAAGAATTTAAATTAAATAAATGTTGTTTGCAGAGGAATTATTTAATTATCGACTAAAACAAGGTCAGCATAGTAAACAGAATATGATAAACATTAAAGTACAGATAGGAAATGCAAGTTTACACAAGTAAAAAGTTTATTTATTATTTATATTCGATTGCAATAGATTTAAAAAATATACTAATAAGCAAGACGATTCTTTATTCTGCTAACAAATTTTAGATTTTAAATGTTCTTTTCACTCATTTGTTTCATAAATTAGATATAACCACAACAATATTACGATATTTTGAAAAATAAAATTGTGTGTATTTATTGTGTATTTTATACAAATTACCTAGCTTGATTTAAGCAGACCAAAGGTCTCTCTGAGTATAATAATTAATATTTGACGCTGAAACCATGAATGCTACAAGGTTAGTAAATTAACACATAATTTACTCTTGTGAGATTCGATCTTAGGATCCCCAATACTTACAAGTTTAGACTAGGTTGCTTTATAATGTTCCTATTTAAATTTAATAAGATAATACTATTTATCCGTGTATGGAAATGGACGTAATATTTTTTTGTTTGTTTTCAGTCTACTGCCTTGACCGCATTATGTATATCAATAATTAACCATGACACTCAATAAATCAAAAGTTGCATTGGGTGTATAATATATCAATATTTCAATAAATATAACAAATAATAAGTTTAATAAATGGCTCTGATTTTGAGCTATTGATTGGGTATTACTGTCTGACTGCTGAGTAGTTTTATGTCGGATTTTTTGTTTTGTGAAGTATTTCAATGGTATTCTTGTAGTTTTCTTTGTCCGATATTTTAAATCACTTTGTCAATAGACCGGCTATAGAGGATGGAGCACTTGTTGGTTTATTGTTAAGAGGTGCACCTTCCGGTTATTTATTGAAAACTATATTCAATTCAATTTTGCAGTCTATTGTTTGTGGCTCTATTTAAGTAGCGCATTGCTCGATGGATGTTTTTAATAATTGTTTTTAATATTTTCTCGTTTCTGTTAACATATTTAGTTGGAATCAAATTAATCCAATTTTAAATCGCTTAGTTATTGGTTACAAAAAAATCATTTATCATGTTTCACCAATGCGTATTACCATTCCTTACTACTGGGCACAAACATGGTCTTTCACTAAAGGCAGCTTACGTAGGTTATCAGTAACACAAAGAGCAAAGAATGTTACACATTACCCTCAGAGACCACCAAAGAACTACGTGGATAAGGGAGAGAATCAAGGTTAACAGTTTTTGGACTGAAGTGGAATTTTGCAGGACATATTGCACGATATGGAGACATTGATTTAGCAAAAGACCAATGGACGACCGTAAACTGGGTGGGTGATGATGTGAAGAGGGTAGTTTTGGATTCGCCTGGATAAGAGTAGCACAGGACCGAAAAAGATTTCAGATATGAGGGAGGCCTACATCCGATAATGGATTGAAAGGGGCTAATAGATAGATAGAATAATTAGAGTAATTTCAATTTGACCGTAGCTCTGTTGCCTTCTTTATTTTCAAAGAAGTAGATCATTCCAAAATCCCGCAACAAACAGTCACTCTTTTTAGATTCTACAAATTATTTCTATTGTCATAGCATTTAAGTTAAAATGATTTTTATTCGAAAAGTGTGTTTTTGTGACCAAATTGACTTCATTTTGCAAATCATTTATGGTTTACTCGGAACATCGAAAACAAAGAAAATGGTCATTTTGCATGAACGCATCTTGAGTGCAATGTTCTCACCGGAGACATATGACGAATTATGAGTTCAGGTTTTTTCGCCGGATATAGCTTTTGTTTTACAAACTTTTATTAGCAAATTGCGCAAATTTTGGGATATTACTTAACTAGTCTAGTGTTGCTCAGAAATTTTTCAAAACTCAAAACTTGTTAACAGCTCACACTTATATTTACGTTTCTATTTTTTCCAACCAGCACGGAAGAAATTAATATTTTAGAAATGTAGAGGCTTAATCTTTTGTTTGATTAAATGCTAATATAAAATTATTGTAGGCATAAGACGTAGACGTAACAGGAAATATAATGAAAATGTTTATAAATAAAGGTCGTCTAGCATTACATAGTATTTTTTAATTGTGTTAAAGATTTCACTGACGTCACTATTTTAATTTATGCTAACTGACCTAACATAACACATGACATACAAAATTTTTCACAATTTGTACACTTTTTTCTTCAAAATTAATATAAATATGGAAAATAAAATGATTGTCTACTCAACTACTAATATCAATTTTATTTCAAAATTCGTCATTGTGTATATTTAATAAACGTGTGTGCATTTGCAGCATGTAACACAATCGCTATACAGCAGTCTGCAAAATGTATCAATTTATTCTCATCGATTTTTCTAGATACAATATCTCTAGGCTATACCTATTTGTTACGATATGCATTGCATTCATAAAATTTATCTTGAGTTGATGTAAGATTTAATTTAAAGTCTCGGTATGTTTAATTTCAGTAATGTAACTCGTTTATAGAATTAAATTAATTATTCATTGATTACATCACATTATCTAAATATAGCATTTTAATTATTTCAACATTAATTGCGTATCATTACAAGAATCACTTGACTACAATTCTATTTTTAAGAAATGCATTATAAATAGCTTGCTATATTTTATGCTGAAACTAAAAACACATACATATGCCTTGGGAAATCCTCCACTAACCTTGTTTTTAACTTTAGAAATTGTTAATTTCTTAATATTTTAGTAGACTTGTAGCGCAATTATTGTTTCTGTATGCTAATTTCGTGAAACACATGTCATCATTCTTAGGCTGTAAAAATGCTGAAACATACTTTTTATTATTTTGCCAACACGCAATAAAAAATATATTTATTATATTAATTAATAATGAATTTAAATTAAGTTAATTTTTGTTTACCATTATTGAAATTTGCAAATTAAACTTTGAAAAATTTAAACATTTTTTTGTTAGTGAAAAATGGTATTTTTACAATATAAAGAACATTATATAAGAAATCAGAGATATTTAATTTTTTTCAGTTTATTAATAAAACAATATCAATAATTAACTAAAACACTTAAATTGTTTTAACATAAGTTCAAGGATGATAACTCATTTAACATAATATTTATCTCGTGGCTTCTAATCATATGACTAAATACATGTTTGTTTGTTTGTTTGCAGGTTATTACCAATGAACAATTAATAGCAAGTGCAAATCCCCAACAAACTATTAATTGGCTGACCGCTAATAGGTTTGATAAATATTTGCAAACGTTCGCCAGCTTCTCGGGAGCGGATATGCTGCGCATGTCACGTGACGATCTAATACAAATCTGTGGACATGCAGATGGAATTCGATTGTACAATGCGTTGCATTCAAAGTAAGTATAAATAGTAACCAATAAATTAATTAAGCAATGTATTATTAGACTGAATCAAATGAAATTAATGATGATTCAAAATGATTAAAACGTTTCAACTTACTTATTTTTTTAACTTAAATGCATCGCCGTAACCGCTACTTACTTCACATGTGCGAGAAAAGTTGCTTGGGTCTATCTTTATGTTTTGTTGATAAAACGTTCAAAATCTGTTTTGTATTATTATTATTTGTAAGGTATTATGTCCGAAACGTTAAAACGTTAAGGCATACAAGTTTGAGGATGCTGAACTATTATGCTAGTGAAAGCGGGAATTGCGATTCATATGTCTTTGTCCACCTCGAGATTAGGCAATTTTGTTTAACTTTTACGAAACTTTATTAGTCAAGCCAAGTCGGTAGTGTCTTGGTGGATGCTGACTAATGCAAAATGAATTATTACATGGCATGTTAGTGGATGTCATTGTGGTGCCTATATATTAGCGATCAGTTTGCTTTTATTTGGTTAAAACCTTCTCGTTTTGTCATTTAATAAGCAAGCTTTAGTGTAATGCGACCAGTCAATTATAGATATAATTTAAAGTGACAGCAACAATAGCGAAACGTGAGACAACGACAGGCATCTCTTAACTATTGTTGTTTCCTTTGGTCTCTTGTGACTTGTCTTGGTATCCACTCTTTTGCTTGTTTCAAATAAAAACTTTACGTTTTTATTCTCTCGAATAATGATAATTAATGAAATGATTAGTACTTTGGAAACAGCAATTTTAATTACAATTCTAATATTAATAAGTTACAAAAAATGTTAAATAAATCGAGACGAGCGACAGAGATTGGCACAATGGACATTAATACATCTCTGTTGAAGCGGTCAGGTTTCTCGTAGCTTGTCCCGGTCTCCGGTTGGTTATGCACAAAGTTATTTAATATGTTGACTGCTCAAAAATAGCTCATATATTTTGTATTCTGTGGTGATTCTTCTTTTTATAACACTGTGCTTGCTACCCGCGTAGGCGCCCCACTCGTATGTTTGTGGTGTGCGATAATAGTTCTACACAAACATTTGGGACCTACAGTTTAACGTGGAATCCGAATCACACCACTAGGCATACTTTGCTGGCTTTGAAAGGAGACCTCTGCAAACTATATTCGACAAATTAGATGAGATGATACTATTGAGAATCTATTTTGTTATGTACAGAACGGAATTCACATAATGATTTGATAAGTAATTAACGCATTTTATTTCACGACACATAATCAAATGCATAGCCAAAAATACTAAACTGTTTTTTGTATTGTTTCAGGTCTATAGCACCCAAGCTAACCATCTACATATGCCGCGAAAATACAAGTGTATTTAACGCCGTTTATTTATCCGGATTAAGCAATTGTGAATTAGTGCAGAAACTTTCTACACTTTTAAACATACCCCAGGACCAAGTTAGGGACATCTACATCCAAGGTCCTCAGTCAATTCACATACAATTAAACAATGATGTTATTAAACACATCAAAGATGAGACCATGTTTAATGTTGAAATACTCCAAGAAAATGGCCGATTTATTTTCTTAATGAAGCCTATCATCAAATCTTAAACAAGTGCAATTACGACAAATTATATTTATATAGATATTATACAACAATACTTTATTTACATTGTATTTTATATTAATTATTAAGATACTAACCAAGAAAATATTAAATTAGTTTGTTACTGTTTTATTGTTATAATATAAGAGATGAGAATTATTATAGAAGACTGGCAAAAATAAGCGAGTTTACTTTAAGTGTAATTTATAAGAAATTTGCTTAATATTAGTACAAACTTACTTTTAGTTGCATTATGATTTAAGCATGCATGTTTAAATATAGTCATATGTTATTATTATATTGTTTTATATAAGCCTAAACAATTGATATTGTTTTGAAATTATATTATTGTTATATTTTAGAAGTTTATATGTGTTTTCAGTGGACAGATTTGTGATGGAAGAAGTGAAACTTCTAATTAGTCAATTAATTGACATAAGATTTATACAATGTACAAATTTGTTATTGGGACATTTTATAAACATTATTTAAAATTATTTTTTTGATACTAACCGTTGGTAAGGTATTTTAATTATTTTATTTTATTATGGGTTTTATTATTTTTATATATTATTTAAATTTAAATGATTTAATAATTAATTTTTATATTAATTATGATACATGAACATGGTGAATTAATTGAATATTAATTATTGAATAATTTTTATATTAACAAGAATTACGCATATCCAATCATTAGATTTTAGTTTGCTCTAATAGTTTTTTTTTATTAATTAATTGTAGTTTTATAATTAATATATAAAATGTGTGCAATTAATGAAAATAATGTGCCTTGAAGTTGACATGTATGTTCTTGCAAAGATATATAGTCACTAGAAGTGGCCGATCTCAGATTTTTTTATAAAGATATTGTATTTCTTCGGACATTTTTTTTGTTTTGTGCCATAAAATATATACGCTGCTTCCAATATTTTTTTTATTAAGTTAATTAAGAAAAAAGAAACATTCAATTGTCTGCTTACTTCTTTTTTGAAACCAAACCCACATAGTGTTTTTTATTGTATCTGGGGGAAAGTCTATAAGATTTTGTCTAGAGTTTTCATTTATCATTCTGGCATTACATTTTTGCAGGCCGTTGAATGAAAAGTGGTAGAGCCGATCGAAATACGCGCTTTGGAGTATTCAAAAAAACTGTGTGATAAACGTTTAGTTTAATCCGTAAAAAAAATATTGCCGTATGGCGGAGGTACCTGTAAACAAGGGTATGCAATGCGGAAGGGTCCACAAGCACAGGCGGCTGCATGGCGTTTATTTCAAAACTTGGGCTTGTACGCTTTTTTTTTTCTAAAACTGCCTAAGTAGGGCCCACTTCGGGAGTTTTGGAATTATCAATATTTTGCGTTAGGGCCCAAAAATCGTAGCTCCAACCTAATTAAAATACTGGGTTGGAAATACAGAAGATAAACGGGATTGATTGGTTTTGCTGCCAACGAGTTATTCTGGCATAATATTTAATTTTATATGTACGAACTTTAGCTTTTTATGAAGTAATTCAATTACACAATTTTTTATTCTTAATAATGGAAATTATTTGGATTGCATAGAATTTTTGGCTGAATCTGATAAATTTTTAAACTAAAGGAAAAATAAAAATATTTTTGGAGCCGATCTTTCTTACTTTTCTAGTAATTTATGTGAGGAATTTATTAGTATATTGTAATCTTGAGTTAATGTAATCAGTATCATTGACTTAACTCTTGATAGTAGTCATATTGATCAGTTGACAATTATTATTACTATTGTGCAAAAAGATGAAAATGTTGAGAGATTTGTCAAATTTTTTCTAATAAAATTGATAGAACCAAGTGCTTACGGATCACTATTGATACCTTCACTGTGGGCAGAAGAAACAGTATTCCACACTCATTGCAGCGGTTTAAGCCTGAACTAGCAGGTAGCTATGTGGTCTGGTTTGGAAGTATTTCACTCCACCTTAGCACCAGCGTAACAGGTTAATTCGTGCGACTGCCAACGGTCTATCGATAAATGGGCGAAATAATAGCGCCAACTCCCTGACAAATTTAGGCAGACAGCCAGGATGAAGAATTAAAAGTCGACTGTGAATCCATCAAACAAGCATTGCTCCAGACAATTGCAAATTCTGACTTGATATTCGAATTCATTATGCAACTATGTGGTGAAAAACGCATTCCTGGTAGTTTCTTTTCCTAGAAAGAAGGCTACATTATTCTGGCAGGCAATGCCGAGCAATGGAGAAAGAGCTATGACCAACCAGAAGAAGAAGAGTCTTTTTTTGTTGTAAAGTTAAAGGAGTTACAGGACATGCACCACTTCATGGACAGCAGAATCAACACAAAACTGGAAAGTAAAGCAACAGCGCACGGAAGAATAAAAATTGAAACGAAGATCGAAGCGCTTCAAAGAAACCATAAATTCAGGGAAATAATCTTCTCAAATAAACTACGAAGCTGAAAAATCGGGTAAGAACTACATCATGACTGGAACCGAGCAACCAACGGTTCTGCAAAGGCAACCACCTACCTGCCTAAGTCACAGGTACGCGTAGGTAGACAACTATGAATTACCCAAAGAGGTTGGAAAAGAAGTCCGACATAATCTCTTACACCAGGCCGACTTAAGCAAACACTATTGGGTTATTAGTAAAGTCAAGGAAAACTAGGCGGCTGAAAGCTGCAGGTGGAAATTCTGTACGAACAATAGATAGGCAAAGTTCTAATACTAGGGCTCCAGCGTTTGCAGGTTTTGTGTGTCACCTTGGATTTCAATCAACAGGTCTAGAGAGTTGCGATCAAGTATACTGACTGCAACCTGCATGACGCAGTCTCACAGCAGACGGCAGCCTTATTTCCAATTCTTACTGTTATGCATGCTACTGCAAAGGGGCTGCTTGTAGTCGTGAAATAGACAAATATACGCATACAAATTAATAATCTAAAAGCATGTTTTAATTAAAATACTGCATTAAGAATATATATCTGTTATTTTTAAATGAATGCAAACGGTCTTCAATAAAAATTAAAGTATAGAGCATCAACTATTACAGTTACATTTAATACTTTTAATTAAAAATGATCTTATCAATCAATTGCTATTTAACGCAATAATTACAGTATTTGTTTACGGCTTAAAACTAAATTCTGTGGTTAAAGCAACACGCTTTAATAATTTGACGTTTTCACAAATGTGGGTATAATTTTTATACAACATGAAGGTACTATTGGGTCCATTGCTCTATATAATATATACTGAATTACTGCCAAAACAAGCTATTTTAAATTCAAAGTACCATTTATATGCCGATGACACCCAAATATATGCTTCTTTCAACATCGATAATGCAAGAACGCTAATGAATAATTTGCAAACTGATCTAGACCGGCTAACAAATATTTCAAAAAACCACTTTCTGAAAATAAACTCAAATAAATCATGTATGCTAGTATTTGGGCCAAAAAAGCTAAGAAATAAAATTTTACAAGAAAACATACAACTAAAAGTAAATGATAAATCATTACTAGTAGTAGATTCTGCTAAAAACTTAGGGGTAATATTGGACTACAAGCTCAGATTTAGAGGATACGTAAACAAAATAATACAACGAGCTTTTGCAAATTTAAAAATGCTTTATAGTAATAGGTTATTTTTAAAACAAGAGTTTAAAAGCCATGCTATGTCAGTCACTAGTCTTATCACACCTAAATTTTTGTGATACTGTATATCACAAATGTATTACTGAGAACGACGCTAAAAGACTACAACGAGTACAAAATTGCTGCTTGCGCTTTATATTTGGCATTCGCAAATCTCAATCAGTAAGCCACTAACTTGGAGAACTAAATTGGTTAAATCTAAAAAATGCAAGACATCTGCACTCTTCTGTTATGTAACATAAAATTCTTTTAACATCTGCTCCAAGCTATCTCTATAACAAAATATCTTTTTGTGGTTTGTCACATAACTTAAACCTCAGAAGATCAAATAATCTGTCTATACCCAAACACTCCACAGAAATGTTTAAACGATCGTTTAAATACAATGTAGCCACTGTTTATAATTCTCTTCCGTTATCTTTTAAATCAAGCAATGACTTTCAATTTAAAGTAAAACTAAAAAAACAGTTACTTCAAAACCAAAACGGTACTATTTTATTTCAATAAATCATATTAATGATTTGTGTATTTTTTAATATTATTTTCTGTTTTATTTAACTCTAACTTTTTTCATCTTGTTATCTTATTCTTATCATTATTTTACCTTTGTTATATATCATATGATTTGTATTTTTCTTTTTCATTTATTATATTTTAAATTAATTTTAAGCACTATTAAGGGTCCATGAGGAAGACCAGAGAATAGATATTAATATATCTATTCAGCTGATCATGCGCCTTATTGTCGATATTTCTTTAATAATATGATTGCAATGTATCATTATTTATTCTGCTTTTTTGACAATAAAAGACTTTTATTATTATTATTATTATTATTATTATTATTATTATTTACTTGTATGCGCGGCTCTTACTTGGCGTTTTGTGCTTTAAGATTTGCCTGAACATGCTTTTTGCACACCTTAGTTTTTATCAGTCTGTTTTGTAGTTTTTTGTGTTTTTTTTTCTTCTAATTATATTTCTATGAAATAAATCTATAGCTACTTTTCTTCTACCCAAATTAGTTTAGAGCAGTGGTACCCAAACTTTTTGTCCCACGGATCCTTTTTCATAATCAAAACTTGCTCACGGACCCTTTTTCATAGTCAAAACTCTCACGGACCCTGGGTGAAAACTACATAAATGCAAAATAGAAAAATTAAAAATTTATCTTAATGTCTTGAATGGTAAATGGTGGCGTAAAAATAAAATATAAATAAAACATTTTGTTAAAGAAAAATAATAATGATTTGGATAAATCTGATGAGATCTTATGAGTGTATTTATGTCCGGCTCAATGTTTGTGAGTAGCAACCGCAAATGGGGATTTCCGTTTTCCAATTTGGTACAAAAAAAAATGACTAGAAATTAGTACTTGTCCCCACAAGTACTAATTTCTAGTCGTTTTTTTGTCTTTTGTCCCCACAAGTACTAAGTTTTAGTCGTTTTTTTTTTGTGACAAGGCTTATAACGGCACTGCATTTACGTTGTACCAAATAGGAAAACGGAAAAGCAATCAACAGCTTCTGTACAATAACCTATAATGCTGGACATAAAATTGGGATCTGTTTTTGTAACCAGAAATTGTAGTATTTTTGTTTAAACATTGGTTTCAGCTTTTCATTTGTGAATAATTTAATAATAATAATAATAATAATAATAATACTTTATTTAATTTAAGCCACATGTGATATGAATAGTCAATTACATATTACAGGTATAAAAATAGTGTAGATAATAAAACAATAAATAAATGTAGGAAACATACATACAAAAGTTACATATTACAATAATATAAAATTCAATTAATATTCAAATTCGTTATCACATAAATAATCACAGGTTTTATAGTATGATCTTTTAATTAGATTTTTTTCTTATTGTTGATTTCAAAACATAAAATGACTGTATTTTTTTTATAGTTGAAGGTAGTTTATTATAAAATTTAATAAACGCATATTTAGGAGATTTTTCAAATTTTGACGTTTTATGGACGGCAATATTAATACTCTTTCTACAGGGAGTTTATAAATGAATGGGATTATGTAATCACTTTAGATATGCCGCCTTTTTAAAATCGTCCACTATACTACATATGTTTTCATATGTTTGCTTGACAGCTGTTAAAGTTGATCTGTCAAATACTTCATTGGTCAAAACAAATAGTTTAGTGAACAATTTAACAAAAGCGGCACATTTAAAGTGATTACATAATCCCATTCATTTATAAACTCCCTGTATATCACTTGAGCCTTTCCACAGTATAATATTATAAGAAACAGCAGAATAAACCATGGCGTAATATAAACTCATTACTGTTTCTTTTGGTAACGAAGCTTTAATTTGTAAAAGTGCGTAAAATGATTTGTTTAATTTATTTGCACACTACTTGAATATGATCGTGCCATTGCAACTTTGTATCAATTACTGTGCTAAGATACTTATAATTTTTTTTTCAAAACTGTAATTGTTGCTATTTATGATAAATGAGATATTATTAAAAAATGTTTTTTGTTGATAGATTGGGAGTATTGCCGTTTTATCTGTATTTAAAACCAGACTATTTTTTTTACACCATATAGTAAATTTACAACAAGATTAAATTTATATTCTAGTTCTGCTTTATTTGTTGCGGAAATAGATATGGTCGTATCATCTGCAAACATTACAATGTGTCCGGTGCTGATGTTTTGGATTAAGTCATTCACATACATTATAAATAAAAGTGGCCCTAACACTGATCTTTGTGGTACCCCCAGAGATATTTCATGTTTGTTTGATATGGTACCATTTGCTTTAACAACCAGTTTACGTTGAGTGAGATATGTCTTTAACCAATCAGAAATAGGACCTCAAATACCTATGTTATTAATTTTTTCAATAATAAATTTAGGATTAATTGTGTCAAAAGCCCGTGATAAATCAAAGAAAATGCACAAAATAAGTTTTTTTTTTTCAATTCTTCATGAATAAATTGACATAATTCAATAAAAGCTTTTTTAATAGACTTGTTCTTTCTAAAACCATGTTGATGATTTGCTATTAAATTGAATTGATTTAAGTAAGAACATATTCTGTTATGAATCAACATTTCAAAAACTTTAGAAAAAATACTTAACAAAGAAATGGGTCTGTAGTTATCAATGTTTAAACTATAGCCTTTTTTATATAAGGGAATAACCGTAGCAGTTTTTAAAGCATCTGGAAAAGTGCCAGTTTCTATTGACAAGTTGAAAATGTGAGTTAAAGGTTCTTTTATTAGGTCTATACTTGATTTAATAACATTTGTTGTAATATTGTCCAATCCGGCAGATTTTTTATTTTTTTGAGACAATACAGTTTTAGAAATCTCCTTAATATCAGTCGGGGTAAAATAGAATGAATTTGAATTTAAGAGGTTTGTAGCAGTGCATTCATCCGATACTCTGTTGTTATAGTGCTTTAGCAACTGCAGATTGGCAACCGTTGAAAAATAAATTTCAAATTCTTTGCGTATTTTATATGGGTCATTAGTATTGTTGTTTTTTAATTTTAGTGTTATGTTCTGCGTCTTTGAATTTGAATTTCTTAGTGTAGAATTTATAAGGTTCCATGTTGTTTTGCTTTTGTTGTCGGAGTTATGAATTATGTTACTAAAATATTTTTTTTAGCGTTATTAATGTTTTTTAAATGATTTCGTTTCATTCACTTATTGTATTATATTAACATCGTTTGTATTCACACTAAGCCAAAAAATGTTTTTCAGTTTATGACTTTCTCTAATTAACTTGTCATTTATCCAGTTTTGAATAGAGCTTTTGTATGATGATTTTTGTTTTAATGGACAAGCACAATTGAATTTATTAGTAATAATAGTGATAAAATTAAAAGCAACATCAACATTTTCTTTATTGTAGACCGTAGAATCTCAATCAATATTATGTAGAAGTTCTTGGAATATGACAATATTTTGTTCATTGATGCAACGTTGTTGGTAATTTTGCTTTTTAAGAGTATTAAACACGCAGTTACATTTGAAAATTACAACAAAATGATCCGCAATATTTACTGATTTACTAAAAACAGAAAATTGTTCAAAAAGAAGATATGTGACAATATAGTATATCGCACTTATAGATGTTTTTCCAGCACTAGTGAATATTCTTTTAGGACTATGTAACTTATTGATTAAGCCAAAAGATTGAAATATGTCAAATAACATAGTTTTTGACGGTGACTCAACCAATGAATTGATATTTATATCCTTGGCACAATATTAAACTGAGCACTTTTTGAAATGCGAGTCAAAGCTAAAGTAAAGTTATTAAAAAAGACGTTTATTACACTTTGTGTTGACCTATATACGCTAATAATATTTATTTTGACATTATTATGTAAAGTAATCGTTACTCCGCACATTTCAATATTTAATTCTTCAACGTACATTTTGAGTGGTAATTTTTTGTAGTTGTCAATATGAACTCTAACAAAAATTGCACATCCACCACGAGTTTTTATGGACCTACTGAAATGTGAAGCAAGTTTAAAACCGGGAATATGTATTTTCATAATATCATTATTAGTAAACCAATGTTCTGCAACACATAAAATATCTATGGCGTGTTCATGACAAATAAGTTCTACAATGTTTATATTATTTAATAGACTTTGAACATTTAACTGAGCAACATTTAGCGTTCCGAATTTTCTAAAAAAAGAGAATCTTCTAGTTCAAGATGTTTGTTATTAGTTATTGGATCATTTGGAACTTTATTGGTACATCTTCTTAATGAGCTGCCGCTAGGTTAATTTAACAATGGATTGGCTGGGTTATTTAAGACTTCTTGGTTGTATTTGGGATTTTCAGTTTGCTTTTTATTAGTGCTTCCATTCTTGATCTCTAAGATGCCGTTTTCTGAAGTAGAGTGCGCTAAAGCAGTAGCAGATTTTGTCACATTATTATTATGACACTGAATTGCTTTGTTGGTGTTATCATTTGAAATAGGGGCTAGAGCAGGTTTTGTCACATTTCCCGTTGGATATTGTTTTATATAATCGCATATCGCCTTTAAAATCATTCGTCTTGTTGTCAATATTATATTCAATAAAATCATTCTTGAAATGTTACATGAGTTAGTAAAAGATTCAACTAATTTATGGTAATTAATAATAATAATTTATTTAGTGCTTACATACATATACAAATAGTTACACAGGTCATACAGAGAGGCTATATATAAAATGAAACATTATATTAAATTCTCTAAATTGCTACTTACAAATTCGTCCCAGCTATAAAAACTTTTTGGGACAAAAACGTTTTCATTTTAGTTTTAAATAACTTCACGGGCAGTTGTTTTATTTGTCTAGGTAGTAAGTTATAAAACTTAGTACCGTGCTGTTTCTGGAACTATTTAAGCGAAGTGCACATGGTCTTAAATCACTCCGGCGCCAAGTGTTGTGATTATGATATTCTTTGTTTACATTAAAATTATCTTTATTTTTATGAACATACATTAAACATTCTAAAATATACAGACATGGCACAGTTAAAATTTGGTGTTTCACAAAGCCTATCCTACAATCATCTCGATATTTTATGCCTGAGATAATCCGTATAGCACGTCGTTGCAATGCAAATATGCGATGTCTAGATATAGAGTAACCCCAGATATTGTATGCAAGACTGGCAAAGTGCAAAATATACGCATTTTAAAGCGGGTTTTGCTATAATATTTGAAAGGTTACAAAGCAAATATATATTTTTATTTTGATTATGCGCAACTTTATCTCCTTGAGTTTGTAATCTGCAATCTAGATGCAGTCTTAAGAACTTTATCTCTATCATGTCGTCTACAGCATCTGCTGATCTGTTAGTAAAATATAGTTGATGTAGTTTTAGTTTGGTTCAAACACAGTTGATTGCAGGTAAACCATTCCGTAGATTTTAATAGTGTCTCACTATTTTTCTCTAAGGCTTCAGAATAGGATTTACCTTTATTTAATATTGTTGTGTCATCAGCATATAACACTAATTTATCAACTTTCAGGTAATTTGGATAGTTGTTAATTTATATTAAGAACAATAATGGTCCTAGTATGGATTTCTGAGATACCCCAACATCAATATTAAGTAGCGGTAGACATATTCCTATTTACTTTAACACATTGTACTCTATTTGATAGGTAATGCATCATAAGCTTACAACTTTTTGGATGGATGTTGTATGTGTATATTTTTCTTAGATGCAGATTGTGTGACACGCAGTCGAAGGCTTTACTTAGGTCAAGAAATGACCCTATAGAGTAGCACCCCTTTTCAAAACAGTCTATTATTTTGTCGATTAAATCAATTATTGCTGTCGTTGTTGGTCTTCTGTGCCGGAAACCGTATTAGCAATTTGTGAATATATTGTTGATCTCAAAAAATTGGGTTAGCTGTTTTGCTAAAATTTTTTTATAGATTTTTAAAAAAATTGGTAGAAGTGATATTGGACGATAATAATCTGGTAAGTTGTTTTTTTTTTTTTTTTAAATGGGGACTACAACTGCAATTTTCATTTGAACAGGAAAAATAGCTGCTTTATTACATTTGTAAGCGGCTCAATAATTATGTTTTTAATACATTTTATTATATTTGACGATATACCATAGTAGTCACGGCTGTTACTATTTTTGAAGCTATCAATAGCATCTCTAACCTCTATGTACGAAACTTGATTAAATTTAAAAAATGATTGAATATTTGTTAAAAGCGCATCACCCATAAAGTTAATTGGATCATTGTTTGGTAAAGACTTCACAATATTTTTGGCAACAGACCCAAAAAACATGTTAGAATTGGTGGACGTTATATCACAGTTATTATCACAGGACGTTTGTTTTTGAAAATTTACTAGACTACATAAAGCTCTGGGTTTGTTATTTTTAGAAGCAACGTATTTTGTATATGCATTAATTTTAGCTTCTTTTAATGCAGTTTTATATATATTTTGGTATGACTTGTTTTGAGTTTCCGCCTGCGTACTTTTAGCATTTTGAAACACTTTATAATATAAATGAAGAACTTCTCTCATTCTACGTAAGTCATCATTAAACCAAGTAATATTTGTTTTATTATTTATAGTTATGTACCCTTTTAAAGAAAATGAACGGTTAAATGCCTGTATAATATGCTCACAAAAATTCTCATTCTACGTAAGTCATCATTAAACCAAGTAATATTTGTTTTATTATTTATAGTTATGTACCCTTTTAAAGAAAATGAACGGTTAAATGCCTGTATAATATGCTCACAAAAATTATTGTATTTAACTTAGCGCAATTTGATTTGATTTGGTAAAACTCCAGTTTGTATTAGATAATTCATTAAATAGTTTGAGTTTTCCACATTTCGTAATCGGCCTGGAAAAGTTGACTTGTTTAATTTTGTCCGTACTTTTGTTAATTAGTAGACTTGCACCAATACCTATGTGATCAGACAGATCAGTTTGAATGGGAGATGTTATCAGATCACAGTTACTAAATGCATTATCTAAGCAGTTTTCTTCTCTTGTTGGAAAATTTACATTCATTTTAAGACCGTAACTTTGTATAATATCATAGAATGTTGTTTTAAAAGAATAATTGAACTCTCACGTTTACTAAACTTAAACGAATAGTACGATGTAGTAGCATAGCTATTTAGTTTAAGTAATTCTGCTTCCGCATTGTTAAGATTATGCCCACTTAAACATAGTGCATTGTAACATGTTTTACTATTAAGCAAATATTCTTCATATTTTAGCATTTTATTTTTAATTGACTGTAAATTTATGAATAGAATATTAAATTGTTTAACTTTAGTTTCTTTTTCAGGGGTTTCTTCGTTAGATAGTGAAAAAAACGATCAATACGTACACCTTTTGGCCAGAATTGTGGATTGTTTACTGTATCTTCCTTCTCTAATGGAACTGACACCTTAAATGAAGCATATTTATCGGGGCGGTTGGAAGAAATTGTACTGCATTTTACGTTGTTAATATTTTTACTTTTTACGTAATTAACTACTTCATCGGCAGTAGTAGTAGGATTTAGTTTAAAAACGTAAAAACGCGCAAGTTTTATTGCTGCACTAATAATGGAGTTATCATTAGATTCTCCTTCAATTGTTGGTTTTTTAGTTTTATTCTTTTTGTATGTAACAAAAGTAAAACCATCATTTACTTTGTCTGCGTTATTTTTTTGTTGTGTTCTGTTTTCCTCAGTAATATTTTTATTATTTGTTGTTGTTTTTTCTTTATTCTTTGTTATATGTTCTCTGTTGCTCGTAGAATTCATATTTTGTTTCATCTTTTGACTGGTTGTTGCTACTTGGATGTCATGTTGTTTTGCTGAAGGTTTCTTCTTTTGAACAATGAGTTGTTCGGTTTGATTTAAACTTCTATTAATTAAAGTTTTTTTTTTTAATCAATTTGATTTTTTTAAATCATTGGTAATAACTGGTATAATTTTCTCTAGGGCAGATGTTATTGCCATTTCAATACAAATATGCAGCTCACCTACACCATGTCTGCAGTGTTCTTATTATGATTATTGCAATCATTGTTTATGTTTGATCCGGTTGAGGTTATGTTGACTTCTTTACATTCATTGAAAATCCATTTCTTAATCTCTCCAGATTCCTTAAGAGTACACCAAGTTGCTTCAAGTATGTTTTTGCATTGTATATGAAAATTAGTATCACATTGTATACAGTTAATATAGTCATCATAGCGACCAATATTTTTATTGCACATAAAATTGCCATCTTTTTGAAACATTAGATACTATGTAAAAAGCAAACAGTTTAAAAATATTTATTATATCATATTTGTTTGGTGGTAAATATGTTTGTGATAAATCTGCTCCATCTTTTTCATTCTCATCGGCAATCTTTAATACTTTTTGCATAAGAATTTTGTTTTTAGGTAAATGCGTATTTAATGTTTTTGATGTTTTTGTCCCATCTCTAACTTTTATGTTTTTGAAATTATCAAATTCTGTTTGAATTGTTATGGTTTGTGTAAAGACATTTTTTAAATTTTTTGATTTGACGTTTTTTGTGGATCTTAAATTGTAAATTATTTTAGTTTTGTCTTAATTTCATTTCAAAGAATTATTATTTTGTTAGTCAATTTAACAATTTTATTATGCAGTTTAATATTTTCATTATATCCGATTTCTTCTATATGCGTTTTGATGTCACTGACATCATTATTTTGGATAGTACAGTTTAAAACGTCTGCATCTGAGTTTATTCATTTTAATTTTTGACGTGTTATTGAAAGACTCATACTTATGTTTTAGTGCTATTATTAATATTATACACGGTTTAGTAGATATAATTAAAATAAATAAATATTGATAACATAAATAGACAATAAGTTGCTTTTGTATTAATATGTATTCATCTGCATTTGTGCTTTGAGTTTGACTACTTGCAAAAGGGTTCAACACTTAGTCGGGAATATCCATGTGACGAATGTCTTCAAATTTTTGATTAAGGTATAAATGAAGCGCCGTTAAGTATTGACAATAAACATACAAATCTTTATCTCTAGTTTGCAATTTTGAAAGATTTGGAAACTGAAAACATTCTTCTCTTTCCAAATTTTGTTTGTATAGCAAAAGTTTTGCAACAAAGGCAGATATTACACTTTTAGTTTTGATTAAATTTAATGTTACTTTGTAGTTTCAAATTAGTCTCGTTAAATTTGGCAAATAAATCAGTCATATAAGCGATGCCATTTATTGAGATAATTAAATTGTGCCGCAAATTATTGTCTTTATTTTCTAAGAATTCTAACACTGAATCAAAGAGCTAATAGAATCGATCCAAACATGCACTTTTAGATAACCAACCTACTTCTGTGTTAAGTAGTTATTGTATATTGTTATATGAGATGCTCGTACCAAAATAAATACAATAGGGAATTCCCCTATTTATGTTTAACCTTTTCTTAACAAAGGACCAACCAGCTATACGAACCAACCATGTAAATGTATTTTAAGTATTAGTCTGGCTCTCGTTGAGTAACGTACTTATAATAAATATATACATATTATTAAATCTTACTTATTATTTAATCCTATAACCAATAGGTTATGGGCCCAGAACGTTATTTGTGTGCATGTGTAAAGTGACTAATAACAAAGTTCTTTCTATAAATAAACTAATTATAAACTAAGAGTGATTAATAAATATAAATGAAATAAAAGTGAAAATGTCGAACAATCAAAAGGTTAAACGTAATATTAAACCGTTTAATGGAGAAAATTATAGTATCTGGAAATTGCGATTAAAGGCGTTAATTGACGAGGAAGGTGCTCTTCGGGTTCTAACTCAAGAACCCCCTGATATAGTTGACAATGAATGGCGGAAACAAGAGACGTCCGCTAAAGGATGTATCATAGAACATTTGAGCGATACATTAATTAGCATTGTCACCGAAGATGCGACGGCGAGGGACATATTGAAAAAGTTCGATGCAATTTATGAACGCAAGAGTTTGGCTACGCAACTTTCAATACAAAAGAAACTGTTAAGTTTTAAATTGAAAGGAGAAACTTCACTTATAAACCATTTCAACGAATTCGACAATATGCTCATAGAATTAACAGCAGCTGGAGCCCCTCTAAATGAAATGGGAAAAATTGCCCACATTTTATTAACATTACCCCCGGCTTATGATGGAATTGCTACAGCTATACAAACATTAAACGAAGATAATTTAAATCTGGCGTTTGTGAAAATTAGGCTGCTAGATCATGAAATAAAATTAAGAAATGAAAGTGGAGATACAAGTGGTAAAATTCTACAAACGGAAGTGGTTTACAACAGAAATAAGGCAACAAAGAAAAATTGGAAATATAATGGAAATTATAAACAGAAACAAAGGGCTCCTTATTTTAAAAATTCTGGCGCAACGGATCATATAATTAATAATTCAGACTACTTTACGACATATGAGAAATTGAATACACCTTTAAAAATATCAGTAGCTAAAAACAATACTACAGTTATGGCTATAAGTAAAGGAACCATAGATGTTACCTCGAATATGGGAATCAAAAGATCTTTACAAAATGTGATGTACGTTCCTGATGTACCGTATAATTTGCTTTTGGTACGCCGAATGCAAGAGGCTGGTATGACAATTATATTTAAGAAAAATGGCGGAGTAACGATTAAAAATGGTGGTAAGGTGATTGTAAAAGGTGAGTGTTTAAACCATCTAATAAAAATAAAATTCAAAATTAATAAGAAAGTTGAAAAGCATTTTCACCAAATTAACAATATTAATATTAATAATGAGAGCTATAAAATCTGGCACGAACGTTTAGGCCATATAAGTAAAAATAAATTTTTGGAATTAAAAAGTAAAGAAATGGCAAGTAATATTACTAAATTAAAAAATATTTATCCCTCAAATGAATTATGTAAAGCTTGCATATATGGAAAGCAAACAAAACTACCTTTTTCTAAAGCTAAAGATAAAACACATGTTCAGAGGCCCTTATTTATAGTTCACACAGATGTTTGCGGGCCGATTACTCCAACCACAATCGACAATAAAAATTATTTTCTAACATTCATTGACGAATATACTCATTATACTGTAACATATCTTCTAACTTATAAATCAGATGTTACCAAAAATTTTCAAGATTTTGTAATTAAAAGTGAAAACCATTTCAATTTGAAAATTGTTAATTTATATTGTGACAATGGGCGTGAATATATGTCAAATGAATTAAAAACCTTTTGCATGAATAAAGGTATAAGTTTTCATGTAACCGTACCATACACACCGCAACAAAATTCAGTTGCGGAGCGTATGAATAGAACGTTGACAGAAAAGGCTCGTGTAATGATCCATGGAGCAAATGTAGAAAAACATTTTTGGGGTGAAGCAATTTTAACTGCTACACAATTAATAAATATAAGCCCCACAAAATCAAATAAAGAAGGTAAAACACCTTATGAACTATGGCATAATAAAAAGCCAAAAATAGACCATTTAAGAATATTCGGTTCTACTGTGTATATACATGATAAAAACCGAAAAACAAAATTTGATAAAAAATCTTTTAAAGGTATACTGTTTGGATATGTACCAAATGGATATAAAATTTTTAATCCAGAAAATAATAAATTTATCACAGCTCGTGATGTTATTTTTGACGAGACAGATTTCAAAAATTCAAGACCATTATTGGAAATTGATGAAGGAGTTGAATATAAAAACTACCAAAGAATTAAAGTTGTTAAACAAAATAGCAATCTGTTCAGTGACAAGAACAAAAATAATAATTCAAAAACATCAAAACCAATATTGAAACTTGAAGAAGGGATTCCAAATAAAAACTCAGATGGTGTTATTAATTTAAAATCTGATAATAAATCGGTAACAGATTCCTCAAATATAAATAAGGATATACACAAAATGACAGATAATAATAAAACTGTCAGTGAAACCGATAATACAAATCAGTTAAACACCAGTAATAAGTCTGAGAATATTGAACCCAGAAGAAGTGAAAGATTAAAAAATCGCAATAAAATATCATTCAATGAAAGTGATACTGAAATTCTCATATTTTTACAATCTTTATTAAATGAAATTCCTAAAACACATGATGAAATAAATAAAAGGGATGATAAAGATAAATGGGAAGAAGCGATTAATAATGAAATTAGTTCTCTCAGAGAAAATAACACATGGTCTTTAGTTACAAAGCAACCAAACAAAAATATTGTAGATTGTAAATGGGTATTTACAATTAAAAATAACATTAATGGAATACAATCAAGGTATAAAGCGCGACTAGTTGCTAGAGGTTTCAGTCAACAATATTTATCAGATTACAATGAGACTTTTACACCAGTAGCCCGGATTGCTACTTTTCGAATACTGATAGTTTTTGCTAACCAACATAATTTATTAATACATCAAATGGATGTCAAAACAGCATTTTTAAATGGTTGTTTAAAAGAAGAAATCTATATGCGTGTACCTGATGGTATAAAAACTGAAAACAAAAATTTAGTTTGTAAATTACATAAAGCTTTGTATGGTTTAAAACAGTCAGCTAGATGCTGGTTTGAACGTTTTGATGAAGTGTTAAAAGCACACGGTTTTAAAAATTCTTCAAGTGACCGATGTTTGTACTTATTAGATAAAGGTCATATATACAAAAATATTTATGTAGTTTTGTATGTTGATGATTTATTAATAGTCACTGGTAAAATGGATACAATGTCAAATTTCAAAGAATATTTAATGAATACATTCAAAATGATAGATTTAAATGAGGTTAAGCTCTTTTTGGGTATTGAGATAGAAAGAAACGAGAATCAAATATCTATTAGTCAAATAAATTATTTAAATAATATTTTGATTAAATTCAATATGACTGATTGCAATGCTGTTAGTACACCACTTCCAATCAAGTTAGATTACGTGGCTTTGAATTCAGATGAAAGCCATAATAAACCTTGTAGGAATCTTATAGGGTGTCTAATGTATACCATGCTATGCACAAGACCAGATTTATGTACAGCTGTTAATTTTCTAAGTAGATATCAGAATAAAAATAATAAAGAACTGTGGCAGTGCCTAAAGAGAGTATTGAGATATATTAAAGGAACAATTAATTTTAAGTTAATTTATAAAAGAACAGAAAATAAAGAAATATTAATTGGTTTTGTGGATGCCGATTGGGGTAGTAATGAAGCTGATCGAAAGAGCACCACAGGCTATATTTTTAAATTATTTGGAAATTTGATCTGTTGGAATACAAAAAGGCAAAATTCAGTAGCAGTATCATCAACTGAAGCTGAATATATGGCTATGTTTGAAGGGGTCAGAGAAGTATTATGGCTAATATCTCTATTATCAAGCATTAATATAGAAATAAAAAAACCAATAACCATGTATGAAGATAACAATGGTTGTATTTCGTTGGCTAATAATCCTGTAGATCATAAACGTTCCAAACATATCGATATAAAGTACCATTTCACCAGAGAACAAGTTGATAAACAAGTAATAATTCTTAAATATATGCCAACAGATCAACAATTGGCAGATATGTTCACCAAGCAAGTACCAGGTCCAAGATTCCAGGAATTCTGCTTCAAACTTGGTCTGGAAAAATGAAGTTTTTTTTTTGTTTCAATTTTATTGTATTTTGTTTATTGTCTTTGCATATTTAATTATCAATAGATAATTATATTTAACACTGTAATAATGATTTGATTTAGGTTTTTAAAAAGAAAGGGGTTTTTCTTAAATCCTAGCAACAAATGTTGAATCATATTAATATTAATGTACCCCTATGTTTACTCACGAAATATTAAAACTAATAATAGACGTTGAGAATATTTTTTTTGTAAAGTTGAAAATATTTTTTTTTTTTGTAAAGTTGAGAATATTTTATTTTTTTTGTAAAGTTGAGAATATTTTATTTTTTTTTGTAAAGTTGAGAATATTTTATTTTTTTTGTAAAGTTGGTTTATTTTGAGGGGGAGTATTGTATATTGTTATATGAGATGCTCGTACCAAAATAAATACAATAGGGAATTCCCCTATTTATGTTTAACCTTTTCTTAACAAAGGACCAACCAGCTATACGAACCAACCATGTAAATGTATTTTAAGTATTAGTCTGGCTCTCGTTGAGTAACGTACTTATAATAAATATATACATATTATTAAATCTTACTTATTATTTAATCCTATAACCAATAGTAGTAAACAAATATAGTTATCATAATTTTCCAAAAAAATTTTTTTTATCTTAAACCTTGCGCGGACTTCCTGACGTTGTTCAAAAACCTCCAAATTGATTTTAGTTTTCCAAAGACCCCCTGAATGATTTCAGTGACCCTTTGGGGTCTGTAGGAACCACTTTGGGAACCACTGGTTTAGAAAAACTTTATTTTTTTAGTACTTTGTTTTCCTCAAATCTTTCTGTACTTTTTTAATTGCGAGGCAACTTCTTTGTCTGCTTTGTGTTTATGAGTTATTTAGTCTGTTTATCCTTGTTACAACTTTTTGCCACGTGTCCAAACTTGAGGCAGTTGTGGCTCTTACTGGGGTAACACTTTTTTTTCTTTTCTTTGGTCCACTTAATTTTTATTTGTTTATTTTTGTTGGTTTTGTCCGAAATTTTCTTTTAGTGGCAAGCTGAACAGATGCTTCTTTTTTCTTTATTTTACCGCAATGCTTATAGAAACGATAGTGCACATTCTTTCTAACTACATTTATCTTTATGCTTTCGTTTATTAGTTTGAAAGATTTTGCTTACTTTGATTCTTATTTTTTTAATGTCTATTTTATTTTTTTTTATTTTTTGACGTTTTGGCATAGATCTTTACACTTGGCTTAATAATAATTGTGTTGATCTTACTTTTTTGTTTCTATTACTCTTATTAATAATCAGTGGCTTTATTTGCTCTCTGTTTATTAATTTTGATTTTGTCTTTTATTACGTAGTCAAGTGCAATTCTAAATATGTTGGTTTCATTGTTAACTTTTGTGATACACCTAAACTGATTTACGTTTCTTTTCTCTATTTTATTTTTTAACTTAACAGTATTTTTGTACATTTTTTTAGTGCCGATATTTTGATTAATCTCATATATACTAATGAGTTTGGTGTAGCCAGCTTGATTTCATTCACTTCTAGTGAGGTATTGCTACTCAACACCGTTAGTCCTCTATTTTTGATTAACCATTTTTAACTTTCACTTGCAAATTACTTTCCACAATTTTATTTATTACTTTTTTTTATTTTTATATTTTGGAGAGAAAAAGAGTGAGATTATTTTCTTATCGACTTCTAGAATATGATACATCTAATCTAACAAAACAGGATGATTGCTGGTTTAATTACAAATAACTTTTTAAGAAGGTTTTACATATGCGGAACGTGCGGGATTGACTATCACCTCATAATATAGCTAACGACAAATTAAATATTAATATAGTTTCTAATGTCTGTGGAGTCGTACCGAATTTTTTACTAGCCTCCTATGACCTATGTCCTATCTATTGGAAAAACAGAAGTTTTTAGTTGCATTGTCAATAATGTATTGTATGAGGAGGTATACAAAATAGTACTTGTGATAAAAAACTGATTTCAGACAACAGCAGTTTTACACACTTGCTTTGGAGTTCATTTGTTTGCTATTGATTGCCTGTATTTTTTCTGACTCGTTTCTACATTTTATCAAATTATTCCTAATATTTTTGACTACTGTAAATCGATTTTGGTCTATACAAAACGCAACTTTTCTAATCATAAGCTGGCTTTTTTAAACCAACACTTTTGCAAATTTATTTATTTGATTTAAAAGTGATGAAATAATGGGCGACAACTTTATAAGAGTAAAAATTGCTACGTGGTTCGCAGCAGATTTTTTTCTTTAAACTGGCAAGAGTGTTTATTATGGATTTCTTGTTCTGGAGAAGCAAAATAAAGTCATAAATACTTAATATTTGGCTATTTTGTTATATATCTGTGGCGAATCGTTGGATAAACATTAATGATCTAAAAAAGTCATTATTGTGAACAAAATTGGAGAAAAACATAATTGACAATCAAGTTAATACTCATAATACTATTGTTATTTTCAGACAAACCTGGCAAAGGTCTTGTTTCTTACTCAAAAGATAATTTATCTGTAAACTGTGATATTGAGAATAGTAATTCTCTTATATAAAATCTAATACTTATATACTGTCTATAGATCAGTGATTTATTTTGTTATTAAAAACCAAGGCATAACTTAATTTGTTGTAACTGAAAATGTACAAATAATAAATCTAAAATTTTGAATAATCATTAAACTAATCAATTGTAACTTTGTAGAACTCACATCAAGACACACACACACACACACAACAATAATTGATATTTTATAAATTGCATATTTTACACTGAAACAATCAAATTAAAATTATTTTAGTTTTTATTAAAAATATTATAAATGTCTATTAATTAATTTAAATCTACGTAAAGCTAAACAATACATCTAATAAATTAAGTGGCAATGACAATGAGATTAATCTTCATATTGTACTGATTCAGTTTCTAAACCGTGTCTTCTAAAATTTGTCACGTTTGTTCTAGTTATAAAACTCCTCCTATAAATAGGAGCTTGTCTAACACTTATTGTATTACTTGACGAGTTTTCAGTATCCGCACTTTGCTTATTTCGATTTCCTAAATCTTTAATTTTCGTACGTGTAGATTTAGGTTTTACCGTTGTTGAATCACTTGGTTCTTTTGAAGAGCCTTTAGTTTTCTTTGTTGTTGATTTCTCTGTGGAGTTACTAGCCGAATCTTCAGAGAAATTTGTAGGCAGTGGTATTTTAACTAATAAAATATCATCCTTTTTTGTTTTATTTTGTATTTGATATTGAATATTATTTATGTCGTTAGATTTAATAATTTCAATTAAATTCTGTATGGCAGTTAAACGGTTATCTCTAGAATCGCTCATCTTCGATTGCTTCATTTGATTATATTTATATTCAGTTGAGTTTTCATCAGGAGGACCTTCTTTATGTAGATATGAAACTGGCCAATAGCGCGGTTGACCAAAACCTCCAGGTTTTGGTGGATCCAAGAATTGCATATCAAATCTTTGTTCATATTCGTTAAGACTGTGTTTATGATTATGTGGCAGTGGTAAAGATAACGATGGACGTTTTGGTCCATATGACGGACTAGGTGTAAATCTATCAGGAGGTGTCATCGGTCTTCCAATTATAAATGGGGGAGCATCTTGGTTGTTATTTGGATTGAAATGTGGGAGGTATGGTTTTGGTCGATATTCTGGATTATGTTGATGTCTATCTATCATGTTGAATACGTATGGGTAGTAACGATCACTGCATTTTCTCCACTGGGTTCTTTCCGGGCCAACATAACACCTTAAAAATAAAAAAAAAATTATTTAAATTAGATTTAAATTTTTAATTTAAAAATTACCATTGATATGAGAATCCTTCCGAATAACCACATTGGTGATCCGGCCGGCAACAATAATCCCATGTATCCTTGTCGCCTCCTTCAAGTTCACAATACCAAAACCCTGCTTCTCTATTTTCTTTACACAGTCCGCCTCTTCTGCAAGGCCAACCGCTAACACTGTAAACTCGCCATGTATCTAGAGCCGTACCAGGACCTGCAAATAATATTCTTTAACACTGAATTTAATTGATGCAAATTCAATTTACCAGAACCTCCATATCTTCTAATATCCATAGAGTCATCTCTTCCTATATAATTAGGCCCGCCTACTTGATTAGAATCAACAAGAGCGACGCACTCCGGATTGTAATTATCCCAGGCAAAGAGCCATGCATCCACGTCGGGAACATAATCAACGTTACTTAAAAGATCACGTTGTAGGATGTCCGATAAATCACAATTGGTCTCACCGCGTTGCGTTTTTGTTCTGAAATTAAAATTTATAATTGTTAAATAAGGAAGAAAGTAAGTGGAAGTGGTTTTGAGTACTCACCTAAAACTGAATGACATGCACTGGAATAATGTTTTATGGCGTGTGTTTGTACATTCAGTTTTACAATCCAGTTCGGAATTCACGTATAGTGATTTTCTAATAGCTTGAGGTAATAGCCGCACTGGGTGACCGTATCCAACATAACAAACTGTAATATAAAAATTAGATTTGAATAACATAAATAAAGCATATTAAATTTAATTGAAATTAAAAAAGATATATATTAAATTTCTGCTAAAATTTATGTTTTAGCTCTAGCATATAAAAGAAAATACTTCAATTATTAAGAGAGTGAACATTTATGTAATCAATAAATTTTTAAAATATACGGTTTGTTGTCTTATATTGGCTATTTTGTAGAAATAAATGTATAAAAGCAAAAACACACATTTTTCCGTAGTCAATCAATCAATCATGTTTTTTTAGTTTATAAATTTTCTTATCAAATATAGACATGACAATATTAGAAGTGGCCTTGCATTAAAATTCATGCAGTTTTAGTACCTCACGGTCGAGAAACGGATAAGTATTATACAACAAATTTTATTTCTATATAATTTAATTAATTAATTAAAGAACACTTAGTAATCATAGGTATTTTTACAATTTAACAAAAATGTTATATTGTAAAGCACTAAAATTGTATGAATCTTAACCGAGATAATTTGAAAAATTAATACCGAACAAATATACAAATAGTTTATACAACTAATTATTTTGAAACCTGTAATGATCTTAACTTTTTTGGATTTGAGGAAAAAGTAAAACCATTATTCCAACACTCAACCAACCTATGTGCGTAATGAATGTTTGAATATTGCTATGGTTTCTCTTATGTTAGTTATATCAAGCTAGCATAGAATTTTGCATAAGAGTATACAAACTCTAGTCTCTTGTTTCATATATAAATTTGCATACTGGGCTATTTACAATGCTTTATTATTACATCAATGATTTTTCTTATTTCAGAGTGCTCTTTTTAAGTTATTTGTTGTAGCTACCAGATTCTTTCTAGAGAGTCGCAAGATCGTAAGATATAGTTGGTTATTTTGTAGAAACCATTGTACTTTAAATGCAAAAGGGTTAAGATCTTGCAAGTAAGCTCTAGTTTTAGAGTTTTTGGAGATATCGGTATAGATTTTAAGTTTATTTGCTTTTGTAATCTTAGATAAGAAATTTAAACTCTAAAATTTTTAGTTACATTATTTGGTATTTTATATTTGCTAAAACCAATTTTGACGTTTTTTTGAGTTGTGAGAACCAAACTAGATAGGACAAAAATGAGTTGTTATATCATAGTAATTGATTAACTAACGATTTGATGCAGTATTTAGAAACCTAGGCTAGTACGTAAATTAATATGCCGATTTATTGTACTTGTACTACCTGGGTACTCTCCAGAAAATGAGACAGAAATTTGTTGATAGCTTTTTTATATTTAGCAGATGCTAAAGAATCTTGTGTTACAGCAATACATCCGGAGTAAATCACTAAGGTAACTTTGTCTCCGGTAAGAATTAGCAGTTCCAGGGCTGTTTAGGAAGTAGTTTGTCTCCGGCACTTCTTTAGCTTATATTTTGCAAAAAAACTTACAGTTTTATCTTTTGAAGTGACTACGGCCGTTAAGTCTCCCCATAACAAAGTTAGATCTTTTAAATATCTCTATGTAGAGAAAACATCGCATCTTTTTAGTAATACGGGCAACTAAGCCACGTGCGATATTGCCATGTCCTGTAGATTTTTATTGCAGTTTTTTTCTCCTCATCCCTGGACATGCGGGTCCCGAAGCGGCCGGAAACACCATTCTAAGCCATTCTCCCTACAACTAAGTATTGTTTATCAAGAAATTAGTATAGTCTACTTTTTTAAGTAATGTCATCTTTCAAAGACTTGGTAGGATGGGCTGAAACAATTATCTAAACCACCCGCTTGCATTTCATAAATAAAGTGCTTTGTCCGCCCACCCAAATGTTGGTTACAAAGAAATTGAGCTTATTTTTTAAGTTAATGAAGATGGTCAAAAACACATATGCATTTTATAAACTAAGAGCCCTGTCTGCCCAAAAAACTGTTGGTCAAGGCAAACCAATTCCTTATGTTGTGAGATCTTGGGACGCGGCAGCATAAAGTAACTTTCAATTTCTTAATGGGCTGGTGGTCTTGCAACTCATAAACAAAGTATCCCGTACGCCTACCCAAGTGTTGCTTATCAAGGAATTGATTTAGTCCGCTTTTTTTTCAACTTAATGACATTTGTCAGTCATTTTCTTATGTTTATGAGGTGCAAGTAGCAGCAAAAAAAGTAATATGGAATTTGATAACTTATTTTGCGCGGGTGGACTGAAACACCTTTCTAAACCTCTTGTTTGCATTTCATAAAGTAAGTACTCCGTACGCCCACCGCGGTGTTTGTTATCAAAGAACTAGTTTAGTCTACTTTTAATGAATATTGTCAGTCATTGTCTTATGTTTGTGAGCTGCAGTAACACGACAGAGGAAATAATATCCAATTTCTAGATAATTAACTTTTGAGTGGGAACACCTTTCTAAACTACCCGCTTACATTTTATAAACTAAGTGCCTTGCCTACCCAGTATTGGTTACCAAGAAATTGATTTAATCTTCTTTTTTAAACTTATAGACCTCTGTTAGCAATGAAGGATCTGGCACTACATCAAGGGCAAATGGCAAGAAGCGTTCATATACAGTGGAGCAAGTAAAAATTTCACTCAACTGACGTTTTTTCTTCTTAATCAGCCGTTTTTATATCCCTTTTTTATATAGGCCTTCATTTTTGTATTTGATGCTGGCAACTTACAAGTGACCTACAGTTTTTAAGTTTAAGATTCCAAACCACTGGAGAGATTTCATCACTACATCAGAGAAGATTTTTAGCTGTAAAACCACACGCTAGCAAGGCGGGTTGGGGAGTGGGAGAGTGTATACACTTATGAAAAGTATATCACGGTATATGGGAATCAAACCCACGATCTTCGGTGCAGCGATCGGATGCCTAGACCACTGCGCCACGCTCTCCTTACTCGAACTGACGTTACAACGATATAAACCAAACAGGTATACAGTTGGTAGGGCAGACTCTACTACCACCCTACAAACCTTGAGAAAACCACTATTACTATTGGTACAATTTCTGGGCACTCAACTAAGAGAAGATTTTTTTTGGGTCTCCCTGGTTGCTGGACATTAATGTGAACATTTACTAAACCCGGAAGTACTCAAATTTTTGGCAACACCGTTACATCACTGCGCATTAGTTACAATCACACAGCAAAACCACTCAAGCAACTAAATGCTTAACGGTTTGTGGTTTGAAAATTAATGTAATTTAAGCATAGTATTTGTTTGATAATCTTTTAGCATACTATTTTAAAGTATGATATCATGCGCAGATTAATTTAAAAGATTTTAGGCTTTATTCAAACGACAAATATGATAAATTCGATCTTCTTTACAGTTATTTTGACTTCGCTTTTCCTTTTTTGGTTCAGAATGAAATTGCATATATTTCTTTATATACTATTGCTTTCATGGCAAGTGCCATCTTGTATGAGTATATCTCAGGGGCAATGCACTTTTTGGTATTTTACAATAATAATTTGTGTAATATACGTACTATAAATATTGCTTAATTTAACATTTAATTACTTCAAAATAGTTTAAAAATAATAAAAAAGTTTATCAACAACAAAGCTAATGAGTGTATTATATTGTATAAGTGCTAATATTTAATAACGCTTACTAAAACTAATTCTGCTTTATTGTTGCAGTTTTGTGACAAAATTTTTAATACTTATGATTTAATTTATAACACAATTTCTTTAAAGCTTCAAATTTTAATGGTTTTTGCCTTCTTTTTAACCGATTTAGGGGTCTATTCTGTAACTTTCCTTTAAAATTTAACGGCCCTCTAAAAAATAATATTTTAACGCACCTTCAAATTTTTTTAATGACTTTGGTATTCACTAACTACAAATTTAAAGGGTCCGTTAAAAACATACAATTTTTCATATGTTTCATATGTTACTTCAATCAATAAATAATATAGATATAGAATCAGTCATAATGCCACCGCGATCGGCAAGAACAACCAAAACACAAAAAGAGTATTTAATTAATTATCTGGAAGAACATAAAATTCTGTTTGGAGGTAAAATAAATCCATTAGAATTGCCTAAAATTACATCATTATGGGAGCACCTTACTTTGGAGCTAAATAAAATTGGTCCGGTTAAATCAATTAGGCAATGGAAAGATGTATGTATAAATGAATTAAATATTATTTAATTACAACCTATACAATTTTTAGACAATCAGTGAATTAAAAACAAATACTAAAAGACGGGCAAGAGCCATAAAATATGGCTATAAAGGTACGGGAGGTGGGTCTGCAGTCAAGCCATTATCCGATTTAGAAGAGCGGTTATTATCTTTACTTTCTACATTAACCATCGATGGGGCTAGTTTAATGGATGGTGGAATTGTTACTTTGGATGACCCTGCAGTCGCAACAACATTGATTATTATACCCGATAATAATAACGATATATCCACAATACAACTTGAAAAGGAATATGTCCCCGAAGTGTCAACTGCACCAATAATAGAAATTGTACATGAAGCGGAAAGAAACAAATATAAAAATAAGACAAAATGTGACCGCCCAAGAAAGAAATTTGCTAATCAGGGTAATAGAATGTTGTCGGCAATAAATGCACATGATCAACAGCTAAAATACCTTGCCGATTCAAATTATGCTGTGGCAAGAGCAATTAATAACTTGGCAAGAGCCATAAATTCAAAAAGATAGGTAAAATATAATATTTAATAAAAATAGGTTTTATTAATGTAAATTTGTTTGTATTATAAATAAAAATGTTTTATATTCTAACGATTTAAATATTGTATTATTTGATTACGTGCTTCTACCCCTCTTTGATACCAATTGTCTTCTGGAAGAATATTTTGTTCTACGTAGTTATTATCATCATCTAGTTCCACAATTTCTTCTTCTTCATCTTTATAAAATCGAGCAATGTTATGTAAAACACCGCAACTGTAAATAATTTTTCCTGCTTTAAGTGGATCATAATTGAGTACTCGATGTTTTAATAGACACCGAAACCGTGATTTTAAAACACCATTTAATCTTTCGATTGAATTTCTAGCTCTTACAAAATAATAATTGTAATTACTTTCAGGTGTATTTTCTGGAGGAATTTCAAATGGCGTTAATAAAAAAGGCTGTAAGGGATATCCAGAAATGAATTATTGCCTAGGACATATTCAGTTTCCATTAAAGTTTTTATGTTTGACGCTTGCCAAATTGCAGAGTCATGAGTAGAACCAGAAAACCTTTCGTTCATATTAAGAATATTATAGTCGCTATCTACAATTATTTGGCAATTAATGCTGTAAGATCCTTTTCTAC
This sequence comes from Tachinus rufipes, assembly GCA_963932245.1. Lineage (NCBI taxonomy): Eukaryota > Metazoa > Arthropoda > Insecta > Coleoptera > Staphylinidae > Tachinus > Tachinus rufipes. The sequence continues at coordinate 87,451,272 of OZ010743.1, forward strand.
AAAAATATGGTAATGCTGGATAATCTTCCGATGGTGATATAATTGCAATTTGGGTACAATCTATTGCTCCTAAACATTGCGGAAAGTTATATTTATTTAAAAAACCATTAATAACTTTATTTCTTAATTCATTATTATTTGGAAAAACTATCCAATTTGGAATTAAATGATTATATATTATATTGGTTACTTCATCGAGGCAACGGCACATAACTGGTTGACTTATAGCGAAGTTGTAACCCTGTCCGATGGATAGTTGGTAACCTCCTGTACCATAGAAATGCAAACTTGCAAGAATCTTTAATTCCAATGGTACAGCTGTAACACGCTGTCCTATTTGCATGTGAGAGCCAACCTTGTCAATAATTATTTGAGCAACGTCTTTGCCAAAACGAAATAGCATTTTATATTTTTTTGTTGGTAGGTCAAATGGATTGCTCATATCTCTAATAAACCTTTGGTGCAGTCTGAATTCAGCTCTATAAAAATAGCTTTACTAATTTAATAAAATAATAAATACCTTTCTTCATTTTCTATAAATTCCTGCATTAACAATTCACCAATAATATCATGAAATGCCATTTTTGATTTTTTTAATATTTATTTTATTAAAAATATTTCTCAAAAAACAACATATAGAATTAAACGTATCTCTAATTTGACGATTAAAATACCGTTAAAAATTAAAGGTTAGTTTTAACACCCCTTTAAAAATTACTATTTTAACGGGTAATTTTAAAGGATCCGCTAAAATTTTAACAGATTTCAAAGTTAGTGAATACGAATATTATTTTAAATGCCGTTAAAATTTTAGAGGCTTCTAAATTTTAACGGAATAGTTACAGAATAGACCCCTTACAACGTCTAATAATTTTATTGTATTATTCTTTCTGATTTGTTTTAAATAATTTTATTCTAAACTGTCAACTAATTTGTTAATGGTAAAATATATAAACTACTTTTTAATAATCCTACAATTTTTTCATGTTTTATTTACTCTTATTGTTATGTGTTAAAACTTTTTGTGTGGTTTTGGCATCTTCAACTTTGTTCAATTTTGCTATTCTAATGCACATGAGTGCATGTGCATTAGAATAGCAAAATTCAAAAACACATAATAATCCTAAAACGTGATTTATTAATAAACATAAAACATAAAACATTTAAAATTCCTAACTTAGGCAATTGTCAAATCCTGACTATGGCGGGTTTAGGTTCAAAGAATAACCATTTTTGTTTATATATGTGTTGACTATATAATTTAGAATATTGAGAAATTATTTTATAGTAATTATTAAAACACATCTATATTACAAAAAAAACATTTATATAAAAACAAATAACACATTACCCACCCAATATTGTAATATCAAAACAATCTCTTATTAAAATCAAAGAAATTAATATATTACTTACGTTGATCTGTTTTAGAGCCTATAATCGGATGATCCTTTCCTCGAATAGCAAAATGGTTGGGTTCACAACCATGACCAAAGCTTCCTCTTTCATATATTTCAAAACCAGGTTCAGCAACAAATTGTGTTTTAGGATCTAACTCCATAAATGGCCAATCAGTTAATTGACAATTTTCCGATCCACCTATTGTTGACGATCCATATCTGAATAAAATTATTAAATTAAAAATATTTTTATATACTATTGATTAATCCTATAATAATACAAACCTAAAACTAAAACCTCTGCACAAAAATTTAGTAGCTTGTAGACATTCTACTTGACATTGCACTATACTTTGAACATTTACTGAATGCCTAACAACTTTATCATGTAAAGTCTGTCCGCTACGGGTATGCCAAAAACAATCTAAAATAAAACTAAATTGTTAATTTGTTCATATGCAATTATACTAGCAATTACCAGATTGATGCTCTTTAACCATAGAAATATTATCAGTGCATTTTTTTCTGTTATTCATAGTATAAATATCAAAATCTCTATCAGGTTCCAAATCAGTATAATAATCCAGAGCTTTATAATTTTTACCGCTTAAATAACAGTTATCAGTTGGATAACTTAACGCCATTGTGTATCTGAAAATAAACATTACAAATAAACTATTATTATATAATTAAATTAAGTTACCTGTATGAAAACGAGTAGCATTCAAAATCGCTCTCTTTAAAGCAAAGTGATTCGCATTCCAAAATATTATCAACGGCATAAAATTTTTTAACTATTGTTTTATGAAGTCTAAAACCTGTAGCTGTGCGTAGAGAGCATTCTGAAATTATCAAATTGTAGTAAATAAAACTAATTGTGTGTTGTATAGTTACCATCTTTTAAAAAATTATATCCAACATGTCCTTTAGGTGGTTCTTTATGTTCTAATGTATCTCCATTAGTATGTGGAAAATCATTTTCTAAAATTTGGTTGGGATTTTTGATTGGAGGTTGAGGATAGTCATAACCTCTATCATATTCAGGTGCATAGGGTGGACTTGATGGTCCATGTGGTGGTGCATGTGATGGCCCATGTGATGGTCCATGTGATGGTCCATAACTTGGTTTAAATCCACCGTAAGTAGGTCTGTTTATTAGGTCATAGGAGGGACGGGTAGTTATGCCATGATTGTGACCTACGTATGTATTACTGCCATACCCAGTTGTGCTTCCATGATTTGCAGAGCTTCCATATCCGGTGCTACTGCCATACCCTGAGCTGCTGCCGTAACCACTAGTGCTTCCGTATCCATGACTAGGTCTATCATAATTTGGTAAATAAGGGGGTGGTTTTTTGTTATAATTTGGTAAATAAGGTGGTGGATTTTTGTATGTATCCTCAGCCGGTATATCGTATGGGGATGGTATACCTTTATTGCCATAGCTTGAACCTCCAGTTCCATATGAACCTCCATAAGTACCCCAATCGGGTCTACCACCTATGTTATTAGGAAGGTAATAATTATTCCTTCGGTTATTATCGTAACCATTATGATTGGTATTGTATGGTGTATTTGGTCTCCCAAAATTTCCATACGAACCACCATATGATCCCCATCCGCTTCCTTTATTAAATCCCCAATGATTTCTATCCTTTTCCCGTTCATAATAGTATTTATCTTTGTGATCTATTGGATTGTAATGCGATTGAATAGGTCGTTTTGGTAAATATGGTTGTGGTTGGTAATGTGGTTTAGGTAAATATTTTTCACCACTTGAGTAGTGAGTATCACGATGGTCGTAATAAAATCCATCTATAATAAATTCCATGTGTAAATAAAAGAGTGTGTGTCTGTTTAACAATTTATTGTATATAATAATTATACACATTTCATTTTAAAGTACATGTATTATTAATATAATAAGTAAAAAGAAAATATAATATTGGTGTGAATAACTAAAACTACAAGCTAAGTGTTCTTCTATTCTAAAACAACCCTATCGATTGTTCATTAAATATATTTTTTTTATTAAATGACAATTTCTATATGGCCTTTGTTAAAATCGCGTGCAAATTATTGCACACATATATAATTAAATCCAAATAAGATTCTGGTGAATAGGGTGATGGTGCATTTTATTTATCTAACTACGAACATGCGACTTCACTATTTTTCTTATTTTACTGGCATATTGTTAACGCATATATCTGATTGTGAATAAATTAGCTTCACACACTAACAATAGCTTTGCATGAATTAAGATTATCTACTATTTGATAGTTGACTAAAATAAGGATACTTATCAACAAATTAAATGTGATGTAATATATTATAAAAAATTTCAATAAAAACTTTAACGATTTTTTGTTTATTTTCAAAATATATGATGGCACGGTAGGCAGTAATTAATTTATGTTTACTTAAAAATTTAATGAACAATCTTTTGAAGTCCTCACCAATTGCTTCTAAATATTCTTACCTCCTCGCCTATCCGAATTCCTTCTATCATCGTAATAACTAGGTCTCCTATCTAAATCTCTATCGTGATAAGATGGTCGATGTTCGTATCGGTCATCGAATCTATCGTATGAACCTCGATATCTATCTCTATCGCCATTTCTATACATATCCACAGGTCCCTTATGTCGATATCCCTTACAATCTGGAGAGGCATTTCTATCCTTCTCGTAAACATCGAAATCAGGATCGGCGTAAATATCTCTGACCATATCTAATCTTACCATCGGCAAATCTAACAGTTCGCAGTCGCCATTGCCTCGGCCGCTTTGATCTAACCTAAATTATATAAAAAAAATAAAAATGAGTCAATTAGTGATGACAATGAAATAATACTATAGAAACAATAATTCATTAGTGCAGGTGACATCATTTGGATGCATTGCGTTCTGGTGTCTGCACAATGATGCAATTTTTTTTTCTCTCAGAAGGTTATAGATATAAATTAAGTCCTTCATCTGGAAAATCTTTTGTGAATTATATAATGTATGTATGTTTCAATGGATAACGTTTGTTGAATTAAATCATTGCGGTTTTTTAATCAATTTACATTAATTTCAATATTATCTATGATAATGAATGATTGCAGGTAACATCCGTTAGATAATTAAATTAATTTGTTTGGTATATGATTTTATTATCTGACTAAAGTAAAGATGATTTAATGGTATCCTTGACGATGATATATACTCGTTGAAGTTAAGGAAGATTATTTTCTATTACAAATATTGTTTTGCAAAATATCTCTATATAATTTGTATTAAATGGTTGAAATTGGGTCTCAATTTCCTTTTTTATGCAATAATATGATGGCATTTTTTTTAAATGATTATTATTTTTTTATAAATATTTTTTTAGTTTTGTGCGTAGCCACTCATGCACCGTCTAAATCACTTGATTATTATTACTCAAAAAAAATTTGCAACCAAAGCTTAATTAAGTGAAGCAAATTCAGAAAACTATTCAATAACTTGCTGGAGTGCAAACATAAATTTAGCTTTATACAATGATAAATACAAATAGATTTCACTTTTTTGTCTTTTAATTATACTTTCTTAATAGTATAACAAAGAACACTGGACTACAGACTAAAGAATCATTAGCTCTGATTGAAACTAAAAAAACAGTTGAACAATATTTGTAAGAAAATCCAACAACATGCAAACTTTGTACAGACAATAGCCTGTAAATATAAACTACGCACATTGGCAAATTGTGATACAAATAACCATCTATTGGCAAATATAGACAATGTATTTAAAATAAGAAGAAAATATTGTAAAGATCTCTTCTGCGATCCATAAATTATGCCAACTAATATGGAAAACAGCAAAATAGCACAAGAAATAAACAACAGCAACAATAATGCAATAATTATCAAAAAGTTGCATTTACAACTCACATAATTAAGATAATGCTGCATGTATTATTTGTAACAGAGATGCCCGCCCAATTTGCGCCATATGATTGATGGCAAGAGAATACTATACGCCTATGTACGTATGTATTGTGTACTTTATGAAAGCTTTTAATAAGGCCAAATGGCATAAATTATAGCTTATCTTAACTCAAATGGGTGTACTAAATTATCTGGTACTATTAATGAAGATAGTACTGACATGGTAAAAACTGAAAACCATCTATCCATTCTGCCACTAATGTTATTCTACTTATACACTGAATATATAATGCGCAAAGGGGGACGCATGGAAGGTGGTTTCATAATTGAAAAGATAAAGTTTTTTAATCTAAGATTTGCAGATGATACTCTATTAATTGCATTAAGCAAAGATGAATTAGTAGCTCTATTTAAAAAAAAAACTAAAAAGTATCAGCTTAGACGATGGATTGAAAATTAATATTTAAAAAACTAAAGCAATAAAAGTTGATTGTACAAATAATAATTTGCCAAATAATCGACAAATTGGCAAATACAAAGTAATCAAGAAGTTTATATATCTTAGGGTTGTAACCAATCAATCAAGGTTGCTACAAAGCCAAAAACCGCCATATACAACTGGAAAGATCTACTATGTCTCAGGTATCTACAATATGGAAAGACCATAATATATCACGCGTGTAGTGTAATCTATTTCATACGTTTGTATTTTTTGTGTTCAGTTATGAGGCAGAACCGTCAAAAGATATGTGCTTTTCAGATGTGGAGCTGGAGACAAATACTTAGTACCGTTAATTGACATATCAATTTGTAATGAAATTAAACGTGTCCAGTATAAACTTCACAAGTTTTTTGGACATAAACGGAAAGCAACAATATAGAAAAACTAATTGTACAGTGTAAACTAAATGGTAGGCGGAGAAAAGGGAAATCTGCAACACGCTGGATGGACACGATAAAACAACTTGGCTAGAGGGTTTGCCAATAGGACCAGATGGCAAGATACTGTCATACAAACAATCACCATCCAATACAATAAAATAAATCTGCAAAGAAAATATAACAGCTATGTCACTATACGTATGTCAAAACAATTTAAGAAGAAGAAACAATATAAGATAATCTATTAGCTTTATATTGTATTTTAATATGCTGCTGAATACCAAATTAAAAACTGTTTTCAAATAAATAAAATAAAAAAAATGTTTTCATTAGCCATGTTACCACCAGTGAAAATTACAAATTAACTGCAGCAAAAAATAGCACAAGTGAAGTTATTTGATTTATTAACAAAAAAAGTCAAATGTTGTCAGTAACTTTACACTTCAGTTTAACATGAGAAATATTGGCCGCTGTGATTCGATTGACTGATTTTGAATAAATTATTAAATCATTTTTATGAGAAATATTTGTATATGGTTTTATATGCTTTCACGCATGTTTTAAATAAATAATACAAACAGCGTTAATTGCTTAAGACTTGTTTTCCACCCAACACATTAATTGTCTCTACGATACATTACTAACAACACCGCCTACTTTTTAAAATTGAGTCTTTGAGACTTTAACTGGAGGGTCAATTTTTCTGATTAAGAAAAAATGTGTTGTGGTGAGATGCCTTTTTTGTATATGATGAGAAACTTTAGTAGGTCCCATGTATTGCTTCAATGTTAGGTGCACGTTAAAAAACCAAATAATTTAGATTGGAAGTTTGACTTAAAATATCTAGATTGACAGCAGAAATAAAGCAACGTTTAATAAATAAATTTAAAAAAATGTACATTGACTTAACTTTTATATTAAAAATAAATGTCTGTAAATATTACTCTAAAAAAGAAACGTCAAAGCCCGAGTACAAAATAACATTTCTTTTTTTATTAATATCTTCTGGCCAATCCTAGGTGGCATCGAATCGCATCAAATTTTAATATTTTTTAAACCATTTGCTAAGAAACAGAAGTAAAAGTTTTATTTATACCAATACTAGGACAATGTGATTACACCTTTGCAAAATCCTATTGCCCGATAAGTCTTACGTCTTTTTTTATGACACTTGAAATACTGTGCAAAAATTCATTTGGGAAACGGCTCTTACATTACTACGCCGATACATTCAAACCAACATGCATACTTTCAGAGAAAATCTATTGAATCGACTTTACACAGCTTAACAGATCAAATTAAAAGATCATTAAATAACAAGATGTCTATCCTAAAAATATTTATAGACATCAAAGGTTCTTTTGACAAAACAACCATCAGTAGATGTATAAAACACATGCTAAAGTGCTTGGCAAAGTCTGCCTTCAAGGTGAGTTACTATCACCACTACTATGAAATATAGTACTGCCTAATTTAACAACCGCCCGTGGTTTCTACACAATTGGCTACAATTTTCTTGTGGTGTGGCAAGTTTGAGAGCATATTCTGCAGCCTAATGCAAGAGAACCCAAAAATAATCTAAATTGGTGCAAAGAATGGTTAACCCACAAAAAATCAGTTAGAATCTTTATATTTTATATTATAACAACAAAAAATTAAAATTGGCTAACCAAAAATAGGGTGTTTAGCTGACAACCGAGGTAAAATACCTGGTTGTAAATTTTGGCACCAAGTTCACATGGGAAACACATCTAAAAATATAATAAGGCTGTTGGCAAGACATGAAGACTGTTTCCAAAAATAGTCCTATGGTTATACACAGATGTCATAGAACCTATGCTCACCATTACCAGCACTGTGCTTAAATGCATGTAGACTTGGACATACTGCAGGAAGGGCTTGTAAATATTCTTTTTTCCTAGAAAAGGCTCTAAAAAACATCTTTACTAGAAACGCAAACAAATATTACGACTCTCAACTTTGTATTTAAAAAACTCTACAATGTACAGACACATGAACAACAAAAGCAAAAAGTATATAAAGACAAATCTACACCAATAACTCAAAAGTTTTTTGAGATTTTGGAGCGGGAATTTACTTTCTAGATCTAGATGTTTCAATATTTTTACCAAATATGACTATTTTTGAGGCAAGGCCGGAATAACCCATGGGGTGATGAAAATAGTAACCTAAGATCTGATAAAAACGTGCAAATCATAACGCATAATTTTAGATATAAATAAGCCTAAAATCACATCAAGCCTAATACTAGAATGCTATAGACTCTCACATTTAGCAGCTTGCTAGGTGAAAAGGCACTTCAACACAATGGGTAACATTAAGTTTTATTATTTACTTACAATGCATTTAAAGCACAATGATATAACAACCTGAGTTGTACACAGACGGAGGGGGCAAAGATTGCCCCAAATCCCAAAACGACCGACTACTACTTGAGACTATCCAGAAAGAACCTGCAAATTATAACAGACATTTTGACTCTCAATTAAGAAACCACATGCATAGTATTAGCATTCTAGACAGCCCAATATGCAGAAAGTGTAAAATAAAATCCAGAACTTATCAGAAAACTTTTGTACTTTTAGATCTTTCTTGGGAACAATTTAGAATAATCTTTAGTTTTTGTGTAAGCAGATCAGATGTATTCAAAGTTTACATAAACAAGTACGTTTTGCGTTTCTTACTAATACTCGTTTGCTTAAGAGCATCCCGACCGCTACCTTGATTTTTATTATTATAAAAAAAATAGCATTTTTTTTCTACATATGTCAAACTATTTATTGCCATAAATCAAATTATTGTTGAAATTACGTTTTAATGCTGCTTACATATCTAATTTCAATAAATAACTGACAAAATATAGATTAAACTTTTCTAAATGAACAGATACAAACAATAATTGATCATCAAATTATTTGTAAAAAGTTGCTGGTTTTTATTATAATATTGGTTTGCAAAACAGTGGTCTTATTGCGGATAGAGAAGTAATTAAATAGTTTGAAGCTTAACTAAACCTAGCTTCCGATTACTGATGTTCTTTGTTTATCAGTTGCTGTTTTTGTTATAATATTGGTTTGCAAAACAGTGGTCTTATTGCGGATAGAGAAGTAATTAAATAGTTTGAAGCTTAACTAAACCTAGCTTCCGATTACTGATGTTCTTGATTATCAACTGATGTTCTTGTTTATCATAGCCAATTGAACTGGGTCTGCATATTTCTTAAATCAATTTTTAGAAAAAATACTAATATAATAATAATAATTTAAATTATTTTCTAATTAAAGCATCACATAGCTTTTATGGTAATTATTCATAACTTTTGTTTGTTTCTGTATTCAACAATATGCATTTTAAAGTAATAGATTTGTCTCAAGAATGCAAACTTCAAATTACAAACGGTGTCGAAAATATATAGCAGCGCATCATTTAGATTCTTAGAAGTGTGTATATTTCTGTCAACTAAAAGTTTCTTTATCTTGGCAAAGGCTGCTCTTGCAATTTTAATGCGTTTTTAACCTCCATGGTTTACTAGTCACTTTTTTCTATTCTTGTCTCTTAGTATTGAGTAGAACTAGCCACTCTTTTTATGATGTTGTTATTTAAATGAATAACTGGGTTGTTGTCATTTGAGTTTTTTTAAATATTTTTTTAGTACATACTAAAGAAAACCGGTGACAATAAACAACCCTGTCCAACCCCACAACAAATTTTTAGCTTGTTTGCATCTAGTCTTTTTAATGTTAATTAATCTGATTTCAATATAAGTTTTTTATTATTCAAATGTCAAATCCTAAACTTTTTTTTGTACTATATCTATCGGACGGTTATGATTAATTTTGTCAAATGTTTTCTTGTAATTGATGAAGCCGATGCGTAGGTCTACATTCATATCTAGGCAACGTTGTATTATGCCACTCATTCCAAACAATGCTTCTTTTGTACCAAGATTATTTCAAAACTTAAACAAAGTTTCAATTATATCTGCCAGTTGTTTGTGTATACAATTGTGAATTACTTTCAAGAATACTTTTAGGGCATGACTCATTAGATTAATAGTTTGGAAATCAGAGCAAATCTTTTGCATTAGGTTTTTTTAGTAATGAGATGAATGCTGATCTAGCTGATTCGGCAGATTCTTCTAGTATAACTCTGGTATTGTAGATGGTTTTGTACAAATTTTCTATTTTTATTTTGTCTGGTCCTACTGCCTATTGTTAAGTTGTTGTATGTATTTTTCCCATTTTTTGATTTATTTCTTTATGTTCATTATAATCTTTCCATTCTTATTTTTTTAATTATTTTCTGTACTCTGTATAATTTGTTCTAGATTGCTGTTTTTTTTACTTTTTGCTTATTTTTTTCTTCTCTCAGCGTCGTTTGTTAATTTTATCTGTATGTTGCTTTTGTAAGACTTTTTTAAGATTAACTCTCAACGTAGTTATATCAGGATTGTAGTCGGATCTAACATCTGCCCCGGGGTACGACCTTACATTGAGGATAGAGTGTCTATATCTTTTGTTAATTAAAATATAATCTATTTGATTTCAAACTATGTGATCAGATGTGTGACTGTGATGCCCAAGTGTATTATTTTGTAATTTAAATCACGTTTTGTAATTACCGCGTTTTTGATTTGCAAAAACTCTATATGCTTTTCTCATCTCTCATTTCTACGCATTTTTAACACTTCCGCTCTCAATTTTTACGTTAAAGTCACCAAGTATGATAGTAACATCAGAATATTTAATATTTTTTATAATTTTGTTCAAATAGTAGTAAAATTCAAGTATACTTGAATAATATTTATTTTTTTTTAATGTGTTTTAAGTTGTATTATTATTACTCTATTGGATCTTTTTGTTTTTTTTTTAAATTATAATGGCAACTGTATCCAATGCATTTTTGTTTCTACTAAGTAGTACATGTGATAATAATTGACAAAGAGCTTTCCTTGACCAGACCATTGTACGTCACTAACATCTAAGATGTCTATTTCCATTTGTTGCATTTCTGCTATGACATTGAGTATTTTTCTTGGTTAGTTCAAACTTTTGACATTTTAATTTTTAAATCTTTTTGAGCAGTCATTCTTGTTCTTCTTTAAGGCAATTTCTCACTTTGACATCACTCAAATGATCAATATTATGAAATATTCATATTGGTTTCCCGTTCTTTTCTACATCCTATGCCGTTGACCACACTGATTTGTTCATCCTCATTTAAGGTTTTTTCTCACATTTCAGACAAAAAGGTGCTAGTCTTCCTCTAAAAGAAAGAAGTTTATTGCTTATCTTAACAACAACTTGCTCTGCATTGGCCACTATTCTGGTGTTTCCATACTCTACCACGGGGAGGTTGCAGGTAGGGATTTTATCTTTATCAAACTAACTCTTCCAGTAGTTAAGAGCAAAAATAGCAATAATTATTTCTCCGATGGGAACTGAACAACAAAAATACTATTTACGCCCTTGTTTTATAACCCAGTCTCAATGTTACACCTAGTATTTGAGATTACCTCTCGTGTAAAAGTACATTTTATGACTTCTATTTACATATTTTTTAATTTGTCTATATTTGCAGCAAACATCAGCAACATTTGTACTTGTATTGCAGTCTATTCTGTTTTAGTGTTTTGTAAAATTTTCAAAATTTGTTTTTGGTATCGGATCTTAAAAGTTGAATTTAAGTTATTTATTTCAAGTAGAGTTGTTTATGTTTAAAACCTTTTTTATCTTTTAAGTTAAGACAACGCCTATAGAGAAACTTTACCGTACGTAAGTAGCCTACATATTCTCGTTTAAAATTTAAAAAAAATTACATCTTTGGTACAAATATTTACAATTATAATATCTACGAAAATCAATACAAATAAAATTGCATGAGTATTTATTTTTCACAGGATTGGGTATTGCAGAACTAAAAATTATTTTTCTTATCAATAAATCTGTAAAGAATGCCAATCGGAAAAATTGTCTTCTTTTATTTTCGATTACTTTTGGCCTTTTGGCTTGCCGAACCAATTGTAGAAAAGACTGGCGTTACTTTACAGTACAAGTTTTTATATTTTTTAGCAATTAAAATCCGCTCGTGTTGTTAATTCTTTTATTATAATTAATTATAATTATTACATTGAAATTGTTGTATGGGCTATAAAAAGTCATGTCAAATCATCACGTACATATTTTTTATTCACTTTAAACTGTGGGTTTGCCTTGAGTTTTTACGAGCAATATAATTATCTGCTGCAGTACCCGTAAAAAGAATGAGACGATTTCATACACGATAGCAAATTAACAACTTATTCCTAATTACGATGTGTCCGTATCGACGAGATTTTAAAGCATTGTCTAAGGAAACTCGTGTCAAATTATATAATTAATTAAATTATCTGTACGAATTATAATGTTAAGTTTTCATTTAAATTAAGTTATTAAAAAAATGCAATTATGTTTATTTTACAAATAAATTCAATCAATAAGAAATTTTTAATATTTGATTTAAATGGTTTACAAATGCGTTCTTACCTGTAATTGAACCCTTCACAAACAAATCTTTTTTCTTCGGCACATTCCTGTTGACAGTCTTCAATCCTTTCGCAAGGCATGGCCCTTCTAATTAGACTTCTTGTTACTTTTTTACCTGCCAGTGCTCGTCGAAAACATGCTGAAATAGTTAAACATTCAATTAGTTATAAATAATACAAACAATGAATTATTTTAGTGTTGTTAATTTAGCTTAATCATTTTGATTTGAAATATATATGAATTTGAATTTGTGTTTTCCAACATATATTCATTAATTGCTGTGAAAAATTGTAATTTCTATTTAATTTATTTCAAATTTATACTGTGTGGATGGAAACCATAAGGTACAGTTTTCAAAAATCATGTAAATAGTATTTGTTTGAATATAATTTCTAATATAGATAGCATTGCATTAATACTTGGCCAAAAATATAATGTTTACCAAAATTTAGTTTTTTAAACTACAGTAAACTCTAATTGTAACATTTAGTGAAATATAAATGATCAAATGGTTTTAACTCAACAGCTGATATAAAATCAAGAAGAAAAGAATAAATAGCAGAAAGGTATGTTGTGCCTAATGTACACAATTTCACAATCTCCTTTTTACAAAAATAATAATGATGTTTACAAAAAATTTAAATCCGGCTCTGGTTGCAATAGAGTATTGTGCTTGGTCTAAAAAAATGTATTGAGATAAATAATGATAATTAAAAAAAAACTATAATTTTGTAGATTAAACTAATTACTACCAATAATCTAACTTTTGAGTTTGGTAAAAAAAAAGTTTCAATTTATTTAATGACAGATTTTAATAAATATAATAGATAACTTATTTTGATAACAATGGAAGAATTATTTGCCATTTGTCGTACTCAATCTTTTTAGAAATTAGTTTATAAATTTTTTATGTATTTTAATAAGATGGTTATATTTTTAAAACAGAATCAATGAATTGACATTCTAACTGTGAATCTTCTAGAGTTAAATTGTTCTGTATGTTCAAGATGATCTTAAGTACAAGTTGATTTTATCTACACCGATTTTTTAAAGGCGTTTGATCGTGTGAGCCACACTATTTTAATTACTAATTATTTAACTTTTTAAAAAATTGCACTCAATGTGTAAAAATTAATAACTTTTTATCACAGCCCATTCTTGTTTCATCGGGTGTTCCTCAAGGATCTCATTGTGGACCAATTTTATTTTTGTTTTTCATTAATGAGAGATTATTATATTAATTTATCGTATTTTTTTTTTATTTGCTGATGATTTAAAAATGTACAGAAGAATATCATCTTGTAATGTGAGATTTTATAAATACTTGTTGTTTTATTTATAAATTTTCTTCAATGCTAATAAATGTTTTATACCGTAAATAAAATATTGTTATTATGTATTTTGCAAAATAATAAAGGTGTAGAACTAAAACTTGTCTCTTAGCAAGCGCTTTGTAAAAATATACGGGATGCATGATTCTTCTGTGTCAGCTAGAAGTCCAAAAGACCGCCTTGAGTATGAGATGATGATTTGTCTATGTTTGAAGACACAGTTTTCTAAGTTTAAGCAGCTACCTCTTTAGTTAAAAAAAATGTCTATAATAAAATTATTTTTAAGACAACACACGTACAAGTGCTATTTAACAGTTTACTTAAAGTCAAGATAAAAAAAAAATTGAAGCGAGTAAGTATTGTTATTTCATCATCATACGCCCAAAGTATCACTTATCATAACTTGCAGTTTAATAGCTAACCATTGATGCCTGGAAACTTTTGGCGTTTACTTCAACGTAATTGAATATTACAGAAAACAAATACGCAGTTTATAATGAAAATTTTTTGTAATTTACAAAATTGTCAATTTTTTTTTCCAACGTTTTGCAAAAAAAAAAAAATAAGAAAGTATAAGACTATATGACAATTTTACACTGACATAGAATTTGCTAATAACTATGCATTACAAAAAAACTAGGCAGGTCAAATAATTTGATACTTCAAACTATTAAAGATATTAGAGATAGATATACATTACACTTTTAAAAAACGGCATTTAATAGTATCCACCGACTCTCACATCCAAGAATAAACTTTACGGACAAACTTATAAATATTTAGCCATTGGTTAAAAACGAGCTCAGAAGGCTACAGATAATGCAATGCTAGTTTATGCTTCCTACACACACTGAATTACTAGGTTTGGTACACCACTACAAATAACTACAAACCAAAAAAGGCAATTTGAATTACATTTGTTTAGGCAACTAAACCATTTAACAGGTACGTCTTATTTTAAAACTACAACCATTGGCCAAAGGTAAGTTTAAAAAAATATTGATGGGCCAAGATTTTACTAACCAACGTTATGTTAGACATCCGTTCAGCATGAAAAGACAACATTTGTAAAGATTACGTATGAAAAACTACGCCGACCAATAAAATATATCAGAGTTTGTAACACTTCTGCTAAAACATATATAAAATTTACGTTCGGTCGACAAACCCAATTATGAAACAAACATGTTTGTTGTCATTTTTGGATTTTATTTAGATGATGCACTTAACTCAAAACGTTGATAGTCCTAGATGTACCCAACCTGACGTATAGACGGCGGTTGTTGTTTGAAAAGAATAACTATGGTACCAACCTTATAAAGCTTAAGTTTCAAATTTGACTACGCAACGTTGACGCCTGGGGTGGAACTCCCATGTGTCGTTTCGCTATCGAATCGAATCGCATTGACGTCAATATGACGTTGCGTTGCTGTTCCATTTATATAGTAACATAAAAACGCTTCGATAGCGAAACGACACACGGGAGTTCCACCCCTGACTTGTTATGCTGATGAAACTGTCGTTTCCTTTTATATATTCTTACAACTCTGGTTTTTTCCATTGTAAGTAATCGCGGCACACATCTCTGCACAGCTTTTTTATGTCTAAATTTTTGTTCAATATGCGATGTACAGCATTTTTTTAAATGTTTACTATGTCTGCTAGCTCTCACACTTTCAGTCGACAATTATCAAATATAATTTTTTAGAATTTCTTCACCATTTCTAATGTGGTCAGCTCATTTGGTTGCTGTAAAAATCACAATTTAACCAATCAGGCACCGAGTTTTTCAAACATTACCTAGCAACGTTCAAAATGTTAATTAACATCGCTGTAACAAAATTTCAGAATACGGCCATTAAGTTTTATAAGGTTGGTACTTTCTATCATAGTCATTTTTTTTAAACAACAGTTGCCATCTATATGTCAGATCGGATACTTCTAGAACTACCCTTGTACATACTCAACACAAGCGTAAAACCTAAAATATATGTTGTTCAAACAAACAAAAACTCCTTAGAATTGCCAAACATTATGAAACGTAACGTTAACGTCTCTATCAAAACGTTAAAGTTAAAGTATGTTTACATACATTTCAATCATTTAAGATAAGTATCACTAATCGTAAGCTATTAGTTAAGAATATAAACGAGCCAAAAAACTGAGCATCAATAACACATGCATCTGATCGGTTTTCAAGTCTATTTGTAAATTTGTAAATATTATTTGTAAATAAAGAATGTATAGTTATTTATTCTTAAACCAATTTCAATAAAACTGGCAACATTTAGCAGTTCAAAAGATTGTATTAAGAGTTTGTTCGAGTTTTCCAACAAAATAATATTGTTTTAGCTTCTCCTATTCTCAAAGCTAAGCACATATACGCTGTAACAATGTTCTAGATAAAGTAATATCAACTGTTTCTTTTTATTTTTATCATAATCACAATTAACAAACACAACATTAGCTATCAACGTTTCTAGGTGGCTTCTACTGAAAGTTTTTATTATGTGTTCTCTAGTAATTGATCCGTCAAGACTATTCTAGCTCAAAACAAAGATGTACGTTTGTTTATCTTAATTCAAGAACTCAAGAAAAGTCAGTCAGTTTAAGTTTTTCAGATTTTGATTTCAACATTAGACATTAGGAAAAGTTGAATGCTAATGCGTTAAAAACTGATTTTAAAGTTATATTCCTTATACATGGTTATAAATGGGAGACCAAATTTGCAGATATATTTAGAATTGGGCAAGCTATTTTATTTTGGAAATTTCTACAAACCGCTGCACCCCTTTTTTAGTCGTTCAAACAAAACTAAAATTTTGGGAAAGATTGCTAGCCGTTTGGCACCGACTGCGTAGTATTTTTCCGTAGAAGGCAGGAATAGCAAAAAGCAGGTATTGGTAGACCTTAAATAATATAATTCAGTCAGGCAATTTGATGTAGTTACAAACTAAAAATGGTTCCAAACAACATTATGATTGTATACGTAAATAAACAAAATTATTGCTAAAACTAAAACTGTTACTGGGATCACGGCAATTATTATTGGCAAGTTTTACAAAACGTAACTTTTTTACACCCAAATTAGAGTTGGAGATCATCAATTTATTAAAAAGTAGTAGTCTTGTTTTTATTATTTGCCGTAAGAATGCTAAATTTACCTAGTTTAGGTAGACTATGCCAAAAACGATGTAATAATTTATTAAAATTTTAGTGATAAGTATTTAACTTTTGGGAAAACATTTTATGGTATAAAAACCGATTCCGTACTTAAATAAAACAAATTTAAATTTAAAAACATAATAAGTTATATTATTTTCTAGTTAATTAACAGTTTTTTAGAACTGTTTAAATATTTATATGTTATTTTATTTTGGATTACTCTAACACATTAAAAGATTAACATGTTTAAATTAACAATGATTACTACAAATACATACAATTATTAGTAATTAGTGTTGCAAGATTTAATCTTAAAAATACTAACTTGCTTTTTATTTACCAGAGTGATAGAAAAGTCATACATTTTTGAGTAGTTCAACAATGTTTTTTATTATTTGTTAAACTTTTCTATTGCGCTAGGTCATATATATTTTTTTTTAATTTAAGGCTAAATCTGCCAATACTACTTACTTTTATATTCTAACTTAAAGTTAGTTAATACATAACAAGTAATATTATCCACAATCTATTATTATCAATTTATAAGACTATCCTTTATGACAACATTCACGTTTTTGTAGTGTTGATGATGTATCTATGATCTTGTCATGGACGGCCTATCACATATACTTAACGACATCAGCGTTTTTACCTTAGGCTACGCCAATGATCTCACCACGCTTGTACACGTAAAGTTTGGGGCAACTGTATCAAACATGCTATAGAGTGCACACTAAACACCGTAAAAATATGGTGCAAAAAGAAAGTGCTATCAGTGAACACATGCAAAACAAAATTTGTACCGTTTACAAAACGACAAAATACTATAGGCCTAAAAACCTGAGAATGTATGAAGCTAGGCTTCTAATGACAAAGGAAGTAAAATATCTGGGATTCTCGATTAACACTACACTAAACTTCTACACTCATCGAAATAATATAACTACAAAGGCCGTTTGGGTGTTCTTTGCAACACATAATTATTGTGAAAATTAACACCTAACATGACCAGATGCTATACACGGTCGTGGTAAGACCCATCATTACGTTTGGAGCGTTTGTATGTGGTCAAAAAATTACCCTCAAGAGTGTGGCCACTAAATTGCCTGGTAATAATTGAGCAATGAAAACGACGCTCACAGCTGCTATTCTTACCGCCACTTTACTTGATTATAATGTCTGAGATAAGACAAGCAACGTACAGATAAATAAACATATTGCTAACCTTGGGACCTTGTTTAACAAATGTGTTGCATGAGAAAAAACTGTATTGATAACGTTTGACTTTATGAAAGATTATTGCATTAAAAACATTCAAACAAACAAAAGATTCCTGAGCGAGCACAGTCAATGAAACTATGGGATACACAGATAGAGCCAAAAACCAGAATAAGCTAGAATATACAAAGAAGAAAACCAAAATAAGCAAATTTTGCTAGCTATGGAAAAACATGTTTTGGATTTTTAGGCGTAAGTGGTTTTGAGTAGTGCACTAGGGACATGATTAGAACGAGATTATATCCCAACAGACCAAACTGTCATGTCAAATAGTCAAGCGGCATTGCAGGCGTTGCAATAGCTAGTAATAAAATCCAAACTTTTTATGGCCTGCATAAACAATCTATACGCATTAGCCATAATCTGCAGTGTTTGCCTGGCCTGGATACCAAGACCAAAAGATAAATCAGCTTGCCAAAGCAAAGCAAAAACAAGATTTAGTAAACTCAAACCAGCTTTTGGGATCCCATATACAACAAAACAAAAAATTACACACTCAAGACTATTTCTAACAGAATCATCACTTAATATCAAAATTATCAAGTCAAATCAGACTGCAAAAGCTTACAGGACCGATAAGCGGACACTGTGGTCTTAACAAGCACATGATTAAAATAAAAATAAAGATAGATCTCTTAAGCTGCGGGTGTATGGAGTAGAAAAAACTGAGTAAATATGAAGCACCTTCCTGCTTCTTCAAAATGTTAAATTTTGAAGTTTACAGTACGCAATAGACCTTTATTTAGATTGTAAAATCAATGTACACTTATGCAAAATATCATTTGGTGAGATAACAGGCGCACTGATAAAAATTGCATAAATTGAAACTCTATGGCAAAAGTAGTTACTTCGTTTAGTATAATTTTAAAATTTATAAAATTTAATACACTAGATTTTAAATTTTACTTTATTTCTACTCAAATTTTGAAATATGTTTATACTAGGTGATTTGTGACATGACGGCCATAACTTAAGAGTGTGTTACAAGGCAATTTTATGTCAAAAATGTCGTATAAGCCTTAAACTCGATTGTTACTAGGCAACAGTTGTTTTATAGTAATAATTATTTAAAATGAGTAAGAGTTGAGGATCTTGCTGACTAATTTGAATAATGCTTATAGATTTTTTTTAGTTATAAATGATTGTAGCTCAGTTACTATGGAGTTTATGGCAAATGTCAAAAATCATTAAGCTATGCCCACCATGAATAAAGTTATATAACTTGTTTTATAAAATCATTAATAACTACAAAAATCAATTATTTTGCAAGTATATTAATACTACTTGATATAAATAATACCTAATCAGTTTGAAAAAAAGTTAAGTGTTAATTAACTAATGCGCTTACTTTCATACGTTATAATAAATAATCTAAATCATAATTTTAGCTACAAAATAATATTTTTGATGCTCAATAAACATTTGTTTATATCAAAACACTGTTTATATAGTTAATTTAACCTGAATAGAGACCACTTTGTAATTACGATTCCTCTAGGTAGCCTGTGTGAAAAACCCATTATAATAAACTTGCACACTTAAAAAAAGATCTTTAAATGACACTTAGTTTCAGTTTATTAAGGCCATAAACTTGATACTTAACATAACAATGCGATCTGAATTTCGCATGATGATACACACCTATGATGAAAATTACTTTCTCTTATGTAACAGTCGTTATTCCACATTTAAGGCGAGCAGTTGTTCTACTTGTTTTACTTTGTCGGATCTTGCATATTGATGCGATTTTTGTTTTGAAAATCAGTAGACGCATGAGAAAGTGATTTATAAGTAATATTGTTATTTTTTTATTGTTATTACAAATTTCTATTAATCTTTATGAATGGTAATTAATCTTAATTAGCAAATAATCTAAAACAACCTTGCTGTGGTGATTTAGTACAAGAATCGTTGCGCAGGGTTCGATTCTCGGCACTATTTAGATGCCAAGTATAATTTAAAGAATCGATAAAACTACTCGGAAATTATTTATGCATTCAAAATTGAAAATATAACAACTCGAATAAATATTGAAAAATGTACAGTAGTAAAATTTATTTTTTTATTTCTTCAAAATCTGCAATCCCTCCATCAGAATTCAACGAAACTACGGCTACGTTAAATTTGTAATATAATCTGTTCAGTGTCATTTTAACAAATTAACTCTGAACTGTTACAGACATCTGTTATATAAACTGTCATTTATTTAACAATTCAACAAAACAATTGTCAATTATTTTACAAATCTGTCATATGAACTGCTAGCTGTCACATCTACAAACTAAATGTCTCACAAATCTGAGCTGTTTCACACATGAACGGTCAAATGTCAATTCGATAAAACAAATATGATAAATGAATTGTTAGACTGAAACAGTCTAACATGCAAACTGCAAACTTTAATCTTGACAATCTTGACGTATCATATAAACTTTTCAAATGTCAATATAAGAGTTTTAGAATCTTGACGTATAACCTATCACTGGGCTTACGACAAATTTGCAATATGATATGTCAACTGTCAGTTTGATAAAAAATAAGTCGCACAAACCTGCCAACCTTTAATTTGACAAAATAACTGTCAACTTTTTTACAAATTATTTAGATAAAATGCCAACTGTTAATTTAACAAAGTAACTGTAAACTGTCTAACAAATCTGTTATATATGCTGTCTATCAGATGAATTGTCAATTTGACAAAACAACTATCAACTATTTCACAAACTTGACATGTTATCTAACTAATATATAGCATCTGTCAACTAATTCACAATTTTGTCAACAAATCTTTTATATAATCTTTAACTTTTACAAATTTACTTTTGACTGTCTAACATATGGTTTATACATATGAATTGCATTACAAATAAATTGTCAATTTGTTTACAAACCTATTAAATAATTATCATTTTGAAAAATTATATTATTTAGTTAAATAAATATTAAGGTTTCCAAAAATGTTTTGCAGCTGGGTCTTTTTATAGATAAGGCCGACCTTGTTGGAATCATGGCTAATAATTGAGCACTAATTAAAGCAATTTCTAGTAAATTTTTACAAACAGTTTTTATCTTTATGTTTAGAAAATCTAAATAACCCAAAGAGTGAATCAAAATTATGTACAGCACTAATTTTCTTTAGTAGGAATTGCATAAAATAAACGTAAATAACATGTGGTGAACGTTATTGCAAAGTTCTTAGGTGTGTCATTTCTTCTTTTACTGACTAAAACTGACAACGTTGTTTTAATAATCTTACTATCTCAACTTTTAACAGATCTAAGAAAGTTTTATCTTTTATATTATCATAAGTTTTTATGAGATTACCAAACCTCTTAGATAATTTAGAATAATTGAAAAGATTGTACTATGTATCCAAAAAACTCTCCTTTGCATACACCGTCCATTTTATATCTTTTTAGATTATTTTATGTGCCAAGAAGTACATATCATATGGGTTATAGAAGTAATTGGGAAGATCGGAATAAACTCTCCGTTATGTTTTTGATCGATCGCAGACATAAAGTACCAACCTAGATGGCTGTTCAATAACAAAATGCAGAAATATATAAAAAACTTCATACTACTTTGGGACGGTGTACGATGATATATTCACACACAACGGAGTTGAAAAGTTGAGCGGTTTTACCATTACTATTACTATGAAAGGCCTTAAAACACAAAAATGAAGTTAAATATATAGTGGGCAAATATTTTATAGCTGACATAAATTCTAATTATGTACTTTGGTAGTTCAATTGGGGGTTTGTATGAAAACAGAGGAAAACTATAATTGAAGAACACGAGGGACACTGCTAAAGTTTGCGGAATTAAGTACTGCCTGTATTTGTTTTTGCGATTGTCATATTCGTAAAATTTGACGTTTTTCACTTATAATTCAGTTGACAGTTTTGTTTCAACAAAATTTAATGTGTGAAAATGGAAATTTTGAATCGTGACTTCCGAGTGATGATTTTTTATGATTTTCGATACGGTTGAACACCGCAGCAATGTGTGGAAAAACTTAGTTCATTATTTGGGGATGAAACACCATCCAAAACTATGGTTTACAAATGGTTCGTAGAATTCAAGCGTGAAAGACCAACGTTTGATGACAATCTTTGCAAAGGTCGTCCATGCATCTCTGATGTCGCAAAAAATATTGAGCTGTGCGTGAAATGATTTTGTTAGATTGGCATGTGACTTATAGTAAGATAGAGACATCCTTAAGTATTGCAGCAAAACAAATACATACAATTTTGCACAATCATTTGCATGTCAGGAAGCTTTGCAGTCGTTGGATCTCACACAGTTTGAAAGAAGAACAGAAACAGGCACGTGTCAAGTGGTGCAAGGAAATGCTAAAGAAATTTGAAAGGCGTCGTTCAAATTTGGTATATAACATCGTAACAGGTGATGAATCTTAAATATATTCATATGAGCCTGAAACTAATCAGCAATCGACTGTATGGGTGTTTCAAAATAAACCTAAGCCCACAAATGTGTTTTGAAAAGAATGATTGCTTGTTTTTTTTGAAAAACGGGTCATGTTGCAACTGTTGCATTAGAGGATCAAAGGACAGTTAATGCTGACTAGTATACTTCAATTTGTTTGCCGGAAGCTATCGCTGAAACCAAAAGAAACAACATAAACCGACAAATCATTGTTCATCATGACAATGCAAGCTCTCACACAGCAAGACAAACTGTAGAGTTTTTGACCAGTAACAACATCCAATTAATGACTTATTGCCCATATTTGCCTGATTTATCGCCCAATGACTATAAAATGCGTGGCGAGCGTTTTTTATCGCATGAAGGCCGTTGAAGCATTTAAATCACTTGTTTTGGAGGTACCTCGCTCAGAGTGGCAAAATTGTTTTAAAGATTGGTTTTATTAGATGCAAAAGTATATAGAATTTAAAGGAGAATATTTTGAGAAACAATAAAGCAATTTACATAACGTGATTTGTGTTTTGCTTTACATTTTTCGCAATCTTTGGCAGTGTCCTTCGTAGACTCAAAAACTAAAAAAAAATCAAGATAAAAGCTAAAGTTAATAGCAACCAATATCACCAACAGCATGAAGCAAAATTTAATACAGAGACATTATAAGAAGCATAGAAAAAGAAATTATTAAACCAACAACCACTAAAAAAAATAGAAACGTGCAACAAAGGCATCGAAGTAAACAGAACACCAATCGGTAATTTTGAATACTGAACAATAAATGGAATCTTGATGTAGAAATTAAGATCCGTATTGAGATGGTTAGATCAACATTTATTAATATGAAAACATGTTATGTGATTGCAATCTAAGTTTAACTACCCGATGAAGAGCCACCAAATGTTACGTATTACTACATTACTTAATAAAATAAAATGTAAACTCTAAAAATATTAACAAATAAGGCGATTAAAAGCTTCTAAATGTGAATTTACAAACGCATTTTAAAGATATCTTGGGAAGACAAAATAACAAAACTTAAAGTACTGAAGAGGATGAACAAAAACTAGAATTTTTAACTACAGATAATAATAAAAAGTAAAAATAAGAATAAAAAAAGTCGTAATAATCAATTTTGGTTAATAAACATCCGCAAACACTAATTCATTTTGCGCAAAATTAAAAAATTATCAAACATTGGTCGGTAAACTTTAATAGAAAACGGCACAAGAAAAAGAAGATGTGTAAGGATTTGTTCCTGACACTATTATTTTTAATTTACAATAATGATTTACCTAGTTGTATTTAATTATCATCAAAAAGTGTACTTGTTGCTGATGATACTACTAAAGGGTGGGCCATCTAATTTTTGGAATTTGAATTGGCTATAAATAAAAATCTAATAAATATTCTTTTCAAAATTATGAGAATATTAGAAAGATTGAACATTTTTTTTTAATTTAAGAATAAAACACAACATCATTCAAATGACTGCCACGGCTGGCTTGGCAGTAACCCATCCAATTAACTCAATTTTTTAATACATTTTCAATTGTTTGGGCTCCAATCGCATGACAATAGCGTAACAATAATCCTTAAAGTTAACCCACAAAAAAAAATCTAATAGGGTTAAATCACAGCTCCTAGGCGGCCAATTGACAACAGCATTTTGGCTGATTATTCGATTTCCAAAAACAGTGCACAAAAGATCAATGCTTACGTTGGCTGTATAGCTAGTGGCCCCGTCCTGTTAAAATTAAATGTTATCCATTTCATACTCTTCAATTTTTGGAAACAAAAATTTGTACAGCATGGCATAGTAACGTTTGCTATTGACGATAACGGCGGCTCCTTGTTTATTTTTGAAAAAAAATGGCCCAATAATGGCCAAACTGAACCAAAAACCATATAAAACGGTTACTTGTTGTGGACGCAAATTTTGCTTATTGACATAGCCTCCGATCTAAAAATGAGCTTTATCGGACAACACAATTTTTTTATAAAAATGCTCATCTTTGCCAAACGATTTTAGCCTATTGGGCAAACTGAAAACGCATCGGATAGTCATGAAGCTTCATTTCTTGGACTAATTGAACTTTATAGGTTTTCAAACCAAGGTCTTTATGCAAAATTTTCCTCAAAAAAGTACAAAAAATGTTCAGTTCTTGAGAACGATGACGAGTTGATGTTGATGCATGTTCAAGCACACTCTGAGCAACAGCATTAATTTTTTCGGCTGAGCGCACTAGACGAGAACGTGAACATGTTGTTTTATCCACTAATCGATCTAGTTTTGCAAACTCGCTTCACAAATTGGTCCACATCACGGAAAATTAATCTTTAAGCCCAACACGGCGCAATCCCAGGTGACGAATATGGGTAGACCCTGCAGATATGCAGAGTAATTGCAAAATGCACTCGAAGACTAAATAAAGGATGTAGTAGTAGTATAATGCCAAAACCCCTAACGATAAAAAAGATGAAAATGTCAATTTTAAACATGAAACAGTAGATTCTGGAGGAATAAAAAAAATACCAAACAAAACAAAACTATGTATATATTACTATTTATATTATTTAAATATTTCAATTAGAGAAACACGTAAAGTTTTTAATTCAGAAGATTAGTGTAATACATCATTAGAGTCCATAATTACATTTAATATAAGAATGTAGGTGGACCAGATCAGTATCAGTACAGTTGTAAGGTGGTAACACTTACACGCTTGAGTTGCCAAGCTCTAAAATATGGGCTCGTGGTAAAATAAATAATATGAATGTGAATTTAATATCATAAGCTCTTTAAAGATATCGAGTTTAATAAAAACAACAGACTATAACATTGAAATGCAAATCAATAAGTTTGATAGCTTCTAGAACAGAATTAAGAATAATTGCGTTTAATTTATTTTTAATGTCAATAATGTTTTTAATAAGTTATCATTTTATTGGAATAAATTATCATTTTATTAGAACAAATTATTATTTTTTTGGAATAAAATTTGTATTATGAAAATTTTATATAATTGTGAAATAAATACAAACAAGTGTTCATATCAGATAATATATCTTAACTTAAATTTGTGTAGTTTTTTGCTACCTTTTTTTTATTCCAGAAATGCTGACATCATTGATATTAATAATATAGCAATAATAAACAGTTATTTAAATTTTTTATGAGTTTTTAAATGACCATTATAAAGTTGATTGACATATATAACATAATTATATATTTATATGTATTTAACACTGTTAACAACTAATTTCAATCTATTTAAAAGTTCATATAATGTATGTTTAAAATTGCAAACTTTTAAAATTTCAAGGTGTTTAATAATTAATTAAGAAATATTTTTAATGAAATCTTTATAAATTGACCCTCATTGAAAGTTTGAACATAAAAACTTAGTTATGGTAGTTACTCAAAAAATTTAAATTGTCCTGTATAATAAACTGGCCATACATTAAATATTGTCAAAACTAACTGTTAATTACATTATTAAAATGTATAATGTAAAAAATTATATTGAAATCAATTGTGATGTAAATTTAAACCATTTATAAAAAATAACAATAAGTAATAATATTCACACAGGTAAAATGATATGACCATGAAAATTTAATTGTTTATATTATAAATACTAATTCAAAAGATTAAGAATCAAATGCTTTAAGATTTAATTAACATAATAATATTATTAAACACTAAAAAATAGTAAGTATTATCTAGTTCAACTTATCGTAATTTGTTATACTTAAGCTTTACTTATGTATTTGGCCGTCTATTTGGTCAGTTAGATAGAAGTCGACTAGTCGGCCGATTAGCATTGCCGATCAAACGATCAACGCGCAACAATAAAAAATATTAAATCAGCTCTATGTAATTAATAATTAATAATTAATAAATAACTAATCAATATGTTCAATATTGCAAATAAAGCTGACTCATGCGTTTTTTTGGGTCTCAGACGATGGCCTCGCGCCAGAGATAATATAAATTTGTAGGCCTAATAACTTTTTCTCATCTAAAATCTTTATAAGGATTTGATTTTAAAAAACATAATTAGATTTATAACTTTACTGCTGATAAATAAATTTTGTGAATAAAAAAAGCTTATCTAGATACAAAATAAATGATACATTTCCCCAAAATACATACATACAGTTAAAAGCTCACATGCTCCAGTCTTATTGTACCCAACATATCGTAAAAATCTTTGAATGGTGATCATAAAACTATGCTTTTATATAAAAAAACAACTACCAAACAATCTAAATCATTTCATTTTATGTTTTACTAAATCTTAATAGACAAACCTAATTACTTTAAAAAAATATATTCACACAAACATTTTTTTTATGTTGATTTTTATTGTTAATTTTCTTTTTGTCATACATTTTTTATTAAAAACTTGCTTTCAAAATAGTTTTAATACTCTAACCAACTTTAATGATAGCGTATATACTACCCGCCAAGTATAAATTACTAAGAACCCGTAACCTAATTTTTATATTTTTTTTACTAATATGTACATTATTCACACTAAAAATTATAACAGTTTTTGATCAATCTTTCATTTAAATTGAAATATGCTCTGAGTTTCTGAGAATCTGGCTTATAAGAAAAGATTTGTCAATTTGTGATATTGCCCAAAAAATTGGCAGAAGTGTCAGTACAAGCTTAATGTAGATGTAGATAAATTGAGAGACAGAAAAACAACGGATATTACGACCTAGAACACTAAAGATCGAAAAAATTCGGTTTGACTGGTTGCTCTCCGGGCCAACTTTCAACAACATTTGTAATTGGAGATGTCTGAAGAGACTTAACTAATCAAATAATCTTTGTTTGATTAGTTTAACGTACGAATTCAATCACAAATTACAAAATTTAGCAACAAATTTAAATTTTGTTTGTATGCCACAATGGTTTTAATTTGATTAAACGTCGCTAAGAAAAACGATGAAATTTACAGTTTGCTGTAAACATACAGCTCTTACACGCTAGGTAATAGTATAGAAAGTAATCGATTATGGAATGTCCTCTAGTTTTTATCCCAGGAACATTAAACCAAATTGCTACATTAACTGGATTCTAGAACCAATATTAATGTCATATCTGAAAAGATTGGAAACTCCGATTTTTCAACAGGATAATGCAAGCCGCATTCAGCTAAGGTTATGAACATGTGTGGGATACAGTCAGTAGAAAATTGGGCAATTTTCAGCTATCCCCACTCACTACATTCGGATGCATATTCAGAAAGTTAGGGATTTAATCCAGTTGGTTAAAACTGACAAATTGATTTCTAGCCCGCCTAGACAAGTTGCTAAGAGCTCCAGACATTGTAGAAGGGCAACTCATTATAGAAATTTAAAAAAATCATAGTTTTTTGTTGAAATTTTAATCATTTAGAGTGAATTATTTACATATTATCTAACATTTTCATAAAAACTGAGCTACAGGTTCTTGATGTTCTTTTACTTTTAATTAGTATAGTTAATATGTTAGTAAGCATTAGTTTTAGGACCAACACTATAGAATCTTTTATACGACGGTACTAATCAAATTAAATAGAAAACTAGAGTAAATATATTAGCTGCCAATGACAAATTAGTAAAGAAGACCAACGATGCACTAGAAATGATAGACATATAGTTAACCAAACTTTATTTTGAGTTATATCTGCAAAAAATATTTAAAAAAAACAAAGTTACTTTTAAATGTAGGCATCTACTATGCGCACAAATCAAGCAATAAAATACCAGAGAATAATACTTGACAATGGGTTAACTTTTTTAGAACACATAAAGAAAAGGGTAGAAAAAGTTGAAAAAAAAGCTGCAAACCTAGCAAATATCATGCCCAACATAAGCGAACCGTTGAGCTGCAAAAGAATTGCTGAATTCCGTCACCAAGTCAAAAATTTTTTACGGATCACCGGTACGGCATAAAGCCATAGAAGTAAAAACATACAAAAACCGGTTGATCAGAGTACAAAGAAAAAAGCTACTGCCATTTAGTAGAAACATTACAGATGATAACAGGAATAATACTTTTGAATCTGCACTTAAAAGAAAGAAACATACCGTTCTATAAAAACACATCTACAGAAGCAGACCAACAAGACCGTTATGACGATATACTTATCTAATGATTCCAAAACGGTACTTGTGTGAGATGGGGTGATTTAGTGTAAATACCGTGCTTTCCTTACCTAACTAGTACACTACTGAGAAAGAAAAAAATTTCTAGTGTTTATAAAAGATTTTACCCGACAAAAAAAGCTAAGTTTTAGAGATTGACAATCTTGTTACGCTTGGTACCCATATAATTTCTATTAACTGAAAAAAATGTATTTTTAAGATTACAATAGAAAGCATTTCATTACCACCTTTGACACATTACTAAACATAAACTGTTTAATACGACGGGCACTGCTAAAGTTCGCGGAATTAAGTACTTCCTGTATTGCCAGCGTTCTGCAATTGTCATATTCGTAAAATTTTACGTTTTTTATATTCACTTGACAGTTTCATTTTAAACTGCTCGGTTTTGTTTTAACAAAACTTAACGATATAATAATTGTGTGAAAAATGGAAATTTTGAATCGTGACTTCCGAGTGATGATTTTTTATGATTTTCGATACGGTTTAACACCGCAGCAATGTGTGGAAAAACTTAGTTTGTTATTTGGAGATGAAGCACAATCCAAAACTATGGTTTACAAATGGTTTGCAGAATTCAAGCGTGGAAGACCAACGTTTGATGACGATCTTCAGAAAGGTTGTCCATGCACCTTTGTTGTAGCAAAAAATATTGATGTTGTGCGTGAAATAATTTTGTCAGATCAGCATGTGACCTATAGTAAGATAGAAGCATCCTTAAACAATGCAACGAAACAAATACATACAATTTTGCACGATCATTTGCATGTCAGGAAGCTTTGCAGTCGTTGGATCCCACACAATTTGAAATAAAAACAAAACAGGCACGTGTCAAGTGGTGCAAGGAAGTGCTAAAAAAAATTAAAAAGGGTTCAAATTCGGTATATAACATCGTAACAGGTGACAAATCATGGATATATTCATATGAGCCAGAAACTAAACAGCAACGAATGTATGGGTGTTTCAAAATGAACCTAAACCCACAAAAGTGATGCGTTCACAAAGCGTTTCAAAAAGAATGATTGCTTGTTTCTTCGGAAAAACGGGTCATGTTGCAACTGTTGCATTAGAGGACCGAAGGATAGTTAATGATGACTGGTATACTTTAATTTGTTTGCCGGAAATTATTGCTGAAATCAGAAGGTACAATATAAACCGGCAAATCATAGTAACAATATCTAATTAATGACTTATTGCCCATATTTGCCTAATTTATTGTCCAATGACTTTTTCTTATTTCGACATATCAAAAATAAAATGCATGGCGAGCGTTTCTCATTGTCTGAAGAGGCCGTTAAAGCATTTAAATCTCTTGTTTTGGAGGTACCACAATCAGAGTGGCAAAATTGTTTTGAAGATTGGTTTCATCGGATGCAAAAGTGTATAGATTTTAAAGGAGAATATTTTGAGAAACAATAAAGCAATTTACATAACGTAATTTGTGTTTTGCTTTATTTTTTCCGCAAACTTTGGCAGTGTCCCTCGTAGTTACTGCGATTTTTTGTAAATTGTTTCTTTGACCAATGAGATGCTAGGCACACTGATGATGGGTGCATACCCTGAAATACGAATGTATGTGTCTCTTACTGGATAAAGAGGCAATTTAAATAAAATACATCGTTTATTAATAATAAATTTGTTTCGGTTATCTGATTCAAATAAAAAGCGCCAAAAATGCCGTTGCCTGTCAGTGTAAGAATTAACTGTATTACAGTTCTCCTTCACACACAAACAGTTCAACGTTTCTTCTAATTGGGGGCATTTTTTTATATTAAAAACTATAAAATTATTATGACGTTCTTCAATTTTCGATAGTACCTAATTTTATTGTTTTATTTTAAAACACTAAACATAACAAACATATCTAAAGATATCTCAGACATCGCAATAAAAGATCTAATAATTTCCCTTAAGAAATAAGAAGAAGCAAATCTCCCGGCAAAGACCAAACACTGATAGAAGTAGTGAAAAGTAAGACAGGTAAGAAAGGCACAATCCCAAAGAGATTGAATAATGCAGTCAACTTATCCGCAAAAAAATGACATAACACACTTAAAAAAATACAGACACTCCTTTCTATACAAACTTTTTACTAAAATAATTATAAAACATCTGGAAAATCAACTAGACACCTACCAACCTCGGTTGGTTTTTGATCAAAAAAGATACGAAGAGCACAAACAAACTTCTTCAAACAATAAAACCCTAATTGAAAAATCAATCAAATTTAATAAACTGGTTATCCTAACTTTCATAGACTTTAAGAAAGCTTTCAATATCATAAAACAGCCAAATATATTAAACGCATTTAACCAATGCCAAATAAACCACAAATACACAAAACTCTTACATACTATACACAAGAATAGTACGGGAAGCGTACGGAAAGGCTGAAATATAATATATATTCAAACAACTAAATTGGCTAGATAAAGATATAAACATAATTTGTGAATATTTAAACCACCTTTGTTTTGCGGACGGTATCGATATAATAAAACCTACAAGAAATGCTGAAAGACCTTAAACAAGTGGCTGCAAAAATAAGTAAATTAATTTCTATAAAACACAGTATATGACAAACCTGGTAACCAGCGGAAACATAGTCGCTGAAGAAGAAAATAAAATATAGCTAACACACAAATACATATATCTCAGCTACAGAATATAATTTGGTAGAAACAACCAAACAAGCACATCTCACGACGTATAGAATTTGGCTGAGAAGCTTTTGGTAAACTATAAAACACCTTGTAAGAAGAACTCCTTATATGCCTAAAATAGAAAGTGATTGACCATTGCGTTTCCAGTAATGACGTATGGGGCAAAAACACTGACCTTAATAAAGCGCTCAGTAAGCAAACTTCAGGTTGTGCAAAAAGCGATGGAAAGATCAATATTGGTAGTGACTAAAAGAAACATAGTGTCCAACAAATTTACAGTTGCCGACATTATCGAACGCACATAGCCCGCACAAAAAACAACCGACAAAAAAAAGCAAAAGAAAACAAAACCACCCATCAAATAGAGCAATGACGTAAAAAGTAAAAGTAATAGTAGAAAACTAGATCAACATTGTCTAAAGCCAAAACCTGTAAACAACCTTAGATAAGACCTATGTTCAGCAGTGGACGAGAATGGCTGACGTCTACTGATAACTTGTTACTTAGAAGATCCAACTAGCTACAGTTGGAATTAGAGAGTAAACCTAAGCTTTAAAAGAGCATAATACGATGAACAAAACTATCAAAACGTGTACGTATAGGAGGTGAACTAAAATATTAAGTATTTATCTATAAAAAACACAATCTAAATCAATCTAAAGACATTAGTATAACAAACTAAGTACAGAAAATAAATATTAAAAAAAATAATTAATGGTTGTGACCTCATTACGTGATCATTTATGTTTATGTAAAAATAAAATAACTTACTATGTTTTTTATCAAAAATTTATTCTTACAAATACATTACAAATTTTGGCTCTACTAAAACCTTCTACAGATACTCTACATATAACATTATTTCATCTGTAGAAGGCTTTAGTAAAGCCAAAACTAGTAATGTATTTGTAAGAGTTTGTGATAAAAAACAGTAAATTGTTTTATTTTTTTATTAAAAAATATGATTAAAAAGCTTTTTTTTATGCACAAACCTGGAAACAAGTTTTAGTAATAGTGTAATTTGTTATACAGAATTAATTGTATGTTAGTACTAAACCACTTTTATCTCACACAAAAGGTACAAATAAATGACGTTTTGGTAAATAACAAAATATCATACTAATGTAGTTACTTACCACCATACGTCAACTTACTACTAACTTCTTAATTTAACGTCAATTTAAGAACATTGAAAAGAACAGTATCTATCAAAACAGCATTTTTTTGTCATTCACAAATCTGAGGACAGACTTTAGCAATATGATAATCAATTTTATAGAATAAATATGCATTTTTGTAAGGAAACGTCATACGCTTAACTGTAATAACATTACCTTTGATTCAACGTCAGTTTAAGAACACAGAAAAGAACAAAGTAATATTAACAGTATTTATTAAAACAGCTTTTTATTGTCATTCACAAACTTGGAGGCTAGCTTTGAAAATATGTATATCATTTATGTAGAAGAAAACTGCATTTTAATAAGTAAACGTTATACGCTTCACTGTTTAAGAATTCCTACTTATATGTTTACAACTTATTTTGTTGAGCTATTGTTTTATTAAACAACTCTATTAGGGTAAAAAAGTACAAGTCACATTTGTCTACTACCGTTTTTTAGCTCTCTGATTGACGTCGTTAGAGAATAATCATACATCTCAACATCACATTAGTTATATCAACAAATCAACTACCAGCCAATGATGCAAAAAACAACAAATTTAAAGTAGGCTATAACCAACTAAAACGCAACTCAAAAAACCCAACTAAAAGAAGATATTGTAACACTTTTCTTTAATAGAAGAGCAAAAGCGTCTCCAACAAAATCAAAATTTATATTATTTATAAGACATCTCTTGTCGTAACAACTGAGTAATGACAATTCTGTCATCACTAGCACAAGTGGTAGGCATAAATATATTTACAAAAATATTCTCTGTGGTTGTTTCAATGGTATTTACCACAATATTACAAGATAAGTGGGAATGCCCAGAAAAAATCCAATCAAGATTCAAACAAACTATGAAAAGATCTATCTTTGTCAACATTAGTCGCACGGAGGTTCAATTAACTTGGGTCACAATAGATGAGTTGCTGGCGATAATGTATATTAAAATGCTTGGACGGTTATAAGTTTTAACAATAAGGTTATCTAATATGAATGAATGAATATGAATATGATTGTAGTTTGTTTTAATTGAATACTAAAGCTTAATTTTTATATTATTAAAAATTATTTAAATAATTTTTTTAACAAGATCAATAAATTTGTCGTATGCCAGTTGAAAGTCGTCTGATTATCTTGTTTTATATAGTATCAAAAAAAATTGTTTCGGATTTTTTTTTAATTGTTTAAAATTAACTAGTTCAATATTAACTGGTGAGAAGTAATTTTCAAAAACTAAAAACGGCTCATTACAATAAGCATTATTTTGAAGCATATAGTGAGAGTATTAAAAGTTTTATTTTATAACAAATATAACATTTGATTAAAACTATTAACCACTGACATGTGTTTGCTCATGCCATTCATATTCACTGGATACAATAAAAACTATGACATTACAAATTTTCTATTGTAAATATTGTAAATCAATCCAAATAATATTATTCTGTGCCATAGTCAAAGTTAAAAGAAAAACTTATTATTGAAATACATAATGTAATATTATATTCTATATTGTTGTATTCATATTTGCATTATCATTATAAAAAAATATTCTGAATGTAACCTTATAACACACCTGTCCGAATTTCCGTTTTACAAGCAAATCATTAATAATTAACAAATTAGTATGATTAGTTATAATACAAATATTACATAATATAATATAAGAAATTAATTAATTAAATAATTACCTTTAGCATCTTCTACTATAATAATTCTACCCCGGTGGTGATAACTATATGCCGAAGCAACAAATAATAATAATAACAATATCACAGAAATTTGAACACCTTCCATTTTGATGATTTTCTTGTAATCAATTTGTCCGATATTTTAACTATTAACACTTCTCATTAGCACTCGATGAACACATTTTCATTTGTTATTTTAATGACAAGCAGCACTGGTTTGTTTATAGAAAAGTTTATTGTTAAGAATTCATTTAACCATAGCTGGTTCTCAAGATTTAAATTTACATACAAATATATAAAAAGACCTTTTCGAAACACGTTGCTTCACATTGTCCGCCTTGCAGATATAAAAGATCTTATTGTCTTAAATCGTCCTTGTTAATTTAATTAATTACAAATTATGGATGGTGCGCAGTTTTTTTTTTCTATATTATTTTTATATTATATTAAAAACAATCTTGCGCGCTGCTTTAATTCGGGAACACAAACTGAGAAATGCCGCGATCTTGCCACAGATTATATGCATTCTTTCCAAGGTAATTTTAGCTATTTGTGAATGATGATGTTTTGTTGTCTTTTTTTTTGTTTAGTTCCCTTCCATCATTTCGCTTTCCTCCTACAATTTGAGGTAGGGATGTGGATTTGAATTCATGTCGATTACAATAGATGTATTTGCTTTTTGATATATGTGGGAAAGGTATTACGCGGAAATGGGATATTAACTTTGCTGATATCGATTCGATTAAAATAATCAACTCCAATAGAACAAGTTAAGTTTGTTATGTTGCTTTATTATGTTAGTTTGTATGATTTGTGCTTGGACATCTATACGATTGTTTGGATAAACTGTGTGGTCATGGGCTATTGGTTTTTGTGTATTTATATACTACTATTATTGTTATTTTTAAGCATTATTAAATAGTACAATTTAACAAAATAATTGTTTCATGTGAACGGGCTTTTTTAAGTAAATAGTGCTTTGATGTATTATTTAGTTTAATTCATATGTAAATTATTATGTAATATAGCACATTATTTATTATGATTAAAGTGATACATCTACATTTTTTTTAAGTTGATCGAATCAATCAAGATTTTATCATTTTATTGTTAAATTCATATTATTTTATAAATTACTACTGACTTACCTACAACAGTTAATTTATACTGTCTAGTGGTTTACTTCCTTATAGGTTTTATTAAGTTTTATAAAATTAAGATAATTACTTCAAGAGAGGTGTGTTAGATATAAACATCTGAATGCATAATTAATTAAATGTAGCAATAATTTTCTTTTAGCAAATATATTTCGATGTTAAAATTCCTTTTGAATGTTATTCTGTTTCTCTTATAGAATTATGTGTACTGGTGGTGAAATTCCAATACACTTATTTCAATTCACTGATATCTGATATTAATAATTAAATAAAACTTTAATGATGTATGTTTAGAGAAAAGCAAATGTGAAGAAAAATGAAATGGATGATGAAGATAATAAAAAGAAAAAAGAAAAATGAAACAAAACTGATAAATAATTTAAGTAATTAAAAAAAGAATTTC
Organism: Tachinus rufipes; assembly: GCA_963932245.1. Lineage (NCBI taxonomy): Eukaryota > Metazoa > Arthropoda > Insecta > Coleoptera > Staphylinidae > Tachinus > Tachinus rufipes. The sequence goes on from OZ010743.1 coordinate 87,487,489, forward strand.
CGTATGAAACTTTACTATCAGTAACTCAGGACAACTGTAGCTAAATAAAAGCTAAAATAAATAGCTTAAAACCGAAAATAAGAATATTGTCTATTTACAGACCTCAAGATAGCAACATACACATTTCATTTCAACACTTGAAAAAATTATTAATAAAGAAAAAAACTTAATTATTATAGGAGACATAAATATAAATCGTCTGGAAAATAATGAAAATATCTTACAGTATATGCATAGTTTAACTCTATTTAACTTTAAAATAATAAACAAACTAAATATAGAAAATAGCACTAGAATACAAAATGAAACTTGTTCTATAATTGACCATATTGCCACCAATTCAACTAGTTTTAATTTGCAACTAACACTGGAAGACTTCCCAGAGCTAGACCATAAACTAATAAAAATTAAAGTTACTCTATAATTAAAATTAAACAAAAAATTACCATCTAAAAAACTTACAGTTACTGATGAAAACAAGTTTAGGAATATTGTTAATGCACAGATCCTACAAACAAACTGCAAAACTTTTCAAAAACTAGTAAATATCATAAACATGCAGACTGGGTTGTTTATAAGACTAATAGAAATAATGTTGTGGCTACGATTAGAAGAGAAAAACAAATCTACTTTTATCAAGAAATTGATAATAATAAAAATATGATTTTGAAAAAAATGTGGAAAACATTAAAAGAAATAATTAAAAAGAACAACAGAGTGTAATTTTTGACAAATCTGTATACAACTATACCAATGATGCTGAAAATTTTAATCATTTTTTTATTAACAGTATTAACCAAATCATTGATGAAGTAAGTGTCAACAAAAAAAGTATATTAATTGCTCCAACAACAAACAATTTCTTAGTAAAGTTTGATAAAATTACACATGAAGAACTAATTAAAATAATTTCAAGTCTTAAAAATAAATCAAGTAGTAGTGATATCAAGTCATGTAGTAGGATGTCCTATTTTAAACTTAATTAACTCTTCATTAGAATCGTGTATAAAACCAACAAAATTTAAAAGTAGTACCGTAATACTGATACCAAAAGTTAAAAGAGCAAACAAAGCAGACGAATTTAAAGGTATACACATGTTACCAGTCATTGAAAAACTGCTTGAAATTGCAGTCTATAACCAACTAATAGACCACTTTGAAAATAACGATCTTTTATATCATCGTTAATCTGGTTTTAGGAAATACCACTCATGTGAAACTTCAAAACAATTTCTTATTCATGAGTAGAAGAAAAGTTTAGATAAGTTGTTTTATTATGGCATTAGAGGCATTGTCAGCCCTGAGAATCGCAACCTGGAACGTGATAAGTTTATTTGCACCAGGAAAACTCAACAATACTACAGCTGAAATGAACAGAATGAACATCGATGTGCTAGGTATTAGTGATACAAAATGACATGGATCAGGAAAATGCACAACTGCCAACAAAGGAATGTTTTACTACGCAGGGAACATCAATAATAATCAAATATCTCACCGTTATGGAGTGGGCATTATCGTCTTAAAGAAAATCAACCAATTCGTCCACAGTTTCACACCCTACTCAGATCAAATTTTAATGTTACAATTGGAAAGTAACTCAACTACAATCAACATTATCCAAATATATGCAAAGGCACATCATACTACCATCGTAATGGACGATTTCAACGCCAAGGTTGGACAAGGTAAAGTAGAGGGACATGTAGGAGAATATGAACTAGGCAAGAGAAACAAACGAGGAGACCGTCTAGTAAAATTCTGTCAAAAACAAAGATTTTGTGATAACCAACACTCTTTTCAAGCGCCCAAAGAGAAGGCTCTACACTTGGACATCCCCTAGTCATACTAAAGAAAAGGTTATACGAAACCAGATCGATTACATCTTGATAAAGCAGAGATATCGAAATGCTGTCAAACGCTCAAAGACTTACCCAGGAGCTGATATTGGTTCCAATCACAACCCTGTAATTGCTGTGATTTCAGTCAAACTAAAGAAAATAAAAAGACCAACTACAAAGTCAAGTGATGTGAATAATCTAAAGAACAAAGACATAAAAAGAAAAACAACAAAATACATTAATGAAAATCTCAGGAAAACGCAGGAACAAAACAACAACACAGCTAATGTAAACAAAAAATTGAGACACGTTAAAAAAATATTAAGAAAAACTGCAGAAGAAAACCTAACCCCTTCGCCCAACAAGAACAAAGTCTGGATGACACAAATTTTTTTAAGTCTAATAGAAGAAAGACAAAAATGTAAAACTAACCATCAGAAGTACAAAGCGGCAGACAAGATTATAAAAATAAAAATAAAAAAAGCTAAAGAGAACTGTCTGAAAGAACAATGCGAAGAAGTGGAGGAATATAAGAGGAGATATGATTCATTCAATGTACACAGAAAAATCAGAGAAATTACAGGTGACCGAAACAAAAAGCAGACGGGGGTACTTAAAGATGCCCATGGAAACATACTAGTGGACATAAAAGACAAGTTAAACAGATGCACTGAATACATAAATGAGCTTTTTAAAGATGATAGACCAGATCATATAGAAGAACAGATGGATCAAACCGAACCAAGCATATTGAGAGAAAAAGTGGAGTACGCAATACTTGTTTCCAAAAATAGCTTATGCAAGAGACTGTTCCGACCATTAAACAATATCCTTAATAAACCACCTGCTAAAAATGTTGCTCAAAATAATACATAACAGAATCTACCAAAAATTGGAGGCTCATATCAGTGAAACGCAAAGAGGGTTCCGAAAAGAATTAAGTACCAGAGAAGCACTATTCGCCCTTAACGTGTTAAACCAAAAACGCCTTGACATGAACCAGGATATTCATGCCTGTTTTATAGATTTCGAGAAGGCATTTGACAAAGTGCGACTCAAAAAATTTAGAGAAATCCTGAAGAACAAAGGAATAGATGATAGAGATTTAAGGATAATCATTAAACTGTATTGGAACCAGAAAGCTAAAATCAAAATAGAGAATAAGCTTTCAGAAAAAATTGAAATCCGCAGAGGAGTTTGTCAAAAATGCATACTATCACCGCTATTGTTTAATGTATATAGCAAAACAATTTGTCAAAAAACCCTCTTAGAAAAAACGGAAGGAATGGTAATAAACGAAGAGACCATTAATAACATCAGGTACGCGGATGATACTGTACTCCTAGTAGAAAATGCAGTCAACTTACAACAACTAGTTGAAGATATGAACATCCACTGCAACAATTATGGTCTCACAATGAACGTCAGAAAAACCAAATATATGGTTATCTCCAAGTCACCAAACTACTTGTCTGATATACGCATTAATGGCGAGCGGATCGAAAAGGTTACGCAATACAGTCAACATTTAATAAATTGCAAAAAATACTATGCAACCGCGATATAAACCTTCCTCTCCGTAGATGAATGCTGAGATGCTATGTCTTCAGCGGTTTGCTTTATGGAGTAGAAGCATAGACACTTAAACAAAACAACATAAAATACATCAAAAGCTTCGAGATGTGGTGCTACCGCCGGATGCTTAGAATACCGTGAACCGATAAAATAACAAGTTCTTCTCATCATTAAAAAGAGGAAGATGCAATATCTAGGACACGTAATGAAGGGAAAAAAATACGCATTACTAAAAAATATAATTCAACAAAAAATAAAAGGGCGGAGAAACATAGGACAAAGACGATTGCCATGGCTGCGATCTAAGGGAATGGTTCGGCTGTAGCTCCAACAAACTGTTTAGAAGTGCTCTCAACAAAATTAAATTAGCTTTGATGGTATCTAATCTCCGATAGGAGTGGCACCAGAAGAAGAAGAATTATCATGGCTACAAACAATTTTATTGCAACCAATGCAACACATCTTCAAAATAATCTACCAACTAGTCAAACTAAGAATAATAACAGTCTAAATACAAAAACAATGATTCTCAAACCTACAAATATTTCAGAAATTATTTCAACAGTAAAAGACTTAAAAAAGAATTCTGTTGCTAGACAGGATAATTCACCGTAAAAAAAAACATGTTACTAATAATTGATATTATAGCGCCCACCTTAGTTAAATTAATAAACAGCTGCTTTGAGTCTGCTTACTACCCAGATGAACTTAAATTTAATTACATTATACCTATCTATAAAAAAGGAGAACCCACAAGAACTGAAAATTACAAACCAAATACTTTAACAAGCACGTTTTCTAAAATAATTAAAAAAATTATAGTAAAACAAATGAATACATTTATTAATACTACAATTGGTTTTGACAGTAGACAGTATGGATTTCAAGAAAAAAAGCACTCAATCAGCAATTTCTCACCTGCTAAACTATACATATAATAATTTAGACAAAGGAAATTATGTAATAGCGCTTTTTGTAGATTTGCAGAAAGCATTTGATAATGTTAGAGTATATGGATCAAATGGGAGTAAGAAGTAAACTAAATCAATACGTAGTTACCTAACCGGAAGATGTACCACATTGTTCAGTACTGAGTCCTGTATTATATCTGCTGTACATTAACAACATTAAACACTGCTGAATATGTTGTATACGCGGATGATACTGCTCTATTATATCAAGGAACCAACCTACACAAACTAAGTACATTAATAAACAACAATTTAATAAAATTTTATAACTGGTTAATCCAAAACAAATTATCTATAAACATCAATAAAACTGAATTCTTATATTTGTTAATAAAAATTAACAAAATTCCAGTATAAATCTAACAGTTAATCAACAACTTATTAAGAGAGCAAACCAAACAAAATACTTATTAATAATTGATGACAAACTTAACTGGCAAAATCACATCAACAACATAAAAAAAATGTATTGTTCCTCTTCTTGGTGCATACCAAAGATGCAATATTAGGTCCATCAACGTATCAAATCACCTGTTTGACAGCATAATTATTCCTAAATAATCTTATATTATTACTGCTTCGTTTGGTGCTCAACTTTGCAAACAGAATTAAACTCTATGCATCGTTTACTAAACAAAAGTTTAAAGATACTGTTTAATTTACCATACTCGATTTCCACCATAGACTTATACCCAAAACTTAAAAAACTTTCTCTACCAAAAATTATAAAACTTGAGAAATATAAATTAATCTTTAAAATAAAACATAAGTTAATCAAGTCCAATATCAACATAATTGTTAATAATCAGATTCATAATTATTCAACAAGAATAAAAGAACATATACACCTCCACACAATAAATAATAACAAAGGAAAATACAATATAACTCATGATTCTGTTACTGCATTCAATACTCTTCCAGAACAAATAATTAAAAAACCTAATTTTGTCACTTATATTAAAACACTAAAAGACTTTTTTATTAGAACTTAAATAATGTTTGCTTGTTTTTGAAAATTATGTAATAACTTAGGTTAAAAATTAGTTGTAATATGTATAATGTATGTAAATGCAATAAGCATTATACGCCTTTAATCAAGTTGTAGAAGCTTTTTGACGTATAAGAGACAATTTGTATTATTATTATTATAAATGTATTTAATGAATTTAAACCTAAATAAATTAAAAAAAAAGTTTAGGGTTATTAAGACTATATGTTATATTAGTAATGAATTAAGTTATATGGTAAATTAAGTTGTAGACTTTTTAAGGCCAAATGGCAAGAAATAAACTTTTATTATTATGAAGAATATTTTGTCATCTTAATAAGTAATATAATTTATAAATAGAAGTATTTTCTTTATTTTTTTGCTTTTTACAGCTATTTTAAATTGCCCCAGTAGTCTTACGAATTGTTTGAAGGAGGTTGAATGGACCAACGGCTTATTAGGTGACTTCCGATTGAACCCCGGACTGTTAGCGTGCTACGCTAACGCTCTATAACTGAGCTATCTCACCGTATCTACGTCAAAACTTCTTTCTTTCTATTCACTGTCAGTTTAAATGAATTTTATATTATGAAGACTATGGATACATTAATTGCTGTCTAATATGCCCACACACACACAGTGGGCTACTGTTACTTCTTAGATGGTTACCAAAATTGTAGATTTGGAAGTGTAGCATTTTTTTAGATTCACAGTTTCTTTGACTACAGTTAAATTGTTATATATTTATATGAAAATATACAGTTAGTATTTTCCTTTTTTTAAACAAATAAAGTTGAACTTTCAGGTGCAATTTTTGTCGATTTTTTTTGCTGTCAACTTGAACCATGTTTCCAAGCGTCACAACAAATTCAAAAATGTTATAAATGCTGGTTTCCGCTAAAATTGAAGGCAAAACCACCTTAGACAAGAAGGATATTTGTATAATTGCTAACCTCTACTGAAATCAATAGACAAGCGTGGAAAGAACATCATATGGTTGCTATAGCAACTCGCTGTATACAACGAGAAGTTTAACAAGAGTGCGTGATGTCTCCTATATTATTCAACTTATATTTAGAAAAAAAAGATATATAACTAGGAATCTCGGTAAATGGCCAAAGATTAAAGAAAATAAGATACGCAGATAATACTGTTAATTTTGCCGATGCAATGAAAGGCCTACAAACATAATTAAATAAAATAAATGTGACAAAGACCAAAGTAATGGTTATTAGCCAAAATCTTAACTTCTAGAAAGACTACTGTAAAAAAAAAACTGAAAAAGTCAATCATTTAACATACTTGCAAATTTTAGTAAACTCAGAATAAGATAGCTCACTAGAGATCATATGCAACAACAACAAAATTATAGTAGCCATGTGGATAGCCAACATCCGATAACGGATAGGCACAAGAAGATAAAACTTAGCAAGTATTAAGCCTTACACCAGCCCTACAATAACTGCAAAACTTTAAAGTCAATTTTAAGACTTTTTATTGTAAATTTTTAATAGATATGTAAATATACAAAATTTTATTAATTGTTACTTTACATATTAACAATTAACTACTTAACTATTGATTATTTTATTACCATAAGCTACTAATAAATCTAAATCTAATAAATAATCTGAATGCTGTCGTATCTTAGACTTTTAAGGCCTTCAGCAGTAATCAGAATATTTTTTTAGAGTTTTTATTGTTTGTTTTATCTAACTTGTTTACTGTATCAAACAATGTAAATTAAACTATTTAAAAAGTTACAAAATAAATTTTTGGCATAAGTAATCACTTTTCTACTAAATATCCGTTCGGAGAAAGAATGAATGAGCAGAGAAAGAAGACTATAAATAAGGAAGAAAACATGTGCAAAAGAACGGGGAATACCAAAAACAACATTAAAAAACTTGAAAACTAACAAGTAAAATACTTCGAAACATGCATATTTTATCACATATTTAGTAAAACAATAAGAACAAACATTGAAATTAAAGAAAGATATGCGGTTTTTAATTTTTGTTTTTGTTTTATATCTAAAAAAAATTAAAAAAAGCAATCAAGTTTTATGACAAAAGAAGAAAATTTTTAGAGATTAGTAAAAAAGTAAATCAAAACTGTAAGTATTTTTTATGTATTTTTAATGTTTATACTATGTTTTATTATATGTTAATATTTATTTAATAATAATAATAATAATAATAATATTTATTCCAGTCGATCTTCTACAGACATAGGAAAAGTCAAAATTTAATAGGTTTGTATTAGTTTAAACATTATAAGTGACTCACTTAGCTTCTAGTCGTCAAGATGAAACACGTAAAAAAATGTGCTACTCCTAATAAAGAATACATTTAAAGTAAAAAAAAAAACTCTTAATTACATTATGAGCGGAGATAAATATGCGCTGCTTTGTTTTATAATGAAGCAAAAAAAAACTGCTGGAAAAAATGCTTTGTTAAAAACCTCAATAAGTTTTTTTTCTTCAGCTTCTGTAGAATCCACTTATAACCGCTAGTTTGTAAGAATTTGAATTAATCCTGTTAATTCTAACTTTGCTTGACAATCTTATTTGATTGCCTTCTACTTAGATCATCAGAATACTCAATTGCAACAAACAATTAACAACAGAGTGAAAACGATACAACAAACAATAAAAATTTACTAATAATGTTGTGCGTCAAAATATATCAAAAATGTACATGTTAATCTACGGTTTTTAATTTTTAGTCTAGCGAGATAATGCAGAATTGAGATTTGTACAAACTGAAGCACAGTTTTTTCTGTTAAAGATAAGTTTTTGATTTTGTAAAATATAATTTTCATTTATTCTATAGAACAAATTAATCGTTTATCTAAAAATTGATAAAATTTACTGAAAATTGTTGCAATTTGTATTATTTTTGATATTAATTAGATTTAATGGCATTCAAAATAGCTATTTATAGCATTTTTTTTATTTACGCAATAAATCAAATAAACTTTGTTTAAATTTGTTTAATTTTCTTTTCTTTAATTATTAGCATGTTTTGTAATATGTATTTTTTGGAGATGAAAAAACATATTTTAAGATGGATCAATTTTTATCAAAAAAGTTGAAAATTTTTGCTTTTAAGTACGGATTTTACCATTTTATGGAAGTTATTGCATCTAAATAGCTAATTGATGCATACATTTTTATAAAACTGATCAATATTTATCTTTATTTTAATTGAATTTGTCCAAACTTGCTCAAAAAAAGTTAATGATTGAATTCTGCACAAAAAAATTCTTTCTAAAACAAATTGCAAAATTGTTCAAAAAACTTAATCGTTGCACAAAATTTTAATTTTTGCATACAAATTTAAACAAAAAAACTATTATTACATAATAGCCACAAGAGCACAAGAGGTGGGAGATGTAATAAGTCTTTTGATGACTAACAATTGGGTGGGTAGATGGGCTATAGTAGTAAAAGCTTATTCCACTTTAGTGTTAGTTTTCAAGAAATTTATTGTTAGATACTTCTCTGATGTTTATATGACATTTGATACTCATTGTCTTGTACATAATAGCTTCAAAAACACGAGAGGTGGGAGAAGGAATAAGTCCTTTGATGACTAACATTTGTGTGGGTGATTGGGCCATAGTAAAAGAAGCTACTCGTTCACAGTCTTAACTTGGTGCTCACCGAGCCATCCTAGCGTTAATTATTAAACGATTTATTGTTACACACTTTTTTAATCTCTAAATGACAATTAATATTTATTGTTGTACATAAAACCTACAAGAACACAAAAAGTGAAAAAAAGTAATAGATCATTTGATGACTAACAATTGGGTGGGTAAGTGGGCTATAGTAAAAAGCTATTCGCCTACAATTTTAACATTGTATGCACCCATACATATTTTTTTTATAAAATTTGTATTAATTGCAAAGGAAAGCTATAAAATTGTTATAAAATTGCAAAAATCTTAATTATTAGCACAAAAATAATTTTTTTCTCTAAACTCATAAAAAACTACACAGTATGATAATTTATTACACTAAAATTCTTCAAAAAACTAAATGTCGCAAAAGTTTTATCATTTGTATAAAATTGGCACCTAAAACATTTTTTCATACTAAACGATTATGCTTATTTAATAATAAGATGTACAAACAAACAAAACAAACGTTTATGGATTGAAAGCGGTAGCAATATGCAACTGTAGTACAAGGCTTGTTAGGATTTTTATTTTTTTTCATTTTCTAATTTGTTATTTTTGTCTTATAAGTTGTCTTGTAATTTTCTTTTGTTGGCAGATTTTAGGTCCGAGTTAAATTTATATTACAGATTACCATAGACGAAGTAAATAACAAATTAGAGAAGTATTATAGTAGAGTAATGTTTTTGATGTAAAGCTTTAAATCAGTCAACTCACAAACATTTATTTCAAAGTGTCACTACCAAAATTGCAAAGATGTGTACAGAGATTGTTACATTTTTTATTTGTTTTAAACATAATATCTTTAAACTGGTAACTTACTAAGTAAAAAAGAGTTTTGTTTTGATATTAATTGTTAGCTGTAGCATAGTTTGAAGCTTTATAACTATTTTTAAAAGTTCTGATTTTTTTTTTATTTAATTTGTAGTTTTTTTACTTAACAAAACAAAAGATCTTTACAGAACTATATTTGACTCATGCGACTGTTGTAACTTAAGAATTGCAGTTTTGATTTGTTCAATTATTTTTTATATATTTATTTGTAGGACAGTTTAGTAACTTAATTTTTATTTAAATTTTATTATTAATTATAATATTTTCAATAATTTGTGTACGTCATTCTCCTTTGTGTAAAACTAAAAGGTTTTTTTGTATAATAAAAATAAAGTATTGTTATGTTAATGTTAATGTAGCTATAAAATATTGTAATCAATATGGAAAATGAAGCTATTGATATTGTTCAATTGTCCATATTCATGTTAACAGGTACGTGAATTTTTATTCTTTTGCTGATATTAGAGCTTGTATTTAACATTAGTTATTAAATGTAATTGATACAATGTTTATAATTCAATTCATCTTAATATTTATTGTGGTACAAACAGCTTTAAGTTACAAGCATTTGATGTCAACATTAGAGGTAAGACATTAGTAAATTGCATTCTATGTAACAATAGTTATTTAAACAGTTTGAATTCTAATTACTATTTAAAATTCCATATAATGTTTTCCAGATTTGTAATGTTTCTTAAATAACAAAAAACTAAGAAATCAAACAATAATTTAGAGTTTATTTTTAATATTAAATAGTTTTAATAGTGTTTAAAACGACAAATTGAAACAAACTTTATTGGAATTTGTTTAATTTTACGTTAAATATGTAATATATAAATGCATGCATGGCCATGATTTTTTTAAACGAGATGACACAATGCAATCCGAATAGTTACGAACAAATTAATTTTTAAATTAAATTATTAAATTTAAATAAAATAACACAAAAATGTTAGCTCTTTTTAATTAGTTTTCGAAATAATGAAATTATTAATAATTTTAAAAATCTATTTTCGGTTTTTTAATATTTTTAATATATTATTTTAGAATTAAAAACTAGTTACAACACGAATGTAGTTTGTTTTGATTAAAATCATTATTTATTGTTTGAGTTATTCGATTGAAGTTGGTTATTTCAAACCTTTTATAGAGGTGGCAAGAAAAATGTGTTTCTTTGTATGTATTTGATTTAAATTTAATTTTAGTTATTATTTATGTTTTTGTGATCTAAACGTGTATTTATCGTTCATAATCAATTGTTATTCTTTATTCGACATAAAGTAGGTATGATAAAATCCGTTTGCAGTCATTTTTATTGTTTAACTAATTATTTTTTGTTGGTTAATAATTTGATCTGCTATTTTTTGAAAATTAATACTTTTAATCTAAAGTTTTATTGAAAGTAATTTATCTGCACTTATTATTTTTTACCATATTTACACATTTTGTTTTAATTTAATTTATTTAATTATAAATACGGTTATTTTTCAAATAAACTAGTAAAACTTTTGTTTTCAATTAGAATGAAGATGTTTCTGGAATTTTTGAATGCGCCATGAACATCTACAAAGATTTCAGCGAGCTTACAACATCTCTAGTTTTTGCTGCAAATAATACTTGGTTAACTGATAAGTTGTCAAAAGCAATATATATAAAACAAAAAGTAATACACAACCCAAACGTTCAAAAATTAGATAAAGGTTTAGAAGTACCTCCAAAATTTGTATTTATAGTTTTGGATCAAATAAAAAAAATTCAAAAATATATAACAAGTTGTACATATGTGTTTTGTAAGAATGGCCATCCCGGAGTTAATAATTCAGCATATTATTTTATTATTTACTCAGGAAAAGAAGATATCAATGAAATTTTCAAATTTGTTGGAATGAACTTTTTGTTCAAGACAATTGTTTTGGATACATTTGGAAATATATATAAAATGGAAAATTTTACTGATCATTGTGGACAAAACTATAGTAAAGTATTTGCAACTAAATGTGATAATATAAACATTAAAGATGTCAAATTATTTAATACGCATTCAATTCGTGATTTTAAAGGTTGCAAACTATATGTGACTTTCAGAGGTAAGATGGACAATCCTAATACTGTTAAGGACATTGGAAAATTTTACAATTTTTTGATTGATTTTAATAGTATTATGAGTTATAAAAAACCATTGCTTTCAAAAGGACAAGTATATCCCATACAAGCAAAAGTGAGACACTTAGCATATACGTTGAGTAAAAGAACTTTTTCAATATTTGTACCAAAAGCAAAAGACATTCCAATTTAGAAATACGTTAAATATGTATTTGATAAAAGTGTTTGGGCGGGATTAGCAATAACAACCTTGCTGACTATTATTGCGTATTTTAGTTTAAACAAATTATCAGAATCCAATCGATTGAGTGTAATTGATGCAATATTTGTTATTTATGCAATATTATTATTTCAAACCACAAAAATACCTAGAAGTTTACATTTAAAAATAATATTTATTTATTGGGTGCTTACTACATTAGTAATAACTACAGCATTTGCTGGATTATATTACTCATTTTTATTTAAAATTGTTCAAGAAAAACAACTATTTAATAGTCTTCAAGATGTTATGGATGCAGGTTTATCTGTCGTAGTCCATAAACAATATGTGGATTTATTTTTTTTCGGGAAACTCTTCCATAGATATTTACATACAAAAAAATTATATAAATTTGCTTGATTTAATTTATAATTTTAATATATTGGTAAATAATCAGTCAATTAGTGCAATGTTAGATAATATTAACAAGTATAGAAATGTAACCATATGTGATTTTCTTGGAATTCAAGGTCCATTTTATTCTATGGTCTACACAAACACTCGTATGATTCCAATTATCCATCTACATGAATATCAAATGATGCAAAAAGGTAACCCTTTTGCAAATGTTGTGTTAAAAAATTATTATAGCATGTTAGAAATGGGACTATATCAAGATTCGTTAATTAATTCTTTTGATGTTATAGAAATAAATGACAATGCTGTTTTGCCATTAGAGTTTAAACATTTTTTATTTGCATATGGTTTTCTTCTGATTGGATTGACAATTTCTACAGTTACATTTATTATTGAAAAAATTTGGTTTAAATGTACAAAAAAATAGAACTAATTTATAACCAATTAGAGGATTTTAAAATTATGGCAATATTTGCACGTTAGTGTGTTAAGCAGCTTTTACAATTGTTAATTATTATGTTTAAATTGCAAATGTAATTTACATCATAAATATACATTTTGTTTGAATACTGCTAACAATTGTTTATTAATTAGACTTAACCATTCTTTTTAGTATTTTTATATAAACTATGTTACAGAAGGTTGTGTTGTAATGCTGTTTGAAACGTATTAAATGATGATAAGAAAACGTATATCAAGTCCCCGCGGATGCATACTTGTTGTTCAAATTGATTTAAAATTACGCAAATGTCTTGTTTTGGTAATAATTTTGCGCAAAAAGTACACTTTCTTATAAAACTTATAAAAAATACAACAAATTTAATCAATATTTTGTATGAACTTTGCCCAAAAACATTTTTTTTATTAAACACTTTATAAAAGTTGATAAAATTTATAAAAAATTGACATTTAAAAATACCACATTAGTATAAATCGTTTAGAAAAGCTATAAAATTGTTCTAAAACTGCAAAAATCTAAAATATTTGCACAAAAAACTATTTTTTTCCTAATTCAATAAAAGCTACATAGAGTGGTAGTTTTTTAAATATTTTTGCTCTAAAACATCAAATAGATCAACGTACAAGCATTAACTGCTAAGTGACACTACTAAAACTGCAAAGATGTGTACAGTGATTGCTAAAACATTTAATTGTTTTAATCATAATATCTTCAAACAGGTAATTTATTTTGTTACTTTACTTTACGGTGAGATAACTCAGTTATAGAGCGTTAGCGTAGCACGCTAACAGCCGGGGTTCAATCCCCAAATATGATTAAAATAAAAACTTGCTCTTTATCCACCGGGGTGATTTGGAAGTTACCTAATAAGTTGTTGGTCCCATCAACCCTCTTCAAACAAGTCGTAAGACTTCTGGAGCAATGTAAAATAGCTGTAAAATGCGCAATAAAGAAGATTTATTATTAATTGGACCAGCTTTATGAGTTTCATAATTTACCGTGGTCAGTTCTATTTTCATATTATAAAAACCAGTTTAAATTTTTAACAAAATAATTATTATAAAATCCTATCAGTATAAAATCGCAGTACTTCAGATGTTAACAAAATATATATATATATATATATATATATATAGAGTGGTCAATGGTATGCAATGAGATCCGTTTAGCATATATACAGTACAAGGTGAACTCCAGTTTTTGAAGTTGAGATGTACCTGTATATTGCATTCTACATGCTTAAATAAGTATAAAAAAATAATTCCTAAATTTTTTTATATGATCCCATCTTGACGGTTTGTATCTCCAAAACATACAATTAAGTTCTAAAAAAATCCGCAAGAGGTCTAGTAGTAAATATACAATATACACGCTAGGTGTATCCAAAGCAAAGTACGAGATCCTCTACGCTCCCCTATAGTAATGTATTTACATGAGATCCAGAGCGCGGCAACATCGCAATGACGTAGTATTCTAGAGTTGCTGCTCTTTTATATCTGTCCTGCTTGCAATGCGTGAATGTAAATTGCGTTTAAGCTGATTTAAGAAAATTTAGTGCAATAGTTATTAGAAATAATATTATATCTTAGAATTACTTGATATAATACTGTTCAAAGAAAATATTATCTTAATTTTAAAAATTAAGCATGCTTATAAAATAAACATTATACAACAATGGGCATTTTTATTAAATATTAACAGTTAACATAAGATAGTTCATTTGAAATAAGTTTATTAATTTTGTCATTATATAAAGATTTAGATATAATTACCAAACATTTATTTATTATTATTGGTTTTTCAAAAATCCAAAAGAACTATTTAAAACGAAAATTAGAAAAGGCCTTAAAAATTCAAAATTTTTTATTATATAATTTTAAAATTAACAATCTTACGGTACGAAATCGACAACATCCAAAATTATATGGTTTAATATAAACACATAAAACTGGTTTTTCTATAAGACCAGTAGTATCTTATGTGTGTCCAAATTATAAATTATCAAAATATGTAATCAAATTGATTAAATCATATGATTATAATATTTAAAATTAACGAAATTATAAATTATTTGAATGTAATTTTGTTGAAATTATTTTTTATATAACAATAAATTATATTTTCAAAATTATGGTTTACCAATGGAAAGTCCAATACCTCAAGCAAATATTTTTATAAAACATTTAGAGATTAATATAATAAATTCTAATTTTAATGAAAATATTAAATTTTGGTATAGGTATGTTGATGATATTCTTATTTATTTTAAAGAACATGAAAATGATTTGGATAATTTATTAAATTTTGTAAATAATATTTATAAAACAATTAAATTTAAATTAGAAATTGAAGAAAACAAACAAATTATTTTTTTAGATATAACTATTTCACAAATTGAATCAAAATTTAATTCTGAAATTTATAAAAACTAACTTATCAAGATATAATTATTTCAAAAGATTAATTTTATCAATTAAATCAAAAATTATGAATGTTTAACTGCTTAACGCACAGAGCAACTTTTTTATCATTAAACAAAAAAAAAATGTAATTAAAAAAATAGTATTATTAAAAAATAGTTGATACAATAATCTATAATTGTTAAAACTTTAAACAAAAAGCAATTCAAAATTTGTATTAATAAAATATTTCTATTCACTAAAGAAATAAATAAGAAATATTGTTCATTAACTTATTTTGGTAATATATCTGAAAAATTATCTTGTTATTTAAATAAAACTTAAAACATTTATTAATTTAAAATCAATATTATTAAATTAAAAAAAATAAATTTATAAACGGAATTATAGTGATTGCAATTCAATATACACTGCGCGTCACTTAAAAAATTTAAGTAATTATCTACCTATTGAAATATTGCTTACGTTTATTGCAATAAATATATTCTATATTGATTCAGTAATTCTTTTATTATACCGTCCGACGTTTTCATGAGATACAAGGGACAACTAAGCAAAAATAGGAGAATTTTAAATTTATTGAGAAAATACACTTATAGTTTACATTATAACAAATTGAACTGAAGGCAAGAAGTGATGAAAATTAGTTTGGCGTATCTATTCTCGATAACACTGCTCATTCAATTTGGCATAGAGATTAGCACGTCCTGTATGCTTGCTTGAGGAAAATGGTTCCATTCCTCAATAAGGGCCAATCGGAGCTCTTCACGTGTTGTTGTAGCAGGTACGCGATCTCTTACAGGCTTTTTGAGCTGATCTCAAATATGTTCAATAGGATTAAGATTCGGGCTTTGACCAGGCCAGTCCATTTTTGGAATACCCACATTTTCAATGTACTGTAATACAATCTTTGCCGTGTTTGGTCGTGCGTTATCCTCCATAAACAGAAAACCATTGCCAACAAATCCAGCATAAGGCATTATATCTGCTAGGTATTGTCGTGCTGTTAATGCGCCTCTGTCAAACGGAGCAAAATCCGTGTGTGCCTAAAAAAAATCCTGCTCAAAACATTATTGAGCTAGTCCTAAAAGCAACTCGATGTGACCGAGTACAGTCAGCATAACGTTTGCCAGCTTCTTTGAATACTTTATTTCGATCTTTTTTGCCATAAAAACAGATTCTGCACTTATCCGTCAACAATACGTGTTCAGTCGTTCAATGTCCAATTAATGTGTTCTCGAGCAAAAGGAAGTCTAAGTCTTTTGTGAGCTGCAGTAAGCAACGGTTCTGTAACTGGACTGAAAGCTGTTAAACCACTTATTCTTAACCTTTGTCAAACAGTGGAAACGTTTACTGCTGTTTCTTGAACTTGCTAAAGGTTGCTTTGGAGCATTGTAGCGGTTTGCGTTAATCTCTCAATGCAGAAATGATGACAAAGTAAACAGCTCTGAATGTTGTTTTTCTTTTAGCGACGGCCCGGCGATAAGAGCCAGTTGCAAGGAACTATTGGTGTGTTTTTTGCACAGTCAAGCGACAAACATTTAGTTGTCTTGACAAATCCCGTTGACTTACTCCAATTTCCAACAATGTCACTATTTGTACAGTTTTTTGATATTTTGCATCCATTATTACGGTTTACACTGTATTCTACAATAGCCTGTGTAGTATTAGAGCATAGAGCTTTAAAGAGTATTTTACAATTTTATGACAGTTTTAGTTTTTTTTTTGGTCCGTTAATTTGTTTCTACTGTTTACATGGCCACTTGTTTTTGCAGTATACATACTAACTTAATTTATTTAATTAAAAACACACGTGAATGTTTTGAGTGGCATGTTTTCTCTGACGCGCAGTGTATATTGGACACACCACTAAAAACTTCAATATTAAGTAAAAGAAGCATATAAAAGCCTTTAGAAATAAAGATATAAAAAAATCTAATTTTTCAAAACATTTGATTTTAAACAACCATAAATACAAACGTACATTATACATACAATCACTAACAGACCCAATTTCCAAGAATAGTTTTTTATCTGGCATTGACATTGCCAATACTTTTCAATTCAAAGACACTTTAACCACGCATTTGCCTTCTCCAACTGTTACGATTTTGACAAAATTCATTTAGAAAACGTAAACACTTGGTATGACATATTTTGTAGACAGACGATACTCCATTGGACGAAGCAATACAGAAAGACGACTATCACGACTTCATAAGTAAAGGTAAAAGTTCAGCACCAAGACATGATCTACTAACT
Organism: Tachinus rufipes; assembly: GCA_963932245.1. Taxonomy (NCBI): domain Eukaryota; kingdom Metazoa; phylum Arthropoda; class Insecta; order Coleoptera; family Staphylinidae; genus Tachinus; species Tachinus rufipes. Next base: position 87,505,249 of record OZ010743.1, read on the forward strand.
ACACAAATTTTAAAACAGTTCAATAACAACGTTCAAAATCACGTAATAAATTTTTTTTAGTTTTTTCCACCAAAATGGAAACAATTTTATGCGTCCCTAAAAATGATGCTAATCTTTCTTATCCAGCTAGTTACCGCCCTATCACACTATTTCCAGTTCTTGGTAAACTATTTGAAGGTATATTGCAAAGGAAACTCCTAAAACTTATTAACAATAAAATACAGGGAGTTTATAAATGAATGGGATTATGTAATCACTTTAAATATGAAGCCTTTTTAAAATCGTTTACTATACTACATATGTTTTCATATGTTTGCTTGACAGCTGTCAAAGTTGATCTGTCAAAACAAATAGTTTAGTAAACAATTTAAAAATAGCGGCACATTTAAAGTGATTACATAATCCCATTTATTTATAAACTCCCTGTACTAATAACACAATTTGGTTTTGTAAAAAATAGATCAACAAGGTACCTATTAACTATCCTGACATCCAACATCCAAACATCAAACCTTAAAGGCAGACACTCGAACGTCTTGTTTATGGACATAAACAATGCATTTTACTCTGTCTGGCATAGCAGCCTCCTGTTTAAGCTATCAGTTTTAGATGTGCCTAACCATCTAATTAAAATAATAGGTTTTTTATAACATTGAACTCTTAAGGTTTGCATAGCCAACACATACTCCGATTCTTTCACTCTACAACAAGGTGTTCCACAAGGATCTCCTTTGTCTCCTCTTCTATATAATATTTTTGGTTCTGATATATATATAGTTCTAATCCGTCCTGTTTTAATCCAAACTCCTCCTACATCCTGCAATATGCTGATGATACAAAACTTGTTTTTGACGCTAAATCTCTAAATCAATCTAAGGATCAATTGCAAACCTTGCTAGATAAAATAAAATTGTGGTTCACTAAATGGCGCCTTTTTACAAACCCATTAAAAACCTAACTACAAATCCTTTATCACAAAATCCATGTAAATTTACTTAGTGTCTAAATGATCCAACAATCCTTAAGCCCATCCCATATATGCAAGTATCTAGGAGTTAACTTTGATCCTAAACTGAGTTTCAAGTTTTATACTAATTCCATTAAATGTAAAATTAGATTTTGAGCAAAACATTCTGATTGCTTACGTATGGAAACAATGAAATTGAAATTAAATACCACGCACATGTACAAGACAATTTGCCGCCTAGTCTTTGACTACGCATCCATAATATTCCTAAACTCCAATAAATCAACTATCAATCCCTGTTTGTAGGAGAAAGGGCATTCCTTCGAACTATTACCAAAATCCGACACCCCCATAACCCTCTTCATAATCTTTCAAACAAACTACTTTATAAAAAAATCACTTCATCCCTTTTTACAAAGGACTCAAAAATCTTCAAATCAAATTTGCAAATAATTCTAACAACTCGGAGATTCTAGATAATCTAATAATTTCTAGAATTCTTGGGATTATTGTAAAATATTTAAGATCTCTTCTTTTAGTTATCCAACATATCCTGACTTTTGCTAATGACAAACAATATCACCTGACAAACCATATTACTGCATTATATATCATACTTTATGCACCATGTTTTTTTTTCTTTTTTTTTAATAAACATTACAATTTACTTAATTTCAATTGCTGAAAGACTACGGTAGATTTTTACTTTAATTCTATATGTACTTGTGCAATAAAAATGTTATATATATATTTATATATATAAACAACCACAAAATTTCAAAACAAACTATTCTTATTTTCTTTAAAAATATTACATATTTAACATTTATGAAAGACTTAGAAATTAAAAAAAACATTTAAAAAATCCAAATTATAAAGTAACTAACAAACAATTCGACTTATATAATTCTTTCATGTTATTAAAATAAATTTATTATATAATCACAAACTTCAAGTGTAAATATTTAATGTTCAAGATATGACATATTTCTATCCTTAAAATCAAAATTCAAAATCAATTTAAAACTGAAAATCTGGGTTAGCGGAAAAAACAAATTTTAAATATTATTAATTAATCAATTATAAACAGCATTGAAAATGCAAATTTAGTTTGCGAAACTAGTTTGCCTTAAATAAAAAAATATATTAAAGTAAAATATTTTAATTATTAATAAATAAATTGAACATAAAGATTTTCTACCAAATTAATAAAGAAAATATTAATTATTAAAATTATGGATACGTTTGCATTAATTCAGATGTTTTTCAGATTCAAAAATAAAAAAAATTATCAAACTGGGGTGAGATTTGCATGAGAAAACTATAAGAACGCACCAACCGATTTGATAATGACGCGGCAACGTTGCAGGATCTCGTTTTTCATTTTAGGTTTCTTTAAAATATACTAAGGATCTCCACTTATTATATACATGTCGCCATTCGGGTGGATCTCTGGTTATACCATGCATATGCTTGAAATATGCATAAATTAATAAGTGAGTTTTCTTTACCCCTCTAATGAAAATTGGAGTATATATTGTAAGTAGATATTAATTCTGTTATCAAATTTAAAATTAGTCAACAGTAAGTGGTGGATCTCAGGTTGTCTGTTGCGTACCCGGATCTCAACTCATGCGGTTTATAAGTATATATATATATATATATATATGGTCAGTAAACAGGATTTTGGGTTTGGGCTACAGAAAATCCATATCAATTTATGAAAGACAATACATTTATTTGTTTAAATAAAATTGCTCTTAAAAAACTTATTAAACTAAGTTCAAATTGTATTACTAGAAACAGTCAAGCTTTTATTCTAAATGGTGTCCTAACAAAAACAAAACAAACATAATTTTGCGCCAGTCTTTCCGTTTTGGCAGTCAAATTGCGTTCAATTTTTGTTAATTGAATTATCATCAACTGTAAATAGAATAATTTAATAAAATGAGGAAACCGCCAATTACTAATACAAACCATCAATGTTTAGCAGAAAACATCATCATCAAAACAACTCAAATTTAAATGAGTTTTCTAACATAATAATGTTCAACAATGAGACCTATTTTTATGTTGATGGCTTTGTAAATATTCAAAATAACCACATTGCATCTTAAACGTATCACTGTTTAGTGTAATAATTTTAGTCTAAAAGCATCATTGGAAAATTTTTCATTAATGACGCTGCAAGGTATGCACAAATAGTCAATGGTAAGCGGTATTGGGTATGATAACACAATGTTTTGTACCTCAAATGAATGGTATGGATCTCTTAGATATGTGTTTTTAACAAAACTGTGCCATTTCAATCATCAAGTAAAACAATGGCACTATTGCATTCTGTTTAAGCAGCTGGAGTTAAGCTCACAAAAACATGTATGTGTTCGTTCGCAAATAGTTCTTATATGTCTACTTTTAGATTAAATCAAATTTTAGTGTTAAAAAATTAATAATTAGATCAAATTTACAACTTTTTTTCAGACATGTGCATCGTTATTTTGTTATTTATAGAATACTTTTTAGAATTTATATTTTTCAAAAACGTGTTTTTAGTCTGGGGTAATTCCACTGAAATTCAATTGTCCCCACATCAATATCTCCGATTTTGCTCAAATTTTGTACACATATTTGAGGTACCGAAATATGTCAATTCTTAAAATTTTAGACTTCTAAGTGCAATAGAGTGTAAATAGCGGCCATTTTAATTTTTTTTAAATAAGCCAAAAATAATCAAAATTTTTGTTGGAAAAGATGTATTTTATAGAAAAAAAATTGTTCATCAAGATTCTCATAATTTACCGCAAAAAATTGAAAAATTACAATTTTATGAAAAATTTTATATCTTCGATTCCGCTACACTTAAAAACTTGAAATTTAATTATGATATTCAACCCTTTCAACTCTTCTGGAGAAAGTTCATTTCCTAGCTAAACTTGGATTTAGTAGTATACACAAAAAGTATGCTGCATTGCTGCTTCTTCTGTGGACGACAGCGCAGAGAGGTCTGGTTTAGCATTCAAAACCGATTTGGTAAAAGCATTGTAACAATGCATGTTAAAAGAAGTTTGCTTGTGGGGTGCATTGTTCCATGCCAGGAATATTTTGTTTCCAATTTCAGCTTTATTATATCAGTAATACTTTGCAGACACGTTTTCTTTACCTACAGTTCTTGAGATGTTAACAAAAAACCAAAAAAATTGCTTTGTTTTTGGTCATTACCGCTAAAGCTCGTGTCATATTTGTTAAGACTTTTAGTATATTCTTCATTAGATACCTATAAAACTGTGTACAAAGTTTCAAAACTATTAGATTTCTTTAGAGGTGAGATCAATATTTGAGCATATTTGACTGGACTATAAAGCATTTTGGCAAGAGTTACACTTAATATTTATTTGACTGCCCTAATTAAAAACATTGTTTTTATCTGCCACTACTGTCAGATTTTAAAGTACGTCATGATTTAAAACTGTGTTTCACAGCCAATCATATACCGCAAATAGTTTAGAAGCTCAAGGGCTCAAAAGACAATTTTTGGACCGCATTTTAAAGCCATAACAGATTTTTTTGGTAGGAGCAAGCAAATAAAAATGTTTTGCATTAAGAGAAGGTTGTTGTTAATTGCAACATAATCTGATCTGTAATATAAAATCCTATAAAATCTAATCTTGGATATATTAATAACCAATGTTGACAGTTATTTGATTATTTAAACCTTTTGTATTATATTTATAAAACCACTATTAAATTATATTTTTTTTTATTTAACATAAGTATCACGTCATATTGTTGTAATTGTCAAATTATCGCTTTCAGCTATTTTTTATATGTTTACTTAAATTATACTTAAGGTATGACTATGCATTTTGAATACCACAAAATACTAAAGAAGTGTTTATCAGCTTAAATCATGATATTCAATGACCATGTAATTAATTAATTTAAACTAACACCTGATAAAACTAAACACGAAATTGCTATTATTCAGATGTTAATTAAATAATACGAATCTTATTAACTAATTATATCATAAATTTAAATATATAATATATTTAAATAACATTTTAATTGGCAATTTAATGAACAAAATAATATATAATTAATCTAACCTAAGGATTCTATTATGTTTAAAATGTTATTAAATTGAACCAAAATCAAAATTGATTTTCTGGTCATATCATTTGCATAAAAAATTTTGATTTTAATTTTTTTTAATTCAAAATGTTATATTTAGGAATTACTTAATAAGTCATAACAACATAAAAATACCTTTGAATTTCAACGAGTGAAACCACACTCGCTGAAACTATTATATTGAAGACTAGATTTAAGCAGTCTGTGACCTTGAATATTTAAATTTAAAAGTTTATTCTATGAGTCAATAGTAGAATTTAAAATAGTCAATATATTGCACAATAATTGATATTATACAATAATATTGACCATCTGTAGATCATATTGAAGGATTGCACAATATATTAAGTCAATCAGAAAGAGTTTGATTTTTATTGTACAATCTAACTTAAAAGTATTTATTTCTTTTTTTTAACCATTCTTTTATCCAAATGTTGACTGCAGAAGTGTCAGTAAATAACAAAAAGTTTACGCAATTATATTGCAACGTCTAGTTGGTCTTAGTAATATATTGTGCAATAGATTGTTCAATATTATTGATCGTCTAGGGCACTTTTACAATATTGTGTAGAAGCAAATGCAGTAGATATTTTGTTGGGTATATTGTTTTGTAAGTATTATTTAGTTGTTTTAAATTTCTATTAATTATTCTATTTGCCAACCTTTTTCAGTTATGTCAGTATATAAGTTTGTCTTACTTTTTAAAAGAAAATCAGGTTTGAATTGGAAACAAGTCTCAATTTTGTTTGTGGATCTACGATCTACAAAATAAACGCAATAAGTACATCTTGGCTACAAAACTGTAAGTAAAATTGTAGATAGAATAATCCACAATCAGATTACATTTGCTTCAAAAAAATTAAATTAGTTTATCTGTAACAAATTAAAAGAAGTTATAAACAATCACAAAGAACCAGCACAAAATAAACTTAGTCACACTTTTATTTTGAAATTTGGAAGAATTGATAAAAAGCAATGCTCATCTGCGTCTAATTGAAATTCCTAATCAACAAAAATATCTAGTGGTTACTGTTTCATTGATAGAATAAATAACAAATATTTTCAACTTTTTTTTTTATTTTATTAAAAATTTACTTAATGTAATTTATAATAATCCTTTTGTAAATCACATTACTAACAGTTTAAAGTAAGTTATATAACACCCATACATTAACACACAATTTATTATCCAATTATCCATAATTTAAATACAAAAAACTTTTTATTGCTGTTGCCAGAAAATTATCTTCAATGTGGTTTACAATCTGATATTCACATTCATTAATAATTCAAAGATTTAATTGTTAATTAACAAGGTTAAATCCTTGTCAATTAATTAAATTTTGAATTTAACAATATAATTGAACAAATCTTGTTTGTGCATATGATTCATGTACAGAAAAAATAAATAAAACAAATATTTGGAAGGTCAAAAATATAATTCACATTACGGCTAATATTAGTAATTATTTCTTTTGGTAAATGGTGCTCAAATTATTTCTTAATATATTAATTATGTTGTATCCTTATTGTGAAATAAATATTGGACAAATAGGCCAATTAATATTTCTTAATTAAATGATATTTTGGTAAGTATTTAATTAATAGTTTGTGTTGTAATTGAATCATTCAGATCTAGAATCTGATTATTTTAATATTAAAACTTGATCTAAAAATTAGTTGACATAATTTAAGCTAATTGAATTGTAAAATTTAAATAATCTTGCTCACTCCTCGAAGCCAGGTTCTCAATTCTTCAAAATTAAAATTAAGTAGTAAAAAAAATATCTTATTATACAAAACATTTTTTTTATGAAAAAGAACATGGATGGTTTGTTATATCATTCCGTTAAAGATTGTAGGCGAGCATGTTAAAAAGTTTTATTTTATTATTTTTATACAGTCAATAATAAATGTTAAATACATTTTGTTATTTGGTGTTTGTTTGCACCTGAAAAGGGCTTGATGCACCGACATCAAATACGATGCATGAGAAGAAAATGGTAGAAAACTCAAACCAGGTTAGGGCTTTGCAGTTTCTGTGAAAGGTACATCGGGCGACAAGCACAGATTTATTTTTTGGAAGTGCCCATAACAGTGAAAGAAAACTATCTAATATGATGCATTTACGTATATTGGAACGATGTATCGATAATATTCGTACGCCGCGTAATATCAGTAAAAACTTTCGTGAACTGCCAAAACGGATTTGAAGTTGCAAATGCGCTCTTTTAGAAAACATAAAGTATAAACTTTAGCAAACTTTTTAAAAAGGCGCAGCGTCTGGACTGATGACGCGGGCGCAAGTTTGTTGTTTTAATATTAAAAACTAAAACTATACAAAAATCACAATTACGCAAAAAGCGTAAGTTCTTAAAAAATCTTGATAAAATCAATCAAAAAATGCGACAATATGCTAATCTCAGATTTGCGCGCCCAGTTTTGTGATGTCTCAATCTTCCATATAATAAACATTTAATAACCATTCATGTAAAATTGTATGCTCTTTTTGCTTGAAAAGTATTAGAAGTCTAGTTTATTTTACTTGCAAAGTTCCACAAAAATGGTGGAAAATACCTGAAAAAACATCACAACTCATTACACAATTTAATTAAAATGTTTTTTTTGATATGCTTTTATGATTGGTTTGCAAATTTTTGCATAGAAAATAGCTTGATTTATAGTATTTTGAAATTGGCATTTGATAATACACAGACCAATATAGAGAGCCTTGAACTTTGATTTGTGTTGTAACAGAAATTAAATGAACTTTTTGAGTGAATGAATATCTGAAAGTGCCTAACTTGTTGACACATCTACATTTGTCTATAGAAGAATTAATAAATTGTAAAAATAACCAGCTATAGAAACCATACCATTATTCTAAAAAAAACTAGAATAACTAACTGCCTCAATATTAAGTTTGGATAACTTAGAAGCGTTGTTTAAACGTAAATCTATGTATGATGATTTGTCAAACTTTATTGATTCCTTTAAAAAGTAAGCCTAATATGAGATTTAGTTTTACAGTCTACCTTACTCGTTTGACTATTATTTGAATCTAACATTTAACCAACGTTATATTTCCGGAATGAAATAATACCTAAATACTAATTTCAACTCTAGACTAAATATGCTATGGTTTGGTAACATCAACTTCTTTAACAGTACAGCATTCAAAAACTACACAACTAATGAAAATAAAGAAACCAAATGCAAAAACATTTGACGTACATTGTCTAAGAAATAAGGATGTAAATAGAAAAACAACAGAAAATATGTAAATAAAAAAATGACATATTTTAAAAAAATATAATTAATAAACCGGAGAAGAAAATATAACTCTCATACCCAAGAAAAACAAAGTTTGGATGACATTGCAAATTTTAAATCTATTTGAAAAGAGGCAAAAATACAAAACTAACCATCAAAAATACAAAACAATAGACTAGATTGTTAAAAAACTATTCTGAATATGAAACAATATCCCTGATGAGTTGCACAAGATGTATCAGAGAGCATTATTTACCCTTAGCATACTAACGCCTTAATATGAACCAAGAAATTCATGCCTGATTTATAGGTTTCAACTTCTTGAAATCTATAAATCAGGCATGAATTTTTTCGTATTCGACAAAGTACGTCACAGAAAACTAAGACAAATTCTAAAAAAATAACTGGAAAATTATAATAGAAATAAACAAAGAAAAAAAAAAATTACCGGTAAGTTTGTCAGGGGTGCATACTGTATACTTTTGTTTAATTTATATACCAAAACAATATAAAGAGGCACTCTTAGAGAATATGCTATTAACAACATCAGATAAACGGATGATACATTGTTGTTGACTGAAAACGCAGATTACTAACAATTAGTCAATAAAATATAAACACACATTGCAACAACTACGGTCACACAATTAACGTTAAAAAAAACAAAAAATATATGGTCATCTTAAAGTCACCAAACAACCTGTCTAATATATATACTAATAGAAGGTTTGTTAAAAAAGTAACGCAGTACAGGTACCTTAAAGTATAAGTTAATAGCTCTTGTGACCAAGGCCAAGAAATAAGTATAAAGCCAAATAGAAATTGCCAAGTGAACATTTAATAAATTGCAAAAAATACTATGCAACCGCAATATAAAACATCCTCTGTGAAAAAGAAAAAATGTTGTTATGCTATGTCTTTAGTGGATTGTTCTATGTTGCAGAAACATGGACACTTAAACAGAATAATATAAAACAAAATAAAACCTTCGAGGTATGAGCTGTCGCCGGCTAATAAAGATACCGTTAACCAATAGGGACAAATATTGAGATTTTCCGGCAACTGAATCAAGAACAAGAAGTTTTTCTTATCATTAAATAATGAATGAAAAAGAAAAAATATGCATTATTAAGAAATATAATGCAAGGTAAAATTAAAAACCAAGTAAGCGTAAAAAAGTGTCGTGGCTGCAAAACTTAAGAGAGTAGGTTAGCTTCAGCAAACTGTTTGGAAGTGTTGCTAACAGAATTAAATTAGCAATGATAATATCCCATCTTCAATAGAAGTGGCACCAGAAAAAAAGAATTAGACAAGACGCACTTCAATGAAAAAAAAACTATTGTAATATAATTTCTTTACAACAAAACAGTTATTGTACAAATCACTTAGCTGGTCAGCTAGTCAGCAAGTTTTGAGAATAAAAATAATTCTTGTTTTTAAAAGTGTTGATTGAAGGTTTATTATAGCTTGATGTTGCTTATTGTTGGACATGCCGTGTGTAATCTTTTATAAATAAAATTTTCTCATTTATTAATTGTCTATACTAAAACAAACAATTAAAATTTTAAACTATAGCATTATTAAAAAAGTGATGTTGTTTGGACTATCAATAAGGGGCAATATAAGAGAATAATTATTTAAAACTACTGCTGCAAAAAAAAAACTACAATATGCAATTCTAATGTTATTAGTATTGCAGGTTATATTGCTTCAGCTACAATAAACTTAAAGTTTCAGGCATAGGAGCTGCATCTGGCAGTTAAAGCCGGAATCTCGAGTCTTATTCTTATTCATTTCAAAAGTAGTTTTTGTACCCAAATTCTTTACCTTAAGATAATATTTAATTTAACGCAGATAAAGATTTGTTAGACTAAATCTAATAAACATAGGATTTTCCAATAAGAGATTTTCTTTTGATATAAAAAAAAAACGGATATTTTTTAAGAGAAATCAATAAATGTTTATTTCATTGTAAAGAAGAAGGTATGCCATTAACATTTGAAAACAATATCAGTAAATGGCCGCCACAATTGCGGTTGCAGTACCACATTCTTTTCATGAAATTTTCCTTGACCAATTCGCACATTTGCGGCTGTATGTCCTTGATAACTTCACGAATTCCATCTTTAAGGTCTTGAATCGATTGTAGAGCATTGGCATAGACCATATCTTTTACGTGGCCGCAAAGAAAAAAGTCTAAAGGTGTTAAATCACAAAATCTCGGTGACCAATTGTGATCACCTCTTCTAGAAATAACACGGTCAGGAAACTTTTCTTGCAAAATTGCGATTGTTTCGTTGCTTGTGTGGCACGTAGCGCCGTCTTGCTGAAAATAAACGTCGTCCACATCAATATCTTCTAATTCCGGCTATAAAAAATCATTAATCATAGCTCTGTAGCGTCACCCATTCACCATAACAATTGCAACAACCTCATTTTTGAAAAAGTAGGGTCTAATCACACCGCCAGCCCAAAAAACTGCACCAAACAGTGACACGTTGAGAATGCAAAGACTTTTCAACAATCATGCTTGGATTTTCTGAGCCCCAAATGCGACAATTCTGCGTATTAACGTAGCCTCCAAGGTGAAAATGGGCCTCATCACTGAAGATGATTTTTCGATGAAATTTTCGATCATTTTGATGCATTTGAAAGACCTAATCAGCGAAGATACGACGTTTATGGTGATAGACCGGCTTGAGTTCTTGTGTTAACTGAATTTTAAAAGCTTTAAAACTTAAGTTTTTATGCAAAATACGTTGTAATGTCGTTTGTGGAATGTCTTATTCCAAAGATGGACGAGGAATCAACAAACCTGGGTTTTCTTCAACACTACGGGCTACATCAGCAATATTCTCATGTATTCTTGAGCGATGCATACGGTTTCGATTCTTCACATCACAAACTTGTCCCAACAGCTCAAATTTTGCCACCAGGTTTACTAGTGCTGAAAAGGTGCTTTACGACGACCAAAAAGTGCTTTTTTCACCATTTTTGTAGTAAATTGTACTAATTTTAATGCGTTGTTAAAGCGTGTATCGTTCCATTTTTAATAATGGCGTAGTTTTTACTTGTCAAATGTCAAAGATAATAGCTTCAAAATTGACAGCTGCCCAAATAGCCTGCTATTCAAAATAAAACTTTTTATTGGAAAACCCTTTACAAAGCTTAGGTCCCTGTAAATAGTAAAACAAGCGGGTTGGTAGACTGACTACAAGATTGATTATAATTTATAATATGCATAAATTGGCCAAAACAAGGCTTAGTCCAATCTATAAAATAATTTACTCTATCTAACATTGTTTAAAAATTAATTACAATAATATTTGAGGTAAAAAATGTATATAATAAAAAACCTTATATTCTTCTTTTGACTAAAACCAAAGTTAAAAGATTCCTAGGGACTGCTCTTGCACCAATGCGACAACACCAACAACACGATCACCACTCAGCTAACTATTAGAAAGTGCATTCTCTTGGCCGCGGGTTTATCCTTAGCCAAGTTGCAGTAAACCCAGCAAACTGTTGAACCACTCTTTACGTTTGCCAGGCGTCCTCAATCAAAATGCTTGCTCCCATGGTTGAACCATCCACGTCATATAAGACCCCCAAAAACGTCCGCTCTGCAAACACCGAGCCAATAAAAGGGTATTCCATGCACCCTTTCACCAACTCTGACTCCACCCCTCACTATTATGGGTGATAGGAGCCGGTAACAGTTCTAAGAGCCGTCTGACACGAGACTGATTTTAATACAAGTGTCAGTACAATAATTTTGCGCGCCAATTTTTCAAATATTTAGCAATTTTTTAAGCAAGAAATTAGAACAGGTTCTAACTTCTTGAATGAAATCTTACTAAATAATTGACACATAAATCCACTAAAGTATAGATATGTCGCCAAAAACACTGGATTATAAAATTAAATTTTTAAATAATTGGCGTGCAAAATTATTTTACTGACACTTGTATTAAAATTAGTCTCGTGTCAGACGGCTCTAATAGCACATTTCTTAAACAATACTCAATAAGTTTATTTTTGTAAAAAGGATATAGTGTAAACCAAATTAAAAAAAAGTTGATGATCTTTCTAAAAGTTATGATAAGCTTCTTCAAAGTAGCCACAATTTTTTTTTTTTTTTTTTATTGTATATAATATTGAATGGTTAACTTAGTCTTCTACAACACTATCTGGGCAACAAGTAATGATGTGTGCTGTTTTTCGTTTTTCATAATCTTTATCTGCCTCTCCACCCAGTGTGAGACACATACACTAGTGTTTCAGGGTATGCACCCATCATCAGTATGCGTAGCATCTCACTAGTATAAATTCTACTGTGGTTAATTATAGAGTAAATCTTATATTAAAGAAACATTCCCAAATTGTTAGAAAATTGTCATTTTCAACCTATACCTAAAAAAAAAAAAGTATGATTCTTCAAATTATAGACCAATTGCATTATTCTCTAATCTATCAAAAATGTTTGAAAAAATATTAATTTTCTCATTGTCAAGTTTTTAGAACAAAATAGCTTTATCTCAGATACTCAATACGGATTTTGATTAAAACGTTCAAAAACAAATCTTTTGACTTATGTTAGTCACAAATAGAATTCTAGTTTAGACATGAAGAAAATGTTGCAATAACTTTAGACAAAAACAAAGCTTTTGATATGGTATGGCATTCTAATCTTAACAAGAAAGTTTATTGTATAGGTCTTGATCATAAGTCCGTTAATCTTATCAATAGTTTTCTTGACAATAAAAAAATTATAGTTAGAATTGATGGTTTTAACTCTGACCCAAAAATTATAAACGCTGGTATTTTTTAAGATTCTGCTCTTTCTCCAACTTTAGTTTTGATTTACATTAATGAACTTTTTCAAATAATTAAAGTTCTATTCATAATTCCGCAGATGATAGCACCCTATATACGTACATAATTTTGGATCTTCTAGGTTAAAATTTGTAGCATCCATAAACAAAATCCTCAAAACAATATCTAAATGGGGCACTCTTAGTATGGTCAATTTCTACTATAAAAAAACCCAACTTCTAACTGTTTCAAAATCAAAATCTGAGGTATCATCAGTACCAAATATTAAACTAAGCAAAGAATCTATGTTACAAGCTTGCATAATCTTTTCTGGAACGATCAAGTTGTTGACATAGCTTTGAAAGTATCTAGAAGACTAGGAATTCTTAATAGATGTAAAAAGTTTTTTACTGTTCAACTTTCGCATATATACAAAACTTATATTTGTTCTAGTCAAAAACGATCTGTTTGGATTATTGCCAATCCAAAATTGACTAATGACTTAGATACTTTACAGCACAGGCGTAATGTTGCAAAAAAAATTTAAAAATATTTTTTAACCGTATTATAACATATGAAATAAACTTTTAAATTTAGTATTTTCCGAGACTTATGAGCCACAAATGTTTAAGGTCAATGTTCACGGACTTCTTAAATTTAATCTTCAATGTGATAGTTTCAACGAGTGTGGTTTCACCCGTTGAATTTCAAAGGTTTTTTATGTTGTGGTGACATACTAAGTAATTCTTAAATATCACATTTTAAAATTTAAAAAAAAAATAGTATCTCTTCACATTTCAAACATTGCATTGTAATCTTACTAACAAGTTTTATTGTATAAATTTCAATAAAAAATTTGTAACTCTTATTAATGTTTTCTTGACAACAGAAAAATTTTAGGTAACATTGATGTTTTTAACTCCCAAAATAAAAAAAGTGTTTCTCAGGACTTTTGGGCTTTTATCAATTCGTGTTTTTAATGTACACTAATAAATTTCTTTAAATAACCAAAAATCTTATTCATAGTTTTGCATATGATAACACTCTCCCTACTACATACTTTTCAAAGACCATATCAAATATTATTATAAAAAAATCTTATTGTTTCAAAATTTGAGGTATCTATATCTACATATTTTTCAATTTATCTTTGTGGGGTTACATTCTTGCATAATTTTTTTTTACTAATTTACTGTTGATAAGTTTTTAGAAAGCTAAGGTACAGACAGGAACATCTAAATCTACAGTACTTTATTTGAATTATTGATTATCCAAAACTGACTAATGTTGGAAATCTTTGCATTTTCTATAGATATTTTTATGTATGTAAATCGTAGTACATAGATGGCTTAATATTCTAACAATTTTTCACTGACAATAAAGTGTAGCACCAAAACTTTAAAAAAAAAATTTTTAACGACAAATAGAAAAAACTTTCAAATTCAATATTTGTCGTTCAAAAAAACTGTTCAAAATTAAATTATTTTGAAAAAGCTAGCATCAAGTAAGCAACGCATTTTATTGATTTTATAGAATTCTGTTTAGAGCTCTTAAAAACTAATAAATAGCATGGCGGTATTATTGGACAATATTTCCAAAATAGGGAAGGAAGTTATGTTACGCAAATTGTGTTTCCAACAAGACGGCGCTACATGCAATACGACTAATGCAATGCTCGATTTGCTAAGAGAGAAATATCTTGTTTCAAATATAAACGCATTGTCTAAGCAAAGTAAAGCAAAAACTAAATTGATATGTCGTTGATGTTTTGCTTAAAATTAAAATCTTATCACTCTTAATGAAATTAGTTATTTAGTTTGTACAAGTTTAAATAATGTAGGTATGTATGTATGTATGTAACTTCAAATCAGAATATTTTAATAAAGTAACAGCGCAATAGTAGATGAGTTATTATTCAAAAAATTGAAGCGTAACTATCTGAGCAAATAACTTATTGGTTGTGAGTAGAATACGTTTCTTTATCTATAAATGTTCCATTTTATTTTTTGAAAGATGATACTGGATTTACATGAAAAATATTTTTTAAACTTACAAAATTATAGTTGACAAATGCAATTTTACTTACCAAATATCAAGGTTTTATTTTTATTTTTTTAAAAGCACCTTTTTTAAGAATTTGGTTAAAATTATTTATTACTAATATTTTGTCTTGGATTCAAGCAACGCAAAGAGTTTTGACTCACTCTGTATTTAAATAATATATCAAGCAAATTAGGTGTTAAATATAAAAATGTTAAGTTCACATGCATTAGTTTTCTTACTAACTATACATTATTTCTCGTTTATGTTAATTTTGTTAAACTGTTATTAACTATATAAAGGTCGTATGCTAAAGATTAACAAAAGATACAAACAATAATTAACCTACCTTGTGCTTAATGAAGTAATAAACTGCATTTCTGCTATATATGTATATCACAAGACAATAATTTGATTATTACGTTTAAATTAGTACTATTACATAATAAATTAATATTATCATGTGTTAATCTTCAATAAATAAAAAAATATTTTAAGTAAGATATTGTAAAAGATTTTTTATTTTCCCAAAATGTTATACAAATAAATAAATAATTTGAACATAAAAAAAACTGTAAGCTAAGATTGATGATGTAGTTAAAATGATTCAACAAGGAACTATTTAAAACACTACCCATAACAAATGCCTCAATTAACCCATCATAAAGCGCACATTATGCGAGTAGCATTATAATCGCTTCCGATAAATTCAGCTACTCCACAATTTACAGATTAAGATAACAATTAGGTAGTGAGCTAGCTTACGAAAAAATCTCCGGCAGTCACTTCCAAGGAGAAGATCCTATACACTAATTGGCCACTTTTGCCGTGTGATGATAGACGGAGCCTTGAGACCGATCTTTTTGTTTCCACCAGGTGGAAGGCCATCATTTCAATCCGATATTGTATCACATGATATGGATTAGTGTGCATGACAAGAGCATTATTATAAATAGGAAATACGTGTTGCATAAAAGTTACCTCATGCTATAAATAGGATTAGTTATATTTAAATGTAAAATTGATGATTTTTTACCTTCATTTTAATTTCTTTTGTAATTATAATTTATCATGAACTATTTTACATTAATTTTAAAGATAATAAAAATAATATGTGCAACGCGTGCGTTCAAAATAATAAGATGTTTAATACTAAATGATGACTATTATTGTTAATGTCTTATAGCATTAAGAAGATTTTGCATTATTAATATAATAAAGTGAATTATCCATAATTATTTTTGCGGATGCATTTAAGAAAGAATAACAAAAACAGTTTGATTAGACAATACAAAATTCTAAGAATTTTGTATTATATCATTCTTGATCATTAGAACATCGTTAGTAAAGCTTATTAATTTTTAATTTGCAGAAAATCTTTTTAATGTAGTTTTTTGTTGCTGAGATTTACATTGCAGTGTCAGTAAGAAAATATCAATAAGACCATAATTTGACCAATTTATATGCATAAAATTAAGATTGTTAGATAGAATTACAGTTAAAATACCACTTACCAGCAATTTATAATTACTCATTATGACTAATAATAACAATTTTCTACTGATATTATATAGCAGAATTTAGATTTTCTTTATAAGCGTCAAAAGAAGTCCATAGAAAGAGAAAACTTGTTATTTTTAGAATCTCTCTTGATAAAATTATATTATAAATTACGTAGTAGAATTATTTAAGTACAACCATCAAATTATTAAAGGTTTATACAATTTGTTTGATTTGTAGCTAGCATATGACTTTAAACCATAGTTACTCAATCTTCCAAGATTGAACCGGGCAGTCACAACAATTTTAGTCAGTACTAATAAAGTTTATTTGCCTTTAGTGTTCATTAAATTGCATACTTTTACTTTACTTGTTGTTGAGTACTAATATTTTTAGTCAACCTCAAATTATGTATATCATATCTTTAGTTAAAGTTAGTTAAAGTAGTAATTTGATGTACACAATATTAAAACTCAGTATTATTTTTTAGGCGCATAGTAATAGCACCTCTACAAATTTGATATTGTATTGCATTTACTGCAATTAGTGCTCAACTTTTGATCAACAATTTCCTTTCCTTAATAACAATGTAAAGACTGTTAAATAATGTTAACAAATATAGTTATTTTAGTAGGTTGCCATACTTATGTTGGCAACAAAATGTAACTATATGTTGTAAACTAAAAACAACAAGTAGTCGGTGTAAAAACACGGTAGAAACACGTTGTTAACAAATAGAAGTCCTTCATCAACTGTTAATACAACTCCACATGAAAAATGGACAAGTAAGAAACCCGATCTTTCTATAGTAAGAGTATTTAGAAGTGACGCCTTTGCCAAAGTGCTAAGTACATTAAAGAAACTGGATGATCTAAGTAAGAAATTAGTAATGATTGGATATAGCTTAAATGGATATCGTCTGTGGAATATGGACAAAAGAAAAATAACAACTCATAGAGATGTAATATTTAATGAGAACATTCGAGAAAAATGGACAACTGTAATAGAAGAATTAGAAAAGTCCAAAATCAAAATAAAAACCGAAGAAAAAATTCCGACAGAAGAAAAAAAAACAAAGGAGAAAGTAGAAAGTAGAAACAGAAAAAATAAACCAAAAAGAAAGAAAGAATCAAGAAAACAATAACAAACCACAAAGGTCAAGGAGAGGTAAAATACCGTAAAAATACGACGGTTTTTGAACTTTTGAAGAAGCATCAAAAATTCCAAAAGGAATAAATGAATTAAAGCTATCAAAAAAGAAAAAGAATCACTTCAAGAATACAAAGTTTGGATAGAAGTTGACAAAAATAAAGCAAAAAACAAACAAATGCTCAGTAACAGATAGATCTTAAAAGTAAAAAATGATGAAAGATACAAGGCAAGTGGTTAGAGGATGCAAACAGGAACATGAAATAGACTACAACGAGATATTCAGTCCTGTGATTAATAATACTTCACTGAGGATACTATTTGCACTAGCTGCAGCTAAAAATCATAAAATCATAAAATTAAATACGGAGACCTACATGACGTAACCTACATGCAAATGCCAAAAGAGTTTGATAATCAGAACAAGATATATAAGTTGCAAAAATCACTATATAGACTTAAACAAGTTCCAATGCTATAGAATAAAACTTTTAACAATTTTCTGAAACGCAACGGACGGCAACAAATCTCATGAGAACAGTATGTCCATAAAAGCAAAAACGATAAAATAATATTGGCTATATATGTGGATGATGGTTTCATAATTGGAAATGATCAAAACAAAATCAATAAACTACTAATAAATCTGACACGAGAATTCAAAGTAACAGTGTATACTGAACTTACAACCTTTATAGAGATAGAGATTGAAAAATGTGCAAATAGACTGAAGCTAAAACAGACTGAATTTACAAAAAGAGTGCTAGAAAAGTTTCAAATGACCAAAGCCAAAACAGTAACAACCCCCATAGAAACAAAACGTCCTGAACCAGAGATAGAAATACAAAAATGTGCATTTCCGTATAGAAAAGCAATAGGAAGCTTCTTGTATCTCTCTACTAAAACTAGACCAGATTTGATTTACGCTGTAAGTTCTTGCAATCGTTTTGTAGAAACTTTATCAAACGTAACTGACCTAAAAATATGCCTAAAATATTTAAAAAGAAGAATAAACAATGGCATTGAGTACAAGATAGAAAATGACATGCTAAATCCTAAAAAAAAAGCACAACAGGCTACGTAATATTTCTGGGAAATGCTCCGATCAGCTGGTGCTCAAGATTGCAACCTATTGTAGCGTTATTTAGCACAGAAGTAGAATTATCGCAGCAGCAGATTGTACAAAGAAACTTTATACTTAAAAAAATTAGTGTCCAAATTAACAACTGTACAAGTAAAACTAAAACTACAAATTGATAACCAGAGTGCAATGTGCAATTATGAACAAACGCAGCAAACACATAGATGTGCGCTATAAGTTTATCTGTGAAAAATTGTCCGAAGGAATAGTAAATATTATTGTTCCACAGACAGACAAATCGCAGATGTGTTTACCTTTAGAGCGTCTAAAGTTTGAACTGTTTAGAGATGCAATATGTAGTTTAAAAAATGTTTAATTTGAAAATGTTTAACTTTAAGAATGTTTATAAAACATTATTTGTTGTTAAAAGAAGTTGACATTAAGAGAGAGTGTTAAATAATGTCAACAAATATAGTTATTTTATTAGGTTGACATAATTGTATTAGCAACAAAATGTAACTATATTTTGTAAAATAAAAACACCAAGTAGTCGGTGTAAAATAGTATATACTGTATCAATGGCCAAAAATAGGCTTTAGCAGCCCTCACTCGCTTTGCTCGTTTGTGCTGCTAAAGCGAAGAGCTGCTAAAGCCTTTTGGCACAAGTTACACTCGATATTTTTTTGCCTGCCTCAATTAAAATCATTATTTTCAATGTTTATTATAATTTGTAACTACTGTCAGATTTTAAGGTTACATATGAAATTGTAATTCACAGCCAATCAAATACCGCGAATAGCCAAAAAAGATGCTTTCGGTAGAGGCAGGCAAAAAACACGGCAAAAACACGTCGTTACATTTCTAACCAAAAAATGTGTCTACTTAATTACTGATATATATTTTTACTTGATTATATAAAATACTACAAATATCGTGTTTTATATAATCCCAATCAACAAAGACTACTGAAGAGATCAAGAAAAAAAATTTATAACTGCTTTACAAAATTTGTCTTTTAAAACAGCTAGAATGAAAAGACAATATAAATCGTGGTTTACTGCTAACGTTAAGTTGTTAACTAGTAATGCATTAAAAAAATATTTTGTAGATCTGCAAAAAACAACTCTACAGCTTTTTCGATGTCGCCATGCAATCAAAAGCAACGCCCTCTTAGGTGCTTGTTAAGTTTTGGAAAAATAAAAAAAAATTTACAGAGGCCAAAGTAGGAACTGTAATGTGGATGTTGAAATTCCTAAAAGCCGCATTTATAAACTACTTGGACAATTCGTGCTTTATGCATACTGGAGTTGTGCAAGAACAGAATTTTTTTAACATAATTTATTGTGTATAACCAATTTGAAGTTTTTAATTGTATCTCTGTAGACATTTCCGTTACTGTAGTTCTTTTTGACATATGCTCAATTATAAATATCCCCTCAAATTCAAAAAGACTGAGCAGTTTAGAAATTCATCATGATAACACTTTGCTCAGATCTTTATGTGCAATTTTTAAATTATTCTTTATAACAATTCAATTTTAGCAATAAAAACCTTTTTCAATTAATACCAAATATTCAACTTTGTTGATAAATTTGCTAGTTTGTGCTTTAAAATTGGTCTTCATAAATAAATTCCCTGTCTCATTTGAACTATTTGTACTAAAATTTGGTTTAGAAACAAGACGGGTTATTAGCTATTCTTTAAACTACTGCCTTCTTCTTCTATAAAAAAAAATAATGACGTTGAAATGTTAAGTGATTGAAATGACACTATATTTAGTTCTAGACGTTTACAAAGCAATTTATCGGGTATTGCATCCAAATCTTATTATAAAACCATTGTATAGATCTTGAATACAAATATCTTTACAACAAAAAAATTATATAAAAATAGAATTAACGGATTTAACTCCATAATCATAAATGTTTTAAGATTCTGGTATTTCTCCGATTATATTTTTGATTTACATTAATAAAAAATTTTAAATAACCAAAAGTTTTATACATAGTTTTGCAGATAATGGCAAAATCATACTTTATAAATATATGGCAAAGCATTTTAAAACTTCTTAGTTACATTTTATAGCATCTATAAAATATATTGGTAATTTATTATTACTTTTCGACCAAACTTAAAAATTAAATAAATCTAAACTGGCTTAAAATTAAATATGTGATAGTAGGTACCAAAAAAACATATTTCCCAAATTTTCAACTCTTATACAAAAATGAGCATTTTTGACCAAATTACTAATCTTTGAAAAGTGGTATCTCACAATTTACATGTTCGATCGAAAAAAACTTTTAAAAAACAATTCAAAACAAAAAAATATTGAATTATTAATACTTTACATTGTCACGGCATTTTCAATGTGGAGCTGTTTTTGTAATTTTAGGTTATTTTCTAAAGAATCAGACCTTGCCGAGCTTTTTCCAATGTTTCTACCCTGAAAAAAAATGATTTTTAAGCGTTTTTTTTAACTTTAAGAAACTCCCAAAAATTAAGATCACGACTTAAAAAGTTGAAAATTTGGGAATAATGTTTTTTTGATATCTACTACTATCACATATTTAATATAAGCCAGTTTGGAAATACTCAGTTTTAAGTTTGGTCAAAAAGTAATAGAATTATCGATATAAATTTTAAATAAAAAATAAATACTTTTTAATGTAAAAATAAACTTTTAGCAATTTATCTTCATGGTATTACAATCTAACACAACCTTCTCAGAAACAACCATGTTATTCATTTACCGTAACTAGCAAACTAAAACAATTTCTGTGCAACTTTTGCCGTTAGTTGCAGGGTGCTGCATGACGCACCGTACAAACTCAAGCAGCATTTTCCTAACGCCATTTTAAGTAAAATGTTTTCTTAAAAAATGAATGTAATTTGCAACTGGTCTAGATATAACATACACAACTTTTGTTTTTAACCTATTAAAAATAGAAAACTTAAGTAAGTGTGGTTGCCATCTTTTATGCAAAAACTATTACAAAAATAGTAGACAGGTGCATTCTGCAAACTAATTACACACCAGCTAGTCAACAAGTGCAAAAATTCTATCTGATGCAAAAAAATATCTTAAGGTATTTTTCTTAAAAATTGAAGAAGCATTGGACAACACTACTTTCAAAAAAACCCTTCTCAAGTGTACGGCCAAAAAACTAGACAAATTTTAGAAGTTAGCATGTCTGCTGCAAAACAGGGGCATTAAGAACAACAGCAGCTAAGAAATACTATTATTGTTACCGCTACTTTACCTGATGGTAATAGCGGAGACAAGATAAGCATTATACACACTGCGGATAAACAAACACATTGTAAACAAATGTGCTTAAGAGGAAACCTAAGCCAAAATCTACAATGACAAATATCAAAAAAAGCAAAATTTGCTGTTTTTGAGCAAATATGTTTCGACTTTTTAAGCAGAAGTGACTGCCATAAAGTGATGTGCCAGCGACTTGATTCAGAAAGGACTAAAACCTTTTTTTCTTCATTTTCTTCTCCTTCTTCTTCTTCTTCTTCTTCTTCTTCTTCTTCTTCTTCTTCTTCTTCTTCTTCTTCTTCTTCTTCTTCTTCTTCTGCTTCTTCTTCTTATTCTTCTTTTTTTTTTCTTTTTTTACTTTTTCTTCTTTTTCTTTTTTCTTTCTTTTTCTTCTTTTTTTTCTTCTTCTTTTTTTTTCTTATTTTCAGCCCTTATCTATCTACTCCTGGATGTAAGCCTTTTCCAAATTTCTCTATGTCTCCCTGTCTTGGGCAGTTTGTATCCAGTTTTAATCTGCAACCTCCTGGCTGTCGTCTTTCCATCTTTTCGGGGTCATCCCACGTTTCTTTTTGTACCCCTCCAGCGCTATTGCGCCAACCTATTTGTCCATCTGGTATGATCCTGCTTTGCTACATGGCTAACCCATCTCCATTTCAGTTGTGCTATTCTCTTAAAGTTGGTTACCTGGCTTTCTTTTTAGATTTCTTTCTTTCTGATTTGGTCTCTGTTGTTTATTTGTTGCTTTGCTTGTTATTTTCATGGTCTCAAGGCCGTAAGTGAGCACTGGTGAGATACACGCCTTCTAAACTTTCCTTTTTAGGTTGATAAGAAATTTGCTTGATTTGAGTATAAATCGAAGTTTTCAAATGCCGCCCAGCATTGACCTATCTTCCTCGCTATTTTGGTAATTTTTTTTTTGCCTGCCTGAATTGTATGGCTTAGGTAGATGTACTCGTCTACAGTCTCAAGTATTTTGTTTTCGATGGTCACCAGAGTGTTTTAAGGGGTCATTATTTTTGTTTTATTGAGGTTTATCTGTAGTCGGATTTTTATCGATGTTTAGTGAAGTTCTTCTAACATGGTTTTTAATTCATCAGTTGAGCAGCTGATTATAACAATATCGTCCACAAACCTGAGGTACACTCCGTCAATTTTAATTCCTTGTTGCTCCCAGTTTATGCTCTTAAACACTTTCTCTAACGCGACTGTAACAGTTTTGGAGAGATCGTTACCCCTTGGCGTACTCCTCTTTTTATCGGTAATTGCTCCGTCTTGGTATCTTCATCAATTTTAACGTGTATAGATGCATTTTTGTAGATATACTTAATGAGGTTTGAGTACCTGGAATCGATTCTTGCGTTGTCGAGGGCTTTTAAGATTGCCTACTTTTCTATGAGTCCTCAGTGTCTGCATGTGATTGGTGGTACCGAATTCTTTTCGAAACCCAGCCTGCTCGACTGGTTGGTGAAAATCCAATTTAAGTTCTAGTCTTTTTGTTATTATTTTTGTAAGAAGGTTATATACATGGGCTTATAGGATTGATAACTATCAATCGCCAATAATAATAATATCTAAACTGGTTATGACCTACAAATACAGTGTAGAAGCAGTAACCACAACCTGCAAAATTTGCCTGGTATAGATACCAAAAGACCAGAAGATACAAAAAAAAGTCATAACGAATCAGCTCGCCAAACAAGGAGCAAAAGAAACATTCACTAGACCAAAACCTGCTTTTCAAGATTCCATACAAAACCAAAAAAGAAACAATCCGCAGCAGACTTGAGCAACCTGTAAAAAAACTGTAAGAGGTTGACACATTTAAGAATATTTGTAACAAGCACTTGCATAGAATAAGAATAGAAATAGAAACGGATCATCATGTCGTGGGCGCACGGAAAAGAATGAAACAGCAATACACTTGCTAAAGATTTGTTAAAGAAACAGAGCTGTTAGAAGAGTAAAACATCAGCAGTATACATCAGGTCTAATAGAACCGCATTGCAACGGGAGCTAAACAAACCACTTCAAGGTAAGAAAAGAGTAAAATGGGTTTTTAGTCAATAAAAACCTGACACTATTAGACAGTATGAGTTGCCCAGTGTATTTTGAAGATTTTCTCCTTCCTACACAAAATATTGTAGGTGTGGTATGTGAACTTTTAAAGTTGTGCAAATTTATCAACCTCAGTGTAAAAAATGCCCATACATATTTCAAATAAAAAGTATGATCTTATCTATGGGTTTTATTAGAAAAATGCGGGAGCTGAACAAAAAGAGTATCAGCTACTATTTCCAAACAGCAAAATATCAAATCATCATAACTTTTCAAGTGTGATTCGACAGTTTTTACTGGAACTAAACGTCTCGTACAGCAAAATTTGGAAAAGGTAAAAAGCATTTAACAAATAATTAAACGCAATCCAGAATTAAGTATCAGAACAAATTTTGCACATGTTCCTCATTAAAAAGCAAAAATTAAATAGCCTATTAACTTAAAAACTAAACTTTACGGTTATTTGCCAATGGCTTCAAACAAATTCTCAGTTAGTTAAGTGCATTTTATTTACCGATCATTTTATAAACAGTTTGCATCAGATATTATCAAAAATTTTAATGTTGCTGTATTTTTAAGAAACACAAATTGCAGTTATATAAGAGTTCATTTTGTTATTACAATCATTTAACACCACAATTGCTATGATGAACCCACTAAAATAACTGCCACTACGAGTACTTGCATTGACAATATTCTCATAAACTTAAAATTACCATTTGTAGTTAATGTTGTAGATGGTCACATTTCAAATCATTTAGCACAAAAAATTACGTTTTTTATCTCATTTTTGGGAAAAAAGTCAAATCGGACAATTTTTTGATGAAGAAAATAAGTATACTCAATATTTTGTATTAGATATAGAGAAAGAAGAATGATCATATCTAAATCTAAAGAAAGAAGTAAATACTTAATGGAATTATTTTAGTGATACATTCTTATTAAATATTAATGCAAATTCAACTTTAAAAAAAGTGATGACAACAAATTACAGAGCCCTATTTTGAATACCAACAAAATTAAGCAATGTAGAGAGATGTAGAGACAACCTTAATATATTGTTAGTTATGTCAAAGTTTTATGATGAGGCTGAAGAATTATATAAAAAAAAACACAAAATATTTAAACTAGTTTTACAGGCAGCTAAAGCTAACAAATAAAATAAATTCTTCAAGCAATGCAATTATAGCATTTATTAATTCAGCGTATTAGAGATTAGTTTTTATGTAAACATAATTACACACACCGCAATTACTGTGTCAATTAACGGGTTCAGTAGTATATATTTGTGTAATTAATAAATTTGCAGATTTAATAATAAATCAACTGATAATATGAACTGCCACATTTTTTTTTTCAATTTAACAGTAATATTAATACTTAATAATGTATGTATTGCCTTGTTCAAGACTAGGTCAAATAAGCTGTAATACAATATAATCAACAATTTTATTTAGATATTTATATAACTAATTCTTGATAATATGAAAAATAATTTTATATTAAAAGCCTCATTAAAATAAATTTAAATATGAAGGATAAATATATTTGAAAATGTTATAACTTATTATCTTATTGTTATAATTATTCTATTTGCAAAGCCCTTGCTTTCTATTAATTAATTTTATTTATAATTGATCCATACAAATTACTTACTGATTTTCGCAGTATTATGTCGCCTTAATTAAACATTATAATAGCATTGGCATTGAAGACTACCCAACACGGAATTCTAAATCTATGGCATGAAATAGGATACGAGCAAATTGAGAAATAATAAACCATCCTGTGACACATTGCAACTAAATAACAATAATGGCTTAAAAAAAAAATAAGCGCAGCGATTACTACTTGTCTATTGTTAAGCAAAGATGTTTAATTTTCAAGTATGTCCAGGGACAAACTTCTAGGAAGTAAACTATTTAAACTTTGCCCATGTTATCTTTCATCAAAATGTAGTTAAGATGGTTCTCTCACAAGATAAACGGAAATAAATGACCCATAGAGTACGTTTACATCATTACGATTGTTACATATTATATTCAGCTTACACCATTTTGTTACTTTAATATACAATTTAGATTTTTTTATTTCAAGGATTTATGCAAATACAAACAATGGCCAGCTATTCTGTACCTACAAACTCATTGCTGATTGATTTATGATAGATATAATTTATATTAATCTCATGGTTAAAATACTTCATTATCAGAAACAAATAAATAAAAAGAAATAATATATAAAAATATTTAATATAAAATAAATTAACAAAACTATATTATTACTAAACATAAACTACTTACTGGATTTTATTTCGGTTATAATTGATGTTATTGTTTCACCGTGTGGTCCAATAGTTTGCGTTATAATTGGTTTAGATTTCTCATCATGCTTTGTAGTATTATCAATTATATTAATAACACTTCTATTGCCATTAACATATCTAATGCCATCTTTAATATTATCTCCTCTTCGAATATTATTGTTATATGAAGTCACTTCAGATACTGGCTTTACTTCATCTAAATGAACATTTGGATTATTGGGATCATACGGTCTAAGATTATTATTATTGATTGGTCGTGATAATAAAGAATTATCATCATATCCTTGGGCAAAAGTAGGTCGATCTAAAACTGGTCTTGGTCTTTCTGAATACGATTCGTAATCTGATATAGGTCTTGGTCTGTCGTAGTCAGGTCTATTGTTATTAGGTCTTGGTCTATGTGGTCTATCAATTGGAGGTAAATCAATGTCTGGTCTTATATGCGGTCGAGGTCTATCCATTTCTGGTCTTCCACCATAACCATCAAAATTATTCGGTCTTGAATTGTAAGTAGGTCGAAGTGTACCATCTGGTCTATAATAATCCTGATCATAACCATCTGATGGTCGTATATTGTCAGGCCTATCATATTTAACTGGTCTATCACTAGGTCTATCATAATCGGGTCTATCATATTTATTTGGTCTTTCATAATCAGATGGTCGATTATAGTTAGGACTAGGTCTATTTAAAGCAATTGGTTTTTCTAAATTTGGCCTATCATATTCAAAATGAAATCGATCTCCTTTATCACCATTGTAATTTGGTTTTGGTCTATCTATATCATCCATTAATGGCCTATTATAACCCATATCAGGTCTTGGTCTATCAAACTCAGGCCTTGGTCGATCTAAATCTGGTCTTGGCCTATTCAAATTAGGCCTCGGTCTATCAATTGAATCCATTAACGGTCTATCGTAACCCAAATCAGGCCTTGGCCTATCAAATTCTGGCCTAGGCCTGTCTAAACTAGGTCTTGGCCTATCAATAGGATCATTTAATGGTCTGTCATAGCCAATATCCGGTCTTGGTCTATCTAATTCAGGCCTTGGTCTTTCCAGATTAGGTCTTGGCCTATCAAAATTTGGTCTGTCATATCCATCATCAGGTCTTGGTCTGTCTAGTTCTGGTCTTGGCCTATCTAGTTCTGGTCTTGGTCTATTAAATTCTGGTCTAGGTCTATCATATCCATCATCAGGCCTCGGTCTATCTAATTCCGGTCTTGGTCTATCCATGCTTGGCCTAGGTCTATCTAAATCAGGTCTTAATCTATCAAAGTCAGGATTTGGTATTTCATTGCTATAACCTGAATCATCACTAGGTCTAAACTTATTAGGACCTGGATCATAACTACCAGTACCTGGCCGAAAATAAGGTTTATCGTTATAAGGACGGTTTAAACTTGATGGTCTAAACGGTGGCCTAGAATCATCTTCATCTAAATAACCAGGTCTGTCGTAAGGTCTTGATGGTCTTGGTTTATCATACCTATCGGTGTCATAATGCTGAGGTCCAAATGTTACAGGTCTAAGATTATCGTATGGTCTATCATAAAAACTAGGTCTGGGTCGTGAAGGTCTACCATAATCATTTGGTCTATCATCATTATAAGGTCTTACTGGTCTACCATTAAATTCGTTGCCATAAGGACGACTATTATAAGGACGAGATGTTGGTCTACTGTTTCCATAACCATAACCAGGACCGTATTCCATTGTTGGTCTTTCGGGGCGACTATTGGGTCTACCTGGATCAGGTCGATTTGGATCATGAAATCCTATAGCAGGACCAAGACCTGTATACGATGGTCTATTTGGATCAGGTCTTATGCTAATTAATGTAGTTTCAACTTGTTGTTTATTTCCTGAACCATACCTAGGTCTAGTTGTACTGTATCCATTTTCTGGTTTAAACACAGGTTCTGGTTTATGTTTGTCTAAATTTGTAGGTCTATAATTATCACTGCCAGATCCATAACTATCATCTTGACTATTATAGAGAGTAAATGTTTCAGGAGATGATTGAGTTGGTTTATTTTCTTGTCCATAACCAGATGGAGATACGTGTTGTTCATCAGCTTCAATTGGAATTAAAGAACTGCCTAAAGGTTGTTCAATTACTAATTTACATCCTAGTTTCTTAATATAGAGATCAAAGTCTGTATCCGAGTCCGTTCCGATCGGTTTCAAATCGACTGTTTCCCTGACTACTTTTGCACTCAATTCACAACTTGCATTTCCTTTCAGTCCGATGCTATAAAATAAATTAATTGATGATGTATTATTATATACTGTCCACATCACACGCTTTTGCAGATGTGGTTGCATACAATGATACTTATAAATGTAATGTTTTGTTAAAATGCAGACTTTCACTTACCCGAAACTGAACGTTTTACATCTATCTCCGTCTTTAGTGCATTCTCTTTGGCAGTCTGGCACTGTATTTAATTCTATTGTCGTATAAATGTCTTTAGGGTTTAATCTTTGACCAATGGCTAGTCTTTCAAAACAATCTGTAAAAAAATAATGTTAATAAAAAATGTACAATTAATCAATAAATAATTAAAATAATATTGAAATCATTGTTAACACATTAGTTAAGACGTTTGGGAGCTGCAATTTCTTTCGGCCGGAAAAAATAAAAATAAAATAGTATATTCCTTATTTGTTATTTCATTTAATACTGATTAAATTTCAGCTGTTAAATTATGAGAGGTTAAGGTGATCTGTGGGTTACACTTTTCTAAATCAATTCTATCTAACCTTGAATGATATTTTATTTATTCTGGTAGGGTAATATTTTACCCCATTTTAAACACCTTTAATTTCATTATATATACGAGTAACTGGAAAGGAGATTATGCGATGTACATAGCGCCTAGTGAAGTTGAAGTTATTATTAATAATTATATTTAATATTCACATCACATCAATTATTTATTAAAATATAAAAAAAAATAATTAAAACAAGTTAAATTTAAAGATATAAATAAATAAAGCCTAAAGTACGCCATTCTACACAAACCCTTGGAATAGTGCACGCTCTTTCTGTTGGCAAATTAGCTTATGTGATTGTTTTCAATATCTTGTTTTGTCTTAGTAACTAAATATACGCTATAATACCAAAAAGTAGCCGGAGAAAAACAACTTCTTTAGCGACTATTTACTCAAAAATTATTTTTGACTCTTTTCAAAAAAATTGAAATGGTCAGATGGTTGAAAAGAAAAATGTAACAAAAATAAAAAACAACATTTAAAGCAGTAAAATATTAAAAAACAAATAGAGGATTAGTTAATTAAATTAGAAAAAGAATTTTTTAGAATTAGTTAAAATGTAAATGTGACAAAAATGGTTTTAAAAATATTAGAAGCAGTTTTTGAAAGATTACAAAAAAATCAAAGAGATTTGTTAAAAAAAATTGAAATCATTAACTATTTGTGTAGATATTTAGTTTCAGTACTTTATTCAGTACAGTGTAGTAAATCAGTGCAGTGAGTAAATTTTAAAATTAAATTGTGATTGATATAGCAATTTTTGCGCGAGATACTATTCAATTTCATTGTTCAAGTAACAAGTATTGTCGCAAAAATGGTGTGGTAAGTTGGTTATGGTATCTGATTGATGTGCAGTTACATTACATAACACATAACCATTAACAAACTGCATATTCTTCTTTAAACTTTCTTTGATATAGACGAAATAATTCAATAATGTTTAATAAGATTATTTATAGCAATAAACCGTTGCGTTGCAGTAAAACGACAAAACTATAAACAGTAATCTGCTCATGAGCTAGGTAACGCATAGTATGACGTGGTATGTAACGATAACAATTTAAATGGCGCACGTTAATAGTCCGGGGTTTGATCCCCAAAATATGACTTGAATAATAACTTGCTTACATCCACCTAATAAGCCGTTGGTCCCCCTTTAAACAAGTTGTAAACTTATGGAGCAATGTAAAAAGCTATAACGCATAATTAAAAAAAATTCTTTAATTTTTCCTTTGTTAGTATTTACTTGATAAAACGCAGTGGCATGTCTATCACCACTAACCACTTGACTATAGATTACTATAGTATCTATCAAAACTGCTAATAGTTATTAATCAAAACTACTTTTTGCTCAAAAATAGCATCAACAAAACGTGCAACAATCTCATATTGTAAACGTTATTTTTAGCATTTTATGTCTTAACCTAACCTGTTCAATTCCTCTTTTGTCTCTCTGTAAATTGTCAACCTTTCTTGATCAAACTCCATTTTTGGGTATTAATGCTACTAGACTAGGAAACATTTCTAGAAAGTGAAAGCCTGCCAGTAAGCTTAAAATAGTAAAAAACAAATAATGTTGAAAATGAATAACAGAGGTGGGTAGACCTAATAGTGAAAACTCTCACACTGATTACAAACGGGGCAGCTTTCAGAATTGTATGGAAAACAACAGCTAAAAAGCATAAGTTCTTGGGAACAGTAGACAAAAGCTGATAAAACAAAAATCAACTTAAGTAACGCAAAAAACAAGCTAACCTTAATGGTAGGGACTATAAACCTTCCAATAAAACATAAAAAGATGGGCAAACCAATACGCAACAGCTACACTCAATACTAACAAGGAAGCAAGGAAAACGGAGAAACTTAAAAAAAACCTTTATGGAAATCGCATTTAAAATAATACTAAAAGGGTATCTGAAATGATCCCTTAATGCCGAAATAGCAAAATCTATTAAATTTTCAGTTTTTGGTAGAAGTGATAAATTGAAAAAAGACCATGTATTTTTCCCGTTTTATAGAATGCAAAAATTACCAAAAAGAATAGATAAATAAAAGTTATTTCTTATTAATATACTTATGTGGTTACACAACTTTTATACGAGTATCTTGATATTGTTAACTCATAATATCGTATCGTAAATATCTATTATATCACCGTTGAGTAAAAAAAAAAAAAAAAAAAGCAGAATAGTTTGGCCAAACCAAAAAAGGTGTAGCTATATTTTTCAAACACCAAATTATGCTGTTCATATTTAGAAATAAATGCACAGTTTCTATAGTTTTATTATTATTTTGCAAAAGCTGATATATACGATGTTGTAAGATCACAACTTTGTGTACGTAATCATTAGACCAAATATAGTTTTTTACCACAAACATTCTTTAAAATAACCATTGTTGCTTTTTGGTTTTTCTTCTTCTGGTTGATACTTAATTTATTATTGGTATTCCAAATTAGTGCTGCTGTTTCAGAAATGCGTCTCCTAAGATCTTTAATAGTCTCAAATGATGTTTGATATACTAGATCTTTTATATGACTCTACAAATAATAATTTTAAGAAATTAAAACCATACTGACCCCTGCCTTGATTTGTAGTATTCTAATAAAAACGGCAACTTTGGCGTCAATGCTGTTTAAAGTTAAGGAATCTTAAAGTGCTGTGCTCATCTACCATGATTCAAAAAGTTTTACACGTAACGCAAGTGCAAGTGCAGAAGAGCACCATTGTGTTAGTACCACATGCCATGTTTGATTGCCAAAAGAACATTATCTAAAAATTCTTCCTAACGATCTTTTAAAAAAATTAAATAATTGTTGGTGGTTAAATAGTTTTTAAAATAAATGAGATTGTTATCACCAGTCGTTTACTTTTAATCCAAGGTTGATAATTTGGCACTAAGTGGATTTCCTAAATCTCAAAAGTACCTATTTTTTCTTTATTCATTAATCTATTATTCATTGTGAATGTTGTTTCATCTAAAAATTAAATTTGTAGATATTGATTTTAAATGATATGGATATAAAACAAATTTAAACCATGGGGTTTTAATGTTCTTTAAATTTGTATTACTTAACGTTTGCAGATACATGGCAAACAGAAATGTCTTGATTATTATCAAATGCTTGCAGTATGTCAAACTTATTGTTGCTGTATTGGACGTAATTGTGCTTTTGTTGGGAACATGTGGGTCTAGTAGTCAATTTGAAAATCTCAATGCATACTCTCAAACAGCTGATACAAAGTTTCCATTACAAAAACCGTAAATTTAATGAACATTAGCGTTGTTAAAGTAAACATTAACACTGTTATTAAGTGCAAAAAAAGCAATATTCTTAAACCTTAACCGGTGACGTGGAGTCTACCGGACTCTTATTGAAATCTGGTTTGGTGTAACTGTTAAGCAAAAAGTTTATTTACCGCGTTCTTTTTAGTACCTTCTTAAATGTTGAAAATGTAGACATACGTGCATTGAGTGACAGTGTTTGATTAGTCGTTTTTGCGTAAACAACGTTTTGAAGTCAGTGAGACTCCACGTCACTGTTATTATGTCCAACTGTTATAAAAAACAATAAAAATTAAAAAAAAAGATTTTATGACAGAATTGGCATTTAGCTTTGTAGAGGACATATGAAAATAAAATTCAAAAACCTTCAAATTTTTTTTAGAAGTTGTATAAGGCGCATTTTCTACATTGAAACGGTGGTTTCTGTAGAAATAGAATAGCTGCAAGTTTGCAAATTTGTGTTTTGATTGTAAAAAACCAATTTGTCTAACATGAAGTCACAAAATTGTATGGACAATGCGTTGTAAAAAAAATTACATTTTTTTTGTTTTTTGTTTGTCACAACTTTGTGTTCCAGTTTAAAAAAAAATTATTAGTTTTTTAGTTTTATAAAGCTGCTTAATTGTTCTTATAAATAAAAGCAAAAGTAAAAATATACAAATCTTTTTATTTTATTTATAAATAAATAAAACGTATAGCTATTTTTTTTGTTCTATATCTGACAATTTACTGTAGTACAAGGACAAATTTGAATATTTTAAAACATATTTTGTTTAAATAGCGACAGGAGTCTTTGAGTCTCCACGTCACTATTTATGTAACAAAACTGGGACGTCACCGGTTATGGGTTAAAAGTACTTTACTGTTATGACTTTTGTTTTAACATTAATTCATTTATTCATATTAATGAATTAATGATTTTATTTTATTTATTTATTTTATTTTATTTTTACATTACAGACATGTTTCGATGAGTTATATCATCATTATCAATGTATATATATATATATATTATATTTCAAACTGATTGAATATTTAAAAAATTGTTTTTTCCCGCTAATTCATTTAATAGTTTTCTTGTTTTTTTTCTTGTCCTGTGGTATTTGTTTGATTTCTTTCCATATTCTTTTTTTTTATTAACATTTTTACTTCAAGTTTTACTTGCGGTTGAAGTATTTGCCATATATATTTTCTTTTTATCCGGTCAAATACCTTCTCTATGCAATGAAGCAGACCAGGATATCTTTTATCTTACTTATAAGTTTTTTGTTTACTTTTTTAATATAAAGATGAGGTGCTTTTTCCTTTTCTGAATCCGCATTGCGTGTCTTATATTGTGTCTTCAATCTTGTTTCTTTTTTTTTTAATTATTCTTGCTAGAATCTTTTTTGTTATATGTGTAATATTATTCTTATGTTTCATTCTGCTGGTATTTTAATACTTTTAACTATGTCATTTAGTAGTTTTGCTAGTTTTTTTTTTCCTTCCTTACCTATATATTTTATCATTTCCGATGTTATGTCGTCTTTGCCAAGCGTGTGTCATGTGCCATGTCTATATCTTCTTTCTTTTATTAATAAAATAAAACACTGTCTAAGTTGGGTAAAATTATGAGAAGCAGCAAATATCTTAGCTTGTTGTTCGGATAGTGTTACAAAAAATGAGTGACTTAACCATTCAATATTATGTACATTAAAATCTTCTAACAAAATTATTTCAGTTTTTAATAGTTTCAGAAAAGTCATCAATAAAGTTTGGACTTTTCTTATTTGGAGAACGGTATATGCCAATTACAAAAATAATCTTATCGAAAATATTTAGTTTATGAAATATGCTATTATAACCAATGCCTTAAATTTTGTAAGTCGCCAGTCTAGAATAAGCTTATTGTTTGTGGATGTAGGCACACAGGTTGTTGATTAGCAAATTAATGTTAAAGAGGATATGTGGCTTATCCTAACTATGTCAGTGTCAATGTTTGTTTAATTAAATTGGTTAGTAAAACAGGCAAGGCTTTGTTCTACTAATTTAACCGTATCAATAGTCCATGTTTTTTTCAAGTCGTCAGAAGAGTGGCCCTAAAAATTTATTCTCAGCTACCTATAATTGCATTGGATATCCGAGATTATTGCACATGTATTTTTTGTAGTAACAACTAATAGAGTAAACCAGAGTACTAACCTAATTGTACCCGTCCCCACACAGTTTTTAGCTGCTGGCGGTAAGAGTTCTATCGTGTCGAGCAAGCTTATACTAATCCAATCAAA
Organism: Tachinus rufipes; assembly: GCA_963932245.1. Taxonomy (NCBI): domain Eukaryota; kingdom Metazoa; phylum Arthropoda; class Insecta; order Coleoptera; family Staphylinidae; genus Tachinus; species Tachinus rufipes. The sequence goes on from OZ010743.1 coordinate 87,540,183, forward strand.
ATAGTATCACTAATAATGTTAGTTTTGTAGGCCGGTATACCGTTGCCCTTATCAGTACTACTAGAAGGTAAAACAATTCACCGGAGAACCAGAACACCAATTAGAGAAAATGACTTGACTTTAGTTTCAACTTTTTTTTACTTTTTTTACACGTTCTTGTTAGTATTTAATTTTAAAAAATAAGTTTTTTTTATAAAGAACCAGTTAACATTAACATTAATTCAGTTGGTTTTAGCAATAAAAAATACTTAATTTTTGTAATCAAATATAGAGTAAGTTATTTTTATGTACTAATAGTTTTACAAAACTGACTATGTAAACTAGAATTCTGCAAAATTTTGGAAAAAATGTGTGAATGTATTTTGCACTGGAAGTTTGTCTGTTATTAGCAAAAAGTAAAATCTGTTTTTTTGTCGCATAGTTCAAAAAGTCATTTTAAAACGTTTGAAGTTTGTTGCAAAATGTGATGTTAATAAAATGGTTTGTAAATATGAGGCGTGTTTTTAAAGTAAGTACCGTTTTGTATTTGGGCCGCTGCAGCGTTGCGGTCGGCATTCTGCGCATGCGTGCTGTGTACTTACTTCTGGCCATATACACCATTACGGAAACATTCGATTGTATTTTTATTTTTTGTGAATATTTAAAATACCACCTCCAATTGAGAATGCCGCTTTGATTTGTTTTCTTAGTGATAAAGGCGTAAAAGCGGCCAAAGTTTGTTGTGAGAGGATGATTAAAGTTTATAAAACATCATGAGCAATGGAATGATACGGAAATAGATAGAGCTTTTAAAGATGGCAAAAATGTCAAATGTTTATGACGACAAACAAACCTTTTGTCATTGCAGATTTTTTTGTAAAAACTTGACAAAAAAGTGAAAGAAACCAGACGTTTTACAGTTTTGTCGTTATCTGATAACTTTTTTTTATTTCAAGAGGTGTTCTATGAAATCGTGGTCGATCGCTTAAATTATCAAAAGATGTGTTTAGACGGCAGACTTCTATGAGGATGGGATTAAAAAACTAGTTGTACAATTCTATAAGTGCTTTAGTATTAATGGCAGTTATGTAGAAATGTAGATTAAGGTACCAAAAGGCTTACAAAAACAAAGACATACCAACGCGGGTAGGTTATAAACGTTAGTGGTCTTGGACGGCAAATCAAAATAAGTTTACTAAGGAGATAATAATAAACAAACAATTTTATTTTTGGCGGAAACAAAGCAACTCATTTGGGCTTACAAACTGTACATTACAAACTTTACAACAGAAAATACACATATATTTTTAGAACAAATTTATGTTATAATATAATCTACATAAAATACTATTGTTGTTTTTTTAAACAAGTTATTGACCAATAAGTAATATGTTCAGCTTGTACGTGAACAACATATTTATTTAAAAATTAGTGTTCAGTACACATTTCTTTATTTGTATGGTTATCAGAAAAGTGCATAGTCGCTAAAATTTAAGATTACAATATAAATCTTTGTAGACTAGAACAAAGTGTACCATAACAGCTTTTGCAAAAGATTATAAATACGTTTAGTTTCAGTGTCCTTCCAGTTGAGTCGTTTCTGCGTAATAAGCGTTTTTTTTTAATAGATCAAAATATTCCAAGCAATTAACCAAACAAACAAGTCAACTTTACAATTTAGGTAAACCATGTCTTTAAAGTATGGAGATAGTAAAACTGGTTGTATGCTTGAAGTAAATAACAAAAATATATTATACCTCTATTCTACTAATAGTCTGTTAAACGTTTTTTAAAGCATTGGTTAGCACTCTATTTTTTATCGTAAAAAAATTTAAGTGTAAATTAGCAATTAATTGAATTGAAAGTAATTACTTCTGCTTGAAACTTTTTTGGTTGCAATTTACATAAAGGTTATTTGATTTTTTAATTTATTTAACATATTACCAAATGCTTAAAATCAGCTTGGTATTGTACAATGTTGAAAGAAATAAATAATTTTAAAATTGTAATAGTAAATTAATTATTAGTTAATTTAATTTCAAATAATAGATTAAATATTTGTTTGATTTTAAATGTCTCTACCTAATCTATACTCGTATATTAGCTGGAATTGCATACTTAATTTTATTAAAAAAAACCTATTTTGTAATTATAAGCAGCTTGATTGGCTTCTAAGGTTTTAATATATGATAAAGAACTAAAACTTTATATAGTTTATATGTTATTACTGTAACTAATAATGAATGCTATTTATCTTCAAGCACAAGAGATGATAATAATAATTTTTTCCATTATTTTACTGATTTATATTTCTACGTCAAAATAGAAAAAAATAAAGTTTGTTTTTAATGTTAAGCAAAATTGTTGTAGTACTATATTTAATTTATGATGACATAAAGTATTCATAATTTGACAGATATAAACTGTATTTAACATAACATATTAATGTGATTACATAACAATCAACGTCACATTACGTGATATAATTAGACTAATCCATTTGAGCCCAATTTAGACCAACGGTATCAAGAATACTCGCTAATAATTATGCATAATTGTCACAACTTTACAATTTTTTATATTTTTTCTTGAAAAAAAGCTATAATTACCTAATTATTAAATAATAATAATATTGACTTTTTGTATTGAAGCGTATCATAAAATTTAAATTGCGCGAATTCGGTCAAAGAACCTGAATTTACTAGTATTTTACAGTTATGCGAATTTTTCTACATATACACATACAGGTACCGAAAAAATGTGACCTAGAAAGTTTTAGTAGTCATGGCTTTTTGTGGAGCCAGTTTTGCCGATTAATTTATTCTCAATTAAAATTAATGTTAGTCTGCACATAACAAAGCATCATGTTTTCGGAAATTTGGTTACATGTAAATATTATGTCTTCATTTGTGTTACATAAATATGTAAAGTGTGAAACATTATTAATTGCATTCTTCCATATAATTATTTTGCAAGATTTTTTTATTTGCATAACACATATTTCATGCTGTTTGTAACTTAAACGGATATTGAACATATCAGAATCAGATTGTTGTAATGCGTTCATTGACCAGATAGTTTCCTTGACAAAAATTTTATATGCATGATTTTTGTAATCGTTGTCTCCTGCTCCTGGGAATCTTCACTGTCATTAACATCATCATCATCATTATAAGTACAAACGCAATATAGGAGTTATTGTTATCTAAGCGTCATTCGGTGGGCTTTTCAAGCAATTTAATTTATCTTCATACATTTCTACGGTCATGGTTCTTGAAGTCAAGCTCACGGTTACTAGTATGTTTCTAATGTTTCATTCATAAATATATATAGATTTTATTATGGATGAAATTATGATTAAAAAATATTAAAACAATTGATTTTAAATAAATAATTCTTTAAATATAAACACATAATAATATTGTTGTTTCTTTAACATTTGTCAACGGATCAGTGATTTTAATAAACTAATAAAATCATACTTATTTTTTTTATAGAGATTATATAGATAAATTAGTATTACAAATAATAGTAAATGTATGAGTAAAGAAAATTGCATTTAAATTTGTATTCAGTAAACAATACTTTTTTATGTAACAATTTACTGTCGACATATGATAGATTAATTTACCATATCATTTTAAATAATTAAATACCGATTTAAGAGTGGGTTTTTGGAGTAGCAGACGTTCACTTGTTTATGTCTATCCGTTATATAATGAGCACAAACATGATATACTGGAGCATTGTACTTTTTTGAATAAAGTAATTTGCTTGCAAATTTCCTATCCACACAAAACTAAATGAATCTTATATAATTTTCACTAGAAGCCAGGGAAAAATATTTATTTCCATGCTCAATAGATACTATCAAAAGCTTAATTAAATTTCACATATTGTATAGTATTTAATATTATATAAAAAAGAATTGTGGAGTCAAATTTAATTAAAAGTAAATGTATGGTGAAATTTTTGGAAGTAAAATTTGTTTAAATTAAATTAAGTTGTAACAATTGATTTTTAATTAAATTAAATTAAGCTTAAAAATTAAAATTAACAATTTAAACATCAGTTATTAAAATCATATTAAACAATTAAGATGCAGGCAAGATGTAGAACGTAGAATTTTATTAAATTCTATAGTTTTTAATCACATATGTTAAAGATTTTAGACTTGCTATTCAACAGATGAAATTTGCTTCAAAATTTAAAATGGGACTTTTAATTGGAAAACCTTTTATTTAGAGTTAGGTAAGCAAATCAGCTTAAAAATATTATAACTTCAATCTACTAATAGTTTGTTAAACGTTATTTAAAGCATTGGTTAATAAAAAATAATCAACTAAATTACTGAAGTAATGACTTTAAACTTCTTCGGTAGCAACTTATATAAAGATAAATAATTTATGTTTTTAAATTATTATTCAATTATGTTTAAAAATTCTCAAAATCAGTTTGATATTGGTAAATTTTGAAACAAAAAAATTTTTTTAAAATTGTGATAGTTCTTTATTATGAATTGATTTAGTTTTATATATTTGTTTTTATATATATTTTACTTAATGTACACTCTTATATTAGCTGGAATTAGATACTATAATTTTTCATTAAAAAAATGTAATTTAGCTTGATTTGCTTGTATGGTTTTAATATAAAAGGTTTTCCAATAAGAAGCTTCATTTTGATTTTATTTTATTTGGGCAGCTATCAATTTTAAAGCTATTATCTTTTGACTCTTGACAAGTAAAAACTACGCCATTAATAAAAATGGAACGATACACGCTTCAACGACGCATTGAAATCATTAAAATTTACTACAAAAATGGTAAAAAAATTTCAGTCACAGTTCGCAAAGCTAAAGCACTTTTTGGTTGTCGTAAAGCACCTTCTCGGCGAGAAATAGTAAACCTGGTAGAAAAATTTGAGCTGTTGGGACAAGTTTGTAATGTGAAGAATTGAAACCGTGTGCATCGCTCAAGAACACATGAGAATATTGCTGATGTAGCTCGTAGTGTTGAAGAAAACTCAGGTTTGTCGATTCCTCGTCGATCTGTGGAATTAGACATTTTACAAACAACATTACACCGTATTTTGCATAAAAACTTAAGTCTTAAGACTTTTAAGGTTCAGTTAACACAAGAACTCAAGCCGGTCAATCACCATAAACGTCGTAACTTTGCTGATTGGATCCTTCAAATGCATCAAAATGATTTCATCAAAAAATCATCTGCAGTAATGAGGCCCATTTTCACCTCAAACGCTACGTTAATAAGCAAATTGTTACATTTGGGGCTTAGAAAATCCAAGAATGATAGTTGAAAAATCTGCATCCTCAACGTGTCACTGTTTGGTGCGGTTTTTGGGCTGGCAGTGTGATTGGACCCTATAGTTTTGAAAATGAGGCTTGTGCAACTCTTACGGTGAATGGATAGCGCTACCAAGCTATAATAAATCATTTTTTATGGCCGGAACTGGAAAATATTGATGTGGACGACGTTTATTTTCAGCAAGACGGCGCTACGTGACAAAATAAAACCTTTTATTGGAAAACCCTATACAATAATAGTTTGAGTGTTCTATTCGGAATTTTGTCAGGATAAGGAGCAAGTTGAATTTTCAGTTTCAATATAATAATAATTCAAGATAATTTCTTTGATTTGAAAAGATCGAACGCTATTTAACGGTGTGTCGTTGTCAGTGTCTTTTAAGAAATTATTCACTTCTTTGTAAACCAGATCAGTATTCTAAGTCATTAAAAGGAAGCAATATAGTTTAAGAATATCAGCAAATGTATAGCAAATAACTGCACCAACTGGTGGTACAATATGTAGTGTGGATGTTTTAAGCGTATTTGGTTTTTGAGAAGTTTTTATCAACTTGGTGATGATAAGTTTTTTGCTTGTTTGTGTGATCAGTAGTTGAAAATGTAATTTAAAATAGTTTTGAGTTTTTAATTTTTTTAAGTTTGTTTGTAACAATTTTAGTTTTGCCTCTTTGAAGCATATTTCTGACAATTTAAAATTATAAATATTCTATTGTGAATTTGTAGTATATATCTAATTAGAAAACAGTCTCTACTTCCAAGATATTGGTCTCTGAGTATTTAGTAGTAATAAAGCCAAAGTTTGTTGGTAAGATCATTGCTGCTTCAGACAAATACATTGCATTATTTCTGAAGTTCTTCCGCGTGTTCTGCCAGCTATCCCTTTATTTTTTAGGTGGATTTTTTTTAGCAGTTTTGTGTCATGTGGGATGTTTTTTAAAACAGTCTGTTTTTGTTTTTCCTCTTTACATGACTGCACCTTACTATGTCATGTACATTGCATTGCTCTCTGATGTCTTTGTTCTTCACGTTGTCTCTCATCTTGGCTATCTCATGTATTTTATATTTTTTGTGTTTTTAAGCATTTCTGTGCCGTGTATCAATATTGGTCTAATGCAGGTCATTTAGATTTTAATTTTGCTATCTGTACGCATATACAAATTTGATCATTTTATGTCTTGTAAGCATCTTGATAGGTCAGCACTACTATAGCTTTGTTAATTTGACATCTCAGATCTTTAGCTGGGTTGTAGACGCTGATATATCCACCTCCAGATATCTGAATTGCTCATTTTATATCCAAGATTAATAAATGTCTGACTCCTCTTGGAGTTAAGATGTTTTTAGTTAATTAGTCTCTTGCTTTTATGATTGTTGTGTTGTTGGGGTTTAGGTCATTTGTTATGATAGTGCGTGCTTTATTTTTGTTGTTTTTCATTTATTTGTTTAATTATAAATACTGCGTTCGCTGTTAATAATCTTTTCTAGAAGGTTACTCCTTTATAGTTCTCTGGAAACGTTGTTTGTTTATTCATTTAGTATTTTTGTTTGGTTTAAGATTTTCTTAAATATTTGAACAGTTTTTTTTTGCAAATTCTAGGTCTTCATATTTTAAAACTTTGTTGGACTACAGTACGTCCCACGTAATTTTTTGTTTATAAATTTCTTGAGTTTTGCTTTATCGTTAATAGTAGCGTTTGTGTCTGTTTCATATTCATTCATGTTGAGTGTTTCTTCAGCGTCGTAAAGTTCCTTAAAATAATGTTGTCATGTTTCTAGTGACACTCCTTTGGTTTGCACATCGTTTACTTGTTGTTTTCATATTTCATTCTTTAGAATATACATATTTATTTTATTAAAACCTATGAACACCCAATTAAATACATACTTAATATATATATTTAAAACAAATAAAAACATTAAGCATATAATGTATTAGCTGCTTATAGGTGGTAATTAAACAAACAAAGTTAAACTAAATTAAAAGTTAGATTATTCGGCTAATAGTTTGTTAGCTGCGTTATTAGGAGTTGGATATTACAGCCCTAAGTGTTTTAATCTATATTAAATCAATTTGCACTGATTTTTAAATTTCAATATTATATTCAGGTAAGTAAATTTTTTTATGAATAAAATAAAACTACTGCTTTAATTTATTTATAGCTCAAAATCGGTATCAAAGAGTACTTCAAGTGGCTTAAAGCCAAATTATTACAACATGAATTACCTGGCTGGTTTTACATTGACATTGTATATTATTTTTATTAAGAGTTGGATGTTTACCAAATAATGCTGGAGTTTAATCAATTGTAAGATTATAAATAAAATTAAATACATTTTATCTTACGTATTGCAAATACACGAAGAGTTAGCTTATAAATTTTCTTTTTATTCAATTGGATTTTGATATTTAAAATTAAGTTATTTAAAATGTTTGAAATACAGTATTTCTTTTCATATTGGTGACACAAATATTTTTTTTACATTTTTAGCAATTTACTACAGGTTCCATTTATAAATTTAAAATAAAACATTATTTTTCATGCTTTTTTATTAAATGCATCTCAAAATTTAGTCTGTAACTCACACATTGTAGAATCAACTGCAACGATTTTGAAAATTGGAATAATCAACATAAAAAAACAAACCAGCAACATTAATATGTTTTATTGTAAAACTGCCACTTAACTCTGCATCGAGCACTTTAAGCATGGCTACCAAGAGATTTTTTTACGTAAGAGAAAAGACTTGCAAGAAACGCAGACCTCCGGGAAGAATATTTAAAGTTTTTTGCTGAATACAAAAAATGGTTTATGTTGTAAAGATATCAGTAAACGACAAACAAGGTTTCTATCTGACACATCACTGCGTGATTAAAAACGACAAGTCAATAACAAAGCTACGCGTAGTATGTAATAATTCAAAAACATTCATAAACGCGTCGCTCAACAAATTCAAATTGGATTTGCAATACTAACCAGTAGTATTAAAAAAATGTACAGACAAGTTTTGGTACATATAGAAAACAAACAATATTAGAAGATTCTCTGGCAATTTCATAAATCTGAAACAGTGTCCGCTTACAAATTAAATGCTGTGATATACGGGACAGCATTTGCTCCATTTCTGGCAATAAGATGTTTACATCAATTAGCTACAGAAGAGAGAAGTTTTTACGTGCAGAATCTAGAAAAACATTTTAACAGGAACTAGCCAAAAATATTAGTACTGCTATAAAACTGCAATGTAATATCTTTACATTTAAAAAATCTTTCGGAATTGTAATGAGAAGAAAGATTACAAAACGCATCATTTTGTCCAAACTGGCAAGTGTTTGACCCACTTAGACTATTGAGACCAATTACTTAACAAACAAAATTAACCATGCAACAACTGTGAGAGTTGCACATATATTCTAAAATATATTCTCACTAAGTAGACCAATTATGTCAACCAACTGGACTCGGTCAGTCATATCAAAATACAAAAACCTGTGATATAATTAACAAATTTACTAATACTGCATAGATTTGGTGACGCTTCAGAATCAGCTTATGGCACTGTTATTTATGTAAGACTTTTGGACTCTAATAGATCTTATTGCCCAAAAATCTTATGAGCAAGGTCAATAATAAATCTATTAAAAACACAATCAATACCATGTTTAGAATTATGTGTTGCCTTACTTCTGGTACAATTAATAAAGACAACTAGAATACTTTTAAAAATCAAAAACATTAAATCATATTGTTAGGCGAATTCTATAATTGCATTGGGTTGGATTTGATACAAATTGCAGAAATAACATAGAAGATATATAGATTATAAGCTATTATTGTTGCTTTATTCAAAATGCAAGACAAAAAGCTGGATATCGTAATAACGGATGATTGCTGCCAACTGAAGGTTAAGAAATTACGACATTAATTTGCATAATTTAGAAAAAGTCTTTAACACAGAGATCCAACAGTTAGAAAGTCTCAAGCATATAAGTCTAATATTATCAATCGAGAACTTCTGGTAGTCTTACTCGGTAGACCACAACTGATACTAACCACAATACGTACGTAAGATATTGTCCAATTTCATAAAAATCTAGGGTAAAGGCAATCCGTACATGTCGACAATGTTGTCGAGTATCCCAAACCTACACAACCTAAAATAAGTTAATTACTACAATCTAGAGTTATTCCTACAAGACAATTTCAAGAAACTAAAGTTGACTTTTACTGGTGATCAAAAACAAAGAAAGGTTACATTGAGTTTGGCAATAAAACTAAAAGATATAAAAAAATTAAATAGTATGAGCGTTAACCAACTCTCAAACAAGTATCCAAACGGCTGCAAAATAATCATGCACAAATGTAAAAATTAAAAATAACTCAAAATTAAGCTATAATACCATAAAACTACTAGAAGAAAGAAAAAAATACCACGACCACACAATACCAAGATAATAATGATTATTATATAAAATATCAAATACTATATAAAAACAAAAATAATAAAATAAAAAATACTGATATAGATATATAGATATCATCGTTTCGGATAATATCAAAATTTGCTGATATAATCAAAAACTTCTACAAAACACTCTATAGATCAAAAGTAAAAGAAAAAGATAGCATTTGTTATTTAAGATCAGAGAATATACCAGAAATTGTGGTAACAGAAATAAGAAATGCATTGAAACAAATAAAAAATAAAAAATGTTACGTAAAAAACTAACATTCCCATTTTTTTTAAATACAACATCACAAATGTAGAAAACTAGCGACTCATCAGTATAGTATTGTCACAACTCTACAAACTATACATCAAAATAATTATAAACAAATAAACTAGATAACTACCAGCCGGTAAAACAAACAAAAATTTAAAAAGGGTATAGTACAACAAATCATCTACAAACACTACAACTGCTAATAGAAAAAACTACCAAGTATAACGTTCTTACACATCTAGGTTTCAAAAAACGTTTGATTCTATAGAGACTTGGTCATTTCAAAAATCTATAAACAAAACATAAATTGACTCCAATTACTCCAACATCTTCAAAACATCCACAAAAATGCATTCTTATATGTCAAAATAGATGAAAAATTAAAAACAAATAAACTTTTTGTATTCCAAGGAGTAAGACAAGGAGATCCTATAACCTAAAAATGTTTACTCTAGCACTAGAAAACGTATTCAAACAACTAATGTAAACAAATAAAAGAATTAAGATAGATAATAGGTTTTTACCAATTAAGATTTGCCAACAATATAGTACTTATAAGCAATGATATTACAGAACTAAAACTCATGCACATACAACTAAATAACTCATCTAAAGCCATAGGTTTAAAAATGAACCTTATGAAAAACCAAAATAATAAATAGCAGCAAAATAGAGGTTCTAGTGGATTACCAAGCAAACTTGCAGGAGACATTAGAAATAATTGCGGCAACACTATTTGCATATTTGATTGGAGAAAAAAGACTAAACATAAGCAAATAGTAAATGAACAAACTAGTAAACAAGAAGGAAAGCAAACGGCAAAAGAGATTACGATGGAAAGATGGCAGAGACAGTGGAAAAAAGGAGAAATGAATGCAAAAAACATGGAAAAAGCGATAAAGGTAATAATGTTTATTTGTGTAAATAGATAAATAAAATATCTCTTAACACTTGTCAATAAACAAAAAAGTCAAGACAACTATAACTACCAAAGAATAGAAGATGAAAAAATAGACAAGAGAAGAAACTTTACTGAAACATTAGTACTAACCAAAATTGCAAAGATAAAAAAAATTGCCTGAAGAAAAAAAACTGACGGAATTAACTAAGCAATTTCCAAACGGAGGTTGACAAATAATTCAACTACAGAGTATATCCCAACTAATCCCAAATGAAGATTTAAGAATCTTATTAGAAGTAAAACTAGCAAATCTAGAACTACCAAGATATAAAAAAACTAAAAAAATACCTAAGGACAATGCAAATAGCTACGCTAAATATTACAAGAATGGAAGAAAAGAAAGATGGATGTCAATGTAGGAAGTAGGACAACAGAAAAATAGGGTATAGAAAGAAATGGACCTTGGACACCATGTGTTGCCGCAGTAGACTGTGCAAATTCCGCGAGGTTAAAACCAGCCCACTTCACACTGGTACCGCATTAGTGACAATGACAAAGACAAATTAACAGCAAGACTAACGCAAAGAAAAAAAACAAAAAATATTGCCATGAGTTAGTCATTCTTAAACACTTTCTAAAAAAACTTTAAAAAAGTGGATTACTAAATAATCAAACAAGTTAACAAATATATCTACCTCAAACACTGTTTCATGCTAGGAAAAGGTAACCAAACCGCTGAAAGACGGACATGGTTAAGTTGGGCTGCATTTGGAAACTTAAAACACATACTAAAAGACCAGACAATCCCAATCAACCTAAAAAAAAGATATACAAAACATGAATCCTACCAGTAGCCACATATCACTTACAAAGAAGAGCACAAATAAACTAAAAAGAATTACACTGAGAGACAAAATATGCAATACAGGAACCATAAAACGAACTATAGTCATTGACATCACACACACGCGTGGCAAATCTGAAATGACAATATACAATATTATTGTAGAACCATTCCGAATCACGCTATTTGCTAGTCTTTTTTGCGGATTAAAAATAACAATTTAAGTATATAGTATAATGTTTAAAAAGTATATTCAAAATATTTAATTATTTCAAATAATTGGCATAGCGCATGTTAGTTTTTGCCAAATGTAACTTTTACAATAGTGTTTATTATTTATACTTTTTAGGTATCTGCTAGACCTTAGTTTGTAAATTTAAACACTTTACAATTTACGTTAGCAATTTTACTCTAATTTCTTACCGACTTCAATTTTGTTATTATGATTTTGTTATACTTATATAAGCAAAGAACACTATAAATTACTGAGACTGTTGGTTAACTATTAATGCAAAATTAAACGTTTCTACTGCTATTACACTAATGTCAGAATTATTTCTTTTATAAATAAAATGAATTAAACATCATTTTATGTCAATTTTATATCAACTGACTCGGTTGATTGAGTATTATAATAAACACATAATTAAAATAAACTTTATAATTAATGTAAATAATGTAACGCAGATTAATTAGATGAGTAATGGTAAAATGTACAGATTAAACAAATTATTAATTGATATTTATATTAGCAAACAATAATAAATTATTATTTTGATATAATAAACAATTAATACATAATTTAAGTTTCAATCAAAATATTTTCTTTTGTTTTGCGGAAAACATATAATAAATTATATACCAATTGTAAATATTAATTTAAAAAACAATTTACTTGCTCAGATACCATTAATATCAATTAGGTACCTTTCTGGAATCCAATCTAAATAAAAATAATTTTATACTCTCAACATCCACTAAAAGAACAAAGAAATTCTACCTACGAAAAAGGTATTAATTCAGGTTTTACATGTCTGTATTTATAACACATGTGGTTTTTATTTACTTTTATTTTTCATTCAGCTACTGGTCGTCTGCTTATTACTTGGCCACTGAACCAAACGACAAAAACCAAGTGTAAGTGTTTTTTTACAGTCACGCATTTCCTTCAAGATCACATAAGCGTAAACTTGCTTATCTTTACTTTAATCACTTGCGCTTATTTATTTGTATTTCGTTTAAATTGTTTCAAGAGAGAGAAAAAAAGAACAACCAGACGATATAATAATTGCTATGCAAGAACCATATTTCATATTATAATTGCTTTGCATGTTTACAAAAAAAATCTTGAATAAAGAAATGAATTTATGAATGATTTATGCAATCTCAATTCAATTAACTATGGTAATTGTAATTAAATCAAGTGTAATTTTTTTAATTTGTTAATTTATTTATTTATTTATCTTGATAAATCATTTACAATTCAACAATATATATACAATTTAATAAATAGTGGTGCTAAATTAATCAATTTGAATTGATCACTATTAAGCAATGCCATACAACAGAGCTAATTTAAGGGTTTGAGCAAGATTTTTTTACCAAATTTAGATAGTATTTAGTTTATATAGTAATTATACAATAAAAAGTGTAGTAATTAGTAATTAACATAATAAATATTTTTAATTTAGGAGGTTAGGTTATTTGTATTTATTAAAATTATACTTTTATGTTTTGATTTTTTAATTATTTTATGCAGACCGGTTTTGACGGTTAAGCCATCGTCGGTGTTACTATAAAAAAGTTATAAATAAATACAATAATAATAAGTTATTACTTTTTAATTTGTTTATAAGATGTAGTTCAAAGTAAGTTTGTATATAATGACTATTTTTTAAACATTCTTAAAATAACTTGAAATAAAATTTTCCTTATTTTATTTCAAGTTATTTTAAGATAATCAAATAAAGCAGCAATAGTCTAGAATTGATCTTACGTAACTATTAAAGATTGCAATCATCGATCTGATGCTATGTTTGTAATTTTCTAACAAAACAATCAAATCACGCAATGTGTTGTAGTCTACACAAAGAATAAAATATATTATTATTTACTTTTCTTTCAAAGTTGATTTTTAACTAATGTATGCAAATTAAACATAATGTAATTTGCCAAAAAAGAATTAAATATGATTTTATTCAATATTTCAGACAGATACTATATGATAATAATCTATCTACTACAATGTTTTGTTTAAAATACGGTGAGATGGCTCAGTTATAGAGCGTTAGCATAGCACGCTAACAGTCTGGGGTTCGATCCCCGAATATGATTAAAATAATAACTTGCTCTTTATCCACCGGGGTGATTCGGAAGACACTTATTAAGCCGTTGGTCCCATCAACCCCCTTCAAACAAGTCGTAACACTTCTGGGGCGATGTTAAATAGCTGTAAAACGCGCAATAAACAAAAAAAAACATGTTAGAGAATAATAAGTAATAGCTAGTGTATTACACAGGTCTTGATTATTTTATAAAAAAACTACTTAGAATTTTATTATTATAAAACCATTATATGTATATCAAAGCGGTTTGCACTGTCAACAAGATGTCATTTTACAACTAAACCCAACATAATTTCTTCGTTATAATGTTTTCTGTTTATAATTCCATTCTTTAAGATATGGAGATTAGTACGCAAATCAAAGAAACTGTTTGTTTCCCATATCTTAACACTAAAACAAAACACAACTCAATGGGCGTTTTTATTAATTATAACTTTTTAAACTTTGATAGTTTGCCAAAACTTGTCAGTAAACAGACAACACTTATGGCATACAACGTGGCATCTAAGTTTGATAAAAAAACTAATCTTTATTGCAAAGAACTTGTTAATCTTAACGCATTCTTAGATTAATAAAAATAAATTAGTTTTGTCAAGATGTTTGCTGTGAACTGCATCTAGGTCTACAAAAGTATTTTGATTTGTCCATGGTGTAAAACAATCATCTAGCAAGTTCTTGGCAGTTTTGTAATTATTTGAATTAAGTATTTTGTTGGTTTGGTCCACATACTTGCTTTATATACAAGAGTAGTCCCAGTAGTACCTGACGTGTAAAATAGCTAGGTATTTGATCGTAAGTTATAAATAATCAAATTTTTGAACATTGTATGCATTTAACCATATAAACACACGATAGTGTAAGTAAGTTCATTAAAATAAAAACCGATTTGTTATTCTTTTTGTACCCAGCAAAAAAAATAACTTTTACTGCGCAAATACAAATAAGTTTATCCAGAATTAACTTTATAAAAATTGTCAGTGGGTACTACTGGGTAGGGTCCTTTGTATTGCATTTATAAGGCTTTTTTGATACCCTCAATTTGCACAAAAACTGGTCACAGAAGCTGAGGTCCTTGAATACAAAAGTAGCTCTATTCCTGTGGTGTGAGCCAAGAACTAGTTTTAAGTCTGCAAAGTGTTTCTTTAAACTGTTGACAAACTGAGATGTTGCTTTAAGATCGACATTTATACTAGGTACAAAAAACCAACGCAGAGGTTTTCTATACATCAATTCCGCAATGGTAGATTTGAAGTCGTCGCGCCAAAAAACTCTGAGACCCAGAAGAATTATTTGAAGGCTTTCCGTCCATCCTTAGTCAGCATGACACGTAATTGCGGCCTTTATCTGACAATAAAATTGTTTTATCATACCATTCAAAGAAGGGTGATACGTCGTTGTGTGAATATGTTCTATTCCAAGAAGGGCGTTTAGCTCCCTAGACCGATTAGATTTAAACTGTTTGCCTTGGTCAGTAGTAATCCGCAACAGTACTCCAAATCTGGCAATCCAGTTAACAAACACGGTTCTGGCAACTGTTTCCGCCAAGGTGTTATCTACAGGATACGCTTCTGGCCATTGTAAAAAACGGTCAACAATTGTAAGCACATTCTGGTAGCCATTTGAGAAAGGTATAGGTCTTACCAGATCAATTTGAATGTGTTCAAATCTTCCGGATGTTGGTGAAAAACTACCTACTGACGATAAAACGTGTCAAGATTTTTTTTCTTGATGACATTGTAAACAAGCGCGTGCCTATCTCTTGATGTAAATTTTTATAAAAATTTTATACGTATCGCTCAGCTAATAACTTTAGCGTAGTCTTGATGCCTGGATGTAAAAATAGTTTGTAAAAAGGGTTTTGTGACAAATGGTAGAGCTGTTGAGGTAGACACGTTGCAGTATACTTTAGTATTTGTTCTTGAGAGTGTTACAATTTTAAGTTAAAGCGCTAATCCCGGTTGTAGAAATGTTTGAAGCTCTTCGTTTGTGTTCTGAGATTTTGACAAAGCTGCAAAGTTGATCCCTTCTGAGACTTCTTTAATTTTAGACTGTGTGTTTGCCACAACGTTTTCACTTCCAGAAATGTGCCTGATGTCGGTGGTAAATTGCACAATAAAATGTTGAAAATGACGAGGTAAACACTTGTCTGCTTTTTGTTGGAAGGCAAAAGTAATAGGCTTGTTGGAAGGCAAAAGTAATAGGCTTGTGGTCGGTATATATGGAAAAATTTCTACCTTGCATCATGCCAAAAATATTTTTTTGCCTGCCTCTACCGAAAGCGTCTTTTTCGGGCCAAAAAGTCGATTTTTGGCCCGCATATGCTCATTGGCTTTTTTGGCTATTCGCGGTGTTTGATTGGCTGTGAATTAAAATTTTATATGTAGATGACGTTTACTTAAAATCTGACAGTAGTGACAAATTATAATAAACATTGAAAATAATGTTTTTAATTGGGGCAGGCAAAAAAATATCGAGTGTAACTCGTGCCAAAAGGCTTTAGCAGCCCTTCGCTTTAGCAGCCCTCTCTCGCTTCGCTTGTTCGTGCTGCTAAAGCGGCGGGCTGCTAAAGCCTATTTTTGGCCCTTGGTACACTATATACTTTTACGGCCTTGTAAATGACTATCAGTTATTAATCATAGGCACAGTCAACTTTTTTGAAAAGAAACCCAACCCATGAAACCTATGTTGTTTTTTTTTTAATTTTCTCGTAAGAGTTAGATGAGTGGCGCTTGCAGAGCTGCTGCTTTTAGAATACTAAGTTTGTAAAAATTTATAGTTCTCAAAAAACGTCGTAGATCTTGTGCAAATTTAGGTAGTAAAAAATGTGTAGTGGCTTCAACATTCTCATAAAGTGGTTTGATCCCCTGTTGTGTAACTTAGAATTCAAGAAATTTAACTGCAGATTCTCCCAAGGTACATTTGGCAAGATTAATTAAAATTTTATATTGTTTCAAACGTTTAAACACTTGACAAAGATGATCTTTGTGCTTTGTTTCTAAACTAGATGCGATTAAAACGTCGTCGGTGTAAACGTAAATAAAATTTAAATTTCTGAGAACTTTGTCCATAAATCGTTGACAGGTCTGTTCTGCATTTTGGAGTCCAAAGGTCATAAACGAAAACTCAAATAAACCGAAAGGAGTTGTGATTGCCGTTTTTGAAATATTTTTTTTGGTAACCCGGATTTTGTTGTAGGCTCTAACTAGGTCAATGGTTGAAAAAAAAAACTACCTTGGAAAATGTGAGCAAAATTCTGTAAGTGTTCTATAATCTTCACAGAATCTCCATTTACCACCTTGATTAAGTACCATGTGCAGTGAAGTTGCCCAACTACTTTCTGAAGGTTTTGCTATACCCATGTAAATCAAGTCTTGAAATTCTTTCTTTGTTTCTTTCAATTTGTTAGGAGCAAGACGTGATGGTTTTTCTGTGGTAGGTAGGCCAAGGGAGACGACTATCGCATGTTTTGTTGAATGCTTAGGTTCGGTGAATACTTTTGATGGGCGTGTTATCTCCGGGTACTGTTCAAGAAGTTGGTGCCACATGGAAGGTTTTTGAACAACACGGATTCCTAGTATCACGACAAAACTATTCCCAAGATAGACAATGTAGTAAGTTTGTCAACCAAACATTGAGTTTTTTTTTATGTCTACCAAAAGTCCATAACAGGATAGGAAATCTGCCCCAAAAATTGGCTGTCGTTGGCAATGACAAAACGCAACGTTAAACACACGCCCCAAATCTAACAAAAACGATTTAAATCCAGACGTTGCAATTGCGGAATTGTTTGTCCGTGAGTTAATGATTTTGGAAACACGCAGATATCGGCTCTTGTATCGATTAAATATTGTATTTTTGTTTGTTTATCGGAGACAAACGGTGGTGAATTGCCCGATAAAATCAAGATGTCAAAATTGACAAAGTGAACACTTATCTGCTTTTTGTTGGAAGGCAAAAGTAATAGGCTTGTGGTCCGTATATATGAAAAAACAGGCTTTAGGCAAATGTTGCTGGTTTCCATTAACAACTGCCCCTCTCGTTTCCCGATACATAATTGCATGGCGGATTGCATTTCTTGCACCTGCACCAAAATTCGAATAATACCAGCACATTGCACATTCTATATTGAGGTGTACTGCGTGAACGGCTGCGGTTATTGTATCTTGATTGACTGCAAGAGCGAGAATGGTGTTCATTGCTTCTTGAAGAAACTTCTTGTAACGTTGTTGTTACTTTGGCGACTCTTGTCGTTAATATGGTTAATTGTAGAAACATGGCTTCCATGGGTGACAAAATTGTTGTTTCAGCAACGCTGTATTGTGGAGATGTATCCAGAATAGCATCTGCGAGATTGGCTAATTTATCCAGCAAACGCCCGAACGAGAGTGGTCAAAATACTTCCGCCTAATCCCCAAAGGTGACGTAGGAATTGAAATGGTTTTCTGTCTCCGACTTTTGGAGCACAAAAATATTGTGCTTCTGGTGGGGAAGTCAAAATGTCACAAACTTCAAGTGCTAATTTTGAATTGCGTTTCAACTTGGACAAACCATAACTCAGGGTCTGTTAGCCAGAATGGTGGTATTCGCACCGCTACACGGTCGATTGATGGCGGTGCAGTTTCCAGCATTGTTTAAATGTTGATGAGTGTAAAAAAATGTACGTTATTGTGATGTAAGTATTTAAAAATCACATCGGTGTCAACAGTTGTAGGGGTGTTCGGTGTAATAATAAAATAACTTGCAAGGTAAATATATGTTTATTTGATAGTCTATTAGTTGTCGCTAACCAATATGAACTAACTATACATGCTCTATTCTCTCTTTTATATACAAACAATAGGTATATTTTATGAACTAATAAATCGCATTAAGAAAACCCGGCGTATCTTGGAATTTCTTAATGTAATTAAATTAATTGTAAAATTTGTCAAAAATCTACACATAATGCAGAATTTATTTAAAAAAATTATGATTTTAAAAGCATATTTCAATAGTTCGGGTCTTCTTTCTGATACTTAATACAAAATTTCTTTTTCTATTTACCTTTTTTTGATAGTATGCAACATTAGACTCACGATAAATATTTACTTATTTCTGCATAAATTAACAGATCAGTATAAAGAACACGTTGATTAATTGGCGTTTTATCCATAACTATCAAATTGCATTTCTATAACAATCTATTAAAATGATAACAATTACCAGACACACACTAATGTAAAAAGTTTGTTTATTCTAGTTAAATAACATTTAAGCTAATCAATATATCAGTCATATCTCGTTGTGTATGTGTTTACTAATCTGATTAAGCCTCAGTAGTGTGAATGTAGTAATTTGTAGTATTATTATCTAAATTCAAATAATTCAAACAATTCATTCAACTGGTCTTATCATTAATAATAAATATTAGTTTAATCAAATTTACAATAAATAGCATTTATTAATGATTGACAGAACACACTATTTAAATTTACAATTAGGATTAGAACTCAACTGAAAAAAATATCAATAGTCATTATTGGTACAAGATAAAATAGGACGTCGGCCTTTCTAATACTTTCAATTTAAAGTATATTTACAATTAAAATTACCAAGTTCGATGGTTCAGAAAGTAGGATACATCCAATTACTTCCAAAAATTCACTGTAAAATGTGTATTGCAAAAAATCATTAACAGCAAATTACAGTAATAACAAAATAAAAATATAGGTTACCCATTGTCTTCTAAACGATTTATTAAATAATCTTATAAATAATGGATCCATGCTAAATTTCAACAAAAAATTAATTATCGTGCCAATATAAAAATTTGGCAAGAGATTAAATTCACATTAATACATAATGTATTTTCTTAATACATTTATTGTAATGCAAAGGAAGTTTGTCTGATCCACTTTCGATCGTTAATAGAGAAAAAATATTGCAATACTTTTTGCAATATAATATAAATAATTATCGCATTTCACACCACGTACAAAAAAGAATACATCCTTTATTATTATTATAATGCGAAGAATAATCTCTGTAATAATGTTATTATGTTAAATATGTACAAACAATTGTACTAATAAGTGTTCTTGATTTTATTTATTGTTTATGTTGATAGTATTATAATATATAATTGAATAATTAAAAGCATATTAGACGTGTTTTGAAATGGCTTTATAGTGACAGAAATATTCTCACATATTTAATTCATAACTTTGTCACTTTTAAATCTTAACAAACAGATTCAATTATTTGTTGCTGTGTTGAGAATCTTTTGAATATTCATATTCAGTTTTATTCATATTTAGTTTTCGTTTGCAACAAAATAATAAATTTGCAATAACTAATCAATACAATATTACAATAATTACAATATAATTTTTGAAGAAGTACTTTAAATGTTTCCTATAATAAATTGAACAACAGTTAAAGAACACAATGCTAAACAAATCACAACTATCAAGCAAATATAATATTTTTTAACAAACATATTTTTAAATATGCTGTTAAAGTTATAAGTTTATACAATTTGTTCCACTTTTGTTTTGTTTTAAAATGCGACATTTAAGTTTTACTTAATATGTCACAACAACGCAAAAATACCTTTGAAAGCAGTCTGTAAGCATTGATCTTGAATGTTTGCGGTTTTTAACTTTTAGGAAATACTAAATCTTAAAGTTTTTCTCTTAAAAATTTTGGTTTTATGTCTCTAAACTGTCAGTCAATAGTTGCTAGAATTCTTAGCAAGCCTTGTACTACAAGTAAATATTTGTTTAGATGACAATATGTCTTGTATTTCGTTTAAACAATGTCCATGGAAATGTCTATAGAACATACAAAAATTTGCAACATTGCTCCGGTGTTGTAAAGTATCATTAGTCAATTTTCGATCGGCAGTGATTCAAATAGCTTGCCTTGGAATAGAATTTAGAAGAGATACTATAGTTTCGGATGCTTCTCTCCATACTTGGGAACAATATTCAATATAAGTTAATTTAGATTTATGGCACATCAGCTTTAGAAGACTATTAATGAATATTCAATACAATGACAAATATAAGTTTTATATATATTCAAAAGCTGAGCAGAAATAAAAAACAGTTTACAATTATTAAAAAAATCTAGTTTTCTAAACACTTTCAAGCTACGTCAACAACATGACTGTTTCCGTAGAATTCAAACCTGGTGCCATTTCAAGTCTATACCTTATCTATAAGCCGCAAAATTCATAAAACCATGTTTTTGTTCTCAGTGAGCAGGGCAAAAAAGAGCATTTTTTTATTTTTTTTAACCGTTAAAGTTGACGTATTTTGATGTAAATTAATTGGAAAATATTAATTTGTTTTGTGTATTTGGGTTTCAAGGGTTTAAAACTCAAAAAATCTACAAAGTAGGTCTATTCTTCAACATAAACAGTTACAAATACACGTATAACCGCGCTCAGAAAAATCAATACAACAAATATTATTAAAAATTTGAATTCTGGGGACAATTTTACATAGAAAATAGTCAGTGTTGTACTCATCGGCCGTAGAAAAATCTATCTAGAAAGAAATGTTTAGAAAATTTTCAGGCAAAAGTGCGTTAAAAATTAATTATTTTTTCATATTTACAAAAAATATTGTAAACGCACTAGGGTTTTAAACCTTTTTTTTATCAAATTTTTATAAGCGCCGGGCGGATTTATGTTTGAATGTCAAAAATAATAATATTCTCAAATTTTGGCGCCGATAGATCGAGTCTAAATTTGTGCCGTAAGCGCAAAAACCAAAAGTAAAGGTGTATATAGTTCCTCTGAAAACTCCTAAATGTGTATTTGTAAGTTTATGTTAAAAAACAGGCCTATACCCTTATAAACCGATCAATAGACTACTAATAAGATATAGAAACTGAAAAAAAATACTAAAGCAAATTTTTCAATGCACTCCCCCTCCTCCCCGTTTAACAAAAATTTATCAAAAAAACAAAAACTACTATCAAAAATAAAAAACTCTTAAATAGAAAAAGACGACAAAAATTATTCCAATTCAACACTCAGAAATTGATCAATTGTCCAACTTTCAATAATATTTTTTTAACAATATAATGTATAAACGAATAGTATAAAAATTATCTTTACGCCTGACGTTAAACAAATAAATAAAAGTACTTGTTGACTTTAGTGATGTTTTTGATGAAAACCTTGTAGGAAACGTTAAAAAACAAAACTAGTTAGACGTTTAAATAACTATGCGGTTGCCATACATTAGTTATATTTAATTCTCCCATGCCTTATTGATAAGGTTCATATCCAGCATTTAAGCATCTTGTCTTAGGCAAAATCATTCAAGCTAAAATAAGATATTTATTAACAAATGAAACCACTCGAACCTTTAGCTATCGTAATTTTATTAGATAATCTCATGTTTTAGCTTACTTTTTTTTCCAAAGCAATCCACTTGGTCAAGTTACTTTTTAAAATCGATAAATGCATTAATTTTTGTTGTTTTCAGATTATGTTCAAATTGTACTAACAAGTCGTTGCAAAAGTCTGGGTTTATTGTCTAAGTTAAATACCGGAGTGGTATAAGTCTGTCTGATACCAGGTTTGCTCCTATGAACCATACGACAACGTATACATTAGTTGTTAATTTATCTAAGGTTAGTCTGAGTACAGACTTTTGATTCTTTCCTGCCTCATCAAAACGGTTTATATACTGCATTGAAGCATCTTGTTTTAGAAAAAAAAAATTCAAGCTAAAATACAATATTTATCAACAAATTAAATCTCTAGAACCTTTAGCTCTCGTAATTTATTAGATAAATCTCATTTTTAGCTTACAAATTTTTCCAAAACAATCTTTTTTGTTTGCCAAGCCGCATTTTAAAGTAATAATTGCAGTGTTTTTTGTGCTTTACCTCTAACTATTTGAATAGTTTTATGTTCTTTTGAGATTATGTTCAAAGCGTACTAATAAGTCATTGCAACCGTTTGGGTTGTTTATTGTCCAAGTTGAATACTGGAGTCGTATTCTGCCAAGGTGATCTCAGTTAACTCAAAAGCCTATTGTAGTAGGTCTCTCTGATACCAGGTTTGCTCTTATAAACCATATGACAACGTATGCACTAGACATTTGATTTTCTCTGCCTCATCAAAAAAACTGTTTATATCCAGCAATCAAAAATCTAATATTAGAAAAAATCATTCAAGCTAAAGTACGATATTTATCAACAAATTAAATTTCTTAAGTCTTTAACTCTTGTAATTTTAATAGATAAATTTTATGTTTAAGCTTACTATCTATTTTGTTGGTAAAATTGATAATTGCATTGCTCTCTGTATATAATTTGAACAATTTTATGTTGCTTTGTTCAAAACGTACTAATAAGTTATGAACTTTGTATAGATATAGCTTATTTAATTATTATTGTAAATTTTACCTAATTTTAAATTTAATAATTTTTATTAAAAAAACATCAAACCTGTTTATTGAATTTGAATATCTACAATGTAATACCATTGTTTGTATAGTTTTTTTTTGCGGTTTACATAACCTTAAATTTAATGACACTACAAAGTCAAATATTAATACGGCCAATTCTCTCAAACTTAGTAACCTGTAACTATTGAAAAATAATGTATTGAGTATAAAGAAACCTTAAAACCTCAAAACTTTCTATTGGATTTTGATAAATTAACAAAGCAGTTTTGACATAAATTTTAATTTGGTAACTACTTATCATAGAATATGAATCTTAGATATAAAAAAACTATAACCTCAAAACTGTACATTGTTTGATGAAATTTGGCAACAATACAAACACCATTGGTCACTGCACTATCGACCATGTTTACTGCAAGATCAACTGTTACGTTTATTGACTTGAGCGTAGCCAACAGTCCTTGATAAACGATTTAATCTCAAATAACAATTGGCAAAAGTTGTCGTGTGCTAGCAGTTTCTGTTCCTATAGGTGCATTGATTTGCAATGATTTGACTGCTCAAAACTCAATTTATCGTATTTTTTACCAAACAAAAAACAAATGAAGTAATTTTTTTCAAATTTTTAAATATTGGATTCGTATTCCTTGATAAAAATATTATACCCAGAATACCTACTCAACCTAAAATTTTCCTTAAAATCAAAGTTTTGGTATTTTGAAAGCTATAAATGCCTTGCAGAGTCACAAAAGCAGAAAAAAGCAGTAAAAATAGCAAAAAAGTGAAAAAAATTATTTTTAATAGTAGCGCACCCCTAGCTAAAAATTCCATAAAAATCAAGGATGTAGATTTTTTAATTACTTGAAGTAAAAAAATAAAATTCCATGCAATCAGAAGTTTAGCTAACGTAAAATTAATTTCAACTCTTCTGGAATTTTTTGTAAGGGTTGTATACAGGGTTTGAGTGGCTAAAAAAATTGAGTGTAAAGACCACCCAAAACCCTACTTTCATGTTTTTTTCTTAAAAATTTTTTTTCATTTTATTTTTTGCCCCCTATGAAAAAAGGAAAGTATCAACATTTTTAAATCCTACCAAACATATTTACACATTTTTGATGTTAGAAAAATAATGTTTAAGGTGATTTGGATATTTGTGAGGGAGCGCATTTTACCTATGTTAACGGAGGGAACCCTTTATGTACATTGTAGCAAATATCACTACTACAAATTGTATAAAATTTAATTGTATGTTTATTTGGCCATTTGTCATTTGCCCAATTAATTATTCATCAGTGACATGACTTAATTTTTTTTAAATTTAATACTAAGATTGTATTTAAAACTAAATAAAATAAGCACCATAATACCCAGTAATTCTATAAGTAATAACAAATCAATAAACTTAGACTACTAATTATTTAATAATGTTTTACTCACGATTATTTGCTCTTTGATCAAAATGTTATGATAATGTTTTTTTTAAGATTTGTTATTGAAAGTGATTTGTTAGTGTTTGATTAAACCAGTAATACTTAACCTTAGATTGAGACACAAATTTGATATTTAGGTGGGTTGCGAAAAACTCTCAAATAACTTAAAAAAGTTTTATTTTTCAATGTATTTTTAATATATTTGATGATATAAATTTAATTGAAAGTTTGCAAACTGCAGAAAGAAAAAAAATTGCAAAACATCAACTGGCAGCATCTTTAATATTAAGCTTTTTTTAAATTTAATAACAGCAATATTCTTGTAGAACTTGAAAATTAAATAGAAAGATATATTTTACAAAATGTCCATATCAAGAAATATAGTTTGCTTAGAAAATTATTTAAAGTAGATGTATGAATGTTCAAAATTATTCAGATAAATAACAAAAAAAAATGCTTAAAATGCAAGATAGAGTATTAAAAAAACAATAAATTTTGCAAACAGTGGCGAAGCTAGCTTTAAGCAAAGGTCTGCAATGCAAAAATGTTTACATGCATACAGCGTCTTCTTAAGTAAATTTTGGCATTTTTTGACAGTTTATGGTTAGATTTTGGTTTTTGTTAACAATATTTTTCATATTTTATAGCTAGAGTGTAAATTTTTTACACTTTCTAACAATTGTTTAAAATTTCATAGCCGGATTTTGAACTTTTCAACAGTTTATATTAGAATTTAGATCTTTAATAAAACAATATTTTTAATATTTCAAAACTGAATTTTTCTATAAGTAAAATTTTCTAAAAAAAATACATTTTTTTTTAATTTGAATGCCAAATATTTGCTATTTTAACGTATTATGAACAGAATGTTGCAGGTTTTAATAAGATTTAGTTACTTCTAACAAAAATGTTATATTTAAAAACCGGAACAGTTTATAATTTTATGGCTTTTGACAGAATTTTGCACTTTTCAACTGCTTTTGGGTGGATTTTAACCTGATTTTGTTATTTTTGATAGTTTATAAATAAAATTTTGCACCTTTCAATGGTTTATAGCAAGATTTTAGTTTTTTCTGAAAATATTGTAATATTTATAACCAAATATTGATGTTAATGTTGCTACTTTTGACAATATTTTTTATATTTTATGGCCTGGTTTTGCTAGTTTTAAAATTTTATAAAATTTGTTATATTGTTAAACAGTTTATGATTTTGGTACTTTATAAAAAAAAAAACAAATTTTGCTATACACTGCTTTTGCCGGATTTTGAAGTAGAAATTTGCATTTTTATCAGTTAAAAACCAAATATTATAGCTTTTTGACAATATTTTCACTTTTTAACAGTTTTTGGCCAGATATTAGTGAAATTTTGTGTTTTCCTGACATAATTTTAATATTTTATGATTAGATTTTGCTAATTTTGACGTTTTATAAAAAGAATTTTACATTTTGTGGAAACATTTAGTTTTTCATGGCTGGATTTGGTTATTTTTGAAATAAAATGTCTAGAATTTTAAATTGTTCAACATTTTTATGACCGGATTTTAGTGTTTTCTAACAATATTTTGATATTTCATAGCCAGATTTCAATATTTTCAAGATTTTATTTCACTTTTAATCAGTTTATAGCTGGATATAGTACTTTCTGACAGTACTTTTAACCGTTTTTGCCGTATTTTGGTTCTTTCTAATAATATTTTTCACTTTTTATAAATTTGGCATATCACCCTAAAAAGACTATTAGTAATTCAAACCCACAACCTTTTTTGGCCTGTCTATAAAATATTTGATACAATGTGTTATTATATTTGATATATGTTACTTATTTTATCAATATATTTATGATAATATAAAAAAAACCTGTCATGTATCAAAATTAACTTTGTTCTAAATTGTATGAACATTCATACAAATATCAGACAGTTTTTTTTTTAACATCAATTTTAGCACACAAAATTGAATGTTAAAACTAATATATTTTATGTAAATGAGAAAGAGTTGTTTAATGTCATCAATAAATCTATAATTGTTTAGTTATAGCAGGTATTTTAAAATGTATTTTATACCCTATAGACCTTACCAATCTGATTTAACAAACCCAAAAGTATTTTCGGTATGAGGAATGAAATAAGCTAAGATGAATATAATATTTTATTTTATCATCAATAATTTACTAAATTTTAATCATTTAATGCTGCAATTTTGTCATTAATTGAAATATATTATGGTTATATTAAATATAAGTGTTAGTTTTATTTATAATATTTAAACCGTCAACGTAAGGAGTATAATTTATGTTATAATAAAATAAATTAATAAATTAATTACCATTTTTAATAACTGTTAATTGATTGTCGATAGTAAGTGCTCCAACAAGTCCAATAAACGCCAAACCGGCAGTCATATTCACCAATAATAACGTAACTTGTGTCCATTTAATCATCATGGCAAAAAAAAATGTGCGTCTTAAACGTAAATCAAACACATCACAACAAGATTTTATAAACTGCACAAAACACTATTGTTCCATCCGATATCGTTCATTAACTTATTTAATTAATATAATCACCGTCAAGTTTGTAATCACTTCCCTGGTTTGTTTAAAACGATATTTAATTGACAAATGCACAAAAAATAATATGGTGTAAATCACATTATAATAAAAAAAAATAACTAAATGTTCATTTAAATCGCTTTATAATAATCGGCGAAAATTGTGCGGATATAAAGAAGTGGCATCGAGGAGTGGACGCGAATCGTCGAGTGGAACAAATGATGATCTTGTTTGATTATATCTTCGGGCTTCCGAAGATGGCTTTTCGACTGGGAGATTTTAACGGCCGAAGAAGTGGTGGTTGCCTGTGTTGGTTCTAGCATGTCTAGCATGTTCTTTTACTAATTATGTTAATAACTAAAATTATTTAATATACGTAACATTTTCGTGTTTTGTTTAATTAAATTAAATTTCCTTATTGAACTTACAAGTATTTACAATAATTTGTGCAAATTGACAATACTCACGTTTTGAATAGAATTAAAACAATGTTATTTTTAATTCTTATCTGTTTCAAATAATTATTGTACAATAAAATTAATGTTTGTTTATTAATATCATTCAAAATGTTCCCAGATCATAAAATTAATTAATTATGTTATATTTCGTGTCACTTTTAAAACAATAATAACAATGATTGCAAAATATATTTACAGTTTTTAAATATAGTTTGTGCAAATCATTAAGATACGCATTTTCTGAAATATCATTCTTAGATTAGGTATAATAACCTCGTTGAAGGTCTACGGTCGATAGACTTTAAATTGTAATTTTGTTTAATTATTCGTCATTATCTTAAATCTTCTTCCATGCAAATTAAGATAAAGCTTTTTGCCAAAATTTATGTGTTTTTTGTTGTTTGTGAAAATTAAATATTAATAAAAACTAGAAGCGTTTCATAGAATTCGGTAATATTTTTAATTCTTGTAAAATTATACATACTAAAAATTATACAGTTATTCTAAACTTATGCAAAATAGATTATTTGTCTGGCTGTAGACATGTGTTTAGAACAATAATAATGATGAATACGATTACAACTGGCCACAGCTTTCTTTCTAACTAGCTCACTATAGTATTTAAGACTTAAATAAATTTTCAATAAGAGTTGTGTATATATGTCACATATATTATTTTTTTGAGTTTTTTTAATAGAAAAGGGACAGTAAAAAAGAAAGTGAGAAATTTCTTGTTTGCAGCACATTTGCAATTAGCATCAATATCAGAAAAATCAACATTTATATTAGGAATGTTAAATCATATACACGCCTTTGTATTATGATTATCTTATATTACTCTGAGATTTACAAATAATTATTTAGCATTTACTTTTAGTAAGAATGAAATTGTTATCAAATTGAAGTTTAGTTTTAAAATAAAGTTCAATGAAAACAACACACATTTATGATTTTTCCACCAAATTTAAAACTTGAATTTGAGCGGATTCTAATTCCTTAGAAGAAGAAGTGTAATTTCACACAAAAAATTGGCACTGAACTACACATTCGAAAATAACTCCAAGCTCCTACACAAGCACATTGCAGTACCTGCAGCATCTCCATCATCGAGCAGCTATCGGAATCTTGACAGATCGGCGCCCTAAATTTTTCTAACAGTTAAGCAGCTTTATTTTCAAAACTTGAAAAAAAAGCAATATAAATGTTATAACCTAGAAACGATCTTAATAATTAGAATAACCTAAAAATGCAATCTTGCAACATTTTTCTTATACTAAATCAATTGAACAACTTTTAGATAAGTTTAATAATATTAAACTAGATCGGAATAAAAATATAACAAAAAATAAAAGTAAATTTATTAAAATTAAATGTAATAAATAACAAACAACCAAGATAGAAGCTTTATACTTCAAACGCACTTGATCGTTTTTTTGTTACAATCCCATGGATGGTAGACCAGACTTTGGATTATTCTAAAGAGCTGAACTATAACTAATTTGTCAATTTTATTGTATATTAAAACAAATAAAGTATTATATAATATTTTTGCCAAATACGTTTGAGAAAATTTCAAACTCAAAATCAAGCAATAATCTTTTCTAATGACAAAACAAATTAATCCTTCAGTATTATAACTTAAAATATAATAAAAATACAACTCCCGGATGTTTATATTCCTTCAATTAAAACTAAATTTGTTATTGATACAAGTAGTACAATAAATATAATTAAACCTTCCATAACTCAAACCTATTTTCCTAAATATCTTTTTAATTAAGTTATGTATAGGAAAAGTTTTTATTTCTTTAATTCTTCATTGCTTTTTATTTTTATTTTTTTACCGGTTTTGGGACTTTTTATAGTCTCATCATCAAAAAATTTAGATATTGTTGTAGTCTAATCTAAACCAATCCATCCATACCACAGTTTTTAGAAAAAAAAAATGTATTTATTGACGGACAGCTCTCAATTTGCCGTTGGAGCAGTTTTAAGTCAAATAAATAAGAAAAGATCAATATCTGACTACTAGTTATATATCTCGAACCCTAAATCAATCAGAGACAAATTACTTGACTATAGAGATAAAACTCTTATCTATATGGAAATAAAATTTTGCTCAAAATTTATCACAAACTTTTATCGTAGTTATTCAACTTAAGGCCGCTTTTACAATCGTCGGATAAACTAATCCACAGTTATACCTAGTAGAACACGCAATGCCTAACTATGCTTTAACCAAGGCTTTAACTGAGGATTGTAAAAGCGGCCCTTAGAAGTCTAAACTTGTTAGATAGCGGTTAAAGTTAGAGTAGTTAAAGCAATTATAAAATTAAATATATTAAAAAAATAGTAACTAAAATCCGATGCTTTGAGCAGAATTTGTCATAGATGAAATGAAAACAAATGCAGCCACTACATGTACACATGTTCAAGTATTCCATCGGTCAATCAACATTTACTCAAATATCAAAAATCTTTTAGAACTTCTAATTTTAGATAAAGCTATTAATTGATTTCTTAGGCAATTTCTTGTTGAAATTAGAGATATGCACATACAAATTTTAACAAACAAATTATTAAATGGAAATTAATCAACATCAAAAATTGAGTGATCAGTTTATAACCTTAACGAAAAAATTTATTAAACTTCTTTTTTATTTGGTATTATGTTTGTGTAATTCTTTATTTATATCTAGTTTTAAATTAAATCTTGTTTTTATGTGTTTGATTTTGTAAAAATATATGCATTGTTGTTGTTTTATCTGGTTTTGTATAGTTAATTGATTAGTTTTTCATGTATTTTCTTAGTTGGTGTTTTTCTGTCATAATTGTATAATATTTTAATTGATTTGTTTTGTTGTCTTTGAAGTTTATTTATACAGGGTGTTTCAAAACATGTGTTAGAAAATAAAGGGTGGGATTTCTTGGCTAATTATAAGAAAAAAGTTCCTATTAACATGGTTTTGCAAACGCACCGTTTTCGAGATACAAGGTGTAATTTTTTTTAATTTTTTTTAATTTTTTGACAATATCTCAGGAACGGAAAGAAAAAGTAGCAACATGATCACAAAACCTTTATTTTACAAAACTAAGCAATATCATAAAAAAACAAAAAAAAAACACAAAAATTGTTGAAAATTACCTCATCTTACGGTAACGCCGGGTTCCAACCTACGTCATAGTGACTGAAAATGCTTGGAGTGTTTTGTATCGTATTGCAGGATGCAATAATGCAATTTCTTAGTTTTTCGTCAGTATTAACTGATGTAGTGTAAACTAAACTTTTTAAGTAACGCCACAAAAAAAAATCCAAAACATTTAGATCTGGAAACCGAGGAGACCAAGCCTGTGGGCCTCCTCGACCTATCCAAAGGTTCCTATACTGTTTATTTAAGAATTGTGTGCATGAACCACATTTCGTTTCTTAATTGAACCGGAACGTCTTCTAAACGTCCTGGCAGCTTCTTTAAGAAAATTACGATATGATTGCCTAAACGGCAAAAAATATGAACATATTAAATGGTCCCCTACAACACCTGCCCAAACATTAATGGAAAATGTTTGCTGATGATGGTCTTCCATTATGGCATGTAGATTTTTGTCGGCCCATACATGATTATTATAGAAATTTATAATCGCATCGCGAGAAAAATTTGCTTTGTTTGTAAATAAAACTTGTTCTAAGAATCGAGGATTTTGCGCAATTCTTTCTTGAAACCATTGAAACATAGCCTATCTTTGCGAAAAATCCACTGGTAAAAAAGCGTGTACTCGCTGTATGCGACAAGGATATAACATCTGGCTTTTTATTATCTTCTACACTATAACGTGAATAAGATTTAGGTTTCTTCTAGCGCTAGTTGATGAATTGTCTTCGAATTCTTGAAGAACATCTTCTTCAATTTGCGGAGGTAGCAGGCGAGGTCTCCCATTTTCTGCACCTTTTTTTTGTACACTTCCAGTTTGATGTAGACGTTCGTGAATACAAATAAATGTTCTTTCATTTGGTACCTGTCGGTTTGGAAACCTTTATTAATAAATTTGACGAGCTTTTGCTGCTTTTCCTTTGGCAACGCCATAAACGAAATGCATATCGCACATCTTGCTATCACTGTAATTATTTATTTTGCTATCACCACGCAAGCAAAATACTAAGAATGGGCAATTTAGTTGTGTAATAAAGATAATAAGTTTCCGCGATATTGACTCCGTTTGAAAAAAGGTTATTTAACAACTAAACGACAAAACTCAAATGCATGAAACAAATGCATGAACGCTGACAACTAGATAAAAAAAATGTTTTTAGCAACAACAAAACTTGTTGCTACTTTTTTTATGTTTTCCATCATAAAATGCCGTATTTCTCTAAAACGGTTTACATTAGAGCTTTTGACTAAGAGTACCTTTTTTGTGTAAAAAATATTGGTGGTTCACAATGTGCTTTCAGATTGCCAATTTCCCAAGTGTCATAGAAATTAAAGCCATAAAAACTTCACGCAACCCTAAAACCTCCGTCAATGAAACAGGAAAAAAATTGAATAAGCGCTTAAAGTAGCTAATATTAATGCTAAAATGTGTACAAAAACTGAGTTTTGTATCTCAAACGGTTCCTGAGAAAAAAAATATATGTTTGTTCCATTTTAGAACGTTTGTTATTATTATTCCAAGATATTTCATTTCTTTTGTTTCTTGTATTTTGTTGCATTCTATATATATACATATATATTATTTCTTGCCTTTCGGCCTTGAAAATTACATTTACAAATACATGTTTAACTTCCAAAAATTATAAAACCTAATCCTTATAAAATTAACACAACTAAAAGTATTTTCTTCTCTGTTTATTTTACTTTTTTTTCTTCTCTCATTTTGTTACACTCTTTCAACATATGTTCCATAGTTTCCTTAGTCTCTCCACACATACTGCACATTTTCAAATTTTCTTCCATCCAAAATTTTGTCGCTCGCTCTTCATTACCATTCATCTGAATCTTGCAATCATTTTTTTTATTATTTTTATCTAGGTACATTGGCAGTTTACTTTCTATAATATGTTCATAATTTGCGTTGTATCTAAACTCTTTCACTCGTATTCTCCTTTCTTGCCTTTGTATATCTCTATCTCTTTCTATAATTTTGTATCATGTTTCTCTCCCAGATTCTCTCATTCTTTTAATTTCTTGGCTGGCATACTCGTTTCTATTGTAATAATTTTTTCTAATGTCTCCTAGCTTTCCATTTCTTGCTTTTTCATGCATTCTTGTACGATTTTACATTCGTGTCTCTGTCTCTGTATCATTCTACCTTTATACTTCATTTCTCTTTTCCCTGCTTCTTCTCTTAACTTATCTTTTTTTACTTCCTCCAGCACAATATATGCTGGAGTTTCCCTATTTAAACCTAGCACCCATATCCAATAATTTACTTGTATTGCTAATTTTTCTTGTTCCTTCTATCCCCATATTTCTGACCCATACAATATCATACTCCTAACTAAACTATCAAACATAAGTCTTTTTATTCTCATACTTTCAAATTTTCTTTTACTTATTCCCCAAACTTGTCCCACTACTTTATTTGCTTTTCAAGCCATACCTTTAATGTGTTCAGTGTTGAACGTGCAGAAAACATATTCCAAATATTTAAAAGATTTTACTTCCGTAATTCCTTGCCCATTCCATTTCCAGTCCTTAAATTTTTTTCTCCCACCCCCCTTTCTGAACACCATAATTTTTGTTTTATCTACATTAACTTCTGTAAACTTTTTTTTCTAAAATATTTTTCTAAACTTTTAATCATCTCTTTCATTTCCTTCGCTTCTTTTCTATAATTACCATATCGTCTGCATATGCAAGCGACCACACTTTTTCTCTACCAACTACTACCCCTCCTGCTTGAGCTAACCTCATTTTTTTTTCTACATCTGCTATGTGGTTGCTAACAAAGTGGGACTCAATGGACATCCCTGTCTTACTCCTTTTGTTGTCCAAAATCTTTCACTCATTTTCCCGTTTACCCACACCCTGCTTGCTGTCTCCTCATACACTTCTTCCATTTTTCTTACCAGGTGCACGCTAATTTCTTTCTCTCTCATACACTTCTACAGTTTCTCTCTATCCACACTATCAAATGTCGCCTTTATCAAATGCGTCCTATATATACGTCCATTTCATTTGTGCTTGTATTATTTGTGAATAACATATATTTTGTTTTTTTGTTTATTTATTGCTAATAAGTTGTTGGCAGTCTAACTCTTTATTTTTGTTAGATCATGATTTATAGATGTTTCAAGCTGCGTTAGGTTTTTTGCTTTATGTATTATGCATGTATCATCTGCATACACATAAAGTTTTCACAGATGTCTAGTTCTTCTAAATAATTTCTGTAGATTATAAAAAGTGTTGATGCTAGTACTCCACCTTGAGAAATTCCATAGGTTGTTGTTTTTGGATCACTCATAGTTTTTCCAATCATAGTTTGTTGTTTTCGATTATACAAGTATGATTTAATTAGATCGTTAGCTGTGTTTATTATTTGTAATTGTTTCAGATTTTCAAATAATTTTGATTTTGAAAAGCTTTTTTTGGGTCAATAAATGTTGCTGCTATGCAGTATCCTGCATCTATTTTTTTTGTATGTAATGTATTGATTCAGTTGTAGCTGTTGTTGTGCCGATATTTTTTTTAAATGCATATTGGTAATTGTTTATGATTTTGATATTTTCTAGATGATTTGTTAGTCTTGCAAGAATTACTTTTTCTGTTATTTAAAAACAACTGATATTAAGGCTATTGGTCAATAGTTTTCTGTCTCAACAATGTTTCCTTGTTTGTAAATAGATACAGTAAAGCTCCGCTAATCCGAATCGCTTTAAACCGGATGTCCTTGTAGTTTGGACAAAATTAAAAAATGTAACTTTTACATTATGTACCTTGTAATCCGGACCGATTTAATCCGGATTGGCGGATCGACCATGGTTTCCCTACCTTTCATGCCGAGAATCTCCCAACCAACGAAAAAGAAAAAAAAATCCAGAATTTTTAGTTTATTTCAACATAGCTCACAAAATATTAACTCTAGTCAAAAAACAAGAAATAATTCAAAAGTTGCGCAATGGAGGTTAAGCAAGGTTGCATTCTCCAGACTAAAATATCGGAGTTTTTCTTAAAAAGTTTAATTTTTTTCTTGAAAATTTGTTCTATAGTCATTATAATAAAAACTTTATTACTTATTTTATTATTGATCCAGTAATCCGGATTGTTCAATAATTCGGATCAAACCATGTTTTAATTGATCCGGATTAGCGGAGCTTTACTGTAGTATTATTGTATCTTTTAGTTCTTCGAAAAACACTTCCGATATTAGAACGTTATTTATTAGAATGGTAAGTATTGGGCTTATTGAGTTTTTAAAAGTTTTAATTGTGTCTTTACCTGGTGCTGCTATAGTTTTTAGATTTTCTATTATTTCTTTGATTTCTTTTTTGGTAGTTAATTTAAGATTCATTAAGATATTAATTTCATTGTGTATATAAAATATATAAAGAAGAGACGCAATGTCCTTTCATTAGAGAACATTGCGTCTCCTCTTTATATATTTTATATATGTTCTGATATACACGAAACTGTAATAGTAATTATAATTTATGCAAAAAATTTATTCTACTTTTAATTTCTAATTTCTAATTTCCTTTTTAATTTTTTTTTCATGTCATTATCATCAGCTAAATATCCCGA
Organism: Tachinus rufipes; assembly: GCA_963932245.1. Taxonomy (NCBI): domain Eukaryota; kingdom Metazoa; phylum Arthropoda; class Insecta; order Coleoptera; family Staphylinidae; genus Tachinus; species Tachinus rufipes. The sequence continues at coordinate 87,575,893 of OZ010743.1, forward strand.
AATAATTAGTTTATTTTTTCATTCTCAGAATGCTATTAACCATAGCCATTAAATAAAGTCATTAAGTCAGTTAGTATAAATAGTCAATACTCCCTTTAAAATATTCACTTTGAATTGTGGTGGTGAACGATGTTGACAAAGTAAGTTACAAATCAATTATTAAGTTTAAATAAATAAAGCCATACTGATGAGAGGTAAACCTCGAAACGCGTCTATGGATGTTTTTAGTTTAGGATAATTTTTTCATAAATTTGATTTTTTAATGTTCATTGTGTATATGAAGTTTTATATCTATTTTATTTACTATAATGTTTTCTTCTGCTAGATTTTTTTCCTTTATTTATAAAAAGTTTGTTTACTTCATTAGCAATTTCTGTTTTTTCTTCTATAATTTTATTTTTTATTTTTTTGTTTTGTAGTTTTTGAAAGATTTTTCACAGTTTCTTGTTAATTTGTTTATATTTTCAAACTAAGTTTTTTTTTTTTATTTAACTTTGCATAATTTAATTTATTTCTATAATAATCTATCTTCCTTTGTCTGATTTATTTTTCTACTTCCTTCTTTAATTTCTTATATTGTTCTTGTAAATATTCATTCAGAAGTTTGTTTGTTAATCTTTTATGCATTTTCTCTCGCTGTTTTATTTAATTTATTGTTTCTGTATTCATCTATTCATTTCCTTGCCTAATTTTTAGTTTCACTTTTTTGATATTTGTCTTTTATGTCATTTATTAATTGAGTTAAATCCTGAAAGTTTGTAATTTTTGTTTTGTCAACCGTAGCAAATTGTTCGTTAATTTTTTCGTAATTGACTTTTTTCTTTAACATAGTATTTTTTAATTTTTTTTTAAGTTTCATATTGTCATAATTCTTCTATGATCCGAGTAAGAATCTGTCTTTGTTTTAATTGAATTATTTTTAGTAATGTTGATTATGTTTATTTTTACCCTTCATCAAGGTGTCGATGAAACACCCGAAACGTTCGCTCTAAAATAGATATTTTATTAATGAATGTCTGATTAATTATTATCCCAGTACTATAAAACTGTTATTTATTTAAAAAACTGAACATAATCAACATTACTACAATATATTGAAGGACGTGATTTATTTTTGTTTAGGAGATTAGTTTTTTTGTGTAAAATGTTTTGCATCAATTTCATTTATGATTGTATATCCTTCTTTTTTTATTAGATCATTGTATTGTTTTATTTTATTTGTTTTATCAAGTAAGTTTATATTTATAGTTAAATTTATTTTCTCTTAGAATAATATTTTCCATAATTTCTAATTGAAGCACGCATTCTATTTTCTAGATCAGGAATCGGCAAACTTATTTTGAAACGGGTCAGATCGTAAAAACTTTAAGTTTTAAATATGGAAACTGTAATTTAAGTTAAAAAAATATATCCACCGCAATTTTTTTGGAAATAAGGTCTTTGCGGGCCAAATTAAAAACATATGACGGGCCGAATTTGGCCCGCGAGCCGTAGTTTGCCGACCCCTATTCTAGATGATACTACAAAAACTTTTTACTAAAAGCCCAAGACAATTTAATTAAACCTACAAATTTTGTCGTTTGTTAAGAAAAATGTCACCAAAATTCTAACCACAAAAATATTACAGAAAATTTAAAAGAAATTCAGAAAATTTAAAAGAAATTCAGAAGCCAAATTTTCAAAATCATGTAAACAAATATGTTAATGGATGTAGAACCTATCTAGAAGCAAAACATAAAAGAAACCGTTTTACTAGACTTTTAGTATTTTATAATCTCAGGTCAATATCTTTTAGATCATATTTATATTGACTTTTACTCTTATGGCTCCTAACACAAATCAATTCATTTTTACGGTATGGACAAGCAATCTTAATGGAAAGTAAAATTTCTGTAGATATTGAATATAACTTACTAAAATTTTTGACTCAGCATAATATATCTAAAACCATTATCAGCGACAATATAACATAATTTGATAATAAATTACTTAAAAATTTTGGCAATAAAATAAATATTCATTGCCGTTGAAAATTTTTATTCTAGCTTACTTGAAAACTTAAACTAAGTACTTAAATCCAAAAATTTTTGTTTTATTTTTAACTTGTATATAATATCAAAGTCAGAAATTCTTTTTTCCCGATACTCATACGTATTTATAGCGAGGCTTTGGTCTGAAAATAATTTTTAATCATAGTTATGCAGATAATAGCACCCTTTAGATCATTTTAAATTTCTAGGTTAGAATCTGTAGCATATATAAACAAAGATGTTAAAGTTTAGTCAGTTTTAATTCTCATAAAACCCAACTTTGCCATATTATCAAATATGGCATACCGTATTAAAATTTCTAGATTAAAACTTGTAGCAACTAGCATTTATGAAAAAGGTCGTATCCAAAAGAGAGTTTAAGAAGCTTAGTATGTTTTAAAGTAATGTTAAATAACTGAACCAAATTGATCAATGTAATTTCTAAAACGTCGATTTCTTCAGTTTAACAAAAATACATGTATACATGCATTGTCGAAATAATTCATTTAACTTTGCTGATATTTTAAATTCTACAAAAAATAACAAATAAAGCTGTTTCAAACTCAATTTTCTCAATATTTCTTCAAACCAACCATTTTTTTTTTCATTTATATAAAAAGTTTTTAAAAGACAATTCTTCATCATAAAACTTGTTTTAATAAAACTATATTACAGCCTACTTTTCTAAGTATTGAACATTTGTTTGTAATTATTAAGTTTAAGTTTGTATCGTATATTGTTAGTGCAGTTTACTTACCACCTAACTCAGACAGTGATAAATATTTAGATCATTGTTATTCCGTTGAATCTATCGCTGACAAATATTCAAACAGCAAACTAATTTCACTAGGCGATTATAATCTACCCGCGGCATGGGTAAACAATGAGTTAGGTACGAAGGACACTGCCAACGTTTGCGGAAAATGTAAAACAAAACACAAATTACGTTATGTAAATTGCTTTATTGCTTCTCAAAATATTCTCCATTAAAATCGATACACTTTTGCACCCGATAAAACCAATCTTCAAAACAATGTTGCCACTCTGAGCGACGTACCTCCAAAACAACTGATTTAAATGCTTCAACGGCCTTTTCAGGCGATGAAAAACGCTCGTCAAGCATTTTATTTTTTATATGTCAAAATAGGAAAAAGTCATTGGGCGATCAATCAGGCGAATATGGGCAATGAGTCATTAATTGGATCTTGTTACTGGTCAAAAACTCTACAGTTCGTCGTGATGTGTAAGCGCTTGCATTGTCATGATGAACAATGATTCGCCGATTTATGTTGTTCCTTCTGATTTCAGCAATAACCTTTGGCAAACAAATTGAAGTATACCAGTCAGCATTAACTGGCCTTCAATCCTCTAATGCAACAGTTGCAACATGACCCGTTTTTCCGAAAAAACAAGCAATCATTCTTTTCGAAACTCTCCGTGAACGCACCACTTTTGTGGGTTTAGATTCATTTTGAAATACTCATACAGTCAATTGCTGTTTAGTTTCAGGCTCAAATGAATATATCCAACTTGAACAAACCCACGTGCCTGTTTTTGTTCTTTTTTCAAATTGTGTGGGATCCAACAACTGCAAAGCTTCCTGACATGCAAATGATCGTACAAAATCGTATGTATTTGTTTCGCTGCAACGCCTAAGGATCAGTGCCGTAACTAGGGTAGTGCCGTCGGTGCCCCCGCACCGGGCGCATCTTGGTTGGGGCGCAGAAAACTACCTAAACTTCATAACTTTAGAGTTTGAAAAGCGCAAAATGACGATCTCGCACCGGGCGCATCAGAAGCTAGTTACGGCACTGCTAAGGATGCCTTTATCTCACTATAGGTCGTATCAAAAATCATGAAAAATCATTACTCGGAAGTCACAATTCAAAATTTTCATTTTTCACACAATTATTACTCTCATTAAATTTTGTTGAAACAAAACCGAGCAGTTTAAAATGGAACTGTCAACTGAATTATAGGTAAAAAACGTCAAATTTTACGAATATGACAATCGCAGAACGAGGCAATACAGGTAGTACTTGATTCCACAAACTTTAGCAGTGCCCTTCCTATAAATGTTATTTGTAGTGATAATTATCTTGCTCACTTCGTTGCCAACTGTTTTGGATTTCTAAACTGAACACAATGTATTTCCCTACTGAATGATAATGGTGTGTTCTTAAATTTATGCTTTATCAATATCTGTGATATTTTTGTGATTAATGCAGTAGATGTTTTGTTAAAACTAAGCCAACATCATAATGCTTATGTGATAGATGTAAAATGTGATACTAACCGTAATATTTTAATGTGCAATTATGTTTTTAATGATTTTAAATTTTTCGACTTTAACGCAATCAATAATTTTTTGCTGAATATTGATTGGTTTGCTTTTTTTTATAATTCTTATGTTGATTATTGCGTTTAATTTATTTTACTCTGTGTTAAATTTTGCTATTGATTGTTTTGTCCCCAAAAAACTGTGGCGTGAAAACAATTTTCCAGTTTGGTTCAATAAAGAATTGATTTTACTTACTTGACTCAAAAAAACTGTTCATAAACGTTATAAATCATTAAGACTTTTGTCCGATTATAATGTCCGATTATATAATTAATCAATTTGTAGTTTATGTAAAAATCTCAGTGCAAGTCTATACAAACAATATATTACTCGAACAGAAATGAACATTCAAACTAACCCTAAACACTTTTGGAAATTTGTTAGTGACACTAGAAAAACTAATGATTTCCCATCTACAATGTATTATAAGCATCAAACTTGCAGTAATGGAGATGACTATGTTAATAGATTTGCTGAATTTTGTTTTGTCTGTTTACGATAAACAAATTCTTTCAACTCCATTGTTTGAGTTTAAAAAAAAAATTACATACAGCATTATCAATTAGTAATGTTGAATGTATTTAAAAGGGCTTGAGAACTTTAAATGTAACTTTAGCACTGGACCGGACGGCGTTCCATCTATGCTGTTAAAACAATGTATTTGTTCTATTTCTACGCCATTGCATTTACTGTTTGAAGCTTCTTTTAATGAAACTAAATTTTCTCAAGTTTGGATACAAAGCTACATTATGCCTTTGCATAAACCTGGAACTAAGGAGGATATTACTAAGTACAGATTTATATGCATCCAGTCTTTCATTTCTAAGTTGTTTGATCAAATTGTTACTGGCCAAATACAATAGATGTGCAAAAGCATTATAGTAGAACAACAACATGGTTTTCGTGAAAGTCGTTTTACTCTTACAAACCTTCTTTGTTACCAAAATAATTTTTTAAATGCCTTTTAATCAAGAGTTCAAGTTGATTCTATCTACACAGATTTTTCAAAAATATTTTCATGATTCTGTTATTGTATAGTTGTCAAGCTTTTTGAAAAATCGTACTCAGTGTGTGAAAATTAATAACTTTTTATCACAACCAATTATTGTTCCATCTTGTGTTCATCAAGGAGCTCATTGTAGACCAATTCTGTTTTACTCTTTATTTATGATCTTTTAATTCATCGTCTTTTTTTTTATTTGCTGACAATCTAAAAATTTATCAAAGAATATCATCTATCGATGATTGCATTAGTTTGCAAAATGATTTGGATTCTGTTCATTCAATAACTTGTTGTTTAATCCAAATAAATGTTTTTTCTGTAAGTTTAAACAAAACTTTAAGTAAAGTATCGTATGATTATACTATTAACAATAAAGTATTGAAACATGTTACACAAATAAAAGATTTGAGCGTAATTTTTGACCCAAAGCTAACTTTTGTTGAGCATATAAACTGTATGTGTAACCATGCTATAAAAACGTCAGGATTTGTTTACAGAATGTCTACTGACTTATCTCCAATCACACTAAAACTACTTTATTGCGTTTTGGTACGCTCTCATTTAGAGTATACTCCATCAGTTTGGTGCCCATTCAGCATTCCAAACAAATGTTTTCGGTTATTGTTGTACAAATTGGGCATTTTCTCTGAAAACTGCATTGCAATATAATCTTCTATCGCTGGAACTTATCATTTTTACGTGGACTTATGATGTCTGAGATTGATTGCCAAGAGCTACTTATATCTCTCTATTATTTAGAGAATCTATACATTCTACCAACTATGGATTCAATAATCCAATTGGCAGAATGTATAGAATTGCGAAGTGTAGTATACATGAGCGGGGTTAAACTTTTCAACTTGCAATAAAGATGGAACGTAAAAACAATTGACAAAAAGAAGATAAAGATAACCATGAAAACAGAAGAAGTGACAGAAAATAAAAACATAATGACCATACCGGTCGTGCAGAAAAATAAGTGAATGCAGGAAAGTCAAAAAACAGAAAAGAAAAAGAAAACAGAAAAAATTAAAAGCAGAAAAAGATGCTAGAAAAGAATTATGGACCGTATAGGAAAACCGGATGTACCACTAGTAATGACAAATGGAAAATAGATATATCACAAGATTGACGGATAACAAAGGTAACATAGGGAGAAAGGGGTCAGAGGCAGTATTTCTGTCGCACATGCTGGTAAAAATCCGCAAAGCAATAACCAGCCCACTTCAAACTAGTGCTAAATCTAGATTGACAAAAACAGTATAACAACAGAGTTTACGCAGAAAAGAAAACTGAAAAGTATTGCCATGGTTAAGTCATTCTCACATTCTCAAGTGCCACTTGCTAAGGCCAACACCTTACTACGTCCAAAAAAAGGTTGAACTCCTCTTTTTATATAAAGCCCAGCTAGAGTATGATATGGTTGCTTTATTACGGTAGAATTGTTAAATTTTCAATTCAATCGGCATGTTCTGTATCAGTTGTATCGTGTTGTATCTAGTAGTAAATTAAATTATACCTAAATCTTAGTCTTCTAAGGGTTAAATCTCTCACATGTGTCTGAAAGAAGCATGTTGGTATAGCTTTGAAAATATCTAAAAAAACTAAGATTTTTTAACACATCCATTTATTTCTGTGCAAAATTATACATACATATCATATTTAGGCAGTGCTATTAAATTTAATTGTTCTTAGGGCCGATTTATTCACCTTTCTATAAAGTGCTCTGTAGCATTACTGATAAGATTGCCATGAATAAATGTTTATTCATCTGTCAATAGTGACAACCTGTCATCAAATTAAATTTACAAGACAGATAAATTATATAGATCACTTTGGCCCGTCAATAAAAAGAATACTAAAAGAACATAACCTTATGCCATTTTGTTTCACATGAATGTAACCACAAACAAATAACAACAAGCAGTAGTACCACAATCATTTTCTTTTTAGTAAGTCTATCTCTGTCTTTCTTACAGATATGTATATAGATATCTTTTTCTATTAAGATGTACTAGCCGTATAAAAACATTATAAGCGTTCAGTAATTACTTGTCATATAAAATGGGATGGATGAATACACCCAAATTTTATATAAGTGACCTATAAGTTTATTGAACACGTAACTAATCAATAACTTACAGAACAGATGAATAAACCGGCCCTTAGGGCCGTGATATCCACCTCCTAATAAAGTACCTAATAAACTATTAGCTGAATAACCTAACTTTTTATTTTATTTGTTTTATTAAAACCTATTGATAGCCAATTAAATATATGCTTAATATATATATATACAATACATGTATAACTAATAAAAACATTAAGCATATAATTTATTAGTCGCTCAGAGGTGTATCAAAAATAAATCAAATTAAAGTTTAAAAAAAAGGTAGGTTATTCAGCTAATACTTTATTAGGTGCTTTATTGGGAGTTGGATGTTATGGCCCTAAATTTAATTTATTTTATTATTACTCTTGAGCAGCTAGTAGGTACATTATATGCTCAATGTTTTTATTTGTTATGAATGTATATGTTAAGCATATATTTAATTGGCTGTCCATAGGTTAAAATAAATTTAATGAAAAGTTATGTTATTCTGCTAATAGTTTATTAGGTACTTTATTAGAAGGTGGATATCACGGCCCTAAATAAATACTATTTTTATCTCAAAAGTACCTGCACTTGTGCAGCTTATCTTTGCAGAGGGGATACCTTGGTGATCTCATTTTGCCAATAAGGTAATCCAGTTAGAATGAAGGTAAAACTAAGTTACTAACTCACAAACAAACAAAACGGTTTATTGAAGCCGTTCTACTTACTATAGGTGACAGTTGAACTAACCTATTTGTGTTAAGTTTTAAAAATGTATAAAAGTGATTATACCTACTAATTTTGTACAAATAACTGAGAGTAGTGGCAAAAAGAAGCACGCACTGTGTACAATATAACAGGCAAAACCCGAGAATTTGTTTTAAGGTCGGTTTTGTATCTTAATGTTTAAATTAAATTTAGGACTTCTCCTGTCTCCATAGACAAAGCAATTTTCTAAGTAAGTAAAAGTAGATTGCCCTGATAATTTTATTGGTTATTTTGTATTTTTCTTATAATCTCCATCGGTAGGCAGTTCTGAATCATCAACTAAAAATTATGTTGTATGGATGGTTAAATAGGTCAAGTGTTATATATATAGGGTGTTAGACAAAACGTACGACGACTGAATAACTCCGTTATTTTTTAACCAAATTATATCATTCAAAAACCATTTTAAACGGTTTTTTGAGTATTATCAAATCAGGTACACACATGTATGTTTTGATTTTTGGTATAGTTGCTATGACAACTTTATTTATTTTTGATGCCATCTATTCAATTACAATCATTTAAAAAAAAAAACAATTTTATTTTTTATTAATTTATCAAAAAAAATTTGTTATAAAAGTATATTAATATTTTACATAGTTATATTAAGAATATCATTAGAATTCCAAAAAACAAATAAAAAATGTATGTTGCCATTTAAAAAAATAAAGTTGGTTCCATAGCAACTATACTTAAAATAAAAACATACATGGGTGTACCTGCCTTTATAATACTCAAAAAACCATTTGAAATGGTTTTTGAATCATATAAATCGGTTAATAAATAACGGAGTTATTCAGTCGTACGTTTTTTGTCTAACAACCTGTATAAACAAAATCAGAAAAACTCCTCTGCTTATCCCTTTGGAAGTAGAGATTGTTGTTACGCTTGGTCATTGATTACATTGTTATTATTTTTGTAAGTAGTATGTATTTCCTATTTTTTGTCATCAAATGAGATTCTGATGACGAAATATCAATTCATTGAAAATCATATGTATAATATGCGACCCCATAATTACCACAAGGAAAATGGAGGCAAATTACAAAAATAAACTAATAAAATTTTAACAAATTTACAATACCAATAATTTATTAATATAAAATTTGAAAAAGTTGGGGAGATATGGATTTTAAAAAGGATTTATAAATAAAAAAGAAAAACTTACAAAAAAATATATAATTTCTACTGGTGCTGCAGACAAGTTTATTATATTTGTAAATATTTTTATTTGTCTATAAGAAAATGAAAAATGAATTATGACTATAAAACAGTACAAAATGTTCATAGATTAAAGGGTAAATGCCAGCATATGAAGAGAAACAGACAACACACAGTTAAAAAAATAAATAAAAATACCACAAATATACATAAAAGGATGTCAAAAAAACCAACAGAAATAAAATATATAAACAAAATGTTAGCAACATCTAATCTATGAATAATAATTCACCAGTAGTTATGTTAACGATCTGAATCTAATAAATTAATAAAATGTACAATATGAAGCCAGAGGTACATAGTAAATATGTTTTTTAAACAAAGTTTTCTCTTTTTTTAATATACCTTAAATCATTTAAAAATTAACAAATAGCATTTAACCCTTACCCTTGCTTTACCCTCAATTTACAAAATAGGCTATTTTACAATACCACTTTATTCAAATTACGTTAGCCGTCCCATCAGAATGATAGAAAGTATTTTCCGAATATAATCATAAATATCAAAATGTGGATGGGACAATAACATAATCGATAAGTCTTTTATAATCGTAAACGTAATTATTTACCTATAATATCCACAAGTATATAAAAAAAAATATAAAATGATTTGTATACTTGAGGTATATTACATGTAGAACAATTATCATAGCCTCTTATAACAAGAAATGTTAACCATTGTCAAAAAACAATTTATATAATATATTATATATATATAAAAAAAATCACTTAAAAAACATGTGATGTTAATAATTACACAAATATTTATAAATATAAATAGTTTTAAAACACTGGGTTCCCTAGAAATATCACTAAAAAAGTATTTTATAGATTTAACAATGGTTAACATATATACAAGCTTACATTTTTTTTAAATATAAATCTAACTTAAGTTTAAACTATTCCGGCATTTTTATTTATTTGATTATATAAACAAATCCATAATTTGTGGTGATTGAAAAAAAAAACAATTTTGTGGTTGCTTCAATAAGTATATACTTAATTAGATCACAAATTCATCATTATAAAATTTCAAAATTTAATCATAAAAAATCTAACTTCTTTCAATCATCACAAATCATTGTTTGTATAATTAAACTTAAAAATATTTGATAAAATTGTGAAGCTAAACAAATTACATCTGTTGCTTATCACGGGATTCAAGATGTCCGTTTTATTTTGAATAAAGTACAATAAATAGTGCTTCATGATAACAAATATAAAGTATTTGAAATGAGTTTTTGTTTGGAATTTTTATATAGTGCACCAGTTTATAATGGATTTTCATTTGTTTTTTTAATAATAATAATTATTCAAAATAAAACACATTTTAAAATAATAAATCTATTTCATAAATATTCTATATACTATTTCATATACTTTATACATATACATCTCTTTATATATATAGTTATTTATAAAACCATGTGTCACCAAAGAAACTTAACTTAAAAAATTGCAACGCTAAACGAAGTAGCATAACGCCAGGCACTATAAGCTGAGACAGTCTTCTAAACTTGTATTGTATATAATCTAATAATCTAAAGTGATCATAATTATATCATTATCTTGAAATACTTGATTATAAATTCTACTATTCCCTACATTGCGCAAGCGATGCTACTTCAATTACCGATTGCCGTATATATTATATATATAATATATATTATATATATTAATAGTGTAACTTCTTAGTGTAATAGAGTGTTACGTTAAGTGGCAGATTACGATAAGTAAATATGTTGTGGTGAAAAGCCGTAAACAATTATAACATCCAAAAAAAAAATCAGCACCTAGAGGATTCAGAACTCAGAACCTTTTTCTTCACACCTTCTCCTTATCTCTTCTTCACATTTTTTTATTTTTATTTATATATATTTTAATCACGCTGTGTATACATTTATAGATATATATATATATTTTATTTAGATACAATATAACAAACAACAAACGATAAGTTGTACTTTGAAATCAGGGCCTGGCTCAAGCGTATTATCTCATTTACGGTTTTTCACCCACAATTTATTAATAGAGATCTGCAATTATTAAATTAATTTCTATGTCACAACAATAAATTTTTATTTCATATTAACGTATTTTTAAATTATTTTATATATTATGTATTTAAGGCCGATACATTCAGTTTGAAGGAATCTGAAACAAAATAAAAAAATTAATTTATTATTTTATAAACTTACATAAACAATTTATACTATTAAACTATATTTTAATACATTCAACAAGTTCACATATTACTTACATATTTGTTGTACCTTAGAAGTAATTGAGTTGTTATGTTATTTTTGAAATGCTTTAATGTTAAAATTTATTATAATTTTTCAGTTTATCTCATTCTACAAATTATTAGTGAAAGAGATTAAGTTTGGAATACACACAATAGGGTGGCTGGGTGCTCAGCAAAATTTACCAATTTTTTGTAATGTTCGAATACCAAAAAAAACTAACATACTTGGAAACTATCAAACAATAGGTAAATTTGTTCAAGATTTTATGAAAAAATGTTATAAGGCAAATAACCTCATATAAAATGAATTTTTCATTTGAAGGAAAATCAATTGTTTCGTAAACGCGTAATCTATGAGATTTCAAGTTTTGGCAGGACAGATGTATTCATTTATGTTGTAAATTTCGTGCAGAAAATTATTCCATTTAACTTATTCCAAAATATTAAGTAACTTTTCACTTTTGGCCAACTTAGTAGCACACATTTTGTTGCAAATTCAGTACAGATGATCCTCAAAAATATCAATAAATGTAAATACAGGATTATTTACATCAGGGCACAAAAAATGAATACTCATGTTTGGAATTGAATTCTAAGCAAAAAATGCAAAATAACTTTTTTCCGATCAGTCGTTGTTTTAGAGATGTTGAGAGGCATAAAGTTTTCTAAACTTGTTTAATTTTTATCCATAAAATTTACTTAATACTTGTTGACAGTTGTCACATACTTTGTATATTTTATCAAAATGAAATGAAGAATATGCTGACATTATGTTTGTTTAATGCTTTTGCAATGGCAATGCTTCTCAAATATCAAAGAAGATTCCCAAATAAACGCCAGCCATCTTGTCGTTTATTTTCCGATGCATTTTAAAGACTGCCACAATTGGAATTTGTAATCATCATACTGGTGGTGTAAATCTACAACACAACACGCTGAAAGTGAAGAAGAAGTAATTGATGCAGTGCTTGACGAACCTGGTATTAGTACCGAAAGAATTGCAACACGTCTGCAAATTTTTCAAAACTTTGTTCGGAGGACTTTAAACAGAGAAGTATTGCATCCTTACCATTATCAACATGTCTATCACTTACGACTAGCAAATAAAGTACAAAGATTAGCATTTACAAGATAGCTACTCAAGATCCATACTTGTCCTATTTTATAGTTCTACTTTTACCAGAGACGATATCAATAAGAATGTATGGTCAGTACACAATCTGCACACATATATAAGACATCGACACAGATTTTCGATTAACAAGTGGTGTAGAATTTTCAACGGTCGTCTACTGCAAATACATGCAATGCTGCAATGTTTAAATGTTTCTGGTCCTACTTGGAATTGTTGGATAATCACTTGCACAAGATATTAGAAGATGTTCCACGTTGTGGTATCAACACAACCAGTTAGATGGGTAAGCGCGGTCCACTTTAGTGACCTGCTATGTCTAAATCTACTGGATTTATACTTCTTCGACGCTTTAGAAGAATAAAGATGGTTATGAACTCTTGAAAGTCATAATAAACTTTAATAAGAAAAAAAATTAATAATTGCAAAATAAACCAAATTACCTCTGGGATAATACTATAGAAAAACTTGCCCTAGCTCAAAATATTTCCAAAGCATTTCATAGAGTATGGCATCCTAATCTTATTAGCAGTTGTATAGGTCTTGATCACAAATCTGAAAGTCCTATTAATAGCTTTCTTAACAATGGAAACATTATAGTTAGAATTTATGGTTTTAATTCTGACCCCAAAATCATAAATGGTAGAGTTTCTCAATGTTCCGCTGTTGCGTCAACTTATAATTTAAATATGGAAAAGTCAACAAACGCGATACCCTAGAGAGGTTCGGGTAAGGGGCAGTCATCCACTACTTAAGAACTAGTCTGTTCCATGGATTCTGGAGAGAGCAACTCAATGACTAAATCCGCAAATGACATAAAAACAATTGGGGACTCTTCGGAGAACCCAAGCTCGGCCAGTGAAGCCAACGCCGTGACCGCAAGACCAAGGCCAGGCGTAAGCTCCGAAGATTAAAAAATACTGAGGGATCCCAGGTAACTGAGCCAACTAAGACTTTAGGTAATATAGCGTGGTCACAACAGCGATACTTCCATTACCTGCACCAAACACTCGTGCTAAGAGAATCAGAGACGCAAAAGCAAAACCTGCCCAACAACAGCACGCCGAAATCGCAAAAATTACCGCTTATAAACAAGAGCTCTTGGGAGAAGGTGGTAAACTCAATAAAACAATAACCCTGCGGGTTCTGCCCTTTTATAAAAAGGATAAAGACAAACCGAAAGCAACACAAATCGCCAAGGAGGTAATGGATCAAAATCTAATGTTAAACATCGTGCAAATCAATTTACATCACTGTAGCTTCCTCTTAGTGCGTATATTGTTAAACACGACATTATATCACCCTTGAAACTTGAATTCACAAGAGAAAGATAAAGGAGTTAAAAATATCGGGCAGCCCAACCCTCATACAAGCCCCTTATATGCATTATAGCAAAACATGTACTTAAAATGTAATGCCATTATAAAACCTATATTTTAGAGAGCTAGTGACAGCCAAGATGGTAATAGTAGGCAAAGGAACCAAGAAAGAAATAATTCTCAGATCCCAGGTACATTCCGTACAATCAGCAGATGGACATCACCACCTGAAGAGATATTGCCCCTAATCCTTGGTTGCAATGGAAAGCAGGAACATAAACCTAAGAGATTACACTCATTAAGTCACTTATTAGATATAAATTTTTACAAATTCTCGAAACAGAACAAATATCCATACCTTACCCAGTATTCGAACTCAAGACTAACTAAGCTTTCAACTGCTGCGCCACCGACATAGTAGAATATAATCACTCTGTTAGAGCTGCTGCAGACACACTTTCTGTGCTCTACGTTGATAAAAAACCTGAAACTGCCAAACAAAAAGGACTGAAATCAAAGACTATAATCAATAGGGCAACCTGAAATGAGGATCAAAACATTCAAATCGCCAAGAGCCGATAGAACCGGTCCTCCTATCATGCTACAGAAAAGATTTGCAGTTTTGAAAGTGTCTCTAGGCAAAATCCTCTGAGCGAGCACATTGGCTATATCCTACCAAACTGAAAAACCCTGCAAACTAGCTATACACCAGCAGCAAATGCAAAAACAGCATCCAATGCAAAGAAATAACTTTGGGTGCTTTCCTGGATATTGAGTGGGAGATTGACAATACTACCTTCAAAGCCATCGCAGAGCCAAGGAATAGACTCGCCTAAGATTCAGTCAACTCTATGCTCAAGAACCAGACTATAACCATAACAATATATGGATAAAGATAAGTGCCCACAGAGATGTGCACTTTTACTCTTACTCGAAGACCTACTACTGATACTCAACAACATGAGCGTCTTTGCTTTAGGCTACGCCGATGATCTCACAATCTATTTTATTCTAATATTCGAACTTTTTCACATGAAATAGTTAATATTTCACCCACAATACTGATAACAACTAAAAAGTAATCCCAATAATAAAATAAATTTGTGAAATTATGTGTGTCAAAAATGAAAAAATATTTAGTCAATGGTTTTATGTTACATCACAATACTGCTCCTTCTTAAACATTGCTTGCCAGCAGATAGTTTTTGTCGTCAAATATATATGGGCAATTCCATTTCAAACGGACCAGAGCTGGGGGGGAGGGGGTGCATTGAGAAACTTGCTTATGTATTTTTTTTAGTTTCTATAACTTAGTAATCCTTTGATTGGTATATCAGGGTATGAAACCCACAAAAAAATTCTACAAAAACTAAAAAAAAAACACATAAGTAAGTTTCTCAATGCACTCCCCCCCCCTAACTCTGGTCCATTTGAAATAGAGTTGCCCATATAATAAGAAACTAAAGAGGACGAAGAGTTTCATCAAATATGCAATTTAGATTATAGAAACACTACACGATACAACAATCAAGATAATAAGTCAATTAATAAAATATTTGTTTAACCCTCTAATGCCCAGCACCGTCTCAAGACGGGGTACACTTAATAACATATAAAGTTAAAATCAAATATGTTTTATTCTTAATACACAAATTTTTGGAAAAACTGTAAACAATATTGGAATGCACACAAAACTCTGTTTTGCAAAAAAATTGCACCCATACCTGACAGGTGTAAACAAATGATTCAATGTCGATGAAGATTAAAAATTGGGGCATTAGAGGGTTAACAAACTTGTGAGGAAGTTTTCCATCAAGTTGATACTACAGTTTAAAGCCTGTGTGACACTAGTTACTTTCTACTGTAATTTCTTAAGCGAGGTGTCCAGGGAGAAATACTAAATATTTTAAAGGTAACAGTTCATATAAACATGTGTCCAATTCTTAATGGTTTGCAAAAATGCAGCTGGCTAAATAATACTCCTAAAAATCCTAGAAATGGTATTAAATAAGTGAAACTACTTTTTGGTTGCAATTATAGATTATTTGAATGTGGAACACCAATATTATACACATTCTTAGTATGCTAGTTGAAATACTACATTCTACCAACTAAATAATGCTTTGTAATTTATCAAAGTTTTCTAAATGACTGCCAAGTATTGTTCAGTCTTACACAACTTATTGGAAACCCTAAAAAACGTTTCTGAATCTAATACTCTAAGATTAGGAAATCATGGTATTCTCTAGAACAGCAAGAACATTTCAGTTAGAAAATCTGCAAGTCAAATATCTGGATATACATCATATGTAAAGATTTGCATGATTTCCTCACAGTCACACTTATTGAGTGCATGTCATCTTATTTTGGTCAGTACCAGTAGTTTTGTATCAATTACAAACAGTTATATCTTCATAACCATTAAGAATTGAACATAAAATTTTTTATTTATTAAACTCCATACGATAGTTAAATTTCGTATTCCTCCCCTCCTTACAGAAAGTGTAAAGAATAGATTCGGAGCGAGATTATGTGCAGAACGCACATTTGGAGCTACCTGTAAGCAAGGGTCGCAAAGCGGAAGGGCCCACAAGCATAGGGGGCCCTCCGACGTTTTTTTTTCAAAACCCCGCAGAATTTACAAAATAAAAGTTAAATAAATGACAAAATAGTGCTTTTTTTCAAAACCTTTTCGTAGGGGGCCCTTTTCGATATTTTGCAGTAGGGCCTAAAAATCCTAGCTCCGCCACTGTATATTAACCTAAAAATTTCAACAATTGTTGTGTTTAAATAAATATATTAATACCATGAATATAATTGAGTACCTGACTTCCCATTTCTAAAGCTGAAATTCATGAGAACTGTTTAATGTTAATAATAAATCTGACAACATAACCACAAAATTTCAGTAAGTGTTACATTTTTTTAAATTACTTCTTTAGGAATACTTTTTTTTACTTATAAGTATAACTATAAATAGTTTTGCAGTTGTCAAATTTACCAACGCGTTATTTTAAGGTTTTCATTAATATTTTGAAACATTACACATTTACACAGGCCATGTTGTTTATGTTCAAAAATTTATTATAATTAATAAAAACATGTTACATTTTATAATTTCTTGTTTAAAAACTTTTAAAACATAACTCGCATATGCATAATTCATGGTGCACACAACCAATTAAAACTAACCATACAAGTAATCTGTCAATTAATTTCCAACTACAACATCCCGGCCAAATGCAATAAAAATTTGAAAATGAGTTTGCGTATTTCTTAATCTGCAAAATTTTAAACCAGAATCACTTAATCCCTATAATTGTTTGAATACATTGATGTGAACATTGCTTTAGATTTTTAAATCTCCACTAAATACAAATTCAACTTTTATTGTAATTTAATTTATACTATATGTAACCCAACTGTTTTGTTAAAAATGTTAATTCGTATGTTTTTTATAAAGAAAAAATTAAGCGTCATCTATAATTATATATATATAATTCAAGATAAAATTATAAATAGTGTCAAATTGTACTCACATAAAAACTGTTTTGTCAAATCAAGTTTTATTTAATTTAAATTAAGAATTTTTTCTTATGAAACTATTAAAAATCTATCAAACTCTAGGCAACCCATAGTACATCTAATTATATAAATATGTTAGGAATATAAGTATTTAAAAATTTGTACATTAAATCACATTTATTCTTATTATTTAATTAAATACTAGATATAAATATTGCTATATTTTTTGAATTTTATGTTCTAGTTGAAATTTAAGTACAATTTTTGTTTTTTATGAATATATAAGTTTAAATATATACTTAATAGTAATTATCTCTTACCATGGCTACACAAGGCTGCAGACTACAGATCAGAAGAGGCTCAACTATTTTCTCAACTATCCACGCTGAACAACTCCTTATGTAAGGCAGGGAACTCGAGATGTGGTGCAGATCGTTTAAGCTTCCCTAATGCATCCATGTGTAGCATACTTATTTCTCTGCAATAGAAAAATTTAAATTAAATAAATTTTATAAACATAAATAAACTAGAAAAATTAGCTTAATTTTACTATTGATTGTAAAGTTACTATTTTTGTAAACATTCTAACTAGATAAGAGTGATTTATGCTAAAAAAATATTAATTTAGTTACAAAATATAAATATATAGTAACTTTAAATTAATATGCATAAAAATTGCTATACATAAAATGTTATTGTAGTTTTATGCAAATTGTCACTCCGACCAATGAGATGCTAGGCACACTGATGATGGGTGCATACGGTGCATACCCTAAAACTCTAGTGTATGTGTCTCGCGCTGGATGGAGAGGCAATTTACATAAAATACATAGACTTTAATTAAAGATATTAAATTAATAAAACCACTAAAAATGTTATAAAAATTTTAGTTAGAGCCATATTCATTTTGTTAAGTTTGATATTCTATATGGGTACAAGTGTTAATAGAAATTAAAAAAAAAAAAAAGCATTCAACATAGCAGTTTGCCAAAATAATTGCATAAGCGCATACTTAAGTGACCTAATAAAAAAGAGAGCAGGACTGTAAAAGAAGGAAAAAGTCATACAGACCAAAACTGCTGGAAAAATAAGATTGCGCTGGTTTAAATACAATTTGGTTTCGGGAAGGCCAGTGGATTCTATAGTAAAACTACTAAAAATAGAAAATACGCTTTCATGGAGACATAAAAATGCCTTTAATTCGACATACGACATCATGAGGAAACTCAGAAGGTAGAATATGGCACCATATATCATCAAACTAATAGGCTACCTTAAAGATTTTGAAGCCAATACTGTGTAATATACTTTATGATGCAGTAAACGTAAGTATGCAAAGATTCACAGTAGTAGATTATGCCGATAACCTGGCTCTTATGGCATAAAGCAACAATAAAGAAGTAATAATAACTATAGGTAGGTAGCGAGAAAAAGAGATTGATATGAGGGTCAAGTTCAATCGCTTAACATTTGTAATTTTTATATCATTTTAAAAAGTCCAAAATGAGTGTTTTGCAACTTTGACACAGAAGCATCATAAAATTTTTAACAAAAGAAAACAGTAACCAACTTATATCCATGAAAGAATGAATGTATAGAGAAAATAACCCGTCTTATTTTCAAATCAAATGTTTGTGTAAACTGTTCAAATAGGGCAAAGAGTCCATTAATAATGACCCAAAGTATGGAAGACCTCTGGAAGCAGAAACTGACAAAATCATCAACAACGTTGAAGATTTGGTGTTGATTGACCGCCAAGTGAAAGTTTCAGATATTGAAAAGTTTCAGAAATTAATAAGAAATAAGAATATCATATTTTTAAAATCTACATAAAGATTTGGGAGTGAGCAAGGTGTTGGAATAATAGATTCCCAATCAGCTCAGTCCCAAACAAAAATTGTGTATAAGGATGAGACCTGTATACCACTTCGATCCTCCACAAAACATACAATAGGTATAATGGCTCTCAACCACCCAACAAGCCGAAAACGCAATTTTCTACGAAAAGTGATAACCACGGTTTTCTGAAATGCTGAGTAGATTTTCTTAATTGACTATATGCCAAAGAGACTATAATAACTGAAAATGTCTATACATCAAAAAAAGAGAAATAAAGCACAAATTTTTCTAGGAGTAGTTAAAGAATGTGACTATTATCTCTTTCCAAAACTCAAGAAACTCTTGAGAGAGAGAGAGAGAGAGTAGCTTTTTGTCAAATGACGACTCGTATTTTGCAGAATAACCAAAAGATTTTTTTTGTCTTGATCTTCCTCGTTTTCATAGCTAGGTAGATAACATAAAAAAATTCCCACCGGAAAAAGTCGTGATCGTAATAAGACAAAAAATTAAAATTAAGTAGTGTATAAGTCAACAGCAAAGCAAATTAAAGCTGCTAAAAGCAAAGAGCTGCTATAGTATATAGTGTATCAAATAGGTTTTAAGAGCCCGCCGCTTATAAGCACTTTGGCACGAGTTCCATCGATATTTTTTCGCCAGCCAAAAATAAAACAGTGTTTCAAGAAATTTAAAAGTTTATTATAATTTGTTACTACAGTGAACTAGTGATTTACTGCAAATCAAATAGAACAGAAAGAAACTAAAAAAGACTATATTGAATTGATGCGGCGGATACATGTTAAAACTCCATATTATACATAGTTTTGATACCCAAAAGCACCTGTTTTCATTATTAATATCAAAGGATGCTCAAAATGAACAGTACAAGTTAGTCCCCATCCATTCATTGGCAATCAAAAAAAAAACAAACACAAAAAATAAAACTAGAGAAAATTGCTTTGAAAACCCAAGACAGTATAGAGATAGAGCTTTGATTAGACCATAGAAAAGTAATGTAAAAAGGCAATCTCTCTATGGATTATACCCAAATTCTACAAAAAAATAATTTCTTACAAAGCTCTTTATGCTTACTGACAAGCTGTTGCTGCTGATTATTCTTATTATCTGAGTAAATAAAAAAATAATGCATACAAATGAATGGCAAAGTATCACCACAACCTTGGGAGCTCCACATCAGGTCAACTATATTATACTCCCTCCGTTCCAAAATAAATGTCCTATTTTAGCTTTTTTAATGGATTATTGAAATAATGGAAAAAGTTAATATAGTAGCTGCCTGAAATTTGACATTTGTCAAAATAGTTTTTGAAAAAATGGAAAAAAAACAAATTTAAATGGCCCCTATTTAAATTTTTTTTTTTTTTCAAAAGAAGTTCTACAATCTTTGCTCAAATCCTTCCACAATGGTAAACTAGAATATGGTGCGCATAAGTAACCTCAAAAACCATTCGTCTTATTTGGAATAGAGCAAAAACATTATATGATTCTAGACTTTCAATAGCTAATGAGGTCCAAAAGGAATTCAAGAAATCAGGAATTAATCCTTAATAATGTGCAGAAAATTTCAGTATCATAAACAATTCGTGATCTGTGTACCAAAGTTGGCGTGTCGCTAGGAACTATATCATCAATCGCGTCTTAAAAGATGTTGTAAAAAGAGTATCCAGTACCTTAAAACCTTTCTTGTAAGATGATAATAAGAAGTGTAGCTTAAACTAAGTGCTCAGTATGTTGTCCGACTCATACAATAAATTTAAAGAAATGTTGGAGTTATTCATGTGGACGAAAAATGGATTAACTTTACGAAATGAAAACTAATTTTTATGTTGCTCCTGGCAGAAAATACCAATTCGATCTAGCAAATGTAAAAAAAATGGACGAAAGTTATGTTCCTTGCAGGTATTGCACGACCGCATTACGATCCTCATAAAAAATTGATTTTAATGGAAAATTTGGTATTTGGCCTTCTGTGGTGCTAAAAACTAAAAAATCGCCAACGTGGTACTTTAGTGACGTCACCCGTTACTCGATCAGTCTATATTCGAATACAGAGAAATAAATTCCCGTGATTAAAATAAAATGGTATATTGGTAGTAGAACCATGCCAATCAAAATTCAGCAAGATAATACTAAACCACATTGCAGTGTGCTTGATGAGGAAGTTTTTCGCGATAGTACTGAAAATGAGTGGAACAAAAGAATTATTTCAATGTCTTCAATCATTACAACACAGTCCTTGTCCAGTATTGATGAACTCATTGTGACCGTGTATAATGCACGAGATAAAATAACGGCGGAAAAATAAAGAATGTTTTCATTGCAGAATTCTATATACCAGCAACCTCATATAAGCAAGGACAAACTGAGTTTGCAAGGAACATTGTTACACAATGTAGTTTGTTCTAAACCCACAATTCAAGTAGCACTTTAGGAACTTGATTGTTTATAGTTACTAATTTGTTAAATGCTACTCATTAGTATTAATTTTGAAATGATTTCCATTTTATGGTATAGTTTAGTTGTGAAAATACACTTTATATATCCCTTTGCATATTTTTTTATAAACTTGGACACTTATTTGGAACAAATAGAATTTCTAAATCAGAAACTTATTTTGCGTGAAATTTGTCAAAAATCGTACCTATTGACCTCATGAAATTGCGCAGCCGCGAAATTTACCAAAAATTCCTTGTAAAACCCTTTTTATTACAAAAAATGTATCAAAAAAGTATTCTACAAACATCGCGCAAAAATTAGTAATGACAAAACCAATAAAAAAATTGCACAAAATATATTTTTTGCATTAAATTGATCATTAACGCCTAAAAGTGTCAAAAAGTAATACTACTCTTAACATTAACGTTAAAATCATATGAATAGTATTTACTATTTATTAACATGATGAAATCCTGTTAATGTATACAAAATACATCAATGGTACTGTTAAGGGTCTTGATGCTCTGAGAACGAATGGTGTAGACTCAAACAAGAAATGTACATTTTGTGTGTGAATTACAAATTATGAGAATGGTGTAGACTCAAACAAGAAATGTATATTTTGTGTGTGAATTACAAATTATTATTAATATTATATAATTATAACAAAATTGCAATAATTTTATTACATTTATTAAATTAATAAACTATGTTTTAAAAATGTAGTAATTGTATTATTTATTAGCACTAAAACTATCTAAATAAATACATCAAAATAAGATTTTATGAAAGAACTGTATTATAGTCATAAATATAAATAGTGTTAGTGTAAAATAATTCTATTAACTAAAGATTATAACATCCCTTCTGAAGTATTTAAACTTACCGTAATGTAGGTATCTTAGTAAGCAAGGCATCACAAACAGTTACGTCACCCTTAATGGGCAGAGAATGGTTCCTTTCTAATTCAAGTCGTAAGGCTCTCACAACCGCTTGACTTAATCTACTAATTTCACCTATACCTTTGAGGCCAGGACGATCTGCAAAAACAAATATCAATGTAAACAATTTATTTAAAGTAATAGATACATAATTATTTTATTGATATTTATGTCATTTGTTATAGTTCTTTACTTTTTTATCTTTTCTAGTTTTATTTATACTCTTTCTGTAGATACATAATTATTTTATTGATATTTATGTCATTTGTTATAGTTCTTTACTTTTTTATCTTTTCTAGTTTTATTTATACTCTTTCTGTATAATTTTTATGTTCTATATTTTTATAAATTATGCCTGTATTGGTTCTTCCGTTAGACAATAAATTAATATTTTTTACAGGGTTAGTAAAATTACCAAAACACCTAAATAAGTTTCCAAATATTAAAAAAGTTTATGAAATTTAAATAAGCTATCGTTTAAACAGGGTGTACATTTTACTATGAAACATTTCTTTTTTCAAATAGAACACAGAATTTTGATTTTTTTTTTAAATATTTGTATTATAAAATTTATAATTTTTGAAATTTGTTTCATAGACATTTTCACAGGTTGGATTTGTTTTTTATTTTGGATTAATTGGATATATCTCAAAATGATAAATTTTATAAAAATATTATTCCTATAAAAAATTCTTAGAAAAAAATGATTTAGGTCTTCCAGTAGTTTTGACTAACCCTGTATATGTAAATTAGTAACTGTCTGTCTTATACGTTCAATGTTAGGAATTCAAGTAATTTAATAGGTAATGTTTGGAACTTGGAATGAATAATATTCAAGTGTCCTTTTTTTCTTCTACTAGTATTGATTAATTAGATGATCATCAGAAATGTTTTGAATTTATTTTAGGTTATGTCTGTACTATTGGTACAGATTTCAAAATCTTAATATTTTTTATTATTACCTGGTGAAAGAAGTACACATGCAGAATATAAAGCCAGTTCTGTTTCTGTCAGTTTCAGTTCAGCTACACTTTTAGATACTTCAAAGACACACGTTACTAGCTTCATTTCTGCTGTATCCGATGTGAAGAAAGCCTCTTGAGGCAACATTGTGTCACCGTATAATACGCAATTTTGTGAAAGATCCAGATAACGGGACATCCTTATAATTGCCAGCTCAAAGCTTCCTAAAATACAAACAAAATAACAATATAAATAAATCATAAATTGTAATCATTATTGCGATGAATAAGATTCATACATACCTGCTTTCAGCAATACGATTTGATCGTCTTGCGATAATTTCATAAAACCAGGTACCATTTTAGCAAACTCAATAATTTGTTGAATTATCGTGGTGAGTTTCTGGGCGCACTCCAACCAAAGTTCTTCGTGCGCCATATTCTTATAGTACAGAAGTCGTGAGAGATCATGCGGTTTTCGGAACATCTCATGTATATGTTCCAATTGGTACAGACAAGTACGGGCGTGTGCGTCTGATATTGTTTTCGATAACAATTCCGATATTTGACTTGGATCTATAAATGGAAATTATTAATGAATATTTGAAATTCAATTAAAAATTATTTTGTTTAATTTATTTCTTTCATAAAGTTAATTAAAATTAACGATATGCATGCTTGCAATTAACTAAAAGCAAACATGTAATAAACTAAATTAAAAAAAAATAATAATGAAGCCGTTGATACAAACACTGCAGCAGCATTTGCATCTAAGGTTTACGCAGACAGTCACAATATTTGGAATAATTTTATGTTAAATATTAATAACGGGTATGAAATGTGCAACACATTTTATAAATTAGATTGAACAAAAATTTTATCTGAGATTCTAAAGTAACTTTATTTATTATTGTTTGAAATAACAGAAAATCTAAAACATAACTATTTTTATAAGTCCATCTTAAGAATTAAAAGTAGCATTTACTCAAATCAAGTTGATAATTGTATAGTTCTCAAATAGTTTAAACTTGTTTTTTTGATTTCAGTATTAAATAATTATTCCAAATAATGTTTTAGCATTATAACAATGTCTGGTGAATTAATTAAGCAAAGCAAACAAAAATTCCACACGAGTGACTTACTAGGCAAAGAAACTGGTTCACAATCATCGCTACTTCTTTGCTGTATACTTTGTGAACTGGTCTGCTGCCTCGCATTATTAGATTGCACGTTGGGTGAGTTAACAAACGTGGTGCTGTCAACATAGCTGGGCACTAAAGTGTCCACCGAACCACCTTCTTGCTTGATAGATACCACACTAGCCCCTGATAGATTATTACTATTAGTTGTAGTTTGTGTTGCCGCTCGTTTAAACGAGCGGGCATCAGATATCGATATTGTTTGCTTGCCGCCACCACCACCCCCGCCATTGTTTGTGTTAGTATTTCCTACACCAAGTTACAAATGAGAGATGCATAATTGGATATTATTAAGTATTTTAGTAAAGTACATTCATTATCTATTATCACTAATTTTTAATCATTATTTAACTCAAACCATATAATCAGGAATTATTTTTTAGTTAATAAATTTTATTTTTTAAATTAATATTATAATTCCTAACTTTTGGAATGGTGGCCCGGATAATCAAAATTTTGTTAATGAAGGAACTCAACTACATTGATGATAGATATGATGTGCTTATGCTGTTTCCAAATTATAATACATTAACTTTTCGATATCAAACATTGTGATTTTTAGGTCTCTCAACTATTCTATTCAATATGTTTATTACACTTCAAAATTAAATCTTAGTAATGTTTTATAGTTTGGAAACAACTTCATATGATAATTAATAATATGATGATGTATTGTAGGAAGCCATTGCTTACCTGTAGTTACTACATTAGCCATCAGACTTCCTGTATCACTGAGCGCATCTAATCCCGGTCGAGGATCGTATGCTGTTGTACTATCTACATAATCTGCAGATATGTCATAACCCATTGAGTTTGTTTGCACTTGTGCCTGGCCTGTATAGTACGTAGGTGTGTATGTTCCAACATCACTATTATATGTATATCTAGAAAAGAAAATAAATATTTAATTAAAAAATTTAGTAA
Source organism: Tachinus rufipes (assembly GCA_963932245.1). Taxonomy (NCBI): domain Eukaryota; kingdom Metazoa; phylum Arthropoda; class Insecta; order Coleoptera; family Staphylinidae; genus Tachinus; species Tachinus rufipes. The sequence continues at coordinate 87,601,890 of OZ010743.1, forward strand.
ATCTTTGAATTTATTGCAACAAAAACGTATGGTAGATGCTTAAATACTAATGAGGATTGCAGAACCAAACGATACATGTATTTATTCTTCTGATAAATCTAGTGTGTAGAGTAAATTATACTTGCTTAATACTGAAGATTACAGGTTACAGAGCAAAATGTGTATTTGCACTTGCAAAATATTAAGAGGGCAGATGCAGTGGTCAAGAAAAGGAATGTCAAAGTCGTGTGGCATTTGGCATCTATTCAAATGCCAATAGGGCAAAATTAAGTAAAGCATGTTAAACTGTATTGGAATTTTGGCAGTGTGAATCTATTTTATGCAAAACATAGCAGTTAAATACACATTAGAATACTGACCTTTCCACACAAGAAAACACTAAATCTCAAAAACTTGCTTATTAGAAGATTGTCTTAATCAACTTAGACCCTAGGGAGAGATGATATAGAATGCTCTCAAACAAAAATCTTTGATAGTTAGTATTAGTATAAAAAATAATCTCTACCTTCGTGGTCGAAATCACATATTAGATCGTTATATTTCGACAAAACGTGATCAAAGGCATATTTCGTGGTCGGAATTTTATATGATTTTGTGCCTGACAAAAACCATTCTTAAGCATTGGGAGAGTTGTCTGGAGATTCAGAACAAGTTCAATGCAAATGATTTCCTCCACACACCGACAAAGAAAAGTAATTCAAAAAGTTCCATTTTCTGAGAATAAAAAAACTATTTTCCACAGACACACTGTCTTAAAGTATTCTCCAAAACTCGCATAAATTACACGCAATATATGACAGAACAAAGCAATAAATACAGTAGATGATTCACATGGACAAAACAAGAACGGTGAATAACATCATCCTTCAACTACCCCGCATTGAAAATGTTGTGTTTGCAGATTTTGCAAACCCAGTGAGTAATATTTGCAAACAATGCAAAAAAAGATGCGTATCTACATACCTCATAGATAATATCGTTCTTTCTACCACATCCACGGAAGATAAATTAGCCAAAAGAATTAAAATTTTAAACGTGTTTGCAGATTTTCCATACATAATTTATAAATACAGCGTAACTAACTACAGAGCAATAGTACTTGGCAAAGAAACTCCACAAAAGAATATATTAATCTTCTTCTTCTTATAGTGCCGTGCTCGCTATGAGTGTATGTTTGTGGTGTGCAATTAATAATTCTACAGAAACATGCAGGACCGACATTTTAACGTGGAATCCAAACCACAACAGTAAAGAAGCTTACTAGGCAGATACTTCGCTGGTTTGCCATTGCCTTGCAAAGGAGACGACCTCATCGAAATATATTTGATAAATTAGATATTGCATCAAAACCCTGCTCAGTCCTCGCACCAGATCATTGCACTATGGTCACCTCAATATATTAATATAATAACAAAACATTTAAAAAAACCCAAGCTGTATCAAAAAAGAAGTGGATGATTATTATTCACTACAATCTTTCTAATCTGAGCCAATCTACTACTACCCAGTTCTATTGTGAAAAGTTGTAAACAATGTACCAAAAACTACAAAATAACCAACCAACATTGGTTAACCCCAGAAGTCATTTTGCTTCAAGACAACGCGTTTAATTAAATTAAAATTAAGGATTAAGCATCAAAACATTACCTCGCCCACCTTATCTATCGCAAACCGATTTTTACCTTTTCGAGCTCTTTTTCGACAGAAAAATACAATAACGCATAAGCACGACATTGTTTGTCAAAACTTCATATTTGACTTCGCAGGTTAATGTTTCTTTTAATAAAACGGCAAAATAGTACTTATTTACTATACTATAGAAACTAGCAAGATTAACACGGTGCCAGGCAGTGTAGAAAAACATGTTTTCTAGTTGTAAAACTTTAGAATTCCAAGTCATGCCTTAGTTGCATTCCTCAAATCTCACAATAAAATCAAGAAAAGAATTGCAAAGAAAATAGCGTTACTAAACAGCACAGCATAATCGTCTATTTACACATATCCCTTAAGTTGCGTAAGTATCAGAGTTCCGTCATTATAATACATGGCATGATCAAATCAACACGACAACACTTCAACAAACCAATAACCATCATACGATAGACTTGCCAGTAGTATCAACACTAGTGGTAAACTGCATAACCAGTTTGAAGGCATTAGCCACAAACAACAGGATAAGCTTGATCTGGATACCAAAGTAACAGATTATAGAAAGGAACCTTTAAACAAACCTTCTCCCAAAAAAAAAAAAATTACATTGATAGCAAACCTAATTTCAGGATCAGTACGAGTCCGGAAAACAAACAATCCGTAATAAACTTAAAATGGAAAAGTATCAGAGAATGAAGCAAACAAGACCATTCCTAACAGAACCATTACATATTACTCTAGCCAAAGTAATGTAGATAAGCCAAACAAAACTACAAAAGCTTAAAGGACTTATAACTGAACAATCCAGACGGATCTCGTTCGTATGTTGCGGATGTCTAAAAGACAAAGAAACTTTGTTATATTTGCAGATCAAGGTTTACAATACCCAACGTAATGCCTTCTTTGACACAAGCTAACCAAAAAAAAAATTCAAAGCAGTCCTTTGGCAAAAGTTTCTAGACTTCATTGAAGAAACGAAACTACGAAAGGAGTAACAACCTGAGGCGTTCCATAAAACTAACTGGACATACCACCTCAAGAAAGAAAAAAATATGTCGCCAACAATTTTTACATTTCGTGTACGTATCGCAAACTATAGTTGCATATAATAATGGGTATTATTTTGAGCTGTTTTGTGAGTCAACACACGCACCGCTTTTTTAAAATCTAGTATGAATAGCTCCCACGCAATAAAAAGACGTCAATAATTTAAAAAAAAAAAAAGATTCTAATAGACAAGAAAGTTGTGTTCTTGCAAACCTAACCACACGTATATCAAGTATCAGAAAACTGATAAAACTGAAAAATGTCAATATTTAAGCGGAGCTAGGATTTTTGGGCCCCACTGCAAAATATTGAAAAAGACCCACTCAGAGACTATTTTGAAAAAAAAAAACTACAATTTTGTCATATATTTAACTTTTTTTTTAAAATCCTGGGGAGCCCTCTATGCTTGTGAGCCCTTCAGAATTTACAGTGGCAGAGCTAGGATTTTTGAGCCCAACCGCAAAATATTAAAAAAGCCCACTCAGGGATGATTTTAAAAAAAAAGTTTGTCAGGTTTTAAACTAAACGTCAAGATATTTGCTCCGCCCGACTATTTAGTTCTAAAATAATTCAAATTGTTTTGATTACTTTACTTACCCTCCATTATAATTGTGGTGCAGTTGATCACTACTCGAAGGTGTCTGTTGTTCGAACACTGAACTGTCTGGTGCTGAATCACTTTGTGCCCTCAGCTGTGCCCTATGAAACCGAACTTCGTCTTCCACTTTTTCCCTTTGTTTCTTGGACATTCGGCCGAATTTGACAGCTGCAAATAAATCAATATTGTAATAAAATATTTAAAAAGCACAATATCATAAGTTATAATTATTAAATATTGCAAAATATCGTGAATCAATTTTAGAACGTTGCAAACTTAGAACAGCTTTTATTTAATAGAAGTAATTTATAGTACTATTTACTTTGTTAACAGCTACCCGCCCATAATTTTGTCACAATTTCATTACATAAAAAAATGAATTTAAACATTATCTATTAAGTACTGAGTATCTCAGAGGTTCATTTAAAAGATACGAGGGGCCTGACAAAAATACATTTTTTGTATTGAAAACATGGTCATGTGTGGCTTCACGTAGAAAACTGATAAACATTTTTTGGGACATGGAAGATATTCCCTTAATTGAATACATCTCTACAAACTACATAAAATATTTCTGAAAAAATGTGAATTAAGGTATTATCTAACTCACAATCTATTTTCTTCAACCTTTCCAGAAATGTAAATGACTACCAAAGACAATGTTTTTGAGACTGAACAAGTTGGCAGAAATAAATGATTGTCAGACAATAAATTGTGTAATAAAGTTACAAATAAAATTGATTTTGAATATAAACTTTGTAGTATTCTAAAATTTAAAGACTGCAACGAAATTGTATCGATATCCTGTGCAAATCCTTTGTTGAATAATAATGGCTTATAATTTTAATACAATTTGCAGCTAATTTAGAATAGTATTTATAAATTGGAAACTAATCCTTCTCTCATTAAATTTATATGCGAAAATATCTAGATAAACTTTAACAAATGTGCAATTGCATAAACATGCACATTAAACTAAGTTAATTTATAACAATCCAGATAATAAGAGGTGCATAATAAAGCGAGTCTTCTTGCTACATCTAACTGAAAATTATTATTCTTAGGAGATAGTGAACGTTCACTAATGGAACGTCATTGATCCGTGTTCCTCCTATTGTTTTACAAAATAAATCGCATTTGTGTTTCAGCAATCACATTTGCCACATCGAAAAGTCAATAGCTTTGTTCTGATCCCAACCTCCTCCTATTACGTTAAAATAATATGCAAAAATTTTATATTGTGCGGAGCTAATAATTACTATATGCGCTCTTCCCACGTCTATATGGTAAAATAATAATTTAAAAAAGACACCGCACCATTGTGGCTTTATCTCGTTACAAGTTTGAATGCAAAAAATGTTATTAGAGAAACAATGAAGGCACGCATGGTTAATGCGCGAGGAGTTTCTGTGTTTATAAGACAGCGGATTTTCATGCGCTCGCCTCTTTATGTACTGTTTCAATCGCGGATGACGCAACGATACGTCACGCAGTTGAATACCCGCTATTCCAGTTGTACAGCTAACTTTTGTAAATCCGTATAACTAATTGATTTTCCGCTATATCGTGGCAACCAACTGCGAAGCGGTGTTCTATGCTGGATTATTTTTTAGAATGCCCATTGTTTTTTTCTGCTATTTTCGTTGCCTCCGGTGCTATTTTCCCATTATCAAATTTAATCCTACTTAAATAATAAGGAAGAATGTGAGTCATAAAACAGTTATTATGCTTTTATTGTATTGTTTTATTTTCGTGTGTTTAAAAAAATATCTAATGGTTGGAGAACGTTAGAAAACTGTTGGTTTGTAGTTTACCATAAAATTATATGATTAATGAAGCATTTAATATGCTGTTCGCTATGGACTATTAATATTTCTATAAATTGCTTTATCTAATTTTGTTTGTATATGTTTGAAAGATAATTGGATCCAGTTACCAAGTGCCCATTGCATTTGTATCTATCCTATAATCATTTTTAATAATAATTAATTATTACTTATGTAATTCAATTATACAATCAATTTATATTCGGGACAACAAGCAAGCCGCATCAAAATATCCGTTCGCTGCATATTATAGGGAAGCGGAAGTACTTAAGTATGAGATTTTGAAATAATATATTATAGATAAATAAATAAATTAAAACTTATTAATATTAGAAATAAATAGCGATTCTTATAATTTAGTGTACTTTATCTTCCAAAAGTGGCTGTAAGCTATAAAAGCATTATTCAATATTTCAAAGAAAAGTTTCCGTACGTCTTCTATCATAAAATTTATGTTTTTATTAATTAACTTTATGCCAAGGGTGTGTAGTGGCAGGCCCAACCCTTCGAAACTAAAAAATGCAATAAATACATCGTGTTCTTTTAATTCCTCTTTTTGGTCATCAGTTAAAATATGCAAAGAAATTAGATTACAGCATTTCATTTAAAAGCAACAAGAGAACATTTTCACTCTGATTGATTTATTATCAGCCATGGAAAGAGTGACAAAAATTGTTTTGGAGCAGTTTTATTATTCCAGCCATACATAATGTTTTCAAGTAGTTGATTACCCATTCCCATCAGTTGCCATTTATTTGTTCACAAAAAAATCTAAAGAACTGTAACAGTTCGTTTCGATGTACGTTGCTTAACCTCAATAAGCAAATTATAATACATTCCATAAACCATAAACAAGAAAACTCAAGAAATCTGATCAAAACTATATTATGTCATCAAATACAAATCTCAAACTAATTTTCACTTTTTACCTTTTAATATATTCTGACATCACAATGCATTATATATTCCAATAATTTAAACCAGGAACTATTATGACTAAAAATAAGATTGCTATAACTTTTCGCATCACAAGAAGTACACAGTACGCTCTAAGTAGTCCTTTTAAGAATATTATTATTAGATTTTGTAAGCGTGTGTTATGAATCAAATGGCGTTGTTTTAATATCTGACTGCTTAGCTAACTTTGAAGTCGATTCTTTTAGTAAGTAATTTATAGTTTTCGGAAGCCGGATTCGGTCTGATTGGTAACGATATTCGGGGACATGTTTCCCAGGTAGTAAAATTAGCTACAGGAATCTGAGGTGGCAATTTAGTGCAATCTGTTCAATTGGTGGTATTTATAAATAGAAGTAAAACCTTCTTCTATTTCTAAATACCTCAGCTGATGATATAGATAGTTCACTCTGGGAATGAAACGATTATCATAATCGTCATGCTTCATTACTGATTATAAAAGTAGGCATGATGTAAAAGTCTCCTGAAACAGTGATTAGTTCGTATTAGAATTATGACTTATGATTGCACATCTTTGCCAAATTCTAATTTTGATGATCCAATATTCAATTTGAAGTCAATTTTTTTAGAAAGTAATTCATAGTTTTTGTAAACCGGATTAGGTATGATTGGTAACGCTATTCGGCGACTTGCTTCCCAGATATTGAAATTAGCTACTGGAATCTGATTTAGTGCGACCTGTTCAATTGACGGTATTCCAATTTTGATGATCCAATATTCAATATTTAAGAAAAATGTGGGCACTTTAAATTTTTAAACACATATTAGTCTTACGATGGTACAAGGAAACATTATCGCAGTAAGATTGAACACCACAGATATCTAAATTCTTGATTATCTTAGAACATATAATGCAAAATATTCTAAATTTCAAACCTACGTCAGTAATTTGGTTCAAGTATAGAATTTCTTTGCTAGATGCCTGCAATAAATTGTCATAATACTGCCAACAAAATCTTTTTTTGATTGTCAGGAGTTGTTCATGGACTTTTGGATTTGTTGCTATCAACAAATGAGCGTTTAATGTGTGTGATGCAGATTATTTATGATTTGTTAAAGTCCCAATAAAAACTTCTTAATAATAATACGTTTATTTCTTGCCTTTCGGCCTTGAAAATTACATTTACAAATACAATTACAACTTCCCAAAATAATAAAACTTAATCCTTATAAAATTAACACAATTAAGAAAATTTGCTTCTCTGTTCGTATATTTCTTTTCTTCGTTTTTTAACTGCCCTCATCCATTCTACCCCTCTTCCGTCCCCTTTCAATATCTCATTTTTTCCCATCTGTTCTTCTCTCATTTCGTTACACTCTTTCAACATATGTTCTATAGTTTCCTTAGTCTCTCCGCACATTCTGCACATTTTCAAATCCTCTTCCATCCAAAATCTTGTCACTTGCTCTTCATTACCACATCTGAATCTTGCAATCATCTTTTTGTCATCTTTACTATATCTATCGCTCTCTAAGTACATTGGCAATTCACTTTCTATAATATGTTCATAATTTGCGTTGTACCTAGACTCTTTCACTCGCATTCTCCTTTCTTGCCTTTGTATATCTCTATCTCTTTCCATAATTTCGTACCATGTCTCTCTCCCAGATTCTCTCATTCTTTCAATTTCTTGGCTCGCATATCCATTTCTATTGTAATAATTTTCCCTGATCTCCCCTAGCTTTTCATTCCTTGCTCTCATTTTCTCTTTCATGCATTCTTGTAATATTTTGCATTCGTGTCTCTGTCTCATTCTTTCTTCATACTTCATTGCTCTTTTTCCTGCTTCTACTCTTAACTTATCTTTTTTGACTTCCTCCAGCACAATATATGCTGGAGTTTCTCTATTTAAACCTAACACCCATCTCCAATATTTTACATGTATTGCTTCTAATTTTTCTTGTTCCTTCCTTACTTCTTTACTAGATGTATGTTTCAAGAAAAATAAAATCCCTTTCAAATACTTTAATTCATTAATAACGTATTACCAAAACTCCATACAACCTTAGGCCCTGCAATTATTACTAAACTGTTTAAAATTAGTTCTAATAAAAGAACATTGATACCTTCCAAATTCGTATTTGTTTCTGAATTGTGCTATCTGCTCTCAAAAAGGCAAATACAGCCTAAGCGCTCTGAGAATTTATTAAAATAAACTTATATTTGCGAGAGTTCCAAGAATGTTCAAAATGGGTTTGTCTACAATAGAATTCAGTCAACGTTCTCATTGTAGAAAATCTGTTGAAATTTGGCGGCTTAATAGCTTCAGATTCAATACGACTTCTTCTTTTTGTGGTGTCTTGCCTATGTTCAGGCGTTGGCTATAATAGTGTCACTAATTCAGTGGTACCTATCTCGATCACTTGCAGCTCGAAACCGTTCATCAACTGTTAAGCCTGTCCATTGTCTGATGGTGCGCAACCATAATAGATTCTTACTCTTCTTCTCGACCTTCCCTTGTATAATAAGGTGTAATAGATGATATTTCCAGAACATTTTTAGCATGCGGCAATAACATCATAGCTCAAATGTTTCCAGACAATTCATGATTGTTGTTTTTAGAGTCCAAGTCTCACATCCATACAACAGAATCGACCAAACGTAGCACAAGAACCCGTTGACAAAGATTAAAAATAGTTTTCCATGATCTGAATGCAACTCAAAACATCTCGATACGCTCAAGAATCTCTTCAGCGGAGTTATTTGACACATTCATCCAGCTCCAAACTCTCGGCTGTTATGGCAGTATAATCTGCAAATAGTGTTTTAATGTTCTCCCATCCAATCTTAATGCCTTCTGTTCTATCGTTTACAGCCTCTTGAAAGATCTTCTCAGAGTAGATATTAAATAATGTTGGCATCATTGCCTCACCCCTCGTTCAATTGGGATTTCCTGTGTCAATACATCGCCGACTTTGATTCTGGCTACTTGATTATAATACAGCTGTTTTAATAGCCTTAGATCATAGTTGTCTAGTCCTATTTTGCCTAGATATTCAAAAAATAGCTTATGTTAGACTCTTCAAATTCTTACTCTCTATGAAGCAGACATATACATTCTTCCAAAACTCGCACGTATTTTGTAGTTTCCGTATCTCCTATGTTTTCCATCGGGAGTATATGCGGTTATGTAAGACCTTTAAGAGAATTTTAAGGGTATGGCTCAATAAACTAATTAGCGTAAAGTCATTGCACCAAGACTTAGCTTCCTTAGGCAGTGCAATGAATAGAGATTCTAACCAGTCTACAGGTATTTGGCCATTATGATATATATTGTTGAACAGTTTTGTCAAGATATCTAAACTTTCATCATCTAGTAGATTGTTTTTCGGATGGAATATTAATTATCTGGCGCTTTGTTACTTTTGTTCTCCTTCTCTACTTCAGCATTTAGAATGGCTGAGCCTACGTTTACATTGAAAGTTATTGTCCTGGAAAAGACCTAATACGAGGGTTGCTATTTATGTATTAAGAACTGGCAACACTGGTATTGCCATGTGAAATCTAACATTGCCATCGTAAAGTTTGACATTTTTGACATTATACGTACTACGTTTTGACGTGCGAGCACTATTTGTGTTGTTTACAGTAAGTTGAAAATTTCATCTCGGTCAAGAGATAAAATTAAGTCGCAAAAATGTGAAACCTATGATTTATTATGACTTTCGACGTGGTCTAACTCAAGAACAGTGCTTCAATCAACTGAGTTCAACTTTTGGCAATGAAGCGCCATCCACAGCAACTGTATATCGCTGGTACACTCGATTCAAACGTGGCCATAGTTCGCTCACAGACAAAATTAAAGAAGATCGTCCAAAATTGGTCGTTGTGCCGGAAAATATCGGTGCTGTGCAAAAACTAATTGAAGAAAATCGTCATGTGACATATCGCAAAATCGAGACATGTTTAAACATTAGTATGACTAGCATACAAAAAACCTTTGTTGACAGATGCTCAAAAAATGCTCGTGTCGATTGATACCGTAAAATGATTACAAAATACAACTGTGGTGCATCCAAAGCCGTATACAGCATCGTCACAGGTGACGAGTCGTAGATTTATGCAGTTTGGGTGTTTCAATGTGAAGAAAAGCCAACAAAAGTTGTTTGTTTTCGAAGAGTTAAGAAGCAAATGGTGGCGTTTTTGAAAATCAAAAAACGGTTAATTCAGCGTGGTATACTACCATTTATTTGCCCGAAGTTTTTGGTAAATTAAGACAACAACCCAAAACAACGAATCATTTTGCATTACAACAATGCAAGCTCACACACATCACATGAAACAAACGAGTATTTGGACATACAAAAGATCGAATTGAGGGGTCATCCGCCTTACAGCACCGGCCTGCAACTAATGACTTTTTTTTGTTCCTAGTAATTAAAGATAAACTGCGTGGACAACAATTTTTATCGCCCGAAGAAGCGGTTGAAGTCTTCAAAACGCATGTATTAGAGCTATCATCTTCGGACTGGACTTTGAAAAGTGGTTCAATCGCATGCAAAAGTGTATACATCTTAAAAGCAATTATTTTGAAAAGCTATAAAATATTTTTGATAACATTCATTTATTTGTTCTTTCTATTCTCAATACATAAATAGCAACCCTCGTATATACTTCTCCCATACTTTACAGCGCTTGTCATTTTCGCTTATAATGTTCCCATTGCCGTCCTTTAGTATAATTGAATGTCTTGTTTTCCATATTTCTGTCATTTCCTAAAGCTTTGAACCATGAAAGTCGTCTAATACAACAAAAATAAAATTGTAAATAATATATATTGTATTAAATATGAAAAAATTGTAGACGGTAAAATCTAAAAATCTAAACTCCAATCAAGATTCCCGTGCTTGCTAAAGATGCAAACCAAAAAAAATCTCTGTAAGTCCTTCTTATGTTGCTGTAATTATGAGTACTAATTGAGTAAAACCGATTCAGTGAGTTGAAAATGGATAATGACTTAAGTGCATTGCTCAATATTGAATGTAATGTGTTTTATTACTGATATTATAGAAAAATATTCTCCATTCCCACAGCAAATTATTTTGTAATACAATGTTATCGCAAAATTGCTGTATGCAGATGGTTTGTAAAAAGCTTATTATTCACCACATTTAATGATCTGGACCGGTTGGAAACGGTCTTTAGAGTAAACACATAATTTCATTCATTTAACAAAATCCCTACTCAACTGTCCACACTTAGGAAGTAACCAGAGTTCTCGCCAGTCCCACAGCGCTTTATGTCATATCAATGTGAGTGTGCTATGAAAATAATAACAAGTCTTCCGTGAACAAAAGCAGTAACGACTTCAATTAACTATTCTGTTTTACCATGTTTTATGATGGTGATCTCAGGAAAATAACTAACGGAATATTGTTTTTCCTTTCTATTGATGTTGGTAGAGTAATGTAATTGGTAAACTAGATAATACTTTCCAATGCTTATAATAACAGTGTCAATGTAAATGTGTTAATTACAATATGATGGTATAGTCCTACCATGGGTAGAAGCAGTAGAAGCACTAGAGACTTAAATTCTCCCTAACTCAATCAACAGAATATTGGATATTTAGTTGTGATGTTTTGTTAATAGGTAAATTACCTTTTCAATGTTTATAGTAGTCACTGGCCAGGACCTACGGGATTTACAATTCTGCTTTATAATAGATTGATCTTATTTAGAAGTCGAGTGAGCAAGTTATGCAGCCGTGAGCAGGTTTACAGCATTTGAGGCATAACTTTATAAGTTCAAATTAGATTTGTTCTAGCATTCTAATCTGCCAGCATCTACTGCACTCAGTAGTCTAGAGTTCAATAGGCAAAGCTTATCAACAATAATTCACATAAAATAGAATAGATAAGATACCAATGACGTTGAGTAATTTGTTGAAATGAACACTCGTACGTAGAATTGTCGTATGGCAAACACCTCTGAATCAATCGTACGGTTTTGAAAGATAAAATATTTAAAAAATCTATTGTTGCATTATTAAATTATTAGACAGTAAGCTTGGTAAAAAAACTATCCTAACCTAATTTTGGCGTTAACATAAGAAATAGATTTTTGATAAAGCCAAAATTGCTGCATATGAAAAAAAAAAAAACAACAAACAACAACAACACCTTAACTTTGTTTATATGATTGCACTAACATATTTGTTGAAAACTTACAATTCTTAAGAATTGATGTGTTTGAGAAAATTACTCATGTAAATGCAAAGTTTGTATTTATATCAAGACAAAAAATATAAATTTAATTAATACTATTTTTGTTATTTTGTTATGTAGTAGTGCGTGGCTCATTAGATAAATATTGATTATGGCTTCTACTAATAAAAAAAATATTCTAATATATAAGGTAATAAATGCAAACTAATTAATCTTTTTAATCGTTTGTAAGCTGTGATGCAAGACACAGCGGCGAGAGTTGCATAACCACACACAACTACATAATCAAATAATACTACTAAACCTAATAAACTTTTCAATATTTATGGTGAAATTATATTTAATAGTTAATAATAAATAAAAACATTATTAATAGCAACTTCTTAATATTCATTTGTTGTATAAAGAGCATTTCAGTACATTAAACAATTTATTTTAGTAATTTAGTTTTGTATTTTATTTTTGATCCTGTATATTATAGTCAATAAATTATTATTATTAAGTAGCGATTGTTATTCATAGCCGACAGACACTTTGAAAATGTATTCCCATCTCAAGAATTAATGGCATATATTTATACATGTCGCTGCAAAAATATCTTATATCCCGCTTCAGCATAGATATGTTTAAGATTATTTTATACAATAACCACAAATGGAATTAAATTTAAAACGATTTCATTTTCTAGAAGCATGTAATCCATCAAAACTTGAAATTAAGTATCTTTCATAATTTACTTACTGACTTAGAAACCAATATTATAATACATGATTGATGACAAACATGTATTAACTAAAAATAGTCTTATATGTAATCCCTACATATATGTTCTCTGTAACATAAAAGAGCAAAAGACAATCAAACTAAAAACAAAAGGCCGACTTATCCTGCACAGGAATTGGTGTCATATCGAACGTCAATTTGAAAGAATTTACTGAGGACAAAAGTCGACAAAAGTCATGCACATAAAAGAGATCACCGCATACTATATTGGAACAAGGAAATGTCGAAGCAAACTCACGAAAGGGACTTCCAACGAAAGTAATTTAAGAGGAGGGGATTCGTTTTTCTATGAATATGTATAGAGCCTGTTCCATTGATTATTTCTTCAGGAATTAACTAAGATTTTTTTCTGGGCATATGGCATGCTATCCAATGTTTAAATCAACGTAAATAAACATTACTGGATTAACCACTTTTATATACAACAGAAACCATAACATAAATAATATCTGTACTCTGATGTTTATAATAAAATAAAATTTTAACAAACTAAAGATCAATGAGAGTGTAAATTTATTATTAGTATATTTTAACTAACTTCACAATTAGTTGGTAATAGAAGTTTCATATATCAAAACATGAGATACACAACATCACTAGGAAATGCAACTTTCATGAAAGTTTTGCAATTTACACTAAACTTTTAACTGGGCCTATTACATATACGTAAATCTCCATTAAATTCTGTATGTTTTCTTAGTAATTTCATCCCTGGTGAACTAGTTTAATGACAATCTACAAACTTAATTCAAAAAGTTTTTTTGTAGTTTTTTATGCATAGATCACAAATTCACAGCTAACTAGAAGAAGAATGAACATGTGTTGCCTGATTAACTGCTTAAATTATTTATTTTACGAAATATACTGCTACATTATTAGTATAATTATATAATTAAATAAACCAGATGACGAATGGTCGAATAAAAATAAAATATGAATTGTTAACATGATATGCATATAAAACACACATGTACTACAAGAGTTATGCAACGAGGCAACGTACGTATATCTGGTTACGTAACAATCCGGCCGCTGCAGTTATTACAAGCACTCACATAATTGATACGAGATAGTATTTTGAAGTGAATATCTGCGCCTATCAATCTGTCCTATCTACACACTCAATACACAAGTGTAATTATCATTTTATTGGCTTGGAAATGTAGAGCAACATTTATACATTTAATGTCTATAATAAATGAGACTATAAAAATATATATGTCTTTTATGATTGCCGATACCAATACAATTTATTAATATAAATCTTAAAAATTAAATTAATACGTAGTTGTTCATTCAAATTGATGCAAATAGTATTCCATCGTGAATCTCGCCACTGATAATTTATAAATCATTAATCTTCGCGTATCTTACAATTAACGAGTTGCAAAATATCGGCTGGCCAAGAATTTTAATTTGTCACGTGCTGCGGCCGTTTCGTAATCGCCAATTTACATTTAAATCTCGATATAAAAGACCATTAAAATTACAGCGTGTAATGATATTTTTCTTTTTAAATGGCTTAATTGGTAATGAAGATAATATTGTCAATGCACGATTTAGTCATTCATAATGCGATTGTAATGACGATGATGCATGAAAAAGAAAGGGCAATGAATTAACTGCATTAAAATTTTTACTTCTTTTGAATTTTAATTGTCATGTAAATATGAATTTATTTATAAAATACATGAAACAACGAAACAAAGATTGGCATACAATAATTTGGTATTATCATATTTAAGAATCGTACCAGTATTGATTTATTGATATTTAATGTTTCGTCATCAAGTTGCCAATTATGGCGTACTGAGCAAGCTATATTTTCATGAAAATGCAGCGGCTCTGAATGTTCTTGAAAATACAGCGGCTAAGTATTTTCTTGAAAATACAGCGGCTCTGCATTTTCAGCAATTAATACGTAAATGCTCGATTCTGATTGGCCGATACAACGTCTTGTAACACATTCTCACTATAATATTTGAAAATTGCATTCTCAGTTTTGTAGCCTAACTGGACCAGTTTCAACAAGAACTATTGGTAGTAACTATATATAACCAATGACCTAATAATTTGAGATTGATCCACCTTGTACAGTATAAAGAAAGGATGATGTAGTTACCGGAGGTAAGTTATTAATAGCAAATTTTGATTTGGTTTATAATTCCATAAATCCATAGAAAAAAAAAAGACAACCATTATACAATTGTTTGTAATATATTCTAACAGAAAACATGCAGCATATATTAAGGTATAATTTATCACCTATTGACTATGTTGAGACATGATAAGTAAAACATAGCAACACAGGAAGCCTTCAATCACTTGATGTTTTACATAGAAGAATTCAAGAAGCGTGAAATCAAAATTAATTTGGTATTTTTACTATATCGACCATACCAAATCTGGAAAAAATCCTTTGGCTCTTATAAAGCACGTTAACAACTCTGCCGCTTCAAATGCTTCTATTTAATTAAAAACATAATATTTGTATGATTCTAGAATAATTTGATAATTGTGTGATTTTCAGGACTCAATAGCTGCCAGTTTCTATGTACTTCTGTATTGATATTGATATAATACCAGTAATACTGACAAACATAAAAAAATAAATAATTTTTTTAGTTAGAAATAAACAAATGATATCATTAATCAAGTTTGGGGAATTAACAAAACACGCCGATTACTAAGATAACTTTATCAGTACAATACCACTTATGACTGCACACTATTGTTATCGTTTTCAGTCGTAAACATCAAATAATGTTTGTTAAAGTGCCAAGCAACTATTCAAAACCGATCTATAAACTGTTCCAATTAACATAACAAATGATTTAATTGAAATACCATATGTTTCAATCAAATCCCAAAGCTCACATTTAATTAATGTTAAATTGAGTTGCCTTTGGTAAAGATAAGCGTTTACGTTTAGATAGCATGTTTCGGAAAAAAGGAAGGTAAGGTTGAAGTTCATAGCGCTTGCTTATCATATTTGGGTAAACTAAATCTGATAGCATAGACAATGGCGGCGTAATTAAAAAAAATATAGATGTGGAAGGAATAGAACGCTTAACTCTAGAACGTCTTTAGCAATGCATGTGCAAAAATTTGGGTAGATCATAAAAGAGCAAAGAAACATGTACCACAAAAGTCCTTAAGTGCATTAAAGAAAACGTAAAAAGATTAGGATTGATCTGAAGCACCTCAGAAGGCTGTAAACTCCAGATACTAGCTGTTTGCAATCTCTTTAACACAACTATCCAACCGTCGATTATAACTAAATCCCGACAGCTTGTAGTCAAGGGCTAAATAAACTTAAAGGCTCTGCATGCCCATTAATATAAAATGTGATGGCCTTATACGAGGTCTGTGCGCTGCCATTCTCCACAATTAGAACTGTTAAGAATCAAAACCATCCAATTAGAAAAGGTAAATTTCAACTCAAACAATCGAGCAAATTACTAAGAGGTTTGGAAAACAATAACGTATCAAACGACTCTCAATTCCTCCTTCTGGAAAAGCTCAGTAACAATTATTCCTGATTTCTAAATAAAGGTAAAATTGATCCAAACAGTCGAGAAAGGACTAGCTGGCCTCAGCGCTATCTTACCAATATAAAGCTATGCTACTTATCAACAAACATAAAAGTTCAATTTACTAATTGACGTTAAAAGTTTGCAGCATATGTTAGAGAAAATACGACCAGTCTAATGTCCTACATAGGTGAGTCACAGTAAACTAAACAATTGTTTATATGTACATAACAGCAAACATTTGGGTACTTAATATGAAGTGTACTAAAGTGTAAGAGTATTCAGTCCGCCAATCAAATTGCTCAATACCCCTAAAGCTTGTATATTGTGTTGTATTGTTATAGATTTAAATGTAACAGCAACACCGCCACCAACCAATTTCGCAAATGTAATATGCATGCAGCCAACTATATAATCTCGTCGTAAACGCAACAGAAGATACACTCATCTGATCTCAAAAACGTTCCAAAAACAAATGACAAAGAATTCATAGCCCAACTGACAAAACCGAGTTAAATCGGCTCAATGATGAGGTAAAAAAGACAATCAGAAAGCAAAAAATAGTGCTAGCAATCCGCCATTGAGTCTACAACAAAGATAAAAATCTAATGTGGAAAATACTAATACATTCATGGCGGAAGAAGCCTTAAACATACTTAGAAAGCAAAACCAAAGCATTTGCCTATTCTTCTCCTTTATTTGCCTTCTTTTGTTCACTTCTGAACGTAGGCCTCCCCCGATTTTTTCCATTTGTCTCGTTCTTCTGTAACTGAGTGCCACTTTCTTACTGCATCCTGCATATTGGTCGCCAGTGTATGAACTTATTCGTCCATAGATCGGTGCATAGCATGGCTACATGGCCCGCCCAACTCCACTTCAGTCGTGCTGTTCGTATCATGACATTTTGAACTCGCGTTTTTTTTTCTGATTTCCTCGTTCCTGATCCGATTCCTAAAGCTCACCCCCGTTCCATCGCCCGCTGAGTAGATTATAGTCGGTTCACACTTTTTACTGTTAGTGCCATAGTCTCCAATCCATATGGCAAGACCGGCAAAATGCACATGTCAATGGCTTTCCTCTTTAAGCCTAGAAGTATAACAGATTCTTTTAAAATGAACAGTAGCTTTCAAAGAACGCACGCCGGTCTTCAACTTGGACTTGGGCCTGTTGATAAGTTGCTTCAATTCTTGAATCAATTCGGTCGTCTAAGATAAGAGATATCATCACTCATTTCAAACTCAAATTGGCACCATGTCTAGATTGCATTTTAAACAAAATTTTGAGAACATTTTCTCACAAGGCTGTTATGATCTTCATAAAGGACGTCGCATTTTTTATCTTCATCGAAGAGGAGTATGGTAAATTCATTGATATCCCAAAAAAATTTAAAGAATAGACAATTTCCACAAACTTATCGCCCAATTAGTCTTCTATCAACCTTAAGTAAGATGTTTCTCAGAATTTAGTACTATCTCCCCCGCTCTTCAACTTGTATATATCAAACATACCATGCATCACGCATGCTGATGTTGTACACCTCGAGTCACCCAAAAGTCATTACGGTAAAACTTCAAGCGGCATGTAAGGCATTTAAAACTAAAGTACTGGGGAGTCAAAATCAACCCTCGGAAGAGCCCGGCTATACTTTTCTCCAGATAATATTCAATATCTCTTCACAAGAAGATTCCATGAATTTAACTTGCAGATTGCATCGTATTGCCTTAATTGGCAAAGCCAAACATACGCATGTCCAACTTGAGGTATAACTGCTTCATCCTATCTTAATAGAATAGAATCATTTCAAAGGAAAACTATTAAAAAAAAATTGTTAAAAAACCTTACTACATTCGTAACATCCAACTGAAAACTGATACAAGTCTCGATTCCGACAGAGATCATATGTTGATCTTAGCAAAAAACTTCTTCGATAAAATCGGTAATAACTCAGATTCTTGCCGAACAAAACAAACAGATTCTGAAATGCAAACGACCAATCAACATGCATGCTGTATAAGGAAAATCATAGCTCTTCAACCGCCAGCATACAAAACCATCAACTACGTGGCTGGCAAAAATGCGCACTTCTAAGAACCACTCGAAAACGTCACTTATAAAACACAATCAGATACAAAAGTTACTTCCTGGTGTTTTAAACCGGAAGTAGGGGTTCATCCCAGACCATGATAGGTTTGTCGCCCTTCTACTCTACATCTGATCATTTACTATCTATCGCTTACAATTTTATTGTGAATGATTGCTCTTTTGTTTTTTATGTTTGAAATAATCAATAAATATGTTTATTGCAATGAATTAATTTAATTAAAAAAAAACTAACCCACCGCTGACCTAACCCGTAATATTGTAATTTTAGAAAGACAAGCGTTAGAAGCTGCGGACAAAAAAGAATAGCAAATTCTTCAAACATCATTACAAAGGGTGATGCATTTAGAGATACTTTTTAAAATTTAAAAAAAAAAAAAAAAAACATTTTTACTGGGTAATCTTTATGATCTACAAAAGAACCATTTTGGACATTTAATTTTTATAAATTATTTTTTTTTTCAAATGTTAGCTGTAACTACAGTTAACATGGTCTATTCAGAAGTTCTAATTTTCGATGACGTGTTCAATCATTTTTGGTGGTATTTGGCAAATGACGAAAGTAATGTTGGTCTCCAATTCTTCAATCGTAGTCTGCTTATCCATGTAGACTTTGGACTATACGTAGTCTTAAAAGAAAAAGTCTAGAGGTGCGATATTACATGATATATGACATGGCGGCCAATTCACTGGTCCGAGGAGTAAAACTAACTATTCACCAAATCGTTCTCACAATGAAGCCATAGTTTCACAAGTTATGTGGCAAGTAGCGCCCGTTTTGTTAGAACCAAATGTCGTTGAGATTACCGGTTCTAATTTTAGGCAGCAAATAATCTGTTATCGTTGTGCAATAACAGGCGCCATTAACAGTTACGTTCCGGCCAGCTTTATAAAAAAAAAAATGTTGCACCAGCCCATAAACCACACCAAACCGTTGTTTTGTTTGAATGTAATGGCAGCACTTGAATATTTTCTGGTTGCTTTTCAGCTCAAATACGGAAATTTTGCCTATTGTCGTAGCTATTAAGCCTCATCGCTGAACAACATTTTGGTCAAAAATAATAGATCTTTTTGAAGCTTTTAAAGAGCTCAATGCCCGAAACAGTGACAATTTGGAAAGTAGGCCGGCTTCAATTCTTACATGAGTTACATTTTGTATACTTTTAAATCAAGATTCTTACGTAAAATACACCAAGTTGTTCCAAACGACAAGCCAAACTGTTGAGAATAGAAGCATACACTCTCAGCTACCGCCGTTATATTTTCTTTACTACGTGCTGGTTGTGGTCTATTTGGTCGCGTATCATCTAATAATGAATATTGAGTTGCAAATTTTTTAATTGTACAGCAAATTGTGCGTTCTGTAAGCCGATTATGTAAACCATAAGTTGCTCTAAGCGTACTAAACTTTTTCTTCATAGAGCGCTGATTTTTGTAGTACAACTGAATAATTTGTAGACGCTGTGCCAGGCTAATTTTTTTTATGATAAAATGTCAAACATTACTGAACAAAAATAACGTAACAGTTTAACTCGGCGCACACTTTATCTAACATAAAACCGCTACTGAAAAAAGTACCTCTAAATAAATCACCCATTACAAACCTAAAAACCAGGCTTTATTTTATAAACCAGTGCTAAATCAGATAATGGTAAACAAAGTGTCCAGGCTAGAGTGTTCTGACCAAATGTAAAAAAAATAGATAGACCGCTGCTATTTGCTATAAATGAACAGACGCAACAAAGACACCTGATAATTTTTATAGATCGCAGCTGGCATTTTCGAAAAGCTGACGTCTAGACTGCAGTCGGTATAGAACTGCAAAGCAAAGCTTTCATTGATAAGAACTTCGGATGAATCATCTGATTAAAATCAATCAAGCAAGCAAAAGTTAATTGAAAGCAAGCACATAGCTTATTTTCTCTTGGTATGTTATTACTATAATTCTAGAAGAACGCGTTTTAAAATTTTAAGATATTAATAGATGGTTATCAGACTGCTCATCTGAGAATGTTTCTGACATTGATGATATGTTTCAATAGTTCTGATATGTAAAGAGTAAAAGTAAGCACATTTATTTCATTTAGATCTAGCTATTCCTGTTCTGGCTACTAATCCCTTCAATAAATTGTGGCAATCATTATAGTTGAACAACTTCTCCATATAAAATAAAATATCATATTCCTACTAATCTTTGGAGATAATTTGATTATGCATATCTTGAGAAACACCAATCATAAATCTTTGAATTTGATAGTTTCCAGATCAGAACCCCTGGCGTTGTGTTGTAGATAAGTTAACAATTCCGGCTCTTAAAGTTAAGATTGATGCAACACCTGGACGATTAAATCAAATTAGATTTTTCTCAAACCGTTCTATCTTTTTTTTTGACAATGTTCACACATTTTTGGAGCAAATCATAGATTTATACCAATTGTTATAGAATTTTTTTTATTAAGGTCAACAATTGTTTTTCTTTTTTCGGAAAAAAAAGATTTACAAACTTTTTCGATCAGTTTGTACTCAAACATAAATTAAAGTGATTTTTTATTTAACTATAAAAAAGGCATTTATATAAAATCAGAATCCACATTACAATTTTTAATAAATCTTATAGAAGTTTTGATTTAATCAAAGTTTATCTCGGATTTTGATATTAATGTGTTTAAATAAATTATTTATTAAATTAAATTTTCTAAGGCGAGAATTAATTTGTGATTAAAAAAATATTTCGTAAATATAATTTTCAAATTTCTAACATCATTAAGCAAGTAAAACATATTCATCTCAATTGTTTTACAATAGTTACCAACGTTCAATTTCATGATTCCAAATGATGCGATATTTCAACAAAATATATAGAGAGCGAGATTATAAGCAATTTAAACAAATTAAGCGATTACGTCGGATTCCCCCTTTTACAACCTCAGTGGAAGGAAGGATTATATAACTTTGTAATTTTATATCTTATTAAAAATATATGCATGACTTACCATCTCGACTCATGCCAAGCCGAAGACATTTCTGTAGACGACAGTACTGACATCTATTCCTATTGACCCTATCCACCACACAGTTCTTGTTCCTCGGGCATTGATAGTTTACTACCGAACTCTGCGATCTCCTGAAGAATCCTTTGCATCCTTCACACGTGATCACACCATAGTGCACGCCACTGCTCTTGTCTCCACATACCTTGCATGGGATGATTTCAATTTGTGCTGAAACAAATAATATTGAATTAGTAAATAATAATACGTCAATAAATTTAAATAATGTAACTAACGCGAAATTTCTCTTAGTAAAGAATAAGGATCTTATATAATGATTTAGTTCCTATTGTATTTCTTCATTTTACTTAGTCATATTTTAAAACAATGCCAGACGTTATATAAAAGAGGCTTCGTACGCAATGTGAATACATAAGAAGCACAATACTAATTCATAACATTTTTAATATACTTTCAAAAGCAAACAGATATATTAAAGTTTTTTGATTTGTTTCAGATTCTAGGGCAGCAGGTGTTTTGTGCATATTAGTACGATTTCGAAACATATAATTGCATATCAAGACAAAACTATATCGCATGTAAATTAATTAAAATTGATTTATGTGCAAAACCCTGAACTATAATCAGACAAAACCCTATTATGTAACGCAATTTATATAAAGTAATCTAATGCTTGGATCAACGCACAATTTCAATTGGTATTAATTATTAATAAATGCACGTTCCGTCATAATTTTTTTCTATCCCATAATATATGGGAAAGTATTAATAATGACTCCCACAATTGATTTGAACTTTAATTATTAATTAATAATATTATTATTGCAGATAATTATTACAAATTTTATATAATATAACACAAGACATGAGTAGTCAAAGCAAATGATTCGATTTATTTATCGAGAAAGGGAAAATTGCAACTGAATTTTTTTTTTGTAAGAGACGCAAGTCATGGATGGCTATTTGACATCTAACACTCGTTGTGCAAAAAATATTTTATGTCACAAACAAATTTTAATACTAATTTATTGAGTATTGAAATACTTAGAGTTAACTTTCATGTTCTTAAGGAATGTTCTTCTATTCTATAATAATGATATAAAACGTCAATAATAATGATATAAAACGTCAAGGTCACGTTAGAAATTAAAAATTCTAGCAAATATTTTAAACGGCTTATTTGTTTAATTAACAATGCAAGAAGACAACAAAATTTATATAAAAGTTTGTTAACAATTAAGTAATATTTAAAATGTTGTAAAAAAATTGTAGCATTAGTGTTAAATGACATACTTATAATAAAATTTTCAAACAACGGTATTCAAATTGGGTGTTATGAATCATAATGCCCTCTCATAATGACTCCGATTTATATAATATATATATTTGAGGTTAGGGTATTTAAAAAAAAAACTGATGATGGCCTAACCGCCGAAACCGGTCTTAATATATAAAAATAAAATCAGCACAATAAAGTATAAAATTTTTATTAAAATACCCTAACCTCAATTATTGAAGAAGATATAGATAATTTAATGATAATTTTATGCAAACTAACTTATTATTATAATTCACTAAACCCATCAAGACTTTTAAGAAAATATCAAATCCCCTCAATTTGATTTAAGCAACATAAACAACATATTAAATACATGTTGCTTATACATATAATTAATCAACATAATTTTTGATTCCAAAATGTTGTTATATTTAATTACCTAAATATAACAACACCCGCTTTAATTTCTTCTAGATATTTATCAACGACCTCTGTCTCATTCGTGATATCATTATTATACCTCTGATGGAATTGGCACTTTTCTTCTCATCCTTATCATCATTCGGATGGTGAGAGGGCGGTGGCGTGGTGGAATCCACCGAATTGCAATCGTTGCGCCCTTCCCCAGCAGACCAGTTATCCCCGCCACTGAACAATTCTTGAAATGAGTCCATTGTACGCCACTGCTAACGTTCGTTCACTACCGGCACAGTTCGGAACAACTCGTCGCATGGCAGGGCCGCTAATTGGCCAATAACCACTTCAAAATCTACTTAAGACACTTTGATTTAAATTTATTTAATAAATTTTTATTTAATTTTTCTTGTATCAAGATCACTTCATCGGACGGCTTAAATTACAATCACATCACATTCGGAGATCGCTGGAAGTAATAAAAAAAAGTAATTGAAATGTGCCGCAACCGAGAAATCTGTACGGTTATTTTTTTCGTTGTTGTCGTCGGGATGAGATGAAATTGTTATTTTTTTTATTATTGCGCGCGCGAGAATGAAGGAAATTTTACGGTTTTTATGTTTTTTGGGAGGTCAATGTCCCCGCGTTTCAAATCGTTAAAGTATTGTAATCAATATTTAAACAATTAAATTGTTTAAATATTTATTTTTTGGTAATTAGTAATAAAATGAATCATTTATTTCAACAGTTATTTGATAGTAAAAAAATCACGGGATGATTTATTATGCATAGTAAATTAGACAGACAACTCAATTAGTCTGGTACCTTCTGGATTAATTTTCATTTAATGCTATGGTAAATTAATAAACCTTCGAGAGCTTGGCTGAGTTAGCCTTTGCAATAAAATAGTATTGATTAGAGCTTAATTGAACCATAAAACTTTTTTTCTAATATATTATAACTCTTAATTAGAATGTATATCGAAACTGATTTATGCAAATCAAATATATTTCCAAATAATATTGTTTGGGTTTCCACTAAATTGCGCCAGTTATACAGTTTTTATGTTTACTGTTATTAGCCTACGTATATAACCGAATTATTATTCAAAATTCAGAAACTAACGGGTTTAGCTTGTTATTCTACTAGTAAAGATTAATGAGTGGATTGTGAATGCTTTCTTTCCAAATATTCTGCAATAAAATAATGCTTGTTACTAAATTAGATTTATCACAGAAAAGTAAATTTTTATATATGAAGCTAATAAAAATGGACTTAAATAACAAAGATAGAATAGATCCTATTTAAACTAACTAATAAAATTCTCTATATTGTATAATTTAAATATTAACCCGGCCCCTTCACCAAAGAATTAGATTTCTATACGTTTGGCACAAATAATTGGCTACAATACGCATTTTAAGAAATGTAGATAAAAACAAGTATCAATTTATTATTATTACACATTTATTAACACTGTCTACCTAGATTGGTAGCTTTTCTGGATGGTAAGTAATTTGAGAAAAAATATATGATAATAATTGAATCTAGAACTAATATATAATGAGTAAATAGTGTAACTAAATATAGGATACAAACAAGTTAATGAAACGTAAAAAGATTATTTATAGATTATTTTCTGCTCAAATTTTCTATAAACTTTATGAAGACAGTTATTACATATTCTATAAACTGCTATATTAAAAAACAAATATTGAGAAACAAACAAAGTGATGCTCTCAAAATCATCTAATACAATTTTGAAAATGTTTTCTATTGTTCCAGATTTTGGAGAATTTTAATAATAACTTGAAAAATCTGATTTCAATAGCTTCTCTTGTAATAAACATAATTAAACACCAATGTATACAAGACATTGTTAAAGAAACTAAAAAGTTCGTAAAATCAAACTTAAAAAAAAAACTTCTTTAAATTTTATCTTCGATATTTTTTAAGCTTTATCTCATTACTACTTTAACTTATTTTAAAACTTTAAAAGTCCTAAGAACCAAATAATCATAATAGCTAAAGTTTCTGTGCCAAGTTTGTTTTCAAAATTGCTATTTTTAAGACGCAAGCATGAAATACCCATGAGAGAATTAGGGCAGTGTATAGAGAAAAAACCCGTCCTACTTTCACGTAAAATATTGGTGCAAGTAATAATAAAGCAGGAAATCTATTCATGATGACCCCAGGTGTAGAAGACCTCTATATAATCACAAACTAACAAAATCATCAACAAAGTTAAAAAATTGGTGTTGACTGAAATTTTACTTGGCGGTTTCAGTTATTGCTAGAAAAATAAAAATTTCAGTAAATAACGAGTTTTTATAATTCCACATCACGATCAAATCCCAAGCTTCTCAGTTCCAAACAAAAACTGTACAAACTACAAATTTGAAAAAAGAATTTGACTTCTTCCATTTCAGAATAGTAACTGCTCTATCCCAAGAAAAGACTTTTTCGATTCTAGAATTGCAGCTGCTTTATCCCAACATAAAGACACCACTGGGCTCTCAACCACCTAAAAAAGTTATCTTAATTGAATATACAACAACTGCAAAATGTATAAAGCACCAACTGTTCAAGAAATAGTCAATGAATGCGGCTTATGGAATTACAACATCCACCTTATAGTCCCGACCTTGGCCTCTCTTTCCAAAACCCAAAAACCACCTAAAAAGAGCATCGCTTTTATCAATAGAGGCGATGTACAGCCTTTTTTTGCAAAATTACCAGAACAATTTTTTAGACATAGTGTTACTAGAAAATCGTTGAAATAAGTGTGTTGGTGTTAATGGTTCTTACGTTAAAAAATAAAATTTTGTTTAACTAGTAACTCCTTGTGTTCATACGTAGATAACATAAAATCATAGATTTATGGGTTAACAAGCCGACCTAGGTGACGCAACGGTTGAGAGACTAGTTACGGTACTGGAGATCCTGTGTTCGAATACCGGGTAAGGCATGGATATTTGTTTTGTTACAAGAATTTGTAAAAATTCACACTAAATTACATGGTTGTGACTAAATGAGTGTAATGACAAGATAGATTAAAAAAAAATTTAAAGAATAAATCCTGAAATTTATTCATCAAGCAAATCAGCAATTAACAAATGTAAAACATTAAAATCAACCACCCATTCGTTAATAGAAACTCTATAGTCTATTTACAATTGATCCAAAAACAAAAAAAATAAAAATTTCTTATATTTATTCTAAAAAAAAAAAAAAATTGATATTTTGGTAATGCCAAACTACAACAAACAAGCTTGTGTTAAAAAAGTAAAACGTTTTGTAGCGCTTCAAATGGTGTTCAAATGATACAGATAGCAAGAAGTACTAAAAGTAAAATAAGTTACAACAAAATACTTTTTAAAAACTCGTTGTATACTTTAACTTTGGTTTGATCTTAATAACAAATAAAAAACTACACTAGTAAAATCAAACATCAGTGATCGACAAATATCATTTTATCAACATTAAGGTTGCGTGTTATACCCACTCAAACTTCAATTTTGAGATGCTGAACAACGAAGGAATTATGATAAATGATAATATACACAATGCATTTAAAGCACAATGGTATAACAACCCTGGTTGTAGACAAGCAAAGGAGGTAAGTAATAATCCCAAAACGGCAGACTACTACTTGAGACTGTCCAGACAGAATCTGCAAACCATAACAAGAATTTTGGCAGGGTACTCTCAATTAAGACATTACATGCAACCCAATAACAAAACGACTAATAAAGGAAAGAAGAAAAACCTGCCGTGACTCACCCAATTACAACACCATAAATAAAAAAGTTAAAAAAAAAGATACCATAGAAGCGAACAAAAACATGAGAGTACTTAAATCAAAGTTCTCCAATGAAAAACAAGTTATTGTTAAACTAAAAGACCTCCACGGCAATATCCTTACCAATAAAACAGACATCGTCGCGGAAGTTCAAAGATTCTACGCCAGCCTATAAACATCATTCATACCGAACCCAACGACATCCTCAAAAACTATTACAAATGTAGGATCGGAAGAACTGCCAGAAATAACGACAGTTGAAATTACACATGCGTAAAAACAAATGAAGAACTGGAAGACCCCAGGAAGAAGACCAGATAACATAAAAAATGCTAAAAGCAAGAAGCGGAACCTAGTAGTAGAAGCTCTGCTCCAATAAGCTTGTTATCACACCTATATAAGCTTATGATGCAAATTATCACAAAACGACTCACAGAGAAACTAGATTTCTACCAACCAGTGGAGCATGCAGGTTTTCGGAAAGGTTTCGGCACAGCAGACCACCTACAAACAATCCAAACACTTATCGACTAGACAACAGAAAACAATATCCCAATACATATAGCGTTCATAGACTACCACAAAGCCTTCGACATTGTCGAGACTTGGGCTTTCCTGTCGGCAACGAACGACGCAAGAATAGACTCGAGATATACCGCTCTAATAGAAGACATCTACAAAGAGGCCACTTTTCACGTAAAAATAAATAATGATCTACACACAAGAAAAAAAAATCTCAACAAAGGGGTACGTCAAGGGGACCCGATCTCCCCCAAATTATTCACTGCAACCATTGAAAAGGTTTTCAAACAACTTAACTAGGACGAGAAAGGCATTAAGATCTGCAGAGCATACCTAAGTCACTTAAAATTTGAGGACGACATAATTCTAACAAACACCAACATTGAAGAATTAAAAACTATGTTAGAAGAACTAAACAACCTGTCCAAGCAAATAGGGTTAAAAATGAATCTAAAGAAAACAAAAATTATAACTAGTAGCCCTCAGAATATGTCGATAGATAGCACCATAATAAAAAAAGTAAAGCAATATACATATCTGGGGCATACAATTAAAATTGGCAAAGAAAATCAAACGTAAAATCCAACTGACATGGACCGCCTTTGAAAAGCTCAGCCATATTCTAAAAAATCGAGACGTCTTAATATACCTAAAACGTAAGATCTACAACAGTTGCATCCTCCCCGTTGCCATTTATGGCCTGGAAACGATGGCAATCACTAAAAAATCAGCAGCAAAACTTAGAGTGACTCAAAAAGCAATGAAACGTGCAATGCTGGGAATCAATTTAAGAGACAAAGTGCGCAACACAGATATCCGGACAAAAACAAAAATAATGGACGTCATGGAGAAAACAGCCGAACTCAAATGGCAAGCCACAAGATTACTTTCTGAAGACCCCGAAAAACAAAAAAAAAGCACGAGAAGACCCCAAACGAGATGGATCGATGACATAAAGACGATAGCAGGAAAACAGTAGGTGAGAACAGCAAACAACAGAGAAGCATAAAAAATAATGAAAAAAGCCTATATCCAACAATGGAAGTATAAAGACTAATAATAAAAAGAAGAAAAAGGAGAAGAAAGAGAAGAAGAGGCAACCCAATATGCAAAAAATGTGCAATGGACGACAAGACAACCGAGTAGTGAGTCCACTTTAAGGCATTGCTGGCTTGACATGTCCAGCAGAAAGGAAACTCTTCCCAACAGTGTCCTAGCATACATTAAACACATAGGTTGGCTGTGTGATGGGACGTAGGAGTAAAGTTTACCACTGAAAGAAGCACAAAGAGCCTAATGAGGCTTAAGTGCACTTGTTTCACCCTCCCACTGAAATCCAAAATCCATGAAGATAATACTCCAGTCAGTGACATCCAATACTGCAATGAGTACTGAGTACGTTCAAAAATATAGTAAGCACTATTGAATCAAAATAAAATTGATGATAATTATCAACATGCGGCTCATAATCAATAAAAACCTAATTGAAAAAGTTATAAAATGCAAATAGTGTTTGTTTTGAGAAAGAATTAAATAAACATGACCAAAACAGCTTTTAGAAATGTGTACAGCGCTTTTAGGTAGCTACTAATAAAGCAAACATAATTTGATTTAACGTTCATATAACATTGTTCAATCCCTACTGCAAGACTAATGTAAGAATGTTTTCAAAGATTTATTTAATCAAAGCAAAACTGTTACTGTTACTTTTCAAATAAATCTTCTTGAATTTAGTTAAGTATAACAAAATTAATGTTAAAGTGTGATCAATAAATAAGCAAATTTTTTTAATTAAGCTATTACCCTAACCCAACTTGAGTTTTAATAAAGTTTTAATAAATTTTGCTCAAACTAAACATTTTTTTCGCATAACAACATCGTTATGGTTTTGCAACCTTGAAATTTGCCAAACATGACCCGCTGCAAGTTTTTCCTATTCCCGATAATGAAACAAAAAGCACATAATTAGTTTTGCCAGCCTCGTAAAGACAAAAACTGAACCATCATGCAAAAATTGCATCTCAAAAGATACAAAATTATCTTGCAAGTAATCTTTTTTTTTTGAGAATCCTAAATTCTTATTAGGATTATAATGTTTATCTAACATATCTAATTAATGCAAGAATACACAACTTTAAACTGTTTAGATTTAATCTGTTTTTGGAAGAATAAATCTCAAATCAATAACAAAAAAAAATAATAAAACAATATAACCTAATCTATATGAATTTTAAAATGTTTGTTTAACATTGTGAGCAAGGTTAATTTCATTCAAAACAACAAATTATGCAAATGACTTTACCTTCTTATTGTGCTTAAGTTCTTTGAGTTTAGTTGAATTATAGTCCCAAACTTATACTTTTGATCTAAATCCTTTTGTGCCAACACAACATTTTAATGCTCAACACAAAAATATTTATTCCTTTGAAAAATTTTGTTTTTCAATGATTTTATTGATTATTTTGAAATAAATTAGATTTTCCAAACTTTATTCTTTTATTTTAATCTCTTGCAATAGTTATTTGTCTAAATAAAACTTTTCATAAATAATAAATACAATACCGATCCGTATTCGCATCCTTTGTTAAATCTGTTAGTTAACGTTTTTGGATGACAGCACTAGATGCACTAAGAGCATTATTCAAATACTTTTTTTACAGTTTAATGTGTGTTTTAACATGGTTTATATTCTATTTGTCAATTCATGACAATCACTGACAATTCGAACATAAACCATTAATATTGCAAATCGAATGTAATTTATTTGAATAATTTGCACCAAGTCAGCTAGTGCTGTCATCCAAAAACGTTGTTGGTTAACAATTTTGACAAATGCGGTGAATACCGACCAATGTAATTAGAAAACAAACAAAACATAAATAAATTATAAGTAACTATTTTGTCAGCCTAAAAAACCTACAATTCACATAAGAATATAAAAATATTTAATGTCGAACTAGCATACATATTTTGTCAAATAATTTACAAACAAAAGTTTAAGTGTGTTTTTCTTCAAAATAACTCAATAATATAACTAATTTTCGAACAAATCTGTTGTGGATTTTGGAAAAAATAAATTATTACATTTTAATATAATCATTTGCTGTATGAATGACTACTCTGAATTTTTTCAAAGCATTGAATCCATTCAAATAAAACCATTCATAAATATGTATATAATTTAGTTTGAAGCTTTTCGAATTTGCTGATAGCTAAAACCTATTGCGAATTAACAGATCAACCAAGACCGGCTGGCATTCATAATATTTAAAAAAAATATATAACTCAAATATAAATCGGGAGAAATTTAAAAATATCATGTGTCATTTAGTATGTGTGATGACGGAATTGTACAGAAGCGGCACATTTACTGTTAGCACATTTTAGTGCGGACTCGAACCATTGGCGTATCGAGCCGCTCATGTTTAGGAGGCGCGGTTAAGCCATTGAACTCGAGGTTGTTCACCGCCAAATATGGTTGAGTGAGAGAGTCGATCGTTACTTGCTCCGATAAACGAAGAGATTTACAATATGTGTGAATTGCTTTTATAATATGTACATACTAGAAGAAAAAATATCTAGACACTTTAAAGCGACCCCTTATCTTCGGTCCATTAAGTATACCCGAAAGCGCGTAAATATTGCGAAATAATCCAGCAGGAAATTTACAAACAACCCGGCGCATTCGTTAATCGGATTTAAACATTTTAAATAAAATAATTGTGTTATAAAAATGTATACTGTAGCAGTAGTGAACACGCGCATCTATTTTTAAACAATGTGAATGACCGATTATACGTACACGATAAAGAGACAATAACAGCCGTTATTCTTATCTTGAAATTTTGGAGACAATTATAAGTTCTGATGTATTTCGGCATTCTCTCACTTAATCTAGCAAATAGCAAATAAATTCTTGTCGGAATACTAAACAAAATAATAATAAATAAATAAATAAATAAAGTTTCTCTTATATTATGAAACCTTCACTTACTGACTGTATATATTATTTAAAAAAATATATTATTATTATACACACACATTCATTTGTTTATATATTATTATTAAAATATATGTATTATTATTATACACTTATATAACACTTTTCGCGTAAGATTTTTCTCATCTGGCATTAATAACACGCGTGCCACGCACTTCACGCACTTGCTATTAATATTTATCGTAAAAAAAATATTTAATGTAGCACCAAATAAAAAAAATATGAAATATATTTAAAACATAAACATATGCACATCGCTTTACTTCCTGGTAGCACTACATAACTATCGCTCGATGAAAAACAAAAGAAGCACTACAGACCCGCTCGATTTACTCAAATTCCATGGATACCGTGTAATATTTTGGACATTTTTTTAAGAAAGTCTCTCCTAGCAAATTGTCCATGTATCTGTGTAATAATATGGGAATGT
Source organism: Tachinus rufipes (assembly GCA_963932245.1). Lineage (NCBI taxonomy): Eukaryota > Metazoa > Arthropoda > Insecta > Coleoptera > Staphylinidae > Tachinus > Tachinus rufipes. Next base: position 87,634,028 of record OZ010743.1, read on the forward strand.
ACTTGTCCAGTCGTGCTCGCTCTCTCTTTATCTATCCAATTTCCTGCTAGCATAACGTACGTCGCAGCCAGATGCCAGTGACGTAGTGGCATCCCCACTCTGGGGGGGAGTTCAATGACCCTGACTACACTATGATTCTGTACAACAAACTCGGCTCTTATCGACACACATCGACACCACACGCTGCTCGGTGAAAAAAAAAACTGTATATGTATACACGGATTTTTTTATAGTAGGAAATTTTGGCAGTGGCCGATATGTCCTGCCGCAGGCCAGTTTCTCTGATCGTTTCAGTTTAGCCGCGCGCATACGAAACGTTTAACAGGTGTTTCAATTAAATACACCTGATATTCAAATTATAAATAGGCGGCCAATTATACCGAAACATTAAATGCCCAGCAAGAATTTATATTATTTATTTGAATTATTCACCAAATAGTACATGCAGCTTTTGCTCTTATCTCTTTCATTGGTATAATCCACAGGATTGATTTATAGTCATTAACATTAATTGCATTCATTACAACGAATAAGGAAATCACTCAAATTGCCTTATTTCCATATACAGCCAACCTACTAGATTTTCGGTTTCGTGGTTACGTTACAAATACCACATACTCACCACTGAATTAATTAACACCTATTAGGAAGAATCTGTATATTTTATCCAAATTGTTATTTTATTTTATTAATCAATATTCGTTTTTATAAAATACTAGAAGATGAAATGTCATTAATTACTGATAAGTGGGTTTACTTTTTTAAATTTATTTTTTCTGTCATTACACAATCTTTGTTGTTAACTACATAACAATATTAATAATAACAATATTGCTTATACTTATAATATATTTTTTTGTTAGTATAAAATATTCAGTAGTAGACTAATACAACAACAACAATAATAAGTGTATAAAAATATTACCTAAAATATATACTACTAGTATAATTGATGGTTGTGACGTCTACTATGTGGTAATAAAACAATTTACTATGTTTTTATCACAAACTTATTCTTACAAATACATTACTAGTTTCGGCTCTACTACACTTCTACAGATGCAACTCAGTTAACTTATTAGAAGGCTCTAGTAAAGCCGAAACTAGTAACGTATTCGTAAAAAAAATGCGATAAAAACATAGTAAATAGTTTTATTGTTTCAAAAATATATAAACAATTGACTGTAGATGTGTTAAAATATAATAAAAATTAAATATTCGCAATGTTGTCGTATTTCAATCATAAATGTTGCTGTTTTACCATATTAGGTAATAGCAAAATACAAATCTTCTAATCAGTTTTTTTAATAAATCCAAAGAATGATTCAAATAAATATAAATGATAAAAAAAAATGACGAAGTATAACAAATTCCTTGTACTTAATACTTGAAGAAAACCGTAATTTGATTCTGCATAAACAAATAATTAATTTTGTTAGTGATACTAAAATAAGTGTGTATTTTCCAATTACAGACCAGAAAAGTCAATTCTGATCTCGGTGACTTTTAAGCATCGGTGACTTATAAATGATGTATTTCAGTGAAATCTAAGTAACATTTTCTCCCATTTTGCTGACATTTTTATGAGAAAAGTCCCAATGATCCCCTTGTAACCAAACATCGAAATAATATAGCCTCATAAATATAATTTTCTCACAAACATCAAAATTTGACACAATATCCTTTGCAGTGTCTTATTAGTATAAAATGAAGGTTTGTCTACTGGCTTACCCATAAAAAAGGATTAGACATCAAAAGATGCTTGTACAAAATTTGTTTTTGCAGATAAAATAGTTCCTCTTAGAAGACAATTCTGCATATTCTCTTCAAAGTGTACATTGGGCCAACAAATTTCTAAACAAAAAAGTTTTCGTGATGCTGCGAGTTGAAATATAGCGTCAATTCTAAAGATTTACGACAGAAAGATCAAAATTTGGCACAATGGCAGCAGAAATAGACCGACGTTAAACAAATGAATTAACTAACTAATTATAAAGTCTTATTTTCTCAACTAGATTACCCAAACAAAATGTTAAGGTATCGTATCAATAGTTTTACCCATATTTTCTTCAAACTAAAAAGTATAGATAAAATAAATGCACATCCAACCTCCCGCTTCTGAGTTCCGTGATACTGTGAGCAGAAATATCAGTCAAAGTCTGTAAAGCGCCAATTTTAGACATGTACGGCAAAATAATGAACATGCCACTAGTCGTTTTATTTTTATTTTTTTCTCTAAAATCTATAAGATTATAACTCCTTTATAGATACACTTAATAGTTAACCACTTAACTTTACTTGAGAAAACCTCGGGACTAAACGTAAGTGAAAAACCTTGAAGTAGTTTAATATGTAATAAAATAGCCACATTTAGAAGTGCTTTTACCCGAAAACTGGCCATACAAAAAAGATCAAATCTAAAAGCATGGTATTATTAGTCAAATTTACTGTTATACAACTTGCGCAATTTGGCTGAAAATATTTAGTGCATTTGCTTAATCTAGATATCACAGAAAACTATTTGCCATCTAACAAAACTAGTTTTAAATCAAATTTGTATAAACGTTGGTTTACAAATTGGATTCAAAATCCAAAATCTAATAACTGATAAAGGCACAATCTAGGCATTCACTAATAAAGAAATACCCACTTCATCAAATGATCAGTGCTATAATTTACAAACTAACTAATCCTAGTTGAAAAAAGTATGTCGTAGGAACGTCTTTTAGTGATTGCGTGGTAGCGCAAGACTTTTGATCACCAGGTACGTTACAATTGAGATTGACGTATAAATATTGCTATAATAATATAAGTCTTTTCTTAAACCAAATAAGAAAAATTCCCATTGGCTATCGCTTCGGCCAATCACCGTCGAGCATGGAGTAGAAATCTATAGATGGCAGCAGTAATGTATTTAAGAACTTATTTTTCAAGCTGAAAGCTAGTTAGACACAACAAAAGTGAAAACAAAGCAAAGTAATAAAACAGGAACAATGTCCGCCACGAACCTGGAAAATGAACAAACTTACAACAACGACACCTGCAATAAAATGGTTAATCTCCACACCTACCGACGACAGCACCGCTTCCTTATGTCGGGGAAGCGGCCAGTAACCATCACCACATGGCATTAACCAACCAAGCTGGCGCTACATACCCTAGCTGGCGAACGGCCACTTGAGCGGACATAGTGCCGTCTCAACATCGTTCAAACATGCAACCCTCAGTTGTAACTATACCATAGTCCTGACAGTGGCTTTCCCAATGTTACTGCACTCAATGCCGGAAAACCAATCAATCTTGCCCCAAGACCACTTACCACTTCACATCTAGAAAACCTCTTCAGGAAGTCGCCCAAGATCTAGAGCACATCTACACCGGGCAACAACAAAAAAACACCTATCTGGTGTAACCACTGCATCATCTCCGGTGTATTTCCCACTACGCGAGTCGTCTTCAGACCGAGAAAACAGTGACAATTTGACCGCAAAAGGTTAGTCATTAGGTATCAATTTTTAGTTAATTCAGCAAACGTATGTTAAAGTGAGTTATGCATTAATATTGAGTTGGCTGTACTTCAAAACTATAACCAAACGTTAAAATGTTCAACCTATAGTCCAAATCAGTTCAAACCTACTATTTATTGTTAAACATAAAAACAGCATTGAGAAAAAAACTTTTGTTTCAAGTATACAATTAAAAAAATCTGATATTTATGTTGTAGTTTTCTTTATTTTGCAAATATTGTTTATCAGCTAATTGTTCATTAAATTAAAAAAATATTTCTGGTGCTCCTAAAAGTATATAAATTCCAAAAAAAACATGAGTGACCATAAAACTGATACTGAGAAAGATTACAGTAATCTAATTTAAACTTATGCTAGTAAGTAATAGTAATGGTAATAGGTTACCACTAGGAAACTAGAGATAATTACTCAAAACATTTTGGTATAGAAGTCCAATTCTTTAAGAACTCAAAATAGTCAATAATATTCAAGGAAACAGTAAAACTATTGAATAAAGTCTTGACTAAAATAACTGAGAATCCCAAAAGATAAACCACTTATTAATTATAAACAGCTTTCAACTATACTGCAGTCTGCATAATAATACCTCGATTATTTACTATTCAGTTAATGAAAGTTGGAGTCAAATTTAAAAAATATGGAAGTCGTTGTAAACAATGCTTACAATTTTTAAAACGATTTTATTTTATTTTTTTCCTATGGAGTATAAATATCCACCATAAAATAAATAACGGCAGCTAGGACAAATATCTTCTCTTTTATTTGTTATAATAATTAGGCCTTAATTTAATTATTGTGATTCTAATGCTTACAATGATTTTTTAATCAAAGCTTTTTGTTCATTGTTTTAAGTCTAGTTTCCTGGATGACAATTATACAAAATGTAGTAAAGTAATAACAAATTCATCTTGGTTCAACATTAGTAAACTGCAAGACATATATTATTCTGTTTTATAGATTAATCTGGTCATCAAAAATAAATTAGTCATTTACTTTTCATTGACTTTATATAATCTGGTTTGAGCAGACCAACATTCTATCCAAGTGTGCAGACGCAATGACTCCGAATACGGAATCCGCGTCTAAGAAAGCCTAAAGTTATGAAGAATTTAAGCAGCATGGCAAACCTGAATTATAGTGTTAGTGGTTTTATTTTCAACTGATATCTCTATAATAAATAATAAAGTCGCACAAACTATTTCAAAAAGCAGGTTCATCAACTTAATGGCTTTAAATTCAATTTTCTTATTGATTTTGTATCAACAGAAAACAGAGATTTTGCTAATTAGAATGCTAAACTAAATGCTATATCTGTTGATAATAAAAACTGCAGTTTGTCTATTATTTTATTATAATTTTAATTGCAATTATGGTATTTTGCAAATTAGTTTAGCATATCAACCTTATCCGGCAAACAGATAAACAACATTTAGATTGAAGAGATGACAAATGTATGTGAATTAGTGTATAGCTAATGAAAACCATACAACGGTTGCAACGTGATCGAATTCCGATATAATTAACAGCCGAATTTGCTTAACAGGGCCAACTCGCTCACCAATGTATTATTTAAAATAGTTTTAAAACAATAAACTAATTTTTAGAATTAAATGAAGAAAGAAAAAAGGAAAGATTGATTAAATTAACTAATCCATATTGTAATTTAAGAATTATTAGAGCACTATTATTAACTTTTACGTAAGTAATATTTTTCATATAAATACAGTAAACGATTAACTGTTAATACAACTTGTGGATTAACATTATAAAAAAGGATTTAATTTAATTAAAAATTGAAATAGATCCAGATATTTTTAAATTGAATTAATGTATTATATGAAGCTTTAAAGCGTGCATCAATTAACACTAATAAATCTGTCTAAGCCCATTCAGTGATTTGCAGGAATTTCAGGTGTCCACATCTATTTTTAACTTCCCTTCACCCATACATACAAGTGCCTTTCACTATTTTTAGCCCATCCATTCTAAAAACGTCGACAATATTTTTTGCGCATCTGTTTGGTCGGGTGGAATAAAAAAAAGGGCCAAGCGAGAGAAGAGGATGCGGATCCTAGGAATGCGTTGCGTTGCAGCGCGTCGTGATTGCAGCAGGAAAATGTGTGCATGTGTGAGTGTGCAATAAAAACAATCGCGCGGCACGTAAATACAGATTCGTGTGTACGATGTGCGGTCGAAGGCTGCCGATCTCCCATATGTTCTGTAAGTAGGTCACTGAGACTGACTCGTAAGTTGGGTCATTGCACTGGTGCCTGCTGCTGCCGCTTGCAGGTTTACTGGTTGCCTGGCTTGTTTTCAGCCGGACTTAAAGTCGCCGGCGCTATAAACAGCGGGGACGTGTGTGTAAGTCTCGCTATGTGTGATCGATCTTAACTAAGATACACGCTATTTATTACTTATATTATACCCTTGCACTATCCATTCTTCGGACCAACCCCTACGAAAAAAATAATACTGTTTGTGTAAATCAAAACAGATAGAGGGAAATGGTGTCGTAAATGCTAAAGGGGTTGGATTTATAGCCTGTGCATATTTCACATTGCAAACGTTCATGTTTTTAGAAGATTATATAGGACATGGGCTATAATTCATTTTGAATGAAAATTAGGCCAAAATATCAAGAAACCGAATTGCGATCTCTAAACCGACTGCGACTCTATATTATAATATATTATTTAGTCATTTTTTATTAATAAATGTTCACAAATGAGTGAAAAATAAATGCAATTGCATATCAATCTATTGCTTTTTTTGTAGTTTTTTTCTCTAAGACGTCGCAGTTTAACATTATTCAAATTTTGGCAATTGAAGAAATACATATAATTTGTCCTTTATACAATTTATAAAATAAATTCTATTTCTTATTAAGCAAAAATTAATGTGTACAACTATTATATCTATTTATAATATTTTATGTCTATACAATTTATTTTATTTGCATTTCCCAGTAGTATTCTACTATCAAGTGGATCTTATTCAGTTAGGAATTGAAAAAAAATCTCGTTAAAAACAAATTCAACAAATCTATGTACTTTAGACAGGTGTCTGTACTCTACGATTTACTGTGCTTTTAATGGCTTCTTAAATAAAAAGAACTCATATTTCATTAAGTTTAGATTAAACAATTTTGTTTTCACTGTGAATGTTAGGCTTATTTAATAACTTTTTAACTATTTAATAACTATTGTTTGTTCCAAATAGAAAATTATCACACAATATTCTTCAATACATTCCTGAATTTTAAAAACTTTCAATGTTAGTTGATTTAGCCATAATTGGTTTCAAAGATAATTGTTTAAAAAATCAGTTATTTCAAACTATTTTGCCATTGTATTTAGCGTACCATTATATAAAAAAAATAGAATCAACACCTATCCATCAAACATTCCAGCTACTGATCACAATAAGCTGCTAGTCATTAACGCTGGATCGGAAGAAATTCTAGACATAAAAACATTGGAAACTGAAAGCTGAACTATTTTTTACTGATAAATAAATGTCTAAAGAAGGAAAAGTAACCAGTCGCACTGCAAAATACTATGAACAACAGACCTAATGTCCTAGACTATAAAAGATTTTTTTTAGAACATAGATTAGGAAACAAAATGTTTTAACATTGATGGAGTACAAAAGCAATGAGCCAAGACAACTGGCTAATTAGAATCCACAATAAACCACTAAAACTGTAGACCAATACTAAAGTTATTGAATTAGCCCAGAAAAGAAATTTGTAAGAATTCGAATATTCCTATCACTAAAACTAAAATGTATTGGTCTTGTGTGTCATGTCATAACTTGCGGTATAAAAATTATAGCTTTAACTAAAGCCATCACCAAACATCATGGCAGGCGCGGAACTTCATGGCTGAAGAATTCGCGGCAATAGTTCAACTGCACCACAGAATCACTGTTTAGAGCAGCAGTAAATAAAGTTATTATTGCCAACATGATATCCAACGTTTGCTAAGCGGATACGGCACGCAAAGAAAAAAAGTCAAGCGGTTATAATTCTGTGTTATCTCAGCATATTATTTTATTAACAATAGCCTCGGGGGTGTTTGTTATATACCTGGAAGCTATTCAACCCGAGGTAGTATTCAAGGGTGAACATATTTTTAAATAGCTTCCAGGTATATAATACAAACATAATTGCCTCCCCCAAGGTGGTTGGTAATAAAATAACCCGCTGATTTAGGCCCATGTCGTAAAGACACTATATCTATGGCTATATTATACACTGGTCACAAATTAAATTATTCGTCTAAAACAACCGAGAAAGATGGTGTCAGTTCCTTCAACTCGCGGAGCTAAAATTTGAGAACAGCAAAATATTCATAACATTTTTTTAATTGACAAACTTAATTTTTTAAATTTTTTGCGACATTTCATAGTTGTTTTACCTTTTTTTAAATAACTTATCTTCTTTATCCAATTTTCTTGCATTAAATAGGTTTTATGAACATAAAAATGATTTTTTATATGGAAAATAGGTTTCTTGTGTTTTCTTTTACCTTGAATAGATTTTCTGTAAATTTTTTATCAATTTTAACCAATAACATTATTTTTAATGCCCGATAATATGCGATTTTTAATGAATATCACTAGGTAAATAACTGACCGACTTCGAAGTTTTCAAAACAAATTTGTGTTGGTAAACAACACGTACCGCAAATTTAGTTTATTGCACTATAAACAACTTCAAATAGAACTATAACAGTTTTTATTTAAAAAAAAAAACAAATTGTAACACAATAAAAACGTCAATTAAATTTGCGATGCAATTTATTCTAGTATACTACATGTCGCTGAAAATGTGATTTCTTACAGGTTGCAAAAAAAAGTTAAATTCCGCAAGTTTTATGACACTTAAAATATCGCGCCCGTAAAAGACCGATTTTAATCTTGTTATCATTTAATATTATATTTTTTAAGTTTTATTTGCAAAAAAGGTTTCCTAACTTTGTTTGTAATTTTATCAGTGGTTCAAAAAACTATCAAATTAATTAGAAGCCAAGGTTTTTGGTTATAACAAAATTAAACAAAGTAAAATAATATTTGAAAATAGAAAGTTGAATTTTGTATACGGGTGCTTTTAATTTGCCAAGTTTCAAGCAAATAAATGCAATTATGTGTACATTGTTATAATATCATTGAATAATAAACAATATTGTTAACGATAATGTATTCATTATTATGTGAAATGCAATCTAAATGTATAATAAACTTCAACATAAAAAATAAATGCTATATATTGTCAATATTATTACGTTTTAATTTGTTATGAGTTTATACAGTGAAGTTATAATAGTAAATAAATAATTATAAAGTGGCTTAGAAATAAGAGATTATTAATTAATTAGTCCACAATGGAAATATAATAAATTTGATTAAAGGTTTATATAAGAGAAACCAAATATGAAAAAGTTTATTTCTTTGCGATGACAATGGAAATAATTGTAAGTACATAAACATATTTCAATTCCATTACGTGTAAGTTATCTAAAATTTATATCTCTTGATATTAAATCGTGTTTAATAAGCTCTATTTTATGTAAGATGACAAATGGTCCCCTCAGGGAAGTTTCACTCTGTATCTACATCAGCGAAAATAAATGTAGCGTTAATATACAATTTAACTTTCAACTAAATGTTAACTGGAAGTACTAGGGGGACAAGAAACAACAACACATGTGACATATAAAGTACAAGTAGAAATTGGAGAGATCTTATTAGACGTAGGTAATAAATAACGTCTTATCTGCAAAATAATTTTGCCGCATGATGTCGTTACATGAATGGCACACAAACCGCATGCGAAAAAGTTGCCGGAGGTACGAAATGAGGCGGTATGACATAAAGCACGTGCCAGAAGGGTTAGCAGCAGTGGAATTGATAAATTAACATCGCACACACATACACACTAACACACTGCATGTTGCGATATGATATGTTGGGAAGGCAGTTTTGATACGCAAGCGAATGTTTAAAATGCGTAAAATTGCATAGTAAATAATCTAAAGTGCATTCTGTTGGACAGGTTGCTTTATGTCTAGCGGCAGTTTGACCTACTAACGAGACATCGTAATTTTTCGTTTGCGTAAAAATATACACCGCCGCCTCGGGGCGTCATTTAGCAAAAGAACAAGATGAAAGTTACCAAATTTACTAGGAAAATAACTTAGTCACCTTTTTCATAACTTTCATGGATAACTAAATTTATAATTAACTCTAGGTGCGCAAATATTTATGATTATATACTAACATTTAATTTTATTTAAATGCAAAAGAAATTAAATTACTGGTTCTATAATAAATATTTAACAATAATAAAAAAAAATGGGATATTTATTTTATATTTAACATTGAAATAACATTTCTGATACTATTCCAGCTTTGCAGAATACAGATTTGATAACCATAAATGTATGTAGTTCTCGAAAGATTTTAAAACTAATTGTATATATTTCTTGGCTAATCTAGTACTCTAATGTTAGTTTATTTAAGAAGCAATAATAAACTAAAACCAAGCAGAACCTAAAGGATTTCAACAGAAAATGAAATTCAATCCAAAAATTTGATATTTCTAAAAACTATTTTCATATTGGGTATAATATAATACTAAATAATTAGAGCTAAAAAACATAAAATCTTATATTTATATAGTAATCAATTTTTGTATTAAGTAAATTTCATACTACTTAATGTTTACCAACAAGCGTATCTTTTTTAAGACTAGAAGAACTAATAGTAATTTACTAGTGTGTCAACAAATACAAACAGAGCAACAAATAAAAATTGTGAAAATGGTGTATAAAGTACAAAACAAAATAATTAGCTTGTTTTCGTTAGAATAACTAAAAAAATATACTTTTTTGTATCACCGTCCAATGATGACCTAGTAAAAGTTGAAACTAGTTACAGTTTTTAAAATATATCTTGATATAGTACATAGTAAATATTTTTATTTAATTTATAATGAACTACCACATAATAACGGCCACTACCACCCGATAAAAAAAAATCTACTACATTAACCGATCATTTGTAAGCAAAATAAAAAAAAGCTCAAATTGGCTTAATAGTTTAATGTAAGTTAGTTTATATTAAAGCTACATTAAGAAATAGAGCTTCTATTAAATGCAAGATAATTATGCACTCTTTCTTCAATCAACAACAACAAAAAAAAGTTTTTAGTTCGCTTTCTTTGTATCTAGAACTCCAATGTATTTCATATAAGTATATATTTTGGTTTGTTTGGAGGTCTGATCTATTTGCCATTCAAGAAGTCTACTAAAATTAGTATTTGCTGATATAGACATTGTACACTATATTATCAAATTTTAAAAAAACTTAACTAACAAGTTGCAAAATGCATTTATAGATTACAGAAGTCACAGTTTTTGTAAATTAGAGACAAGCTATTGACTGATTTATTCTAAAACTCATCTAAAAATATTCTAAAATTTTATGACTACTTTTAGAATTTCATGTCATATTCTAAAGCTCAATAAAATGACAAAATTTCAATTTGTTAAAGTCCTGTGCTAATACAACTTTTAGATAGTGCCATTCCGGTATTCAGTCTCCAGTTTTTTAGATTCTGGTCTGGTTTTAAAATTAACAGATATATGCCAATACTCACTTGTTAGTTTTAAACCTCTTCTAACAAGTGTTAGAAAAGCCTTATGACTTCCAAAAACAAACTCTTCACTTTTAACTGACATATATCTATAACTCATTTTTTTAATTTTCTATTACTAGTACTAATATAAGAATATGAGAAACAAGAATCAAACACAATACAAAAATATATATAATAAACAAAAAAATAAAAACATAAAATTGTCCAAGAAAAGCTAGTAAAATAAAAAAGAAGAAACCCCCCCAAAAAAAAACTCATCAAAAATCTACATCGAAAGATTAAGAAGTTCAATAACAGACGACCGGTGAATAAATCCCTGATCAACTCAGAAGGCAAACTTATAAGAAGCACCAAAAAGAAACAGACAACATGAACAGAATATATAACACATTCCAAGATTTTTAAAAATCTCACAATACAAATAGGCTCCAAACAAATCAAAAATACTAAGATGCGCAGTTGAACATGCATAAAACTACTTAAATACAACAAGAATCCCAGACTTGACAATATAATATCCAAAAATTCTAAAAATTATCAACAACAAAAACATTAACCTTTTACAGCACAGAAGTCATCCCACAGGAATAGCTCAAATCTACCTACCAATCTAAAAAAAAAAAACAAATCCCAAAAAGTACAGTAATTATAGACTAATAAGTCTAATGAGCCAGGTCTTCAAAGTATTTCTAAAAGTTATCCATAATAGAATCCACCAAAAATGCTATTCAAACATTAGCACAGACTAATTTGGCTTACAAGCAGGCATGGGTACAAGAATGACAGTATTCACATAACAAATGCTCTTACAGAAATGTTACGGCCAAAACAAAGACATCTTCATATGCTTTATCAATTTCAAAAAAACATTTGATAAATGAACCAAGCTAATTAAACTGATCAAAAACCTGTAGAATATTGGAGTAGATAAGAGCAATAAAAAATTTATACTGAAACCAAACGGCCAACATCAGAACTAAAAACTCCACCTCAGAAAAAATCCAAATCCATAAAGCAGTTAGTCAAGGCTGTGTACTATCGCATATCCTGTTCAACTTATACTCCAAAATAATAATCAATAAAGCATGGGAAAAGTACAACGCGGAATCAAAATCAATGGAGTATGTTAAATTCAGCTTAAGATGACACTATTATACCAGCGGACGCAGATGTAAGGCTGCAACATCTCATTGACACCTTAACCAACACTATTAAAAAATTCGATATAGAAATAAACGCGAACAAAACAAAAATAATAAAAATACCTAGATCTCTAAACTTATTGATACCCATTACATCTAATAGAGTAATTAAATTCTAGAACAAGTCGACAAAATAAAATATATCTCAAAAAAACTCAATCCAAAGTATAAAGTAAAATATCGAATTCAAACAGACAAGAAGTGGGTTTATAAAACTCAAAAAACCGCTCTGAAACCCTCGCCTCAATTTAAAACTCAGTAAAGTCCTATGTCTTGTAGGTTCTATTGTATGAAACAGTATCTTGGACGCTTACGACTATCAGCTATGAATCAATTAGAAGCATTGGAAATGTGGATGTACCAAAAAATCCTTAAAACCCCATGAACTGATCACACTACAAATACAATAGTACTTCAAACATTAAACAATGGAAGAAAAGTTTAACACCATAAAAACACGCAAAACATCATACATGGGACACATACTAAGAAACAACAAATACCTTCTACCACAAACAGACATAAAAAAAATAGAAAGAAAGAATAAAATTATCATGGCTAAGCCCAAATTATAAATAACCTTATAAGAATGGCTGAAGATAGAGCAAGATTCGCAATAGTATTCGCTAACCTTCATTAGTTGAAAAACAAAAAAAATGATAGAAACCAAGAAAAACACTAGACAAGAAAGAATTAAAAAAATCAAGGACATCTGACTACTTTTTGTCCTCCTATTTTAAAATCTCCAATAAATTCCTGAAATTAATTGCTTTGTATTCTAGCTTTCTTCTACATAATTCTCCCTACTTTTGAAATTTTAATAAAACAATCCTAAAACATATTCTAATAACTACAAGTTTGTGTAACAAGTTTTAAAATAATTTGAATATTCAAGATTTTTTGCCGTTTGTAATATTCTCAATCTAATAAAGTTTTTCAATTTTCTAAATCGTGCAATATAACTTATAGTCATCAAAGTGTACAAAGTTTGTGCAAAGCCATGTGGGCAAGAGTTACAAAACTAAACCAAACTAACCCACTCCTATTACCATTAGCAAATTGTTATTTATTTTTACGGCCACCGTAAGTATGTATATTTTGTATTGAAACAATGTTTGTGAAAATAAATAATTTAATTTAATTTAGTTTCAATCTTCTTTTTTTAATATTACCTCCCAGTTATAGGTTCAAACCTCAAGTGTAGTGGTGACCAATCTGATAAATATTAGAAACCAGTAGTTTAACACTACTTATCAAAATAATTAACACTAAATAAATTTTTGCCAACGTGACGTCAATTTTGGTATCCCGTTATTGTAGAAATCCTCAAATTTTGAAAATTGTCCGATTGTATTTTTAATACATTTAAACGTCCGAAAAAAGTGTGGTAACGTTTCCAGCAATGTTTAGATTTTTTTTCGCTGCGTCACTTGTGCGGTGTCTAGCATTATTCGGTGAGAATTTCACTCTCTGTCGGTTGATCAAAGAAAGCTGCTTCTGGATTACTGCTGCTTGTATTCGTTGAAGCTGTTCACAATCAGTGAAGGTTTTAAAACCAGTTTCCAAAAACTCATAAACAATTCTTGCTGCTACCCACTAATTCTTTGGAATGGATGAGTTAATGACAACCAACAATAAAAACGCTTAAAATAGTATCTACTTTTCGTGGCTACCAATGACGATTTAATTTGTTAGCATTTGACAATTTATGTGAAAATTTGCTTAACTTCCACCTTTTCCCTATCTGATTAAGTTGTAAACAAATGGTTTCATATCATACCTAATAGTAGACCTGTTCGTTAGGATAAATATTAGCATTAACTTTTCTGATTACTTTTAAAGTAGTCCAAGTTCAAATGAATCTTGAGCTTATTCTGTTCTATCAAGTTCCATATTGTATAGTTTTCATAGGTAGCATCTACTCACTAGAGTTTCTATGTTTACGCCAAAAAGTATTTATATACACTGTGGCCAAGATAAAGGAGGCCCCCTGTACTAAAAAAGATATTGAACACTTGGGGCCAAGATAAAGGAGGCCCCGTGTACTGAAAGTGATATTGATCGTGTTAACTGTGTATTGCTCAGTGTTGTGTTGTCACATGTTAATAACGGTTATCAATAAATTCTGCAGAATGACATTTTCAATCGAACAAAGAGTGTTTATTGTTGAAACTTATTTCGGATGTAAATCGTTTGTAACGTTAAATGAAAGGTTTACTACAAAATATCTACATACTGCTGCTCCTGTTAAAAGTGTTGTCCAGAAAATTATTGCTAAATTTAGAGCTACAGGTTCAGTCGCATGATGGTGCTACGGCATATACTTCACGGTTTTCAATGGCATACGTCCATGACGCTTTCGGAGAAGAACGTACAGTTTTTGCAAGTTTATGGCCTCCCAGATCGCCCGATCTATCTATCTGCGATTTTTATTGATGGGGTAATTTAAAGGGTAAAGTGAACTGTAACAATCTTCATACAATTAAAGAGTTGAAAATGAACATTCGCAATACGATTGCAAAAATCACACCAAATGAATTGGCAAAAGTTTTCCAAAACATGTTGAAACGTGTTGATATGTGTATCGAAGTTAATGGTGAACACTTTCAACACTTGCTGTGAACTATTGAATGTTTAGTATGTTGTTATTCGTAATATTCTGTATTTACTACTTTTAAATATAAAAATATTAAATTATTCACGCGGGACCTCTTTTATGTTGGCCACTCTGTACTTGTGGGCGACAACGTTGAACCTCGCTATGATACAAATTTTATTGGTCAATGTTAAAACTGGTAGTTTAGACTTTAGAGCATACATATTACCATGAATTAATTCTATGCAGTTTTATCTTTATCATTATAACCACCAACAAAACTTTTGGATATTTTATAGTCCACTGAGAAATTAATTCGTGAAAAATAAAGTCTAAATTAAGTGCAATTCAGTTTTATGTGCTAGCCTCCAATTTACAAAATCCAATTCTGCGTGTCTAATTTAAAAAAAATTTATATACAAAAGGACGACCTCTATTATTAATAGAATGAATACTATCCGCAATAACTATTATTAATGATAAATATATAACCAACAGCAGGAATTAATTAAATTTCGGCACATCAAAAGACGAAATTCGAATTTTTATTTTAATGAAAGTCAAATGCGTCATACGTATATCATTTGTTTAAATCCAATAACGTTATGAAATCATAAAATTAATATCAGCCCCGTGGCTACATAAAAAAAATCGCTAATAAATCAGCAAAATTCGTTATACATTTTTTTATATGGTTCCGTCTCTGTCTCAATTTTTGTTGCACAATTTTTATAGCGCTGGTTATAATAATAATGGTAAAAAGTTACTTTGTAATGGTCTGCATAAACACCAGATTGTCAAGTAGCGAATTTCATAATCGGCAACACAAACAACTTTCTTTTTCCGAATAAATTTATCTTTGGATACAACATAATGCTTAGTCTCTGTTCATTATTTAACTTTATGTAAAAGAAAACAAACGCAATTTTAAGTGAATAATTTAAGATAAATTTTGTAAAACTAAATTTATATGATTATTTTTTGAATTATTAGTATAAATATAGATATCTTCATTTAAAAAATGTACGTTGTAGAAATAAATTGATGTGGATTAATTATATTAATTCCAAAGTTATATAAATATAAAGCAAACTAATAGAAAGTAGCTGTTGCGAAATCATTCCCCGTTCGACAACAACAACGATTTTAGTAAATTTTGTCACCGTTCAATCACTCCATATTAAAGCAATTAAACGTGATGTGTTATGAATATGTTTAGGCAAATATTTGAACAATCTGTAGGTTATTAACCCAATAGTGCAAGGTTCAAATAATGAGTTAATAGAAATAAATAAGCCAGACGATAAAAAGACTATTGAATAAATAATAAAAAATCATGTTGGTTAATTAAACAAACAGAAAATTTATTAAGGGAGAAAGCAACGCAACCAGAAGGTCCGTTGCATAACGCCAACTGATTGTTTATTCTTGTACGCTTTAAAAAAAAATAGTGAAAGCGCTTGGGTGGATACTCGACTGTCTTTTTAAAATTATCAGCATGCGTGCGTATTGCAGAAATGTACGCTAATGGGAAATAATGCGATATGATTGCCTTTTTTAAAACGCGATTGCGAAATAAAAGGTATTAAATAAAAAGTAAAGTACGCGTAGTGCGGGTTAAACCCACGAAGGTAATTTAAGCGAAGGCACCTTATGAATTCACGACACATTGTAACACATTTGCGATCTTATGTCATAAGGCTTTAGCGCGTTTTATTATTAAGATGTGAGGTTGTGCGGCGGTGCATTCGCTTCAATCGCTCTATTCTCTCTGTACGTAGTTTATAAATAGATGTTTGTAAATAAATTTGCCGCTCTTATGTAATAGCGATTAGTGATTAGCACAAGTAGGCCACAAGTTGAAAGACATGAACCAAGGACATCAGGGTCCGCAAATGTACGATTCACCGTGGTTTCCATACAGATACACCGTTCAGTGTGTAATTATGCACACCATTAATTAGCAGATACCTATTTTATCTCTTTCCACTACGATTTCATTCGCGTTTACCGCGTATGCAATCCCGAAAGGCGAATATTTTCAAATGACACAATTACATCGTTGATATTATTAACACATTCGTTCCCATATGGTTCTTCTATCGTCTTCGCTTGGAATTTATGGTCAAATTTGTAAAGTAACTCATGGTTAACACATTTACTATTAATTAAAATAACCTGAGCGGGTATTTACTTTTAGGACTTTTAGGTTTAACCGGTTTTAAGCAGTTTAGTATAACAAGTCGCGTACATACATTTAGGGATATTCTCTTGCTAGCGATATTTATTGACAATGGATATTAATTAATGCACTTGTTATAAATACATATATAAAATAAATGTGATAATATTGAATTATTAATTATTTTAATTTAATATATAAAGTTATAGTTATTAATTTATACAGCTAAATCTAGTCAGTAGTAACTAGCAACCAATATTATGGAAAATTGCAATTTAAATCAGTAAATTAAATTTGAATTCTGACCAATCAGTAAAATTTAACCAAAAATAAGCTAAATCTAATTACATACACAACTTATAACCTATATTTATAGTGAGGAAGGTGTCGAAAGATTATCTTATGGAATATTGCCTAGTATGTTTTGAAAGCTTCACAGTCCACCTACCTAGGTAACTCAAAAACTAATTTTGATATATTTAAACGAGAAACTTTGCAATTTTTCATTATTCCTGATTTTTTAATACTTTAAAATCAATTTTATTGACTACGAAACAAAAATTTAATTATTTGTTTTGTTGACAAATAAAGAGTCTCCTCAGACGCATTTTTTTAGAGATACCCAACACTTCATACTAATCCAGAATTATCGAGGTTCATTGTTAATAATATAACCGACGAAAGAATGAATCTTTAAAAACCGAGGAGTGCGTAAAATTTGATTTAGATTTTTCATAACGTTAGCTGCGTTTATAGACTCTAACTAAACTCTATTTTGAAAAAAAAAATCCCTATAAACTTTTTTCGGATTTATGTTAATCTCCACTTTAATATTTGTAATTCACTTTCTTTCTAAAACTCACGGAATATTTTGACTGTATTTGTTCACTATATTATTGTCTTTAAACAATGCAAGACTGCTGTTAAAACATGTAAAAAATATAACACCAGCAACAACAACCTCAGTCTTTTACAATTTACTTTTCTCCTACGCAAAAGTTTCCAAAGGATCATTCTTTTAAAGAAGTTTTGCAAGACATTTTCGCACAACTTAGGCTCTATCTGGCAAATAACAACTGTAATATTGGACTGGAATTGTTTGCGAGATTTTCTTCACGTACCCCCAAAGAAAAAAGTCTAGAGGAGTTAAATCGCACAACCTAAGAGGCCAAAGTTTCGCGGAATAAAACGCCCAAAAATTTCACAGCTTGTGTAGGTCGTAGCAAAATCCGGCTAGAAATAAAAAAATGTCTATGCCCAAATTGTCCAATACAGACCAAAGAAAGTCAATTAGCATTATACGGTAGCAATTCGCATTGACTGTAATCGCAGCACATTCGTCGTTCCCAAATAACCATGACCATGACTCTGTCGACCCAAAAACCGCATCAAACAGGAACTAGTTGAGAATAAAGAGGAGTTTCGACTGTTGTTCTACGATTTTTTCTGCAACACTGTTAGCGGCATAGGCAATGTTTTGGGCTAACCTGACAGTTCAAACAGGCAATTTTACATCTTTGTAAAGTTAATCGCAAAATTTGAGCAAAATGGTCAAATTTTGCGATTAGCTTTACAATGGCTTTGCGAGAAGGATTCATACAGAACTGTGTCGGAAAAATTTTCACCGTGTCCATAATAAAATTTCAAATTTTCTATACGTTATTGGAGCGTGTCCCGTACCATTTTCTTAAATCGTATAGTTTTTAATAAAAAAGAATAGCTACTCAACAGATCAAAAATGAATTATTTCTTAAATATTTATTTATATAAAAATAAGAAGAAGCATAATAAACAGTTAACACAAATTATCTGCACATGATATTTAGTAACGGCATTTTTATTGCATGCTTAACACATTGACAGATTATATGTTTTAATAAGATTACACATTAAGATTTAATCTGATTTCATTGAAATCAACTATTAACACTAGTAAATTGGTATTGGAAACCACTTTAATTCAGCAATAAAGATTCGAATCATATTACTGTAACATGTAATTTTAGAAAGGAATTCTCGATAATGGTAAAAGCATTCAAATAAATAAGATGATTTACCAATTTAAAATTGAAATAGTGCTTTGTATATGTAATGTAATACCATTTATAAAAATAAGTATTTTAGAAGTATAGTCATAGTTTATAACAAAGTAAATATGCAAAATATTTTTAACTTTAAGGATTAACTTATAAGGAAGCTTGATCTTAACCCAACGTTTCATAAAGAAATAATGTTTAAATTTATGAATATGTTTAGTGCGTTCCGTAGCGCATCCTTCACAATAAATGCTATTTTTTTTTCCAAAACTTCCAATGATCGTATGACAAATTGAATGTCAAGAGTTATAGGTTTATGTGTGTCAACATTTTTAGGTTATGTGAGACAATAATCGCAGATGTCAATATTTTTAAAGCTGTGACAGAAAAACCAAAAGCTAAAAATAAGCTTTAGAAGCACAACGGAAAAATGCGATTGAAGGAACATTTTTTCGCCTGTCCAAATAAAAATAGTGTTTCAAGAAATTTCAGTTTATTATAATTTATTACTACTGTCAGAGTATGGTATGTGACTCTTGAGCCACTAAATCGTCTTTTCGGCCCGCATTTTAGAACCGACATTGTCTATATTTTATAAGTTATACGAGTGCCTCAACAACATAATTGTGAAGCCACAGATTAAGTTACAAAATATGTTAGATTATTTGCGAGACGTAACGCAATTGTCGTAATAATTTTTTTTAAGTGGAAAATTAACTGTTAACAACTTAGGTTAAGTGAGTGCCTCATATATATGTCAAGTTTACAACTGCCAATTGCAATTTGTAGAGATTTCGTGGGTAACGCATTAAACGGCAATTTAGTAGACGGACTATTCTTTTGAGCTGCCAAATATTACTCGCACTACAAATTATTAATGTAGTAAAGGAAAGCTCGACTTATGCAGCGCATCCTGCAATTCGTAAAATGTAAAGCTTAAATAACCGTCCTTCTACGCTTAAATTGTAGAAACGTTTAGAGGGTGACCTTACTATATACGATAAAATGCAAAAAGTGTCCATTTGAACTAAAATTTATTCATACTGTGCACTTACTATAGCAACTATGTAAGATTGCCTTAGCCCAAAAACAGCAGCCCACTAACCACTGAATGTGTCTGTATTCTCAGATTAAGCAATATAAAATAAATAGATTTGCCATTCAAAATTGTATTTTTTTTTGACATTTGAACAAATTCAGTCCAGAAATGATAAAAAAACTTTCATATCCACAAAATTAAACTACCCAGTGCGATTTTTAGTATTGTGGCTTTATTAGACCCCTATCAGTCAGAAAGATCTGGTTGCGACAGTGAATGACCCCACTTCTATCAATACCATCATCATATTGGCAGGAAATAAATCAATAATTTTAGAAAATGAGAACTGACCCTCCAGATTTTGCAAGACTTTTTTATATTAAAATTAACAAAAACAAATCACAAACACAACACATCATTTGTAGCAAGAATCGTATCGTTAATAGAAGATGGTCTAGAACAAGTAAAATTGAAAAAATTGTTGGTAAGAATCTTTGCGCTGTACAAAATGTCCATTTTTTGTATATACAAGTTTGCAAAAAAAAAACTTTTGCGGTTTTACTGCAAAAGAAGAGAGAGGACTAAATAATAGCAAACATACCGTTAAAAAGAGGTTTAGTGCAGCTGGATTGTCTTATAAAAAATAGATACAAATCTACAATTGCAACGCCGCACAGTTAGGCAGAGCAACAATTTTTTTGGCAAAAAATCTGAAACTTATAAAACTAGTAGTTTTTAAAAGATGGAAGTAGAAATGGCTTAATAAAATTCTGAAACTTTGTATTCGTATAGACTTTGTCCTATAATTTAACAAAAAAATAGTGTAACAAATCTCTTATAAAATAAAATAGTTTTTAGGGTGACAAAAACCAAAAAATTAAAAAAATCATACAACATTCCGTTTTTCTGAGCTTAGTGCGTTTATTACCTTCTTGATAAACACCGTTCTTTTTCCATGTTTTTAGATGAATGTACTGGTAAAAAAATAAATTGATCATCTAATAATATGTAGAAACAGCAATGCCGCCAAAGTTGCCATTTTTGTTAAAATACTACAAATCAAGGCAGCGGTCGGTATGCTATTAACTGTTAAAACTAAAATCGCAAAAAATCGTAAAATTTTAAAATGTACCCAAATTCTACTATGACTACACATTTTAACCATGTAAACAAAAGTGCTCGATATAGCTCGATACACAACTAACAGTTTACCCATCTCTGCAAACACACTATTTTGTAGAACAATATACAATGATAACTTCTAAACGTTTTTATTTAAGTGTTACTATTTTTTCACAAAACAAAAATTACTGAAAATATAACACATATCTAAGGTTGACAGCTCTATGACAAAAAAGTTAAATTCAGAGCAATTTAAAAAAAAAAAAACAAAGTCTTCAAAATTCAGTCGACAATATGTTTTGAATACAACGCTAAACTCGATCTTAATTTTCTCAACTGCAGCAAAGACCAAGAAATGCGTTATCGGTTCTGACACACGCACATTTTTACAGTACCAAGTGTTGGATATACTAGGCTTTAAAGACAAATATGTTTATTGCACTTTAATTTTTGAATTAATACCAGCTTTTAGGGTAACTGGCCCCACTGTGCGCCGGTACCAAATTGCAAAATTAACTTTAGCCCAAAACTACTTGGCATGGAATGATAAAAACTGAGTAAAATACTGTTTTCAGACAAATCCCATTTTACTTCAATGAATCCGTCCGACAGCTGGACGTTAAAAAATATGATTTGAAAGAGCATATCTTCACAAGTACGCACAAAGTTGGTCTTCATACAGAATGACTCACAGGTTTATTCTGGAAGTTATAGATAATCATGTAATGTCATTCGAATATACATGGTATTTTAATGCAAGGTAATGCTAGACCTTACGCAGACTTTAGCTCTTGTCAAGGACTATCTGAATAAGATGGAAATTAGGCTATTTAACTGACCAAACATGTATTCTATCAAATATGTCTGAGATGAGTTGGGACATCGTATCTGAAGATCAAAACTGCCTAGAAGCTGAGATTTGCTAATGCATGATTAAAATAACATCAACCAGAATATCTGGATAAGATGGGAACCAGGCGATTCCTGAGATTAATATGATATATGCCTCGTCAAGTTCAGTCATTTGTTTAAAATGTTAATTTGTTGCTTTTGCAGAATAAATCATAAAAACCAAAAAAAAATTCTATAAGACATATAAAAGCTATTGATTTTATCGAAAAATTAAGAAGTTACCTAAAATTATACCTATACCTACAAATATATCATAACGCAAACAACAACACTGCCGATTTAATGTTTGAAAGCAAAGTTTGAAGAGATGTTTGCTCGTTCAATATTTTGCAAATTTAGTCGATAAAAGAATATATGAGATAAGCAATGTAAAATATTTAAATTTTGCTTGCTAAAATTATATTCATTTATTGATTTAAATATTACTTTTACTAATAATATTAAATTTTTAAACAAGAATTTAATTAGCAATTGTTTTATTATTTATGTATACACTTGTTCAATTGTTTCAAAAACCAAAAGAAAAACATTATATTAAATAATACACCGGTCAGTTTATACAAAACACGGACTTTCAACAAAATATAATGTCTCCATTGTTTACTTTCATAAAATTCACAAAACCTGAACATCACTATTCAAGCGTTATGAATTATGATCTTCTTTTACATTTACTAAGACTTATTTAAAATGTCAATATTTATGCACTTGTAAAACATTCTTATTTAACTTGAATTTGTTACATTGAAATAACCATTATGTAGGTGTAGGTAATACGATTAAAAATGAATTTAAGAAAGCCTAAATCAAATAAGTAATACATCTTACTTTTTGCTACAACATTTTTTATAAAAGCCATATAACTTGATATAAAGTACCACAATAAATTTTTAATACAGCATTATTTTTATTTCCTACAAAGTAACAACTTTCTTTTTTATAAATGAAACTTAATGTCATACGCTGTAATTTTTTTTACATACACCTTCGTAATGCAATATGTTACGCAACACATCCGTCTTGCCGAGTATTTTCGCCGGGACATAATTAGCATTGATTTATTTGGATTAGGTGCGGCTAAAAACAATAATATTGAGAAAATTGCCATTTAGAAGAGAGATTTTTTCTAGTGTTATGTATATATTGATAATAATCAGCACTCAGACTGGTCTGGTAATAAAATATCATGTTACAAGTTGATATATTAGAAGTTTAATAAGAGTGGAATGGAATGAATAGTGGAGGTGTTTTTAATATTTGTTTGTGTTGTTATTATGAAATATTTTAGTCTTGTTATGATGGTTTTAACTTACGATTAATTTAGTTGTCGCTGCTCATAAAAAGTTTAAACTAATTTGTCCTTTTGTTTTACATCTTTATTAAACATAAAAACAAACAAAGTTTCTAAATTTATATTTACTACAATTTTATGTTAGTCATTGAATACTAATTGAAAAAATGTATTACCCAATAACAAATTACACGGGAAATCACTTTTCGTATGGGTAAAAGTTCCAATCACGATTTCGTACATAATTACAGGCCAAAATTTATGCAAACGAGTTGTAGAAATCAGCATTTTTTTTAACTATTCGATTTTGAATAATTTGCACGCCCATAAATAAATGTGTGTGTGTTTATATATATATATATATATATAAAAAAAGTTTCACTTTCTTCTTGGCTTATGCAACAGATCAAGTTTACGTATGGAGAGCAAGAGAAACTTTTTTTAAACTCCCTCACATGCCCAATAGCTCCAGGTGGAATACAACAATCTCTCAAAATAAACGATCGCTATCAAAATTGTTAAATAAAAGAAATAATCGTTATAACAATGACTAGGTGTGTTTGGATAAATATATTTGTAGATTTCTATTATGTTTAAACATCAAAAGTTTTATTCGAAATGTCAGATTGTATTTAATGTTAAACAATGAGTAGTAATATTCTTGAGAAACTTTTATTATTGTTGATTGAGCTTGTATTACTACTATTGCAGTAGTCAATATCATAAATAGCAGTAGCTCATAATTTAAATATTCTACAACCAACAATATTTTGTAATTTTATAACCATTTTGCCAATTAAAAAAAGATATAGTTTGTCACAATTTAAAATTTTAAACGATTCTTAGATTAGTAATCGTTATGCGTGAACCACTATGTGCAAATTTATACTTTCGTAGTCGATTCAATGCAAAATAATAAATTGCACAACCATTAACCAATCCAACATTTATTTAATACACAATTTTCTTACGTGGAATTATTTATTATTCTGTGTTTTTGTATTATATTTACAAGAACTGTGAAATACGTGCGAAGGATTTTCGGTTCTTGTTCTCTAAACGCTTAAAGACTATTTATTAAGCGTTTCTATTACTATTATTTTTTCTGTTGTAAACATTTTACTACACACGGGTTCAAGAAAGGTTATTTTCAATGATTTTTTTTTTCGTATAATTTCTAAATTATTTATAATCGACGCAACGTAGGAGCGGCAAATTGAACATGATTATTAATATTAATTATGGTATAAAACGTGCGTTATGCAATGTTTATTTTAAAAATGTTGGCAATCGCGCATTCTTTGGATACGTGTGTAAAATCATCTAATTATCATTAACAAAAATATAAAAGACAAATTAATATTATAGTGATGAATTCTGATACTAGCTACTGCAAGGACTTTTATGAAATGTTGTATTGAAATGGATATACAATTTTATTATATTCATTTACTATTAATACTACGTGAAATATGTTAGTTTTATTACTCTTTTAGGTGAATATTAATTATTCATATAAGTATATAATGTATGAATAAATTATTTGAAATTCTGTAGTTAATTGGTGAAAAAATATATTAACATGGAATTTCAAAACATTATTATGCAATTATTTTCAATTAGAATATTCAACAAATAAATTAGCGGTTTCTAACAAAAGTCTTTAAAAGCCTCTTCATTGCATCCGCCTTAAGCATACAACAAAAAACAATTAAGTATAATGTGCGTAGAATTAAATCGTTTGGAATAAGTGTGTTGATTGTTTTCAAAATGATGACTGAATTCGAACAAAATTTAGAACTTTATTATATATTGAAGAAAACTTATAGTTGTGTAGTGCAACATTTCAATAAATGGCTTAAAACAGTAAAAAACTTTTGTCTACTGACCACTTACAACCCTAACCAATTATCAAATTTAGAAAAATATGCAAAATTACAATATTAGTAGATGTACTGGATGAGAAAACCTACATAAAAAATAGATAGTGATACAAATCTACCTTCACAACCTTTGTAACTTTTTTACTTGAAATAATATAATAATTATTATGAAAAACATAGTAATTGAACCAAAACATTGTTCTAATATAATTATTCAATAGTAATGTAATACTTTTCATCATAGTGTGCAATTCACATTATACGGAACGTCAACCTCACATCACTGTCCAACAACGTTTTCTAATATTAATGTTTGGCATCATTTAAAACGAAGACAAGTATTTTGAATAAGCAACTGATGATATGCGATCTATTGACAAGATGTTTACGTAATTTAACATATAATGCAAATTAATAGCAAAATTTACGTTGCCGGTTGGTGAGATTGACGTATCGTAAAATACAAAACAAGTTAGTAATTGGTAGGTAGCTAACAAGTAGCTTAAATGTATACAATGCTTGCACTTTAAAATTGTAATTTAAAAATATCATTCCATTTTTATTTTGCAGCTATTTCTTAAATGGCATAACTAACTCTCAAAATAACTGTATATGCAAAGCCATTTTTTTATAAACTTTTGAAACATGGTAAACGTCAAAGAAATTAACTAAAGCGTCATTTACACACTAAATTGAGATAGCATTTCTAAGAGTAACTTCCATGAGAGTTTACATATATGCAAATTGTAAAAAATCAGGCGGGTAAGTGAGCACTCCAATTTAAACTACTCGATGGTGATTATGATCTAGAGCGACCCACACAACTGTTGGTGATCAAGAGATTAGATTCAACATCCACTGCTCTACCATAATAAGTTCTAACGCTTGCAAAGAAGAAAACCTTCCAATTTCTAGTTAACAAACACTCAGAAGAGAAGGATGTGATATCCAATCTTTTGACGACCAACACTTAGGCGGATAGGTGAATACTCCAGTTCAAACTGCTCGCTAGTAATCATGATCTAGAGTAACACACCTACACGCCCAAATGTTGGTCATCAAACATCACATCCTCCTCCTCTGACTAAAGAATTTCTAACACTTACAGAAAGGATAAAATTCCAATTATTTGATAACAAACACTCGGGCGGGAGGGTAGGCATTCCATAATCATAATCGGGAGTGAGCCACCCACCCGCCCAACTGTTGGTCATCAAAATATTGAGTATCACATCCTCCTCCTCCGAATAAAAAACTTCTAACAGATACAGAAAGGAAAAACTTCCAATTTTGTTGATAACAAATACTCTGGCGGTTAGGTGAGCTCTCCAGTTCAAACTAGTCGCTGGAAATCATGATCTGAAGTAACCCACCCGCCCAAGTGTTGGTCATCAAGAGATTGGATGTCACCTCAACCTCGTTTGACCAAAAGACTTCTAACATTTGCAAAAAAAACTTCCAATTCTTTGATAAAAAACACTCGGGCGGATGGTTGATCACTCCAGTTCAAACCACTCGTTGGTAATCATAATCTGAAGTGACCCGCCCACCCGCCCAACTGTTAGTCATCAAAACATTGAATACCACATCCTCTTTCTCTGGCTAAGGAATTCCTAACACTTACAAAGAAGATAAAATTCCAATTTGTTGATAACAAACATTCTGGCAGGCGCATGGGCACTACAGTCTAATCTCTTTTGAAAACCAACATTTAGGTGGGAGGGTTACTCCAGATAATGTATCAAGTAGTTTAAACTGGAGTGTCAACCCACCCACCCAAAGGTTAGTCATCAAAAGATCGGATATCACTTCCTCCTCCTTTGACTAAAAAGCTTCTAACATTTGCAGAAAGAAAAAAATTACAATTCTTTGATAACAAACACTCGTGCGGGTGAATAAACACTCCCGTTTAAACTACTCGATACTAATCTTAATCTGGAGTAAGTCACCCACCCAAATGTTGTTCATTAAGAGATTAGATTCATCATCCCTTTCCCTAATATAAAGACTTCTAACGCTTGAAAAAAAAATCCAATTTCTTGTTAACAAACTCTTAAGCAGGTGAGAGGGTAAGTACTTTATTGACATTGCTGCATACTTTCAGCAAGCGATGCAAGCATGTTTTTATATAAATTAAAAAGTTTAAAAAATCTGCATATGGTTAAAACCAACATTAACTTTTTGGTTAAAACCAAGGTATCTTCATTAAACCACACACGGTGTCTTTTCAATTTGTAGTTCTTGCTTTATTGACCGCACACAACTTTCAACAAAACCAAAATATTTTTTAAATCAAATATGTATTGTGATCAAGAACTGTTAAAACTTCAAAGAAGTTTAGAAATGCTGAATCAATTTGGTAAAAAAATACCAACGCTTCGTTTCAACATAAAATTTGTTAGAAACATAAGGTTACAAGATACTATGCTTACTACATGATTTAAGAAGGAAAATTTAAGATAATTTATAGACGTAGCAAAAAATCAGTACCAGAAACATATGAGCCAGTCGCATTACCTTAGGTTGTAAAAATTCTGTTTTATAAAATACTAAAAATGAGCATGAAAACCTAAAGTAGATAAAGTAATTAAAGTGCGACAACAAATTAAAGTTCTAGCAATTTCTGCTATATAAAAGTCATCTGCCCAGATGACCCAATAAAATACTAAAAACCTAAGTATTTTCATTTTCGTCTGCGCATCTTATCTTCCATCGGCTGGAGCCATCTCAAAAATCTCAAAGAAGATTAAAGTGCCTATTTTCCCCTGCGTTCGTCGTTGCAACAAAGAAACAATCTCAAAAATACTGATGATAACCATGCACGTGTTATAGAACCTGGCTAAGGCTTCAAAAACTACTCGATAACGACGCGGATGATCTACAATTTGTCAAAATTAACATGAGTTATCTTTAGACTATATACACACTATTAGACACGCCTTGTGCTATTTTCCGCTTGTCGCATGTTGAAGCCAACATAACAACGTTTATGCCCACGACTCACGTCACGCGCTAACTGTGGGCATATGCCCTACTAGTAGTTAAAACAATAATTTGTAGATTTTCCATTAATAAGTTTATTATTGACAACATTTTAATTTATTGTCAATTATCAAACAACCCTTGTTTGTATCACAAAATTCAATATTTATAAGCAATAAATAATGTTTATTAATTAAATAATTTAGCAACGCTGAGCGCCAAGTTGCTATTTGATCGTTATTGCCCACATCTGACGTCATACGCATTTAACATTTACCTCGTTGGCAAAAAGCGTGAATAGAGTTTATATAGTCTGTTTGACTTACCAACGCTTTTCAGTCATATTTTGAAGTTATAGCATTTTTTACACTTTGAAACCGTATAAAAGTTGGGGTATAAAAATAACGTTTCCATAAAGCAAAAGGCACCCATGATAACAAATTGATAGAAGAGATAGGTAAAGTTCATAAATAGTGACTTCTTCAGACAAGTCTATATCAACCATGGGACTGTGTCTATAAAGAGTAACGGTACACTATTTCATAATTAGTAAAGTGTTTTCGCTAAACAAGGCAGAATTTCCAGTTAGACAATATCTTTGGCAAACCGCAGTCATCACATCAAATGTGCTACTTATTGATAGAAAAATAAGATTTGGACAACCTAGCGCTTGACCTAAGTATGACAAAAGAATGTTTTATAGTGTCGGACAACTAAGATAGTAAGAGAATTAATGCATAATAAAAACGCTCATAAATATGCAAGAAAAACGCATAAAGCATTTCCGGTCTGACCAATCAATTTATCATCATTTTAAGTTGGGCTTAATAAATTTGCCTCCAACTGTTTTAATAACGTGTTCTGAATAATAGCAAATTTTGGGAGTTGTAAAACTAAATTTTAGGCACTGAACAAGTTCTGATATAATAATAAGTCAATCTCTCAAAACCAGTAACATATTTTGATAGTTTCTATAACAAATTAAAAAATAATATTTTTATCTACATTGTTACTTTTATATAGAACTGTTTAGATTCTTTACTAC
This sequence comes from Tachinus rufipes, assembly GCA_963932245.1. Lineage (NCBI taxonomy): Eukaryota > Metazoa > Arthropoda > Insecta > Coleoptera > Staphylinidae > Tachinus > Tachinus rufipes. The sequence goes on from OZ010743.1 coordinate 87,663,505, forward strand.
ATACATAAATATTCGAGCATAGATTTGATGCAGCCCACACTTTATTGATTGTTTCTGTTATGACACTATGCTATATTTACTTCTTTAATGTTTCTAAATATAGAAAACAATATTAGATGTTAGCTAATATTTTTTCTTAATAAGCACGTTCTACATTTTATTTCCGAAACACATTTAATAAATATTCTCTACATTCTTATATCTTGTTATGTAGATTTTGTAAAATACCACATTATTAAGAATATAAATTAACATCTTTGAAGTATTTACGATTTGCACAGTACGCAACTTAATATCTCTATTAATTTTATTGTAGCCAGTTCGGAATATAATTATACAGTTGTTAACAACTTGTTACTACTCGTACGCCAATTTCTGTTAATATAGTAGATACAAATACTAAACCAAGAAATCGTAAAAATCAGTGGATTTATTTAATTGGCGAAACGCAACAAAACGTTTAAAACTTATTAATTAAGTAAGCAGCACTTTTATGGGGGTTATTAACATTTAGCAATTAATACGAATTTTGATATAATTTGCTAAATTTACTTTGATAAAATTGTTATAAATATTTGAACTTTTATTGAATTAGTTATAGTGCGACGAAAATATTTAGTAAAATATAAATTTTAAACATCTGTGCTATCATAATCAGTTACATTACTGTCGTATTTATAGAAAAAACGCATTGGGACGTGACAGTAAAACCGACATAATAACACATATACGGCATGTAATGTTTATAAATTTTTCGAACAGCTGGGTAAAATCATATATAGCCACATTATAAAATCTGACACTTTTTTATACAATTAATAAAAATAATATATGCTTCCCAGCAGGAGGCATCACATTACATGCACTCAGCATTTAACAACCGCACAAATTTTTCGTTATCGACGGAAAACGGTAATTTATAAAATTAATGAATAATTTAAAGGTTGTTGCAATCGAATGCAATTTACGTGTTCCGAAACATTATAATGGTACCAATACTCACAAATCTTATCAATTTAGAAATTTTTATATGTATATCGGTGAGTGTGCATTATTATATTTAAATATGCAATGTAATATTGTATGCGTGCATCTGTTTGGAAAGCTAATCGTAAATCTCGTTAAAAATAAATATTGTGTGTATTTTATGCATTTTGTGTAAAGGAGTAAATATATATAATTCCATTATATACTATCAATTTGACCTATATAAATGCTGCCAGTTCAATAAACCTTTCAAAGATAAGTTAAAGAAATTTAAACAAAAAATGTAATTATTTATTACAGCAAACACAATGCTGGTTATTCAAAATGTTACAAATTACTCGTGCCTTATCAGCTTATTACATTTTGTTGATGTTTGATTGCGTAACGTTCTCTTCATCATTATTATTTTCGCGCAAAAATTATTCTTGATTTATTATTGCTATATAATATTTATCTGCTTTGTTGTTCAGATTAATCTTAATTCGCATTAATTTGAATTAAATAATATCTCTACAGGATTTTAATTAATAAAAATATGTTTATGAATTTAGTTTTTTTAAGGCCAATTTAATTTTGGAAAATATCTATGTAAAAGGTAACTTTAATTTATCAACTCCAACTTGAGATGGTGTCTTTTATTATCTACACAAGTTCAATACAACTGAATGTAAATAAATGATTTGTCTGTTTATTTACAGTTTTTACGCAAATATAAATAAAATAACGCGATTAACTGACACAAAATATTTCAACATAATTTAGTTTTTTCGTTCTTCTTATCGAGTATAATATTATTTCGTGTTTTAGAAGTTCCTTATCTGCTACATTTCAATTTACTAAAAAATTTTAGAAAATTATATGATTTTCATTTTGTCGAATTCAAAGAAAAAAAACTTTATAGCAAATACTAAATATAGAAGTGGTGGAGATGTCCGACATATTTTAGTAGCAAATTCCACATAGTACATTTTGCTTTATTGTGTAAATCTTCAATCTAAATCTTTTGGTTTTGCTAAGAATCTAACATTGGTTTACATTAATATACTTCTTTGGATGGCCAGCAGTAGCACCATCCATACTTAAATATTGTCCAAGACCATACCAACAAATACTTGACCACACGGTGAAGTCTTTTAATATATGGAAACCAATATAAAGTTATGATCTATAAATAAAGTTTTTCAAACATATCTGAATTTTGAACATGATTAACTTTAACATCACATAACTCTTTATTTCTGCAACTAAATAACAGCCATTACTACAATAAATTTTGCATTTTAAATTTAAATTGCTTGCCTTAAAGAGCTCTTAATCTGATTTCGAAATTAAGGAAAAAACCCTAAAAGGTTATTTAAAAACTCTTTTTAAAAGAATCTAACTCAGTCTCCAAACAATGTGTTAAAGTTCAAATCTTCTTGTCTCTGTATATACCATAATATAAGCTTAGAAGCTAAACTAATACTAGACTTAAAAACTTACTTTGGTTGTTTTAGAAAATACAAGTAAATGTGTGCTATAAATACTGGATGGGTATAGTCATGATATTTAGACTAGTAAGATATGATCACGCGCAGGTATCGCACTGTCTCTCTTACACATTATGACGTAACTGCGTTATCGTACACGTCTTGATTTACGGAGTGACGTAATGAGCAGTACAAATTAAAACATGTCCGCCGAGAGATTATATCTTTATAGTTATGTTATCATAAAGTATGGTATAGCATTAATCTTTTTAGAAACTGAACATTTTGTACGGGGATTGCTATTTATGTATTAAGAATTATCAACACTGTTATTGCTTTGATAGTATATGTAGTTATTTGTATTGTTAACAGTTAACTTTATCACAGCAGTGTGTCAATCCAACTTTCCTGGCAAACAAATTTAAAGTAGATCGTCCAAAACCAGTCGTTTTGCCAGAAACATTGATGCTGTGTACAAACTAATAACGCAAAATCGTCATGTAACCTATCGTGAGATTGAGACATCCCCTGGTATTAGTATGACAAGCATAGCCGTTAAAAAAGATTAGTTTGTGTTAGATTCTGCAAAATTTATCAATCAATAAAAAAAACTAGTGCAAAGAAATGATTACCAAATACATCCACGTTGCAGCAAATGCAGTGTATAAGATCTACACAGGTGACAAGTTATTGTTATTAAGCCAAAACGGAACAGCAGTCTACTGTATGGGTCTTTCAAAATGAGCCAAATCCAACAAAAGTAGATCGTGGTCGCAACACATTGAAGTAAATAGTGGCCTGTACCCAACCATTTGTTTGCCAAAACCATGAAGCTCACGCACATCGGCTCAAACAACCGGCTACTTGAGCATTTAAAACGTCTAATTAATGGGTCATCCGCCGAACAGCTCTGATTTAGCACCCATTGATTTTCATTTGTTCCCTCAAGTGAAACACAACGTCAAAAGAAGTTGAAGCATTCAAAAATCAACTTAATCTGATTTTATGTCATTCTAAAACTAGCCCATTAGGTTGCAACTTTACATTTAATTCACGACTAAGATTTAAAATATAAGTTTAGTTTGCAAAGATTATATTTTGCAAATATACACTGAATCAAACTGAAAATAATCCAGTTTTTAGTATATAAACCTAAGAAATAATAAGAATGAATCATTTACCGCTAATAAAATCCTTTTACCAAAAATTCACAAACAGAAAATTAATCAGATGTCCGGATAAAAATTAAAAAAAGCGGATAATTATATTAAGTTTTGCCGCTTACAAAAATGTTATTTGCTACAGCCTCTTAACATGATAAAGCGGTGCAGCACCAATATTCCAAAAAAATAAAATCCTCAAAAAGTTGTAGTAATTTTCAGTAACATATTTTCGATAAATGTTTAAACTGGTAAGGTCAACAATTTGCTCATTAGACAAATCATACTTGTGAATTCCTGAAATGCCTTCTTTATTTAAAATTGAAACCTTTCATTCACCTTCAAAAATTTCTTTTATCCAAAAAAATTTAACAAAACACAATCATAAAAATCCCAGTCATAACAGTCCAGTACAACAACCTAAATAATTCGAGTGACAATTCCTTTCTTTCACGTTGATAGAACTTCCAAAAAATGTCTTATCCTAAAACAAGTAAATGGATCCTGCAACAAGTAGACCATACTCAAAACCTCTCGCATAGTAGTTTAGTAAGCCAACCGTTACACCACCTGGATGATAGCTTTTAAAAATCTATGTTTAGATTATAATTGATGATATACGACCAAATTTCTAAGGAAGTCCTCATTTCATTAATTGTTTTAATTTGCAATGATATGATACGATTGATAGTAGTAAACAAATCCGGCAGAAGGTCGAACTAGTTTGAATCATTTACTAAATCCTACATCTGTACATTAGAGATAAAGAATCTTATCTCCAATTTTTTGTTAAAAGGAATGAATACTTTTTCAAAGGATCGTTTATTATTACTTCTTCTATTATTTTTTATATTATTCTTCTTCTTATTCAAATGGCATCTCCTTTTTTACTTTTGAGTATTCAGCTCGAAACAGTTCTTTGGATGTTGTATTGTACCATTCCCTCAAATTTCGCAGCCATGAAATTCTGCGTCTGCTAATATTTCTTCTACCAGCTATCTTTCCCTGCATGATCAACTGGAGCAGTTCGTATTTCCTCCTCTTATTATGTGAACAAGATATTGTAACTTTCTTTGTTGAATTGTGAGTGTGATCTCTAGTGGTTTATTCATACGTTCTAGTACCTTAATGTTTGACACTTTATGTCCAGGATAACTTCATCATGCGTCTATAGCACCACATTTCAAAAACCGTCACTTTATTCATATTTGCTTCCATTTTGTAGAGTAAAATAGAAAAAAACGTAACATCTTACCATTTTAGTTCTTAGCTCTAATTTTATTTGCCGATCACATAGATATAGTTTTGGAGTAGTTGATTAGTTTACATTTTTGTCATATAAAATATGTTTTCAAGTAAAATAAGATTCAAATATATATATAAAAAAAACTGTTTTAGATAAGATTGATGTAGGCATATATAATATTTGACCAATTCCATGTTACCCTGTTGGGATTTTTGTGTAAAATAATACCAATTTATTAAACCTAACATTATTAATTATTATCAAATTTGTATACTAAAATTTAATAAAGGAAGTACAACTTTTGACAAAAAAATGCATTTTAGTTTGAATTTTCTGTTAATAATTTCCAACCCAGAGGAAATGAATATTTAATTTCATTCCCCATACACTCGATTTAGAATGTACACCTATGCAAAAATCAACAACAATGCCAGTTAAACTCGTGTAATTTGTGTTTTCAATTATTCCTTTTCGTATAACGGTAGGCTAGTCACCCGAATGTTAAATTTAAATCAGGAAGCTCTTAAAATAAGTGCATTATTAAAGTCACGTAAAATTATACTTATTGTTGTTTAGTTTTGTTTCTATTTAAAAATTATAAGCAAAGTTTATTGTTATTGTAGTCAAGCAATTAGCCATAATACAAAAGAATATTAATTTAATGGTATTAAAATTAGGTCTTAATATTAAATAATGTTTAATCTAAGATTCATACACTCATTTGCTTATCTGATATGAATGAAAAATAGTAGTAAAAATAAATGCATACATACAACTAATACCTTTAATGCTGCCGCTGGAAGTGTGTGGTTGTTGCACTTGATTTTGTTGTTGCACCTGTTCCAACTTTGGACTAACATTGTTCCACATTTCAAACATTTTTAGTTCACTTAAAAATATTTATATATAAAAAACTTATTTCAAACGATTTGAACACAGACTGTCGAACATGGTATGTATTTATTATAAAAAAGATTTGGTAACTATATTCACAGTTTTTTTATGTTCAGAGTTCACTAAACTTTTAATTAATTATGGCTTCCACTTGCTTGCAATATCGTTCATGTGATAAAGTTACTTAAATTGGCATGTCGGATAATAAAATTATGTGACGTATCCATATCAGCCCTGTTCTTTGAACGCCTTACGCAATACACTTTCCATCTCTTCATTCTAAATGCAGCCAATCATCCATTTCATACTTCCGTATACTGCCTAAATATTTAATAAAGAAAAATATAATTAAAATCACGTAACAAATTCAATAGATTCATGGTATAAATATATTAAATATTTTGGGAACCGTTAAGTCCATTAAATTAATGCAAATTATTCCAAGACCGTTAGTTGCGAATTTTTAATACATTTTTATTCGATGAATCTATTTATATAAATGTTTTTCTAATGGATAGACTGCGAATGCTAATAAACTTTATGTTAATTATAATCGCGCGGATTCTTTTTTTTTTTGGCGACCCTGGAAATATGCAGTGAGTGTGATACGCAAATAAATGATATAATAAGACCTACCTCAACGTTTTCGAGATTAAACTTGGCTTGTGTTTATTTTCAGATAATATTGCGAATTTCTGGTTGAAACAAAAATTAGGGAATCATATATATTGTAAACAACTTTTTTATTATAAATAATCTATATTAGATATACAATAATAATCTTTATAATCTAAATTATTTTGTTTTATTTAGTTAAACATATCAAGAGTATCAAATGTTTGCTTAAAAATCAAATAGTTTGGACTCTACAGACCTCATCCAATCTGATTTTCAATAGATAGCAATATTATATAGTATTAACCGCGTGCTTAAATTCAAGTTCAAAGCCACAGTTAGAGTAAACCCTATTGATGTTTTAAATTATATAAAAAAGATTTCATTCCTTTAAATTATAATCATTTTTTGATACTAATAAATAACCAGCAGAACCGACCGTTTAAAATAATACAAATAATCTTTTACTCTAGCGTAAACCAACAAAAGTAACGAACAATTAAATATTTATTAGGAACTATTATCAACAGTTTGTCATGACTGGTGAGTTTCTTCACCACATAGAGGAGAACTGCTGATATAGTTTAGACTTTAAGCTATTTCTGGGTTAGAAAAAAGTTATTAATCGCCTGTTGATAACTGCGCCCTTGCCCGGTCGGTCGTCGATAAATACTGATCACTACGGTGACCGAAAACATCGCAAATACGTATATTTGCGATTTGCCGGAATTGAATTGTGTATAAAGTTCTGCACTCTCAGTTTATCTAACGCGGCCGAACACGGGTCTGCTAAACATAAAACATTTGGGTTGCGGGTCGCATGCTGTAGTGTGCTAAGTTGGCATATACAGTTATATACTTAACAGACAATTGTTTCAAAAATCATTTAATCGTAGAATTTACAAATTTAACTTATTGACTGTTTGCATCAGTCAGAATATCATCAGTGTCTAAGATCATCATCCGACCATTTGCGTCCACTGCTGTACCCGTAACTTAATCCAGTTGGTCTTTATCCGTTTGATGTCATCGGTTCATCTGGTTGGTGGACAACCTCTGTTTCGGTAGACATCTCTGCGTGATCTCCACTGTAGATACCTGGCATTGACAACTCCATTTTTCTCAGCGCAATACTTATTTTATTGTGGTGTTTTTTGTGACAAGGGTAAGTGTTTCAGCACCATAAGTTAGCACAGGCAATATGCACTGATCAAATACCTTCCTTTTTAAGCATATTGGAATATCTGATTTAAATCGCGCAGCTGTCCGAAGGCCGCCCAAGTTAGACCTATTCTCCTCAAAACTTCGCGGGTTTGGTTGTCTCTACCTCTTGAGATGTCAAGGCCAAGATATTTATATGAGCTAATTTGTGCTATATATTTGTCCCATCTATTTCAATTGCCTCGCTCACAACAAGATTTGTCATGTATTAAGTTTTGCTGGTGTTGATTTTGAGCACAACAGAGTTTGATGCTGCATTAAGCTTCTGTATCATTTGTTTAGCTTCGTCCATGCTATCTGCAATAATTAAGATATCATCCACAAATCTTAGATGGTTCAGTTTTATGTTTATGCCCATTTCACCTAAGTTGGTCTGTTTGAACGTATGTTCTAGTAGGGTTGTAAATAATTTTAGTGAGATGACATCTCCTTGGCGCACGCCTCAATCAATGTTAAAACCTTCGGAGTCTTCCTGTAGCCTGACATATGCTTTTGCTTTTTGGTACACATGCTTGATGACATTGATGTATATCTATGAGCATTTTATGCTGATTTATTTTGTCAAAAGCCTTTTTGTAATCGACGAAGATTATGCAGAAGGGTTTATTATATTCGACGCATTTTTCTATGAGGGACTACCTGTAGATGGTCATTTGTGCCAAACCCGCTTCGAAAGCCAGCTTGCTCGCAAGGTTGTTAAGGTCAAATTTATTTGTTAGGCTCTTGGTAATTATTTTCATAAATAATTAATATTTATGCGATAGCAAGCCAATGAGTCTATAATTTTGCTGGTTGGTTATGTCTCCTTTCTTATGCAGTATTATTATTATAGCCCGATCCCATTGGGAAGGTGTTGTCCCGTTTTCTAAGCAAACATCAAATGCTTTTAATAACGTAGTTCCGTCGGTTAGGGACTTAACTGCGACGCCGTCGTCGCCAATTGCCTTATTATTCTTCATATCTGTTAGTGCTCTTCTTATTTCGTCTAACGTAATGTTTGAAACCTCCTCCAAGCATTGGTTTTGCACAGTTTGTATGTTGGTGTCCAAGCTTAGTGCGTTGTCGTCTCTATATGGTGTCGCGTAAAAATCTTCAACAACCTTGAGGATTTCCGTTTTATTTGTTGTTATTTGGCCACTCGGTTTTGCTAGCTTGCACATGTTTTTCCTGCCTTCAGATAATGACTTCCGTAGTGATTTCATGCCTCTGTTGCTCGATTACCTTTGAAATTTCATTTGTGTTGTACGTTATGGTGTCCTTTCAAATTGCTTTGGAGATTTCTCTGTTTAGCTGTCTCAGTTAAGTTGCGTTTATTGTATGTTTATTTGCTAGATCTCTTCTTCTTGCCATTAACTGTTTAGTGCTTGTACTAAGTTTTTCAATTAGTTGAGTGCTTTGTGCCTGGAATTATTTTACTGCGGTTTTTATTGAGTTTGTAATAAGTGAGTTTAAGGCTTCTATATTCGGATCTACAACGTTGCCCATAGGTGCTAGCTCTGATTTTATTCTTTTTTGCTACTGGGTTTCGTCTCTCCATGGTCTCCATTTGTTGGATGTTGGTCGTTTAATAAACTTTCGCCGCTCGTTCTTAGTGTTGATTGAGATTTTGGATCTAACTAGTCTGTGGTCACTCCCTTCTGTTAGATATGATGAAACCAATTTGGTTTTTTGTAGAGCCGTCAGAACTGGCCCAGGTTCATTTTTGCTGAGGCTTACGGAAGAAGCTGTTCATTGCAAATAGGTTATGTTGTAGAATAAATTCAAGAAGTGTTTGAACTCTCTCGTTTCTTATTCGAGAGAAGTCAAACACTTCTTAAATGATACTACACCGGAAACAAAAAAAAAAAAACATTGGTCTAGGAACGTACTAACAAGAAGCCTCCAACCAATATTTTAATTTCATATTCAACGTGTGGAAATACGTGTGTAGCGGCAAGTTATACAATGAGCAAACTACCCAAGCCCAATCACTGCAGCAAAAATATTTGTATATTAGTATTATTACAAAAACTTTGCCCCTTAAGTTTTATTGAGCAGCTGCACATGATACGCACAGCATTTCAAAGACTGTGACAATTATACTAAGACCAAAAAGTAAGTTACATCAGACAAGAACATTGCATCAACAATGTTAAGAAACCGTCAGTTTAATCTTTATCAATTGAGGGGTGTAGATGCAAAACCATTCTCCACATTTTCGCAAAAATGAGTTAATTAAAAGATTTTTGCTCTTTGTATAAAATACTGCTGTAATTGAGCTTCAAAAACCAAGTTTTGTTGCAAATTCATTTCATGCCACACATAATAATCTGCATCAAGACGCGTTTCTGTTGAGATATTGTAAAATTATAAGGTGTCCAAAGAATGACACGCATAAATGAGTAAGGATTTACAAGTTTCTGACTAGACAACACAAGTACATTTGTTAATTAAAAATACCAGTCTTTGGCACTTCACATTTAAAGTAAGAAAGCGGTTTATCCTTACAACAAAAAAAGTGCATGTATAGAGAAAACTTCATGATCAAACCGATATGGAAGCAACTAAAAGATTTTGTAAAATTAGAAAAGACGTAGGTATCATTAATCAAGATCGAATAAAAAAAGATGTTAAAGTTAGCCCTTTAAAATTACGAAACGTTAACAAATTCTTGGCAACATTTCGGCAAAGAATAAAAGCTTAAAACCTACAATCTTATTTAAATTTAGTTAAAAACTGCTAACAAATAAATAAGAACAAAGCAACAGAAGAGTACACTTCAAACTAAAACAAAAATTACACTACTATCTTGTTTAGTTCTTGAGCTTCTAAAAATGTGTATCTCCTAAAAAAATTGCACAACAGAAAGGTCATACAACAGTTCCTGACCATAAACCAATCGCACAACTTATTTTTGCAGTTTTTGAGTAAAAGAAACAGTTCCTTTGAACAAGCATTGTTTAGACTAGAGTTTAAAGCTTCTTATAGTGTCGGCTATATATCTAGTGTGATATAAAGTTAACAAAAATTATTTCAGAAAAAAAACTTGCACATTGTTATTTAGAGAGTTTAGAAAAAACTGTTAAATAATTAAATAAAATTATTTAAATCTTACATAGTAAATTATAAATTTGTTTTTTTTACTTAGGACGCAGAAAATTAAATCCAAATTGATAATAAAGATATAATGTAATTAGCAAAATAGTAAATTATAATAAAAACATAAATTTAATAAATATGCCAATATTTTAATATACAAATTTAATACCAACAATAATTTCATTACTTTACCAATAATAATAATTCCCTTACGTCTCTTAAAGAAACTAAAAAGAATTCTATTTAATAAATTACGAAACAAAATAATTTCAATTAAATCCTAATTGCGTTTCTAACACAGATACCACACATTGTCTGTCATTCACCTCACCATCACGCTGACTTTTTATCACCATTATTCTACATCAAACATCCAACGTATGTAGAAAATTTCTTCATGAAATACATAAAAATCCTCGCCATTTTTTTTTATTGCCAATTAAATATTTTTATTGGATAATCCTTAATTTTATAGTTTCTTGTAATGCAATGCATTTCGACATAAAATGAAATTCGAATCCTAGAGCGAAGTGGTTTGATTATATTTATAATATAAAAAAATCAGGTTTCATAAGTAAAATGTAAAGGTCTCAGCAAATTACAGACAGTTAAATTATATTATATTATTCAGTGGCATTTTCATGAATGTATTTGCTTGGGTGTGATTATTCATTATTTTAATGTACGTTGTGGGATTATATGCATGGACCCGAAACAGTTTTGGCTGAATTTAGGTCGATGGCGCTATTAATTAATTCATTAAAAATTGGATTAGATTATTTGTGGTTATTTGAATTTATTAAACAATTTGAGATTAGAAAAAATAAAACAAAATGATGATATGATACAGTGAAGTATAAGGCTGTATCATTGTTAGTTTATGATGGGTTATAAATAATTTATTTTGTATAAACATCGCAACCGTATTTCAAATTGCAGGTACAAATATATTCAATGGATTGAAAATTTTAAATGTGTAATTGCAAACATTTTGAAATTTACGAGTATGCATTCCTGTTTGCGGAAAGGATATTATTGAAATAGTCTAATGTATCATATTTCTTATTGTAAATTTATGCACTTGAAATAGACTTTTTAACCTCGATAGAGATTGGCAAATTTTTATACAAAAAAGAATAGCAGTTTTAATTTGATCTATAATGCTTACATTTTGTTTACTGTATAAAACAAATTAAGAAAAGTCATTTCATTCCTATTATATGAATAAGAAAATTTGCTGCTAGCAAAACTTGATCAATCACAAATATAATTAAATATAGTGCCCAAACATTTGTATACGGCCATGTATGAGTCAAGTGTACGGAATGAGTTTTTTTTTGTGCTCAAACCACTTTTCTCTATGTAAATCCTGATTATGTGAATTTTTTCAGGGAGCCATTTCCGAGTAATGTGCGATCAAATTTTGAATAAAACTAGTTTTTTACGTTTTTTTTACTATTATGATCGTTTGTAACTTCTCAGGATTGCATTTTTAGGAAATACTCATACAGAACTTTTTTTTTCAAAATTGTCCAAAAAATAAGTTTTCACAGCCAAAAATGTTTTTCTTAAATTTTGAAAATTTCGCAGAACTTTAAAAGATATTTTTTCTTAAAAAAATAACGGTTTTTTTTTCAAATATGGATTAAAACATGCTTTTATATGTGCAAAAAATGAAAATTTCAGGAAGTTTCATGCACTACACTCCAAGTTATCTTAGAATGTATCCACAGAAAAATTTGAAATTGAACCCATTTTCGCTATTTTTAAGTACTTCTGTGGATACATTGTAAGATATCTCGGAGCGTAGCGCACGGCACTTACTGAAATCTTTTGTACATATAAAAACACGTTTTTATCTATATTTGAGAAAAAAAGAAAATACCCGTCATCTTAAAAAATACTGTCTTTTAAAATTCTGCAAAATATTCAAAATTTAAGGAAACATTTTTTTGTTTGTGAAAACTTTAAACAATTTTGAAGAAAAAATAATCTTTTAATTTAAAAAAAATGCAATCCTGAGAAGTTACACACGATCAAAAAGTGTAAAAAAACGCAAAAAACTCGATTTTTTCAAATTTTGATTGCCCATTACTCGGAAATAACTCACTGAAAAATCTGAAAAAAAAAATCATGATCAGCATTCATGTAAAAAACGGCATTTTCAATAGTTTGAGCAAAAAAAAAATCATCCCGTACACTTGACTGATATATAAACATACACACTTTGATATTTTTGAAATATTTGTGTAGTCAAACCAGTTAATTGACCATGATTCAGCGTCTGGTGTATTTGTAATTTAGGATTTAATTTGATAATTCTCTTTGCAAGGCACAGTCACTGGTCTAGTGTATATCAATATGTTTCGCACGCTCTGGTTGTGGCCATTCTTTAGCTTTTTTAACATGGAGACAACCACTACACTACCACCTAATTGTTAAAACATATATTCTAACAAGACTTTCGAATGAATTCTTGTGGCATACCGTAGAAAATCTACTAAAGTATAAAAAAATTAAAATAGTATTTGAATGATAACGGTAATTGTAAGTAAGTGCATTTCAATCAATATTGTTTTTAAAATCCTTTTAAAACCGTTTAATAGGTAGACTAGAATGTAATTACTGTTTCACTTACTAACATTTAAACAGCTTTGGTTTTGTCAAGATGTTCTAAACAGCTGTAAACAATTCAATAGATGCGCCCTGGAACCATTCTCTTAGATTTCGTAGCCAAGATGTAAGTCGGCGTCTAGTACTTTTTCTTCCCTGCATCCTCTTCAGCCATCGGTTGTCTATGACTAAAGAAGATGTAGGCCTCTTTCATTCCTTTCCATGTTTCCCTGTCTTGTGGTGCTTCAAACCATCTCCTCCCTGCTACTACCTTTATATCATTCAGCCTGCGCTACCTGTTGTTTGTTTTTGTCTCCAGTATGTTATTTTCGATGTCTATCTGCATTTTGTTAATCCTTCATTTTGGTAAACTCCCTGTGGAGATTTTCGATTTTAGGACTTTCATGTTAGAGTTGTCTTCTGTGATGCCTTTGATTATTCCGGTGTTATGTGTTCGGATATCTCTTCTAACTTCTGTCCTGATTATTTTATTCAGTTCTTAGTACTCTGTTGTGTCTCTTGCCATTTTCCTTCTTTGCTCTATAAGCTTTAATGTATCTGGTTGTAATTTGCAAACTGTTTTGCGCCCAATTTGCTGCATTTTTTTCTGGTAGATCATTGAATATGCGTGGTAATTTTTCTACTTAGTTCGTTTATCTCCATTATATTGATTGGCCCTAATTTCTTCCTTAATTTTTCCTAGTATTCTTCTTTATTTCGATCTAGTTCTTCAAAGATAAGTAACTTGTTGGTTCCCGTATCAAACCGGTTTAGCACTAAAACATTTGTGCAAATTTTCTTATTAGTTGCCAGTATACATTCATTCCATTACATTCTTTGTTTTTTTCCGGATTTCATGTCTCCCCGTTGGTTCCTTTTGTCCAAACCAAAGTTTCCAATATTCTCAAAATCTGTTTTATCATTCTGGCCAATATTAGTTAGTTAAATTTTGTTTAATTTTGTATTGAAATTTCTCTGATTCTATTGCTTTCGATGTCTTCGAAGAATGTTTCCATCTCTTCGTTCTCTGATGTACTGTATCTCTTATATAATTTGATTGTTATGTAGACATCTTCTTCCAAAATGCGATATAATTTGGTTATTAGATGCCCTACTTTTTTGTTTACCAGGAATGCCACGTCTCCTTGTCCGGTTCTGTTGTCGGTGTTATTTTGGTATACTGTGTAGGCCAATTTTAACAAATTGGTTCTTTCTCCTAGTAGTCTTGTTTCCCTGCATAATCAACTGCAATATTTGGTATTTCTGACCTCTCATAACATGGTCCAGGTATTCAAGTTTTGTTTTTGATTGGTTATTAAGATTTCTCGTTGTTTATACATTCTTTTAAAGATGTCAACATTAGTAACTTTGTCTACCTATGATACCTCAAGTATTCTCCGATTCACGCACATTTTGAGCGCTTCTAATTTATTAGAACTGCCTTTATTTAATGTCCATATCTTCATACCAGCAGCAGCAGTATGGAGAAAACATAGCATCTAACTAGTCGCATCTTTGTAAAGCTGAACTAAATTATAATAACAACTTAAGAAGAACCAGAATGTGTCTCAAGAGCAACGGTGGCCATTTTGAATAAGATTTATAGTAAATTTAAACTAAAACAAAAATAATTATTTTCTGAAATTGTAATTATTTGTGACCTTACGTCATGAGCCACACTGTATACTTCATACCATACCATATCAATAAATATTGCAGACTAGAGTATTCCTAATATAGCCAAATTTAAATCAAATTCTTGAAATATCAAAATCTAAATGCTTCTAGCCTTCAATATGATAGTTAGCAAATGTGGTTTTACTGATTAACTCAAAGGTTTTTTTATGTTGTTGTGACATATTAAGTCATTCCAAAAAATCACATTTTTAAATTAATTTATAAAAACTGATTTGATAACAATTTTACTAATTTTAGAAATAGCTTTTATTAATAAAATCAATAACTTGCTGTTAATATTGAAAAGCGCAGTTATCCATTTAAGTTTGGATTAATCCCAATCCCATTTTTAAAACAGAACTAAATGTTCTATTTCTATACTAAATTTTCTCTAAACTTTTAAATGTAGACCTAAAAATAATATATTTAAAAATCGGATATTCAAAATTATTAGCGCAATATGGAATCTTTTCTTACTTTGAATCTTTAAATGTTTAGAATAAATTCAAATTATAAAAATCAATATACTTTAAGCAATAGAAAACTTTAAACAATAGAAATAAAATATTTCAAATTGTTACCTTCAACACAACATTTTATTAAATAAAAAAACAAGCAGTTAAAGCCTTTTAATAACACATGATGTTTCATATAATTTTAATCAGAGTGACTAAGTTAAACATCTCTTTAATGCATATTAAATTACAACACAGCTATGAAAAATCCAGATGTAATATAAATTGGAAGTAACAAAAAAAGTTTTTTTTTATTGTGTGTATACAATATGTGCTCATTTCCCAAGACAAAAGAACTTGAACACACTTGTATTTGGCGCGTGTAAAAAAGTGCTTTATAATAGATGCTTGTATGTACTTTTCTCTATACCTGCTTCCAACTAGCGAGTGTGATATAATTATAAAATACTGAGCTGCATTTCCCCAATTGAATTAAAGTTCGCAATAACGAAACACAAGAGAGCGAAAAAAACAATTTCCATGGAAATAATTCAATCTGTAAGTAAGCAAACAAAGTTCTTCCTTGAAATAATTTGCAGGGTATGCTAATGATAATAAAAGACTTTCATTTTCATTATTTTAATGCAACAATAATGAAATGAGAAAGAGAGACAATAGCTGGTGGATTACGTAAGGAGGATAGTATGAAGAAAACGAAGACGTCGTTGGAGGCTCAACATTCCGTCATATCTTCTTTAAAGTGCATAGTATTGATTCGCCACTCGACTCTCTCTCTATGTGCATCTACTTCTCAACGGGTGCTCTCATACATGTGTGACTTGCCCAGATTCCAGACCAAAGATTTGTTGAGAAAGAATGAAATATATTTTTGATACCTTTAATACTGACCTATCGCAATCATTCGTAATATTTTATATATTCGTATATATTTAGAAAAAAAAAAACAAAACATTTGAATTGTTTGTTTAACTTTAAGACCTAGTTTCTCTTTAATTTATGGTGATGAGCAATTGGAAACTGACAAACTATTTGCAGAGGAAAATTAATCTGTTTACAAGGCGCTCTGCTTTAAACTCGAGACTACATATATTCTACCACAATTTGTGTTTGTAATCATTAAAGTTGGATACTATATTTTTAATTCATTCAATTTGGCATGAAATATTTAGAATATACATATTTTGATATGAAGGGATCTCCCCCGTTGCCAAATTGCCAGACATTATTTTATTTTCTATACAATTTAGCTGACAAATTACTACAACTTTATTTTCCATTAAATTATTTTGTATCAAAGTGCAAGCCAAAATATTTATAACTTTCAGTCAATTTAAAAACATGAATATATTTTTCTAACGGGAAATCAGTGTTCTTATCATTAAAATTATTATCATTTCAAATGCGGTTTAGTGAAAAATAAAAAAAATGTCAAGTTTATTTTGTTCTAAATCATTCGGTTATTCAAATTTTGTACTAGTTTTTATAATTAATTATTATTCAGGAAATATGACTCCACTATAAGCGATATGACTTTTGAATTTTTTAAATTATTGGTTTCGCCTCTATATTTTATTTTAAATCGATTTCTGGAGTTCAACAATGCAATGATCATCCAACATCCGAAGAAGATTTAAAGCTATCTGTACGTGGTTATATTACAAAGGTGTTCAAGCTTTGCATACAAAATTGTATAATATTAATAAATAATTTTTTAAACAAAATATTTAAAAATTATAAATAGATTAACGTTATATATTTTGATAATTTCATTTTATTTTTGGATAATGAATAATTATAACTATATTGCCGTAACAATAACTGATTTAATTAGTATATAATACAACTTAAATTGTAGTTATAAGATTGTGCTGGCACTCCTTAAAATGTATTATCCTTTGTAAAAAATATAAAATAGGTCCTATTATATTAAAATGAGGAGAATGTCTAGTTGAATAATCTATAACTTTAGTAGACGGGTATTATGTAGTATGTAATCTTATTAGAGGAGATTTGCATGCAAACTATTGAACGTTTTGAATTGTCTTGACATGTATAACAAGTTATTTATTGGCTTCAAATGAATTTATGATGGTTCCAGGAATGAATTGTTTTGTTGGTTATAAAGAATATTGATTTGATCAATAATGTTTACTATTGTCTTTAATTAAATGTTGTATTTATAAAAATAAACCTTTATTAATAGAAAATATATAATTAAAAAGATTTCAAAATTTAAAAAAAATGTGAGTATAAAAAATACCATAATTTACCATTTTTGTTAAGTATTATATTAAAATCAGCAATAATATTAAATAAAAGTCAAGTGAAGCAGAAATTGTATTATTTCATCGATTGTGGTGTTCGGTACTATGCAATAGATAAAGTATAGTATTCTACTCGCATGTAATGATTTATTCACTATGATGGTTAGAACATTCGCTTGCACCTTGTGTCATAAATTTCATATTCATAACAATTGTGGGGTCGAGTAATAGTCAATTTGTTCAATACTATGCAACAGATAAAATATAGTATTCTAATCGCATGTAATAATTTATTCGCGTAAAATCCGTGGAATAAGAAGTCCGCCTTTAATCCCATGTGCTTCAGACAACAGTGCCCGGTTATCGTTATTATAAACCATCGTAGATTGTTTCGACTTGTATGTGATACGCTTTTGGTATATTGTAACAATCCTATTTAGAATAATTTTGAGTGTTTCATTTCCTGATAGTTTTTCCACAGGTTGCTATGCTCCACTGCAAATTTGCTGCAAGTTCGCTTCAAATTATTTATTTTCTGCTTTTATATAAAACCCCGGTTCGGAAGCTGATCAACATTAAAGTTTCTTTCTATACACTGGTCCTCTGGTATTCAGACTAGGTGTACTCTATTATTTATTGCCAAATCTACCAAATTGTTTATACAATCCATAACCAGTTTCGATTTTTTTACTGTCAAGCGAGTTGCCGCTTCGCTAGCGGGCATAATGGTTATCACTCTGTTATAGTAAAGTACCGACTCGATTGACGTTTGAAGCCAGAGATTTAGAAGCTTAATCTTGATTTTTGTTGTTTTAAGCTAAAATTTAACTTTACAAGTTTGATTTTGATTTCATCATACCGGATTTCAACGTTTCAAGCCAAATTTTAACATTTGAAGCCAAATTTTAATGTTCGAAACCAAATTTTGATTTCAGAAGTTAGATTTCAACTTTTTTGAAGTCTATGTCGTTTGAGGCCGAATTTTACGCTTGACATTAAATTTTTGTTTAAAAACCAAATTTTGACTTTAAATGTTTAATTTTATGAAGCCAGACTTTGATGTTTAAAGCCAAATTTTAACGTTTGAAGCAGGACTTTGACGCTAGAAATTGGATTTTGTTGTTTCAAGCTAAATTTTGACTTTACAAGTTTGATTTTGATTTTCTAAAGCCAAATTCTGGCACACCAATCAATATCAGCAGTCACCTCCAAAGCATATTTACCCGGGGATAACGTATTCCACTTTACCCAGTTCTTGCTTTCTTACATTTCAGACCTGGTGCTGTTTTGGTTTTTGGTCAGGTGGCTTTTCTTTGTCCATTCGTCTTGTTCTGATATTATTAAATCAAATAGTTTTTTGACGCAATAACATTTCATAAAATGTGACCTCATCTTTGGAGCCTCTTTATCATTCAATATATTTGTTGTTCTCGGTCTGTGAACCCTGAGATTTAAAGTACGTTCATTTACGTGAACTCTCTGCGCTGCTTGCCTTGCTAAGTCTAAGCAACTGTAAGCATTGTTCTCATTGCCATCGTTATTAGTAAACATGCCAACTTCAATACTTTTTTCGGATACATGGGCCAATGTTTTAGGTCTTACGCGTTAATAAAAAAATGAAAGCGCTATAGAAATTGACAAGGCCTACTATTTGGTCCACCCACACTCTCATATTAAATGTAATTATATCATATACTAGACTAATGCCAAAAATTAATAAACGCCTAGTTTAGTAGAAGTACCCTTGAGGATAATTTTCCACTCAATACAAGTACCCTGTATGAAATGATGGATCTGATCATTACCGTATATAACCATCTAATTATACAATCCATTATGAAAGTAAAGTGCATAATTTTATTGTGTCGGTCGGTCGCGAAATGTGGTGGAGGATCTGCCCTTCCAATGCAGCCGGTCGCCAATTTGCTCCAACACTGTCTGAGCGGAAAGACGTGTCTCCGCGTAAAGTATGTTTTTTGACTTTGTAACACCGCGCAAATTTGCGCTGTCAATAACTTTTGAATTTGATTCAAAATGAGCCGGACTTTCTTAACTCTGTCGGAGACAAATCCTGGATTTTCAAGTAGAGTATGACACAGAATCAAAAAAAACATAGCAGCGCGTGGAACACAAAAAAAAAGCGAAAAAGCAAGTCTCGCATCAAAACGATAGAGGAATCGTCCATTTGTACCGCAAGAGAAACTGTCAACTCAGCCTTTTACCTCTAGATGCTCAAAAGATTGAAATGCCAAATAGCGCGCGTGATAACTGACATCAAAGACACGGTCAAGCTCCACCATGATATTGCCCCCAGCCACACGACCTTCATCGTTATCAACTTCCTGGCCCCAAGCAACACCTCGGTTGTCCCCCAGTCCCCTTACAGTCTCGACTTGGCTCCGTGCGACTTTTTTTTGTTTCCCCGACTGAAAAGAGAGCTGAAAGGAAAACATTAGGAGTCCGTTAAAAAGATCCAAAAGCATGTTACAAAGTTATTAAAAGACATTCCTGTCGAAGAGTTTCAGGGTGCCTTCCAGGCGTTTCAGACACATTGATGCAGTGAGAGAATATTTCAATGCGTTTGTACCAGTACAATCAATAATTTTTTTTTTTTTAATAAAAATGCGTATTACTTTCATAATAGACCCTGTATTAGGTGTCAGTTGCAAAGCGCACCCAAATAGCTTTTGTAATCACATTTTCTGGTCTGGTCTGGTATCAAGAGTAAGTTTGAGTTTTACTTTCTTTGTCATCCGGAGCTCCATATATCAAGTATAACAAGTCTTTGGTGTTTCGTCGTCTTGTAAAAAAAACAATTGCAGTTTTCCTAGGTTCACTGATATACCCTCTTTTTTGCACTACTTTTCTATACTATTTTCTGCACTTTTACATAATGTTTTATAGAGTTGCCCTAAATTTTATTATTACAAAGATAGTTTGTTCATTTGCGTGACCTAGGGCAAAAACGCCTATGTCGTTAAGTATCCTTCTACAAAATTCGCTTTGATAATTTGTAAAGATGCTATTTCCTTTATGTTAATAGTAAATAGTAATTTGTACTCTTTTGACATAAAATTCAAAAGATGAATGCATGGTTCAGAAACGTCTACCGCAAAGCGTAGACTAGAAAGACTACTTACTTAAAAAAACTACAGAAAATGAGTAAAAATAGAAAAAACATAAGTGTACGTGTGACAAATTTTAATATGAAAAGAAAGAAATTATATGAAAAAGATAGAATATCGTAAAAGAAGTAACAGAAAGAAAAAAATAGGTAAAAATGTAGATGAAAAGTTAGTAAACAGACTAGAAGAAGTAGAACTACAAGAAGAAGAAGACAAAGAAAAAATGATGGTAGCAGATACAATACCAAATATAAATATATTCATAAAAATATTAAAAAACTACCAGCCTATTTACAAAAAACAAATTAGAGGATGTTCAACAATTGATTGCACGGTTTAGGTGTGGCATTGGCAGTAAATGGTAATAAATATTGGATAAATAAAAAATATAAAAAGTGTGAGATTTGTAAAAATAGAGTAGAAACTTGGAATCTTTGAGTTGAACTAAAGTGGGATGATAATCAGCAAATGCAAGACATAACTCTGACAATATATAGCATAAAAGTAAGTAGTTAGTAAAACAAATTTTGGCTAAAATTCAACAAGATTGTTTATATTGTGTGTCTAGAAATGTATTGCCTCTTAAAAATGATTAAATTATGTTAGGTTAGAGTAATTAATGCGGTACTATCAAATAGCAAATCCAAAAAAATGCAACACTTCGTGATGATTACGGTTGATGTGCAAAATGCATTTATTATTCTCAATAAACTATATACCTTGGTAGCTATCTTTATCAATATACTCGACAAACATCGCAAGATAAAAGTGATGGGTAATCAGTGTACTTGGAACTGATATAAAAAATTTAATGTCAACGTCGAGCTTCCGCTAAGCATCTAGCTGGTAGCGTTTGCAAACAACCTAAAAATAGTACCCACGCACACAATGATGAATAAAGTAATCACAAACGCCATCAAAACTGTAAAACCGTTAGAGAATATCTAAAATATTTAAAGGTTATAATAGAGGCCAACAAATAGCACCGTGCATTTGCAACCACAAACAAAATACCCCAAAAACTGAAATAACAGAAGCAAGAATCATGCCAAACTTCATAAAACCATTTCAAATCAATGTAAACAACTACGGCTCCACAACATAGGCTAATGTAGTAAGCGTTGCTAGAAATGGGACTAAGGAAAGCAATGCTCGATCGTATGACAATGCATAACGCATGACGACGTTACATTCTGTAAAAGTATTGTCATCCTCACCTACAAAAAAATAGCCAATGTGTAAAAGAAGAGATTGTGTTTAATTAAGAAAGAGCATCACAATAACAAAATGTCAAGATCGCTGGAGTGAAGATAAGGCAATAGCATATCAAGAAACAAAAAAAAGTGCCAGTAATGTCATTTCACCCACAAAATAACAAAATGTTAAATGATAAAATGATAACAGTTATTTTTTTTTTGCCAAAATTAAGTAGACCAACATTTATGTAATAAAGTCTAATAAAATCTGCAGAAAAAAGATTGATGGGCAAAATAAGAAACTAAAACTGTAGATGGTCCACAAATCTGTTCAACAAAAATTATTGGTGTCATATTCTTTATTTTTATTAACTCAGCTTCATTCACAAACGTTTTCAATATATTTGTTAAAAATTTCTATAATTTTTAATGACAATGGCAATAACAAATAGTATAAAGCAACTAAACCGGCGTCTAATCTGGATAAAATATTTTCGTCAAATAAAAACTTAGATATTTACATGGCTGCTATCGTCGCTGATCTATTAGAATTTCGGCAAAATACAATACATCAAACTGGAATACAAATTGTTAACTACCGATTATGTAAAGACCTACCTCACAACATAGATGCACCTAAATAAAATAAAACAAAGAACAAAAAAAATTAAACAAATGAAAGTAAATGATAAAATAAATCTTGATGAAACCAAAACCTTATAAAATTTGTTTGATATTACTCTCAATAAAATAATATTTCAAATGTATTAACACCTTAATTCAAGAAACTAAATAAATCATAAATAAAAACTATTTCGTTGTAAACCTTTCTAAGTAGTGATGTATTTTAATATTAATACATGTTTTACAATTAAATCTTTTAAAGATTTAATTATTTCCTCAATTAACTCAAATCCGACTTAAATTTGATTTCAATCCAAACTTTGAATTAAGTTTTATTAACTAGTAATGAATTGAAATTCTTTATTACAATAAAGCAGTTTCAAAAATTATAATTAATATAATTGCTATTTTGATTGATTTTTTAATGTTTCCTATATTTCCGGAATGTCCTGTATTAATAACACCGGATGCTTATAAATTACCAGTACATATTAGTAGAACATTTTCTTTATATAGAAGGTTTATTATTATTAAACGCTAAATTAATTGATATTCACTCATTAAAGATCAGCTATAAAATTCGTTCACAATCATTAAATTTTACACGCTAATAAATTTATTTATAGATTCAAACACTAAGTTAAATCTATTATTGTTTTTTAGGGAAATGTTATAAAATTTATGTTTGGTATTAAATTGAATATTTTTGAAAAAAAAGTCTAAATTTGTTACTATAGAAAGGAGAATGGAATATGTATTACACAATTATGTGGGTTGTTCACATTTGCGGTAGTGGTACGGAATTAGCAATATTTTAGCAGAAATGCCATTATGACAATTCGTAGATATATAGTTTGTTTTACACCACACATTCCAAGATATTCTCCTTGGAAGACAATACATACACATATTATTTATGCAAGGACAGTCCGTTGACACTTCACGATAATTACATAAAGGTTTCTAAAAGATTTTCTCTAAGCAATGATTAATTTTTGTATTGAATCAAATTATCATTAATGTGTTGGTTAAATCAATATGTGTAACAGGTTATTTTAAAGACATATTATGTAATATTACTACAATCTGCAGCATTTTATAATACTAAATAAAATATTGATTGATATCTAATGCAGTATTAAATATTCATAAACATATTCCTACAGACATTTGAATTGAAACGAGAATCAAAGCATTCAAACAAACTTTTGCTTTAATAAGCAACCCTTTATTAGTACGATCAATAAGTAGAAATGTCATTTAATTATTGAAGATAAAGAGCATTTTAATCATCATGATACTACTACTTTACTTTAAAAAAATTTATTTACTTGCTAAAAACCTCACACGTTCCTACAAATCTTGATGCAATGCCTGAGAATTAATTAACAATATTTTTTTAATAAATTTATTTATAATGTCGTAATAAAATGATTCAATAATTCTCAGTGAGACAAAAGTGTTATGAAACACGGAGAATAATTATGGTCAACAACCTCTCTAATCGGTTTAAGAGTTTATTTTATGTTTTAAGAGATTTGATTCGAATGTTATTTTGATTTATATTGCGGCCATAAAAAATACGTCTTAGATGTTATAAAAAAACGTGTGAATTTTGTAAGATGTGTTGCGAAAGAATTCATGTATTCCTTTTGAAAGTTGTTCGGATATGAATTAATCAATACTTAGATTAGATCTTATTTTATAGGGTATATAAATTTATAAATTGATTTAAATACGCGTATCATGATTATATAAACCTTTTCTTATTTTAAACCCATAACCAATATTTATTTTAAAAATTCTTCATATTTACTTTCATTAAGAATTCATAGTGTACATATAAAATTGTATTAAGTGGTGTTAGGAAATGTTTTTTAAATACGATAAATTAAAATAAATCGATGTTTTCAGTAGTTAAAGACGTCATTAATTAAATTTTAATGATGACTTTTTACTCTTATTTAAGGTAAAATTATAAATTGCAGCGTTGCGAAAGAACAAATAAATTACAGGCTTCAACAAATCACATTTTAACAAATGCCATAATAAATATAATTGTACCAATTACTTTAAATACCTTTACTTTTGTCTTGTTATAGTTTGCATTATTGAAGCATACATATATCAAAGCGTCTAAAATTATTTGATTTTGATTCCGTTGAACGTATCAATATTATAATTTTGAGCAAAATAAATAGTCAAAGCTATCGGTAATGAACAAAAAATCATGGGTTATAGTTAGTTATACAAATAAAAAAGTGTCAAAGTCATTAACTTTGCCATTTTAAGATTTGGATTCAAATTTTTAAAACTTAACTTTTTTCCAGAGGACTAAGCTCCTCTTCATTCGAAGCTTATTTAAGCAAAATTTTAAAATCACTGGATTAGAAAACGTACCTTCAAGGTTTTAGATTATTCATAATTTATCTAAAACCATCGTAAAATAGCAAATGCTGAATAAATTAAAAAGCCTTTTTTATTACTAAGTCATCTATAAAAAATTACTCCCAACATGAGCCCGAACAAAAACTACTGGCGTTAAATAAACTAATAGAAGTCGCTACAGTTGCTAAACCCTATGAACTCAGACTCTATGAATGCGTTCATCACCCACCCGCCTTCACGCAACTGCTGCCCATATTGTTTGCAAATTACATTACAAGTGGACCTACAGTTTTTGTGCGAATTTTGAACCACTAGAGAAATGATTAATCTACTAGGACCGGGAAAAAATCTTAGCCATGAAACCCCTCGCTGACGAGGTGAGTTAAGGGGTTGAAAGCGTATAAACGTTTGAAATTGTTTCCGTTGAGAGATTCGAACCCAAAATCTGTCAGTCGGATGTCTAGACTACTGCTTTATGCTCCCATGCGTTAATAAAACGGAAATCCAAGCAAAAAAATAGCTGGATTACAAAGTTTCAGAGTGGGCACAAATCCCGATACAAATATTACAGAAAAACGCAAATCGAATTGACAAAAACATTTAATCCTGCAGTAAACTCAATTTACGGAAACCACAAACAAATTGCAAAAAAGTATGAAACAACTCACCCCAACCTACGCGAGCCTGGTAGCTAAGTATATCAACTCAATTCCAACCAGCTAAGCACACAAATAATTCTGTAATAAGCGCTTTCTATACTTTGTCCAGCTAAAACCCAGCTGCCCAGACTTGCAGACATGGCAATCAAAGTAAGTAATCGTATTTTAGACCACATCGTAAGCAGTGAAAGGCAGTGATATCATTAATCAAATACCCCATTGACTAGTTTGGAGCAAACAAAAACCTAACAAACATGCAAGTTTAGGATAAGCTTATTCTGTCGTTAACTTGTCTAGAACTATAGATCCCAACCTATTAACAAAATATAGAATATTCGGTAGAGCTTCTTGATATATTCGTCCAATGACGTGAATTAGTTCTACAACAAAATACATTCTCTGGTTCCCTAATTCAATTTCACAGTAACTTTTTTTTTCAAATTTTTTTAGCAAACTTATACAGAATTATTACAAACTATACCAAATCAATGCGCATGACGTCACAGGGTTCTATGAGAACGCCGTTTAATATGTAGATAATACAAACGTTGTATATATTATATAATATTATTTCAATAAATTTGTTGATAATAAATAACATAATTAAAGTTTTATGAAAAAATATATTAGTTTAGAAAAACAATAATTTTTTTCTTACTTTTGCTTCTTCAACATTTTTTGTTCAATTTTTTTAAATCCAAATACTTTTTAAAACAAAAAAAGTTGTTTTGCTGCATCCAGGCATTTCAATTGAATTTGCTTCATCCTTACTTTGTAATTTTTGACATTTTATAACCAAATTTTGCACCATTTTTGACCAAGATTTTTGAAAATATTTTGACATTTTATGATAGAATTTTGCCATTTTGAGTTTTCATTTATAGACTATTGCATTTTTAACTGTTTATGGTAAATTTTTGTACTTTCTGACAATATTTTTAACATTCTATAAATAGATTTTTTACAATTCTAAAGTTTATAAGCAAATTTTGATTTTATCTAAAAATATTTTAAATAAAATTATGTTTTATAACTGATATTGCTATTTTTGACTTTTTATGAATAAAATTTTGCATTTTTTAAACAGTTAATGATTAAATTTTTGTTCTTTCTGACAATATTTTAATGTTCCAAAGCCAGATCTTAGTTCTTTTTAACAGTATGTTGATATTTCATGGCAAAATTTCGCTATTTTTGACATTTCATTAAAAAAATTTTGCACTTTTTAAGTTCTTTTAAGTTAACAATTTTTTTCAAACTAAATTTTGATATTTTACTTTTTTAACAATTTTGAATGGATTTCAGTGCTTTTGTCCAAAATTTTGCTATTTTTGGCATTTTATGAATAAAATTTTGCATTTTAACAGTTTTTTGCTATTTATTACTTTTCATTAATAAAATGTTGCAGTTAATAATAGTTTGTGAAAAATTTTGGTACTTTCTTACAATATTTTTATACATTATGGCCGGATTTTGCTGTTTTTCACATTCTATAAATAGAATTTCAATTTTATGACCAGATATTGCTACTTTAAACGTTTTAATAGTTTATATCAGTGTTTCCCAACGTGGGGCCCACGCTCCCACAGGGGGGCAATTTGAGTGTTAAGGGGGGCAATTCAAAAATTTTGCTTTGGGATATTTAAATGCAATGCTAGATTTTGGTGCTAAAATTGAAAGAAAAAAGCAAATTCTTAAACAATTGCGGCCAATCAATATTATAAATTTGTTTGACGAGACCAAAATATCAACTGGGTTTTTGGCGTCGTCAAGTTAACCTCTCTGCGGCAGACTGCAGGCTTCGCGGGGACCCCCGGACGCTTTAAAATCTCGCTAAATAACGCAGTCTTAACAATTTCCTAGTGATTTTTTCCTAAAACCTATCATTTAAGTTTCTTAAGTGAACAATTCATTTTTTTTTTATATTTATGTATATGTTACTTAGGGGGGGCCTAAGAATTTTTAAAAGGCTTTGGTGGGGCATGGCACAAAAAAGAAACACTAGTTTATACAGTAGTGGATTTATGCATAGGTGGATTATGAGTCCAGCTCGAGCCCTGCATGTTTACAGAGCCCTACAAAACCGGTAAAAAAATAGTATCAGTAATATTATAATTTTTTTTGTTGGGGTCCTTAAATTTGAGCCCCTTACATGCTAAATGCCACTCCAGACAATGTCATTTAATTAAAAAAAGAAAGAGACTAAACCAATTACTTACTAACGAACACTTGGGTGCACTCAGCACTCAGTTTATAAAATGCAATCGGTTTGGCGGGCGAGGCAATTAGTTCATAATATGCAAACCGGTTGTTTTAGAGAAGTGTTTTTGCCCATACGCCCATTAGAAATTGAATGTTACTCTGCCTCGTTCCAGCAGCTCACAAAGTTAAGAGAATGACTGACATGTCATTAACTTAAAATCAAAAGCGGAGTTTATAGCACTTGATCAAGTGGGTTAGAAAAGTGTTCCCGTTCACACGCGCAAGTGTTCGTCATCAAAAACTTAGATGCTACTTCTTTCTGCCGCGGTCCTGTAGATTACAAACACAATCTTCTAATGAGTTTAAACTCAATTTTGGTTCCTTGTACCAATATTTTAACAATTCATAGCCAGATTTTGGTATTTTTGGCTTTTTATCAAGATAGTTTTGCTTATTACAATAGTTTATGCCAAATTTTGATGCCTTCTAACAATATTTTGATTTTTCAAGGCCGGATTTTGCCATTTTTGACATTTTATGAACAGAACTTTATATTTGTATCAGTTTACAATCAGATTCTAGTGCTTTCTAACAATATTTTGATCTTTGAAAACTGGAGATTTTTGACATTTTGTAAATAAACTTGCACTTTTAAATCGTTTTCAGCTGGACTTTGGTGCTTTTTAACAACATTTTGATGTTTTAACGCTGGATTTAGCTATTTTTGACATTATATGAATACAATTTTGCACTTTTCAACAGTTATGTCAAAACTTGGCTATTCTCAATCCCTAAGTGAATAGTCCAAAAGTTTATACTTTAATTAATAAATCATACTTATCAATAAAATGAAAAGTTTTCTTTGACAACAGATAAGCATAAAATAGCATTTTTTTCATTTTGCAGTGCTTTTTTCGTTATTATTATAATTAAATACAGCTCACCAAAGCATTTTAATAAATTTATAATCAACTTATAATAAACACATGCAATACTGAAAGAGCTCGTAGACGCGACAGAGACAACTTAACGAATCTTATAACGTCATATCGGAAAAAAAAAGAGATAGGAGATAATTGCGTAAGGAGATATCTTCTATTCCTAGTATGCTAGGCATGAAATAATAATCAAATAATTTACTAACTAAATTTTGCATACAATCAATATTATACAAAAAAAATTATAAATTAAATAAAGATATTAAATAGAATTTTTTTGAAACGTCTATGCTGTTCAATTACCTTTAAAAGTGTATTTTACAAGGACCTTTATTTATTGCGTGGCTGTTGGAATTGTTTGTCTGTATTATATTAAGCAATATACAAATTTACATCAACCTCACCAATCAGTTATGTGACTAAAATAATTAAAATTTATAAGCAATTAATGCTATTGAATGTTTACTAACTTTCTAAGTGTTGAATTTGATTGATAGAATGACGAGAAGGACGGTATATCATAGTTATAAATAAATATATTTATTAAAGCCTAAATTTTAAAAATTTAATTGAATAATAATGAAAACACTTTTTTTACTGACGTCATATTATTTACTTAAATTAAATTTAAATATTGGTAATTCACTTGGTTAGAATATTACTACAACTGAAATAACTGCAAAAATTGCCTAATTAAACTCCCATTCTTGCATAGCATTATGAAATCCCCTAAAACACGATGTGGTCATTGAACTCGTAGATAATTTCGTATGATTACTCAATTTTAGAATATTTCAGCGATGAATATTACTGAATATCCATAAGAATGATGGTCAATGACCTTTCTAATACATGTGTAAACTATGTGTGCATCTTATGTGTTTAATTGACTTATTATTGTTCAGTAATTAAATTATGCTGCATTAATTATAAAAAGGACCGGCATACCAGTAAAGATTATGAGCCGTAACAATGCAAACATATTTTCTATTATAAAAAATATTATTAATTTAATTACAATAAATTCAATACTAGGAGCTTTGCCCTGAAGTGGTAGGATTATAAATCCAACTTTTAATAAATTTAAAAAAATCTTTTTTTTACGAGGATATATTATAGAAAACTATAAATTTATTTTAAAAACTTTAAATTATTCATTATTGATTTATTTGGGATAATTTAATTTAAACATTACTTTTTTGTTCGTATAATATACAACAATAAAATAAATAATTATATTTACTTATCTTCGATTGATTCAGATTTGTTTTTATTATAGCTATAAAAAAATTTTAAATAGAGAAAAGTCTATACGGTAAAAAAGTTTATAGCCTGTAACCTCACACACAGTTAGTTAAATTTATTCAATAAATGTACAGTAAATGTGAATTAATCATTTTGGTCCATTATACATATTTTGTATTAATGATTTAAAGAAGGAATGAAAGAGATTAACATATTTTTGTTGAACGGTATTGAATTTATGTTTTAAGAATATTTCATACAAAAGTTTATTCAAATATCATTTCTTTGAGATAAATATAAACAAAATTTAATTATACTATATTTTATAATCGTATCTATAAGACATGGTATAGCGCATTAAAAATTAGTTTAACTTGATGATATAAGAACCATTTCTATACCAAAAATAAATTGACCATTTTCATTTTACAAAACTAAGGGTTACTTTTTAGTAATAAAAAGTTAATTCCATTTTAACAGCATAAACTTACAAACAGTTTTATGGCCAAATTTTGGTGCTTCTGAACAATATTTTGATATTTTTTAAATTCAATTAAAAAAATTACTCGTTTTAACAGTATATTCTGCCAATATTTTAATGTTTCAAGAATTTTGTTATTTTTAATATTTTATTAATAGAAGTTTGGACTTTTTATGAATGATTTTGCTAGTTTTTAAATTAAAAAAAAGAAAATTAGACCCTTTTCAATATTTTGCGGTGAGGCCTTGCCCACGAAATTTTGGGCAGAACTATCTGGAAAGCCCTGCGTCCATTCCCAATTACTTGTTTGTGTGAAGCAAGATTTTTCTGTTTTTGTTATGATGCATAAGTACAAAAACAGACTGAATTCTTAACATTTCGTATAAGCCTTTTTTGCACAAAAATACAACACAAGGGTTGTCACGCTTAAAAGATTATGAAATCATTTTATTGAATAACATAATTCCAAAATTTATTGCCTTCAACATGCTACCTAAAAATGTTTGTACATGACTGCTATGACCATAAGAAAGACATCTTACTATGCTTCATAAACTACAAAAAGGCGCGTTTGACAACATCAACCAAGTACGTCTCATCAAATACTTAAAAAGTGCTGATATAGACAATAAAGATATAAGAATAATCCAGAATCTATACTGGCAACAGACGCCAATGTCAGAATTAATAACCGAACCACGACAAAAGAACTCAAAATAAAAAGAAAGAACCAAACTTCTTCGTCAATCATATATTCTCAAAAACCTTAATGATCTTCTTCTTATAGTGCCATACTCGCTACGAGTGTTCGGCGCCCCTCTCGTATGTTTGTGGTGCGCGATAATAGTTCCACACAAACATACGGGACCAACAGTTTAACGTAGAATCCGAACCACATCACTAGAGGGGTTTACTAGGCAAATACTTTGCTGGTTTGTGATTGCATTGCAAAGGAGACGACCGCATCGAAATAGATTCGACAAATTAGATATTGCCGCTGCCGGGAATCGATCCAAGGCTGCCTGCACAACAGTCCTCACACTAGACCGTTGTGATACAGTCGTCTCCTTAATGATCTGAAAGTTGGCATATAGGTGAACAAAACCACAATCAACAATATTAAATACGCAAACAGCACTGTGATCATCAGAAAAATTTACAACTGCTGAGTGAAAAAATAAACAAAATCAAAACAAAATTTTTGTTCATAAAACGTAATAACCAAGCAGGAGCTGAAAGCACAAGATAACTAGAAACACTAGTAAATAACAGGAGATCAAAAGTAAGATATAATAAGCCAGACAAGCATTCAACAAATTACGCCCCTTACTATGTCACAAGAACCTGAACTTAGAAACCAGTCTCAAAATTGTTAGTGCAACGTCTAGCCAGTTCTATTATATAGACTGGGCAAAAAAGCAGCATCCATTAACAAGATCGAACCCCTCAAAACCTAAATCTTGAGAAAAATGTTCATGATAAAAGATCAGCTACTACGTCAAACTGCAATAAACAGAACCTTAGCTATTATCTAGTAAAAAACAATTCGCCAACGCACATAGGTGTATGGCAACAAAAGAAAAAGAATAAGTAATCAAAAAAGAATGTACTACAGTTACAACTGTCAACACAGCGCATTACGCTACGTATTGACTTTAAAACACTTTGGTTTCAACATGATGGAACCCTTTTAGATGTGATATCCGCAAAATAAATTCCACGTGGTATACTTAAATACTACCTTTCAAGTACCTCGTTGCATTGCTTACTTTCTGGAGAACATTAACACTCGTTTACAAGGATACAAAAGGTCGCCTAAATAATAATGTTTTTCAAACACGTATTATTTTTTTGCATTATGTTATTTTAAAAGACTAAATAAAAATTGAAGTTTGTTTAAATATAACTGTTCAAGTTATTTTAATTTTTGTGATGACTTTATGTCTACTAAACAATTGTGTTTGTAGTCTTTGCAATCATGTTCACGTTTCTGAATTTATTAAATTTGATTTATAACTGCTATAACTTTGAATGGTACTTTGTACACCAACTGTTTTAAAAGTAGGTCACAAAATAAAGTAATATACATTTTGACCAAAATTGTAAATATTATATACTATTAGAGTTCGATTCCAAGATGTTTAACGTACTTGAAAACAAAAGCCAGTAATTCTTCATAGTGTTGGACAAAAAATAAGCTGTTTATACTCCAAACATCCAAAATAATAAAAGAACATTTTTAGGTAAACAACTCCCTCTTAAATCAAAACTAATTAATGGAAAGAATTTATTTAACAAAACTTTAGCTCACTGAGAATGAAGACGATGGAAGTTCATAAACTACAAAATTCAATACTTCTAACATACACCATATGGCGTTCGTAGAAGAAATAACCTGGGTCAACTCTCTTGATATAAATGACAAAAAAGCTTTTTTGTAGGAATAATATGCTTTAACAAAATTTAGTATTCGAATCAGTTAATCTAATGACATAATGATACTAATAATTTTGTTCAAAAGTAAGTAATTATTTAGTATTATTAGTTTTTTTTTTGAACATTAATAATAAATAAATATTTTGTTGTAATCTAGCGTTCAAGTATTTTGTCCATCGAATTAAACAATTTTCCCAAAGTTCTCAAGGAAGTCCTATTATTTTAGCTAAACATAGTTTACCTCAAATATTAAAAAAAAAAATAAAATTAATTGGTTGCAACACTACAAAAACCATAACTACTCGTATATTAAAAAAAACTAGATATTATTTCTCTTTCCCATTATACCCAATATGCTTTGACTTTTTTTCTGCCTCAAATCAATGTGCCTGTGTATTATGTAAAGTCATATCAGTACGCTGCTTATCACATAATGGTGTTGCTGAAGTAAACAAATACAATCGACGTTCAAATAACAGCGGCAAATGTGGATTTAGCATTCGCAAAAAGTGTGACGACCGACTTAATAAAGGTTGAGAATATTACTAGGATGAACCCTTTATTATAATTTAGTAACAACCTTACTTCACAATTTTTACCTGTAAGTAATTTAACATGTTTAAGGTCTATTAATTTAATTTCATTTGGCAGGTATCAAACTTTTTTTGTTCACCTGAATGCTATGTTTTGTTGGCAAAATGTCTCAAAATTATTTTAATAATTTATTGCATTTAACTAGCGTTTTTGGTTTTGTTAAATATTCATTATTTTTTATATACCGTTATATATCGTACACCGTTAAATGCAGTGAAAGAATTGACCTACCCAAAGAAAATCAGATTAAATTTATTACGATAACATAATATTTTATAAAAAAATATCATTGTATAACCGTAAATAGTAACAAAATACATTTCTTAGTGTATATGGATGCTGTGGATTAAATTACATTCAAACGTTAGAAAGATAGAGGTCAATGACCTGCCTAAACCTGTATTTTTACCTGCTAGATTATTTAACTGAACTATTAACGATTTCACAGATGGTAATTTGTTTAATTATTAAAAATAGCGATGCACATAAAAAATTACTACAATTTCAAAATTCTAGAAATTTTGCAAATTAAAATATTAACAGTTGTTAGTATTTAATCAATTATTTATAAAATAAATTCGTATTTGCCCTTTCTATATTTTTATTTGTTACTTGAATGTCTGATCATTTTGCGTATTGCAAAAACTTTTGTGTTTATTGTGGTCTTAAGCAAACGTGTTTCTCCCTTAATAGGGGGTTCAAATTCATTCTACACAAACTGGCAAGGTAAAATTGCATTGAATTGAAAATATACTATATTAAGCTATGCAAAGTAAGTTAGAAATATTAATTTTAATATGTACTTTAATTTGAGTGTTTTTAATTTTACATTTTTACGACGTATTGTGATCACAATTATTGACTCAATAGCATCTCACAAGAAACCGTGTTTGAAAGCTGTACTAATTCTGGGAAATATATAATTTGCATAGATATTACTTTTAAATTAGTTTCTTTGTGGTTAAATAATAAATTAAACTATCTATGTAATTTAAAAAAAAAAAATTATATTGACAGTTGAATTAGTCAATATGAATACATTAACGTTAAGTTTTAATAAAATATGCTACAATTCTATGGTTTGTTTTATAAAATAATTTTTTTTCTATATTATTATTAAAATATTTATTATTATAGGTGTGAAACTTGTTTTACAAAATACATTCTTTTCGCAATTCTATTGTCCTCAAAAGTCCTCTTCAAATGTAATGAAAGCTGCATATTTTGCACCCTTTTCTTTAGATTTTTAATATTCATTCTGATACGCCAAAATTTGCATCATAATGCATATTTCAAAACAACATGGATTTTGTCAATTCGTAAAAAAAAATAAGATTCTGTTAGTTAGCATACAATTTAATACAGTGGTACTCAAACTTATCCAAGACCCAGTCGACATTAATGATACGAGTCAGAATTCAAGCGCTGTTGCAGTTATAATTAAATTGATAATGGATTTTTTTATAATATTGGTTAAATGCACGTTCTACTCTTTAATAGTGTAAATTATGTTTTTGATGATATGCGTCAAACTATTTGAATTTGTATTATTGTATTTTTTGATATTTAACTATATTAGATATAGATAGGTAAATTACTAGAGAAAATCAAAAAAACTTTTTTGAATTTTGTTTGGTTTCTAAATCTCGTAAACCGACCGCATATGATACTTTGAGAAACACTGATCTAATACACCTAAATTGTTTTGAATATTCGTGGATCTATAAAATACTCCTTTTAATTACTACAGGTGATATTTAAGTCTACGACATATTTCCAGTTAGCTGGTGCCTTTACATTGTTCAGGTTTAGTTAATTATGCCACTTGATGCATAAAGAGAAGAAAAAAGTACTCGCTTGATTTTATATACAAAAATATCTATAAAGATCATAATATTAAGAGTTCAGAATAAAACATTTCTAAAAATTCACAGTTAAGATATTAACAGAAATGATTCTGTAGATTCAACTTAGCAGTCAGAGATCATGAGTCAATTAAGTTTTTTGTGTATATTCAGCCGAACACAAAACCTTTAAATTTGTCTATATCCAATGATTTTAAAAGATATATTAAAAATTAGTGTTTAATTAATCTACATAAGCAGCAAAATACATTTGATGTATATTTGTACATTGCCAGCTGCATTAGAATGTGACTATCAAGGCAAGCATGACAGGCACTGCACTCGAAGCCACCAGTACAATCTAAACTTATATGGCAATTTATGGCAAATAAAATATTTATTTACTATATTGCCTTAAATTATTATGATAAAATTCGTATTATTATTGTTTTAAATAGATTAGTTCAAATTTGAAATAAGATCATTTTAAAATATTCTATTAGATAAACGGATTCATAAAGAATTTATTTCTAAATAGTACTTTCATTATAATATAGTTGATAGTCCTCTACTACGTGATAATTCATGTTATTTAACTTATTACATCTGTAGAAGACTCTAATCCAGCCGAAACAAGTAATGTATTCGTAAGAATAAACTTGTGGTAGAAAACATAATAAATGCAAATAGCAATTCTATTATAGCAAATATTGAAGAGTTTAGGACATACGACACTTCTAAATACATAACATAATAAAATAGTGCTTTATATTTGATCAACCTATCCTTGGTTTTAAGCAGAAAGTCTTTCCAAAAGTGTAGAAGCAATTAGCGTATACATCCATCTAGCAACTGTATTTAAATCCTAATGCAACTGAAACTATTGAATAAGTGTATTCGAAGTGTTACTATACTACAGAAAATAGATATACTTCCATTCTTTATCATTATACTTTCAAATGTTACTCTAATTCGATTACATTTATTTCCAATTTGATTCAAACTGATATAAACTTTACCAGTGTTAAATGATTTTGTTACTAACATTAATTTGCACAATTCAGTATATAGAATAACTTCAGTTTAATTTGGTTCAATTATAAAAAAATAAATTTTATAATATATTATTAATTAGTAAAAAGGTATTGGCCAATGGCCTCCGATTTAATTATGTCTTAAAGCACATTTGTCTATTTTTAATTTATTTTGTATTTCTGATTACACCAGCAATGTGAAATAAAAATGTTATTAATTTTGAATTCAACCTGTTAAGTATATTATTTATTTAATATAAATTTGAATCAGCAAATAATAAATTGTAGTGTATGTACGAGTATAATAAAATTATTATTTATTATTTGAGGTCCATAACCTCAAAAACTTTGTATCAAATTAAATTCAAATTAAATTTCCTCGATATTTTTTCATTATATTAACAAAAGTAAATAAGAAGGATTGCGGTCAGTAACCTCTCACAACATTATAGATTTTAATATCACCATGTGGTATTATTTAATAATAGATATAACTATATAAATAATAATAAACAATCTAATAATAGATTGAATAGCAAATATTAATGCAGTAAAAAATATTAATGATTTCCGTTGATGAGTAAAATAGTATTCAGTTTTAATTGTCGGTTAATTATATCATAGGTTTGCGTAACACATTTATTAATAAAGCTTTCTCTCTAAAAAAAGTTTACTAGCATTGTAAGTCTAATAAAAAATATAAATAAAGAAAAATGCAAAAAATCAACACACCTTTCATAAATAAAAAATATTACGGACGTAAATAATAACTAAAATTATATAGTTAATAATCCTATTGCGAATAATATAATCCCTCGTCACAGAGTTTCGTCACAATCACAAATCACACATTTAATTATAAATCTACGATGGAAATCCATTTTTTAATAATAAATTATAATTTAAATCCAATTGTATTGTTGTCACTGTATGAATGAAAACACACGCGGTTCGCACTAATTAATTGGTATTAATTAAGGGTTGTTAACGGTACCCTGTAACCGGTGACGTATCCCGACCTAAAGATTTCGAAAAATTCGGCAATGCTCTCGCTACGGTTTCTTGGCTAGAACTAAACTCGAGCCTCCATCGAAGTACAGTAGAAAGTAGGTATAAAGTATTGTGCGCCGCAAGTTTCAAACATGTAACTGTACTTTTACATACACATGATGGTTGGGTATGGATCCCGAGGATGTTTTTGTTAGTTCATAAGTTTTTTTGTTGTTGATGATAGTGTAAAATAGATACCGGATATTAGTTTTTTTTTATAGGGTAAAAAATATTAATATAGTTTTCGTAGGTGTGGGAAAAGGATGTTTGATTTTTTTAATGAAATCTATCGGCAAATATATTTATTTTTCAAGCTGTCAAATTTTATTAAAATATAAATTAAATTTTAATAACTTTAAATAAATAAATTCTAATATAAAATTAATGATTCAATTTAAATTTTGATAACTTTATAGAAAATTACTCGACTCGATTATGTTTATTATAGATTTTTTAATAAGATTTTTTTGCAGCGTGGTAAGGTCATTGGCAGCCAGATTTATTTCTACTCACTAGTTTACAACTAATTCTATTCGCTACTGTAAAATGAATATTTAAAGTAGAATTAAAAACAAACTAAAATTATGATTATGAATTGGTTGCAAGGAATAAAATTTAGATACATGTATAAATTCAATTATAAAAAACTGCAACATACATATTGAAAAATGCATTAAATATGTGTTTTGTTAGACAAATCAGATCTATAATATAATCGTTTCAATATTTAAAAAAATAACATTAGTAACTCTCGTCTTTAGACAATTCAATCTTTTTTTTAATTTGAAATACTTATTTCTTATAGATTTAATACTTTTTCGAAAGTAACATCAGTACAATATTTCATAATTTTTTTTAAAGATGAATTAAAATTTGTAGTGTTTAAATCACCAATCCTTGGTTCATTTAATGAAAAAAATAACAGCCATACAGTAAATTACTTCTTCTTGGAAATAATACCGATTTTGATCTTAGTGACTTTTGTCATCAATAATTTTTGTCATAGAGATTACGTATTTTCAGTGTAACCTAAGTAGTATTTTATTAGATTTTATTGACATCAAATTATTTCTATCAAAAAATTCCCCAATGAAAAAAGTCACGATCAGATTGCACTGCTAGCAATTTGTCGGCCTAGCAACATATTGCCAAAAATTGTATGCACCGCAGCAACAACAAATCAAATGGGCAAAACTACCATGAGCAAAAATATATGTAGTCTGTATAACATTAAATATCCTTATTTGTACCATAATCTATAAGTAAAAGCTGATCAATAGCTCCTGTTGGCCATTTTATGTCAACTTTTGGTTTACTACACCTACATCCAGCAATTTGCCAAAATACTAGATAAGAAAAACTTGCATAGACAGGTATACCAAAGTGGAAATTGGAATCTAAAATATCCTACAAACAAGAGTTTGAAAGTTTAACTTGACTGCTAAAAATTGGTAAAACTTTTCAAGAGTTTATCTGTAGTAAAGAATAAAATTGTGACATTTAGCTCCGTTCAGTTCTCACAACTGTAAGGAAATATCATAATTTCATTTCACTGTTGAAGGTGAACAATAAAATCCTGCTTACTCTATAAATTTTAGTTATATGCAATATACCAAAGTGGAGGTACTGTTCTATTTCCGGAGTTGCTCTTGTAAGTCGGTCACATAGATATCAAACGTAGCAAGATAGTAACCGCAAATTAACTATAACTAAAACAGGTACCTACATCATTTATATCCAAAAATAATGTTTGCATAAAACAATAAAACTTTTTCTATTAAAATCCACATCAGATTTAGACATAATTAATATTTTTGTCCGTTCTGACTTAATAATAATGAACTATATAAAATACAAAACAAAAATGTCAAACCTCCCAACAGTCAAATTTTAAATTTCTAAAGACCACATTAAGTACAAAATGAGTTTTTATCTACCTAGCTATAAAAATAATATGCTATTTTTATGTAGATGACAAGTTTGCAAAAAGAATTGACTATTTTATCCCAAGATAAAGACTTCAATCTATATAATTTTAACTAAGAATGAGATCTGGATACACCATTAAAATGCTCCCCCAAAACAAGAGTCCATGCAATTTGTTGTTAAGGTCTTTTCACCACCCAAGAAGACAAAGATGCAATTTTCTAAGCAAAAGGTATCTTAATCTTAATTGAATCCCAGTTAGGACTACAGTACCAAAAATTGACTACAAATACACAACTAACAACGGCTATACACAAAAAAACCTCAATTATGTTCAAAAACTCTGCTTTTGCCCGACAACTGCAGCACAAACTGTTCAAATTAAAATAAATTAAACTAGAAAAAACAGCACTACACAAGGTCAAACTACTACTAAATAAATACATCAACAAAGAAAAAATACCTGCCAGCTGAAAGGTCATCTTGCTGCATAAAAAAGTAGACAACACCGACATTAAAAACTACAGACCTATACGTCTGCTATTACATATGTATAAACAAAAAATCTAACAAATTGCCTATCCAATAAGCTGACTTTTTGCAAACCACCAGAGCAAGCTGAGTTTTGCAAAAAGTATAGCACAACGGACAACATACAAACCATAAAAACACTAATCAAAAAGTGCACAAAATACAACGTACCCGTGCACTTAGCATTTATCTATTACAAAAAAAACGTTCAAACTATTGGCGGTCTTAGCCTCGATGGACAATGCCAGAATCGATTCAAAATACACCTTCCCGCTCAAACAGATTTACACCTTACAAATGACTGTAGACAAATATCTAAGTACAAAACAATCAAAATAAGTAAAAAAATCAGACAGGAAGACAAAATCTTACCCAAGCTATTTACGTTCGCCCTAAAAGATATCTTCAAAAATATAAAATAGCAAGGAAAAAAAATGAACATAGACGGCAAACACCCATCTGCAATTTGCACATATACTCTTAATCAGCTCAGACCTCAAAAACCTAGCAAACAAACTAAAAAAAAATGTAGCATCCAAGTCAATGAGTCTCAAAATAAACATGAAAAAAACCAAGATCATAACCCCCAAACTAAAAAAATAGCAAAGTTAAAATAGAGCTGGGTAGAGCAGGTAGCCAAGGAAGATACCAAAAAATGAACTAACAGATTGACACACTGGAGACCAAGAATCACAAAAGTGATAAGTTGACGACATCAAAGAGATCACAAAAACAAATCGTTATAAAACAATTTAAAAGAAGCCTACGTCCAGCAGTAGACAACTTCAAGCTGAGGAGAGGAGAGAGAGAGAGAGACATATCCAACAAATGCATATACTTTTTCGCGTTTTTAATAGAATATAATAAATTTATTATAAAACAGAATATTTTATTTAAAGAATTGGTAGTAAAAAAAACAATTCAAAAGTAGATATTTAAATTTTCGTTGATTAATTCAGTATCATTCAGTAGCCGTAAGAAACATATTTTATAGTAAAATAGCGAATATATTCTAGAAAATAATAATAACAAAAATAAACATTTACCATTACATGTTATGATGTATTGACATTTAATTTTTTTTTTAGTTCTAAAACTTTATCACAATAAAAAATATTTCATAATACATCTTAGTTAGTTTCGACATTAAATTTTTGTATTGTGCAATGATTTTATGAAGAAAACGTTTAACCGAACTAAAGTTGTAATGATATTTAGATAACTTTTTTACAAATAAATTTGACATTTAAGTTAATAGATTGTCCTTCAAATATTTGATTTAATGTGCAATGTCGACAATAAATTAAAAGGGTTTAATTTGTTCACGTAACAAACATAAAAATTAAAATCAAATTACTGATTAACGTAATGCAATTGACTTTAATGTTAATGATTATTTTTAATTTTATGGACATTATTTGTTGAAAATAAAATATATATTTTATAGGAATGTCACTTAAAGACATGTTCTTAAAGAATCCAGAAGATAAGAATAGCAAAGTACTTTAGGTTTTTGAACTGGAATTAGATAATTACAAACAGTGTGATCATTAATCTATCTTTTATAAAAATAAACTTTTCTTATTTTGCAGGGATTATATTTTAGCTAGCTCAACACAATTAAAATTTTCGATTGTTAAATACCCGCTAAATCATAACATGTCTTACAAAACAGAAAATAAAAGTGATATTGGGATCTTAATGTATTAGTCCAGGTGTGCCTTTTTGGAAGTATGCCAATTACCGCCAAGAACTCACACCGCACTCCAAATGTGCAGTAATCGAATTGATTAATAATTACACCGTGTTCCTAAGCTCTCTAAACTATTATTGTATATTTTTAAGTGCCAAAGCTATTAGAAAATGCTTATACATAACTAAAAGCAAAATATATAACAAGTTTTTAAAAAATGCATCAAAATGTTTTTAAAATGATAAAATCAAAGTTAGAAAAACAATTTTTCTTTATGTATTAATAAATTATTATAAAAATTAAAAAAAAAAAAATTTTTTTTCAGGTTCACGTTAGTTGTTGATCAAAATAGATATAAGTTTGTTTTTCTATAAATCTTTGTATTTGAAATAGCTCTATAAAAAAGCTACTTTAATGCTCAATTTAAAAGACTTAATGCAAAAAGATTTATGATAACGGTCTTAGACACAGGCGGAGCTACCTTAAAGGGTCTGCAATGCGGAAAGACCCACAAGCATAAAAGGCTCCCCAAAACTTCTAAAAATAAGATTTTCAATAGAAAAGGATGAAAAATACTGTGCCAATAATCTAGGAATTATTGCCTCGATTTACTGACTCATAAAAGAGGTTTTAGCTCATAAAAACGGAGGACTTCCTAGACTTTACACAGTTTGCTAGTCAATACATTAACACTCAGGTACTACAAATAAGTACCATGCCGCCGTGTTTCTCACAAAAAGTCGGATGTCTATAAAAGTTTTTTAAAAGTTATGAACTTACAGTGGGTAGTTCTTCTAAGTAGATAAAAGCAAACGTTCTAAAAAACATAATTTTGGAATCGCTTCCTGGTTTAGAAAAGGTGCTAAAGATTCAATTTGTGCCCAAGAATAGCGCCAAAAAGAGTAAACTGAAGATCTACTGAAAATGTTGGACTATATAAAATAAAAACTT
This sequence comes from Tachinus rufipes, assembly GCA_963932245.1. NCBI lineage: Eukaryota > Metazoa > Arthropoda > Insecta > Coleoptera > Staphylinidae > Tachinus > Tachinus rufipes. The sequence goes on from OZ010743.1 coordinate 87,706,122, forward strand.
GAAAACAGACTGTTCTACCAAGACCTTTCCCGCGTGACCTTCAGATATCAAAATGGAGCTTTTAATGAAGCAAATGTAATCCCTGCTGAGATAGATAATGCAGTTTCCACCAAGGAAAAAATGTAGTTACACTCAACAAAAAAAAACGCAGTTACTCATAAAGAAAAAAATGTAGTTTCTAATGAGTTAGAAATGCATTTCACCTAAAGAAAAAAATACAGTTACTCCTAATGAAATGCTGTTCCACCTGAAGAAGAAAAAAATGCAACACCACCTACCATGCAAAAGAAGGGAAGAAAACGCCGCGTCCGCAAGTAAGGATGTAGATGTTTGCTTCCAGTACAATAAAGGTACTTACTTGCAATTTTTTTTTTCAAATGCTGAGCGTCCCTCTTTGTTCTTCAGATATGCACATTTAAAATAAATTTTTAACTTTTTATAATTTTTTTGTACATTTTTAATAAAAATGTGTCAAGCTTTATGATCCTTTCAGCCTTTTAAAAACATGTTTTATGTACTTTTATTCGATTTTTGAACATTTTAGTTTTTGACACTTGAAGTCTTTTCCATTTACATGCCTCAATTTAAAAAAAAAACTTCAAATGTAAATAACTTATTACAGTTTAAACATATATTCCTTAATGATTTATTATGTTGATTCATTGTAGTAGTTATTTTATCTTTCTAGTTGTATTGAGTGTAAATCACACACTTAATACGACTAGTTAGTTATACTTTCTTCTATACAATTACTTACCGCACACGTGAGTTTTTGCAAATATTGCAAAATATTGAAAATATATAGCTCTGTAAAATGTGTAATGTAATAAAACATGATCGTGCAATCTGATGAGCAGTGTAATTTAAAATTTTGCCAATTTGTTTAAACTACATTATTTTATTAATTATTTTTATACATTATTAAAAAATAATAAGAATTATTGAACTATCTATGCATTCCTATGTTATTTAGTTATATTTTGTCTTCATAGCAATATTTCATTTTAAATCCTCATAAGCTCTAAATACGATACGTTCATATTGTTATCATAGTCCCAAGTGAAATACAAGCTATCGATCTTACCCAAGCTAAAATAAAATTTTACAAAAAAAGAAATTACTCTATATACGTATTTATAAGCAAGAAACATAATAAAATTAAAACAAAACATAATAAAACATAATAAAATTCAGAAAAAAATCATTTAATTTGAACGTTAAACTCAACGCACATAAATGTATTATAAAATGACACTTATTTTTTGTATAATTTACACTTACAATAATATTATTCCATTTCCAATAAATCTTTGAAAAGCTCGTAGAGTTCATGAACTGGTGCAATCTAAAACAGTAATTTCTGATCAACTACATAATAACAATAAAACGCAATAAAATCACTCCTTGTGCTTATTATTTTTCACATTGTTTGCAATGCAATTGTAATATTCTTATTATTTATCAATGTAATTTATATCACTGATAAGATATGTTAAATAAATAGCAAAAGAACTTTCAATATAATTGAAGCGCATTTTTTTATTGCAATGCAAAAAAACCAACGGATTTTTTTGCAAGATGATTTTTCGTGTGTGAATTAAAATATATACGAAAAAAATTAACTGACTACAAATTTAAATGAATAACTGCTCACCGTTTCACAAGCCTCCATAGTTTATTGACCCAAAGTAAGCAGCGGTTAAATTTTAAGAACAAGTCAGGGAGTTTGACGATTAGAATTTTGTTGGAAAAATCCTGTTAGATTTTAATTGCCTAGTAGTGGTACAACTGTTTCGGTCCTCGAATTCACAGAATTTATGTTTTTATAATGCTTTATAAAATGGTGATTTTTTATAATGCTTTTTGGCCGAAGGTGAATTTATTATATTGTTATATAATAGTTTTGAATTTAACTATGAACACACACGTTGATTAAGCCAAAAAAATAATACATTTCATTATTATTAACAGAACTGTAGAAAATAATTGACCATAACTATTTTATTACTGTTTTAAAAATATGTTAGATAATATTGTGGTATTATAAAAAACGGGATGCTAAAATATTTCTACTTGCATCTGTACTTGCAAATCTTAAAACCTGATTTTTTGCATTTATAATTTCGCATGAAATGTTTATTCAAATTTCAAACCTGATTTTGACATTTCGTATATCACTAGGGACTTCCCCCTTTAAACAGGCTCATTCGTAAAAGGGTTGTATGGGGGTTGCCGATGTTTAACCTTTATACTTGCAAAGAAATTATGCACAAATATTTTGCACAAAGACCTTTAGAAGGGACAGTATTAGAGTACATATACAACAAATAAATTGCAGTTTAATTTTTTTAAATCTTATGTAATAAGAATTTTCTTAAAAATACATTGTAATTTTAGTAAACGCAAGAATTAGTCATTTTCATATGTTAAAATTAGAGAAAATTATAAAAGCGTGTCTTAATTACACATAATTATTTCGATTTACAGTTGCCTCGAATTAAAAATGCTTATAGGTAATAATCCAATCTAACAGCGTTATATTAATTGAATAGAATTTGGTTATTAAAAATTTGTAAAATAAACACGGATCACTTTCTCCGGTTAGGCAATCATTTATATAATTAAACATAAAAAGAAATTTGAATAAATGGAATTGCGGAGAGAAAAAAGTATATACAGAATGAATACAGCTTTTCGTATTATTTGTTTTACAATTTAATACGTAATGATGTTATGGAACAGATTATGCTTTACCTGTTTTGTTTACAACAAACAATTTTAAATAATTACTATAACAGTCAATTTAATGTAGCCTATTTAAATTTAATAATAATAAAAACATTTTTATTAATATCTTTACAACTATATAAACATTCATTTTAAGATTGTATAACTAATAGACTTTGGGGAGCTATAATTGTACATAGTTCTTCTATATTAAGTTAAATATCAAGCAAATGTAATTTTTATCCTATAAAACCAACGACTCCCATTAAGGCATATTTAATGCATTTTACACGCCATATAAGAAAATGATTTCGTCGTTGCGTAACATCAAAGTATCAACATAAACACATACAACTTGCAACACGTAGAGTACATCTAGACCTGGCTATAAATACAGAAAACTTCGATTTCTATTTTCCAGCCCATTATTCATTCCGAAGCTTAATTATTACACCTCGACGTGTTAATTTCATACAGTGTACGTTTGTTTTATTATTGAGACCGTTTATGTCGGCAATTGTAATAAGTCAATTCAATTAATGATAATTATAGTTGGAAAAAGAATTATGGTAAGAAAATAATAATAAAGTAGTGTTTCGCAAAATATATTTGGTTGTAAATACACGCTTGTATTAGATGGAAATTTGTCTGATCAATTTGATCTTTTAATTACGTCATGATTTGCTTGATGGTGAAATTAACGTTCGACTGTAATTAGTTATTTGATCTAGTCACGATCTCACACGGAATTTTGTTGATGCAATATTATGTATTAGTAAAAGGCACTATTTTATCTGTCAAAATTTGTAAATAATTTTGTAATTATTAAAATTATTTAAAAATATTACTTTTAATATAATAGCACAAGTAATTCATATTAAAAAAGCAAAATTAGTATGTGATATTTTTTTTGCACAACTGCTTCTTAAACTGACAAATTTTTATTAACCTCAAATAGGTTTATTAAATATTTTCATATCAATGTAATAATGAATACAACAAACACATCATAAACTTTCATCGTGATATTATACCTATTAAGATATGAACGCTTGGCGAACGCGTTTTGGTTTGATTTTTTGTGCAATAAAGAAACAGTTAACCGTTTCTATAATATACAAATTTATTACTTTATTAGTATAGATATTCTGTTGTAATGTTATTATTATTATGATGGTAGCCAAACACTGCATACATAACCATATTTACAATTCAATAAAAACAATATGTGACAATTCAATATGATCGTGTCGTAATTTAGAAATAATTAATACTAATTGTTTGTTTTTTTAAATTTACGGTGTTAAATTTTCATAATATTAACTTAAATTTTAATGTAATTTTGCTAAAAAATATTTTTCTTTTTTTTCGACTAGCCATATGCTAGTTTTTTCAGACTTTTATATAATCATCTTTCAGCCGTTCTAGTAAACTATTGTACATATGTCTTACTTAACGTTTTCCAATTAGCTTGGTTGGTACTTTTATAAAGCTGTACACAAGCTGTACACAAGCGTGTTAATAAAAATAGCAAAAAAAAAAACTGTGTATCTGCAGTCTATTCTACATTCTGCAAAAGCTTTTAACACTTCTTGTGGTCAATAATGTCAAATGCTTTCTCGTAGCCGACAAAAATCGATACTAGTGAGGCTTTCACTTCTTCTATGCTAATACCTTCAAATTCTTGATTTAGCAATATCGGATTGTTTTTTTTGTGTTTCAATATTGTTCTTGTAGAAGTTTAAATAGAAGTCATCCGTGACCTTTAAATTTCTAGCTTATTTGTAGTTGTGTGTTGTCTCCCAAGTTTGTGGATTTGTTGTTTTTTAATACTAAAATTTTATATTTGCATTTTATATATCAAAGTGTCTGCTTTGTTTCGAGATTATACTGATAATATACTTTATATTAAAACAAAAAATTTATACATTTTTTTTTGGCAAGAATATAACTAATCTTCTACTACAAGCATAGCTAACAGTGTCGGTTCTAAGTTGCAAATCAAATATGTAAAAAAAATTTTTTTTATAGATTTGAGGAAATCTAAGAAAACTGCTGGAAAAAAAGCTATACAAGACTAAAGACGTCTTAAATACTTTAAGAACTTTGATAAAAAAACATGAAGATTTGAAAACTATAAAAATGTTGATGCCTTAATAGCCTATAAAAAACTTTGTGAATCTGTAAACTCTAATACCCAGTTGCGTTGGTGGTAAAATGCATCTCAGCTAAGACGGCCTTACAATAAAATTTTGTCGCACCAATGACATAAAGTTGTTTCCAATAAAATTTTGAAACACGCTAGTGCAAGATGCTTCACGTTCCAATTACATATTGTCAATTGGTTAACTTGCACAAAGTTGCAAACTTGCATACATTCAACATCGGTTTATTTCTGCTCCAATGCTTAGCGCCGACGCCTGAAGTCTATCTAAAAGACTATCACATCGAGGAATTTTTCCGAAAGCCAAAGAATTCCAACCTAAATTATTAAATTCTATAATTACTCTTGCAAGACTAAATAGTCATAAGAATCTTATCAAATTTTACAAAACTTTGAAAAAAAAATTACCAATAAAAAAATCTTAAGTCATTCCACTTTGAAAGCTTATAAAACTTCAAAACATTGCAAAAATTAAGCAATTGAGATGTTTTTTCACAATAGTCGCTTTGCAAGATACTGGTTTATTGTTTGGTTTGTAATCTAACAACCCAACTTAACAGTGCCTTAGAAATTATGTAAATTCATACAGAATTTTGTGACCTTTAAAACCTACTAGAGGTGATATACGGAGCTTACTTCTAACAATATGCTTCTCTATGCATATTGCTAAAAGTAAGCGAGATATATATTGCTAGGTAACAATATAAACTGTCATTTTAACAAATCTTGCTTGCTAACAATATGAACTATCATTTTAAGAAATCTTGTTTGCTAACAATATTAACGTTAATCAGGAAACGTGGCAAATAATTTTTGTTGTTAAAGTTCATATTGTTAGCAAACAAGATTTGTTGAATTGACAGTTCATATTGTTAGAAAGCAAGATTTTTTAAAATGACAGTTCATATTGTTACTACATAAATTCAAAATTGCGATTTAAGCACTTACTCAGCTCCTTAGACAAAATAATAATAATCAATTTTCCAAACATTTTGTTGCAAACAATAGCACAGAAAACATGGAAATACAATTTGTAATTTGCACAACTAGTTTAAATTTTCTTCCTGGCTTCAACATTAGTTACTATTTGTAACTTAATTTATTACCTCACTTGCAATGCAAAAAAAAAATCAGTATAGATGCAAAAAACTTAATGATATTAGCTTATTTTAATGTAATATTAAATTAAATAAGCAAATTAACAAAATTTACTAAAATGACATAACATAACAAACACAAATATTTTTCTAAAAAATAATCAATGGTTTTAATAAAATAAAATAAACTAAGCTAAAACTTTTCAGCTCGCTACACTCTAAACAAATCTAACAACAAAACTAAAAGATGTTCAAGGTATGCATGCATAAACCTAAGATAATTAGCCTTATTCTGTATGCATATTGCTAGCTAACAATATCGTTATCGAGCAAGGTTGTTAGCAATTTAGTAAAAAAACGTAATAAATACACAACATTGCTTAGCAACCTTCCTAGCAATATGCATACAGAATAGGGCTAAATGTCTATAATTGATAGACCAATAATAATGCCACTTCTTCTGGTGCCACTCCTATCAGAAACTAATGTCATTAGAAGTAATTCTGTGGAGAGTACTTCTAAACAGTTCCTTAAAGTTACAGCCAAACCACTCTCTTAGGTTTCGTAACCATAACATTTTTCTTCGTATTACACTGCACTAGATATTGCATCTTTCTATTTTTAAGAGCATACCGACCACTACCTTGATTTGTAATATTTTAACTATAAAATGTCGAAGTCTTTTTTGTGAAATTATATTTGCAAATAGCAACAAAATGCATTCAAAAATACAGGCTATTTCCTAACTATTATTTGACTAAAAGATTTCGACATATCATAGTTTAATCCTTTCTTAATGTACTGGTAAAAAAATAAATCGATTATCAAATTATTTGTAAAAGCAGCAATGAATCCAGAGTTGCCGTTTTGGTTAAAATACTACAAATCAAGGTACCGGTCGGTATGCTCTTAATGATGAAAAAGACTTAGTCGGCGGTAGCACCACATTAGACAGGTTCTTCAGTGACTTTGAAATGACCATATATTTTATTTTTAACGTTACCGTAGTTGTTGCAATATGTGTTCATATTTTCTACCAGCTATTAGAGATCATCTGCATTTTCAGTCAACAACACTGTATCATCCGCCTACTTAATGTTGTTAATAGTTACTCTATTTACTACTATGCCTTCCGTGTTCTCTGAGATAGCCTCTTGACATATCGTTTCGCTTTGTACATTAAACAAGCGAGGTAACAGTATGCATCCCTGACAAACTGCAAATTTTAATCTCTAAAATTTCCCTCTCTAGTTTTACTTTAGTTAAGCTAAAATTATTGAAATTATAGAATTGTGGTCAAAACCAATGTCAGCTTCTAGGCATGTATTTGTGTATTTGACAAATTTTCAATTTTCGTATAATTTTTTCTTTTGTATGTTTAGGAGATGTTCAAGTATAATCTTATCTTTAGTAGTTTAATTTGAAAAGAGCTATTATTATTATTATTATTATTATGACAAAACCTTTGCTTTGACAAAATTGCACTTATGCCACAACAAGGTTTATCTGCAAACATCCTCGAAAAATTCTTGAAAATACTTTAGAGACGATATACTATACTATAGTCTGATCATTAACATACTAACATATACTTAAGGATGTTATCAATACTAGCTTTAACCATACAAAAAGTAAATGTAAAAATTCTTCCAATTCTAAAATTCCCATAACATGTGTAAACACTCACTTCTGCATTTAATTACATTTTGCCCAAATACATGTTTGTTAAGCATAGTAATAAGAAAATTAGTATCTAAAAACTTAATTAATTTTTCGGAAATTTTTAATATTTAATAATTGTTTTCAGATCGTCGCCCTACCTGCCACTCGACCTTTTACGCATGTTATAGATTTACAATTAAATGTCACAAAAGCCACACGCCAGTGCCGGCAGTATCTTTTTTTTAATAACAGCCTTCATTAAATGTTTGTAATTTCAACAGTTGGTTCTTTAAAATGTTTTTAGTAAATATCACAACTACCGCATGAGAGAACGTTAACTTGAAATTCGCGTTCAAAAAATAAAATAAAATAAAACAATTTCACAAATATAAAACTCAATTTTATAACCACAATCGGCCAAGCGCCTAATGGCAAATTCAGTATTGTGCAGGTCAATGTGGCATTCATAGACTCAATTAATTATTGGATTTCAATCAGCTTACTGATTTATCTTGACTCCATGTGGAGTGCCAAATTATAATTCAATTACAATTTAATTGCTATTTACATTTTTAACCTGTGTTGCAATCTGCAGTTAATCAATTTAAAAAACTAATTAATATTTTCTAAATCAATTCAATTATTTAATAAATGTCTATACAAAGAATTTATGAATAGAATGTAAAAGTAACTAACAATTATCAATAGTTTATTTTATTAAATATCCATTTACAATCCAAAGAGCCGGATGTTTCTTATGATGCGGTAGTTAAGCACTAAACATTAAATTTAAAAATAAGATATATTCATTAATATTATTATAAAAACATTTTATAGTTGACAAATTATTTCAGTCGTTAATAGCTTAATTCAATACATACCAAAACACATCTGAACAAAGTATTGGAAATTTCGGCTTACCTGGAATAAAAAGAAAAAGAAAATTAAATACGACCATAAGCAGAGATTATAATCTTTAATCCCACCGCTCGGGTGTATGCAAAATACATGGGCTAACCATTCCCGACAATAGATACGCACAAAAGTCACAATGTAATAACACAGTAACAGTATAAATATTTATTGAGGGCTAGTTAAAATGAGCCTTATAAATTGTTCAGGTTACAACATAAATAGGGATTACGGTACTTTACGGAATATAAAACACCGCAAATTGTGAAAACACTTAGTGGAGGGTTTATCGACAGGTAGCATTCGGGGGAGGGTTTACCCCTCGGGAGACGTTGTTAAATAATGTCTTATTTACAGGGATGTAATATTTAACAAACACATACTTGGAATTTAATGTAAAGACATGTAGAAAACAATTATTTTAAACTAAAATGACAAATAGTTATCATAAAATAATTACGGGTGATTTATGCTGTATTAAAATACATACATTAACTTTACACCTTACTATATAATAATACACCCTCAAGCCAACCCTGAAGATTATATAATAGAAAGAATCCCGTTATCCGAACAGATGGTTTAATATTACGATACGTATTTTTTATGTATAGTTATAAAAGGGAGCAAAAATTTCGTTGTTTTCATCCGAACTTTCTTCGATGCAAGTGGATGTAGCCCACCGTGGGAACAAATTATTATAACATATGCCGCATCACGTATGGTACATAAATGAAATCCAAAATATAAAGAGCAACATCCGCTTAACGGGAAGTATTTTAATATTCGCGACCTATACAATGTTAATTAGAGTTAGAACCGATGTTATAATTCTCTAGGTAATTAAGGTAGTACACAGATAGAGATAGTGTTAGTTAGAGATGAAGGTTTGTTGAATGTTAATATAATGATGGAGATAAATATCGACGTACTGTAAATGTGTCCATTTAATCTGACCAAGCATGCATTATTAATTTTGTATAGAATTGTAAGCATTTCTATTTATATTTCTCATTGAATATCTAATATTATTTGTTTAATTTATATCTATTTCAGTATATTTATTCTTTGAATTTTGGAATGTCAAAAGCTTCTATTTAAAAGAAAACTTTATCAAGTTTTATCGATATTAAAAACCCCTCAATGAAATTCCAATAAGAAATAAATAATATAATGAATGGAGTTTCTTTAAATTACGTTTTCTTTTTATTTAATCCAAGTTTAAAAAACTTCACAAGTTATTATAGCTTTGTAATTAAAGGGGAAACTTGCTATCAAGTTTAATTAAGAATATGGAGTAAATATTATGCAGCTACAAATTTTTCAAAAGTATATTATTTTTTGTTTGTCGCAATAACTACAACGTAGAATAGGAAAAGTTTAATAAAGTTAATTACAAAAATTTTAACCGATTAAAAACATAAAAGGCGTTTGGTAGATTAGCATTTATTTAATTTAATAATGTAATCATTTTTTGCTTATGAGTAAATGTTATAACATCTATTCATGAAAAACTTCTAAGTAGTTGTTATTTGCTATAATCTCATCATTTTGATTTTACATTAGAAACTAATAGAAATCAAATTTCTATAAAAAATAGTTTTTGATGTTACAAATGAATTGAATATGTTGATAGACATACTTCAATGTAAATAGATGTAATTAATTATTAAAATCCTCGGTTATACAAAGCATATATAGAAACTAGACAGTTCTCAAATATAACAAATTTATTTTTTTGGCTTATTGTTAACAAAGAATATTTCAACTATAATACAGTTATTTTGAAAATTACAATGTAAATATATAGTGTCTTTATACCATTTCGGGTGTCAAGATTTTTTTTCATTTTTAAATTAGCTTGTTTACTTGTTCTTTCCATTCTTTTCTGTTCTTTGCTATTCTTCTTGCTTCTTGCCAATTGTTTCTGATTAATACTTCTCCTACATTGTTTTCCCATGTCTTCAAAGGTGGTCCTCTTCTTTTTTTAGGTTTTGTTATCCTTGCGTTATATATTTCCTTTGTTTGTCTATCTTCTGGCATTCTTTCTAGATGTCCATACCATGCTAAATGTTTTTTTGTCTGTTGTATTGTGTATGCTTTCAACTTGAAGATTCTCTCTTATTAGTTCGTTTCTTATTTTGTTCTTTCTTGTTACGCCTTCTACTCTCCTTAGATATTTCATTTCCACACGTAAAAGACTCTACTTGTTCTACTTCCTTTCCATTTAGCTTTATATCTGTTTTTATATTTGCTTTTGATATCACCAAAATTTTTGTTTTTTCTATATTTATTCTCATGTTGTACGTTAACAATTCTTCGTTCCATAAGTTTATGTTATGTTGCATATCTTCCTCATATTTTGTTATTATAGCTAAATCATCAGCAAATGCACATTCTTCTATTGTAATTCTTTTGAGATTGTGATATCCAATTTCAACTTTTTTGTTTTATCTTTTATATTCTTTTTTATATCATCTAAAAAAATGATAAACAGTAATAGGCTTAACGCACCTCCTTGCTTCAATCCTTTGTAGTCGTAAATTCTTCTAATGCCTCTTTTCCAGTTTTTATATAACTAATTGTGGTTCTGGATATGCTGCAACTGTTTCCGAAGTACTCTATCAAATGCCTTTTCTAAGTCTATAAACGTTATAAAAAATTTGTTGTCTTGCATTATCGTTATTTTCAATTAGCTTTCTAATTGTGAATATATGATCTTGTATTGCATATCTTTTTCTAAACCCACTTTGAAATTTTTCATTTTAATTTAGCTGTTGTGCATAGCAAAGATATCCCTCTATAGTTATTACAGTTTCTACTGTAAATTGGAAATATGCTTTATTCCAATCAGTTCAAATTTTTCTTATTTTCCAAATCCTATTTAGCATCTCCAACAGTAGTTTTCCTCCTGGTTCTCCCATGAATTTCAATTGCTCTGCTTTTATCATGTCGTGTCCTGGCGCTTTTCCATTCTTGAATTTTCTCAATATTACTTCCATTTCTTTTTTTGTTATGTCCTCTGCTTCTTTGTTACTTTTATTGTATTTAAGTGGTTGCTCCTCTTCTTCTTCATTTCCTTTTGTACATTCTTTTTCTTTTAGCAGCTCCTTGAAATGTTCTTTCCATCTATTCATTATATCCTTGATCTTTTTTAGAATTTTTGATTGTTTGTTTTGTAATTGTTTTAGTAGTAGGTTTTCTTTTTTTACAATTCTTCAGTGTTCTATAGAATAACTTCTGGTTGCCTTTGTTTTCTTTTAGTGTATTTCCAAATTATTTATATAATTTCTTTCTTTGGCTATTTTTATGACATCTTTTACTTATTTCCTTTGTGTTTTATATTGTTTGTATACTTCTTTATTCCTTGTGTTAATAAAATTCTTCCACCTCTGTTTCTTCTTTCTTACTGCTTCTCTTACTTCGTCATTCCACCAGTAGGTTTGTTTGCTGTTTTGTGTGCTTCTTATTATTCCACTATTACAATATCAAAATTAAATAACTTATTGGTATTAGTTCTTGTTTTTGTGTAAAGTCAGCTAAAGAAGTTCACAGGATTCAATAAACCCCACGTTAATTCAGAAAGAGGTACTATGCCTAAAGCAATTATCATGTTTAAATAGATGTCCCCACATTAACAATAGTATCAGCAAAAGTTGGAATTCGTCGGAAGTCGTTGATATAGTCTTTCTTTTAGGGTTTGTTGAGCCGGTGGTTCCTTTCCAGGTTTTGGCGTCAAAATTCTTCTTCTCAGTCTTGTCCAACTTTTAAAATTTTTTGGGTTTCTTTTTCAAATGTTTGTCAATTTAACTTCAAATAAATGTTTGAAGCACGTTTGGCGGCAAGCCAAGGTTGTACTCCTCTCCAACTCTTTTCCCATACCTTTAAGATCTGCTTCTACATAGTCTTTTCCAATCTCTTCTTGCTTCTTTGTTGAAATTTAAAATTTTATTCTTGTGCAATTAAGTTGCGCTCCAGTGAATTCCTTCCTTTCTGGTGTCCGGCTCTCAAAACTTTAGCTTTTCATTTGGGCTCATGTCCTGTAAAGTCCATGTAGACTCTGCCACTTCGTTGTGGTCAACACATTTTGTAACATCTTCCGAGATAACCTGAATCAATAATCCAGTAATTTCTTCTGGTTTATTTCCCAGTCTTAGAGATGTAGAAATCTACAAACTGATTCGTTTCCAAGGTTTTGTCCACCTTCTTCGATGTCTTCGTCTACCCTCTTGTATAACTAAAACTCAATGGTAAACAATTTCATTAGTACTAATTGGTTAAATTTTTAGGAATTGTTGTTTGCATTCCGTTCTGTTGATGGCGTTATCCAACAGTACTTTGACAATTTCTTCAATAAGTTTTTCTTCGGCCTAAAGATGATTCCAGTATTCATAAACAGTATGCAAACAAATCCTAACCAGAAGAGATATGCAAATATGAAGAATATTAGAGAAAAAATAATAAAAAGAGTAATCATTTCAATTCGTCCATGAATCTCCATATTTGTTCCAGTAGTTGTGAAGTCCTGATTTTCATAGATTTCGAAAAGGCGTTCGATACAGTTGAATTACCCGCCATAAAAGCTGCTCTAGACCAAGCACGAATAGACTATCAATATACCAAGCCATATTTACCGAAACGCTACAGCAAGTATAAAGCTACACGACAATACCAACAAATTTAAAATTGGCAGGGGAATCCGCCAAGGGGACACTATCTCCCCAAAACTATTTACCACGGTTCTCAAATATGCTTTTAAAATGGTATCTTGGGAACACCTAGGAATTACAGTGGATGAAGAAAAATTTAACCACCTGAGATTCGCAGACGACATCGTCCTAATAGCCGACAATATCAAAGATGCAAAAACTATGCTCAACGACCTAAAACAGTCAACGGAAAAAGTGGGCCTTAGGATGAATATGGGAAAAACAAAAGTTATGACCAACCTAGTGCTAAGCGATCAAATCAAAATTGATGATGCTAATATAGAAGAAGTAACTTCCTATATATACATGGGGCATCAGATACGCATAGGCCGCGATAACCAAACATGCGAGATACAGCGCCGCATAGGCTTAGGATGGGCAGCGTTTGGAAAACTAACTAACATCTTGAAGAGCGAACTACCAATGTGTCTCAAACGGAAAGTGTTCGAGCAATGTGTGATGCCGGTAATGACGTATGGGTCAGAGACTTTAACACTAACAAAGCGTTCCGCAGCAAAACTGCAGGTAACACAGAGGTCAACGGAACGGGCCATGCTAGGCATTTCCTTGCGAGACAGGGTACGAAACGAGGTCATCAGGGAAAGGACGGGTATCTGCGACATTATAACACGCATCTCTAACATGAAATAGAGATGGGCAGGCCACGTTGCCAGACTTAGGGATAGCCGTTGGACTAAACAGCTTTTGGAATGGAGACCCCGTGCCGATAAACGAAGTAGAGGTAGACCACCAACTCGATGGACCAACGACATCAAGAGGGTGTCACAAAACTGGATGAACAAAGCACAACATCGTGATGCCTGGAAAGAGTTAGAAGAGGCTTATGTCCAGCAGTGGACGCAAACGGCTGGACAATGATGATGATGATGATGAGTTGTGAAGTAGCAACTAAACAGGATGGTTGTTCCTCTTTGCTAAATGAATTGGCTAATTATGATCAATTGTTTAGCTTTGTAGATGTGTTCGTCGGAATAGACAATGCAAGTGTTGAAAGTTTTCGGTGCAAGTTCCAGGTTTTCTTTATACTTCACGTCGGCTTTTTGTATAGTAGACATATGTGTGCTAACTTGGATGTACATCAATTCCGTGCCAAATTGCAGAAAGTTAAGCAATTGTTTTTTTTTCATAGCTTACACTTTCTAGGTACTTTGCTAGTGCATTATCTATAATATGTATAAAATATAAATTGTAACTAGATTCATCTATCCGTGTTTTTCGATTATGCATTTCTTTTGTTGTGAGGGGGAAAATGCATTACGCACATTGTGTCGGATCCCGGTTTCCCGTATACCTACTAAAACCCTGAACCTTTTTATCCTTCTGAGCTTGCGGAATCACCGTTGTGGTAATACTTCACAAGTTAAAGACACTTTCTAATTTCGACTTCCAAGTCTTATCTTTTCCTTATCTTCTATTGTTGCCATTATTTTTCTTATTCCGTCATCAATAGCCCTCCAGTTGCTTGCACTTTCCACTATAAGTGAGGTCAGATTGCTGATGGTTAGATCCTTTTCGACTTTATTCTGTACTTCCATTCTGATGCCCTTTCAGCGAGATCACTTCACGAGTGTGTGATCTGGATTATCCGTTTCCCTACAGTAGGAGCAGTCGTCATGCACCGCAAGACATTTTCTTTAAGTACGACCCAAAGCATCCGTGTCCTGTTAAGATCAGTGTCAGATGAGAGTTTAGATTTCCATGTTTCCTGTTTACCCAAGGTAACACCACGAGTATAAGAGTCTGCGTCCATTTGGCCACATCTAACTTATTCTGCCATTCTTCTTCCTATTTTTCCATCGTCTTTATTTTATTGTTTCCCTATGTTGTGGTCTCGCTCTTGGACAAAAAAGTGTAGAGATTGTTCTTATTACTGCCTGTATAGCCTTAGTCCAGACTGTTCTGTAGGAAATTGCAATTCCTTTTGGTTCTTTCTAGAATTACGTAGGCGCAGCGTACAGCAGTATCGAATCCACAGTTGCTCCCATTACTTTGCGTTTCTCCGCTCTCAGACCACCCACATTTGGCATGATTCGTGTCAAAGCCATTACTAGTTTTTCTGCTTTTTGCACTTGTATATCTCTATCTCTCATTATAATTTCCTTCCACATACTTCCATCTATTCGTAATCTCTCTATTTTCTCACTAGCATAATCATTCCTGTTAAAATATTTTTTTCTGTATGTTTCCATTTTTCCGCATTTTTTATTCATCTTCTCCTCGAAACACTTTTGTAATATTTTACATTCGTTTCTATCTCTCACTCTTTATCCATACCTCATTGCACGATTTTCTGCTTTTACTCTTAATTTGTCCATATTAACTTCTTCATTACAATGTATAATGCAATGGAGCCTCTTTATTTACCCCTTTGAAGCGGTTATGAGATCACAACCCATGCATTCTGCTAGCTAGATGTGGTTGGTCACATCGTCACTTTTCCTTTATGGGTATTGGAATAATCAGAGTTCTCCAAACCACTCATGTAATTTTCCGCAGATATTTGTCGTCTGCCTTCCTTTTTTTTGCATAATGATAAACCGCGCAATCAAAACACATTCTTTCTTATAGAAGTAAAGTAAATAAACGAAAAAGTCGCTCGCTAAAAGAATCAATGTGGTTAAGGAGCCCTAATAACCGATGATAAACCCTAAACAGAATTTCCAAAACTACATTCAATAATTGGTTCCCAAATTAAAAATAGTACAATTTTTCAATTATAACGTTTTTACGCTTAGTCTTTAAGTTAATATATTTTTCATTTGTCAAATATATTATCAAGAATACAATTGATAAACATAAGCAATAATGTTATTTTTGATGTAATAATAGTAAAAACTACTATTGAAATAACGTTCTATTGATGAAACTTTTTGTTATAATTCTATGATTATACTAAAGATAATAAATTATTCAAGCTTTTTGGATTATCTCATTACATAATGACAGCAATCTTTATTAAAAACTCTTTATAATCATAATTTATTAAATTCATTATAATAACGTTACATAAAAAACAAGTAAACTTCGTTTCACTTTATTTTTTGCATTTAAAACTAAAATGTCTTAAACCGTTTTAATAACAACCTTTCAAAACAAATCGAATTAATATGTACTACACACCATCAATTATCTTTATCGTCGTATGCATTAAACAAATGTATTACCTGTATGTACTAATTAAATTTCACCATGTATTTTCGTATATTTTATAATTACATATTTATTTGTATCCCTTCAGCAGATTATTACTTTGACGAATAAACGTTTTCGAGATAAATTAGTTCAGAAAACTTTCTCCACTTGGTTTTGGAGTTTTCATAATTTGGGATATTAATCTTGTTTGATATTAATCAGATTATAAAAGAGTAGTTTGTTTATTTCCCAAAGGAGTGTTAACATGAGGAAAGTTCGTTGACACCTTTTACTATTAAAATATAATTTTAATATAAGGGAGGTACTTATTTATAATTTATTTTAGCCTTGATTTGTGCAATGCTGGATTATTATACACATATGCATTGTCCATATCTTTCCGTTTCCTTCCATCGCGTGCTTGTATATAAATTTAAGCATATAATTCTGTTTTCTTACCATAATTATAATCGTATACATAATATTTAAGACTTTTGTCTAGTTATTCAAAAAAGATTACGTTATAATTTTTTTATTGATTAATGACAAAGTAAATTAAACCCAAATCAATAATAAGATTATAATAATATATTGTTAATTTATGCCAATTAATTCTCGGAAATAACTCATTAAATAGGTTCATTAAAGCCCAAAGGATTCGTTGGTTAGGACACGTCATCAGAATGAATGGAGGAAGAAGCGCCAAAGTAATAACAGAATGGAGACCAATGGATGCGAGACCCAGAGGGAGGCCTCGCAGAAGTGGATTTCTGCAGTAGAAAAAGATCTCAAAAAGATGGGTATTAACAACTGGAGGAGAGTGGCCCTAAACCGGAAAAGCTGGAACAAGTCGCAGAGGAAGCCAAAACCCACTTAGGGTTGTAGAGCTCAAAGAAGAAGAGAGAAGAATTCATTAAATAAATTGTTTAGACATAAATAAATTCTTGGATATACTGTAGTTAGCAAAATGTCAGATTTGTTGTATATATTGTGTTCAAAATTTTCAATATAGAATTAAAGTACGTATTTTGGTCTCTGTAGGTAATTTATGGGCCACAAAAGACCCTTTTTGAGTTTTTTGATATATTTTTTTAATAATAATATGCTAAAAAATTGCAATTTATTGTCAAAATTTGAAAAAAGTTTGAAAATACATAATCACTTGATTTAAATTTTTCAGCATCTACAAAGAGAGGAAACAAAAAATTTGACATCAGTCATGTAAACGCATCAAACATAATATTTTACAGTAAAAACTTTAAAACACAGTGAATATTTAGGGGAAACAATTTGCAGAGTGCACGCAGTCATTAAAATGCACTAAATTATTCGCCAGATAATTTTTTTTTATCAAATTAATCATCGATATTGCCTTAGTGTTTGCAAGTGTTGTTGAGTATCCAGGTACATTGTCGCCATAGCAGCCATATCATCAAACAGTAAGCAGATATTTAAAAAAATCTCATTTTGCATCTTTATAAAGTTTAATTGACTCGAGAACAGATAATCATGCACAACGTCTTTCCTTTGTCTAGTTTAAGTTTTCAATTATTCTAAACAAAAAAAATTACAAAATTGTATACTTTATATTAAATAAAAATGAAGCAAACAACCTTATTTCAAATATGAGTAATTTATTTTTAAACAATAGCTTTTCCTTATTCCTTTACTAAATAAATTTTATCCATGTAACATTAGAACCAAAAAAGCATTCAAAATGTAGCATAAATAGATTAATGGGCATTAAATGGTCAGACAAAATTTTGGATCTAAAGAAGTGTTGACAAAAACAAAGAAGAAAAGAGCGCTAACAGTACAATCATAAAAAAAAAGAAAAGATAAATGCATGCCCTCATTGAGAAGAGATTGTTTATTCAAAAACGTAATTAAAAGAATGGTAAATGAAAAACCAAAAAAAAAGTCAAAAATGACTGATGTTCTAATAAAAAGAGGTAAAGGTTAAGTGAAATAAAGAAAACGACAAAAGACCAAAAAAACTGAAAGAGAAGCAAGTAGTGGGACCTGCAAAAAGCAGAATACCAATGATGATAACCTTATTGATGGTTTTCGTCCCACATTCAAATTTACCTTATAATATTCTATTTATTTCTAATTAACGCTATATAATTTCCATCTTTGTTTCATTTTATTTATTATCTCATGTGTTTTAACAAGAGATAATTTTGACAATACACAAAACACATAAAATCAAGAGAAAAATGCTTTCTCCCAAACAAATTTTAAACCATAAAAAAATTAAACTACAAATAAACTAAAAAAACAAAATCAACAGCCCTGAGATGCGTATCATCAATCATTCTTAAGGTGCAATTGATCAAGATGTTTGATTTCATTCATAGTGTGCTACAAACCCAAGTTCCTCTATTGTACTTAGAACTTCTTCTTATGCGGCGTTTCAGCTTATCCCACATAGGCTCTACCGGATTTTATCCTGAACTATATGGCAGCCAATCTGGTTTTTGAATAGTCACTATGCAACTGGCATGTAGTCAAGCGTTATCGTGTATTAATACTAATCTTTTATATTCAATATGGCCAATATTGAGCAAAACATAATCTTGTAAGATGTTCTCGATATACCTACCTACCCACCAGTTATTCGTGCAATCAATTTACTGGTTCAATGCAACCCTCCTAACTAATACATATTTCACCAAAGCATTATGCCACCACTTCTAAAGCTATGAGATTTGACGTGGTTTTGGTTATCTGCTTCCAATCTGGATTCTGGATTTGAGTGAGAAAGTAAAACCAATTTTCACTGCACGTAGACCTCATTAGACCCTTTGTACTTCTTCCAGTAGTAAACTTTACTCATCCGTGCCAACACCTATATAAAGGGTCTTCCATTAAGAGCGCCCCCATTTGAAATGTAAATAAAACGAGCAATTGATGAAATATCAAAGATCTGTTTATTGTGGGTTAAAGGTGACAATATACCATTAAGAATGGAACAGAACATCGTTCAGATGACCACCTCTTGAACGCCGGCACGAATGGAGACGCTGGACCCAATTTTCCATCACTTTTTCACACAAATCTGGCGATATGTCAGCAATGGCTCTTTCAATATTGGTCTGGAGCTCCTCTAATGTTGTTGGTTTGTTGCTGTAGACCACTGACTTAACGTACCCTCAGAGAAAAAAGTCTAGGGGCGTTAAATCACACGAACGAGGCGGCCAATTGGTTGAGCCGTGTCTAGAAATAACACGGTCTCCGAACTTGGTCTTCAATAAATCGAATGTTTGGCCGGCTGTATGGCATGTGGCCCCGTCTTGTTGGAACCACATATTGTCCACATCAAAATCATCCAATTTGTCCCAAAAATAATTGTTTAACGTGCCCCGATAGCGATCGCCGTTGACCGTGACGGCATTTCCTGCATTGTTGAAAAAGAAATAAGGGCCAATGACTCCGCCGGCATGAAAACCACACCAAATAGTGAGTTTTAATGGATACAAAGGTGACTGGTTGATTTCCTGAGGATTTTCCGTTGCCCAAATGCGACAGTTCTGTTTATTAACAAAACCGTTTAGCCAAAAATGAGCCTCGTCACTCAGGATGATTTTTCGATGAAAATCATTATCCATGTCTAAGGCCCAATTGGTGAAATTTCTGCGCAGCAAATGGTCATTCGGCTTCAATTCTTGGGTTAGAACGATCTTATATGTAGGCCAAGTTCTTTCCGCAAAATCCGCCACAATGTTGTTTGGCTGATCCCCAACTCCTGAGAACGGCGAGAAATCGATTGTTTTGGTTGTTTGGCTACAGGAGCTTGTACAGCGCCAATATTTTCTTCGCTCCTGGCTGCTCTTTTCGGCACGGGAACATCCAATAATGAGTAGGTCGACTCGAATTTAGCCACTAAACAAACCACAGACCGTTTGTCCGGACGATTATAACAACCAAAAATTGGAGTCAACGCACGTAAAGTTGCGGTGACCGAACTCGAATGTTCGTAATAAATTTTAATAATTTGAAAAACGTTGCGCACACGTGTACTTCACCATGATAAAATGGTATAATGTCTCGAACAAATTGACGTTTATAATATAGAGCTAACTTCACACAAATAGCAGCTATTCAAAACAGCGGCGTTCCTATTGGAAAACCCTTTAGTTGATGTATGCTAGAACATCGCATAGAAAGATTTCCCTTATGCTGGCCACGTCAAACCAGCAATTCCTAAATAATATAGACTGTCTTGCGTAGGAGAGCACCGTGCAGGTAGATAGTACGTGCTGAGTCGTCTTGTCTTCCATTTCACATCCTCTTTATAGCATAATGCTCTAGTATTAGCCTTGATGTGGTTTTAGACTTTTTTATAGCTATAACTGCTGCTCCGCTAATCGTTAGGATTTGTACGTTTTTACCAAATATTTCTAGGTTTGTAATTTCCTTCATCCTATGGGTTATTCCGGCTATCTCTACTTGTAAGATAGTCGTATGGTCTTCATGTGAGCTTGGTGTCAAAAAATACACCCAAGTATTTTACCAGCGCTACTGAGGTGTTTTAGTAGATTTAGTAGGCCAATTTTCCTTCTTTTTATGAAAGATCCAGTTAAGTTTTTAGTGAGGTAACCATAAGATCGTGGTCTTTGCACCAATTTTCTATTATTTTTAGAGCCTCTTGCATTAGGATGCAGAGTATGCTCTCAGATTTGTCAATTAGCAAAATCTTTATATCATCTCGTTGAATTAGGCTGTCTAGTACTATATTCCATAATAGTGGTAATATTAATTGTCGAATTAACACTATGTGTGAAAAGTACTGTTTTTATTTTATGAAAGGTGGTTTGTTAAATGCACCTTTGATGTCTACGAATACTCCTAGAGTGGACATCTTCTCCTGTAATAAACTTACAATTCAATTTGTTACGCTGCGTGAAGCAGATTCCGTAGATCTTCCCTGAGTGCATGCGTGTTGGTTCAGATATATCGGCGTTGTAATAAGTATCGTTTCCCAAATTGATCTATGCGTATCTTCTACAAAGTGGTGTAGAGCGACCGAGTCAAACCCTGATGGGGTGTGGTTGCAGCATCAAACTACCCTTGTGTGGAGGTGGCTTCCATTATCAAATTCTAGTTTCATTCGTAAGGTTTTTCCAGTGCTAGTTGTTCCACTAATACGAGTTCTGGCTACTTTCAATCAAGGATCTTGATTTTGAAAATAATAAAAGACAATTTAACGGAACGTCTTGCTTTTAAAATTTTAAATCAGGCAATCTTGCTGGCCATAAAACGCCTCTTCCTACCCATCTATGTGGAAAAGTTTGGCCTAAATGCTCTCTAGCAGCAATAAAAAAAAGCTGGAACACCATCATGCAGGAACCACATTTGTTGCCTGTGGGTCAAACAAATGTCGTCCAAAAAATCATACATTGTGTTCTGTAGGTTGTTAAGGTAAGCAGCGCCTGTTAATCGGTTTATTAAATCAACAGGACCTTAAAACCTGTCGCCTATAACAGCCATCCAAATGTTTAATAAAAAACGTGTCTGATGTCCACACTCAATTACAGCAAGGGGATTTTCGTCAGCCCAACAATGTGCATTATGAAAATTAACAACTCCATTTTGTGTGAACCCGGCATCATCCGTAAAAAGAATTTTGGCAAAAAACTGCGAGTCTTCAGCATCCAACCAAAATCAAAGGCAACAAGTACTTTTTACACCAATTATCGTTAGATGCCTAACAAATATTGCTACCACACATCTCTATTGGATAAATTATATTTATTAATATTGCCCGACGCAATTGGTCGTTACATATAGCAAATTTAATAGTTATTAGATTACATGATACCAAATCTCTAGAGTAAAAGCCAAATTGAACCACCTAATCAGACATATTTAAAATGTACAAAGCAGACCATTTCGCAAATTAAAGCGGGCAACAAACTCTCACGCCAATTCCGTTCTTCAAATTATGCCATGCCAATTATCTTACTTTAGTAGAATTATCGAAATTTTTCACAAGTTCATAAGCAATATTCGTCAAAAATTGAATTGCTGTCGAATTCGACAATCTCCTCGCACATTATGAGCGTAGTTCCATAACAATTATAAAACGTGCAAATAATAAAACACCCCAACCAATTTTTGAGAAAATCGTGAAATTTTTGCTCTTTTTTTTAACAATAAAAAACACGTCCGCAATCTCATTAATTTTCAATAAACTTATATAAATGCGTTTATAATACGATTTTTGAATTGATAGAAAGAAAGTCTGAGCTAACAATATACCTTGTACAATGAGTCACTTAAACACATTATTACAGATAATAGCAGTTTTTTGTCAGTAACCATTCTACACTTTCCTGCAGAATAAAATAAAACGTCAATATAGTTTGTTAGTATGTACAATTATTTTAAATGTGCGTAAGCTTGTTATATTTGACCTAGTTTGTTAAAAGTCAACTTGCATATACATGTATGTATTTATTAATATTTGATTTGTGATTCTAAAGTCCTAGTTCCTTTATAGATAATTAAATAATTAGATCATTTAGGTAAGATAATATACAATCTATACATTATATATTTTTTTGTAAACAGTTTTAATTTTCTACTGCCCTATTTCTTTTAAATTATATTCAAATAGAGATAAGGAAGTAACAGTAATTTTAGAAATACATTAAAATTCCAGTTTATCTATTGTTGTAGTATAACACAAATTGTGAAATAGATCGACACAATTTGCAATGCGTTTAGTAAACTAATAATCAAAACTATTGATTCAAACTAAAACTATGCACTAATTCCGAAAGCACTCGCAACTGCAGTCCTAATGTGAATCATCAATTGTAAACTAAGTTTAAACTTTAATTGACTATACCAAACATTCTAATCTACCAAAAGGGGAAGATGTTGTCATGTCTGTAAATATATAAATGTAAAGAAATATATATTCAATCAATCATTTAACATTCGCAGTTATATTTATTACATATTAATATTTGCGTAGCAATTCCCTTTATTTCAACTTCTGAAAATGCGACCCATTCATCATTTGCATGTAATAAGGGGTGATGTATTGAATAATTTATCTCGTAATGCCCTTTTTTCAGTATAATTTATTTTCTTTTATGAGATGTATGTCTCCTGGGTAGAAATAATAGAATTAAATCTTTATAAAAGATCGATAGAGTTAGAGAAACGGTTTTGTTGTTAAAATGAAAAATTGTTGTTTACAAGGTTTGCCTAAAATAATTGGCCGAACTTAAACATTTCACCAAAAATTACTTCATTTGGAGCTAAACCTCAATTAATACATACAAGTGCATATATGAAAGTCTAATAAAATATAAAACTTTTAGTGACAGCAATGATTCAAAATGATCATCAACTTCAAGCTAGCTAAAAAAACGTTAGTAACACAGATACGATTAAAATTAAAGTTTTATTCTGATAAAGAATGCCAATAAAGTAAGAGTACTTAACTATCTTATTTGCAATAAACGCAAATGGTTCAATATAAAATTGTTAAAAATACGCCATTATAATCAAAATTATTCGCATAAGAATCGAGATTAAACCTTATAGTATAATAATCAATGCTCCTTTTTTTACTAGCAAAAAAAGTTAAGTTATGTAAAATTAAGTTAAATTATATTAATTCCTTTATCCAAAATAGCTACTAAAATTTAATTCATTCGCAAATTCTCTTGCAACGATAAAATTAAAAGAAGTTAACAAATTTACCTCAATTGTAGTAGTAAAAATACGATTACCATTGTTGTAAGATGCTAGGCTATATGACTCTTTTACTTCTTAAAACGAATAATTATTGGATGTCAAAAGAATAGATTCTTCTAACTTGAAAAAGTTTTTGTTTAAAAACTTTCAGTTTCAAAACAGTATAGGGTTTTTCAATAAAATACAAACTCTGCAGTTACTAGTGAAAAATAATATCCAGAAAATGCACACCTCGACTGTGTTTGTAAAAAGTCATTCTTTTGAGGAAATTTTGCAAGACATTTTCGCACCACTGAGGCACTAACAGCTCAAATATTGTCTTTGAAAGACATTGTTTGCAGAGCATTAACGTAGACTCTTTCCTTCACGTAGCCCCCAAAAAAAAGTTTTGCGGTGTTAAACCGTATAATCTGAGAGTCCAATTTATGTTCGTTAAGTTTCGCAAAATAATGCGCCCAGGAAATTTCTCGTGCAACACTGCAATTGTAACACGGCTTCTGTGGCTCGTAGCGCCATCCTACTAAAAATTGCCAATTTCCATATTGTCCAATATATGTCAAAGAAAGCCAGTTAGCATTCTACGGTACAATCCGCATAGACTGTAATCGAAGCACCTTCGCCGTTCTTGAAAAAGTAAGATCCCATGACTCCGCCGACCATAAAACCGTACCTAACAGTAATTCGTTGGAGCTAAAAAAAAGATTTTCGGAACTCCAGATGCGGCAGTTCTGTCCACTGAGATAGAAATGGGTTTCGTCGCTAAAGATAATTTTTCAAAAAAAGTCGAAACTTCCTGCCTGCATTTTCAACACCTAAGAAACAAAAGTTCAAACACCTACGTGAACAAGGAACTTTCTCAAAACCGTCAACTAAGGTATAGGACACAAAAAGTACTAGACAATAAACACAACATACTGCAAAAATTTGATCAGATATGATATGTGGTACCAGCACGATGGTGTTCTTGGTGCACTTTGTGTTACGCCTAAAAAATTTTTTAAATAAATATTTAGAAGAACGTGTAACTAGTAGCACTTCTAACTCCCAAGATCTCCGGACCTGTTTATATTATTGTTTGTAGAGCAATATAAATATCTGTTATACCAAACACCATAAAAAATGTTGAAAATCTTAAGAGACGTATTTTTAAAGCAGCAGAACTAATTCAAAATAACAATATTGTGTTACGTAAGGCAACCAGATCTCGCTTAGGAAAAACCAGAATGCGTTTTGAAAGCAGCAATGCCATTTTGAACAATCATTATAGTAAATTTAAACTAAAATAAAAAGAAATATAGACTTTTCTAAAACTGTAATTATTTAATCAATATTAATAATTAAATACTTTATATTTTAAAAACGGTTTAGTTTAGGATACAACTTTATTAGAAGTTTTAACTATATCTGATCTAAAGAATACGTACACAAAGTTATTACCTCACGTCTGTATATCCACAGTATTTTTCTTTTAGTGTCATATCTGTCTTTGGCCGTTTGCTGTTATCATTTTCATAACTGTCGGTATGCAGAGCGGTCTGCTGCGGTCCTGAATATTTCTTCCACAGGTAGATGTGGCCGAAATAACTAAGTTTCCTTTGTTAAACGGTGTTTAATAATTCTCTATCTTTATGCATCAGGCAAAGTACTTGTTTCTTGCTGATGTGCAATGTCCACAAAAGCATTCTGAAATAACACCACATTTTGAATGCAGTTTGTTTAACAGTGCTATCGTCAAAGCCAAGGTTTCGCATTCATAGAGTAACACCGACCATACGTAGCATCAGAGAGTTTAAATTATCATCTTTATACTAAGATTATACTTAGTATTGGTTTCAATGTTCTAAAAATTTTGTTTTTCTGACATCAATTTTTAAACCTTTTGAAAATCTTCATCATTCTCTGCCAACAATGCCGTATCTCTGCTAATATTCTTTTAACCTTCTAAAGCTTTTCTAGGAATATAAGTTCTAAACACAAAGTAAGTTGAACATGCGACAAAACACATCCCTGATTAACCCTCTTTTAGGCAGAGATGTGTTTCACAGTAAGTTTGTCTGAACTAGCAGGTAGTAACCAAACAATTTAATATGATGAAACAAGATTTATCATGTTTTTCTGACTAGGAGCGGAGCTACCTGTAAGCAAAAGTCTGCAATGCAAAAGGTCCCACATAAAGGGGCCCCAGAATTTACAACATAAAGGTTAAATAACAAAATTGTAAATATTTTGCGGTGAGGCACAAAAATGATAGCTCTGCAACTTAAAACCTGACACCAAAAGAAAAAAGAAAAAAAAGCTATTCTCCTTCACAGGACTCACAAATCTTATAACTCGTAGCGGTAAATTATAAGCTTTAATTTGGACTGTACTATGCCTGGTCGCTTTTCAATCCATCAATTTTCGCAAACAATTGTCTCAATTGCACAACCTCTTCTAAAATAAACCATTAAAATTTACCATTGTTTGTAGCCAATGCCTCAACTCTTCTTTAGTTATCCTGTGCTTGCCAAATATGTCCTACGTTTCATAATGTAACCCTTGCACGTGTTATGCAAATGTAGAGTTTCTTTGTCTTCCAGACATCCGCGGCATAAAAAAATTGTCTATAAGAAATAGCCTTATGTGCTACATTCTCTGACAGTTTCCTACAGTTTTATGTGATTCGTTTCAAGTTCAATATTTGTTTTCAAATTTCGTAAAAGTTCCCAAAAGCAGATTCAAATTCAATAAACGTTTCTGTAATGTTTCCTTCAATTTTGCCCACGTATTTTTTATTTATCCTCTCGGCTCGCGTCACTTCTTTAGTGATTGTTAATCATGTAAGAATAGACTTCTCACCACATATATGATGATGCGTCTAACCATAGTAAATAACCATCTGATCTTATTGAGTAAAAGTTCCCATATTTGTCTAAATATCGATTTGGTTAAAAAAAGCACCCAAACACATAATCCAAATAAGTATAAAAGCCTAGTTTGGTATCAAGCTACTAAATACAGTTGACCAAAACTTCCTACTTACCAGTATTACTATCCTAGCATAATTCTGGATTTAAAGTTAAAGGGTAAACCAAAGTTTACTATGCGTAAGCCTCATTAAGATTTATACCTCCTCCAGTGGTGACATCACTCCTTCGTCCTGGCATTCAACCACTCTATGTGGCTAATGTATGCAAGTGCAACGCTTAGAGGAAACTCCTTTATACTTTATACAGCAAGTCCACAACATGGATTCTCTATCGTATGGAAGGGTTAGATGTACATTATCGTAATGCAAAGACAGCTAAGTTATTCAGTAACTGCAGTAGGCCGTTCATGACAAAGCACCATAGTAAAGGTTATCACACTCATCCACCAACAACGTTAGCTCTTACAGTCTTACCGTATAATGTAATTGTTACCAAATAATCTTGTTGATAGTATGTTTGATGATACTTAGGCAGATTCCTTCAAAGGTTTTTATAGAGTTAAGAAGCGTGTCTGTCATTATCCCCAAATTCGTTGTTCCCGCTGCTGCCAAACAACCCCCAATTTAATCAGATTCTTTGTTGAACCGTATGTGTAGGTGGTCAGACAACAAAAACTTATCTGACACATGTCACTTTTAATAACTTCACTTGCTTTACAATTTGCTAGTGTTAGATCTATAATTTCACTTTGTCAGTCAAGATTACTATAAAAGTTATATTAGCCAGAAAGTAATCCTTTTATCGATATATCGACTATAACAGCAATCAAGACATTGCTGAATATATGGAATTTTCGATTTGATTTTTCTTCTTCAATTTATTAAAATATCCATTGCCTAATACATCCATAGAGCTAAGTTGATGAAACTAAATAAAAAAATTTAAAAAATCTATTAAGTTTTTTGATTTGACATTAACTGGTAGGTTACCCTTATTTATTGAGCCAAACAGTTTAACAGTTCCTCCTACCAAAGCAACAGCTACTGAAATTGTTTATGGCACCACACTAACTTTAACATCCACAAACGTATTTTCATTTCAACCTAGTTCAAACACATATTTTAAAATCAAAGAGATTGATATTTGCTTATCATAAAAGAACCAGCACTTAGTATTTTTTAGAATCGATTTACAAAAGCTTACCGTAATAGCAAGAAAAACTAACTTAATCTTTAGTACTTTTTGTACTTTTTTATCAGTGAAATAAAACGTTAAAATATTCAACCCCAATTACCAATTTGTATCTACTTTTATTATACCTAGTAATTAATCCGATGCCCTACATATTATAAATCTATCCCTCATGACCAATAACCTTTAACAACAATCTTCACAAACTATGGTAGGCTTGTCCGAAACCGCAACATCTCTCATGAGTCCTTTCTTTAGACCATAAAAACCATTAATGCACCACAATTCAAAAACCACAACACAATGTACCTTTATCAAAACAAAAATTAGTCTTTTTATATATGCAACAGTTCAAAGTTATAAAAAAGCAATTTTTTAGGATTAATTAAATTAAATTTAACTCGATAGCATGCATTGATTGTAAACCTATAAACGCAAATATACAAAAAAAAATCTTAAATTTAAATTAATTAATTACACGTCTTTGGTGAAAGTTTTATCAAAAATTAGTGATTCAATTTATATTCACAGCAGTATCATTAATAGAGGTGACCGTTACTATTTGATAATTCGTAATTATGTAATAATAAAAGAATTAGTTTAATGACTACAAACTTAAAATAGGTCATAGAATATTAAAAAAAAGTAATTATAAAATGTACGCACCCTTTCTTATTGCGGGTTCTGGATGATCATCATTATAATGTTTCGAGTAGTACAAATACTCCAATTAATTCTAATTGATATCCTATTTGTGCATAGTAATTATTTATTCTTAAATAAAATTTGTTTAATTTATTCAAATTGTGAAATAATATTTAATATTTATCGATGATAAAATAAAACTATTGGAGTATTGAGCAAGACAAATTGATTAATTCCTTTAAATAAATTATAGTTTGGATGCACAATTATAAGATATTATACATCATGATGTCGATTGTTTATAGAATTAATGGTGTGCATAGTGCGACGTGTGTAATTATTTATAAAAAAAATATTATGCAATGTGATGCTGGATGGAGTGAGAGAGCTTCATTGCAATATTCTGCACGGTTGTGCAAATGCGGGTGCCGACCGAACAGACGACGATACTGATGGTCCAATAAACGGCAAAAGGACGTTCATTCTATAAGGGGATGTTAAAAACGTGTTTGTGTATGCGGACAATGTGAAACCAGCCAGACGCATCCTTGACGCCGACGCTCAGGTTCGAACGCGTCCCGTACGGCGCCAGTGTCGTCTCCATGGGGACGCCATGTTCCGTCCAATGTTCATGTGTGACGCCATCCATTGCATCAATATAGGGGAGTGCTGCTGTTTCCCCGTCTTTTCTTTTCCTCCCCGGCATCCGTGTTATGCGAAAATTAAATTTATATGCAGGCGAGCAATATCACCCGGATAATTCATTTACGTAACGAGATATGTATTGCGGATTACTCGGTGTTATTACTTTTAGATTAAATTGTGCTGGCGCGTGCTTTTCGAATTGGACGGGTGCGTAACCAAATCAGAGATTTCAAATTAATTGTATCATCATATGAATGCGCGTTAATTCCAAATAATTAAACTAGCACTACCATTCAGGAAAATTACTGTACATATGTATTATTAATAGATTAATAGATAATTTATTTACTTTTATTAGAAACTAAGAACAATTTAAAGAGATATTTTTTAATAATGTTTAGTTTATACTAAGTGGAAAAACTAAGCAGTCTGTAAACATTGACTTTAAATACAACAAAATTCAATACTTGTATATAAGTTTTATAATTATGTAAATGTTGTATAAAAGTAAAAAACTGTTATATATCTACTAAGAAATTCTAGTTTTCTAGATTCTTTCAAAGCTATGTAAACAACAGTAAGATTGCAAATTAAAGAAGATATAAATATAGATTCGTTGCTTAGTTTAATATTTGGTACTGTTGATACCTCGGATTTTCATTTTCAAACAATAAAAAGTTCAGTTTTAGAGTTAAAATAGATCATGTTGGAAGTACTCCAGTCAGATCTTGTTTCAAGGTTTTTTGATGCTACAGATTATAACCTAAAAATTTTAAGACTTTTTACCCTATTTGTCGATATTGTAAAGACTATGAAGGGTGCTATCATCTGCACAGCAAATAAGACTTTTTGTAATTTTAAAGAAGTTCATTAATATAAATAAAAAAACAACTTAAAGGTGGAAACACAAAAAATAAATAAAAAAATTAGAAAATGCAAGTAAAGACACTTCCCCCAAATACAAAACACAAGCCATGGACGACTGACAAAACATAAAACCTCATACAAGAACGACGAAACAATAATGGTTAGCCAAAAAATGCACGGATATAGTAACATACAAAAAAGATCAAAGAAATGACTGAAACAACAGGTAGAAGAAAGCAAATAGAAATAATAAAAGATCAGAATGATAAACTAATAGAATGTATAGAAGAAGATAAAAAGATAGACAAAATACATCAACAACTATTTAAGGACAACCAAAAAACACGAAAAGAAGTACTACAAGCTATCAAACAAATCAATGAAAGCAAAGCAATAGAACCAGATAAGATTCCTATCAAATTACTCAAACTTTTAGATAAAGATGCCATTAATTTATTACAACTCTTCAAAACTATGTACACCACTGGCTTCTTACCCCGAGAATGGCTCCTTTTGACCTTTATAACCATACCAAATACGGAAAATGTCACAGAATGCTCTGAGTATATGATTAAAATTTTACTAAAAATTATCCACAACCAATTCTATAAAAGACTAAGAAAAAGACTTAGAAAAAACTCAGCTCAGGTTCAAAAATAGATTCGGAACAAGAGAAGCCTTATACGAAATAAATGTATTGATCCAAAAACGTCTAAACATGAATGTTGACATATACATATGCTTGATAGATTTAGAAAAAAAGTTCAATAAAGTCCGCATTTAAAAATTACTCGAACATCTGCATAATTCAAAATCTGTACTATAACCAAACAGCAAACATCAGAGTGGAAAACAAAACCCGCAATAATATCAAAATATGCAGAAAAGTGCACAAAAAGGTGTGTCTTATTCCCACTGATATTTAACTTAAAACCTTAGAAAAAAGGAAGTAGGAGTAGCCATAAATGGAAAAATACTAAGTAATATAGAAGACTTCAAACGACTCGTGGAACGTACCAATATCTTTTTCTTCTCATCTTCTTCAGCCTTTCAAAGTCCACTGCTGGACAGAGGCCTTCCCTAATTTATTCCAATTGTCAAGGTGGTAGTTTCTAGTCCGTAGGTCATTACAGGTAGTTTACACGCATTAAACACCTTGGTCTTTAAGCACATTGGGACATTCCTGTTTTTTAAAATGTGTCCTAGTTTTCCGCCCAACAGCCCAACTTAATCTTACTCGCCTAAAAATCTCGGTGGTTTGATTTTCTTTGCCTAGTGGATAATAAGGAAATACATCAGTCAGATGATGTAGCAGCTCATTTTAATGTATAATTTAATAGCATTGCAAAGTATTTAAGCAATAACCAGGTACTTATTAATGACTATCATGTAGAAAATACTAAACTAAACCCAATCAATTTTTTTCTTGAACCAGTAAATGAAGCTAAAATGATAGATATTGTCAAACAACTAAAAACCATAAAATCAGTAAGATTAGATGGCATAAGCACAAATATTATTAAAAGATCAATAAATATATTAGCAAAACCAATTAGTTCAGTTATTAACTATAGCTTTAGTCAAGGAATATTTCCTACTGAACTAAAAATAGCAAAAATTGTTCCTATTAAAAAGAGCGGAAATGCAAAAGATGTCACTAACTACAGGCCTATTTCAATATTAAGTATATACTCCAAAATTATTGAAAAAGCAATAACCAAAGGATTTTTTTTTTAAACGTAAATTGTTTCATTCTTAGCATTTTGGTTTCATAAAAAACAGATCTACAACGGACGCCATTATAAATTGCTTAAATAAACTGTATGACTATATAGATAAAAGAGTTCAAACTTTAGGAATATTCCTTGACTTAAGCAAGGCATTTGATTTAGTTGACCACACAATCTTTTTAGCTAAACTTGAAAGATATGAAGTTAAGAGGATTGGTGCGTAAGCTACTTGCAAGATAGAAAACATTGTGTAAAAATTCAACAACAATTTTCACAACAATTAGTTGTAAACAAAGGGGTCCCTCAAGGCTCAGTCTTAGGCCCTATTTTTTTATAATATACACAAGCGCCCTGATTGCAAATAACTTAAAAATAAGATGATCTTAAACACACAAAAATCTTTATATGTTAGATTTAGTTCACGTTTATTGATTCGAAGTCATCAACATCAAAGCTGTATAATACATAAAGATCATGTAAAATTTCTTGGTATATTTATTGACCAAAATCTAAATTGAACATATTGATCATTTAAGTAAAAAATTGTCATCTACCTGCTACCAAATTAAACAGATGCAACAATATGTAAGTATCAGCATCTTAAAAACTATGTATTTTGCATTATTTAATTTGTTATGTTCTTCTTCTGCTTTCTATGTTTATACCCCTTTCGTCCCAATTTAGTTCTTTGAAGATATTTTCAAGTGATAGAGTAAATAGTTTAAAAAACACCCTGCCGGACGCCTCTTTTAATCTTTATTTGGTTAGTACCAATATAGTATGCAATAAATGAGATATTAAAATGAACCTAACAAAAACCAACATTTATGGAAATCTCAAAAAAAAAAACAACAACATTGTTGACAGCCTGAGAATTTTTAAAACTGATCTTGAAAGAGTAGACACCTATAGATACCTCGGCACTTGAATAGTAACCAGAGAAATAAGAACAAAAATAGAAATAGCAAGAAATGCCTTTACACAAACGGATATATTCTTCAATAACAGATATCTCTCCCTAAATCTCAGAGTAAAGATGATTTGTTGCTTTGTCTTCTCAATTTTGTTATACGGTATAAAAAGTTAGACACTAAAACAAACAAATATTGAGGACATCTTGAGCTAAGCATGTGACCAACATCGAGGTGCTAAGGAAGATGGAAACGGAATGTAAAGTACTTACTTCAAACATGTAGCTAGAGAACCAAAATACACAATTCTCCAGATCATTATAAAAATGTAAAAATATGCAAAAACTGTTGCTCAGAAATGTGTGAAAATAGTACGGATGTAGTACAACAAAACTATTTAGAACAACAGTGAACAAAGTAAAGATAGCATTAATGATTTCCAATCTTCGATAGGAGTAAAACAAGAAAAAAAAATACTGTATAAAAACAAACGGCCTATTAATTGATTTAAAATAAAAGTAAATTAAAAACAAAACTGGCTAGTCTTAGCATGTGTCACTCTATAAAAAAAAAAAAACACATGCAAAGGCAGTGTGTTTACTATCACATAGCAGTCAATCTGATAAACCACTAAAATTCTTGCTTGCTAATGTGTAACTAAAACAACGCATTGTCTTAGTTATAAGAGTAGAAAAAATATATTATTTGAATCTGAAATTTGTATCGCATTACCACATAACAGTTTTAACTAGAGCCAAATAATATCTTCATTATAAAACAACTATAGAAAATGTAAAATGAGTTTAGGCTCTTCTTATAATTTCTTTTTCAATTAGCTTGGTCTTAAGAAAACCTTCAATTTTGAGCAACAAAAAAGGTTAATAATAATATAATAAAACCAAAGCATTTTTTGTAAAAAACATGTTTGGCATTCTATATTGTTAAAACTGATTACGACAAAAACAATTCCTGCTAAAAGTAAACAAATTTGTCAAAATTTCAAAAATATGCTTAGAAAATATAAGCTTAATAGATACGTTAGCAAACTAAAAACTTACTTTAAGAATATTTTTTAGATTCTGGTATTTTGCGAATCAAAAATTATAAAAAAATTTCTTAGAAAACACAAATTCTAATTGTTAGAATAAAGCTAAACTGTATAAACAAGACCATAAAAGACATTAATTGCAAAATTAAAAACCCATTTTCTTTAGTATTATTAGTTTTGTCTGTTTGTAGAGCTTTTTGGCTTGCCACATATCTCGCATTATATAGAAATCAAAGCGGACTGTTTTCTTTAACATTCTTCTGCCTTCAATTTTGATTGCCAAAAATCCAAGACTTTATCATTAATACTGACTCTATCTTTACCAAACATAATACATTTACTGTTTTTTATAGAACAATAACAACCTCATACCATACCATCTAGAATCTCTAAAACACCAATACTCTAACAGCACCATAGACATTTTCGCATTATGATTACAAAAAAAGTAGCGTTTTGATTATGCTTATGAGTTAAAAAAAAACTATCAAATGCAACCAACAGTACCATGTCCAAATACAAAATTAGTTATACAATAACAAAAAATTATTAGTAAAAAATACTGTTATAAGATAGCAAAAAACGTTACCTTAACCTAACAAACAATACCCTATGACAAAACCCAAAGAAACAGAAAACACGCTGTAAAGTCAATGGTAGACAAAAAGCTAGAAACTCAATTAACTCTTACTAGCATTGGCTTAAAAAAAAAAACAGTAATACCGGTCTAATAACAAAGTCAAGGTGTGCTCATAGCAAACCTACACTGGTATTGTGAATATTAATGTGAGTAAGATAGCAAAAACAAGATAAAAGATAAAAACAGATAAGAAGCAAAAACTATATTATTATTATTAACGAGTACCAATAGAACAAACAAAGAAAAAAACTGAATAAAAATTAAATTGCGCCTAGATTCACAAGGATTTAAAAACGGTTAGCTTGATCTAAGTAAATTGATAATTTTGAGAGTATTTCAATAGTTCCCGAAAGAAAAGATTGTAGATTGTTTCAACAAAACCTTTTAGAAAATTAGAGTTAGTTTGGAAAAGGCAAAATTAAATTTAAAAAATGTATTTTAGCTCAAACTAATAGTTATTGTTTATCGAAAACTTTTATAGAACTAGACATTTGTATTGTTTATATACACAAAAACCATTATAAAAAGTTTATAATAAGGTAATAGCATTTAAGTACAAATGCTATTCACGTAGTTCGCAATTGTAGTACACATATGATCAATAAAATCAAATAAAAAAATAGCAATTGGGTCATTTCATACTTACAGCTTTTATAGAACTATGGAAATTTAGAGAATAATGATGAAATTTCTTACCTAAAAAGAAAGAAAAATAAATTAGTATTCAACATTTGTTATTTTATATGTATATAAATATTATGTTAGAGTGTAATTGCTTATTGAACGGCTTTCAAACTTACTAAATACTCAAAACCTAAATAATTGTTATTCAACCTCAAAGAATAAAAATACTTATAAATACGTTGCAATGTTAATATTCTTTCGTTATATCAATAAAGTTTTTATATAAATTATAAAATATTTTGACAAATAACTTCACATACTTTTTCTATTTTTGTATAATGACGTACTTGTAATTAGCAATTTTCAGCTACGTTTAATTTAATAAGAATTTTAAATGAAGTTTTGAAACCGGTAAAATATTAATAGAGAATGATCCAGTCAATTTAAAATAAAATCCACATCCAACAACCATACATTTTAAAACTAATCTAATGTTTACACGCAATTAAGAAACATTAATTACACTAACAATAAAATTAATTAAAACTGTAATCTGAAAAAATTTCACTTCACTTAATCGTGAATACATATTTATAAAATTATATTCAAATAATTAATTAAGTATAATGCTAACTGTAAATGAATGAAACGTACATAGGCCATAGATCATTAAACAATGTAATCCTGCGTATGTAATTATATATAAGCAATTTATCATATTTGATGAGAATTTTTAATTTACATATATACACACCTGTAATACATTTAATGGAATAAGTATTTAATATACAGAAAAACCGGATGATTCGATTGCGTCAGAATACTTTTAGCCAAAATTAAATTACATATCATTTCACGCAAACTTTCCCAAATAAAGTTTGTTTTCTCAGAAACTATACTCAGGATGTCAATCAAATTAAATTGATGAAATTAATGACTTAATATTATACTTAGAAGTATTTAAGCTATCTTAAAATTGCAACATAGTGGGCATGTAATTTGTAGGATGTAATAAATAAAGCATTGTAATCCTATTTACTCTGCCAAGAAAATGGCAACAGATTTATATTCACCACGCACATTTGTAGATTACTTATCTAATTAAAAATCATTATGTATACAGAGAGGTAGTCCCTGGAGGCTTGTATACGCTCCAGTAAGAAACATAAAACAGTTTGTATCGATAATCCAGTGCTTTGAATGAATATACTCGTTCGCAATTTATGGGTTCATGTTACTTTATCTTTCATCTACGTGCAATAAGTGCATTAAGTGCGTAAGAGATGGAAGAACAACCTAAGTGCGACCACTTTATAAATAAAGTCGGTACATTTACCCGAGTGTATGTTTTGATGTTATGTAAGAAACTAGATTTTGGCCGCTCATTATTTTCATCTGCTGCTTTCACCAGCGGAGAGAACCACTTCCTACTAGAAGATAATACTCGAAACCTGCCTCGATTTTCGTGCAAAAAATTATAATAAATAAAAATACATTCTACATTACATAATTGGGAACGTAAAATGTGTCCAGATAATAACCTTTCCAATGGATAATTAATTTCGACTTAATATTTATATAGGAGTTAATTTAATAATTATTATTCATAATAATTTTATTCATAAGCTTATCAATACAAGTCAACAACATATGTTATTTGTGGTGGATGCAATAGTTGATTAGAATATGTGTTAGCTAAAATTAATAATGCAATTTGCGTAATTTTATGCATATATTTTGTGAAGGGTCTACTATAATTTCTAATATTCACAATCGAGTAATTGTGCTTTCTGTATAATAATCTTGTAAATGAATTATTATTTTGTAATTTAATTTACAATTAATTTTTGATGTTTGATAAATTATTAAATAGAGTTTGATAAGAAAATAATTACTGACAACGTTAAATTAGGTAAAACATGTCACCTACTTTATGCAATGCTGTAATTGCTGCAAAGCGGACATTAATTTAGTGTAATATAATTTTTTTGTAAAATTTAAGGGTTAAGTGGAAGAGCAGCAAATAAGCTGAACTTCGCCCTTTCATATACATGTAAAATGTAGTGAATAAAGACTAGTTATTAGTTATTATTATTATTATATCCAATCATTATCATTAGTTTTTTGTTTATGTGCCACTTCTCTATTCTCTTGTCTCATTATATTTTTGTCCTTTTCTCAGTATGTCCAATCATTTTACATTTTTCTATTTTTAGTTTATCTTCCACTATACCTTCAATAACTTATTTTAGGATACAATGTTCATATTGCCTGGCCTATCCATCTTCCTCAATTCTTGTTAACAATTCTTATATATCTTATTTTGTCTAACTATCTAATATTCAATTGATATCTTCCTCAAAACCCACATTATAAATTCTTCAATACGCTTTTGATCTTTATTTTCAATTGTCCATGTTTAGCACCAGCAAATCACACTCATAACCAAATATTTTCCAATTCTTTTCTGCAGTTTTAATTCCAACTTACTGCTCAAAATGTTGTATTTTTTCAAGGGGTTTATTGCTATTCAAATGCAAATTCTTGTTCTTTTCTCGCTTTCCAATTCTTATTATCGTTCTCATACTTTTATTTATACTCGGAGTATATATTTTTTCCATTTCTTTAACATCTTCAAATCTTCTCTACTTTCTGCAAATAACATATCACCGGCAAACCAAATTGATTCTATTTTCCTAACATCTAATTTTACTCCTTCCAGCTCTCCGCTACTATCTGTTCTAAATACTCATTAAACATTGTCTCCTTTACCAATAGCAAACAAGTCGGTTATCTTGTCATCTGTCTCCATTGGTGGGAATAGGAATATACAGATAACCTATTAATAATTTATTTTTTCTATCTAATCGTTTGTGTTTCAAAATTTTGCTCTAATTTTTTGATTATCTTTCCCAGTTTATTTCGTTTACTATGTTGTGAACCACAACGCCTTTCAATCTTAGTTTTCACTAATTTTTCATTTGACTTTCATTTCCTACATTTTCCGTGTATTTATATCTCATTTTGGTGCATCCTTTACAGTTTTGAGCCTTATTTCCATCTCAGCCACAGGTGTATAGTCTCTGCATTCTATCATTATCAATCTATTTTCTTTCTGCATGTGTCTTCCAAGTATACAATCTACTTTTATCATTTTTAAACCAAGTGTTAACAACTATTATCTTTACAAAACTCTACCAGTCTTTTCCATTTCATACCATGCTTGCATTCAAGTCTCCCATCACAAGACTGCAGCATCCTTTGCCTTGGTTCTTTACTCTGCTGTACACTTCTTTATTGCTTGTTTGGATGCATACCTGCATACAAAGCTCTTTGGTGTCGTATTTACTTTTATTGCTATTACCCTATCACAGTTATTTATCGCTTTGGTCATATACTTGTAAAGTTCCTTATTTTCAAGAGGATCGTCATTTTTTTCTCAATAAAAACAACTTTGATACTTATCCGTCTTATCTTGTTTTGCCAACTCATGTCCAGTTTATTTCTCACCATTTTATGTCTTAAATTTTAAGCTTTTCTTATTTTAATAGACTTTTGACGATTCAAGTTCAAGTTCTCTTTTTCATTCCTTTTCTCACATCGGTTAATTAATTTAAGCTTTAAAGAATTCATGTTTTGATCCTCCACCTTTAAAATACATTTTCTTCAGATCTTTAACTCTATACCGTTGATCCATAATGTTTCATCAGCGTTTAATGGCTATTTATTGCCACTTAAGCAAATAAGAAAAATGTCTTCTTATCCCAGGCTGACAAAAACCATTTCCAAATTTTCTAGTTGTATGCGTGCTATGAACCTACATCTGTTGCCACGGAACATTCCATGTTTATATTTTTTCTGAGTATTTAAAATGCCAAAAGCGTGAAAGCGTCCAAAATTCATCATGAAATCAGTAAAGTTTATGGATGAGCAATGGAATGGCACGAAAATAGGTTAGAGCTTTTAAAAATGGCCACACAAATGATCATGATAAGAAACAAAGTGGGCAGCAACCTTCTGCATTTCAATTTTTTTTGCAGATAGTTGACAAAATTTCATCGTTATCTGATGACTTTCCTTAGTTTTCAAAAAGTGTTCTTTATAAAATTGTGGCCAATCAATAAACTATCAAAAGTTGTGTTCATGTTAGGTACAGAAATAGTTAACTGAGGTGCACAAAGCCAAACGTTTAGCCAATGCATTGATTTTCCTTGAGCAATAAAGTGAAGAAAGTGATAATTTTATAAGTCAAATTGTCACAGACGACAAAAGAATGGTGCCTTTAACGTTACACCAAACACAAAGCAGTAATCCATGGAATAGCGCCATTCAACATCACCTAAGAAAGTACACTTCAAGCAAACAATTTTAGCCCTCAAACCATGTGAACTGTAGTTTAAAACAGAAAATGGATGTTACTTGTGATGTTTTTGTCTCGTAGTAAATCAATAAATTCTGCAACGTATTGTAAGACCTCCGTCTTGCTATCCAAAACACAAAGCATGCTAAGTAAGTGGATCATTTTACTTGGCAATGCCCGTCCACATACGGCTAATCAAACTCAAGATTTCATCGCATCATTTGATTGAAAACAACTTGATCATCCTCCGTACAGTCCCGATCAAGCGCCCAGTGATCACCACCAGTTCCTACATTTGAAGAAACATCTAGGTGATCAGCGTCACGATGATGTCAAAATGTCCGTAATGCAATGGTTGTCAAATCAAGCGGCAAACTTGAAACTATGAAGATGGAATTAAAAAACTGGTTGATACGATAAGTGCCTTAATATATTAGTGTCAATTAGAAAAGTAGATTAAAGTACAAGCATAAAATTATTTAAAAAAGTATAAAAATTGGTCGATTAAAAACAAATCAAATCACTTTTATATACAGGGTGTCCGGAAAATACGTGTACAACGTTTGACGACAGACTCCTGACGTCAAAATAGGTCGATCTAAGCCGACTTAGTTATATCCAAAATTGTTTCGTTTAGCCGGTAGAGGGCGTCAAAAATTTGTAAATATTAAAAAGAAATTACCTGTAACAATAATTTTTTAAGTGACCTTGTTGCTATGGCGTTTAATAATTTGACAATTATTGACAAATTGTCACCAGTCTATGAAATTTACTCAAGTATACGATCAACATTCTTGAATTACAAGTTCATTTTACCATTAAAAATGGAAAATTATACAAACTCTCAGAAAGTTGACATGCTCCTGGTATACGGGTTTTGTCAAGGAAATGGGCGTCAGAGTGTTAGGGTTTACATGAAGAGGTTTCCTAACCGTCGAATACCAAACCACCAAACATTTGCCAATATTGAGCGTCATCTTCGGGAAACGGGCAGTTTTGAGAAAAAGTTTGAAGGCAGGGGTCGTATGCGAACAACTCGAACTGTGGAAACAGAAGAGATGATTCTGGAAAGAGTTGAAGAAGAACCAAGTACCAGTACCCGTCTCTTAGAACGTGAGTTAAATGTTCCTAAAACGATTGTCAATGAGGTTTTAAGAGAACAGTTGTTATATCCTTACCACATACAAAAAGTCCAGGAACTTTTACCGACTGATCCCCCCTGGCGGCTTACATTTTGTCAATTTATTAGAAACAAAAGAATCCTTGTTCCAAATTTTTGTAGAAAAATTATGTTTACTGACGAGGCATGCTTTACAAGATCTGGGGTAACCAATCTGCACAACGAACATATTTATTCCGATGAAAATCCACATGCCATTAAAGTTGCACATCATCAGCATCAATTTAAAATTAATATTTGGGCGGGTATTATTGATCACTACTTTATTGGTCCCATTGTTATTCCAGACAGGTTAGATGGAAATATTTATTTAAATTTTTTGCAAGACACATTACCAATTCTTCTGGAGAATTTGCCCCTTTTACTTCGGAGGGAAATGTGGTATATGCATGATGGTGCCCCGCCCCATTTTTCCGTTGCCGTTCGGCAATACTTACATCATCAATATCCCAACCGATGGATTGGAAGAGGCAATGATGCACCAGTAAAATGGCCACCACGTTCTCCTGAGTTAAATATGTGTGACTTCTTTTTGTGGGGCGCTATTAAAACAGAAGTTTACATGACTCCGGTAAACACACGCGATGATTTATTGCAGCGGATTTTAAATGCAGGCAACCATTTTAATAATCCCGAGACATTAGATAGGGTCCAATATCAGTTTTTAAAGAGTGTTAATAAGTGTATTCAGCAAGATGGCGGTCATTTTACATATTTGTTTAAGTAATGTTTTTGTTTTACTTAGTTTCTTACAATAGATACTTTCAACTTTGTTATACTTTTGTTTTTTTTGACGCCCTCTACCGGCTAAACGAGACAATTTTGGATATAACTAAGTCGGCTTAGATCGACCTATTTTGACGTCAGGAGTCTGTCGTCAAACGTTGTACACGTATTTTCCGGACACCCTGTATATGTAAAAAAATGTACAATACATTTGAGAGTCATTATAACGTGTAAAAAATTAGGTTGAGACTAGTAATACGTATTACTTAAATTGTAAGCAATAAAATAATGAATATAGTTAAAATGTAATTAAAAACATAATTGTAAATTGTTTTCAATCACCAATCTACCCCACATCAACAGACTAAAATATATAAATGATTAACATTTCAAAAAAAATAATAAGTAATATGTGTATTGCTATACAAATAAAACATTAATTCAGTTTACAATTTTAATTAAATTTGCGACCCTTCTCTCCACTAGCCACGTGTTCATTCTGCATGTTACCCTGCATACTAATATATTTTATTTATAATTTATTTAACTGAATTTCTTTAAAGTATTTGTATATACATAT
The DNA here is from genome assembly GCA_963932245.1 of Tachinus rufipes. Classification (NCBI taxonomy): domain Eukaryota; kingdom Metazoa; phylum Arthropoda; class Insecta; order Coleoptera; family Staphylinidae; genus Tachinus; species Tachinus rufipes. The sequence goes on from OZ010743.1 coordinate 87,748,318, forward strand.
ATATGTATAAAATGTATTTCCTAGATTAATAATTATAAATGAAATATGCGTACTATTTCAAATAATGTATTTAGTAACCATATTATAGATGCAGAATGCTGACTTTAAAAGCCTTCTTAATTAAATTTAAGTCAATTGTGCAATGTATTTAATATTGCGTTGAAAAACTGTGTTCTGACAAAATATAAAAAAGCAAAGATTCAAACCTAAATGATCAAGTGCAAGCAATATCGAGATAGTTCTTGGGACAATCCAAAGTTTTTCTTCTCATCCGAAAAAAGACGTACTCATCACTACACAGCACGCTCAAACTCAAGACTCCTAGACTCCTGGTGTAGCAGTCAAATATGCTGACGGGAACTAAACATAATACTTCAAGAAAAAAGTTGTAGCATTCGTTTCCAAAAATCTTTCAATCTTGAAGAAATGATTTAAAATGATGATAGTATTAGAAAGCAAAACACTATATAAAAACAGTGCTCTGTAGCAGAAAAAAAATGCAGAATAGGATAAGACAAAGTAAAGAAAGAATGCTAACTAAAAGAATAAAGAGAATATTCGGGGTATAAATTTGTCTAACACAAAACGTATGAATTAGATTGTTGCACTACACTGAAAGTTAAAAAAAAGTGCATTGCAAAAAAATATATGATCGGAGAAATAGATGTATGCCGACACGACTACATCGAGTGTGACTCACTTCACCACCCAAAGAAAGCAAGCCCGTAGCCCGGTTAAATGCAATTTTAATTGCAATTACGCACAAACAAAGCACAGATTACTTGATTGCGTATTAATTTACCAATCAAAATCATCTTCATATTTATTTAAATAAGAAAATAGTTAACTAATTAAAAATTTCTTTCAGAATAAAACCCGACTCCAAAATCCTGAGCTTCCTCTACGTCCAGTTCCAGATGGTAAAAACCCAATTGAAAAAGCAGGACATGAAGATCTACAACCTCAAAAAGCACGTCATCCAAATGATCAACGATGAGGCCCAAAAGATCAACATTGCCAACGACATAAAACATAGCAAGCTAAATCTCCAAAAAAACTTCTTCAGGCTACGCAAGGACATCTCACAAAAAATTTAAAAAGCAAATCCGCCTCTAATGCGGCCACTGTATCGCTCATCGTTAGGCACACTACCAAACCAGCAACGACACCGCAAGTTCCAACCCACGCTTCTCCAAAACAAGTTCAGAAAACCCTTTTATAGCTTCTGCAGCCAAGCTCCAGCCCATCAAGACCCTGGACTCCCTAATCCAGTCTTTCCTCAAAAAGCCTGCTAAAAAATCGGAAAATTAAAGCACATCCAAGGACAAAGACCAGATGGATGTCCAGCTAAAAAGCAATGTTGCCGCCTACAACAAGGCCAACAGATCTTTAACCCGCCTGGCCCCTAAAGCCAAGATGTCCAGCCTACTAGCTCCCTGCTCCCTCCATCAAATTCACACACTTCAGAAGCACCCGCAGAAGAAGCTGCCTTAAAACGCCCACCTCCTATTGTTATACGAGATAAAACCGTATTTCAAGGACTGTCGGCGGCGTTCACAGATATCACCACCAATTGCGCCATAAACGTAAAAAATCCAAATGCCCCCCCCCCCCCCCCCCTATCACATAAAGATTTCCGACCAGCAATAGCATGCAAGAACAACAAAGTGTATCATTTCCAATCGCATAAAAGATAATGAAAAACCAATCCCCATGTGATACGTTCAACGTTCTAACGTAAGTCTAGTGACAGTATACAATGTTTGCGTAAAATGAAACCATGGCATGTTGCAACTTGCAACATGTGCACTATGCAATGGACCGTACACAGCAAACTACAAAGACTACTCAGCTGACCCCAAGCCAAACTTTATCTAAAGCCCGCGCCAATGCTCCTGTCTCAAGACAAAATCCTACGCAAATGCAGCGGAAAACCAGACGCTACGCCAATATCATCTCAGTCAAAAATCAGTTTCTTATCCACTTGGCACATTCTAGCAAAGATAGTTTTAAGAAAATACTTACATCATCCTTACATCTCCTAGTGTACAAACTATAAACAGACAAATTGTCCAACAGTCTGTTCCCAGACATAGACGTGGTACAAGTCTCTATGCAACGACTATAAGGCTGGCACACTAGGTGCACTACTAATATGATCTCCCTTCGACCAATATCAGTTAGGCATTCTCTTCCCAATCCACATAAAAACAGAACAAAACAACTAACAGAAAATAATAATAATATACTAAATAACTAAAAATGTTCAAATATGTAAACAATAACCAATCTACTAACTGTTGTATACAATACCACATACAACAAAAGAATTGGTTGAGATCCATTTTCTCAAGTCTCTATTGTAACATAAAGCCACGCTTTATAATGGCAGATAACTATCTTAAGCCAAAATACAATTTTGGTACAAAAAATACAAAATTGAATCCATACCAAAGCAAAAAAAAAATTAGTAAAATATATGTATTTTTAAGTTAGCAATCAGAGGACACTTTCTTTATTTCATGTGATGTGTGGCAAGTGGCATCCTGTTGGAACCACTTATCATTGAGATAAATACCATCCATTTAATATACCAAAAACTGCGTTCATTCCCGAATACCATTCGCCATTAATTTTTATGTATTCCCGGCACTGCATTAAAAAAAAATGCTGACGATGTCGTAATTCTAGCATCAATAAGTAGTAGCATGAAAGAGATGATTGAAAAAGTAAGAAAGTTTTTTGAACAAAAGAAATTGGAAGTAATTGTCAATAAAAATAAATAGATGCTCTTTAGAAAAAAAAGTCAATTTATTGAACTGGTGAAAGTGTTTAAGTATGTAGGATTTATGTTTGCCAGTAATGTGTCTAATAGAGAGCATGTACGATATGTAAGTAAGAAAGCATGGGTAGCAGCTGAAAGATTTATGATTATATAAAAAGAAAAATTCAAGAATTGTTTTAAAGTCAAAATGGTAATTTGAAATGCGTATTAGAAGTGTTATGTCATATGGAGCAGTTGATAGAAAAGGTACAACTAAAATTTTTAAATCGAGCGTTAGTAGTACAGCCTTCTACACATGGCTATATAGTTTTGTAGGAAACCAACTGTAAGAAAGTTAGCTGTTGGGCTGCAGCAAAACTGCTAAAATAGAATCAAACATTTTTTTAAAGAGCGCTGAAAGTTTAGTAAAGGAAATAATAAAGTTAGTAGATGCGACAAATTTTAGTATAGACTGAAAGAAATTGTATAAAAGGAGTAGAATGTCAGTGAAAAAAAAAATATAGAGTAAAAAAATAAGTAAAAATGTAGACGGAGGTTATTGAACAGACTAGAAGAGGTAGAACAGCAAGATAGGCAAGTGAAAATTGAAAGTAGCAGATACAATACCAAATACAAATGTATTCAAGAATATAATAAACTACCAGCCTATTTGCAGGAAAACCAATTAGAGAATGTTCGGCAATTGATTACAAGATTTAGGTGTGGCCGAGAAGAAAATGGTAATAAATATTGGATAACTAAAGAATATAAAAAGTGTGAGATTTGTAAAAATGGAGTAGAAACTTGGAATCATTTGGTAAATAAGTGTAATAGAGTAAAGTGAAATGATAATGAGCAAATGCAGACAAGAAAATGAAAAGAATGTTTAAATGAGAATGGGAAAAGGGTAAAAATATTTAAAAAAAAGGGCAAAGTGAATCCATCAGGGTAAAGTTTTAAATTTTTATTTTATGTTTTTAAGAAGTTTGTTTTTTTTTGTTTAATCCTAAGAAGGATGTTGTTTATTTATTATTTAAGTGTTATTACTACTGATGTATGTATGATTATGCCAATAAAGGTCTTTATTATTTTATTTATTTATTTAAACATATGCCATTCTACCTTTCGGTGTATGGCTTTTTACATTATTTCGTTTGATAGAGTTCTCTCCTCTTCCCACAGTATTCCCTTTCTTTCCGCTTCTTCTTTTACATTGTCGTTTTTTTCGGTCTTCCTGGTGTTTTTTTGTGTTTCACTTGTTTCATATATTCTTTTTGTTATTCGCGTATCTTTTATTCGGCATACATGTCCAAACCACCATAGTTGTCCCTTCATTATTTTTCTTAGGTATCTCATCTCTGTTGCATTTATTCTCGTTTTGTGTTTTTCTGACAATGTCCATGTTTCGCTGGAGTACATTTTTATTGGTGTCTTTATTATAAATGCGGCAATTTTGACTAAAATTGATTTTGTTGGAAAACATACCCTCCACTTTTTGGTGTTCAATAAATCAGTTGACAAACTCTCTCCGCTGTGTATAATCTGTAGGATTGAGTTGTTAAGTAGGATAAATTTTGTAGGCATACACAAATCTTCATAAAATGTTCAACTCTTAAGCACAATGCCAAATAGGTATTGTTTTCTGCTAAGCATCCTATCCAAACACATTTCGATAGTCTGACTTATCAATCCGGTCTTCTCAATTTTTTCGTCCGGCCTTTTAGTTTGTGTTTTAAGTTTCCAAATGCAGCCCAAGCCAACCCTGCACGTCTTGTGATTTCAGTAGCTTGGTTATCTTTCTCTAGCTTGATGCTGTGTCCGAGGTAGACATATTACCTGGTCAACTTGTTTGATTATTTGATGATTCACTAGAACCTCTATTTTGCTGCTGCTCATAAATTTTTTTTTTCTTGTAAGTTCATTTTTAAACCTAAGCTTTAGATAAGTTATGTAGTAGTATGAGCTTGGTTTTCAGTTTTGTAATATCACTATTGATGAACATTATATTGTCGACAACTTAGGTGGTTCAAGTAACTACCATCTTAAAGCCTTTGTTTGTCCATATTGGTTGTTTGAATACGTCTTCTAGCTCTAGAGTGAACAGTTTTGACAATATATGATTTTCTTATGAATATATACAATTCATTCAGTTTTTACTAAAATATATTTTTATTTGTTCAAACTGTGCATTCTTATTTTTAGTCTCTAATTAACATTTTAATAATAATTTGAGAAAAAAATTCAACAAACGTGAATGCCCACTTTATAATAAACAATTAAATTATTTTAATGTTATTTAATTTTCTTAAAATGCACAGAAATTATTTATAAAAACTATATCATAAGTATATTCTATACAGAATTGGGCTGTCGACCTCTATTGATTTAATACTGAACGCCTATTAAATAATACAATAGAAATGTCTCTAATAATACTTTAATAATTAATAAATCAAACGCTCCATAATAAATTAGATGTATATACTAATAGCCGCATTATTATTGACTATGTATATAATTTACAACAACAATAATAAAAATATATAATATAGGCAGAAAGCACAGGTCATTATCCTTCCCATTTGTTACGTTATGAATAGCATAATCAATGCAGATTGTATTATTACATACAATAACATAAAAATAAGTAAATTAATATTAATTGTTTTAATATACTAATTAGGAGGAATTTTACATATTGTTTTATTGTCGGATTATGGAATTCTGCTGAATTGTTAATTATAAAAGAGTTTTCCGACACAATTAAATTATCCAGTTTATATTGTATTATAAAAAAATTGATTGCTTAATTCACGCATATCTGATTATAACATTTTTCAAAATGAATTTGCATTGTGTTTCAGATAGTTTGTTTCAAAAAAATTTCTCAACTCGCGAACGAACAATGAACAATGAGGATTCCGCTGGAAACCGCTTTTCAAATACAACATTATCACTGTAAATACATCTTATAACATGTATTACGAAAGCTTCTACTTATAGCTAGCTTATAGATACTTTAATAAGTTAAATTTAAATGGAAAGGTCGGGATTTGCACTGAGAGTTTGGGAAGTTGGCGCCCTTGAAATAGCATTCCCACTGTTTCAAGGGTTTCGGATCGATAGGATAACATTGCGAAATTTAAATATCGATTTGAACATTAGCCAATGCGAGTTATTTATTTAACACTTTTGAATTACGATATATTTAATTAAATATTAAGTTAATGTGCTTGTAAATTTGGTGAAAAGATCATCGCTGCATAAATCAGTCAGCGGTTACTAATAAATCCGTCCGATTTATCAAAATGTAATAAATTGACTTTTATCGTAAATTGGATCGCGCCTATAGTTAAGATACACGGAAGTAGTTGTACGGCTAATATAAAGAGGTATCTTGAAGAAAAAAGTCATTGCAAAATATCACACCGGTTTACCATTGATGTGTAGGTCGAAACACAGAAAGTGAAAACACATCGTGCAAAAGAAAGCTATATTCTCTTTAGTTTTTTAGTCAGCTTCTGACGCATTCAAAATTATTTTATTTATTTTTTTTATCAAGATTAAACATAATAGCATGTTGTATGTATTATACAGTTATTATTATATTTGATTTAGTTTACTGTATTAGTAAGTAGTAGATTAGGATTAGTATCGATAAGAAACTGTAATTATAAGAAATATTACAAAATTATTATATAAACTTTAATACACATAATGGGTACAGAAAACCACTTAAAAAAATTCCGAATGACATCAGAAGCAGTGAATAAAAACATAAACAAAGTGCTATTGACTGGTGTTGTAGTAACTAAGTGCATCAAACAAAATGTTCTTTTGGTATGTAATTAATCTTTTAATTGCAACTTTGTTAAATCATACAATATAAATATGAGAAAACAAAAAAATGAGGCATTCAAGACTAAAAATTAAATATTGCACTGATGAATTAATACTAAAAGAACTAAATTCCAAACAAATAAAGTACAATTATTTAAGATACTTTGAACACATATGCAGTTAAAAATAAAAAGGTTCAAAGATAGTAGTTAGCTTTTTCACTGCTGACAGTAGCCCCTTCTTTGCGTAATGCTGGCAACTTACATTAAGGGTGGGCTTACAGTTTTTAGTAGATTCCAAAATTCCGAAATTATTAATCTATTCCGGATCAGCAAAAAATCTTAGTCATGACACCTCACGACCAGAAGGTGGTTAATAAAGTTAGTTTTTAGATTTTTTTAAATAGATTAAAAAATACATTATGAGTATTTAAAAAAATCATCAAAACTTGCAAAAAATAATTTCATAATGACCAATGAGCCCATTCAAGAACCAATGTATATGTTTTCAAAAAAAACATTGTATTTTTAAAATAATGATAAGTTAAGCTTTGAATTACTAAGAACCTACTATAAAAGAATCTAATGTAATATAAAAATAAAAATTTAGATGCTAAAATATTTATAGTATATTTGTAGTTGGGTATATATAATGTTGTGCATTGCATCCATTTATTTAATTAATTTACTAAAATAATACCAAATATCATTATTTTCAGACTTCCCTACGATTAAGAAAAAGTCAACACAAAAACTGCAGGACAACAAATACCGTTGAGTGTGGCTAATTATAATAAATTACCGCAATGTCTGAACTCGTTATCCTTGCACATCATACAATTAACATAAGAGTATGTTAGTAGCTTTGGTATAGACACATGATAAAAAAAGTATTTGAAAAAAATCCAAGACTTGTTTAAGATTGGTCATCAATAATACTCAAAAAAGTTTTTGAAGTAGACGGTTAAGAAAACCACGCATAAAGCTAAAAGTAGCGTTCAGGTAGTTTCTAATGCAAGGCATAAGAAGGATATGAAGAATATTTTCAATGAACTGCATTTTGACAAGCAGATTAAAATAAAAGCTGCTAATCCACATACAAATCCGTACAATTACAAAAAGATGTAACATGTAGAAAAATAAAATAATCATAAGAAGGAGCCAATTTAATGCATAAAATTCTCAACGGGCAAATCCCTTCTTGCTAACACCAGATAAGACAAAGAAATACAAATATAGATCATCAAAGATGCGTTCCAGTTCTTCCAAGATATGCGTACAAAATGCCGATGTCCGATTTGCTAAACGTGCCTTAGTCAAAAAACTATTTTATATTGTAGTCTTCCATAAATAAAAAAATTGCAATTAAATTTTAAAAAATAATCTGTGTTTTATCACGACGATGTTCTATCCCAGAGACAACAGATAATTTCTGAGCGGATCAATCGACGGTAAAATTCAATTGTAGAACATATAGAAGTAATTAAAAAAAAAACAAACCCAAAACACCTACCACTACTCAAGTTTTACAACATAGATTCCAACCACAACACTACCTACACATTATCTAACATCCTAAACTTAACCTTAATGTAAAGATTTCTGGCATACCAGACCAATAAGTATTTATGCAAACTTATGGAATTAGCAAAAGAAAACAAAAGAGCATCTCCAGAATACTCAGAAATAAACAGACAAATCAGAAGGAATATAAGAAAACAAAAATACAACACACGAAAAACTAGTGAACAAAGTTATACAAGATAATAAAAGCATAAAGTGTCTTAAACAAAGCATAGGTAGCAAATCTATGCATTACGCAATAAAGAAGGAGAAGTTATCAATGACCTAGACAGCATTTTACATATAGTAGAAAAAATTTATACCGACTTATGTATATGTATCAAAAACAGCACCAGAAATAGAAAATACTAATATGCTAAAAAGATAGATTGAAAACCAAAGATCTCCAAGAAATAGACAAAGAAAAAGTTAAACAAACTCTAAACGACATGAAAGCTAATAAGGCGACTGGAGATGACAATATCTCGGTAGATATGATTAGAGAAAAATAACTGCTTTGCTAAACAACTGCCTTAAAACAGGAAAGATACCTACAGAATGGAAAAACGCAAATGTGGTGCTGATACAAACAAGGAGATAACAGCAAATTGGAAAACTATAGCCTAATCAGCCTGATATCACACTTATACAAAATATAGACAAAAATTATAACCAACAAACTAGCAAGAAAACTAGATAATTATCAGCCATGCAAACAGGCTGGATTCAGAAAAAACTACAGTACAAACAACCCCTACTAACAATGAAAATAATAATAAAAAAAGCAAACAAATATGGATTTTCACTTCACTTGGCTTTTATAGACTACGAAAAAGCGTTTTATAGTATAGAATCGTGGGCCGTCTATAAAGCATTGGCAAACAGCAGAATCGACCATAGATACATCGACTTAATAAAAGAGTGTAACAAAAATGCAACGGCAACCTATAACCTACACAAAAAAACTAAACCCGTCCAACTTAAAAGAGGTGTTCGTCAAGAAAAAAGATTGGAAGGAAAAAAGTATTAATATCAACGAAAGCCGACTAACCAATTTGAGATATGCTGATGACATTATTATCCTCGCAAACAATAAATCAAACCTTAAAGAAATAATTGCTGACTTAAATAGAGAATGAATGAGGGTTGGACTTAAAACAAATCTATCAAAAACAAAAATAATGTATCACGGACAAGAAAAGCCAATATCGGTCGGAGAAGAAGAAATCAAAAGGGTAGAGGAATATATATATATATCTTTTACAAAAGCTGACTGTCGACAGAACTAATCAGACGGAAGAAATAAAAAAAAGAATAAAACTTAGATAAGCAGCCTTTGGAAAACTGGCCTTTATTTTACGGAACTAAAAGATTGCCCAACATCTAAAATCAAGAGTGTTTGACCAGTGCATATTGCCCGTCATAACTTACGATGCAAAGAACTGGACATCAACAAGTAAAAATATTGAGTCAATGAAAGTCGCACAACGAGCAATGGAAAGATCGATGATAAGAATAACAAGACAAAACAGATACCGAAATGACCGAATAAGAGCAATCACCAAAGTCTGCAATGTAGGTAAGAGAATCGCATCCCTCAAGTAGAAATTTGCAGACCATGTCACACAAAGCGACAAAACGAGATAGGACAGACAAATTAATGAATGGAGACCATACGAGCATAAACGAGGTAGAGAAAAACCACCTATGCGCTGGTACAACGACCTCAAAAGACCAGCTAGACTGGCGTAGATCCAAACAGCTCAAAACCGGGAAAAACCTACGTTCATTAACAGGCCATAACAAGCCATAACAGGCTATTGAAGAAGAAGGAAAAAGCAAAGTTCCAAAATAAACTACCATGTGATAATATCAAGCTGAAACAAATAAACAAACAAAGAATACCCAAAAAAAGTGAAGAAAACCATCTGGTACACATATGAACCAAAAGACCAAAATCCGGGGCAGGAATCTACAAGGACAAAAACCAAGACAAGCAAACCTACCCTTGGACAAAAATGCCTAGGATTTTCCAGGCAGATGTGGCTATACCCTGAGAGACCAATATCTATCATGTCAAACATCCTGCATAAACAGTATATAAACAGTGACCACAATCTGCAAAGCTCACTTAGTCTAGATTCCAAAAAAACAGAAAATAAAAAAAACCTCAAAGCAAATCAGTTTGTCAAAAAAAGAAAAAAAGAAAAAAAAAGGGACTATTACTGGACCAGAACCTGCTTTCGGAATCCTATACAAGAAAAAAGGAAATAATTCGCTGCAGACTTGAGGCAGAACACAGCAACTTGTAAAATATCTGTAAAAATTTATCACACTGAAAATATTCCTAACAAGACCATCGCATATTACCAAAACCTTGGTAAAACAAATGAGTCAAATCAAATTGCCAAGGCTAACAATGCATAAAATAAAAATAGAAATAAATCCCTTATACCGCAGATGCATGGAAAAAAATGAAACTCCGATACACTTGCTAAGTGCATGCAAAGCTTATAAGATGCAACGCACAGCCTCTTTTAACAAACACAACCCGAACAAGCAGAGCCAAAAGTAATCTCTTGGCAAAATATTCTGGACTTCATCAAAAATACAGAACAGTAAAACATCAGAGGTATATAACAGGTCCAACAGAACCAAAGTAAAGCAAACCACCATAGAGAAAAGATGGCAAAAAGTGTAATTTTTAGTCAGTATAAACCTGACAGTACAAGCTGCCCAGTAGTCTTCTCAGGCTAATATGCCAAAAATCTAAACTATCTAAAAAGTCTCTTATAAAAAATTTGACACACAAAAAAACTATCATTACAATTATATTATCGTAACTAAACTGGCATCCACCCACAGTTTTATAAACGAACAAAATTTACAAAATCGTCATTCCAACTCTAGCTTTCTAACTAGACCTTTCTTCAAAATACAATCGTGATATGCATATAGACATTATTCATATTTTATTTCTGGAATGTAAAAATATTAAACTCAAAATAAATTTGTAGGTAAATTACTTTCAAATTCAGCATATACCACTGCCAGATAAGAACATAAATAATGCAATATATCAAGATACAACTCCGTCTTCTATATATGATAAAATACTCAAACATTAGATATATAATAAACTACATAGACTTGTCTTCCGACGGCAGATAACACATAAACCTTAAAACGTACATCCTCGACAGCAAAGTGTTATTTCTTAAACTGGTACTGGCAAGTGATGCTGATTACATAAAATTATTATCTTCCAGTGCCTTGGCCTCCAACGTCACCTGACAACACCTCATGAAGTAGTCCTTTGGAGATATATAAAGTCAATTATTGTTTATGAATAAAAAATCTCGCAACAAGATTAACTTGTAAACCAAATTATAGATGCCGCAACGCAAATTAAAAATTCTCCATACATTGTGAGGCTGTTGAATCAATTTTACATAAAACCAAACTTTGTATTTAAGCAGCAGGAAATAATTTCTGTTAAGAAAAAATTTTTGGACATATGTTGATTATGCAATTTTAACTCTTAATGACTTCAATAACGCATCCTCTGGTCATGGTTCTCCGCTCTATTGTCCCGTGTCTAAGACGTACATTCTTACATCACTAAAACAAATTGGAGATAATTTGTAAGCTAAAAACTTCTCACTAAAATATCAAAAATCTGTCTATTTTTACAAATACTTTAATGCAAAATCAGTAAACTATAAAATCAGATTACAATACGGATTTAAAATAAAGAAATGGATAAAAAAATTATATACACTATTTTACCGGTTACCTCTGTTTTTCCTGAAATCCGAAATTGAAGTAGTTGCACGATTGTTCAGTTTATATGACAATAATCATAAATACATTTGATATAAGCGTGCGAGTAAAGTAAACACTTAGTCTAAGATAGGGCAACAGAGACAACGTGCATCGTTTTCTTTTTGTAAGTAAGTGCAAGCAAAAAAAGTCATAGTAAAATGCGTTTTTTTAAATTTATCAATTATTATTTTAGAAATATAACGATATTGTTCAATAAAGTCTTAAAAATTAAGCAAATATTTAGACAAAAAAATTACAATTTAATTCCAAAATTTAATAGACAATTAAAGGTTTTCAATTTACATATATTTCATTAGACTGGAAATTTCATTCTCTACACGTTGCAAAAAACCGATTTTAAAAAGAAGTTAAATTGAGTGAGTTCTGTTCGTAGTTTTATGACACTCCCTAAACCGTGCCCTTAAACTAAAGTTGAATTTTTAAGTGCAACTATGTTGTCAAACATCTTAACATCCTTGACACTAGATGGGACAACCATATTTGCTGTCCATAACATTTATGGGTTTATTAAGATGTTTGACAACAATTTAACTTTAATTCAAACACCTTCGTTTTTAATTCATTTTCCTGCACCTACTTACAAATTTAAGACAATAAAAAAATCAAATCACTTCGTGTAAATAAGTATTTAAGTATTTGCAATCTCTCATTGATGGGTTTGGTAGTATATAGGTGTTTGTTAACTGAAAGACTGTTGATTACTTATTACTAGCGTAAACTCTAATGGCCTGGTTACACAATACAAGTTGCTGACCTGACAGTGTACAGCTGCTGCGAGAGGCGAGTAAAAACAAAAAATGTTACTGTAACTCGGACGCTAGGTACCAACTTGCACATGACAGTAACTTGTGATGATGCGAGTAGCCAAAAGACACTGCAGTACCTGCAGTTACTGATTAGGACAGCTTGGATGCTAACTCGCACTGTGTATCCAGGCCTTAAATTTCAAAATATTTTAAGCTCGCTTGACTTTGATTTCAGTTTGAGACAGTACCACAAATACTTTTGATCATTGTGCACATTCTAATTGTAAGTTAAAATATGTGTCAATATCTGTGAGGTAGACAAGAAAAAGTTTGTTAGGCGTCCAACCTATAGAGAACCCTACAGAATATAGTTTACAATAGAAAGTTACAATCCAAAATAAAAGTTAGATGTCAAATATTAGCCAAAGTCAGATGTGACTGAGTTAAGCAATATTATAGAAGCATAAAAAAATTTAAAGATGGTACATAATCGCTAATTTATCTGTAAGTAGAACATATACATTTATAAAAGCGGCATACATGAGTACGCAAAAATATATTAGCGCCTATTCCTTATATTCCTACCTTAACGTTAGTAATATTACTTTCATGTATACAAATGTATATTTACATTTAACAGGCCCGAAAATTAAAATTTATTTAAAAAGGAATCTGTTATAAATATTATAAATGACTCAACAGTTATAACGTACGCAAAACATGATTAAAAAATAATTTAATTAATATTACAATTTTTGCTTTTGCAATTTAATAACAATATTTTTAAATTAGCAAAAAATAAATAGAAAAAATTACATAACACCTTTCGCACACCTAATAATGACAATCGCGTAATTAATAAAACCAATCTACACATTTTGGGCTTACAATTAAACCACATGACTTTTACCATCAAATTATCTGATAAAAAAAATAGAAATTCATTTGGCTATGATTAATTATCAATTCTGGTGCTTTCTATATTTATATTCAGAGAAAAAATATATAAAAAAACGCTATTAAATAAAAGACACTCATCGAATGAAAATTGTACAAGCAACGAACTGGCATTACATCATTCATTAGCATTCATAACTACTTTCATCGGCAACAAAACAACTTTTAAAAGCTATCGATATATTTAATCAAGCTTTGACAGATTATTTCGTACGGTGTTGTATGTGTTTTTATTTATATTAAAAAAATAAAAATAATATTTACGAGTATTAAAATACATGTAATAAAAAACACATTGCGACACGGCTTGTTATATATGCAAATTGTTGTATATGGGTATTAGTGGAATGGAGAAATGAAGTCTAAAAGTAACGTTAGATGGTAATTAGATTATTTATATGGTGGACAATTCTGGTGTGGCTTGCAGAGAAGCTGCAATGTGATCGAAATTTGCATGATATTCATGAATTAATAAAATTTATTTCGCAATTGATTTTAATTTATCTCTATATTATGTAATTGACATTATTGAAGACGTAGTACTTATTTTAATGAAAATAAATCAAATAATATTTTTACATATCAAGCTTGACTGATTAATGCCTCAAGTAAATTAATTTATTAGTATCCGTTAGTATGTGTTAAAAAATAAATTAATCAAAATTTAAATATTTCTTTAACGCGTAGAAACTATAATTTTTTTGCATAAGAAACTGATTATCATTATCAGCCCCTTTTCACGCCACTGTAGACGCATTAGCCTCTTCTCTGCTTGTAATGCTGGTAACTTACATTACAGGTAGACCTACAGTTTTTAAGTAAATTCCGAACCAATGAGAGATTATTAATCTACTCCGGATCAGAGAAAGATGTTAGTCATAAAACCTTCCTAGACTACTAATCTAATTCACATACCATAACAGCACTGATATTAACAATGAACATCAGACTTAATTCAAATACCATATAAAAAATATGAAATTCAAATCATAAGATTGTGACGTATCTCATAACAAACATTAAAATCCTACAGAAAATGACCAAAATAAATAAAAGTCAAACTCAGATTGATGCCTTTGTTACATTACAAGCAATCAAAATATCATACAAGACTACTCATATCGGTTTAGCAGCGTCAGTTAGTTTTCCATATGTATATAATATTAAAACTTAATATTAAAATATTGTCTAAAGTCTATTCAAAATCATGCTACACTAAAAGTATTCAAATATAAGATAAGATTTTATACATAGTGAAATATTTTCGATTGTTAAGAATACATACACTCCACCGCATAAGTTAACTAATGATAGTGTAATAAAATAAAAAAAAAAGATTAACTTAATTTTTAGTTGCCTTTGAAACCCCCAAAAAACACTTTTGAATAGAAAAATGACAAGTGTCTGAATCCAACCTAAAATAAATCAGCAAGCGAGCAGAGTAGGATTCAGCAACTTCAGAATACACTGCAGTCTACCCGACTGTAGCAATCTAAAAAAAACTACAATTATCATTGCACAAGACATCAATGATTGATTAAAGTCACGCAATCAATCATCACCCACTAACTTTAGTTGATTATTTAAAAAATTAATTAAATAATCAATTTCTTTCAGCATAGACCCCAAGGATGACAACTACTTCAACTCCACGTTAGAGGTTCCCAGCAACAAGATCTTCGCCATGATGTAGCAGCAGCTGACGCTTAATAAGAAGCTCATCAAAGAATAGGCTACAAAGATCTCCAGCCTCAAAGCCCACAACCTGGCCCTAATAAAAGACCAGACCAAGAGAATCGACGTCCAGAAAAGAGCCCTCACCAAGATAAGACTAGAATCAGACCTCCCGGTCTGACACCGCCTCCAAAGTCATACAAAATGGGGATCCACTAGAACAAACAAGCCACGACCCACTCCAAAGCCCCGCAATAGACCATTACCCGGCCCTTCACAAGGAGTGATTTCAGAGCTATCAAGGCCATCAGCCAGCAAAGCCAAAAAGTCCACAACCCAGCCAACCAATTCTAATGCAACCGACCACTCCCTAGGCCCTCCAACAAGAATTCACACAGAGTGTGAGACACGACATCCACCACCCATATTCCAAGAGCTGGCGGAGACATCCAAAAACATAAATGTAACCATCGACTGCGCCATAAACTTGGTCAATGGCATCATTTTTGAACTGCTCCCGCTTATTGCGTGACCAACGACGTGTAACATTACACAATTCTGTTAAAAATGAACTTCCATAACGTACCCAAATGCATCAAGGCTAATGCGGTGCAAAACGAGCTAACCGTAATCTCCGTAAAACTTATAGGAAAGAATGGAAAACCTATTCCAATGTTTAACGTTCAGTTGCCCCAAAACGATATTGTGCAATGCCAACGTTGCTAGCGTTATGGCTACACGTGCAATTCACCCTACGCTTGTGTCAAATGCGCCGGAACCCATTCTAGCTCTACCTGCAAACACACAAAGAAATCAGGACTTGCAGCAACATGCCAACCCAAACACCTGCTTTTCAAAAGCGCAAAACGCACAGACTTTATCAATCAAAAATCAGCTTCTACGCTTGGCTTAAACAAGCAAAGCTGATTTCAAAAATATATAATTATCTTCCATGCATCCTTTAACCTAAAAACTAGAATCAAACTACTTCATCACGTCAGTCTGAGTCCAGACACAGTCGTGGTACAAGTTCTCTACAATCACTATGTAGCACTTATATGGCTAGCACACAACGTGCATTCTTAACACTCCCAATAAGACATTTTCCGTAAGACAAAAAGATCTAGAAAAAAATGGTTCATGTTATTTCTAATTTGCTATACTCTTTTTTATACTTTAAATGTTTACCAGAGTTCTAAACTTATTAGAATATTCTACAGTATATTAATGCAACTAATAGTCATAACACTTTCACACGGTAACACAACTTAAAGTCGCAACGTCTCAGCTACAAAATGCAAATCAATCTACATCACTGTAAGGTACCTCTGAGGTGTTAGTGCGTATATTGCCAAACACAACATTCATTGATATCGCTCTCATACAGAAACCCTAAATCCACAAAAGAAAAGATTAACTTTCATACAACACCGCACATATTTTATTATAAAATATTTACATATTTACAATTTATATCATTTGTTTTTTCTCCCCACTTGCTGCTCTACACCGTTTCCATGTGGATGGCTGCAGAGCTTCGTATTCGGGGCAATCATAGCAAAACACGTACTGAATATAATGCCATTATAAAAACTATGTTTCAATGACGTAGTGACAGCCAATAGAGCATTAATAGGGAAACAAACTAGAAAAATAGTTTTCAGATCCGGGTATCATTCCAAGGCCCAGCAAGAACCTCGACCACATGCCTGCCACTGCTGATCACTGGGTGCAGCGCAAACGATGCCCTATGTGGTGGGCAAAAACAAAAACATAAGAAGTAAGAAACTCTCAAAATTTATGTTAAAAACTAACTTCAGCATAATAAACAAAAACAACAAAGCAAACCTAACACTGGGAAATTAGAAAGCCAGTTAAGTAAACAAGTGATACGTGTCAGACAAACCTTTGTTATCTGATCACGCTACACCCGGTTCAGTTTCAAATTTGAAAACACGCTCCTTCAGGATAACATCAACTCAATGATAACTAACTAGGATGTATATAACAAAATACAAGTTAGTCAAAGGTTGCAAAGACAACATATGCTTTCACTTTTACTAAAGTACCTCGTCCTGGCCTTAAGTTATTCCAATAATATCATTGTAAAAAGAAAACAACGTAGAAAAGTAGTGCAAAATTGAAAAGCTCTAAGTAAACCAAACAAAAAACGCTAATCATCCTTTTTATAACCTGACAATAAACTCAAAAATTTACTTAAAGATATATGGAAGCTACGCTACTGGTGACGAAGAGAAAATAATATTTGGACTTTGGGCGCTTAGTACTAGATTAATCTTCAACACTCGCCTAGAAAATGTGACCACAATAATCATTTGGGTGTTCTTTGCTACCAAAATAATAGTCGGGCGCATATAAGAACTGACATCTACTATAACTTGGCAAAAGCTTCTGGACTTTATTAAAGAAAAAGAACTACAGACGTCCAAGGTGCACAATAGAGCAATCATACCTCCAGTGCAGTGATGCACAAGACTAAAACGCTGATTACTAACATATATTACTGCACTATAAAAACTAACTTGCAACAACAATACAACAAAAAAAAAAAACTACTAACACTCTAACACGTTTCAAGACGTTGTAAAACTGAAATATGTAAATGCTTGTATACAAAAAAAATAAATGTCAGAATAAACCAACAAAATACTGGTCTGATCAAAAAAAAACTCAACACAAACTAAAATAAAACTTACCAAAAAAAAAAAAATTATTTGTCAGCAAGTTAAAAGACACTACAATAGTTTACTATAGTTCGGAGAAAACATCTAAACAACCCCACAGTTCATGTAAGCACACCTCTGTAACCAAAATTATAAAGAAATTTGTCACCACCCAACATTCTTGAAAGTACTTTCAATTTTACTTTCAACTAAAATAAATAAACATAGTAAAAATAAAGAAAACCCTTATGAAACCAATTAGAGTTAGCCTCATTCTAAGCTACCTGGCATCTATCAATTTTATAAATCTAAATATTTTATTTGATTTATTTTTATATTCATTATATTATTAAAGCTTGTTAATTGTGAAGTACAAATTATTTAATATTCTAAACTTTATCAATAAATAACTGGTACATTACTCACTATACTTTTGTATTTAATTTGTAAAAAAATATCCTCCATAAAAAATACATTAAAACAGAAATGGGTGGCATTCATTTATTATTTATTAATAAAATTTATGATTTTATAAACTGAGAAGGTTACAATTTTGCAAAATCAAAGATAATCATTAACATAATTGATTAACTGCAAATTACTATGACTTATAACTGCCATCAATTACAATATTTAATAAATGTCAGGAGATATAGAACCATTTAATTTTTTATCAATTAAAACATAAATAACACATTACCTAATCAATTAATTGATTCCAATTTTTAGTAAAAAAAACTATATAAGGATCAAATTCAAAAAAGATATAGGTCATTTTAAGGGTAATTGAGGATGTTGCTCCAGATTCACCGAGGTGGTTGTACATGTATCAAAGATTAAAGCAAAAGTTATTACTATATATCTCACGTTCTGCAGCATCAAAGCTGTTGGTGTTAGTTGAAATTCTAAAATAAATGACCTTTTAAAAGTTTGATGGCGAAATCCTTTTACAAAATCGTTAATACCTTGTTAATATCTTGTTATAATTTAATATTAGTAAGAGTTTATGTTGGATTAAAGTGTTATTACAGATATGAATAACTGCATAAATTAAATATTACTGCATACTATTTTTTAATATAGAGATGTAATTTTGCTGCTTTATGAAACTTAAATGACTCAAAGCCAAATTTAAATTTTTGTTTAATAACAAGAATTTAACCACATCCAGATACAATTAAATCGCTAACCCAAAACACACGCAGGGTCTATTTTAATAAAGTGCAACGAGCTTATACAACATTCTGTTCGTATTCATCATCGACCCACCAGTGTGTATTCTTTTTAGCACATGCAGATATACACCGAATATATTTTTCTCCCGGCGATTTTGTACGGCTGCAGCACATTAAACAATTTTTTTATACATTTTCCTCTGCAGTCATCGACGCGGTGTTCATCAGCACTTTCACACTTTTTATAACCCGCCTTGATAGTGAGATAGGAAGACGTTCATTATTTATTTCTTCAAGGCTCCTTGTCTTTCTTGCGCACAACATCCCTTGAGATGGTTAAGAACCACTTCAAGTTCTATGCATGCATGAGAAGGATAAGTTTCTGACTTGGGTCATATATTCTCACAAAAATCCACAAAAAAGTTTTATAGATTTTTTTTTTTTCATTTCTAATAATATCCGCGAGGAGATTAATTAAGTGGGGTATGTTGAATGCATGTAGGAAAGGCGTGTGTTATGCACGAATGCACGCCGCTGCAGTTTGTTTAGAAATAATAGAATGTTCGAAGCGATGCGCAGCAGAATCGCAACGGCAGCATCGCATCACCAGTCTGTGTCTATGCGAGAATATAGGTCAGTCACTAAATTTAAATCACTTTTACCTGGGTTATCTACCTCCTGCTAATTATAAACAGACTCTATAACACATGTGTCCGACGCTTGAGAAAACTATAAACATTTTCGCACCACATATTAATAACAATCAGTGCAATAATGTAGCTGGTCTAATAACCCTTGGATGTTTCACCAGGAAATGAATATATTTTATTGTAAATATTATTAATTCCGATTTGAAATATACAAACTGAGTCGATGTAATTATAAATATTAACCCATGACAAATATAGCAAAAACAGTACTGATGCCACAGAAATTAAATGGATGATTATTATTTTAACAACCTTGCACAAGTTAAACTGAAATATGAGTATGATAAATATCGAACTCAATCTGATGTTAACTGACTGTCGTATTTGAGTTTAGTAACAAATAAAGTAACTCATTGCAGAGTCTTTTATTTTATGTAAAAAGATATATTTTGATGTGAGAGTCAGTATGGTTTTGACAATTGTAAAAGACAAACACAATAAAGTGTATGCTATAATAATTTAAAGTGTAATATTTTAATATACTAAAATAAATAGTTTAGCGTATGAAACACTACAACTTTTTAACAAGTGGGAGAGATTCATCTATTTGTCATTTCTATAGAAAATTAAAAAAACACAAATGGCTGATTTGCTTCAGAAGAAAGTTAACAGCTTACAATTATATAGATTTGTTGAGAAAGAAATTTACAATTTATTTGTAAGTTATTTTATTTGTATAATAATGTGATAGCTCCTATGTTGGACAGTTAAAAGTTGAAAGTTATACAGGGTGTTAGACAAAAACGTACGGCTGAATAACTCCGTTATTTTTTAATCGATTAATATGATTCACAACCTATTTAAAATGGTTTTTTAAATATTATAAAAGCAGGTATACACATGTATGTTTTTATTCTTAGTATAGTTGCTATGGCAACCAATTTTATTTTTTAATGGCAACATACATTTTTTTTAACCTTTATGATATTCTTAATACAACCATGTAAAATAATAATATACTTTTATAACAAAATTTTCTGATGAATTTAAAAAAAACATAATTTTTATTAAAATTTAAAATGATCGTAATTGAGTAGTTGGCATTAAAAATAAATAATATTTATTTTTTTGGGTGTTTTTATGTTATTATGCATAACATAGTAACATAAAAATTGACGTATTTAAATTTTTTTTTTTTTTTTTAAATTTTAAAAACGATTTTTTAAGTTATGTACTATATTATGCATAATAACATAAAATCACTCAAAAAAATAAACATTAGTTATTTTCAATGACAACTATTCAATTACAATCATTTTAAATAAAAAACAAATATGTTTTTTTAATTTATCAAAAAAAATTTATAAAACTAAATTATTATTTTACAGGGTTGTATTAAAAATGTCATAAAGATTAAAAAAAATATATAAAATGTATGTAACCATTTAAAAAAATAATGTTGGTTGTCATAGCAACTATACTAAAAATAAAAACATACATGTGTGTACCTGTCTTTATAATACTCAAAAAAACATTTAAAATAGATTTTAAATTATATAAATCAGTTAAAAAATAACGGAATTATTCAGCCGTACATTTTTTGTCTATTTAAAAGTAGTCGACAAAAAAGTTGACAATTTATATGACTGAATTGTAAAACAATTCTTATCACATTTCATATTTGTCAAAAACAATGTTGACAGTTCATTTATTTGACAGTTCACATACCAGATTTGTGAAATAGTTGACAGCTCCTGATAGACGGCACATATATCAGATTTGTTAGACGGTTGACAGTTTCTTTATCAAATTAACATTTCGCATTTTATCTAAAAGATTATTTGTGAAACAGTTTTGTCAACGGTCTTTTTGCCAAGACGGCTAACAAATAATGCCAATTTGTCGTAAATTTGGTTGATAGTTTATACGTAAAAAATGTGAAACACAAAAGAGTTGCATTCTTATATTGACAATTGAAAGTAAATTAAGGTTAAAGTTTAAGTGACAGATCTATCAAAAATAGAAGTTGACAAATCTTATGTCAAATTGACAGTTCACAGTTCATATAACAGATGCTATATATAACACATGTGTGCAACAGCTGACAGGTGGTTTGTTAAATTATCAGTTGCCTGTCTAAATAACAGATTTGCCCAGAATAAAATTGACAGTTCATCTGACACATTTGTAAATTTGTGAATTTGTAAATGATATGACAGATTTGTGAGACAGTTGAAAGTTTTTATTGGCTATATGTTATGCAAGTTTGTCAAAAATCAAATTGATTGTTCATAGATCAATTTTGTAAAATAGTTGATAGCTGTTTTGTCGTATTGGAAGTTTATATCTGACAGACTTTTCAAACAACTCATATGGCAGATTTGTGAGAAATGCCGTTGAACTTAGAAATTTTTGATAATTGCTTTGTAGAACTGATAGTTAGCAGTTTCAAAAATAGTCAACAATTGCTTTGTTCAAACCTGTCAATAAGCTGTCAGCTTATTGATAGGTTCGTAAAATAGTTGATAGTTGATTTGTCAAGTTGGCAGTTTATATGATGAAAATTTGTCTAACAGATTTGTTGACAAATGTTTGACAAGTGCTAAGTCTAATTGGCAGTTCACAAACCATATGACAAATTTGTCAAAAATAAAGTTGACAGGTCATATAATAAAACTTACAGAAATCTCAATCAAAATTGAACACATAAATAAACGTAGTCTATAAGTTGCAGTAAGTCAAGCCTGGACTTCAAAGGCATACTAAAGTGTACAGTTAAGTTAGGAGACTAAAAATTATAAAAATAAAATATTTATAAAAAGAAGGTCGTAAAAATTTAAATAAACTATAAAAGAAAGTAATAAATTCTAAGATAGTCCCTTCAAATTAAAATTTTTTCAAAGAAATTTTACCCACAGCTTAGCGACCTGTATATTTGTATTTGAACTTTTGAAGACTATTTTCACCTAACGCACGCATGAAAAAGGGTAGTTTTGGAGACATATACATATCAATTTTGCGATTTTAAATGGATTTTTGCATTTTTATCAAAAACTATACATTTTGGCCAAAAATATCTTTATTAAAAGTTATAGAGCGGAAAATTTCTAATCAATATAGATCATTTAGATTTTTTAGATTTTCAACCAAAACTATGCAATTTCTGGACAAATTATGAGAGACCAAAAGTTTAGAGTCAAAAATTTCCAATCGATTGTCTTTTTCAATAATGCGTACATTGCCCGTCAGAGTGCGCAAAATCAAGACTTTTTTTTCCGCGTCCTCTTGCAAAAAAACGAAAAATTATAGGAAAATTCAAATAATCGATATCGATTAGAAATTTTCCCCTCTACAACTTTTAATAAAGATAATTTTTGGCCAAAATGCATAGATTTTGCTAAAAATGCAAAAAACAATTTAAAATCGCAAAAATTGATATGTATATGTCTTCAAAACCACCCCTTTTCATGCGTGCGCTAGATGAAAATAGTCTTCAGACAGTCCAAATACACCTAAATATACAGGTCGCTAAGTTGTGGGTAAAATTTCTCTAAAACGTCGATTTTTTGTCTAATTTGAAGGGACTAAAAAGACAAAAGATCTAAACAAAGAATAGACTACCAAATGTGATCTAGATACAGATGCAAGCTATATTTTTTTATGCAGCCCAGAGATATTTACAAAAATATTTTTGATCAGTAACTATTTTCTTACATTGAGTTTTTTACAATTAATACTAAAATGTACACTTTAACCTTTTGTAGACCATCGCCAGAATGTTTTGCATCCACATCACCCCCTTGTAGTTAGCACTGCGTATGAGGAAAATAGCTAGCCCTATTTTCAAGTAAAATTTTAAAGAAAAGAGTTATATAGATCAGGAAATCCATTTGCAATGACTTAAAGTGCAAAAAATATAAGAAAAAGTTATTTCAATTTTTTTTTGTAAAGATTCGAGAATGAGAAAGTTGTTCACACATTGGATTCCCATGCTTTTCAATACTATATACAAAGCAACCGGACTAACCAAGAAATAATGCACTTATGAGAAAAATATTCTATTATTTTTTAATATAATCCCTCTTTGAGACAGAGAATCGTGATACAAGACTAAAATTTCATCTCCCGTAACAATAGATTGTCGAACTTCTTCTTATCCCCCCTCACAAAGCTTCAAAAAAGATCAAGCACAATCAACTCGATGCTGATTTTGAACAGCAGATAGAAGTTTTTGGACCCACCTTGCACTTACTTTATTCATACACAAATCGTCATAGAGTATTCAAAATACCGAGGTATTTGACAGCCCTGACTTTGCTGATAATTCTTTCACTTTTGACCAGTTCCTCAATAAAAGCAATGGACTCTTCTGTGATCAATTCAACTGGTCGGCCAGAACGTGAGTCATCTTCTAAAACCTCATAACCCTTCTTAAACCTTTTGGCCCATTCTTTCATAGTGGAATAAGAAAGTAAATATTCACCGTATACGCCATCCAATCTTTGTTTATTTTGATAAAGAGTAAGACCTTTCAATGTAAAGAATTTGATGACCGCTCGGTACTCAATTTTTTGCAAATCTGGCATAGTCAAAATTTAACAATGTCTGCCTGGAAATCACTACAAGACCAATTAAAGTAAAAGGTTAAATCTGCACATTTACGTTAATAAGGCATCACACTTAACTGAAAATATTTGACATTTAGTCAAAAGTTTTTTTTGTAGTAGGTCAGGAATTTATGGCGGCTATCACTGTGATCTACCAACAAAAACAAAAGTCTATGCAATGGACTCACAAAAGATTTTCATAAACAATTTACTGAAATGCGGAGAGGACTCTCTAAATTGAATATATGCCAAGCAAATAAAAAATAATCAACAATTTAAAAAAGGTTATATATCTCTGTTCTGCGCAAAATCTACAAGGTATAAACCTCCCAAATAGCAATCAATAAATGCAATTTTGAGCAATTACAGCATCCATTTTATAATCAAAATCCTTCTGGCTTTATGTTGTATAATTTGAGCAACGCTGTGAAGGCAAAGTTTTCTTTAGAAAAACGTTAAATGTTTCCTATGTTATATAACATTAAACAACTTCCGTTAAACAACTATGTTATTATTTAATCTTTCTGATACAAAATTTATTAAATTATTAAATTTTGTCATAGAGCCAATTGCAAAAAAGTCAATATACACTAACAAACACTTAGACCAAAAAGCCAAAACACAACTTCTAAGACATTAGTAAATTAATTATTGTATATCGACTCTTATTGTGTCAGTAAAAATAAGATTAAAAAAAATACCCGTTTACGCATTTATTTCATTGCTATTTGTTTTTACTACCAAAAAAGATTAAAAAAAGAATATGAGTAACATGTTGGTCTATATATGAAAATCTGAAAAACTTAATTTAAACAAAATTTGATTTATATTAACCACAAACTACGTCTTACGTAACATACCGAATATATAAAATACAATTAAAATTCCATGTAAACTATACTAAATACAGAACATGAGCATAATCCAAAACTTAATGCAAAATAAATTGTTCATATATATTGGTTAGATTTGACATAATCAGCATACAATAGAAAAGTACCCCACTTAGTACCGTATTTGATTTTGCTTTACGTTCTAAACAAAACTATTTTAGTTTGAATACTGTTTTTACTATAAGATCGGTGATCTTTGATAAAATCAACTTTGTTAGGACTCTTCAATCTGATGCCGCCAAACTAGAACCTCCAACAGTATCTGCAGACGCACCAAATTAAATTTTAAACTCCAACATACCCAAAAAAATCTAAAAAAATTATCTTCTTACTGTTTGACAGTCAAAAATCCGAGGTTGATTCGGGTCAAGTATAAAACTAAACAAAAAATCTATATCTAAATCTTTCTTGTATTGTACAATACATTAGTATTTTTTTAATTCCCTAAGTAAACTTAAAACATTAATTTTGTACTTGTCTTTATTATGATGGAATATTATGTGGATCATCTCTTAAATTTAAATGTGATCAAACTAAAACATTTCAAAGTTTTAGTTTTTGTTAACATAAGAGTTTGTTTATATGAACACATTTTCTTAAAAATACTTAAAAAAAACTTCTATAACACTATCTTCAAACAAATATTAAAATTTTAGATTTTGATGCATTCATTCGCAATTTATGTTTAGCAGATAAATTTACAAGACTTAATATCCTGCTAAGTTTTATCTTCTAAATATTTAAAGCAAAAAAGTGACTGAGTTGTATATCGTTAGCATAAAAAATATGTATTGCAAGTTTTAACTGACAAGCTTAACCTTGATGTATAAGGTATTAATAATATTGGACCTAGTATTGATCCTTGTAGAACACCCGTTTTATCATTGATGATTCGCAACTATAATCTATAATAATTAATTTCAAATCAAGCAAGTGATTTTAGCTCGTTATTTTCAGAAAAAAGTATAATGTTAGATTCTTTCAAAATATTAGGAAATCTCTATGCAAAAGTTTAAGGTATAATTTATTAATGGTATTATTAAAAACAGAACAATTGTAACAACGATAAACTGAGCTTATCCAACCCCATAGCATTGGATTTTTATGTCAAATAAATATTTTCCTGCAACTTTTTTATTTACATTTTTAAACATTAATAACTATTCAAAATTAAACTTCATATTATTGTTGTAGTATGTACGTTATTTACACCTTAAAACTTATATTTTTATCTCTTTGTAATATTGTCACTGTAAATAAATATAGTATTATTATTATTATTATTATACATTAAGCAAGATTTTTATTCTATCTGACCTGCCAAATTAGAAAAACTACGCAAAACTTTATAATATTGTCACGGTTCCACACGTTTCATTCTTTTAAAAGTAATTAAAGCTTTATCTCACAATTTAATTAAAAACTTTATATTATCTGTTAACTACGGCGTGTATTATTTTTCTTTTAAAGAATTCCATTGTATAAATGTATCATAAAAACAAAACTAAGATTTATATTATCTAATTTAGTTATAAAGTTGTTTGACATTTTATGTATTAATAGTTTGCAATAGATAAGTTCATGATCAGCAATATTACTAACATGAATAATATCACTTTCTTCTTTCAATTAGTGTAGCAGATGTTTTGCAATATCGAGTTGAATTGTTAGTTTTTTTGCATAAAAACTTCAGTTTGTATTTGTATTTGCAGTTAGAATCACTCAAACAGTCATGTTAAATTCATCCAAGAAAAGAATTTAATCTGATATAGGAATGACCTGTGATAATGTTATTTCAAAATGTTCTAAAAATAATTGATTATTTAACAAAATGGCTTTTAAATTATGCCAACATTAAATTTGTTGTATCAATATCAATTTTAAAACAAAGTTGCTCAGCCATTTTAATACGTTTAAACGTATTGGAGTTGATGGTAGTACTTGTATGTTAGTGTGGATTCAATCCTATTTATCTGACCGATTTCAATTTGTGCGCATCGGTCAGTGCGTTTCTCGTAATATTAATATTACTTCGGGTATTCCACAAGGATCACATCTTAGACCTCTACTGTTCAATATATTTATCAATAATGTAGTACACTGTTTTTCTAATGCGCGTAGTTTATTGTTTACAATATAAAAATCTTTATGAAAATTCAGTCTTCAGATGATGCTGTACTATTGAATAAAAATGCAAATTTTTCTAGTTGGTGCCAGGCTAATACTTACTTAATACTACTTAATTTAAATAAGTGCAAAGTAATGACATTTTCTAGACGTTCTACGTCTACGGTTAATAGATAATAACTTTATCTCATAAATAAAATGCTGTTGATAGTGATAGAACACAACTCGTGATTTAAGCATTATGTTTGATACAAACTTTTCATTTACATTACGTATCTACAATACTGTCGATGCTAAAACTGATCAGTTTTAGGATTTGTCAAGCGTAACTCTAAGGAGTTTTATGACCCTCGCACTCTAATTATCCTTTACAATGCTCTAGTACAACCCAATCTCAAGTATTGATCAAAAATGTGGTCTCCATACAACGCAGCCAGTAAAGAAAAAACTGATATAGATCCAAAAAAAGCGTTTTCGTTTTTTGACGTATAAATGCAATATTGCTAGCAGCTACGTGGAACTGATCTCTACATTTAATATGTCCAGTCAAAAAAACGTATTAATTTTAACGTGACACTAGTTGGCAAAATCTTTTTTCTATCAATAAAGATATATCAAAACATTTTACTGACTTATATGCAATATACAAGGTGTCCCGTGACTCGATGCGCATAGCATAATAGCTTATTCCTTAGACAATTTTAAATCAAAAATGCCTTATGCACTTTTATTCAAAACTCAATAATTATAGAGTTATGGGCAATATTAAATTCAAGTGAGCGTGACGTGATAAATGATTTATACTCTTTTGTCAAGTGTTTTTATAAAGACAATTTGACGTTGTCATTTTAAGTTTAACTTAATATGGCTACGTTTTCAAATCAAAAATATGGCAATATTCACCTTATTTATGGATACTGCAATGGAAATGCAAGAGAGTCAGTGCGGGAATATCAAAGGAGGTTCCCTGGTCAAAGAACACCTAACGCGAAAGTATTCATCAATGTGCATCGTCATTTGACAGTAAAAGGCAGTGTTCCAAAAGCTACTGCAGAACCGTACGCCAAGAACTTGCTGAAGAGGTAGCTATTCTTAAAATGATCGAACATAGTCCCTCCACTAGTGTTCAAAGAATATCTAATCGTCTTCATGTTAATCGAATGAAAGTGTAGAGATAATAAAAAAAAATTGGTTTGTACCGCTATCACATACAATCTGTTCAAAAATTACAACCAGTAGACTACGCAACACCAACAATTATGCGGACAAATTCTGCTTACGGACGAAGCTACGTTTACAAGAGATGGAATCACAAATTCAAGGAATTCACATTCATGAGCAATTAAAAACCTTTTTGAAATTACGGAATCGCATTTTCGACAGCGTTTTTCAGTGAATGTTTGGTGTGGTGTCCTTAATAACCGTCTTATTGGGCCATTCATATTTGAAGAACATTTAACATCTGCACGTTATTTAATTTTTTTACGAAACAAGATGCCAGAATTATTGGAAGATGTACCACTTCACAATAGAGTTAATATGTGGTTTTAGCAAGATGGCCCACCTCCACATTTTGGTATAAAAATATATATAAATAACATCTTTGCTAACCGGTAGATTGAAAGAGAATTCATATTTGAAGAACATTTAACATCTGCACGTTATTTAATTTTTTTACGAAACAAGATGCCAGAATTATTGGAGGATGTACCACTTCACAATAGAGTTAATATGTGGTTTTAGCAAGATGGCCCACCTCCACATTTTGGTATAAAAATATATATAAATAACATCTTTGCTAACCGGTAGATTGGAAGAGAAGCTCCAGTTTCCTGGACTCCTAGATCACCAGACTTAACACATCTTGACTATTATCTGTAGGGACGCTTACAAAGTTTGTTGTATTCTAATAAACCACAAACCAGAGATGAGCTAATTCAAAATATTATAGCTGCAGCTGCATTCATACAAGAAAACCAAGATAGTATTCGAAGAGCTACGTCTTCAATTGTCAGAAGAGCAAGATTGTGTTGTGAGGCAGCGAGAAGACATTTTGAACAAAAACTTTAATAAAATACTTGTTAATGAAATTTAAAAAATAGTTAAATAATAAAACTTTACATTACTTTATTCAATATGGCCTTTACTTTATCTTCACGCTCACTTGAATTTAATATTGCCCATAACTCTATAACTATTGAGTTTTGAATTAAAAAAAAAGTGCATAAGGCATTTTCGACATAAAATTGTCCAAAGAATAAGTTATTAAGCTATGCGCATCGAGTCACGGAACACCCTGATTTAAAACAGCATTACTGTTCTAAAGTTTGATTTTGACGCTTGATAGAACTTCAAACTACAAAAAAACAAAAAAATAATTATTAGAAAAAATTTATTCAACATAAACCAACGACTTTACGTTACCCCGGAAAAAATAATAGAAGGGTGTAAAATCACACAACTTTGGAAGCTAATTTACAGATCTATTTTTCAAAACCAACTTATCGTCAAATTTTGATTTCATTAAGTCAATTTGACGCAAGATGATATCGTGACTTTAGTTCCTTCACTAGCTAAATCTTCTACAAATAAGAAACAAAACCTCTATCTACAATACGAAGGATGGCTGGCTTGATCAAGTTATGTACGCCATAAAAATCATAAAGTCGTCTATGAGTTGCTCAAATCAATATCTGATTTAGATAATTTAGAAGTGTTGTTCAAGCGTGAGCCTATCCATAATGATCAGACTTTATTGATTATAACCTTCAAATGTAAGCCCTGTATGACAACTAGTTTTACAGCTAACTCTGTTATAAGTTCTATCAAAGTTAACAAAACACCCTATGTTTAGTAGAAGACTGCTTTAATAGTCCAAAGAAAATCAGTATAGACGTACCACAAGGCAGCGTACTAGGTCCACTTTTCTATATATTATATGTAAATGAAATTGTTTCTCAAACTGCAAGTATCTGCTGTACACAGATACTGTTTTGATATCCACACAAATTAACCCAAATATAGCCTTAACAAGACTAAAAAAAAAATTAAAGAAATTCCAAATGTGCATGACAAAGAATTAGTTATTAACTTTGACAAAACAAAGATCATGCACATTAAACCACCGCACAATAAAGCAAATGCTAGCAGCAAAATTTCCAATTTCATTCACGCATGTGTCTTAAAACCGCTGAAATCACCTGCAAATAAACAAAAAACTGAATGGGTGACTCAAATTAAATGCTTGAGTAATATAATTGATTACCACTTTCTATGGAAACCTCAAATAATGTCTATTAACGTTAAACGGAGACACTTTGCAGACAAATTCTACCAACTTCGTCTTTTTTTTTTTTAGTATCTACATTGAAAACCATATATTCCGTGCTAATACATAACTGTATGGAGACATGCACCGCAATACCTCACAGTCAAACTTAATAGAACTTAAAACTTAAAAAAAAATATTAGTACCAACATGAGTAATGTTATGTTTGTGGACAACCTGTTTAAGTATAGATTATGTATCAAATACTATTTCAAAACTGATGAACTTACTAAATCACAAAATGCATTTCATACAAAAAGTCATAGTCAACAATATTTAAAAGTAATTTTATTCAATAATTAATAAGATGATAGATTAGAAGTAAGAGCAATTCCAAAACTATTTAACAACTTGCAAAAATGCTACAACTAAAGTTAAAAACTGTTTTTACCAAGAATTAATCTTAGCCCTAACAAGCCTTTTGGCTTAGTGGCTATATATAGAGCAATTTGCTATACATCTATATTATTGGGGAGTGGTTTAGTAGATAAGACCTCTTTTAAATTAGAGGAAGATTCAAACACACCGTCTGTAATGTTATTCCACCTCCGTAAAAAAATAGCGAGTAAAAAGCGTAAATATGAATACACATACATTCTAATCATAAAGATGTCAAACTTAAGAAGGTAGCAAACGCAAATTAATCTCCGACACATGTAAAAATTAAATGTTACATCAACTATAGCCTACATCAAGGACAATTAAAAACAGAAAAAAGTCCAACCACAGGAATCTATTTTTTTTTGTATCTTCCTTATTGTATTTTGACATAAGCAAAAAAGCATAGTTTCAAAAACCATAATAATTTTTTAAATCAATTAAAATCTAGTTAATAATAAAGAATATTGAATAATCGCAGTAATGTAAACCCTTCATATAATCGTATTTGTTTTACAAAAAATGTGCAAACTTTATTAAAGTTTTTTAATTAAAATTATCTAAAAAGGTTAGACTTTGATTGTTATCGGATCTTGCCGGAAAACGTCATAATTTATTTGAGTAGAGCCACTCATATAATATTGTAAAACGAACACAGTTAATATATGCTGATATATCTATTTCGTCTAGTGTGGTAGTTTCAATTGAATTAATTATTACGTAATTTATTACAGCGTTTGCAGTTTGAATAATGATTTTATTTAAAATAATGTCCACATTAATGAAGAAATTATAATTCTAAATTGCATTTAATGTAATATTATTAGCCATATAAATTAAAACTTAAAAAATTATTAACTTCTTTAATAAAAAATAACCAATATACATTATTATTATTATACTAACAAATATAATTTATTTAAAAATACGCATGTTGTTAATATTTATTATATTAAAAATCTTTTGATTAATATAAATTAAACTATTATTTTGTACGTAGTAATCATATTATGGATGTATAGAAAATAAACTACAGGTCTTTCTGCTCTAATTATTTCTAACCCTTTAATTTTGCATATCATACAGAGGGTGATGGTGATATAGGGTGATGATACCCTAATACATAACCTTTCTGACTGACAATATGTGACATAATTCTCTATAAAATAATCTGGAATTTATAAAAGGTTTCATAAAGGTAGCATTCCAAAAAAGTAATTAAAATGCTAACATTATTTAATTTATAAATTCTATAAACTTATTTAATTTTCTATTTTTTTTAATTACATCATAAACAGATCGTTAATGAACACTGTCTCATTTGCTCCATAGCATAATAATTAAACCTATTAAATTTCTAGTTAATAAATTATTTATTCAATAATTTACACATTAATAGCTAGTAGTAACAATTTTATTAAAATGTTATCAAATCTTTAATCAATCGTGTCAATTTTATACGGATCAAAGTCATAAAATATAATAGTAATAGAACTGATCTGAAATACTAATTAAACATTTAGAAAATTATTAAAAAGATGTTTAAATTACGAAACCTTCTGTCAAAACAAAGTTTAGCCACTAATACCATATTTTCTTATTATAGGTATACAGAATTTCCATAACAAGACATTAAAAAAAAAACATATCTTATGACAATGTGATGCAAATATTTAAACCACTAATGAAATTGAAACAAAGAGTTAAATAATATATTTCCCACCGCAAAGTTGCTCTCAAAACTGCATCAACCTTCCATCACAAAGTTTGAAACTTTCATTAACTTGCCAAATATGCATGAAAAATGAAAGCAACATTTTAAGCTCACTTGAAAGTGTAGGCTTTATGATATCGTCTCAACAAAGCTTGCAATCTGCAGGAGGAATTACTTGTAATTGGTTGCCAGTGTTCACCAAGTAAACTAATAATGTTTAAATAAATATAACAAAACATAAGTCATTTCAACAAAGAAAAATCTTCACAAATAGGCCTCAAAATAAATATGTACTACCTAGAAGATATAAAAAATTTAAAAATAAATTATTTCCCGGATGTCAACAAGCTAAATCCTTGTCACAGAAATACAGAAATCCATACTAGTCGGTTCCGCCAGACTTGTTACAGCACACTCGGCACATTACTCCGGTGATAATTAGTTACCATTAAAAGGTCTACGTCAGGGGACAAACTAAGGGGCAAATCGACAACGCCTTTAGAGATTATTACGTAGTAGTTTATACATGATAATATGTTATATCACGTGAGCAAATATAAATAAATATCTAAAAACATGAAAAAACGCGTTACATAGTAAAACCATATTAGTGTAAATAGTATATCATATTCAGATTAGTTGTAATTTACGTCAATCCTTGTATCATAGCTCAACACGAATTGTTAATTGCTCTTGTCTGTAAGTGTATGCCACATTTAATTTATTGGAGATGTATTTGTAATGGTTAATGTATGTTTGGAAATTGTATTTTAACATTATTAAATTATATATAGTTCGGTACTGCGCAAAACGAACAAAAATTTAAAAATTTCTCACTAAACTATGCCACAACCTTACATTACCGATAAACATTGCTGCCTCAAAGATGTCCTCTCTTAGATATGCTATATGTTGTTTTAAACTAATTCTTTTCATTAATCTAGTTAAATGTCATATAGCTATCTGATATATAATCAGTTTATGGTAGGTTTCAAATGATAACGTTTTTTTTTTTTTGTTTAATTGGAATGATTGTCATTAAGACATTGATCAGTTTCCTGGTTTTTTATTGCAAACTTTATGTAAATAATTCTTTTTCTATTATCCTCTATTTAATTTATTTATTTAATGTAGGCCTATGTCTGCTGCAAAGCTAATCACCGACGCCAGAGGTTATGACTACCACATCTATAAATATTGCAAAACTCAGAGATATCAATCTAAATGATGTGCATGCAGCATCAAATCAGTAGTACACAAAATCTACTAAAGTTTCTCTTATCCTAAATAAGGCGTACTCATCACATCACATTTTTCTTAACCAGAATAGCTGACCTTTCAAATAAAGGAATCAAACCCAAAACCCCTAGTGTAGCAGTCGAGTAGTCCAACCACTACACCACCTCTATGTTGTTGTTAGCTTATTTGTTTTATTAAATTTAATAAATGTATCGTAGTAGTATTGTCTTTCAAGATGTATCTTATGTTTTCAACAGTGGTCAGCACATACTATTTTTCTCGGTTTAATTAAGTTCCACAACTTGATATTATAGCCACCAAGTAGATAAACATGTTCTATGTTCTATTGTGTCTATTGCTAAGTTATTTGCATATTAGATGTAGTTTTATAGGTCTAGTTTGCAAATCAAGTAATTTGTTACTATTCGGATAAACATTTGTATTAAAAGTTATGATAACTTCTAGATCCTGCTACTTATCAGGTGCCATACATGTATTTATTTTAAAGAAGTTCAAATGTTACATCAATTGTTTTCCTATCCATCTATTTACTGTTTGTTTGAAATTGGATTATATTTCTACCATAACAATGTTTAATCGCTTCTGAGACCACAATAAAAACTGTATGCCTTTCCGTTAGTCAAAGTCTTTACGATGCAATGAAACTGGTAATGAGCTTTTCAAATCTTCTAGAACAAGCACTGCCGTGAATATCCTTGATTCACCAAAATTTCACACGATCCTTATTTTTCGGCTAAATTAGCATATTATATAGCTTCCAAGTAGTTCAACGTCCTTTTTTGTACAAATTTGGCTTTTTAAACATGCATTTTTGGCTTTAAAATCCAGCTCTGTTAAGAGTTACATTGAAATTTTTATTCAAAAATTATACAAAAAACCCTACTTTTCGTTCAAAAATCTAAACTTTTCATGTATAAAGCCGGCTTTTGTGTATGTGATATATCTAGCATTTACCAACATTTAACTTAGCACTTTTGCGGACTTAAAACTAAAATTTAAATTGAACCAGTCTTACTTTTCATAAATCCGGCAGTAGAGTATAAAAACCCGGCATTAGTATACATAAATGCACAATTATGGTTTTATATTTACAAAACCTGCCGCCTTCTTATTCATTAATCCTGTTTGTTAGTAAAGTTTAATAATATACTAAAATTGAGCTTTAGTATGCACAAATCTGGTCATATACCAGTAGCGCAGCTATTTGTAAGCAAAAGTCTACAATGCAACGTTTCTTTTGACCTGGAATAAGTACCATACGCTTTACAAGTTACTGTAGATCGCAGCTCATTAAACTCCGCTTTAGATAGTACTGAGAAAGAGTTTGGCCGGTACCAGCTGAAGAAAGCGTTCCATCCTAATATTTCTGATGTTCCAATTAGTCTTTGATTTGGGTAACAAAAAATGTCCTGTAGTTAAACCCATGTATAATTTTGGTATGTTGACATAGTCTTGACTTGTTCCAGGTTCACTAAACTTTATAAATATATACATCATGTAATCAATGTTAACAAAAGAAATCTTATTCGTTATTGAAATATGATGCCAAGCGTATCGACTCGTTACAGTAGATTGTGCAAAAACACTATCCTTGATGGAAATATTAGAAGATTAGAAAACCCCAAATTAGCAGTCAGTAGGTTTAACTTATAGACTGACGGCGGTGTCAATGAAACGGTTTTTATGTCACTTTTTTTTTAAATAACAAATGTCGTTACAATTGGACACTTCTTGATAGTATTTTCAATACGTGATTGACGCAGTTTAGATTCGTCCAAAGACATATCCGTTAGTGAGTAGTCTCTCCATGGCCCTTATTTAATATCTTCTTTGATGGAAATCTTAGCTAGTGCTAGCACAACATTGCACCATTTTAAGCTAAAGTCTTTTAAATATCCGGCAAATTTTTGTATAACACCAAATTTGCAAGTCGGCTGATAATGTTTTCGTTGTCAATATATATATACACAGAAATAATGTTCCAATCCAATGAATGTACGGTGATTGAACAGCCTGTCCCAGAAAACTGTATGTAGATTCTCTTACCTTTGTTAATATTAATCACGTTTTCCTAATATGTGTAGACTGGGCATCAAATACCCTTACTTGTAATCTAACATACAACGTCAGGAGTCTAGGTTCGCTGGTAGATTATCCAATCAAGAATTAGAATTCCGACTACGTCGCTTCTTGTAATTTTGGACAATTTCGACATAAAATATCTTGATTCAAGTTCCATGAGAGTGTTTTACAATCTCATCTCTTCATTCTTTGCACTCTTCTTAATAATTTAATCGACATTCTTAAAATTCTATATATATTTGTTCCTTCTGATAGTTTTTTTTGTAGAATGCAGTAACAATTATCAAAAATATTGTAATAGAATTGTATGTCA
The DNA here is from genome assembly GCA_963932245.1 of Tachinus rufipes. NCBI lineage: Eukaryota > Metazoa > Arthropoda > Insecta > Coleoptera > Staphylinidae > Tachinus > Tachinus rufipes. The sequence continues at coordinate 87,784,918 of OZ010743.1, forward strand.
ATACTTTCTGATTGTTCCCACAAAGAGTATTATTGACCCAATTGTTTTCTTGACTTGAGATTACAGTCAATGTGGATCGCTACCGTAGAATGCTAATTGACATTCTTTGACAATTTACTCCGATAGACTTTTTTTCTTTAGAACTACGTAAAGGAAAAAGTTTACTGTAATGCCCCGCAAAATAACCCAGCCGTCAAAAATATTTTTCGAGATATTATTATATAAAGTAACAGTTGTGCAAAAATATCTTGGAAAACTCCCTCAAAAGAATGACCCTTTGCAGACAGAGTCAAGATAGGCAACAATATAGTACAAAACAAACTCATTATTACAGTCTAAGTTCCTTAATCGTTTAATTAAAAAAAAAAACAGTGACATCAATTTAGCGATATCTTAAAAACAAAGTCTATGCCAATAAACCAGAAACAATACACATTCTCAAAGCAATTGCGGAAATTAAAAAAAATGTGATTTTCCAGAAAACGGTCGCGGTTTATAAGAACAACCCTCTCCGATTTAGCTCAAATTTTGTACACTTATTTGAGTACCTAAAATATGATTTCATGCCAAATTTCAGACCAGTAGGTCACATAGTTCGCTTTGTAGAGCCAATTGAATTTTACGACAATATTTAAGTTCAACTTTTAACTTTATAAATCTTAATTGCATTTCAGCCTGAAAAATTTTAAAATAGTCTTAACCAATGAGAAAAAACAGTTTTTTTCAAAAAATTATTTCTCAAAAGTTACCACCGATTAAGACTCCAAGTTTTGGGCAAAGACAGCCAAAAGTATGTAATTTAAGATGCTTATATAAAAATTTTCTACACTAGTAGTGGTTTTTGCTCTAGAGTCTCTTGAACGCACAAAACCATTTTTCAATCAAAATTTTTGCACATATTCATTAATATACAGGGTGTTAATGAATAGGGGTAACAAACTTTTAGGGTGGGTAGGGGGGTTTATTTGAGACACTTTTTAATCATAAACTTATAGGCAACCATGTTCACCCTAGAAGCTGCACGTCAAATATTTTTTGTTTTTTCTTTTATACAATATTCGAAATATCTCTCTTAAAAGTCTAAATTAAAAAAAAAAAACAATAGAATATCAAAATTATAGACAATTAAATTGTCCATCTTTTTTGAACAGCATACTGGATCTATCTCTAACCGTACTTATGTCATAAATTAAAGAATAATTTAAAAAAAAAATTTTTTGTTATTTTAGTTAAAAATTATGTTTAAAAGTCAAAAATTAAAAAAAAAATAAAATTTGAAATTAAAGGCCATTCAATTGCGCATTTTTCACTTAATAACATGTTTTAATGTAGCTCCTACCGATTGTGTGCTATTAAAGAAAAACTTCAAGCATTTTATAACCTTAATAAAAAAAAACATTAATAAAATGTTACAAATTTGACAAAATGAAAAAAATATGTACAATACGTCATTTTAAAAGTTTCTTAAATAAAAAAAAAAAAATATAGGCCTAAGCCTTATTAAATTCTAATAATTTTAGTTTACGAGTCTAATTTTATGTTCAAAATTTAAAATATAATAATAATATTATAATTTAAAAAATATATATACAGAGTATATTGATGAAAAGTTTCATGTGGAACCTAATTAGCAAGTACTCATTTGCTTTTTTGGGGACCCAGAGTATGCATCTGACTCAAATCTGGAAGCTAATGATACTTATTAAGTTTATTAATTTTAAAAATTCAATGGTAGTGCGACACGTGTTTTTTTGAATCCTAAGGTCTGAAATTTTTCATGGCATACTTTTTTTTGTATAAAAATCACTTTCTGAGGATGCACACAAAGAAATTCCACAAAAAATATTAAAAACCAGTCCAATATAAAATATTTTGATTAAAAAATGGTTTTGTGCGTTCAAGAGGCTCTAGAGCAAAAACTACCACTAGTGTGGGAAAATTTTATTTAAGCATCTTTTAAAGTACATACTTTTAGCTGCCTTTGCCTAAAATTTGGAGTCTTAATCGGAGGCAACTTTTGAGAAATAAATTTAAAAAAAAAACTGTTTTTTTGCGTTTTCTGCGCGTGCGGAACAAGATAACAAAAATCTGACCGATGTATTCGATTCCTTGGAAAATTTCCCATCCCCTATTCTAAATTTTTTCCAGGCTGAAATGCAATTAAGATAAATAAAGTTAAAAGTTGAACTTAAAAATTGCCGAAAAATTCAATTGGCTCTACAAGGCGAACTATGTGACCTAAAAGTCTGAAATTTGGCATGAAATCATATTTTGGGTACTCAAACAAGTGTACAAAATTTGAGCTAATTCGGAGAGGGTCGCGTGAAATGGAATTGCCCAAATGTTATTTTGTCAATTTAGAAAAAAAAAACAATCGTTTACCTCTTGTTCAAACACCCTTCATAACACTAAATCTTATTTCTATTTTTTAAACATAAAAAAATGTCTAGCATAAATTTATTTGGAACGTCTACAGAAACAAAGGCTTGTAGCAGATCTCGTAGTATTCCAATAAAAATAAATAATAGAAGTAGACGCTAATAAAGCTGAAAGCACCTCTATACTTAAATTTAAGAAAAACCTTGTGGCCAGCCAAAGAAAATTTTTTTGCAATTTTTATTTTAATAATTTGAATAAAACAAACAATTGTATGCTGTATTAGAATATAAAATTACGTTTTCACCAATCAGTTAAAATACAAATATTGTTATTAACAGATGATGCACATATTTTGTTAAGTGTATTAAGAAAAGTTTTCGTTAATTTTATTAAACTTAAGTAATTTTGTTTATTTCTAATCTGTAGACAATTTTATTTATAATCTAAAAATATTTACTGCATAAATATTACAGTTTTCAATTTAATTAATATATTTAAAACATTTTTGCGTACAGCTTTTATTTATTTAAATTTTTATAATTATCCAGGAATGTTTCGCTATAGGTCTTGTTAATAATCTTATAAAAAAATTGATTAATTAAATGTCGATACCACGAAACTATTTTGACTTGTCTGTAATTTTGTTTCAATAAAATGTGCCGTTAAGATTTTAATCGACTTGCTTATTTAAAGAGGAGTTTCGGTGGCAATATCTCATTAAATGTTCCCAGGTAATGGTTTTACTGGTTTGATCTAGTTGTCTGAATTTTTTAGCAAGTTCATTTTATCCATTTGCTTTTTAACGATACTTTCATATTGTATTGATTTATCTTCTAAATTAGTTTCAAATTGAGAAAGAGTAAAAGCTATTATATATTAATTTTATTGATGGAATGATATGAAGTGCTTTCAGTTTGTATTTGATTTATGTGGTTTATTATTTTATTATCTAATGTAGGTAATCCATTTATGAGTTTTTTTCCTGAAGTTCTAAAGTTATACAATAACACTTACATTTAAAACTATACATTACTTATAATAGTAAAAATGTACAAAAATAGATTGAGATTTTTGTAAATATATTTATGTTATGTTAAATAGACAATTCTTTTATGTTGAATAAATTTGATTAATTTCTGTCAAAAAACGTCAAAAAAATAAAACCTTTACTTTACCACACCAGAAATTCTGCACATATGATCTATGACATGCTTTTAGGTAGGTTTAAAGAAATTATTTGAAAGATTGTATTTGCTCACTAAAACACTTTTGCATCACCTGGTTTTGCAACTCACCTCTACACATTAGAAACCAACTACAATAAAATAAAATCATCAAAAGTGATGTGAAGGAAAGCGTGGCGCAGTAGTCTAAGTATCCAACTGCTGCTTCAAAAATCGTGGGTTCGAATCTCTCAACGATTGTCATTTTGAAATTGTTCAACATTATTGGATAAGGTTTATTAAAAGCTTTCCAACAATAATATTCATACTAACCCAAAAAAAATTGTTTCATTTGGTTTTGGGTGGTCCAGTAGAGTTGAAATTGATTTTAGGTTATCTAAACCTCGGATTGCATCAAATTATATTTTTTTTATTTAATGAGCAATTAATAAATCTACATTTATGAATTTTTTGAGATTTTTGCGAGTGCACCACTTTTTATAGTGGCGCACCGCCACTATAAAAAATCGTTTTTTTTTTTACTTTTTTGTCATTTTTTACAGTTTTGGGTAAACCAGAAGAGTTGAAATTGATTTTAAGTTATCTAAACCTCCGATTGCATAAATAATGCTGCGTTATTATACATCATTAGAAAGTTTTTAATAAACCCTATCCAATAAAAAAATAAAAATTCAAAAAGTTGAACCATTTTAAAATGACAGCCAATAATGTAAATTTCATGTTTTTTTTTTTCTAAAATAAAAAGCTGAAATTAAAAAAAATAATCCGATTAATTTGATAGATTTCATCCTTCTGAAGATGATGAAGTTTGTCCATAGTCTCTATTACTAACCGTTTTTAAGTTTTGATTTTTTAGTGCAAAAAGTCTTAAAATTGTGAAATAGTTTGATAAAGGTAGTTTTTTTACCTTCACCAATTTTGATGAAAATTAGTTTACTGACTAATTTTGATGCTAGGAATACAAATCTGACATTTAAAACTTTGAAAAAAAAATTACTTCAATTATTTTTTGTCTCGTAAAAAATACGATAAATCGTGTTTTGAGCTGTCAAATCATTGCAAATTGATGAAAACATTATACCTAGGATACCCTATGTAAAATCTTCCGTAGAATCCGAATTTCAGTACTTTGAAAGCTATAAATGCTTTGCAGAGTCACAAAAGCAAAACAAAACAGTATAAATGGCAAAAAAGTCAAAAAATCAATTTTTAACAGTCACGCACACCACTCGCAAAAATTTCAAAAAAATCATGGATGTAGATTTTTTAATTACTTATAAAATTAAAAAATAAAATTCTATGCAATCAAAGGTTTAGATAAGCAAAAGTAAATTTTAACCCTTCTGGAATTTTTTTAAGGGTTGTATACAGAATTTGAGGGGCTGAAAAAAATTGTGTTGAAAGACCACTTCCATGTTTTTTTTTTAAGTTTTTCATTCAGGTGCAGAGAAAAAAATAAAAACGAAAAAATGCTACTTTTTGCCCCCTATAGAAAAGGGGGTGGTATCAAAATTTTAAAATTTTACCAAACATGTTTTTTTGATGCTAGGAAAGTAATTTTTAAGGTAATTTGGATATTCGTGATGGGGGGCATTTCACCTATGTTAACCGAGGGGACCGTTTAAACTTAGCTTGCAAGACAAAAACTTTGAACTTGTTCCATTATTTTATTTAAATAGACACAAGTTAGAGAATGCTTTCTTTTTCTTAAGACAGCCATAACTCCGTTATTGCTCGCGTTTAATTAGAAGATGCACTAATGCACCGTAGTTGGTGTTCAAATTCTCAAACTCTGATGAGTTTGTATAATTATAATACAAAACTCTTGTCAGCACTTCTTAAGCCCATATCTTGATTGTGGATGAAAATTCTTAAAAAGACTATGACTGGGTTTAGTCGCAAGACTACCAATACTATTTTCTTCAATTTCTGGCACAATTAATATACAAAAACATAGAAAACAAAACAAAAACTAAGACAAAATTTAACCCGTTCCATGAGCAACACAAATAAAAAGATGCACTTATAATACTTCGCTGATAAAAAAAAAACGTAGCCCTTTAATATGATTGTACATTTTGACTAAAAGCAAATGTTAATACTTTTAAATCAAGTCCAATTTTACATACTTAAAAATCGCAAGTAAGTTACGTATAAAAGCGTTTCGTCATATTGAGCATGTAAATTAAAAAATTGTTGGTCATAGTGCCATTAGGAAGAAATCATTTTAATTATCAGTAGGTAAATCTGCAATGCATGTATACTTGCCGCTATATCCCCATAGCAAATAATAAGAAATAAAATTGTATTTATACCAAAACAACAAAAAAAATCAATATAAATTAAAGCCATTGAAAAAATTTGATGAACATCAACATTGGAGTCAGTCTTTGGTAATGAGAGAGCTAATGAGATTCTAGGTTACCAGTAGAGGGTTAAACTAAAATCACTGCACTTAATCGTTAATAGAGTTTTTGCACCTCAACCTGGGGTATTACCAGTCAGATACCGCAATATACAACCAACATATATGGTTGATAATTTTATGCTAACCATCTTGAGCCAGCAATCCTCCAATATAAAACCCCTTGCGTAGGAAATAGCCACGCATGTGCATCTCGCATCCTGCATAAGCTTCATAAGCTGCACAAAAGCTCTGTTAAAACAACTGTTAAGATTTGCAAATCTTTCCAGAAAGTCGCACGTAATAATCGGCTATTTTAAAGTTTAAGCATTCATTGTCTCATTTTCCTGCCTGCAATCGGTGGTATTAAACCATCGTACACATAACGCATGGTACGTATTTCCTGTTAGTAAAGTGGCAAAACTCTTAAGAGACAGTGAGGCCCAAAGTTCAGGCCTCTTTTATAAACTTTTTATTACCCCGCTATTCACAATATCTTTAAAAACAAACTAATAACAACTGTCTCAACAAGAGCTGATCTTAGTATGTTAATGTGTGCCACTACCAAAATGATATATTATAAAACTAGCGTTTATACTTTCATACTCCGAGCTCTTAGACTATAATGTGCATTATATTTGTTGCAGTTTCATTGTATAATAGTTGAAATTATTTTTAGAGCTACAATAAAAACGTAATTTTGTTATGTTGTTTGTGCAAAAGGGCATCATTGTGCTAATATCACATATCATGTATGATCGCCAGAAGGATATCATTTTACAATTCTCCCAAATAATCCTCTAGAAATATATTATAAATCTTGATATTGCTTACAATGTTGGATTGTCTTTTCATCCAGTACAGCTTAACGTGCAAACAGATTGACATTCTAATTTTTGCTGTGCTGTAATCTAAATCTTGTTTATAGCTAAAGCTGCTATTTTGCTGTTCGTTAAGGTTTGCAAATTTTGCTAAATTCTTTTCGGGTTTCTACTGACATCGATCCAGAAATGATCCCGTCAATTTCGGCTTAGAAAATAGTCGTTTGCTAAATATTGAAATAACTAATCTTGTAAGTAGACTCCAAAGCTTTAGGTTATTTTAAATCCATCAAAGCAAGTTTCTAAGAGCTTATCATTATTTATTATTTAAGTTTTGCTTCAGCTGTTTTTTAACAGCCTCTTCCAGAAAAGAGCAAAGTCTGCCAACTCTGCAATGCTGCCACTGTCACTACCTCCTCATCATAAATGTCAAAGGGTGGCAAGCAAATTGCCTCCATGACTGTCGTTAGTTACAATTATTCGCATGCCGCCTGTTGTACTTAAAATGTTTTCTGTTTGGTTCTTAGCCACCACACCAATGCTCCAAAAATGCGCATAGGTTTAATGAGAGTTGTGTACAACCATAGTAATATCTTTAAAAACAGTTTCCATGTTTTGCCAAAAGCTCGCCACATTATCAGAACAACATGTATACTTTTTCAAATCTGGTATGTTTTGGTAGATTTAATTGCTCCAGTTTCCTTTTTTTGAAAAATAAACTCATTCGTTTTTTTGAGAAATAATCTCAAGAACCTGTTCCTGTGCCAAGATTGTTATTTCATCTATGTATAATTGTGTACACTGTCTACTACTATGTTTCACAGTAGCGGTGATAGTACACACATAGCTTTTAGTTTTTCTGACCACCGTGTCTTCCATAACCCCGTTGCAAGAAGCGTGTGTGTTAAAAATGTAGTTTCTATTTGTCTATAAATATCCCAAAGATAGACATTTTGTCCCGTAGCAACCTCTCAATTCAATTTTTTACAAGATAATACTAGCAGAAACTCTAAAGTTTTAAAATCGTTAATAATGCATTCATTATCTAGCATACAGAACTTAAAATAAAATTAGAAAATAGAAGATAAAACTAGCTAAATTGCAACTACAACCTAACCTAACCAAACCTAACAAGCCTGCAATCACATTAAATTTTTGTAGTATATGCCTTTGTGCCTCTTCATTAGCAACTGGTCAAAAGTCCAAACCAGTCCAAACATTCGTTAGACTAAGTAATTTAAAAACCCTCCAAAAACGCCTTCTTTTGTTTAAAAAAAAACATTAGAACGCCGAGTATTGTCTAGGTTTAGATGTTGATTGCAAGTTAAATAATCCAATAATTCAAATTAAAATTCCTGAAATAAGTAGATAAGAAAAACTTCATGTGGAACATTTTTTTAAATTTTTTCTTTAATAGCACAGGATCAGTAGGAGTTACATTGATGGCCTTTAATTTTAAATTCCAAATTTTTTTACTTTTAAGCATATTTTTAACAAAAATTAAAAAAAAATCTTGTAAAGGTTAAAACTACGGTTTTTTAATTAAATATATTCGTGATATTGAAGTACATAGAAAAGTTGTTTTATTTATTCTATATATTATTACTATATTATATTTACGTATTATTACTATGGTACACAATATTATTAAAACAGCTTATATGAAATTAAATTTTATTATATAATAATTTTAGAAATAATTAAATTAGTTTGAACTAACAAAGTTATATTGTATACTGCATCTATAACCAATATTGTATTAACTATACACTTTGTAACATAATGCATTTATAATAAATATACTTCCCCTTAATTAAAAAGCAATTAAAACGCAAGAAAATAAATAAAAACGTGAAAAATTCATTTAGGATGTGTCAACGAACGAACATTAAAAAAAAAATAATTATTCATAACTACATCGTATCTGTGCCAGGCTTTTCGTCATGAAACTGTTAAAATAACTAACCATTAAAGATGTGTTGAGGCAATAAAATATTAACGTTAATATTTATCTATTTAAATTATTACGTGTGCTCGCGGTGCGTCCTCTTAACTGTGTAATTACACACGTTTACCTGCCCATTTAATAAGCAGAAATTGATTTTCGCAGCTTAATTATCATCCTGAAATTACAGCTATTAACGAGCGCATATTTTGGATTGCACATATTTTCTCATAATGGGTGTATATTACTCAAACCGTTTATGAATGATATATCGCCTAGCATTTCATTTAAAATATAAATGATGAAGAATGACTACTCTTATAATTCATTTTTTTAATAAATAAGATTTCTAATTTGCATGCGGTTTAAATAATTGCAATCCAATAAAAACGTAAATTATTTTTCCATATGTTTTGTTATAATATAAAGTAATAAAAACAGCAGTAGAATTTTACTAGCTGCCGTTTTGTGCGGTTGAGCAATAACAGCCGCTCATTTTTTACCAGATATAGATATGCACTAGTATGAAAATTACATAACAATCTTTACCTTTAACAGCAGGCGAAAAACGGAATTACACAACGAAGTGATGGAATCGCTTACCTGCAACAGAAGAAGAAAACACGTTATTAATAAAAGGATATTTTATGTACCATTGTTCAGGTATTATTTTGTTGGCATCCATCAAATATACACCTTATATTTAGTAGTAACGAAACACTTCCAAACCATAAAAACATTGCATATCTAAATGTGGTTGCTTCATCTATCTACACGGCGATTATTAAATAAAGATATTTTCGAATAAAATGTTTAATTCAATAGATGAATAATTATTATGCAAATTTGGAATGGAATTGTTTACATTAAATTATTTTTTAATATATAAAACTTCCATGCAGACATTTAAAAAAAGGTAATGTATCAATCCTACTTTTAAAAATTAATAATATTTATGACAATCAAATTTATTTCAAAATTAACGCAGAATTGATACAAGAACGTTTTTAAAATGTTAAAGTAATAGTACTACAATTTTCTATAACTAATATGTTCATAACAACAATGCTATAAGTATCGAATCGAATTTAAAGCTTAGACAATAAATTGAATAATATTTACATGATAGCAGATTTTAGTTAATTTTTTTAACTAGATCAATGAAGGTTTGCTGATTTTAAGATGAGCAGTAATAATTGGACATGATAAAACCTATGATGAATCCTAATCGTACAAACAAATGCTAATATATAAATATGTATATCTAAAATGATAAGCTCATTTTGCTATGAATACAGCGCCAAAGATTGCCGAAAAAACTACATTGATCTAGTAACAAATATTTTTGTTAAAACAGTTATCAACAACAAGGTAGTGCTTTTTTAAATTACTAATCACTTGAATTGTAGAGAACTCTTGCATCGCTCAACATTTTGAAAGATGTCATACCTATATATAATCTAACTACTTACAAATAAAACTTTACTGCGACCTCTCAAACGCACCCAGCCCTGAAATTCCAACACCATCATTTAATATCCAACCAAACACAGACTAGACATCGTTTATCACTTAGTAAAAGTATCAAAGTCTAAAAAAGACACAAAATACTACCCATCTAGACAACATAAATATCTCTACATTACAACAACAAAATAAAGAGCAATACCATAACAGTAACAGTATTTTCTTAAATATATGCAAAACATTTTAGTTAGTGCTCAATGCAACTAGCTTTCAATACTTGCTTCTAATTTCTTAAAGTTATAATTCAAGTTTCCCAGCCTATTTTACAAAAAAAAGTCCACAAATTGCTTTAAAATATCAAACGGCAACGTTAACTTAGTTCAGAATGTAGACGGATAGACAATTGTTATAAATAATACTTTAATTTAATAAAAAACTTTAGAGATTATTAATTCTCGGTGGGGACAATTTCTTTCAATGTATATTTCCATGCTTGTTTTGTAAAATATTAGGAAAAGTTTTTTAAATTTTTATTAAAAAAAGGATTATATTAGAAATAGAGAATTTCATGCCCGTATATTTTATTCATTGTTTCGACGTAGTTTCGCTGTTTGGCTATTCCAATTATATTGACCATGTGTTGGTGGTCTATTTTATTTACAAATTTTAAAATAACTTTTAATGTGTTTGTTTGTCTTTTTTAAATGGAAAATTGTATAATTTTAAATTGGTAAGTGTTTTAAAAGTTTTAATTTGGTTGTTCTGTTTTTTTGTAATTGTTTTATTTCTGCATATGTACTGATTGTATTTTTAAAAAAATTGTTTCACCATAATTTTATTTGTAGTTTTTGCTGATGAAGGATTTTGAAAAAATCCGAAACGTTCAGATCCAATTTTAGAAATTAATAAAAAAATTCTAATAATTATATAAAATAATAATTTATTGTCCTACCTGGCCACTTCGAAAGAAGAAAAATCTTTTTAACACTAATCAAATTCAAGGACGTAGAATAAACCCACAACAAAAATCAAAAACAAGTGTTTTTTAAAATTCCACATAAAGATTTGTGAATAAGCAAAATGTCAGCAGAATAGATTTCTCAGCTTTTGCAAAAACTTGACTGTATATCCCAAGATAAAGACTTGTTCAATAGAATTGTAACTAGTGATAAAACCTGGGTACATCACTAAGACTTTCCTACAAAACAAGAGTCCATGTAATAGGTTTACAAAAGCTTCACCACCAAAAAAAGCAAAAACGCAATTTTCTTCTCTTAATTGAGTATATGCCAAAAGAGAGTACAATAACAAAAATTCCTACAAAAGGACAATTAAAAACTTAAAGCAGCAATACACAAATAAAAACCACAAATATACTCAGAAAACTTCTAGACGACAACTGCAGAGTGTCTAAAGCACAACTGATTCAAAACGTAATTATTGAATTAGGCTTTAAAAAATACAAAATCCACCATTCAGTTCCGACCTTGCACTGTAAATAATATCTTTTTCAAAAAAAAAAAAAAAAAAACACTTTAAAGAGCGTCACTTTTTAGTCGTATTTGGCAGTATTACCACAAGATTTTTTTTTTCAAAAACATAGCTTTTCTAAAAAAAACGTTAGAATAAGTGTGTTGCTATTAATGGTTCTTTCGTTAAAAAATAAAATTTTGTTTGTCATGTAACTTCTTGCTTTCATAGCTAAGTGAATAACATAAAAACTTCACTCAGCAGAAATCGTTTTTAAAGGTTGATCTTAGTGTAACGAGAACAATGACTAGAGAATCATAAACATAATATCAACACAAAAAAATGTATAAACTGTACTCATAAAACAAGCAATCAATACATTTAAGATGAAAGGGATGTTATGTAATATAAGAATTGCAAGTAATATAACATCGCCATAACAATCTTCAATCATCAAAAAAGCAAAAAGAAAATATTAGTTCCTGAATCAACACTAAAAATACAGTAACATTGTCAAACCGTCAAAAGATAAGCTTTTTATGGTGTTACCTACACTACGGGATCGTGGTTTACCATCAACAATTGTGTATCACCAAGAAGAAAAAGTTTATAGTACTGCAATTTTTGCACAATCCGTTCGCCGAAAACGCGGATTAATATCAAAGAAACCTACTGCTTGTTGCACACTTGCTCCCAGCTAATCACGTTGAGTAACTACGATTTGCTCAAAAACATAGAGATTCTACAATAGAACCATAGAACTAGTATTGTTTAGTAACAAGTCTCCTTTTTGTTTGCGTTCACAAGATAGTCCAGAAAAACGGGTAAAATTTTTTCAGGGTGTATTTCCGAGAATAGCATTTGGAGAGGCAGTATAATAGTGTAAGCTGGTGTTTTAAGGTACGCAAAATCTAAGCTTGTTTTCATTGAAAATATTACCATGATAGCTGCTTAGTACATAAACAAGAAATTAATTGATCCCGTCGAACCATTTGCTCCATTCGTAAGTGAAAATTAAATACCTTATCGTGAGAAATCAAAAAAACATTACGGCTCAAATGCATTCAAAGTTTACTGCACTATATGAACAAGCATTAAGAATTTGTAGAGGTAGTATATACTATTATTCGCATTAATTGTGTGAGAATGTAGATAAACAACCTAGACAATAAAAAAATAAATTTGGTAATTTACTGTTTTGTAACTTCTTTTATTGAATAAAATGTATTTTTTTTATTTCCCATTCTTAATTTATTGATAATCTTTTGGCAGAAATGTATTAATGTTTTCTTCATTTAATAGTTAAACTATGAGACAAGTGAGTAAGAGAAACCTTAAACAATAACGGCAATTTTTGCATAGAAGACATTTTACTAAGTGAGCTAATTGTACAAAGACCGAAATTTTACAAAATTAAATTGGTAATTTAATGTTGCGTTTAAAATATTCAAATAACTATTATAGTAAACATTTTAAAAAATGTGATTCTACCAGCATCTGACCCAGACCTGCAAACAGCGTCTGTACCTAGATTGGACGACTGAAACAACTCTGAAAACAAGATTCTCCAACACGTTCGGTAAGAGCAAAATTTTAACTGTCATTGACCCACAAATCAAATAAAATTTCAAAACAAAAATACCCCAGGTGAATAGAGATAAAAATCCTGAATCCTACAAATTAATCTGGCTCACAAAGCCTAGAGGAAGCAAGAAATTGTTAAATAACAAATGAAGGCCAAACACAAAAAGATAACCAAACTATTCATTGCAACGTACAAAATAAGAACAATAAGGTATGAAGAAGACAGGAACTGGAAAAAAAACTGAATCACCTAAATAGAATCTTTTGGGAGTTAGCAAAACACGGTTACCAGGCAAAAATATACGACACTAAGAGCGAGGCACGTACTACCAACAAAACTCCGATATTATTGCTCACAATGTCGGAATCGCGTTTTTTTATTAATAAAAGAGTAAAACATCTAGTACCAAAATGTGTGCATATTTAGACAGAACCATATAATCACACTTAGACTCTCAACAAGATACACAATCCAACTTATCCAAGTGTATGCTCCTACTAGCTCCTCATAAAATGAATGTATAGAACAGTTATACAAAAATATTTCTAAACTCATACAGTTAGAAAAGACACCGTTTAATCTAGTCGTCGGAAACCTTTACGCTACGGTAGGTAGAAAAGATAATAAAACATTGGAAACTTTAGAATAAGAGTTAAGTGCAGAGTAAATAAACATAGGTAAGCTCAAATAAAAAAAATCAAATATAAAATAGATTACATTATCTCAAACAAGAAACATTGTTGATTGAATGTTTCAGTAATAAATAGATTTCGTATTTGTAGCAACCACCGACTAGCAAGACCAACCCTAAAAATCAACACCGCACTAGAGACCACCTTCTTCAGTATCATGAAAAGTTTAAGAAAAAACTACAAATAAAACTCGCTAAAGATATGTACGATTACTAAGATAAAAAAAAAACTAAATAGAGACCTTAACAACACCATAAATAAAGTAGTTATAAAATATATTGAAAACTAAACTAAAAATTCTAAAAGTAATAGAGCAATTGTTTACGCAATTATACTAAAGTCTACCAACAGAAATTACCAAAAACTACAGAGCAAATAGTTCGTAATATAACTCCAAAGAAATGCCAGAAAAAGTACAGAAGAACTAGAAGCTGCCCTTTAACAAATGAGCAATCTCCTGAAAAAAATCACGAATGACATCATTGGTGTAGTACTACTGGAAGCTGTCCGCACTTTGTTGAATCGATGATTGTTGGTCAAAGAAAAAATTCCAACCAATTGGCAGGATGCAGAAGTATGCATAATACATAAAAAAAACTTTATAAAACTTTTATCGGACCTGTAAATTACTGACCAAAATAACTATTATCGGACTAACAAACAAATTGGTTTTTTTATCAATAGCACGGCAGACCATCTGCAAACAATACAAACCTTGATTCAATATAGCTATGAGTAGTAATGACTGCAATGTCTAATGCAAAAAACAATTTGAAATACACCAAAATAATAAAGAACATCTACCAAAATGCAACCTTTCATGTCAAATTAGACAAAGATACAAAAAACTGACGTCCATAGAAATTAATCAAAGCGTTCGATAATACATTGACTTCCAAATTATGTCTCTTGCTATAGAAAATGTTTTTAAAAACCCCAACTACAATAAAAAGGGCGTTATTATAGATAGTAAAAACTTGACACACTTGCAATTTGCAGACGACATAGTTCTGATTGGTAACCAAGCTTCCAAGAAAACCGGACTAAACATGAACTTTAAAAAGACAAAGAAAATAAGCAACACCAACCAACTAATATCTAAATGACAATAACACCAAAATCGTAGCAAAAAATATATCTACCTAAGACACCAAATTAAACTAAACAAAGAAAACCAAACTACCAACATTTTCACACGGGTGAAATAAATGTGGACTGTATTTGGAAAATGAAGATATATTCTAAAAAACAAAAACATCAAAACTTGCTTAAAAACCAAAGTGTTTGATGCATCTATACTATCTATAGCAATAATGACATATGAACTAGAAGCAATCACCTTAATAAAAAAAGCAAACAAGTAAGAATGACGTAGAGATCTATAGAACGCACAATGCTCAACAGAAGCTAAAGAGAAGAAATTGGAAGATGCCTATGTCCAGCAGTAGATTTTGCATCTCTGAAGAAGAAACAGAAGATATGTTTGTAAGCCAACATAAAACTCAAAAAACAACAGGTATTAAAAATGTTGTGACTAGAAGATGACGATTTGGGATTATCAATGCCACCTGTTTAAGAAAAAGCTATTTTGTAGACTGATTAAATATCCTGGATTCATAAATCCTAGATTTATTTACTTAAATTTATATTAAAGTTTGTGGAGTATATAGTAGTTTACTTATGCTACATAGACCTTGTTTGTATCTGTAAAAACTAATTGTCATTAATTATTTATCAATTTCAATCATCATTTATTTTATATTTATTATAAATTCGAACATTACCTGTTACCAAATGTCAGAATTAAAAACTGATACACTAATAAACAATCCAAGATTGATCTTGGGTAGTTTCAAGATTATTTAAATCTAAGATTATATTGACGGTTTCATAGTTTTTAAATCAATCTAAAAAGTAAGCAAGAAATATATTGGCCGATCACGACTAAAATCCCCATCACGTTATCTGTGAATTGGGTTAGAGCCAATTAACGATTTAAAAAATAAATCTCGGATTCATGAATCTAGAATCAATCCAAGATCATAATCTCTGACTATTAGGGGCATTATTGTATTTTGCATCCCGTTATAGAATTTTGCTTTGTTTCATTTTTACACTTATGCCCGTACTAATAATCAGAGATTAATTCTCGGATTCATGAATCCAAGATTCATGTAGCAACATCAATCAAAAACTCACAATCATAAATAGGGTCGTAAATGAAAAAAGTTTAAGAGGCCCTGATATATACTAACAAACATTTTTTATTTTAACCATTTTTTTAGTCTAATAATGGTGCCAAAACATCGAAACCGGTTGCAAATTATATGAATTAAATAATATACAATTTTTCAACATATTTGGAAAAAGTTTTTCTATTGCCCCAGACGTAATCAATGTACTGCAAAACATCGCAAATCTAATCTCTCAAAAAATATCTTTCAAAATTAAATACTAAAAAGGTATAAATAAAATTTCATCTATCAATCTAAAAAAATGAAGTTAAGAATTAGCTCCCATTCTGACTAAAATATTTGCATAATTATATTAAAAATATATTCTTAAATTGTACAACAATTTTCCAACATTTTAAATGCTCAACCTATACCTAACCTGTTCAACAGTTCAGAGAAATATATTAGTTTACATATTGTCAAGTTTTTAGAACAAAATAACTTTATCTTAAATACCCAATATGGATTTCGATCAAAACGTTTAACAACAGATCGTTTGACAAATATAATAAAAAATCTGTAGTAGCTCTAGACATTTGCTAGAGTATGAATCCTAATTTTACTAACAAGATCCATTGTATAAGTCTTGATTACTAATCAGTAATGCTTTCTTAACAACAGAAAAAATGTAGTTAAAATTGATGATTTCAACTCTGACCAAAAAACATAAATGCTAGTGTCCTTCAAGTTTATGTTCTTTCAACGAATCTATTTTTGATTTAAATTTATAAACTTCTTTTTGCACATAGCACCCTTCACACTTCATATTTTCCAAAAACTTAGCAGAGCATCTTGAAGTTTATAGATTAGAATCTGTCGCATCTTTAAACAAAACTTCTTATTGTTCTAAAGTCAATAAAATATTAGACTAAAAAACAAA
Source organism: Tachinus rufipes (assembly GCA_963932245.1). Taxonomy (NCBI): domain Eukaryota; kingdom Metazoa; phylum Arthropoda; class Insecta; order Coleoptera; family Staphylinidae; genus Tachinus; species Tachinus rufipes. Next base: position 87,801,979 of record OZ010743.1, read on the forward strand.
TCTATATCAAAATTTTCTTCAACTTCTCATCTTGCTTCAAAAGTATATAGAAAACTAATATCTCTTAATCAATTTTACAGATTCTTTTACTTCTGTACAACTTTTTTATATACGCTCCTGTACTGAAAAAAAAAACAATAAAAAATAAAAAATAAAAAATAAAAATACAAATATTTATTTGTAATACAAGGTTTGCGAAAAATTCTAACAATTATTCACAGTTCAGACATGTAAAACCCAAACTTTTAAGAGAAGTTTTTTTTAACCAACATATCGACAAATAAAATAAATATTTTTCAAGAATTATAATCAGCAACTATTCAACGACAATGCACTACTTAAACTTTGTCTTTAATGTGGCACTTTTAACAAGTGTGTTGTGACATATTGAGTAACTCCTAAATATCACATTTAGTATCTGAAAAAAAAAAATTGCGTCATTGTAACCAACCTTTGACATTTTGTCAGTAATTGTTAATAAAAAATAACAAGATTTTGTTGTTTTTGACAATCAAAAGCCTGTTGTATTAAGTAATTGTTTTTAAACAGTTGTCATGTAATCTAGTCATTCAAGTATTAAAATAGTAATAAAATATAAATATATAGATTTATTAACCAGTAATTATTTGTAGTAAATATTCTAAAGTAGTTATTGGACAAAAAAAGTAATTTATGTAGTTCATTAGACATGTGTTACTACATGACGAAATAAAAATAAACCAACTAAGAAATCAACTCATACAAGCCCTCAATACCAGTAACCTCAATGACAATGAGAGAAGAATGAACCCAGTCTTTTTATTTTATTTATTATTAAAAATACACTATCATTTTATTTTAATTTTATTATTGCTACATAGTCATAATTTTATTTAATGTATGTGTTTATGTATATTAAGATCATTTACAAATTATATTTTATTTTAGAAATGAATAAAACTCAATAAATCATTAATTTGCACCCTGAAATAATAAGTTGCACCAAATTATTAGGTCGTATTGTATTAATAAAATAATAAATATTTTACGTAATTCTAAATATACAGATAATAATTTTAAAGTAGGTTTATAGTAAAGATTATATTATGTTGATTGCTTTACTTATTACCAACAAAATTATTTCCTTTGCTTATATACTAAAAATATAAATTAAAAAAATTAAATTGCATTAAAATTAATTGCTAATTAATTTTTTTTCAATAATAATATTTTATATAAATAATAAAGGTATTTAGTTTGTTATATAAAATTGTGCATTGATGCAATGGACACGTTTCATGATTCATACAAATAAATTATCGTAGAGTATGCATTAAAAATCAATTTCCATACATATAATATAATATATAAATAGATAGAATTTCCTGCTGTCCGCAGGAGTAGAAAAAAAAGAGCGTACCGTAATTAGATTTGCGTCAAAACACTGGGCGCCCAGGCGTAACGCATGGTACGAGCGCCGCATATCTGCGAATAGCCAAACTACAGACGGCCAGCATAAAAGTTACGCGACCTTTCAAGGCAGTTTATTGACCCGAGTGACGTACGCGGAAATAAACGTCACTGGCACAACGACTGCGGATGCCAGCAACCCGAGTTACAGCCGTACACAAACATAGCACGGACAGAGAACGCCAAATGGGGCTCATCGAATGCTAAGCGAGACAGATGGATCTACTTCAAGCGCGTTCGATGTGAAAAAAGCGCGCGCTCTCCTCTCGCTTCATCACCTATTGGCAGTGCGCGCGTTACGCGACTTCAATGTAAAGGATGGAGCTTGATAAGCGTTACGAAATGTCAATATAAACAAAACAATTTGTATTGTGGTTTTATAGAATTTACTATTTTCACACTCAATATTTAAAGGCATTCTTTATTTAGTTTCTACTTTATTATTATTATGTTAAATTTTACAACTTAAAATGAAAAGTAATTAAGAACATTATTCTGCATTAAAATATAATATATTCAATTAATATATATTTTTATATTTTTATAGTTTAAATATTTAATACTTAGTTTAGGTTTTTTGCATATCAGATTAAAAAGGCTAGTTTTCTAACTGTATAAAGTGTTAAATACTTATTATATTCATTCTAAATGCATTAGTTGTACTGTATTAAAATGTATAAATTTTGTAAGAATGAGTTTTTGAATAAATATATGTATTATAAAAATAATACAATACATAACTATAACAAACTAAAGATAACAAAATAGATTTTCCCATATAATGTAAAAGGTTCTAGACAGGATTTAAATATAATTATAAATATCTTAAATAGGTATGAGAATAATAATAAAACTGATACCAATTGAAATAATGTTTCTTTACTCAAGATTTTTAGGTATTATTATATGAAATAAATTAATATTCAAAGAAATTATTATTTTCATAATAAAGTTATTAGTAGATATTAGTTTGTTTAAATATGTTATCAAATTGATATAATCACAAACAAAGTTTTAAAAATTTGACATTGATATGAGAAGTAATTTTTAATGGAATGATTTTTTATGGTAAATTTCTAATAATTTGTCAATAACTATTTCACAAATTTTAGTATATAAGGAATTTTATGTTTGATTCTTAATACATTTAAAAAAAAAATGTTTGACGATAACAACTCTCAATTTGTTTTCAAATAAGAATATAATTTCAAGTTCTAGTTGAAAAAGTGTTTTTAAATATAAATGAAAAGCTCGAGGAAAAGCTCTAATGATAAAATCAAATCAGATAATATTAAATTCAACTCAATATGTAATATTACTAGCCATTTTATAAAAAAGTTCAATTGTTTCGGTGTTGATTTATTTGACAAAAAACTATTTTTAGTATAATTTCCGCAATAATGATGGTATTCTCGTTTTTTGGTTTAAACTGCATTTCAAAAGTATTTATTTCGTTTAAAACTATGTGCCATTGTAAATAATAACATTAATTGATTGAGTTGAATAATATAACTACCATATTGCAATAATAAATGTTTAAAAATTAAATTATCTTATGTTTTTAATTTTGGTAAGCAAGGGTACCATGCTAGGAACAAAGCGAAGGTCGCCGTTGTGTCCGACTAAAACGCCATTTCAATTAAAAAAAAAACTATTAAACTATTCGTGTTCCACGTTATTCAGTATATCACCATCTTAGTGATTTTGATAGGGGCAAAGAAGCATGTTTACATCTGGACGTAGACCTAGACCTGACCAAGATATCAAAATCTTCGTTTTTTAGCCCTAAAAATTGCCTACGATTAAATTATCAGAGTATCAATGGCTACTCCTTACAGAAAAATATGTACGTTTAGTCGTTCATTCTTGTGTCAACCTTTTACTCCACGTAGGGTTGCCAACAATGTCATTTTGACCCAAAGTCATCGAGTTTGACAACCATTCTTTGGGGTTCAGGTTTGACGTCCATTTCATCGGGTTTTCATTAAGTAAGGCCAAAAGGAAATACAAATGATCAAATTATAAAAAAAAATTAGACAAAAATATTACCTGTATGCCGTGGGTATACAAATCAACACTGCATACTATTAATACTATTACACATTTAGAACGTAAAACATCTAAATTTTCAATTTGCCAATAAAAAAAGATGCTTTCACTAATACCTTACTAAAAAAATGGTTTAGGAGTGATAGCATATGATAGCCTTTATCGTTTAATTTTTGTACAAAGATGTTAAACTGGTATATTACAAACACGCAGCCGATGTCAAACTCAATTTTCAGCAAGATAATGCTCGCCCTTACAACTCATAAAGTAGCCAGCTGTACTAGCAAAATGTCATATTTAAGTTATGTTTGAAGTCATCTTTTGACAATAATTTTTTTACCATCTGGAATCAAATTCGTTGTTAACTGCTACCAGTAAGTGAAACCTATCCCCATCTTTGCTAAGCTGATAGATAGACGCTACAACTTCAGAGTACAAAAAAATAAATTATTAAGAAGTGAACTATTTGAATTGCACAATATTTCTCACATTGCCAACTTTTTTGATGTTTTCATAAAAATTATCGTTCTTTGACTATTGCACTTCTAAAATTTCGGGCGGTTTCCCATCTAATTGTATGTCAAGTTGCTTAGCTACTTAAAAACTAATAAAAAAACTCAAAAAAGCGGTTCACAAAAAAATATCGAAACACCAAATTGCGTTCAACTTAGACGTTTTATTAATAACATTGCTATGGTAGCAGAAAGTGTTGAAGAGAACCAAAAAAACCTTAGTTTGCCGACGTCCTCAACAATTGAATATTTCCAGAACCAAAAATTTTAAAATAATATAAATATATCTAAAAAAAATGACAGCAGTGTATGAGAAAAAAATGGTGTAAACAGTTCAAATAAGACAAGAATCCATGCATGATGAAAACCTCTGAAAGCACAAAGTGACAAAATCATTAACAAAGATTTGGTGTTGATTGACCGCAGAGTAAAAGTTTGTTATTGCTAGAGAAATAAAAGTATCAAAAACAAGTGTGTTAAAATTCTACATAAAAATTTAACAATGGATTCTTAAGCTGCTCAGTCCAAAATAAAAACTGAGTGGAAAACTAATTTACAACAAAGGTTTGACTGCTGTATCCCAAGATAAAAACTTCTTCTATACAAATAAAAATGGATAAGAAGCCTGAATGCACCACTAAGATTCTACCACAAAACAAAAGTCCGTGCAATAAGTTCATAATGGCTCTACACCACTCAAAAGACAATGACGCAATTTTCTACGCAAAAAGTAATAGGTATAGTTTTCTTATGGGATTCTCTTAATTTATCATATGCTGCCGAAGGGACTAAAATAACGGAGAATATCTACAAACACACAATTAGGAACACAATTATGCTGAGAAAACTCTTCTTCTGCAGACAACTGATATGAGATACATAATGCACAAATTGTTAAAATAACAGTCAATAAATGCGCCTTTAAAGAATTACATCCCCCTGGCAGTCCAATCCAAAACTCAAAAAACACTTGATAAAGTGTCGTTTTTACTAAATAATTTGGAAAACAATGTAAAGTCGTATTTTGCAAAACCACAAAAAATCTTTAGTATGTTAACTAAAAAAAAAATGACGGCATTAATGGGTCACCAAAATCATGCAATTTTGGCCAGAAACAATTCATAATCCAAAAAACAACATCAATGTCACAATAACGACATCGGTGAAAAAATAGTAGTATCTTACATGTTTATTTAATTATACAAACGTCATCCATAGTGGTAAAATTAAATCAAATTATAAAATTGATAAAAAAATTAAAAGTAATAAAAATAACCTTATTCAAAATATTAGTGATCTAACAACAAGTAAAAGTGCCTATTCTACCTTACAAGTGCTGCACCTTACTCCATTTTTAGAGCAAAAGTTTTCATTTCATTTTTCATTTTGGTTTCACCATACCTTCAATGATGCAAGTAATAACCATTTTCCGTTGTTAATTCGTATAATACAAAGTAAAAAAAGAAAACCTTCCTCAGTCAGTTTTTGAATTTTATTGATTTGTTTAAAAATTGCAACTTTTGTGTACTTTTTGTATACAATAGCATCGGCGCTACATTTATGTTCAGTTAAAGATAGTTAACTGTTTTCTCACATAATTGCTGTTATATGACCCAGCAACCTTCTATTATAGAAATTTGCTCATTTATCTTTCAAAATATTTAAGTTTTTTGCATAAAACAGAATTACAATCTTTTACCTATTTTGCTATTTACAAAAAGCTCTTTTTCTTATTTTTTTTAATTTACATCTTCTATGCACAGTTTCCATCTGTTCACAACTTCTTTGTCATTATTTTATTCTTAGACAAATAATGAAAATGCTACAGTAAAGATACAACTCTACTTAACCTTTAAAATTTTTATTCATGTATATTCCTCCCAATCCAGATCGTATGTGATTGATCTCTTTCAAGTCATTACTTTCTCGATTTATAACTTTTTTTTGTTCCGTATTTTATACATTTTATCATACATTCATAACTTCAAGAAGAATTATAACAATTATTATTTTAGAAAATAAACTAAAAAACAATAAAAATTTGCGGTGCAATAAAGTAATATGTACTCTTAAAGTTTCAGCAAAAAATTTTGGATTGTCATATATTTCATGTAACTAGAAATTTTATTCTGTAAACGCTGAAAAAAGTTAAATTGCACAAGTTTTATTATGACACTCAAAACATGGCGCCTTTAAGTACTTTAAATATTATAGCTATAGCTTAAGATTTCAGTTATTAGTATCCAGAAATGTAGTTGGACTAGCCACTTGAAATATTTTTATAATAATATGTATATTACTGGTTAATATGATTTATTATAAGGATAAGAAACTATGAACTATTCAGTTGTCAGATAACATTTACGCAAAATAATTATATTCGCAAGCCGTTCCCTTAACTGTCATTCAAAATAAGCAATTTCTCAAAACATTTTAAAATTATAATTCTTTAGTTATGTAAACTTTAGTTGATATTTTCAAATTTTAAATTGTAATTTTTATATTCAACGTGGGAAGTCAGTAAAAATTACTTACATATATGAGATCATTTCATTGTAATTTCAATAAGAATAATAAACAGTTTTCAGTGGGAGAAATTATTTTAATTCTTATTTGATATGTAAACATGGATTATTCAAATATGGTTTTATTATTTTATTCATAAATTAATTATACAAAAACAGATCTAAAATTTTTTTCTCCCTACGCATATTTCAACAAATTTTAATAAGATCTCGTTCCATGCCGACGCACTTTTTTCAATTAAAAATGCAATTATCAAAATAATCATATTTATTTTAAAAATACAAAAATAATCATTGCATCATTTGCAATGATAATATTTTTGTCAATGAGTCGTACAAATAATTTTTTTTTCCGTAAGACACAACATTATTGGAATGGTCGTATTTTTTTTTAAATTCGGCTTAAATTTTTAAAAAAAATCCAGAAAATAAAAAAATCTGTCAAAAATATTTTGTATAAATAAAATACAACTTAAAACAAATTTGTTTTGTTCTAAATGACACAGTTTTTAACTCCCTTTGTATAAGTAAGGTTTACGGTAATACGGTTTGACTAAATCAAATTATATTTACAACTAGAATTAAAATGTATTCAAAAGTTCCTTAAAACGCATATATTTTTAAGTATAATTTGACTAAAATACTCTGATAAATATTTTCATCCTTTCTGAATAAACTGGTAAAAAACTAAATCAATTATATCGAATTATATGTAGAAATAAAAATGTCAGGAAAGCTGTTTTTGTTATTTTACTGGAAATCCACGATAAACATGTTTTCAGGTTATAATAACCAAATATTTTGACAACTAAAAATATTATAACAAAATTAATAATATATAACAAATTCCTTAATTTGATAATGCGGACTGATAGAAATGTAGACAAAATTTAGTAAACAAATCTGTAGTACACTATGAATAAGCTTTGAATTGTTTGAATTGAATTTGAATACAGCAAAAGTTGCCGCATTTCATTTTAATTGCAAATGAAATAAACAGAACGATGAATAATAATCGTTAGTAATACGAAGATAGACTTATTTGTGAAAAGTTTACCAAGAACGCTTGAAACAGCTCATTATATAAGAGTACGATAAAATAATATGACAAATTAGAATGCCATTTCAAGTTGAAACTAATAATGTATGATAATTGAATAAAAGCTAATCTATTAACATGATAATTTACTAACATTTAAATCTAAAAAACAGTTACTAATTGTTTAATTATAGATAGTTGTAGTGGCGTAGCCCCCGCAAAATATTGTAAGAGCCTTCTTAGAGTAGCTTTTGAAAAGAAAGCGTGTATTTTATACTTCTGTTTTTTTTTATGAACACTTTTTACTTTTGTACACTGTTTTTTATGTTTTTATTATAAGACTGGTTTCGGTTGTTAGGCCATCATCAGTTAATCTATACTTGTTACACAGGCATTGTCTTATAATAAAAACATACAAACAGCATACTAGTATAAAATTTATTTTCATAACCTAAAATAATTCTTAAGATAGGTCAAATATGGGATTATACCTTTTTTAAGTAAAAGGAAGCTTTCCATGTTTAGTAAAAATAACGCAAATCTTGTTCGCGCCGTCTATGAGCAAACAAATATAAAATAAGCAAACTATTGTGAGCAAGTATACTATTGTATACAAACAAAAGATCTTAAATTGAAGTATAAGCAGATAACATTTAGAGATACTGCCGTGAAAGTATAAAGCTGTGTTCAACAACGCAACCTATACTGCCATAACAGAAAAGCAAATAAAGTATGACATCATAAATATGTTTCTTCATAATAAAGTGCTAACCAAAACAAGTAAAATCTTTATGTCAACAATGCAAAAAAAAATCAATATTGTAAGTGGCTTTCTAAATGTTTACTTAACCTGCAGTAAATTTGTAAAGTTTAGTACTGCCCAGCATATTTGTAGCTCACTACTGAAGTTGGAAATTAAAAAGAGTGATCAAGATTTCCAATTTTTTTCACGTAAGATATATACCGTTAGAAGCAATGATTAATCGATTGGTAGCGCGTTTTCAACAACAAAGCAGTATGTCTAACCTTCGCCAAACCAAAAGACCACAAATGGGTCGCAGTAAAAAAAATCTTTGCGCGTGCAAGAGAGAGTGCGCAAAAATCAAACAACATCAACAAAGAATAGTTCATCAACGTAACTTGCGTTGTCGCGGAGACCAATTCAACAAATTTTAGCCACACTTACAGATGTTACAAACATACGTACATACCTAGTCATGTCGTTCCCTTTTGGAGTAGGCAATAACAACTTGTCTTCACGTTTTTCTATTTTTACACACATCCTTTGCTTCCGCAAAATCCATACATTTAGTCTTGCAAGCTCATATTATTTCTTCTTTTAATCTTTCATTTTTGCACGTATTCATCTAAATTCAACATTCAACCAACTTTTACGTAGTCTACTTTTGTTAGTCTATCCTCACTCATTCTCTTAACATGATCAAATCAACGTAAAATACTTCATTCGTACTAATCTATTGGTGTTACTTTCAAACCACATTTGTTAATTATTCACTCATTTCTCTGTCCATACAAGTTTTTCCACATACACTTAATAAGTACACCGTTGTAACGTCATTTATTTTACTTTTGTGTTTGTCTTGACATATAATAAAACTAGAACAAACAAGTTATCAACAAAGGCTTGATTTTGTAATTTTTGTTCGGCAAAAAACTAAAGAAATCCACAATCTAATAATTAGTGACAATACTGATTTTCGATTAAGGGCCGAAATTACAATAGTGGTTTAACTCACACATACGTGGATTAACGCTAACTGTGGATTAAAATACCTGGATAGCTAACTGGCGGAAATGGGCAATTAACGATTTAACTAGCAGTTTAAATAACCTTAAATTATGTGAGTTATGACAGTTATTACTTATGAGAAATGGGTGTATTATATTAATAGTGATTACTTGAAACTTACTATTGTTTATAAGGAATTATCCATATTTATTAATTTGCAATTTTTTTGTTGTTAAATATTCAATATATTTATTAAATAAAATTTTAATGTCAATTTTTTGACGCGTCAATTTATAGGTTAAAATTTTAAATATTTTGTTAACATAGGAACAATTGTAATACGCGTTCCCACTAACTAGCGATTTAAATTTTAACTAGCAGTTAGTAAACTTGCAGTTTAAACCACTATTGTAATACTGGCCCTTAGTAGCTTCGTCAATAAACTCAATTGCAAAATATGTGCAAAAGAAAATTCTAAAAGTAATTTTTAAACGGCAATTACACCAATGCTGCAGTTATCATTAATAATACTGCACATGTTGACCACGCACAAATGTAGTTTCAAAAATATGGAAATAGCGCTGTTATAAGACATTTTAGACAAATAAATCTTCAAAAAGCAGTAACCGTCACGTTCACCAAATCCTTTTTTTTCTTTTAAAAACATTAAAAAATAGTGTATATATATAAATGTTCAAAAAGAAATTCGAGCAAACTCTTGCAAAAAGTCATAAAACACGACACGCAAATTTGTAAAGCTGATAATAGGCACTATTCACGCAATGTTATTTTTCAGATTCGAATTAAACAAATTACCATTAATGTAGTAAAATAAAAAAACTATAGACCCTGTAGTAGATAAAAGCTAAATGGTGTCTAAGAGTTAACTACATTTCATGAGTGTAGTGAGGATATTCAGAATTATTCTATGCCCCTGGATAGTTTTGCTGTACCAGACAGTAACATTCTCCTAACAGTAATTCCAAAAAAAGCATTTGACATGCACTACTGTGAGTAAGGTTGACATAGCGCTAGTTGGACTCTGCGTTTTACTTCGGCCGTTTGGTTTTTCTTGCTGATCTTAATTGTATGGCCAGCCAAGGTAATCATATTTATTAACTTTTTCTATTGAAATGCCATCTACAACCACGTTTTGTTCACTAATACTTATTTTTTTTTTTATTTGATTAGGTTCATCTTTAACCCTATCTTGTTTGACACTTCGTTTAACTCTTGTAGCATATTATGTCGTCTAAAAATCAACACTTTTTCTAAAGCTAAAATATTCCGTTTCCTTTTCTATGAATACAGTTTGCAAATAATCGATTGAGCCAAATTTCTTTCAAAACCCTGTCAGCTTTACAGATTGATACAAATCCAGTTTTGAAGCAAGTCGGTTAGTAATAATTCAAGTTAGAAGCTTATATAGGTGTATATAGCTTCACCACCCAGAACTATTAATATCAAGAATCGGAACTTAAGCTAGCGCTAGCGATTCCAGGTACTCAAACCTCATTAAGTATACCTACAAAAACGCACCTATGCACGTTAAAATTGATAAAGATGCCCAGACGGCTGATAGGAAGAAGAGACACGATCTCTCCAAAACTGTTTACAGCCGCCTTAGATGAGACCTTTAAGAGCATAAACTAGGGCCAAAAAGAAATTAAAATCGACAAAGTGTACCTCAGCCACTTTAGGATCGCAGACAATATTGATATTATCAGCAGCTCAACCAATGAACTAAAGACCATGCTAGAAGAACTCCACCAAACATCGATAAAAATCAAACTACAGATGAACCTCAATAAAACAAAAATAATGACCTCCGAGAATACTCAGGTGACCATCAAAAACAAAATACTTAAGACCGTAGACGAATACATCTACCTAAGCCATAAAATCCAAACAGGCAAAGAATACCAAACTACCAAAATGGCAAGGAGGATAGGTCAATGCTGGGCGGCGTTTCAAATACTAAGATTTATACTCAAATTACGTAAATTTCCTATCAACCTAAAAAGAAAAGTTTACGTGGCGTGTATCCTACCATTGCTCACTTACGGTCTTGAAACCATAACAAGCAAAACAGTAAATAAACTACTAAATACCCAACAAGCAATAGAAAAAACCATGCTGGAAATCAGCATCAGAGACCAAATCAGAAACGAAGAAATCCAAAAGAGCCAGGTAACCAAAGTTCTTAAAAGTATAGCACAACTGAAATGAATATGAGCTGGCCATGAAGCAAGGCAGGACCATACCAGATGAACAAATAGATTGGCGCGATGGCGCCCAAGGGGCGTAGAAGAACCCCCAAAAAAGTAGAGAAACAACATCCAAAAGGTCTAATAAAAAAACTGGATACAAACTGCCCAAGACAAGGAGACATAGAGTACATAGATAAGGGCTGAACAGAAAAAAAAAACAAATGTAAAAGTAGACTTATTGGGCAGTAAATCCCATACTTGTATTATCACCTTTATTGTGTAGGATAATAATATTTGCATTTTTTCAAAAATTTGATATTTTTCCTTCGGAGAGACATTTATTTAGCAAAGCTTCCAGTAGAGCTTTTCAGCCATTTTTTATAATTTTCATTGTTATTTAATCTTCTCCTGTAATCTTTCATTTTATTCAGGCATGTCTGATTTCAGATGCCGTTATTTCAGCCATACCTTTTGAGCCAACATTTAAAATATGCTTTGTCAAACCTGCTAGATCTGGTATATGTATGAATGATGTGTGCAAGTTTTCCTAAAACTTTTTAGTTGCCAAAACAATCTCAGTTTGGTTTGAAACAAGATTTCCTTTTGAAATCTTTGACTTTAATACTCTCATGTTCTCGTTCAATTCTAGTGTCTAAAATATGCTTTGCTTTATAGTTTCATATGTCTGTGTATCACTTGAATGTCGTATCTGCAATTTAACTTCAATACTAAGTAAAAACTCTGTCTGAAATTGCTTGGTATTTAATTATTAGATATACTAATTTTCGATTGACAATAAGACTACAGTCCCGTTGCTGCAATCAATTTCTAACTTATTCTGATACAAAATGTGTCCAGATTTTAAAATGGTCTTCTTCTCTCTCTGAAGTTTTGTCTCGTATAAGCCTATGATGTCCCACTTTATGCTTTGGAGCTCTTCTTTCAATTCTCCGAGATGGTTTTGTCCTCATTGTTCTTACGTTATATGTGATAACATTTTGAAAGTATACTTTGGTCTTTTTCATCTTTTTCAGAATACGTAACAAAGTCCAAAGTATTTTCGGAGTAAAATTTTGATTTTAAAATTCTACCTACCTAAGGTTTTGTTGTAAAATTTGACACTTGTCATGGTATTTAAAAAGGATTTGGCAATTTAAATTAATAATTAATACATTTTATTTTATTACAAATATTAGGTTATATTGTAGCATCTACTAACTTAATTTATAACAATTTTCTACCAAAAAAACCTTTAAACTAAAAAAAAAAGATTTTGATTTCAGAATCCTTATCCGGATATAAGAAATTTGTCAACGCTTTATTTTAACATTACAAATCACATTATTTATTCATTAAATTATTACTGTAATATTAAAGTTATATTATTCAGACAATGTACGTAGTCATCACAGCCGTAATGTTTGCAAATAGGATTCGGCTAGTAAATTTTACAAAAAAGTCAATGATTTTCCTGTACTAAACCGTAACAAGAGCATAGTTCAGTTAATTAAAGCAGAACTCGTTTGTAGTGGTTGAAACTAAATTCTGGTTACAATTTCAGCTAGAGTGACTAACTGCTGACATACAAAGGCCTTTCATTGCTAGCCTAGTAGCCCTTACTTATGAGAATAAATAGTATCAGATAATTCGGCCATACATTTGCAAATGCATATATCAAATATAAATTTCATTTCATTCGTGTGTCAATAAAAAACCATTTTGTTTTTAATCTTATGGTTGCTACCACTACAGACTAATATATAAACATAAGAAGTTATTAATACTTGATATGACTAACCGATATTGATTGTATAATTACCACTAAAATTACACAACATGCTGTAATAATAAATAATTAAATTACGTTTACAAATCAAGAGGTTTATATGACTGAGTATATATTTTTTTTGTACCAAACGGAAACATATTTATATAAATAACAATTAAGAAAACACTAATTAATACAGCAGTTACATATCACGTAATTAATGCAAGTTATTAATTTAAAACTGTATACCCAGTTGTTACAGAAGCATGAAGTAACAGTGCATTTTTTAATGTGCTGTAGAAGAAAATATGTATTAATCCTCATATAAATATTTATAATCAGAAATAAAATACATTATTAAATATATTGTTGATGAGAAGAATAATTCAGTTAATTCCATCCTCATAATTAATAAATATATTATTAATCAACTAAATGTTCTTAACTTTTTTTTACCAAATTAGATTTTAACAATTTTATTCCAAAATAATTATTAACATAGATACACATGTTGAAATTATTTTGCAGCAGTTTTCAACCGGTTTAATACCCGAATTTCAACCAGTTTGAACCTACCAAACCCGCAACAATTCTATATATAAGTCATAAATATAACATTATTAACTCTCTTAAAATTGCTAAATTAAAGAAATAAATACTACCTTAAACCTTATTTTTTATGTTATAGGATACGACTGTTTGCCTTTTGCTACAAACACCTTTCAACAAATACATTTTTAGTATCCATGAGTCATGAAAATTTTTAAGCATGAAGCTTTTGAAGTATTAAAAAGATGAGAAGGGTCCTCGAAGCGAGCAAATCAAAGGAACATTAAAACTGTAAGCAATATGAGAGATTAAAGCTCCGTAGTGAGAGCTTTAACACATCTTACAGTTTCAATATCTTTAATTATACATTATAAAAAGACAAAACCATAAAGAATAGACAAATATTATTATACGAATTATTAACAACGTTTTTTATTAGAATCAATTTAAATAATTTACTAATAATTCAATTACTGACATTGTAATGTTAAAGCTGCTTGAAAGAACATTTTGTGGATCTGTAAAAAATTTAATCAAATGGAGTAGGTATAAAATAATTACAGCTTAGTAAATTAACATAATACGATGCAATCTCTTCAAAATAACTAAGTTTAATGTCAACTAACATTTTACCGTTTCACTTGCTGTATTGTTTAAGATTACGATGACAGATGTTGATGCTATAAAGATAAAACAAAATTAATTGAATACTACTAATTAATTTAAATGGCGGCACGTTACAATTCCAACGGTCGATTCGCGAATGTTTTGTGTGCAAGAAGCAACGGCAATTAAATAAGCAATGTATAGCAATTTTCACAATGGATTGTTTTGAAGGAAAATTATTGACCCAATGAGTATTTACACGTACAAGAACGATAAAAATCCGCGGTTGCATAACAAGCAGACATTTATTATGGTCGTGTATATTAAATCCGTATAAAGTACAGATGAACAATGTAACGGTATATAAAATGGCGCTGGGAAGGCTCGGCCCGGGTAACGGCTCTTCGTATAACAGTACCGTGGAGCTGGTAACCTAGTGCCGGGACAGTCCCGCTACCCGGCCATCCGACCATTCCACCATCCATCGGCTCTCACGCCGCGAATCATCATCGCCAATAGCTATCACATAATTCAATGTTGCCTTATGAAATTTTACGGTCGTATTCTGTTTAATCATTATACTTCCTTTACTATATTTAATTGATTATCGTGAAAAAAATAGACAGTTTTCTTAATTATATAAATTTATCGTGACCACAATGTCCTGTTATTTTTATATATGAATTATTATTTTAGAAAAGTAAATTTAATATTACAATAGTACTTCGGTTGGGCTATTACTATAATATTGAGTAATACATATAATAAGACAAAATTTTATTTGGAAGATTTATGATAGAGGTGGAATGATCATCTGGCAAGGTACAGTGCGTTTTTTAGGCAAAATTAAATAATGATGATGTCTAAAACTCAACATAAAGCGAAACACGGATAAAATTATATAACTATATATCATTAATTCATAATAAATTGTTTTAGTAATCTAAAACAATTAGGCAAAACCTATTTAAGTTTTGATGTATTTATCTTATTATTACATTTGTTTGTTGTAACTTAGTTTTGATATTGTATCTAAATGCATTTTACTTTGTGCAGATTTGTAATCATGTACATAGTTATAGCGCAGGCGAATGAATTTGTCATTTCTATTGTAGATGGGTATAATATAATCAACATATTAATTAGAACATAATATATGATTTCTGATTACGATAACACCATTCACAATGTGCCTATCTAAAATATATGTAAAAAATGTTAGAAGCTGATTCTTAAAATAGAATTAATTACCATACAAAAATCGTATGTAACAATAAAATTAATTGATTTTATAGAACAAATAACATGAAATTTGTAGTCTTTTTGAACAATTATTATTTGTAAAAACAACTACGGATACATAGACGCGCTTTCAGAAATACTGCAAGTGCTTTGAAGATTCAATAACCCCATTATTTAAGGTAAGCCAACATTCATCATCATCATTAGATTTCTGCTTATTGCAGGTCTTATTTACCGCTCTTCTTCATTATACCCTTGTACCCTCAGTACGTCAGTTATCTTGCCTTTTCTTCTCTTTTTCTTTTACCTTCAATTACGTCATTTAGCAGACAATCTTTTTTTATCGCATTCTCTATCCACCCTCCTTTCTATTTATAATTGTATTTACTTACTTTTTTTACCAAATCTTCTTAATTTTTCTTACTTTGCCTTTCTTCTTATCTAAGTTCCTTCTCCGTTCCAGAGGTTGGCAATCATCATCGCTATGCGGACTTTCGAGAAAGCTTCTCTAAATAGTTGATTTCTAAAAACCGTTCTCGTAGGTTTTTTAGCCACGAGTTACGCCTTTTCCTTGTATTATTATTTGCAGAAGATGGTATTTTTCTCCTATCACGATGGTCCCAGGTATTGTAAGTTATGTGCTTTGATAATGTGAATGATTTCATTATCTTTTTCATTCTACTAATGTTATGTATGTGGCATTTTGTTAGTTTTGTTTTTAATTCCAGGCTTACTTCATTTCTGCATAGTGCGGTGTTCTTGCATATGCTATTCGTTTTCTTGTTTCCTCTGAATTATCGCCGTTTTGTTTGTTTATGGATGTACCCAAATAGTTACATTTTCTATGGGTTCGTTGTGTATATAGATATTTTTGTTAATGACAAATATCATCATAAATTTAGTAATTTTCGTATTTAAAGATAGTCCCTACTTTTTGTTGGTCTCTGTAATTATGTTAACAATTATTTGAAGATCTTCTAAATTGGTTGCAATAATAGCTGTATTATCGGCATATCTTATGTTGTTGATAAGTATACCATTGATTTTACTCCCATTGTTTTGTCTATTAGTAGTTCCTTATAGATCTCTACTGCATATATGTTAAATAATTTCTTATTTGAATTTATTTTGATTTGCTTCAATGATTCTGATGCTTTGTTGTAGTCGATAAAACATATGTATAGATCTTCATTCATGTCTATGCATCTCTGCATCAAGTCAGACGTTTAGAGCAAAAAGGGCTTATCTAGTGCCAATACCATTTCTGAACCCCAACTGTATTTCGCTTCCAGTTTACCGTGTATTTTGTGTTGTATCACTTTTAAAAACGTCTTTAGTGTATGACTCATAAGGTTTATTGCTTTGCTTTCGTCTTCTTAGGGAGTGTTAGAAAAGTCGATGTCAGCTATTCGCCTTTCCGTTATTTTAGATTTCTTATTTCCTCTTTGGTCATATATAGTCCGCTACTTTCTGGTTAATTTTTTGCTAAATGTTGTCTAGTAGTAAGCCTTTCTTCTTCGAATAACTCTTTAATGTATTTTTCTAACAACAATAGTTTTTTTTTGTAATTGCTAATAACTATTTTATCGTTTTCATCCGTCAAAGCTTTTGTTTGTCTTTGCTTTTGCGTTACTGTGAGTTCTTTAAATTTTTTGTGCGTATTTGATGTGTCGTGTTTTAGTTGTAAATATTCTAATTCCTCGCATTTCTGTTTGTACCGCTTCTTCTTTCGCTTTACTTATGTTCTTGTATTCGTTTTTGTTGTTTTTGAAGCTTCGGCGTTTCATCATTAGTTGCATTATCCCAGGAGTCATCCATTGGTGTCTTGTTTTTTGAGGTTGTTTCGTAAATAATGTTTTGCTTCAATCCGCTTTTCATTTTTATTTCCAATAGTTCATGATTAGCATTAAGTAACACCCTCCAAACAAAACGTATCCAACCCTTTGACGCATCTCTTACTTCCTTCACGCTTTGCCAATTCTCTGTCACTTCGGTACAAAGGTACTTATACTTTTCCACTTGATCTATCCAATCTTTTATTTATCACACGTAATATTCAATCATGTTTTTTATAAAGACAAAATATTTATTTTCAGATCTTTTATTTATTTGCACCGAGCATGTTTTTAAAAATATTGAGTTTGATTAAAGCCTACCGTTAAATTGCCCATTGTTGTCTGTGTCTTCTTTAAAGAAACTTGTAAGACATTTTGCGCCTTCACCACCACAAAAAGCAAGCTCATTTAAAGCTATGTGGTATAACTCATTTGCAAGATCGCCCAAAGTATTTTCGTCATAATTTATTCTTCAAGTGATAAAACTTACTTTCTTTTTTCGCTAGTACTTTGTAAAGTTTTAGCGCTTCTAGATATTCCAAATAGAAGTTTATCTCCTTTTACATACACATCTATATCTCCAACCTCTCTAATTCTTATTACTTTCCTCTTACTTTTATTTATACTCACACCTATGATCTTCCATTTTCTCAAGTCATTATAACATCTTAACATCTTCAAAACTTCTGCAAACAATGTCATATCATCAGAAAAGCAAATAGATACTACTCTCCTTCCCCCTAATTTTACTTCTTTGTTTAGTTTCTGTTCTGTATATATATATACAGGGTATTTCCTAACTGGAAGCAAAAAATGAAACTTTAGGTACAAACTGCGTTTAAAAAAAAAATTAACAGTTTTTTCCACTGAATACAATCAAAAAATTTTACCAGATGTACAAACACAACCCACGCTTCAACTTTCAACTTAACCCTTTCTCTAATCGTGTCCCACTTCACCATCCAAATTGATTACTTTAAACTTTGCAAATTATTAGACTTAAAAGTAGACGTTGAAACCTTATCCACATTCCTATATACTGTAACCAGATATGAATTAAAAAATCATATTGGAATAGTTTTGTTGCAATCTAGCTC
Organism: Tachinus rufipes; assembly: GCA_963932245.1. NCBI lineage: Eukaryota > Metazoa > Arthropoda > Insecta > Coleoptera > Staphylinidae > Tachinus > Tachinus rufipes. Next base: position 87,820,610 of record OZ010743.1, read on the forward strand.
CTGTTTCAGATGTTTTTCAGACTCTCTTCTTATTACTGGGTTAAGGTGGGCTCTAGGTAAGATTGTTGAATCCAAAACTTGAGTTTCTTATGTTACCTTAAGTTAGTAGCAAACATTTTCTTAATAATATTTTACTATTTTTGTAAGCCGTTTTCAAAAATGTGCACAATTCAGAAATAAAAACCATCTTGTAGCAGAAGCCTAAAAATGTCTACTTTAAACAATAATTACAACCAGAACATCTGCAAAAGTGACTGTAGTATAGTAGTATAGCTAGTAGTAATATATAAAAAGTTTAAGCCTCCGTTATATACATATAGTGTATTCCGCAAAAGTTAACCTAACACTATTCCATGTGAAACAACCCATGTAAAAGCTAGTACACACTAGTAGACCATGTTGTGCAATTTGTCTATAGACTGTCTAGAGACACGGTTTATAGACAGTCTAAAGACACCGTTCTTTGTCTCGTCTAGCGTCCATACTACAATGTGAATTTCTCAAGATCATCGTTGCAGTCTACCAAGGAAAACATTGCTTTGTGTGGAATGTGAACCTGCTTAATGCTTATTACAAGTGAAAGAACGCAAAAACGTACACGTTGGTAGACCTGTAGACGGGGATTGGTCTATAGACATGTCTACGTAGACAACTTGAAGCACGTTTCAGAGTCCAAAAACATGTCTACTAGTGTGTACTAGGCTTTAAATTTAAACTATGCATAATAAACTATGCCCGCGGATTCTGAACATATCCTTCAAACTACATTCATTATTTTGATATGTACTCGGGTACATATGACAAGTACTGCCTCAAATACACTCTGTTATCATCATCATCACCCAGCCACTTTTTACGTCACTGCTGGCGTATTAACCTTTTATCTTCTGCCCGTAATGCTGGCAACATACATTAAAGGTAGAACTGAATCACTGAAGAGAATACTAATCTAGTCCGGACCATAGAAAAATCTTCATGTCATGAAACTCTACGCTGACAAGGCAAGTTGAGGAGTGGAAATGCGTATAAACTACTGCGCCACGCCCATTTCACTATGTTATGTTGTTGTTGTTATGTACCAATAAGCACTGTAAATTCTCTTTTGACCAACTGCCCAATAACTATTTGCTCATAGATTGTATAGTGAGATAATGCTAAAGTCAACAAACATGTCAATAGACTCCAGTTAAAAACCGGCGCCTTTCCTTAATTTGCTATTTAGTTCTGGTTATCTTGCTTTTCCCCAGTGCAGAGTGCCAAGCTCAAAATATAGCAAAGCAGTTGTTACCGCCAACTTTTTCTTCAATGTACTTAAATGTCTATAGTTATTACCCAAATCATATCCTTATGGTTACATGAGTCGTAACTCTGTTTTCAACATTAGCTCTCTACAACCCATCAATAATCCACAGTTACTTAATCAGAACTAGTTCCTAATTTAAGAATGTAGACAACAATAGGCATCAAAGTCTACTCTTAAAAAACTTTGAGTTCAAGTCAAATCTGATACTAACAAACAACACAAGCATCCACAGAAATCAATTCTAAGCTCGACTCTGTAGAATATTTACTATGTACTGAGGCTTAATATAAGAAAAGTTATTCTAAGTATTGCATATACTGATGACCTAGTGGTGGTAATCTCTAGTAAGTGAAAAAAGATATAAAAATGCTAGCGGAATAAACGCTCAGAAAAATCGAGAAATGGTTGGACAGAAAAAATATATAATAATAAATTATAAATTCTAATCCTGACACGCGGATATACCCTAAAAAACATTACCGTAAGAGTGTAAAGCATAAACACCGACAGCCGAGAACCATCAAATACTACAAAATAACCTTAAGCCATAACTTAGATATATGATAACACATGGCAACAACAAAGGCCAAAACAGTGGGGTGATAAACGTGCTAAGCGTTGATAGAAAAATCATAAAAAAAAACGGCAATTAGGGTAGCTAGCGCTTACTGAACCGTCTTAACACATACTATACATATGGTGACAGGAATGATTCCAAAGAAGAAACAACCAATGTCAGGCAGGAATCGCTTGATACGTGAGATATAAAATAGAAAGACGCGAATGCCACTACAGGCGCGTAGACCAGGACCTTAATCAAAGAAGTCATATCATGAGTTACCAGAAAACATGGGAAGGTAGAGTATTTTCTGACGCAGTTCCTGACAGGACACGGGTGCTTCAGAAGCTACTTAAAACGTACAAACATCAAGAGTCACGACTATGCAAGAAGTCGTTTGCGATAATAAATAAAAATACATATTCACAACTACTTGATCTCATATAAATGTAACTACCATTAGTGTCAAACACATATTTTTGTTTATTAAGAAATATATGCCAGACAGAACTCTGATTTGCATATTAATAAAATAATTATTTAATTGTATTTAATTTTAAACATGGATTATACAAATTTGATTAAAATCTAATAATATAAAACCCGGCACGGACATTTTATTTATATTGTTTTAACAAACTCCATACAAAAATTAATTAAATTCAAAGAATGTAGATAACTATCAACATCGCTTTTATTTTTTGGCAATAAAACTATTCAAACATTTTGAAATATGTCCATAAACAGTAGTTGAATTCATACAAGTTTCCAAATAGGACTAAAAATAGAAAGTATTATTTTTTTATAATTATTTGTTATGCTGATATTAAAAGCACGGATTGTGCGCACACCATTTTAGGATTAATTTTGTATTACGAAAGAAACTGGTAAGCAAATTTGAATGATTCCAAAATGGAAGTAATTAGGCGTATTGTATGAGCTTTCATCATAATAATACGAGTAGATCTCTTTTATATGAATAGAGTTAATTAGATTTGAGTTTGGATGAATAATTTAAATTATTTGACCACACACAGATATATTTCAATTTTACGTTGTGGAATAATAATAGTTGATGATTAATTATTATAAATATCATTGACGTGACTTCATTATTAATCTAACTATAACATACTGGACTTTCTAAGGAGAAAAGAACATATAAAAGCTTTTATTTTATTATTTATTTTATGCTATTATATTACTAATTCGTCAATAAAGTAAATAGAGCACATAGAGGAAAATGATATAATTTTGAATGTATTCACAAGAGATATTATTATAAAATCAAATTAGTCCAAAATCATTAATGTATACCAACTCATCACAACAGCCTATTTTATAAAGGCATATTTATAATTATTTTCTCCTACTACAACAAATGCTAGAATTTTCTTTTTCAGTTTTGTAGCTGTTATTAGTAAAGATACGTTGCTATGTCACTAGTTTTGATGCGCAAGGCGCGTACTGGGCCTATTACGCACGACGTTTATTACAATCATTACAATATAAATATGACTGAACGTTCACCGTATTACTTGATAATAATTAGTGTATTTATTAAAACTTAATTGGAGCTAATCTCCCATGATATGTCATTTACTAATGTTTATAAGCATTGTAGGTATTGAAATCGTATACAAATTAAATTGTCAAAATCACAAAAACCTATTTTACACGAGTATAAAAAGTAGCACTCGCCTAGGCTCTGCGCCTAGGCTTTGTACAAAATATTGTTACTAACTGTTTACTCCTTACCTTACTGTAATGTGCCCATTACGCAACTGGTAGTGCTACAAAAAGTATGTTATTTCATACGTTTAAATACGCACGCAAAAAACGATTATTACACACGAAAAAGTAACATGTCGTTGCGGCACATACAATAGTTATCATTCCAGCCACAGTGGCGCTAACGACTTAAAAAGTAATCCCAATAAGCTTGTCGTAAAGCTTGGCGTAAATTCATTGCTTGTTATTCTTAACTTAATTACCATGATTTTATGTTGTATAAGATGACCATATTTAATAATGTTGGTTTTGATTTTCAATTTTGATGTCATAGAAAAAGCAGCATTGCAACTCGCACAAAGTGTCCATTTTCCACTTGTATAAATTGTCGCTCATAATGGTTAAATTTAACCAATAAAATAATGCCAGACACAATTTCAACTACCAAAGTCCACTACCAAGGGCTCTCCCAAATAGACTCAGGAGATACCACAGCCAAACCAACATCTAATTAGATACGCCACGATACAAATAATGCCTTATAAAATTTCGTTGCCAACTTAACATAGTATAGCCATTTTTTAGATATCCCCTGACAAGATATAAAAACTACAAGACCCTATTAAAATTAAAATAAAAGTACCGTCCTCATAATTATTTAGAAAAGTTTCAATAGAAACAACCATAGTAAAAGAAAATTTAATATCTAAAACAGACCTTGCACTTTAATATCAAAATCAAAGACAATTCCATCACCAAACATCAAATCCAACAGATCTTTAATCAGACCCCCTCTGAGGTTGTTTTAAAAGTAGATAAGTAGACTAGTTATATTTAGATTGTTATAAAATTTGTTGATAAAAAGTAGTAGTGAATCTTTACCTTGCAAGTTCCAAAATAAAGAAATGTAATTGCACAAGGCTAAGAAAGCTTTTAAGGGTGTAACTCAGCTGTCAAAGGTTATTCACACATAGATTGTAGGAGGGTTTTGGAAGTGTGTAATACCAAGTACTTCTTCTTATCGAAACCCCTACGGCTTGCGGTGACGATCCGTCATTCCTGATTCTGCTGTTCCCGTGAGACCAATGTCCGTATGCCTTGATTTGTATTCCCAAGTATTCAAATTGAGACACTTCTTCGATGATATGGTCCTGTACCACCACATTGCATCTGATTAGAGTTTTTGCAATGACTAGGCTTTTAGTTTTGTTAGTGACAACTTTCATATTGACAATGTCGCATGCTGCTTTAGAAACTCAGGCAAGGTTTAGTCGGTGAGTGCTAGTAAAACTAAACCTTTATTAAGATAAGATACTTTTAATGTCCACCTAAACCTCTATACCGATCAAGAAGACAAGATGCTGCGTTCTTTCAAAATATTTTTAAAGGTCACAACAAAAAGGCAACAACTAACTCCCTACAAAATGCATTCTAAAGTAAAAAAATACTTATCCAAAATGAACATAGTTTTAAAACAATACAGTCTTAATAAGATAGAAAGCTACGTAAGCAAGAAGAGGCGCCCGTCAAAAAGCTTCTTAACAAAAGAGTTGTCATCTAGATGTCAAAGCATGATTCAAAACAAAAATCTATACAAAGTTATGCCGTTATCGTACCACATATGTTCCATTCATTCAGACGCTAATGCTGAACTTCCTTTCATTTATCATAGCAATTCGCAAACTAACAATTGAAATAGATTGCGGTTACTATGCAGTTTGTGTAAAATAAGTAACAAGCAACAATCCCACCAAGTTGCAACAGCCATGCCCTTGCCCTTAGTAGTTACATTTTCATATATCCATACAGTAATAAAGTTATATTAGCTTTCAAAGTAAAAAGTATTAGAGCACAAAGTGTAAGATTATTTAGTAAACCAAAGATTTCTATTTAAATTATATCGACCTAGTAAAAGTATAAGTGAAGTACGTATTTAGAATTAACCCTCTTTCTTCTTCTTACAATTGCCCATTCTTAGAAAGATTCAAACAACATTTCTATAGCTTTATTTGTTATGACCTAAATACCTGTTTACACATATTTATATTTTCTTGTAAAAAAATATGTATTAAGGAAATTCAAAAAGCGCATTATGTAATTTTTTTTAACAACCAAACAAGCTGGATTCTTTTTATCACTGCATTATCCTCATGCTAAACACAAATCAATAACATACATTATATAATAGAAATGGAATACTCTACAAATCTGATTTTAAACAAGCTGCGCTGATTTAATGATATTGAAATATACGAGATAATTCATCGTAAATTCATATTTATCATTTAATTCGTATTATAAAATATTTAAATGTTTTTAAAAATGTTGGTAGTGACTACTTTAATGCGTTTAATGCAGCTTTAAAAATATAAAATATTTAACAAAATTAATAATAAAAGCATTTGCTTATAGTATTAAATTACAAAGGTACAAAGTAGATTTAATTTATAAAGTAAAACCCTACAAAGTACATTATATAAGTTGTATACATTGTATGTGAATACTCAAGAGAACTGGTCTCTGTCGCATCCAACAATGGTTTATATTGTTATATGTAGATATGGTTGATTGTGTTTTAAATGTTATGCCAAAGTGCCATAAAGTGTCATGTCATGTTTGTCAATTGTGTCCAACTACGAGTCAAACTATATGGATCGGGGAGTAAGTTTCATGCAACTTTCTGTCCAGCATAAGAAAGAAATAATAAATCTAAAGCGTACATTACTCATTACTCCAATTCAAGTCAGCTTAAATATAAATTAACAAAAATTATGTAAAGCATACAAATTTTATATCATCATCACCAATTTAAGATTTATTCTGTTTTTGTAATGTTTTAATCAAATACAATTTTAAAATAATTCAAATAAATTACTAGTACGCGTTACTCCGTAAAAACGAATGCAAATAATAAACTACAGAAGACCGTGAACTGGAGTGGATTGAAACGTTTCCTGTCGCGTTTGTATTTATACTTTGTTTTATATAACCATTTGTAAAATTTCAAATTCAAAATAAAATCTGAAAGTGTGTCAAATTTATTCACACAGAGACCAAGTGAGTCTTAGTCTTGTGATAACTAAGTACACTAACATTAAGATTTATGCCATTAAGATAGCTCATTAGCTGTCTGAGGTTATTAACATAAAAACAAAGACAAAAGTCTTAAAAAAACTTGGGGTTGTACTGGGTTGTAAACAATTATTATTATTCAGACAACAATAATAACGACCTTAAGGTTGTATGTTGTACCTTAAACGTGGCATCCGTCAAATGCATGCTGTGCACTGACATGTTCAGCACTGCAAAATATTGTTAAGCTTACACTGACTAGTACTATGTAGTACAAAAGTAATGGACAGTCATATACACACTGACAAGAGTACCTGTGGGTTAAGTAAATGACTACAAGAAAATGCTTTTTTAGTATACCCACACAACTTATCAATTACATGCCAATGGAAGATCGCATAGTTACAAATTAAACTTTAAATGAGCAAAATAAATCAGCAAAAGATGGAATGCTTGGTGTAGTAGTTGGGTAATTAAAAAATCGTAGATTAAATCATAAACTACTTGACATCCTTCGTATACTACCAAAGTGCTATGCCATACTGAAACACAAATTAATATTAAAAGCTACTATTTCTCTATCGGTAAATTAATAGCACACATACAAATAAACAATAAAAATATAAATGAAATAGAAAAATTTGCAATTATAAAATCACCATTTAATTTTTTATAGCAGCTCTATTTTTATCTTTCTGTTTTTGCTTCAACACGCAATAAAACACCATTAAAAGTTAAAATTCGTTCTAATTCTCTTAACAAAGAATAATAATGCAATGCTTAATAAGAGATAAGATTTAATAATTACCTAGTTCATCGCAATTATCACTAAATATAAAATTAATACTCAAAACGGCCTTTCTTGTAAATGATTATACACAATTTCTCTTATTTATGTGTTTATGTTCAACACCAGACTTTGTTGCCAATTCAATAATCTCCGTTTGTTCCGATTATAGCATAACCGTATCTATTTAAAAAATATGTTGTTTACAGTGTAATTCCTGATACTAATTAGTGCTTTATTGCGTTTTGTTTAATGTTGATTGAAGTCACTATAGTAGGCTTGAAATATACGCATAGAATTACCATGTGTCCAAACCAGTAATTAAACAAGCGTGTGATAGAGAGAGGTAATTTAATATTATTTTAAACTCATGTATTGATTTAAATAAATCCTTTTCATCGAACATACAGATAAATTTTAACAGTTACAACGTTAATCATTATAATATGTTTACTTACTGTGTAATTAAATATACATTTCTTTTTAGTTTTTGAAATCAATTTTAGTAAAGCAATACTTAACAGATAAAACTAAAAAGTGGAAAAAAATTACAAGAACTATATGAAAGGAGACAAGATTTGAATAAGTTAGAACATATCTACGTATGATCGAGGCTAGGATATTATTAGATGAGAGTGTGAGATGCTCTATGATACAATTATAAAATAATAAAATGAAAAGAATAGATGGTATAATATAATTCATGTAAAAATCATAGAACTATTTGTATACAGTCAATAAATGTATTTTTTTAATATAATTTATAAAAAAAAACAAATTAAAAAAAGCTGGTAAATAACAAATTCGGATTTAAAAAAATAAAAAAACGCAAGAGGCAATTCTAGTGAAGAGCAGTAATAGAAGAAACACGAAAGTATGAACATTAATAAGATATGTTAATTATAAACAAAATTTCATAATGTAGAATAAAATAAAATGTTTGAGATTTTATAAGAACTCGTAAAATATAAATAAGAAAAAATGTTGTACAATATGTATCAAAAACAACCCCAAATAATTAGAATTGAAGGAAAACAGGAAAAGTAAGGACAAGAATTATGCAAGGGAGTACCAAGAACGTACGCTACTATTTAACCTATCTATAGAAGATGCAATAAAAATAAACCAATTATTATTATTATGAAGAATGATAAGATGTTAGCAAATAATGAGAAGAAATTTCTTCTATTACATACAGAACGCGTCACCCAAATACGTATAAATTGTCCTATTTAGTCATATGTACCAACTGAATCCAAGATTCTGAATCTTCGTGTGAAATAAATCTAACAAACTGAACCAACTAAATATTCTTTGTAATATAGTTCAAGGTAAAAAAGCATTGTAAAAAAAAAATAAAAAAATTTACCTGAAAATTATTAGCGCTGAATTAACGCAAAACTTGAATAAAACACAAAAAACAAAAACTAATAGCGTTTGAACAGTAGTGCTATGGAAGTATGATGAGAACGTTCTAAAATGACTCAGTAATAAATAAAAGAAGATTAAATTTTAATTAAAGAAAAAGGAATACATATGGAAAATACTTCAAAAATTAAAAAAAAATTGTAAAAATAGAAAAATTATGGTTTTAGAAAGCAAAACAAAAAGAAATTCAAAATAAAAGAAGACCAATACAAAACGAATAAAAAAAGATATAAAAATAACCTGAAAAAAATGATGACATTAGCCAAGAGAAGAACAAAATAGCATATGTTTTTCCAAATAATCCATGCAATTGATGTAACTACTAATTTTTAATAACTCCAAGTTCCAGTTGTATACTTTTAATATGTACCCGAGAGCGTGTTACAGCTGTACTTCCTGTGAAAGATGTACAACGTAAACTTGCTAACTTACTTAACATTATTGATGATATAGACATAACATGTAAATGTTTTGTCTAATAAAGTTGTGAAAATATATAAACTAAAACTAATTCAGCAAGATAGCAGTTGTTAAAATAAAAATCTTTTTCTGCTGCATATATACTAGCTTTAGAGGTCAAGAATGAAACAATTGATAGCAGTAACAGTTATTAGAATTGATTATAATAATTAATGTACAATAAACATTTTTATTTGCGTATAGGTAAAATGCCTGAGAGTGTGTTATTCACATACAGGCTGTTTCCTAAAAAACGCCGGAAGCTATAATTTTCTTATTTTAAATTTTAGACCCAACAAACTATATATATATTCTTAAATGTCAAAAAATAAGCTATCTTTTGACGTTCTCATTTTGTAAATATATTTTACTTGTTTCGAGTAACAATATCCATCATCGTTATTTTAAATGGAACACCCTGTATATTTTTACATATTTTGATTCAGAATGAAATTTTGCACACAGCAGTGTATTTTATTTATTTATATGTAGACGGAAATATTTTTAAAAAAATTATGAAATGTGCAAGAAAAACAATCGTAAATACTGAAATATTTTATTGGAAAAATAACTACAAAACATAATATACTATCCACTTTCTATCAAATTTTGCGTTTATCCAATCAACATTTATTCTGGCATTATGAGGGGTAGCCCCATCTTGTTAAAAATAAACTTTAATACGTTCAGCAAGAGGCAATTCATCCAAAAAAGAGTCTAAGTCATGAGGCAACAGTTGATGGTATTTCTCTTGATTTAGGGTCCCATCAATAAAGAATGGCCCAATCAAAGTATTTCCTAAAATTAGTTTCAAAATCATATTTATCTAACACAAGCAGAAAACAAAGAAATACTAAGGCTTAGTTTATCAATGCTTGCCACGAAATATCTCCCAATTTGATATTAAATGCCAGTAATTGAGTAACTAATAGATGTCAGTTCTGTATTCAGCATGGTGGGAATCAATTTGAACAATATTTGTAGATATTATGTTTTGTAGTTTTTTTTTCAATAAAATATTTCAGTATTTACGATTGTTTTTCTTGCACATTTCATAATTCACAAATAAATAAATAAAATTTACAGCTGTATGCAGAATTTCACCCTAAATCAAAATATGTAAAAACATACAGGGTGTTCTATTTAAAATAACAATGATGGATATCGTTACTCAAAACAGGTAAAATATATTTACAAACTGAGAACGTCAAAAGATAGCTCATTTCTTGCCATTTAAGAATATATATAGTTTGTTGGGTCTAAAATTTAAAATAAGAAAATTATAGCTTCCGGCGTTTTTTAGGAAACAGCCTGTATATAGACCGAGTGAGTTTTGAAAATGTGTATACCAAAATAATTTAATATTAAGGTCCTTGAAGTACTTCACATCTATCCGAGGTTATTCACATATAGACCAAGACAGTCTTGATGGTATGTTCGACAAAGTACATTGACATTGCTTTGGCATTGATCTAATTTAGGTACTTGGCAGTAGCATTATAGTTCGCAGATAGATTTAAGGTTGTACTAGACTGTAAAACATTGTTGTCTACACACTGGTCATTAAGGCATTGACCAAGGTTGTGTGTTAACACCGTATTTGGTATTGATGAAGAGCATGCATTTAAGACCTTGATATTGCACAAAAATTGTAGAAAATTGTTAAGCTTACACTGGCTAATAAGCTGTATACAGAAGACAATAATGAACAACTATATACACTCTGACAAGAGTACCTAAAGGTGTGTTTAAAATGACTGAGAGCAAAATTCTTATAAATTTTTTTTATTGATTGATTACCATCACTAGTAATGCGCCGCAATAGTTATTTAAAAACTATGATTTATTTATTTATTTATTTATTCAATTTCCTTTCTACCTTTCGGTGTAAGGCGTACATTTTATTAATTTAATAAATCTTATTAATAAATCTAATACTCTTTCTTATTTCAATATTTCCAGTGTTTCTTTAGTTTGATAATTGCTTCTATTACTTCTACGTCTTTTTTAATTTCATCTATTTCTTCCGTTTGTCTGTCCTGTATCATTGTTTCAAAAAAACAAGAAAGAATCTTATGTTGTTTTCTTTTACTTCTTGTCTTGTTAGTTCTTTGAAGTATTTCCTTCTTCTTTCCATTATCTCGCCTTCTTCCGTTATTATTTTTCCATTTATATCTTTTATGTTTATCATAGTGCGTTCTTTCTTTTGTTTTAAATGTTTTGACGTTTTGTAGTATAGTTTATGTTCCGGTTGAAGTTCTCATTCATTTCTTTTCCAAATTTTGTCCATGATTTTATTTTTTTCTTGTCTTTTATTTCCCTAACTTTTTCTCTTTTCTTTTCCTCGACTCATGTCTACATTAACCAGTATTCTCTATGTATTGTTACTATCTGCCTTTTTTTATCTGTATTTTTAGTTGTTTTTTTTTTGTTTTTTTTTATTTGCATGTGTCCCTGTATTGTTTATCTTATTTCTTGTATCATTTTCTCGTCATGTCTTTATCTTTTATTTTTTATTCATTTAGTTATTTATTTATTTTTTATTTTTTTTTAATTTTTTTGGAACTTCCACTTCTTCTGAACCTTTTAACTCTCTATTCCATCTATATTCCTCTCCGTTAATTATTAACTTTCGGTAACCTATTCTAACCCTCTTTCCATTCGCTTTTTCTTCTTTTGCTAAGTCTCTAATTTATTTTTGTACGCATCTTTCTTCGTGTGTTAGGTCATTGTCAATGTAAATCCTGGTCCCTTTCAGATTTCTTTTTGCTTTCATTATTTGCTGCTAACACTATAATAAAAATTGTTAATAAAAAATTTTCTTTTTCTGATGTCCTGAATCAATTAAATTTTAATGTATTTCCCAAAAGGCTGCGCAACTCTTCAATTTGCCCTTAATTTTTTCTACACGCACGTTTACGGAAGCTAAATAAATAATATTTTCATTCAAAGTGATCTATCTGTGTTGTTTTTATTAAAAAAATAAAAAAAAATTACATGAAAAATTGGAGTTAGTGATAAAAATAATCACTCTATCTTGATAGAGAAAAGTTCAAAGTAAAAGTTAAAAACTTAGCAAAGAGCAATGCTATTCATTATAGGCGCACAGACCGGTATGATATTATAAAAATAAGCCAAAAAGAAAACTTATTACACCATACAAGGAAGAAAACGCGGAAATTATGTCTGCCATGACGACTTAATATTATTGAAGAGCAAAGATGCTAAATAAGACCAATCATAAGTACAAAAACAGAAAACATGTTTTCAAGCATATACTACATTCTAAAATAAACTAACTTTGTAAAGTTAACCTTATAAATCTTCAAACTATTCCAGATGGAATGTATAAATTCATTTTTCTTTATTAAGACTATCTTACAAAGTTGGTAATCTTCCGCGCACTTCAGACTAAATAAGCAGAAGAAGTCGCATACCATATTTTAGATATTTTTACTACTTTTGGAACGCCTAATATGCATAATTCTCACGACAAAACAAAATTTTGTAATCAAGTAATCAACAGTTTATGCTCCATGTGACAATGAGCATATAACAAAAAAATAAATGTTAAGATAATGATTTTTATCAATTAGCTACAACAGTTAGAGCACAGCTTTACACGTAGAATCAATTTACAATTTTTGCAGAAAAATTTATCAGAAAAAACGTTGGTAGTTCAAAAAGTGATCAAAAAATTATCTTTGACTGGAGGTCAAATGTTTAAAAAGAGCAATTGCTTTAAGAAACGCTCCACCAAGAAATGTGCATGCAGTCATCTAAAATACTCTGCAACTCTAAGTATTTATCATGTTGCAACAAATAAATTCATTTATGTCAAAACTAGGCTTGTATCATGTTTTATTTCCATATCCAACTTTTACCAATTGCCCCTGACATATCTTAGCTTTTACCAATATCAAGTAATATAACTTAAAAAAAAACTGATTTTGTTATAATATTTTAAATATTGAATGGTAGAGGCTGATACATGTTTGAACTCCATTAACATTAATAATAAAACACAAATAGTGTAAAAGTTCAAAAAAAGTTTATTGTTTACAACAATTGTTTCGCCACACAGTGGCTTCATCAGGTATAATGAACAATACACGGTGGCTTCATCAGGTATAATGAACAATACCTGATAAAGCCACTGTGTGGCGAAACAATTGTCGTAAACAATAAACTTTTTTTGAACTTTTGCACTATTTGTGTTTTATTATTAATGATAATATTTTAAGGTTTTACATTAACATTATTCATAGGATTTACCGGTAAAACTTAGCATTTGCCGCTGTTCGGGCTTTAATAGTAACATATATAATCTACAATTTCTTATACCGTTAGGTGTCGAGGTGTCACACCAAGCCACAGAGAAGACATGTGTATGTATGCACGCCCATAATATTTTTTTAGTATCATACATTATTGTCTCTATGTATTTTTTCTGTATCAAAAAATAAATATTTTAGAATTATGGTATACCAAGTATTTATGTCGAGGATTTTGGCATCATAACTTATCGATTATATGTTAGAAGTAAATTCTATACTAACTAATTATGTAGTATTTAATAATTAAGTGTAGGTTCAATAAACGGAAACACATAACGTAAAACATGACAAAATTACTGTGCCAGGCTTAAGAACAAGTCAAAGCAGCTGCGTTAAAGAAGAGATGTGACAGGTTAGTGACCAATCAATGGCAATTGACAAAAGTTATGACGTTCGATTTAATGCAAATATTTAAAAACAATTGGATGCTCAGTGTAGTTGAAAAAATTAACATTAAAAAAATTATTAAAAAAAACTAAACAATAGAATCTATCACAATACTCGCATGTGTTTTCATTCATTGTGAAAAACGAATTACAATGACCACAGTTACCCTGTATTTGCCCGGTATCAAAAATACGCGATAAATAATGAAGTTAACTTGATAATCTATTTGCAATTGAAACAAAATTAAACAAACTCTTACAAATCAATAGTTGCAAGAACAACTTACGTATTCATTACTCAAACGCATTCCATATTAAAGTAACCTATTGTACTTGACAACGCGCTAATCCATTGCCCAAAACGTCAATGATAGCTTATCAAAGACAACAGGTAACTGGCATAATTAATAGAATAGGCAAAAGTTCAACACAAACACAAGATACTAAAAGTAAAAAAACCGCTGAAAACTGATTGACCACCTAAAAAAAATAAATGAAACGTGTCCAACTTCACCAAATATATTTATCTCTTCTTTTTACTGTTAAAAATTCTTAACGGTTTTTTAATCAATACTGCTTCCCAAACACATTATGACAAAAAGATGATTAAGCTAAAAATATATTATAATATGTGTCAATAATAATGAGAGCTTGAAATAAAAATAAATAAATAAATCTGTTATATTATTGCAAACAATATCAAATAATTAGTGCTGCTTTACAAAGATCAGTACTGGGCCAATACTGATCACAAATTTATTATTAAAGACTTATAAATTTGAATTAATATTATACAATTTGCTTAAACATTTATACCGAGTTTAAGAAAAGATCAACTTCAAAAATGGCTTAGTTAATGTTTACAGGTCAACTAACATAGCCTGTAAACCAAAATTGCATAAATATCGCTTTTAAACGTACTGACTTACTTTAGAACAACTTCAGTATTTAATTATATAGTGAGTGGCTTATTAGTCCACAACTATTGCACGTAAATTCAAAATTTACAGATTTATTTCTATATTTGATGAGTTTCTTCGGCTATTTCCTAACTATTATTTGACTAAACGACTTCGACATATCATAGTTTAATCCTTTCTAAATGTACTGGTAAAAAAATAAATCGATTATCAAATTATTTGTAGAAGCAGCAATAAAGCCAAAGTTGCCGATTTTGTTAAAATACTACAAATCAAGGTAGAGGTCGGTATGCTCTTAAGGGGGAAAAATAGTTGCACTATTAAAAAAGTTCACAGAATCAAACTCAGTAAGAAAACGCCTAAATATAATTAAATAAAATTTTCACACATTCTAGAAGAAGGTCCAATCTAAACCCTCAAATTTGTTAAATATAACTTCAAATCTTTAACTAAAAATATAAAGACATAGAATATTGTATGTAGTTCAACATATAAAAAGAGTGATAACTAAAATCTTATAGTTTGGATATTGAGTTGGTTGGCATTTTGTCCCATAAGAACCAATTTTAATTTAAAAACGGCGCTGCACGTGTCAATATTTTTCTAGAGAAAAAACCGATATTCTCGTAGTTGTGATAGGATTTAATATTTTTCCATATCAATACTACTAGTGGTAACCCAACAGGACGGGGCGACTAAACCCGACAATTCTCTAGCCTTAAAACTTTTCGGAACTCTTTTCAAAACAAATTCTATTTGTGTGCTTTTTTTTTCAACTTTAATTTTTTCAAATTTACAAATAATTGATAATATCTGCATTCTTATTCTGTTTACTATAAGGTTTTCCAATAAAAAATTCCATTTTAAATTTCACATTTTTGATCTGTTAAATAGCAAACATTGAATCCTTGACATTTGTCATTAAGAACTATAAGATTTAAGAAAATAATATCACGAGTTCGTGGTGCGTTTGGTCGGTACAAATAATCTTTCCGCAAAACAACTGTAAAAAGCTTATCGCAAAATTTATGTATGTATAATTGCTAGTTCAACTCACATTCTTAGATCAGCCTAAAACAATGCCACGGTCGCTAAGAGTGTCGCAGAAAACCTTGGTTTGTCTATGCCAAAACGTTCACAGCAATTAAAAATCTCACAGTCCAGTCTTCATTACATACTGCATAAAGATGTAAGCCTACATGCTGCTAAAGTGCAACTGATGCAAGAACTGAAGCCGGCTAATCATACTCAACTCCAAACTTTCGTTTCTTGGGTGCTGAAAATTTAAAGAAGAAATCCTAACTAATTTAGAAAAATCATATTTAGCATCAAAGCCCAGTTCCATCTCAGTGGGTTCGTTAATCGACAGAACTGCCGCATATGAAGTTCCAAAAATCTTAGAACAATAGTCAAGAAGCCTTTTTATCCCCAACGAGTAGTCCTGGGATCTTACTTTTTCGAGAACAATACAGGTACTGCAATTACAGACAATGCGGGTAACTACAGCAAAATGCTAACTGACATTTTTGGTCTATATTGGACAATTTGGGCATAAACAATTTTTATTTCCAAGCACAAGCCACACAAGTCGTAAAACAATTGAAGTGCAAAAAGCATTATTTCAAAAAACTCGTACATAAATTGGACCTTTAAATCGTGCAATTAAACTCCGCTAGACTTTTTTCTTTAGGGAAAAGAAAAAGTCTACGCTAATGCCCCGTAAACAATTCCAAACCTCAAAGACAATATTTGAGCTGTTATTAGCTAGATAGTCTCAGTTGTGCAAAATTGTCTTGCAAAACTTCTTCAAAAGTATGACCCTTTGCAGTGAAAATGGGCATTTACTAGAAATCATTTTCCACAAGTAATCGTAGAGTTTGTACTTTAAAACCATATACTGTAACCTTTATTTTAATTTTAAATTGTATAATTAAAAATTTTTATACTTTTATATGCTTTTATTATTTTTAATATTTAAACCGGTTTCGCCGTTTAAGGCATCATCAGTAACTATAAATATAATTGTATTAAATTAAAATTAAAATATTATATAAATAAAAACTTACGTGTATAAATATATAAAAAAATATTTTTGACAACTACTTTATTTTAATATTGCCATAGTATCACATTAATTAAGTTTAACTGTTAGTCACAATAAAAATAAAAATTAAGTACGTATGACACCTTATCAGTCCAAAACCAAAACTGACAAATTTCAAACTGCAAAAAACATAACATTTGGACATCGTGGCAACTTTTGTCCTAATCCAACCATACTCAGCAATTAAGTATGTTTAAGCTATATAAATCAATTTGCATGAGTGACAGTAGATTTTATAATAAAAACTTTTAAGATGCAGAGACATCAAAGTGTACATAAGATCCATAGAACAAAAATACCAATACAAAGTTCTCAATAATCGTTTTATATGGCAGTCGACTAAATATGTCTTATAAGAATACAATTTATATGTATAACTTAGAATAATAAAACAAATTATTATCAACAGAAAATAAAATTTTAATACTTTTCATCAATTGATATTGATTGAAACATATTAAGTTAACTAAAATCATCCTCATAAGTAACATATTTCGTAAATATTATGATAATCATTAATTGCATAGCTAAATTTTCCTACAGGCAATGCTCACATAAACATAATATCGAAAAATAATCACCAAGTTTAATTAAAATTCAAGTAAGATAAGCAAATTTGCATTTATCGCATCATAATTATTGCGTTACAAAGTGAACTTTGCATATTCGATTGTATTGTTTACTTTGATAATATCAAGTTTACAAATATTTGTTTGTCTCGTTGAAATGTTGAATGGCCAATTTGCATCAACGCTGCTATAATAGTATAAATATCCATTTAAAAGATATGCAAAGAAACGTTATATAATGATTATATAAGGTTTCCTGATGTGTAAGATTTCTATTGATACGATAGTATGAAATTGTTGATTTAGCGTAAACAAAAACACACACGAATGCAGTTAGATGTTTATTTTTCGATAATTCATTAAGACATTCCTGACATACATAAAACAGTGCAAGCAACATACGAGAACTAAAAAGTGCATGCTGTATTTTAAAATGTAATGAATTGTGTTTAAAACCAACCTTTACCTGTCATGACGGTATGTGAAGGAGACGGGGGCGGCGCTTGCGCTGTCGTCGGAGGAGTCGTCGCCTCCAAGTGAGTCTCAGGAGCTGGTGAAGCATCCTCGACCTCTTGGAGGTCTACAGTGATTACCTCCTGACCTGCCAGCTTAACGCAAATTCAAGACACTTTTCGAAAAGAATATAAACGATCGCGAAAAATGACGCGCGAAAAAAAAATAAGTATGATCAATCACAAACAGCCAAAAACCGTTTCGTAGGACGTATCCAGTTTACCAAACGCACAGCTTCAGATATTTTCCTTCAGTCAATTTGTTTTATTAGAAAAAACACTTATCAGTCTTATCCAATTCCGACAGCAAAATACCATCCGAAAAATATAAACTATTTTCTTCTCAATTTATCCCGAATAACAATAAACAATGCTCAGTATAAATTTGAAATCGCAGATTCGTGTATAAATATAAAATATCTAAAGTCCTTAATATTGTTTATTTTTTCACTAGTAAGTACAAAATTTAATAGAAAAAATTGCCAAATACGTGTAAGGTGATTTTAAATTTTATTTAAAAAATGCTTTTTTACGTTGCCAATACGAATTTAATCCAATAGTTTTAATGACACAGAAATATTTCGACATTTAATACATTGGTGTTATTATTTTTGTATGGTTTTTATTATTATTTTATCAGTCGAGCGATAAAAGATGTTACTTGTTTTTTTTTTATTATTTCAGTCGATATCAGTCTAATACAGTCTTCAAGTTAGATGTCTTCAATTTTTAAACAGCGATGTAATATATTGCTTTTGCTCTTATTGATGTATCAAGTTTTTGGTAATAATAAATTGGAAACGTTTTTATTCATTTGAATCGTATCTAGTATAATTTTAATATATAAGTAGACAAGGCCTCTATTTTATGTGAATTTAAATGACTAATAGCTACTAATCTTTTTTTATTGTTTGAACTATATAGGTGAATGCTAAACGAAACCAATAACAAATATAAATATGTCGAACAACATGAGTAAAAACTATTTTAAAACACAATCAATGTACAATGTATAAATATTAAAAACACTCATTATTTTAATCACAAAATGTGGAACACATTTAGGTACGCTTTTTATATTTACGGACGCGAAATAATTGCAAACACATGTATAACAAAAACAAGAATTTCCTTTTAATTTCGTTTGAATCGATATTTTTACATCGATCTCGCGAATGCAGGTTAGAGGAACACAAATGGGATTTGATTATTTTTAAGGGGTCACCGGGTAGATTTTCAAGCCGCTTTGCTCCAGTAGACGGTACGAATTAACACTATAAATTTTATAATAACGATTTACATTTAATATTACTTTAAAGACCGAAATTATTTTTTTTACAACCAAGAGTCTATTTGTTAAGCGGTGTAGTATAATTCGATACTACCCCGTTTCGGCGCTGCAGTAGAACACAGTTTACAGCAGGAAAATTTCCACCTGACACGGAAATTCGGGAAACTAGCGCAGGCCAAAAGTACATTTTCAAATTGTTATATTTCCTATATTATTTATATTAAATAGGTCAATGTTTTTAAAATGCTAATGTACTGCGGAAATTAGAATGCAAGTTAGTTATTCGCATTATAATGTTGCTAATGTTGTGATAAAAATTTACATAGTCTAACGGTTCCTCACAACAATGATATGTGTGTCAGAAATGTTGTATTGTTTATATGTTCGTTGAGGAAATAATAAACCAACTGTACATAAATTATGCAATAAATTTTCAAATTAATTTGTAATAAACATTCAATAATTATCTAATTTATTAAATAATTAATAATTTAAAAATATCTTCAAACAAACAACAAACAAAATATTTAAAAAGAATGATCTATAAATAGCAACTTGTAATCCATTTCTTTCAATGAAAATTGTAAAGCGTGAGCCACTTAGGGGTTGTTAGGTGCGCTTTATAAAATAGTTACAAAACCGCGCTGCATATAATTCATTGTCGAAACTAGATTTTACCCTTATGCACGTGCATAAAAGCGCATAATTTATAATGCAGCAATATGTATGGTATGTGCATACAGCTTTAGTCCCTTAATCTCAAAAAGCTTTTCCCACTCGAGCTTTATTGCTCCATTGTAAAGTGTTCTTTTGATAAGCATGCGCAGGGTGCGCACGCGGGGTGAATCCTGCATTTCGATCGGGGGTTGCTTTATATCACCTTATACATAATGTAATACTGCACAAGGTTGGATCATTCAGCCCCAACAATATAAATTTAAAAAATTAATTTTAAAATCAACTCTCCTAAAATTTCTATTTAATCAAAATTTATTAATTAAAGCAAATATTATATAAAATTTAAATTAATACAGAATTAATCTATAAGTTTATAACTATCTACTGAATAAAACCACCTTGCCTATGCAACTTGGTAAATAAAGCGATCTCACATTACGTAAAGGAAATGCGCGGGTGTGATAGAGTGAAATGCGTTAGAAGAAACGAGACAGAAAACGGGATAGTGGAAGATGTCATGAAACGGAAACGCTTCCTCTTCCTAGATTGCGTGCGCATCTTGTGCACCAAGGAATAAAATTTTGTTCAAATAAAATTATTTCAATTTTAATTATCAGAACCATGCCGATTTATCATATCATACATAATTCATTAAGATTAATGTGTTTAATGTAGATAGGTTCGTTTACTTTAATCGCTTAATGAATTTTTATCTAAATTGTTATTATGTAATAAATGCGATTTTATTTGATGGATATAGTAAATATTGCGCTGATGTATTTATATATACTCTTAAGAAATTATTATAGCGAGTTAATAATATGCAACTTGCATTAATACATTAATAAATAATTCTATTGCATAACAGTCGAGCCACATGTCTTTTCTCGTGATTTTGCGCAGGTATATTTTCTTAAAATTATTATAGTTGCATTTTAATTGATGGTAGATGTAGTAGCTAAGCTAAAGTTCCTTTTGTAGAGTTAATTGGTTATTTAATTAATCAACATTTACATACATTTATATATGTAGTTATTATGTGCAAATGTGCATTAGTATATAGTATTTGTGAGTGGCATGTTTGAATAAATTTTAATGCAATTACTAATTCATAGAAATTATTGTTAATAATGTATCATTTTGGATCGATTGATAGCATGTTCAATATATGTTATGTTTGAGTTCAATTTTAATTAAAATATCATGTATGGTTTAATTGTCACATAGTAGATTATAATGATTTCTAACTATAACTATGATCGATTATTTACAAAACAAATAAAAAGAAACTATTAAAAGTAGTGATATAGCATTTATATCAACTTTAGAACAATAAACAGTTATATTATACTTAATAAAAAATAATTAAATCAATGTACATATATTGCCAAAGTTAAAACTCTACACTTCAAAACCTTGATCAAAGAAAGTATTTGATCTACTCAAAATGATTGTTGATTAGTTTTAATTTTTGACATATGTTATAAAAAAAAACTGCTCCGGCAGGTAACAAAAATATAAAAAACCCAAATTCAATACTCAATGCTGTTTAAAATAATAATTAAATTTATAAAAAAAAACTATAAAACTGTCGTTCTTGTTCTTGCAAACAAAAATGCAGTCGTTTTTGACAAGACTCGTGCGTGTGTTGAAAGAATTTTTCATTTTTTTATTGTATGTATAATTCTCTGCTAAAGTAAATCCTGAGTGTTAATTTCTGTAGCGCAAACAATGTCTCTTAAATATACAAAAAATTCCAAAAGAGTTCTTGAGATCTTAATGACCATGTCGGTTAATCCATTTGTTTCTAAACCGTTTATTTACATACTTTTCGTAAAATGCGTAATTTGAGCTTAAACTTCATCATAAAAATCATGATTTTTCGGTTTTATTGGTGAATATTACAGGTTTGACAAAATACAGTGTGTCAAAGGTGACATCAGTGATCGTAAAATCCGATTCAGTAGGTCAATACAAATAAAAAATTAAAAGTAAACATTTTTCCAATTGTCATTTAAAAAACCGTCACTTTTGCATCATTCCTATTTCTACATATAATTTGATAATCAATTTATTTGATCACTAGTATATTCAGAAAGAATCAAACTATAAGTATTTTAGTCAAATTATAGTCAAAAACACAATTTTATAATTTTAAACTAAAATCCGTGCAAAGAGAAACAAGTTGTAAAAAAATTGAGTAGATGATTTAAATCTAGGATTATATTGACAGTTGCATAGTTTTTAACTCGTTCCCAGAATTAAGCAAAAAATACACTGGTCGATTGCGGCTAAAATCGCCGTCACAATATCCGTAAATTAACTTAGAGCCAATCAACGACTATCAAAATAAATCTCGAATTCATAAACCCAGGATCAATCAGAGATTTAATCTCTGACTATTAGTACGGGCATAAGATACGCTAAGTCATAGGTTGCAAAAAATAATATTTCAAAAATATCTGACAAATGACGACTTAACGCTAGAAAATTGCCGGGTTTAGTCACCCCGTCCTGGTGTGGTGCCACTAGTAGTGTACCTTTCTCTCTAGAAAAATAATGACACGTACAGCGCCGTTTTTTAATTAAAATTGGTTCTTATAAGACAAAATGCCAACCAACTCAATATCCAAACGATAAGATTTTAGTCAACTCTCTTTTTATATGTTGAATTACATACAATATTCTATGTCTTCATGTTTTTGGTTAAAGAGTTGAAGTTATATTATTAAACATGTAAAAAATTAATAAAGAACTAATTAAAAATGTCACTTTTTAAAAATTAATTGCAAAAAAACTTATTGCATCAAATTTCTACAAATTTGAGGACACAGATTGGACTTTCTTCTACAATGTACAAATTTATTCAATTATATTCAAGCGTTTTCTTGCTGAGTTAGATGCTGTAAAACCTTATAACAGAGCAATTATTCTCCCCCCTTAAAAAATATATTTAAACACCGTGCGCAAAATATAAAATTTATTCGTTTACACAAATATAAGTATATGTGGACTAATAATAATAATAAATACATGAAATAAAGTCAAGAGAAATTCACAAAAGGAATGCTGTGCCCCCAGTCAGTAATAAGACCTTGTGGAACATCCGCCATTCTGCTCTATTGTCGGATCGCAAAAAAACTTTGATTGAGTCAAGTGTTTTAATTATTTAAAAAAACAATCAATCTGTGAGTGTTCATGGTAAGTGCCGCAAAGACCATAGTCGGAAAAGCACTATTGTTTTGTGTAAAAAACAAAGAGATGTTGAGAAAGCCAACACATCTATTATTCCACCTAGTGTTCAAACAAGGTCTAGCAATAGATATTTTTCATTTAAAATCTAGTGTATATCCAGCGGAGAAATAAATGCAAACAAAAATAAAAAGTTAAAAATTCTTCAGGCTCGTCATTCAATACGTCGTGTATCGGCAAGTATCTTCATTTCGAACGGCGTGGTGATAATTTAGCAAAAGCTGTTACCAACCACTTGAAAACCGTTCAAAAGATGCCAAAACAAACATATTCTCTTATACTAAAAATTAAAAAAATGGTCAATTTATTGAATTGAAGATTTGTGGCAGAGTAAACCTCCAACAGATCGAACAATTAGTAAGCTCAAGGAAAAATATAGCACTCGCATTAAAATTAGAAAGAAGAAAAGAAGTTCTGCTATTATTCGTTTCAATGATAGACAGCACAATATTTTGATATTAAAGTCCCATGGATATATTATGACGGCCCATCTTTAGCCTATTTTTAGTGTATATTCCAATTAAGTATAAAATATGATTACATTTAGATGGCCGCCGCAGGCTTAGTAGTAAGCCATTCGCAAAGATCAATTATCAAGTATTTTGTGCCACTGTTTCTAGCAGTATTTCAACAATAGCTTTGCAAATGCAAATGTTCTGTTTTAAGCAGTCAATTGTCTGTAGATTGCCAGCATACACCTATTCATTCAATACAAAATATCCAACGGTGTCAAATCGTAGCTGCGAGGTGATCAGTTCACATCACCGAAACGGCTAATAAAGTGGTTGTTGAACTTGGTGCGCAGAAGATTGATCGTGGCATGTAGAGTATGTAATGTTGCCCCATCTTGTTGAAACCAGAGCTGCTGTAGGTCAAATTCTTCTAATTCAAGCCTCAAAAAATCAGTGATCATGTCTCTCCTCTGTAACAATCTCCGGTAACAGTAACGTTGGCTCTATCATCATAAAGCCACCACTCCAAAATCCGCACCTAACGGTAACTCGCAAATGGTGCAATAGTTTCTCAATTATGGCATGTAGATTTTCTGATCCCCAAATGCGGCAGTTTTGTTTGTTTACACAACCTCCAAGGTAAACATGGGCTACGTCCAAAAAAATTCGGTTAAAATAAGAGTTAACATTCAATTTGTTTAAAGCCCACTGTACAGAGCAAAAACGGGAACCATGGAACAAGTTGCATTTTGTACGTAAACATACCAAGGTCTTTGTGAAGAAGCCGCCTCAAAGTGGTTCGCCAAACATCGAGTGACTGACTTCTGCTCCGAGTTGATGTTCTTGGGTGCGCGCGTACACTTTGAGCCACAGAAGCAACAATTTTGGCAGAACGCTTTGGATGAGCGCTTGATGCGCGAATTGTCTACCAGCATTCCAGTTTCACGCACTTTTTTACCCTTCCTTCGATCAATGGCGCTTCATTTCTTCCAAACAACGTACGCAATGTTCGCGCTGTTTACAGACAAATGTTTCAAAATATAATTTTTAGTATTTTAAAACGATGCTCTAAAGTAAAACAACGCATCTTCTGTCTACGGAAAATTAATACTAAAACATGGCCAACCCTTTATAACTAAATATCTACTAATGCGTTTAATAGTGAAGCAAGATGTTTAATGGCGGCTATATTGTGTGTGACTTTAATATTTGTTTTGTATTACTAACAAAACAAATATTAAAGACATCTTACATTTAATTAATGGAAGGTTTTAAACATTTAACATTGTACATTATTATCAATAAAAAGAAACAATTTAAATAACCCGGACAAAATTTGATTAATTTGATCCAACGCTAAAACCAGAAATGTATATTTAACAATTGATATCTTCTAATCGAACATACCAACTTGAGCCAAATTTTTGGACAATATTATTGAACGTATTACTGACGGTTTAGTATCTTAGTCAAACTTTGTATATGCAATGATTTTTGGAACACAGTAATTTGAAAAAAAAAATTTATCCTAAAAAAAGTAAACCTGTATAACTTTTTTACAGGCAATAGCACAAAAATTTGCAACATAGACTTTCTGTGCGTGCAATCTGCACAAGAAGTAATTTTTTATATGCTCAGCATACTGAATTAAATCCTCCAGTGCAATTACCAATTAAAATAAGTTTTAAAATTATGTGCATTACGTATATAGTAGCAATGTTAAAACTCTGTAAAAATTTAAAGAAAATTGATCTGTAAATAAAACAGCAGCGTACAAAAAACAAAAATTGTTATTCTAAAAATAAAATATTATTTTGTTCTTCTGCACGCCACTGATTTATTTACAAACCAATTTTTTTGAAACTTTTACAAAACTTTACGGTTATCATCATATACATAATGCATATAATGTATACAATGTTAAAACTTATTTTAGTTGGTAATTACTAATTACACTGGAAAATTAATTTAGTTTATTGCATATATAAAAAATTGCTTGAATTCTAGATGGCATGCTCATAAAGTTTACAAATAAAAATCTAAATGCACTACAAAAATAGTTATGTTTTGTGATGCTTTACCAGTTTTTAAATTACTGTATTGCAAAAACCCATGTATATACAAATTTAACTATGATAGTAAAACGTCAGTAATACGTGGTATAATGTTGATTTAATTTCAAAAATTTGGATTAAGTTGATAGGTCCGTTTAGAATATATTGTTTATCAAAAATGCATTTTTCGTTTTCGGATCCAATTAACCAATTGTTGTCCGGAACATTTTGATAGTTACTTTAAAATGTTATTAGCATACAATGCATGTTTTAAATGTTTAAGAAACTAAAATGATAAAATGTAAGATGTTTTTAATACATATTTACTATTATTATAAGTCACACTCAAAATTTAATTTAATTTACGTCACTTTATAAACGCGAGTCAAGTGTCCAGTATATCCATAGTAAGTCCAGGTACAACAATCAGAAACAAAATGAGAGTGAAAGATCAGGAAAATAGAATATCTGTAACAGTTTAAAAAGAGTAATAACAATGATCAATTATGCTGAAGTGAGTATGTACAACAGCAAACATTCCTTGCAATATAATATTTTTGACGTACGTTTCCTTTTGCAAGTATACAAAGCAACTAAACATGACTAAATTGATAAATTGCAATATTTTAAATTAATCGACAAAACTCAATACAGCATGCAATTGTCTCTGCTGCTCTCTAGCACTTTTATTAAGCATATTATCATAAAATGTATTATTATTAAAATCAAAATGTTCAAACGTTCCGTATCGTAATGCCTACAAATCACGTTTTTCGATAAGCTTCATTACAATAACCAATAGCGTTTTTTAATAAGGTTATTACAAACGCAAAATATAAAAACTAAAAAATAAAAACCTACCAATTAGAGCACCAATAAAATTATTATTATCATTTGTTGAGCTTTTGCTCTTATTTTTTAATCTTACATCATAATTGAGTAGCTTATTTTAAATATACTACCTTTTCAATTCCAAGCCTTAGAAACAAATAATTGCTTACCTGAAACAAAAAGAAAACCAAATTAGTTTCACAATAGATAATTATATAAATATTTCTCATTTAGTTATATTATAATTCAACGAATATCGCGCAGAAATCATGTATGACATAAAATCAATAAAAGATCGCAAATAACACATTTATTTTTCAAACAGTTGATCAAAATTCTTGCAGATAAACTACATATTTAAGGCCAAACATAGCTGAACATCAAGTAAAATACCCATAATATATAAAAATTTGAGCAGAAAATCCATGACTAGCATAAAATTTGTTTAGAATACCTCAGAATTGCACAAGAATTACATTTACATTTTATACAATACAAATGATACCAAAAAAACAAACTTAAAAAAAAAAAATCAAATATATAGCAAGCAAAAATACTAATAATTATACAGCAAAAACTATGAAACTAATTTATAGCATAAAATTTACTTTGAAAACCTTAAAAATGCACAGAAACAACATGTGTAACATTAAAATCACAAACAACTTTGGTTGGTTGGTTGGTTACAAAATTCTCCCGGAAAATACGCCTACCACATGAAATTTATCAAAACTGGCGCAAAATAATCATTTATGCACAAAATGTACTTATTTAGATTTATCTACTAAAAATCAGGTAACTAAAAAAGTTTATGCTGTTTTTGATGATAAAATATAAAAATTTATTAAAAACTACCAATACACTACTAATTATCAAAATAGTAACCATCACACCGAATAACCTTTTGCAAACGCGACGCTAATTATTGCACCACGTTAATGTAGAAATTCACTGACTTAAAATAATTTAAAATATTAATTGCTTAGCAAAATGTGAGGACAATAGCACTTTTTTTGGATTGATAACATAAAGCTGTCTCTGGAATAATGCTGCATGTATTCGTTGAATAATAAATTAACTAATGTCTAAAAAGTCATAATGGACAATTCTTGCTGCTGTTCACCAAACATACAATAAAGTCTTTTTGAGTCAGCTAATAACAACTAATAATAAGAACGCTTAAAATTGAAGTACAGTATCCACTTTGCATTGCAACATTTTCAGTTTGTGATAAGTTTGATTCGTTATCATTCATGTAATACCCATTTGCTTAACTTTAACCACGTTTTAGACCTGGTGCAAATAAATGGTTTCATCACTAACGCTGAATATTTCTGCAAGCTCTAAACACGTAGCTCTAAAATTTGCCACCACAGCATCTTTAATCTTCACCGCAACTTATAATAAATAGAAACGCATAAACTTTTTTGATTATCCAATATACGTACAGTTTATTAAATTTAAAAACAAAATTAGTTAATTTAATAATTTAAAAAACAATTACTAAATTTTTATATCACCGCGGTTTCAAACTAAATTTCGCCTTCATCAAACATTACACCACTCTAAAGTTCAGTCAAAACTGCTGTCACAATATGAATTACAGTAATTGTTTTAGTGATCCTCCATCGGACGTCTACCCAGGTGGCGAAAAAGACAATGATTCCTAAATATAGTTGATACCAAACAAATAAAAACTCGGGGTAGACCAAAATCAGCAAATGTAGCGTCTGTACTCTGTCCCACATTGGGCAGCTGCAACAAATTCTAACCCAAAATGAACAAGGGATTCAAAACCTGTAAACAGGACTCACCCAAACGCAAACGTGGCGTTTTAATGCCATAAACCCCTTATCTTTAAAGATAAAGACAAATTTAAAACTAACACTACCTTAGGTAGAGGTATGTAATACCACAACCCCACACCGATAACACAGTCTGCCTCAAGGATTCTAAGAAAGACAAAAAACTCGACAAGAATATCACAAAAATCATACCACGTTAAATCACTTATAAATAATGAACGACTTCTCAAGGTGGAAGAAAAACAATTTAAAGATCAGATAAGATATAATAGAACTATCGAAAGTCAAAAAAACAAAACAAAACGCACCACATAGTTAGTATCAAAAAATACCTTCTACATATGGGGTGCAAACCAAACAGCACCAGAAGAGTAAGACTAACCACATATGTAACAATATACTAAGGTATATCGTACCAAGTTGCGTACATATGCGTAGAGATTAAAGCCAAAATTACTCTTAAAAATGCTACATATTACCATCAGAGACCACAAAAAACTACGTGGATAAGAGAGAAAACCAAGGTGGCTAATTTAACCGAAACAGTCCTTGAAGTAAAATTTTGCGGGACATACACGATACAAAGATTGTTGCTATAATATCATCTAGCAATAAAGACATTAGCTTGGCAAAAATACCATAGGGACAACCGCAAACTAGGTGGAGTAGTAACTAGACTAGCTAGACTCGAATAAAAAATATCCTGCTAAAGATTAATTGCTGACTGTTACTATGTAACACCTAAAATTCTAAAATTGAGTCTTTAAAAAAATTAAACTAGCACAAAAAAGTTTTAACCCTTCTTCCCAAAATTTAAAAATGAAGAGTTAAAAACATTAAAAAACCACAAAATATTCTAATAATTGATGTGGATTTGGTCAAAATTTGCATAAAATTCGTCAAACATATCTCAAAAAAGTTATCTTATTGCATAAATTCGTCAGAAACAAATCCGTTAATTTCTTAAAAGTAATTCATCGTTAATTATACAAATTAATTTGTTTGATTTTCACATTAGCTCAGTTATTTGTAACCTTATGTAAAGTTTTACATTATTGTATCTGTGACTTAACATAAGTATATCGTTTATGTAATCATTTAATGTTGAGTAAAATGTTGAGTAAATGATAAAAAAATGCTCATTTATTACAAATAAATAATCAAAAAATAATCATAAAACCCCATTACTATTTAAAAATAATCAAGAAACACCATAAATACCTTTTCCTTGCAACTAAACCGACAAACATTGCGCAGAAATCATGTACATCTCATAAAATCTATATAAAATCGCTAATTTAGTTCTTTCTAATTAAGCCAAATATTGCTAATCAAGTAAGAAACTCATTTACTGCATAAAAAACTATTAAAAAAATCCAAATTTCCAAAAAAATTATCACATAAAATATGTGCATTGTGCGTAAAATCTGTATGGAAGTGAAACATGGACCATCAAGAAAAACCACATAGACAAAATTCAAGCATTTAAAATGTGGTGCTACCGCAGGATGTGGCGTATCCCTCCCTATTATCCAATTGATCGTGCAGAGAAAGATTAGTAGAACGAGAAATATTGTCGTGGCTTAAAAATCTTAGAGACTGGTTTAGTTGCAGCAACATTCAACTCTTTAGAGCTGCAGTCAATAAAGTACAAATAGCTATGATGATAGCAAACCTCCGATAAGAGATGCACTAAAAGAAAAAGCGTAAAATCTGGTTAGAATAACTAAAATTTGCACAAAAGTAACGTTTAAAAATGAAAAAAAAAAAATTATTAAAACTGCCCAAAACACCAAAATAAAAAAAATGCACAGAAAAACATTTATAAAATAAAAATTTAAAAAAAAACTTATTTTTCAATATTTGCCCAAAAATACGTTAACACAAGAGATCAAAATTTACGCAAAAATCCATTAATGCAAATAATGTACTGTACCGACTTTGAGTATGATATTTATAACATAAAAATCAGGTATAAAATTTTCTAGAAAATCACATTTACCATATAAAATTTATCAAAATTGGTTCATAAAACCCATTTAAAAATCAATCAATTTACTTTAAAAACCTTAAAATTCCACAGAAAAAATAAGATAGTTGGACAAAACACTCATTAAATATATAAAAATTTGTTCGAATCAAATCATGTCTACTACATAAAATATAGGAGGAAGCGTAGCGCAGTAGTCTAGGCATTTGACTGCTGTACCGTGTATCGTGAGTTCGAATCGCATAGCAAAAACCAGTTCAAACGTGTATTCGCTCTCCCACTCCTTACCCCGCCTTGACAGCGTGAGATTTCATAAGTCATAAGTTACCAGAATTACGAGCTAAGTGAAAAGTGGCTGGGTGATGATGACATATAATATTTATCCATATTAGCACATAATAGTTATTTGTATATCTAGAAATAAAAGTAAATTTTGACCTCAAACAGGTGAAGTTTAGAGTAAACACCTCTCGTATCTATAGAAAATTAAACAAAGAAAACTCAATATCAATACTCTATATAGCTTGTTGAAGACATAAAAATAAGAGTAGTTAAAGAAGCAGCATATAAAGTGTAGTGTAGTAATAATAAGAACAATAGAAATAAATGTCCAGAAAGTAATTTACAAAAAGGAATCCACACACACACACACACATTAAGTAATATTTATAAACAGCATTCTGGAGCTTTTATATCTGACCAAAACACAAATACTACTTTCTAACGCAAAAAAGTTTAAGTGTAACTACGGCACATAAAGTACAATATAAGATCAATACAATCACAGATCTAGACATCAAAACATTACTTAACATTTTATCAAATTAGCAACAAAATTTAAACAATTATAACATTTACAAGAGAAAAGATTTTTGGGCTCACAATTACACTGGCGTACAAAAAATACTAAATAATAATAAAATAAATAAAATAATAAATAATAATAATAATAATACTTCAAAACTATGACTTGCTTTTGGAATTTTTTGTTTTAAATTTATGTTAGCAATTTGTAAAAATTCAATGTTATTTTGGAAATATTACAAATTTACAGTTCAGACAAAGTTTGAATTTTTGTTCGTAAGACTAATATAGAGCAAAAATTATTTTCAAGAGGGGGTAATATTTCTTATTAGTGATATAAGAAATATTACCCCCTCTTGAACTAATGACTGCTTAAAGTCGACAAGAAACATTTTAAATTAAACTAAGGATCACATTTTGGTCAATGTTATTCCATTTCTGCAATAGCAACTGTCTTAACTCCTAAGCAGTTCTTGGAGCAGGTGTATGCTTTTGGATACGTCGTCCCAACTCATCCCATGAGACATGTTCTATAGAATTCACGTCCGGGCTGAAAACTAGTCAATCAAACCGCAAAATTCCCACTTCATCCAAATAATCTCTGACAACTGGTGAGGTCTAGCATTATCTTGCATTAAAATACCGCGCTCGCCCATAGTTGTCATGAAAGGCATAACATGATCTCCGACAACGT
The DNA here is from genome assembly GCA_963932245.1 of Tachinus rufipes. Taxonomy (NCBI): domain Eukaryota; kingdom Metazoa; phylum Arthropoda; class Insecta; order Coleoptera; family Staphylinidae; genus Tachinus; species Tachinus rufipes. The sequence goes on from OZ010743.1 coordinate 87,852,628, forward strand.
CCATAATGTATCTGTGAGCTATCAGGGATCCATTCTCTATATTGACCAACTCTGTGCGTGCTTCGGTAGAAATTCCTACCCAACCCATAACCAACCCACTGCCAAATGAAAGTCGCTTATCAATACAAATTAAAGCGTATCTTTCTACAAGTCTTCTCCAAACTTTCCAACGTTCATCTGATCCATTGAGGCAAAAGCGCAATTTATCTGAAAACAGTACCCTGCTCCAGTCCTCATTATTCCATGCCCGGCGATTTAGGGCAAAATCCATTCTTGCAACGCAATGTCTGCGTTGTAAAAGTGGACCTGTACCCATCTTTCTACAAGACAATTTAACAGCCCAAAGCCTTCTCTTAACAGTACATTCACTAACATTTACATCTCTAACTTCATGGAGTTGATTTCGTAGATAAACTGATACAAAAAAACGGTCATCAACAATCCTTACAGTTTCACGTTTTCTTCGTCAATCTTCAATCGACGCTATAATTCTTGCCACAACAATAAATAAAGTAAAACACTAAGTAAAAAAACCACAACAAAATGAAGGTTTTCAATTAGAGCGAAATGGATGCTGTTTCATAAAAGTCTGTAACACGGTGATAATAACTGACAAATAGATAACATTTGTCAGAAAATGAATTATTAAACCTCCACTTTGGCTTACAATTTGCAAACATAAAGTTAAAACAAAAAATTCCAAAAATAAGTCATAATTGACCACAATTCTTTGTTTGCCAGTGTATTTATAAAGTAGTAATTAAAAAGATCTAATAGGAAATAATATCTTAAAAATTGAAGATAGAACAAATAATAATAAATAATTAAATTATATAGAAGGATACCATATGTTATCGTTGCATTCTGTATCGAAGCAGTTCTTAGGCCTTGAGCGTTGGAACGTCTTGAATTCTCTAAACATCAATCCTAACTATGATATTATACCGTGATGTAAACTTTAAATGTAGTATCGACAGTTTAGTAATAAAGAAACAATATTTTAAAATTCATTTTTTTTAAGTAATTTAGTAATTTTTAGATTTGACAATCAGATATCACTTATAAAAGAAGAAACCATGTACAAACACTACTCAACATTAATAAGACGCTAATAGATAAACATCACTTTTCGTTTTTGCTTAATACACTGCAGCATATCATAATATTTGCCTAAATTAAAAAAAAAAATAAAGATTATTTAGTTAATTGACTTGTTAATTTATTTTATTTATAACATAATGATCGTAGCTCAATATACCATTATTTAGAAAATTTATTATAGGATACATATTTTTTTCATTCAGTACATTCATCCTCTGATTGCATTTTGGATTAGTAATCAATTATACAATGGAATCAAATAAATTTTAGTACAATTAGATATTTAAATATTAATGATAATAAAATTATTCATGTAATTTGTATTGTAGATACATTTAATTTTCATATTATAATATAATTTTGAACAAATATTAATTATTAAAATAATTAGTTAATCATTTTACTGAATTAGCATATAAGAAACTTGCTAGCGGCAGTATAATTTAATTTTAATTAATATACAACCCAACCCTAAATGTTTTAAATATATTTAATTCAAAAAATAATAAAACTAAGTAAATTACAATTTGAGAAGTATGAATAATTTGTTTGCAACATAATTGATTTTACAATACAAAATAATCTAGTTTCTTTTAGTCTTAATTGTAATATTTAAAAAAAAATCGTGGTCTTGAACTAGTTGCATTATAAAAATGTAATTGTTTATATTATTTATAGGTTAAATGTAAATATAAAGACTAAATATTATTGGTACAAGCACGTACCATTCGCATGGGTGGAGTGCGGATCTTAATACAATACCAATATGCAATTCGCGTATGGAAGGTTACGTATGAAAACTGCTATAATAGCGTGTTTACCAGTCATTGATATGCAGAACGAGTGCTAAACCTGTGCTATTTAACTATTTTGCGCTATTGTCATACAAATTTACTAAGCATCATCCTTTATGTATGTGTCAGCAATCAAATAAGATGGCACATTTATGAAAGTAGGACACACTCCACTGCAGTTGCATTTTTATAAATGTATAAACTTATTCATATTTATAAATGAATTAAAAAACAGATTTTAATATTAGGTTAATATTATTGATTTAATAAAATTTACATAATTTATAAAGCTTGGAAACAATAACAGTAATTACGTACAACATTATAATTAAAACAAACTAAATATTTATTATTTCAATCAAATTTTATTGTGGCTCCATAAAATCAGCCAAACATATATTGATGCTGACCACAACCCAATGATAATGATCAGAAATAAGATGAGGTTTCATTTTATTTAAATAAAATGCTAAAACATATTCGAGCACAAAACAGAAACTGAAAAGATAAAAATAATACATCAAAACTAGTTGAAGATGCGAGGCAGCAAAAACGATACCTGAAAACCCAGAGAGCGGATCCAATATAACAGGATTAAAATTAGGTGGTCTATTTGTGCTACTTTATCCCAAGCAATAGATAGCTGAAAACCATTAATATCTGCAAAAGATTTGCCAAGTTTGTCATGATAGAGACATGTCCTATACATATGTAATAAGCAAAAGGTCCGGAGATCTAGCTGATCATAGAATCGGATTAAAGTGAAAAAATCTAAGAAAATCTTAGCAATTTGCAGCCGAGCAAGTCCTTGCTAAAAAAAATAATTTTCTAGCACTTGTAATATTTTGCTGTAAGTCTTTGACAAACCCTCAAGCATGCAAACAGAATCTTGCCAATTTCGAATTTGTTCAATAAATGTTTGTCTACAACCCATTCCAAAAGTCTGCCATCCAATGACGGTCCAATGTAACTTATATATTTATCCACATCACCCAAGTCATTCAAAATGACGCTTATGTCAGTGTTTTCCGTCGTCCTAACTTGGATTGGACCGTGTACAATAACCATAATATTAAGACGCACAAAAACATAATACAACTTTAAAACTTACTAACTTAAATGTCGGCGCATAATTTGTCATAGGTTCAAACATCAGCAAAACATTTTAAGAAATTTAGAACATTAGTCTAATACATAAGTGTCCATGTAAGCATAATTACATTCCAGACACAAATCAGTGCCAAGCATTGCAATCGCAATTGTACTTACAATATTTTGCCGTTAAAAAGTCATCGTCAAACCCTCATGCAACCATCATGCATCCTCAAACAGAACCTTGATTTATCGCTAAACACTACTTGCGCCATTCAATTTAATCTAAACCTGCACCACTTCAAACGCTGCTGCATGTTAAGCTATAAGTAGTAACACAAGATGTGGACAATGTGATCTCAAGCCAATGATTCGGCAGTACATTGACCTAAGATTTTGTAACACAATCTTTTACTGCCACAATGCAAAGACAGAGGTCTTGAACTTTATTTGTTTGTGATTGGTTTTCGGTTCTTCTTCTGTGACGTTCTTGCCCTTCTCTAGTCCAGGCCTGATAACATGTCTTTAAGATGAATTAGATAATTTGCAATTTCTCCTTAATAAAAATCCACCTTCTCACAATTCTGCGTCTATCAAATCAAGGCACACTAGCTTCGTTAAATTAAACAAACATATTTAAAAACTAATAAAAAAAACTCAAATAGCATTATTCAAAAAAACTTAAACAAATGTCAAAACTGATATTATTATTCAATTCAAATTAACTTAAATTTTAACAAAATGTTTAACATTTAACATTTTAATACACATTTTTTTGCCAAATTTGGTCAAAAAAAAATCTTGTTCCTTCTTGATGTAACCACATACTTGAAAACATCTTTTGTAACTTTAAAGATTAAATCATAATAAAGTTATCTTACATGGGTAGCTTTATATGTATCATAAATGATAATGATAAATGAAACACTAATCTCAACGTATTAAGTCATGTTGTAGGTTAAAATCTGTAGAAAATAGCAAAGTAGTTCTAAGTATTCTGCATTGCAAAGTATATCTCTTTACTTATGTTCAAAAATACGTTCTACTACGGTAAACAATTCTTTTCAGATGTGTTACTATAAAACAAACTATAAAGTTAACATTGTTAACTAAAAAAATCAAATTCATAAACAAGAATTTTAAAAAATGCGTTAACTATTTCAGACATACCAAAATGACAAAAACCATTATACACAATGCGGCAAGATAACTTCCTTATTTAAAATAAACTCACTAAAGCTGAATGAAATCACAGGCAGGTGTGCGTAGTCCCGTTCGAGAGAAGAAAGTTTTGTTAACTCGTTTGCCTTAGAGACTTATTTTTCCAACACTCATTTGATGGTTTCAACGCTTCCCAAATTGCTTCAATATTGCGCTTATAGGTCCTGTCCCTGATTTTATGCAAAAAAGAAAAACTGGAAACGCACGACCCATCAAAACACCTGAGAGCATCAAAGCAGTAAGTTCGGCGCGCAAACATGTGTCTACTCTTAAAATTTTTGATCGTTCCGTAAAGCAAATTCTGTACGATACACTTCATTTCCATCCGTACAAGTTGGCCATTGTGCAGTAACTTTCCAAACGCAACTTTAATGTTCAACCAAAAAATTGCGTGTGAAGCACTTCTTAAACACGTCTCTCAAGACGCACTTGTGTTTTTCAGTGATGACGCTCATTTTAACTTAACTGGGTATGTTACTAAGCAAAATATGTACTACTGGGTAGCCAACAACCTCCAAGAACTCTATCAGAGGCCTTTGCATTCACCACTTGTCACCATTTGGTGCGCAATCTCAGCAGTTGGAATTATCAGTCCATGGTTTTTCAATACAAACTAGGAGACTGTTATTATCAATTCAGACCGTTATGTAAATGCATTCAAACAGTTTTTTGCCACAACATTATGAATAGACTAAAGCAAAGCAACGGCACATACTTCAAAAGAATCGATGACAATGTTGCAAGAGTCTAATCTCAGTAAAAAACTGTAACTTCTTTTTGTGCAGGTATTTAAAATCCCGTGTTTATACCAACCGCCCACAGACTCTGGACAACCTAAAAATACATTCAAGCAGAAACGGCCATCAATATGCTGAAAAAAATGATAAAAATTAACAGAATTCGGTTCAGCTAGTGTATCGACAATGAGGGCGATATATTACCTAATATGATTTTTAAAACAATTACAAGTACAATTTTAATTCTATAGCTTTATAATAAAAAAAAACTGAAAATGTATCTCTATTTTTTTATCCAAAAAAGTAATAGCAAACTGCACATACTTTAGGTTTACATACTACCAGTGAACAGACAACCATACCCCAAAAGTACATAAAAATCTCCCTCCAAGTAAAAGAATCACTGCAACAGACGCTCCATAACTAATCAGATCTACAAACGACTGATTTACAAAGCATTCATCAGATCAATCATGACATATGCAGTACCAATCTGATGCGGTGCTGTAAAAACACAAATTATAAAAGTTCAAGTTTACCAAAATAACTTTTAAAACTAATTCTGAACCAAGACAGACACACGAGAATTGATTTCTTTCATGACACTTAACCGGCTAACAAGAACAATCACCCTCCAATGATCATCAAACATTGACACACATTGACACCCTATATTCAACCAGCCTTTATAAGAAAAGCAAAAACATAATATTTTAAAGCAGGATTTTCAACGGTTTCTCTGCAAAATAAATGTAAAATTGTAAATGTGAATATGTAATTATCCGAAATTGAACTGTAAAAATATTTTTTAAATTTTATTATTCATTTATTTATTATTACATTTAATATAGGAGTAGTATGAGTAGACCAGATTCTAAGCCAATTAACAAGCCCGAAAGTATTTATTGTGTGATTAATTTACAGGTAGGTACTTCAATTCAAAATCAGCTGCAAGGTTTACCACTTTACAGCTGTAAAACCTTAAAATAATGCGGCATAATCCATCTTATAGCAATTATTATAGTTAAAAAAAAAGTAGAACAAAGCAGATTATGGGAACACTTTTGAAAAAGTAAATGCAACATTAAACAAAATATGCAGAATGCTATACATTTTGCTTACCAATTATTAAACAAATATTTAAAACTTTATAACAAATTGTATATAGTAACAATCACCTTCATTCAATCTTCATTTTAATAATTAGTAAATTAAAGCATTAAGCAATAAATAAAATATTTACAGTAGAAACAATGCAAAAAATGCTAACAAGAACTACTATATAACTAAGAAAGTTTACTAATTGTAGCGATGGAAGCTTAACAGTTTAATTTACTTTTCAAAACTATGTTAATAAATTTTGTTGTATTATCAAACTCAACATAAAACTAAAATTAAGTTACGGTTCATTCAATCTAATAATATATTTTACAATACAACTCCACTCATCAAACCACTCATACAAAATCCTATTGTGTGCAATTACATGTGATTCTGATCAGTCTGCTGTCTGTTATATACTGCTGCTTCTAGTCTATATATAGTAACAAGTGTGTCAGTACACTGATATCGATTAACTATTTTTGCAGTTGTGCCGTATTAAATTTATATATCTACTTTGACAGATTTTACTACCCATGCAGTCTGGCATATGATTTATTAATATATAATTGGGAAGATGAAGTACGGATACTGATATACATTGTCAATTATCTATATTTAGTGAATGTGTATCAAGTAATAACGCAAGTAATCTCTTCTCTATGTAAATCGTTGTTTCTAATATCAAACATTGTTATTACATCTTTGAAATTTAATTTCTCTTTCTAATAGCCATTTCATCGTTTACTACAAGAGTAAAGATCTTGAACACGGTGAGCAATAATATCATAGATGGATTACCGAATATAATTAATCAAATAAATGCTGTAGGCGTCAAATTTACAGAAAGACTATTACCAGCTTTTATAACCCTTACAAAAAAATGATGTTTATGTCAGCTGCATCAAATAATCATTTGATAGAAAAGCATCAGAATTTTTTTTTAAATTTCAATATGTGATATTTAAAAATTTCTAAAAATGTCACAGCAACACAAAAATACCTCTGCATTTTAACAAATGAAACTTCACTCGTTAGAACTATCACATTGATGACTAGATTTAAGGAGTCTGTAAACATTGACGTTGAATATTTGCGGATTATAAAACTCAAGCCTTTAAAACTAAAATTAATCTTTAAATTTCTTAAATTATTATGTTAAAAATATTAAGATTTCAAGAGTCAAATAGACCCAAGGAGTACACCAGGCTCCTCGGGTGATATTTGAATTTTTTACATTATATTAAATGGCTAACTCAATCATCTTGAACAAAACTATCTAATCAACACGCTACAATCTTTGCTGCTGCTCACACTTCTTATTCAACTTATTCTACAACTCACCATTTTAATCGTGATAGTGGGGTGCCGATAGTAGTATTGTTACGAAAAAATATTATTAGCAAACATTACATACTGAAATCTTATCACGTGTACGAGAATATCGATAAACCTTTTCCTTTAAAAAAATTTTGACACGTCATCTCTTATTTTATATGTTGAACTACATACCATACATACTTTCATTCTTTGGGTTAAAAATTTGTAGTTATATTTAACGAGTGAAAAGTTAATGAAAAACTCCTCTTTTTTATTAAATCAACTGCAGAGAAACGACTTATCACATCAATTTTTTTATGTTAAGCACAGATTGGATTTTCTTCTACACTTTGTGAAAATTTCGTTGAATTATATTTAGGCAAGAAATTGCTAAGTATGATTCTGTGAACCCTAGCGCAACTATTCTCCCCCCTTAATCAATTCGATTTTAATTCTCATTTCTTATATCGATTTTGACATTATTATTTAAACAAAATTTGTAAAACTTGTGTGGCGCCAAAAATTGTAAATGTATAAGTTCTACAAACTAATTTGGTCTTAGCTTCGGACATAAAGAGAGGTTAGACCAGATCTAGTTTCAATCAACCAGCTCGTTATTTCAACTTTAGAAAAGTATTATTGTAGAAATATATAAAAAGTTTACACTATACTTAGGTATGAGTCCAAGCAATATACGCTGTGTTTGTAAAAATCTTTCATTTGAGTTGATAAAATCTAAATCGCTTGATTCGCCTTGGCAACTTCATCAGTTTGTAGTGTAGCGTCCCTTCTGTGGCTCTATGGTGAGTGAGGAGATTGAACAATAAAGTTTATAAAGCTGCTCATAACTCAATTTCAAAAACTGTTAATGGATCAATAACGTTTTTTTTTAAGAAATTAAGAAATGGTACTTTGCTTATTGAAATACAGTATAGTCAGATGTTGTTAGACTATACGTATTTGAAACAAATTACGGTTAAAGTTGATCCCATTCTTCTCTGAAAATTAACAAACAAGATGTTGTTAGGTGTTTCCAGTGCCAACAATTTGGCCAGTTGTGGTAAATGTTGTGATTTCAAAGTAAATGTAAGTCTTCAAAGATATTCAATATACCGTAAAAAATGCTATACTGGTTCCTAACGCGGTGAATTGTAAAAAAAATCGTATCACCGCTGACTTGATAGTAGTGACTGTTCAATAACATTGTACTTTTCCACCAACTCTTTACTCGATCTATATTCCACCAACACTTAACTTATTTATTTAAATAATCAATTGTTTGAACACTGCTCTTTCTTATTCGTGCTTTAATGAACATAGCACTATTTGAAACTCAAACTAAATCAAAGTACGTAACTAGGCTAATTTATTTTCAAAACTGAATTTATTAGGTTGATGCTAAATTTGATGTTTAATGATAATTAATTAAAACGTGTATCAAAAACCATACACACATACGGCACATTTTTTCGGCAAATAAACAATTAGCAAAAAGGCAGGTTGAAATAAAAGCTTTAACAACAAGTCAGAAACAATCTTCGGATTTTGATGACCAAATCCTTCTAACAGATGCGGAAAAGGACAAAAGTTACCAGTAAACTAGTTAAAAATTTCAAAACCAATCAGTCTACGATTGTTCGTCATCTCAGATTTACCGATTTGTTTCAGAAAAATTAACAAAACTAAAAAAACAGCGGATATTTATGCACCAACCTAATAATTATCTTAAATAAAGTAACAATATCTACTTTTCCGTAAATAATAGAATTTTTTCGGATTTGTTGAATTAAAAAATATCTTTTGCATAATGAGCACTTTCCAATATTTTTTCGCGTGCTTGATCACAAAAACCGACATCAAAACTAGAGAATAAAATGCTAATTGGCATATGTTTGTTTAAGTGTTTAATTATGACAACAGTCAATAAACCACTGTTGACAAAAATGTGTAAAATACAAAGCTGTTGCGCAAATATCTTTTTAAAAACTAAAACCAAACCGTAGACAGAACATGTAACATCAAAAACTCCATACAAATAGTAAAAAAAAGATCAAGAAAATGTCTGGCCAAACCGCATATATTTATGGGTAATTCCATTACTTCTCGACTAATTTGAAAAAGTCGACCTCTTTGATTTTGCTCAAACTTTCAGGGATCAAAATATGGATGATAATAAGATAATAATAATAAGATTTCCAAAATTTTGAACCTAAGAATATTGCCTGTTCAAAATTACACACATTTAAAAGTCAAAAATTTCACAATAAAACGTCTTTTTTAGCTTATTTTGTATCTCAATTTTTGGGATTTTGGAAAAAAATAAAATAGTCTACGATGGCTCAAATTATTCCTTATTACATGTACTTTAAAACCCATATTTTTATGTTTAATATCGTGGCAGTCATTTTGATATATTAAACTTCAAACATTATTCCAAAAAACCCGTAAATTTAGCAAAATTGCAGCATTTTGCTTTTTTTGTCAAATTTTAACAAAAACTGATCCGCAAGGTCTAGATTTTGTCGTCTTTAATCTCTTTTTAAAGTAATCACACAATACTTATAGAATACATACGTATACACCATTATTTTGATGCAGGAAGTTGCACATGTTTTCGCGATTTTCAAAACTTGTAATTTTTAGGTCCCAAAAAAACGCTGTCACTCTATGTCGATTTTAGTCAAAATTTCAGTAAATACTCTTTAGAACACAAGAAAAAAGGTTATCTATATGAGAAATGGTATATCGGGCATTATTAAGAAATTTTTAATATTCAAAAATTGTCAAAATCGGCAAACCGCACATTTTTGTATCTCAATTTTTGGGCCTCTGGAAAAAGATAAGAAAGTCTACGTTGGCTTAAAATATTCCTTATTGCATGTACTTTAAAACCCATATTTGTATATTTAATGTTGGGGCAGTCATTTTGATATATCAAGCTTTAACCATTAATTAAAAAAAAAAACGTAAATTTTTGAAAAATTGCTAAATTATGCTTTGTTTAAACTGTTCTAACTTTGTCAAATCTTAAAGAAAATTGATCCACGAGGTCTAGATTTCTTTGTGTTTAATCTTTCTTTAAAGTAATTACACTAGACTTATAGAATCAATTTATATTCACCACTATTTTGATGCAGGAAGTTGCACATGTTTTCGCTATTTTCAAAACTTGTAATTTTCAGGTCCCGAAAAAACGTTGTAACCCTATGTCGATTTTAGTTAAAATTTCAGTAAATACTCTTCAGACCACAAGAAAAAAAGTTATTTATATAAAAATGGTATATTGGGTGTTATCAAGAAACCATTGAGAAAATGCAAGTCGTTGTGCTGCGTCGCCTGGTTGTAGGTGTTGTATTTTTGATAATAATATGGGTGAACATTTTCACTAAAAAACGCGTTAAAAAAGTTGCTTTCTGTCAAGAAATCTCAATTGCTAGAGCATTACCATTACAGAATCCTTAAACAAAAATGATATCTGCGTATTCTCCGTTATTGAACAGCATTTTTATCAAACTTAATTAACCGAACCAAAGAAAACGGTTTTACCAAGTATCAAAAGCTTGTATCAATGCACACTTGTTAAAGTAATGTTGTTTTGTTTGTGTTTTTTTGCTAAATAAAAAGTATTTTAAATATTTTGTATTTGTTGACTATCTAAAAAACAAAGCAAAATAGACAAAAAGTAATTTAGATTTTCTGAAGAACAAAGCCGATTTTGACGATTTTTTAATATAAAAAAATTCTTGATAATAATGCTTAATATACCATTTTTCATATAAATAACCTTTTTTTTTGTAGTCTGTAAAGTAATTACTGAAATTTTGACTGAAATCGACATAAGGTGACAGCGTTTTTTCGGGACCTAAAAATTACAAGTTTTAAAGATCGCAAAATCATGTGCAACTTCCTGCATCAAAATAGTGGTAAATATGTATTAATTGTATAACTCTTGTGAAATCACTTTAAAGAAAGATTGAACACGAAGAAATCTAGACCTGGTGGATCAATTTTATTCTTAATTTGACAAAGTTAGAACGGTTTAAGCAAAGCATAATTTTGCAGTTTTGCTAAATTTACGGGTTTTTTTGCAATAATTTATGAAGCTTGATATATCAAAATGACTGCCCCAACATTAAATAAACAATAATGGGTTTTAAAGTACATGTAATAAAGAATATTTTGAGCCATTGTAAACCTTCTTATCTTTTTTTAAAGGCCCAAAAATCGAGATACAAAAATATGCGGTTTTCCAATTTTGAATATTAAAATTTTTTTGATAATGCCCAATATACCATTTCTCATATAGATAACCTTTTTTCTTGTGCTCTAAAGAGTATTTACTGAAATTTTGACTAAAATCGAAATAAGGTGACAGCGCTTTTTCGGGACCTGAAAATTACAAGTTTTGAAGATCCCAAAAATATGTGCAACTTCCTGCATAAAAATAGTGGTGCATACGTATTGATTTTATAAGTTTTATGTATACACTTTAAAAAAAGATTAAACACAAAGAAATCTAGACCTTGTGGATTAAATTTTGTAAAGATTTGACAAAGTTAGAACGGTTTAAGAAAGGAAAGTTTTGCGATTCTGCTTAATTTACGGTTTTTTTTTTTGGAATAATGTTTGAAGCTTAATATGTCAAAATGACTGCCCCGATATTAAACATAAAAATATGAGTTTTAAAGTACATGTAATAAGGAATAATTTGAGCTATCGTGGACCTTTTTATCTTTTTCCAGAAGCCCAAAAATTGAGATACAAAATAAGCTAAAAAAGACGTTTTATTGTAAAATTTCTGACCTTCAAATGTGTGTCATTTTGAACAGGCAATATTCTATGGTCCAAAACTTTGGAAATCTCATTTTTTTCATCTATATTTTGATACCTACAAATTTGAGCAAAATCGAAGAGGTCGATTTTTTCAAATTAGTCGAAAAGTAATATAATTATATATTTTTGTCACATGATCAAATTATTACCAAGCTTGTCAATATCTCAAATATTCTAGCCAGTGTTTATTTTGCCGCTTCAGCGTTGATTATTATGATATAAATTTTAGAAAAATCAAAATTATCACTGAAAAACAGCATTAATATAAACAATCAATTTATGGTGCGCTTCCACATAACAGATAAATATTTTCAAAGCATCAAGTTATATGTTAATCAATGTTTTTTATCTTAACAACATAAACAATCTTAGAGATGGCCAAATATACAACAAAGCAACGCATTGAAATTGTCCAAACCTATTATGAAAATAAGAGATTAAAAAAGTGCATTTCGTGTTCTACGTACGTGAACATTTTGGTGTTCAAAATCGATTTCTTAAGCGCACAATTTACAATTTGGTCCAAAAGTTTAAGCAAACTGAGTCTGTAACTAACGCTAAGATACCTCAACATACTCCTAGCAATCGCTCTGTGCAAAATATTGAAAATGTTCCTCAAAGTGTAATTGCAGAACCAAAAACATAACTTGTCATCAATCGCAGCAACTGAACCTTACGTACTCTACTACGCAACTAATTTTGAATAAAAATTTACACCTAAATCCTTAACCCAAATAACACAAGAACTGAAATCTAGCAATCATTTACAGCGTTGTGTGTTTGCCAAATGGATGCAGCAACAAGTAAACAAGCAGAAATTAGAAAACTCAAGAGATTTTTGAGAAAAAAATGCATCCTTAAAAAGTAACTATATAGAGTGCCTTGTGGTCTAGTAACAACACAAAAAAGCGTATTTTGTAAAATGTTTCGGTTTTTTTAGAACATTCATGTGGAAGCGCAATCTATCATCATTAAATACAAGAAATTCAATTGATGACAATCAATGTGGTTTAATGCGTCATTGTTCTATGACTAATCACCTTGTTCGGCAATTTAATATGCTTTTTTTAAAAATCAAGTATTCTTTCAAGCTGCAAAAGCAAACGACATAATTTTATGTAAACATACAATATTTTACAAACGCATCATTTGTAAGGTATTCGTAAAAGTATGACATTCCTTAACTTTCCGTCAAGGTACGTGTAGGTAATTTAGTAGTGGCCGAGATATATGTATTTTTTAAGGCCAAAGTAAATAATTTGGGAGAGATTGTGTCCCCTTGCCGAACACCTTTACCAAGTAATATTTTATCGGTGTTTAGATCGTCGTCTATTTTAATGTGGAAGGTCGCATCTTTGTATAAATCCTTTATTAGCGTGGAGTACCTCGAGTCAATTCTCGCATCTTCCATGACTGTCAAGAATGACCAAGTCTCAATACTATCAAACGCCTTCTGATAGTCTATGAAGACCATGTGTATAGGGATATTATACTCTGTTGTCTTTTCTATAATTGTTCTGATTGTTTGCAGATGGTCCGTTGTTCCGAACCCTTTTCGGAACCCTGCTTGTTCCACCGGTTGGTAGAAATCCATTTTTGTTGTTAGTCTATTGTTGATGATTCTACTCTTTAGCTTGTATAGGTGTGATAGAAAACTTATTGGGCGGTAGTTGCCTATATTTGAGTAGTCCCCTTTTTTGTGTATAATAATGAGTTCTGCGTTTTTCCATGGTTTTAGTATTTTCCCTTCCTGTAGACATTTATTTAATAGTACCTTCAAGTTCTTCTGAGCCAAAATTTAGTATGTACTTCCTTGCGTCTCATGTCAGGCCAGGTATGGAAGCTGTATACAAGTTTTTGTAGAATTTTTGTATCGCCGAGACAATTTCTGCTTTACTGTAAACTATGGTTCATTCCTGGTCTCTTATTTTTGTAATGCCCTTTTTTCCCTTAGACAGTTTTGGTTTAAGCACTTTTTTTGTTTAGCTCTATCGTTTCGAAGATGTGTTTAGTTTTATACGCTCTTAGGTCTGTGCATATTTTCCTCCTCTTACTGTGTTGTTTAGTGTTGTATAGTTTATTGCATCGCGATTGATTTTTCTTCTTTCTTGTATTAGTTTTAGTGTATCCGTTGTTAGTTTTGTTACCTTCTGGTTTCTTATTTTACTGCAGATATTTTTTTGTAGCTGTTTCTATGCTTACCGATATGTTTGTTATGATGTGATCTATATTCATTTCCTGCAGTGCTATTCCTGTTTTCAACCTCCTTGGGATTTCTGCTTCGTATTCCGTTTGGTTTTGAGTCAGGACCTCTGCTGTTGGAAATTTCTTCTTGTTCATTAGCTTTTTTCTTTCTGCTTTTGTGGTCACTTTCAATGTTTATTCTGTTTAGAACAGAAATATATCCTTATATATATTCTTGTCGTTACATAGTATGTAGTCTATTTTGTTTCTTGTACGACCGTCTGTGCTGCCCCAAATCCATATTTTTTTGGAAAATATATTTAGGCAGAATAATTTCTCGTTATTTAGGTAGTTCAATAGCATGCTTCCTCTGTCGTAAATAAAGTAAATAAATAGTATTATAAAAACCTCTACTGGCATCAAATAGCAAACGTCAGAATAAAAGTCAGACTTACAAATCAAATTGACATAAAAAAGGAATAAGAGAAGAGGTCTTATCTCTACTAATATTTAACATCTGTGCAGAGCAAATAACCACTGAAACTTTCAAAAGATGTAGAGAAGAATTATATAAATATACTGGTATACACTACTCATTGCAGAAAATCTCGGAGCACAACAAGAAATAATCAACAAAATATACAAAACAAGCGCAAAGTACGGCATAAAATTGAACAAAAAGAAGACCAAATACATGATTATAAGCAAAAAAATTAATAGGCAACCACAACATTCAAGTCGATGGTTTTCCTCTTGAAAAAAAAAAACCTTAAGAACACCTTAAACAATGACTAAGATCACTCAACGGGAGTCCGGTGACGCATTAAACAAACGTGAGTGAAACTACACTCATTGAAGACAAAAAACTATCTCATTGAAGACAAAATTTAAGCAGTCTGTAAACATTAAGTAGAGAGCAAGATACTTCTCTATAATCTCGATAAAGAATAAACCTACATCAGGAAACTAGCAACCATGCCCTCGTAAGCTCTTGATGTTCCTCACTTCCCGTCACCGGAAAAATTATGTCACATCCTATGATCCTTCTCTGCCCAAAACTTTTCCTACCGCAAACCAACATAGAGAAAGACAACAGAAATCCACTTCAATCATTCCACATTCCCACAAAAATGAAATAATGTCGCTAAAAAAACATCCGATCCATTTTCAGGAAGATAACCTTAAAAGAAGTTAATAATGACTTAGTAAAACAATAAATTGCAGTAGAATTGGCACTGAACATCACTGGTATATCCGAGACCTACTGAACAAAAAATGACCAATTTACAACACATAACGGCAACACAATAGTATACATAGAAAACAAAAATAGCAGAAAAAACGGAGTAGAAATCGTTCTATTCTCATCGGTAGCAAAGAGTTTGATAGGTCATGGCGCTTAAAACAAAACTTCAGAAATTAAAGAGATAGTAATGGTTATAAATAATTTCAATGCAACAATTGGCAAAACAAAATACATATCGTTAAAAAATATGGCATTAAAACTAGAAATAAAAAATCAGATATGCTAATAAACTTCTGTACTAAAAACAATCTGATAATATAGAAACTATATACACTGTACAATAATACATTCATACATGAAGAAAACATCTATTCAAAATACCAAAACCTTTCCAAATTAACAATTAATAGCAACCCGCTACCCTAACAAGTTAACGATACAACAGAATACGTATTGCAAAGAGCAAAAAAAACTATCACTAAAAGGCTCAAAGAAACCACAAAAGCGTAAGAAAATGCCTAGTTAACAGATACCTTAAAAATAGTCAACTAAAAACAAAAAATAAGAAAAAAAGCAATACAACAAAAAAAAAAAAACAAATCCACTCTAAACTCAGTAGAGTTATACAGCAATTTAGCAAAAAAGACAAGAATGAATACCTCCTAAAAATATGCACTAATGCGCAAACACATGCAAAACTTAATAACACTATAGATCTAACTAACTAAAAGAAATAAATAAACAGCACACACCGCAATCATAGATAGACACAAACAAAGAGAAAATTACAAACATAGACAAAATAGTAAAAGTATAAAATATTGCATCGCAAAACATTAATGATGATGAAAGATGAGACATCACAAACAACCAAATGTACCAAAAAATCCAACAATACTAAAAGAAATTAAAGACGCTATTAAAAAACTTCAGCCTCAAATTCCAGAACCAGACAACATCCCGGCAAAGATGATACAAGCCATGAACAAAAATGTTGTAGAAATAATGCATGCAATATGCCATAAACTATACAACACAGAACTGTCGCTTGATGACAAATTTGACCTTCGTACCCTTGCACAAGCATACAAATTCTGCTGCTACTGAAAGATACTCCACATCAGCTGGATGCAACACATTCAAAATACCATTGTCTTAGAAATATTAAAAAAAAAAACGGAACTAGTACGGATTATAAAATCAAGAAAACTAGCTTATTTTTCAGACGTAATAAAGCACCCAGAAACATATTAACATACTGCACATAATTATGCAGAGAGTTGAGCAAAAAAACAAAAAAAAAACATCCTGGTTAAAAAACCTATAAAATGGTTCGGACTAACAACAAAGTCGCTATTTACAACAGCGGCCAACAAAGTGATGATTGCCAACATTGACTAAGCAGAGATGACACATTATGAAAAAAGTTATAGTAGTTATCTATTAGTGATATGATACAGATTCTGCTATCAGAAGGGGAGTCCGATGCTACTCGAAGAACATCTCAGTTGCAAAAAAGCACCATATCGCAACCTTTTGGTCTTTTGCTAGAAAAAAAATATAGATTTGCTAATTGAATATATCAATTATTATGGAAAAAAAAAGTCCTAGTACTCCCAGTTCCTTTACCGCAGATGATCCAATAAGCAGCCGACAGTGGTTTCGCAATAAGCGTCAATAACCGTTCCAAAATAAATTAGTGTTAATTTAATTAATATACGACGTAAACGCACGGTGTGGTGAGTGAGTGGCTAAGCGTTAATTGCGTCACTTCTATAGAAATTAAACTTAAATATCTGAGCGTAACAAAATAATATTTCTATATTGGCTTGCAGTTAAATCAACTACATATTTGCATAAACAATATATTGCCGTCCAATCTGCACATCGCCCGTGCATGAGTCAGTCGTCAAATTACAGTTTACTCCAGTTTAAATGGTCAATATAGTGAGATTAGTTTCTGCTATAATTAAAATGTGTTATAATTTAATTTACTATTAAAAAAACGCATAAATAACAAACATAGAAATATTATAGCAGTTAGCATTAGCATAAACATATTTATTAAGTGTTAGAACATACTTTTAACACTGTCGCCTTTGCATAATGACGTAAAAGAGAACGATTAGGCGAACGAAAGCATATTGTTTATACATGGTATTCACAATCTGAAGGATTAGCTCTATGTGGTTTATTCTACAAAAAAAAAAATAAGTAGAAATTCCCAATTAAAAAAAAGTCGTTCGTATTGGTTTTTTCTTCTGTAGACAAATAGTCATAATTTGCAATTATGCATGCATTTTACTGAACATATCAAGGTTAAAACTTGTTTATTAAAAATAAATTAATAAAGAGCCATTATTTTTTAAAATTATGAATTACCAAGCTAAAACAATATACAGAGTTGGGTAAATGAGAACACAAAATTTCTGATTGCATTTTTAATTTCAAAAATGACCTTAATAAAAGTTTTTGTATATTTTTAATCTAATTAAGATGTTTTGATTTTGAGTGAGTACCGTGTTTCGCGTGATGTGACGTCATCATCAGTTTTTTTAAATAGGACACCCTGTATTTTCTTTTATTTTTAGAAAGAAAACTTTTGAACAATTACAATGATATAAGGTTTTATAGGTCTACGACTTACGGTTTTTGAAATATTCATTAAAATAATAAAGAATATAATAGATTTGTTTGAATTTAAATTCATTCTTGATTTAAAAGATACGATACCAAATTTATTTATCGTAAAATTCAATTTTACCAAGTCAAAGCTTCGAAAAAAAAACATATTTTACTTGTCTTTTAGTGAGTTAATCCGTGAATTAACCTCCCTGTATATCAATAAATCATAACAATGATAGCCACCATGACTTAAAAATTATGCAGTCCGTATATCATATATGAATACAAAAAATGTATAATATTTACTCTGTCATTACTATATATTAGCTTCATAAATAATATCGGTACATAAACCTCCTATTGTAAAATGTCCATTGCAAAACATTTATATATGTATGCAATTGTCACAAACTATAAATATTACCATGGGCATTAATCACTATTAACGATTTAGGTTCATAGTAAATTATTACAAATCAAAAGAGAATATTGGACCACACACATTAATAATAGATTTAATACAAACATATCTCAGGGAAGAATAAAAATAACAAACGTGAAGAAAACTACTGTAAACATAACCTACTGACTACTTTGCTTATTGAATAATTACCTTACTAAGCAATCTACGCTTGTCTGTTATCTTCTACGCCTCCACCTAACACACATTATATTTAAAACGCACTAATTATCCATACACATACACCGTTGAACTATTTTCTACATGCATCTCTATTCACAGAGCTCACGGACTGCTAATATTTGCGAGATCTCAGGTACACGATTTTATTGTTGTCGGTCGTCAATTACCATGCGCATGATTGATATCAATGTCAAACTCACTTGTATGATATGAAAAGAAACAATTCAATTTGCATGCTGCAATTTCTTTTTATTAGTCATGTTTTTTATGAGATTAGTTTATCGCAATACCCGACGAGTTTATTCGTAAATATTTTGCATAGGTCAGAAATAAAATTAAAACACTGATTAATAAAATAATATTAATCGCGTTTCGTGTTTGTTTACAATGATGGATATATACATAATTAGTGATTACAATTACATATAATTATTGAAAATATACACATATTAAATCTAAAAATGAATGTAGTGTAAATATATTATTTCTAATTTTAAATAGAAATCAATGAATAAAAAGTAATTGAACATCGTAACATTTCGATTGAAAATACGTTTTAGATTAAAACTTCGAATTAATTTCTAGTAAATTGTCGAGGGATGCAATTCAAACTTGCTAAGAGCAATTTTATAAAAAGGGCAATTTGTTTTTTTCTTCTGATTATAAGCGAACCAGAAATGATATTTAATTTCAATGACATTTTAATTTTTGATAGTAGTGTCTAAATATTAAAAAAATAAATAAAATTGCTGTTTTTATACTTTATCAACCTTACTAAATTGATTCTAACAGACCAAAAACATTCGAGTCTAAGAGGTCAAAAGTAGACAAACAAATAATTTACTGCAAGATTCGATCTTAGCAGCACCATTTGCAGAAAGTTTTATTTGAGATTTGCCATTCAAAAAATTTAAAAATAAGTTTGAAATAAAATCCAAAACTAGCATGCATAAATTGAACGTCTATACACAACCTGATGAAGGGCAACAGCAATCATCAGTGCCTGTCCGAAGCGCGTTCGGTTCTGGAATTTTGCCAGCACAACTAGAAAATTTTAAATTATTGCATCACTGCGAAGAAAATTTCGTTGACAATGCAACTCAAACATTAGGCCCTCAGTCCCCGGCAGGCCTTAAATAGTTAAGAGGTGCTTAGAATAAAAGAAGAAAAAAATTTAAAAAAAAAAAACTGATACAAGTGATACAACATTTGAAATAATCAACAAACCAGTAAAAATAGCCACTTAGAACGTCCGAAGCTTGTATAGATTTCGAGTTGGAGAAAACCAAAACACTCCCTTTTGTGACAACTGATGAAGTTTGCTCAAACTTACAAAATAGTCGTTGCAAACAAATTCTTCAAGCTACTGTGAGATTGTATAAGTGGACCTCATCACAACATACAAAAAACAAAAAACAAAACAATCAACTAGGCTACATATTGATCACTCGTATTCAGTAATCAAAATTTTTCTATTTAAAATATTAGGCAAAATATTCATTAAGAACTTTAGATAAAATAAATTCTTATTACACATATGTCAAACAAAGACAAGTAACCTAATTTAACTAAAAAAGTAGAATCAATAATTCTATTACGCACGTTGATAACTTATTCTGCAAAAAAAAAATAATTAAAACTAGAAATATTTTGTTTAACCTGCTCAACTTTGCCGTTAGCCTGTATGAAGTCACACATACAAACAATATTCAAAATACAAATTAAAGGTTTTCAAAATTAAGAATTTATTAGAAAGATAAGACATTTTCATTTAAGAATAAAACACAACATCATTCAAATGACTACCACGGCTAGCTTGACAGTAACCCATTCGATTAACCCAGTTTTTTAGTACATTTTCAATTGTTTGGGCTCCAATAGCATAAATGACAACTTCGGTTTCGTGTTTCAAAACATCAATTGTCGGATGGTTAGCGTAATACTTATCCATAAGGTCTCCTCACAAAAAAATCCAACGGGGTCAAATCACAGCTCATAGGCGGCCAATTGACATCAGCATTTCGGCTGATTATTTGATTTACAAAAACAATGCGCAAAAGATCGTTGGCTGTATGTCTTGTTAAAAGCAAATGTCATCCATTTCATACTCTTCAATTTTGAAAATAAAAATTCGTTTAGCTTGACATAGTAACGTTCGCTATTGACGGTAAAGAAACATCCGTTACCGTCATTTTCAAAGAAAATTGGCCCAATAATGCTGTCATGAGGCTTGATTCCTTAGACTAATTGAACTTTGTAGGCCTTCAAACCAAGGTCTTTATGCAAAAATCTCCTCAAAAAAGTGCAAGAAATGTTCAGTTCCTAAGAACAATAACAAGTTGATGTTGATGCATGTTCACGCACACTCTGAGTAACAGCATAATTTTTTTCGGCTGGACAAAAACGTGAACGTGTTGTTTTATCCACTAACAATCCAGTTTCGCAAACTCGCTTCACAAATTAGTCCACAAACTGCGTTGAAGGCACATCTTTTCTATCAAATTTGTTTCGTAAATTTCTCACCGTTTGAGTAGAAGACTTACTTACACTTTGGAAGTAAAATTACATTATTTCCTAACTTTGTTCAAGTGTAAAGCGTCCCATTTTGTAATTGTCAAACATAAAACTAAATTTCTGTCAACTCACAAATGTCATTATACCTTTGAAAAACAAAATAAACGGTAGTTCAAATTTCAAACGTTACATAGCCCACCCTTTAAAAACATGCCATGTAAAGAATGATTAAGAATTAACGTCACACATTTATTATTAATAACTTTCTCATAAAATAGTGCTGCATTAACCAAAAGTTTAGGCACTTAATTTATTAATTGCGGTCGTTTACCTTAAATTAATGTTCTTGTAATAAATTCAGCCTGAAAAATGATAATCCAGCCTTTCATTGAAAAATCCGGCTTCAATTATAACAAATCCAACTTAAAAGTAAAAAACCTTGCGATTATAATTTAAATCCGGCCTTGAAAATAACGAAGCTGATGTTTAAAAGAATTAATACTGTTTTTTCTGCTAAAAATTAAAAAAATTAAGCAATTTCAATAATTAAATTAAAGCAATAAATCTGGCTAAAATTAATGAATCCGGCAGAAAGTGTAAAAATCATTGCGATTATAATTTAAATCCGGCATTAAAAATAAAGAAGCTGCTGTTTAAAAAAATTGATACTATTTTTCCGGATAAAAATAAAAAAAAAAATGGATATAAAATCCGGTGTTTAAAATATTAAACCCAAAAATCCGGCCTTTTAAATATAATTGTAGCTTGAAAACCAATAAATCCAACCAATAATTAAAATTTATAGTAATTTTGATATAAATCCGACCTAAAAATAAAAAATCCGACCTTTTGTAAGAATTTATAGCTGAATGAAGCTTAAAACAAAACAAATAAAAACACAAAAAAATAAAAAAATCACAAAAATAATAAATCCTGATAAATATTGTCTAAAAATAATAATGATACAATCCGGCTTTAAAAGCAAATAATAACAAATTTAGCTTTTATAATATAAATGTGTCTTATTAAAAATAAAAAATTGAGAAGATTTAATCCTGCTAAAAAGTAGACAATCTAGCAGCGGTTATAAAGTAAAAACGGCATCAAAAGTAATAAACCCGACATCAGAAGTAATGAATTTGGCATTAAAAGGAACCTCTCTTAATAGTGATTAATTTGGCTTTAAATATTAAAGTAACAAACTTAATTTAAAAATAAAAAAATGTTACTTTAAATTTGTACAATCAGATCATCAAATTATAAATGAAGCCTAAAATCTGAATATACGGCCTTCAATATAATTAAATTAAATTATCTATAAATTTAGAACATATAAATCCAGCCTAAAAAAAAAATAAAATCAGATCTCAAATGTAAGAAATCCGATCCTAAAAACGTAAATAATAAACCCATCACTAAAGTGTCAAATCCGGCCTATAAAATAAATTTAGCTTTAAAGTATGAAGTTGGATTTAAAGTATGATGTTAGATTTAAAGTATGAAATTGGATTTGAAGTATAAAATTGGATTTAAGATATGAAATTAGATTTAAAGTATAAAATTCGATTTGTAAAATATGACTAATTATAAAAATAACAACAAAACTAAAAAATCCTACCTTCATAGTAAAAACTCCGTAAAGTACAAAATCCCGCATTAAAAATAGAAAAATTAGAACTAAAAACTCTAAAATTTGTCTTAAAATGTCACAAATGTTAAAGCTAAAAATCTGGTATTAAAAACAAGCAAATTTGGATTTCAAAATACTTAATCTGACCATTGAAGTACAAAATCCGACCTTAAAACTTTAAATATTATCATTACTTTTTTTTTTCTAAATGTTCTAATTTGGTTATTTAATTTTTTGTTTTCAAAATGATTGAAATCGATCATTTCAATCATTTTGAAAACAAATTAATTAAGGCATTCAATTCAATAATTCTTGTGCTCCTATGTTTTTATTATAAGTCAAATAAAATGTGCTAAAAATGTCCAATTATTACGCACTAAAAAAAAAAGCCTTTTTATTCCAGTATCTAGACAGTGGCAAAACTATAAAGGCTAGTACACACTAAAAAATCGTCTAAAAACACGGTCTATGGACCGTCTAAAGACACCGTTCTTTGTCTCGTCTAGCACCCACACAACGATGTAAATTTCTCAGTTACCGCTTTGCAGTCAAAAATTCCATAGCTACTTTTCTTTTTATTTAGTAGCATGCAATTTTTAGTCTTGCAACAGGCCCATAGACATGTCTACGTAGACAACCTGAGACACGTCTCAAAGACCAAAATCGCGCAACATGTCTACTAGTGAGTACTGCTTAAGCAACGTAAAATGGTCTACAAGCCCTCAAAATTTTTATTTCAAAACCTGAAAAAAAAAGTTAGAACAAAAACATTGACAAAATTTTAAACTTTTTTTCAAAACCTTCTTTGAAAAACCCTTTTCAATATTTTGCGGTAGAACCCAAAAATTCAAGCTACGCCACTGAAATACATAACCTTCAACAGGGTGCTATCAATTCCAATATAACGCGATTTTATAAGTATTAATTTGTGCTCAGCGGTATTACAAGTTTTTGAAAAGTCACAACAGTTTGAAGATGTTGATGTTAGCACACAAACCTTGATTGTTATTTTTTTTTATTGTACAGAATGTCGCTTATTATAATTTTAATATAAGATGTGTTTTAGTTATGTTATATTATAAATAGATGATAAAAAAAGTAAAAAAAAACGTATGCAAGCTGTTAACGGAATTGGACTAAAAATCTTCATTGTTAATGTTTTAAAAAAACCTAATTTTTGTAATTAATCGCTTAAAAATCTAAACCAAAGATGACAAGAGACTGAATGAAAACAAAAAATCTTTAATCAATCTTTTAAGGCAAAGTCAACAATTACATCTGCAAAAAATGTTACCTAATGCTATTCACAAAAACACAAAAACAAAGCTAAGAACAATTAAAGGACAAATATTCTTATATCCAAAATACTTCAAGCATTCAAGCATGCCATAACCAAAAATCTCAAAACTACTATGACTGATAAGATTGTGTAAAAAATTAGTTATTAATATGTTTACAAACAACTCAAGTCCCAAGAAATTGCGATTAGAATCTAATTGTTAATCAGTTTAAGTTCAGAAACTTTCCATTCTCCAAGTTTACAATGTTTCTTTCAAAACCATAATAATACTTTATAATTTCATAATAAAACAATCAACATTTTACGTAAACATCCCAGAAGCATAACTGAACTTCAAACACTTAAATGATTACTTCAATCGCTAATTGCTGAGACAACAGTATTCAAATGCTACATAAAGTTGTGTTTTGCATCGAACTTGCAAATAAATAATGTTGCAAACAGTTAAATTTTAGATATGGTAATATCTAGAAGAAGTGTGGCTAATGCCAATAACTTAAGAACATCTGCCAGACTACAGAAACATTAAATGCTACATCCAGCATTAGCACCGTACATTTATTAAAACAAATGTATAAAATCATTATTAAAACAAATGTATAAAATCATGCAATTATGCATGCGTTGCCCAATTATACATTTTTTAGGAGCAAGGGGGGGGGGGGGGTTCAATAAAAAATTTGCTTTAGTATTTTTTTAGTTTCTATAACTTGATAGTATTCTTTTAATTGGTTTATGAGAGTAGAAAACCCTGAAAAAATTCATTAAGTTTTTTGTCGTTTTTTTAATTTAATCGGATTTTTGTTTAAAAATCGCAAACTTAACTAAAAAAAAAATTACTATTGAAATCAATCAGAAATTTTCCGTACAATCCAAATCTGGCGCCATTTCAAGTCTATACCCTGTCTATAAGCCGAAAACCATACAAAATGTTTTTGTTCTCAGTGGGTAAGGCAAAAAAAAGCATTTTTTAGATATTTTAACCGCCAAAGTTGACCAAGTTTAATGTAAATTAGTTGAAAAATATAAATTGTTGTTGTTGTTTTGTGTATTTGTGTTTTAGGGGTTTAAAACTAAAAAAAAAACTGTAAAAATAGGCCTATTTTTCAACATAAACGAATACACATTTAACAGCGTTCAAAAGAACTATATCCTATATATTATTAAAAATTTGAGTTGCGCAAACAATTCTACATAGAAAATAGTCAGTGTCGTGCTTATCTGGCGTAGAAAAGCTCTTCTAGAAAAAAAAATTAAACAACATTTTTCCTTTACTTATTTTTTTTTTTTATTTTTTTATAAGATTATTTGACCTATATTTATTTTAAGCTCATTTCAAAAAACACCTTTTGTCGCTTGAACCAATTTTGGGCGAATTTAGATCTAAAATTTGATAGTATTATTATTTTTAGCATTCAAACATAAATCCGCCCGGTTCTTATCAAAATTTGATAAAAAAAGATCAAGACACAATCTAGCGTGTTTTTTGTGAATATGAAAAAATAATTAATTTTTAACGTATTTGCCTGAAAATTGTTAACATTTATTTCTAGATAGACTTTTCTACGGCCGATGAGAACTACACTGACTATTTTCTATGTAAAATTGTCCCCAAAATTCAAATTTTTATTAATATTTGGTGTGTTGTTCCACTGAGCGCGGATAAACGTATATTAGTAAGAGTTTATGTTAAAGAATAGATCTTCTTTTGCAGATTTTTCGAGTTTTAGACCCTTAAAACCCAAATACACAAAACAAATTTATATTTTCTGAGCAATTTACATCAAAATACGTCAACTTCGGCGGTTAAAAAATTTAAAAAATGCTCCTTTTTGCGCAGCCCACTAAGAACAAAAAAATTGTTTTATGGCTTTTTTGGCTTATAGATTTAGATTCTATGGAAAATTTCTGATTGATTTCATATATATATAGTTTTTTTTTAAGTTAAAATAGCAATTTTTAAATAAATTATATAAATATGTTTATCGAAGATATAGAAAATTACCAAAAATGTCCAAAATAGTTAAACTAATTGACAGAAAACTGTTTCTAGTTTTTAAATCATTTATTGGAGGACCTCGCACGTTTAACCGAGTAAAAAATATCTCTACAAAACACAGAACGTCACCAAACTCACATTTTTACCTTTGATTTGCAAAACACAATTTTAACGTTTCTTTACTAAATTCAAGTATCTCAAGCTTTTTAATGACAAGTAAGTCTATCATGAACAATAAAAATATGATTTTGATTCAGACATTATAACTGACATATCCACATAAAGTAAATTTCTGAATAACTACTGCACTTTATTATAGCAAATTCACTAATAACAATTGCTAGCATCTCCATTCCGAAACATGCATTAGAAAGTTTTCACTAAAATAAAGTAACTGCGCCATATAAACTGCAACAATTTTATTTTATTAAAAAAGTACATAACCTAACCTAACCTACATCCTACTGAAAACAAAGCAAAGTCGTACCTAAGAAAACTTTAGTCCCGCCCTTCCACAAAATAAAGTTATTTTCTGTTGTACATAAAAATATTAAAAAAAAAAAAAAATGTTTTTCAGATTTCAAATCTTGAGTCGTACTGCAAAAAATCAATTTCTTCTCAAAATGTTTTTAGCTACTAACCCGAGTTACAACCCGCCACGACATGACTGAAATATTAACAAACTTTAAACTTCCTGACTGTTTTGACGCAATAATACATTCAAAACAGTTATTTACACTATAAATCTCGTACACGTCAAATCAAGTTTATTATTAGCCGCCCTTATTATATTTACGTTTAAATTTCTTAAAAAAAAATAATTCAATACGATATGCATTATGCACTCTAAATTAAACTTATATGTTAATACGTATTAAATCTATTTAATTAATTCATTTTAACATTAATTACCAACAATTCAAGTATTAAACTATAAAAATAAAATAATGCATATTACCGAGTTTACAATCAGATAGAAAAATGTGAAACTTTGTGAACATTAGCAAGTATAAAATCGCATAAATAATTGCATGTAATTCACCGGATATTTGCATGCGCGCGAAATGGATGCATTGATTTGAAATAGCGATAAAAAGTTGGTAATAACAAACAAGAAGTTATAATTTTAGAAATATCATGTTCCACATTAGTTTTCGCACATTTTTGTACATCGATTATAAAGGAAGTGTCATATTAAGTAATTCTACAAATTGAAATTTACATATCTTTAAATTTAATTTCGTTTAAAATATAAACTGATTCATAAATAATGCCTTCCATTGAATAGATTGGATTCGACTTATTCACTGTCGATAAAGAAAATAATATACAATCATGATTACCACCTATTGAGAGCTATGGGCATCCGCTGCGAGTACACGATGCAATTTATATAAAATAATATAAAATATTGTGGAATTGTTTGATAATACCATTTCTACCTGACCCTGGAAGGATAATGCGCGACATAGGGTCATGACCTAACTGTAAATAATGACACATGATCCACGGCGCATCTGCCGACTAAAGAATACTTAAACTACCTGAGCTGAGGATGCGTGGGAGAACCCAAACTTAAAACCTATCAATGTGTAATCGAACGCCGCATGTCGCTCAGCAATATTTAATTTATGGGTCTTTGAACTAGCACTTTGCACACACATACGTTTTTTATTCGCAATGTGATATTTTTGGAATAAAACATCATAATAGAATAATGTTGGGAGTAGATGAGATAAGTATCGATGAGATTTTTTATGGAGATTCGAGTTCATTCAACTTTGTACAATGATTTTATCGATGATTCATAATAAAAGAATTGTATTATTACACCTTATTGCACAATTTTTGTTAAATACTAAAGAATTTAATTTATTTTTTTCTATTTCTACAAAGTAAAATTTCTAGAATTAACTGTTTGTTTTTAACAACGCGTTTTACAGTGCAATCGATGAATGATTCCAGAAAGAAGGTGTAACGGTTGTGTGCATAGATACAAGGAACATTCTTCCATGGATCTTGTTTTAATGTGACAGAGCGGAGATTTAATAGTATCATTAATAATAATTTACGACTGATTATTATCGTCTCAAAAAATAACTACTTGGTATAAAGTGTGGTAGCTTATTATTTGAAAATATCGTATGGTTAATTAGATTTAAGCTACTACTTATAGTAAATAATAAATAGTGTTATTAAAAGAGCAGGTACTGTATTTATAAATATTTTAAACCCAAATAACTATCCATTAAATTACATTACAAAAAAAGTAAAATATGTTAATGCAAAAATATTCTTTTTGTAAACTTATATTTAATAAAAAAATCAATCAATACCGGTATCCAATTTTATAATCTTTACTTTTGCTAATCTTAATCATTTTTCATATCATATTTCTTGGACAATGAAGCAAGCAAATTGGAAATAAAAACTGAAAATTCCGCACTTGAAATTCAATACATAAAAAGGACTATTATAAAAATCCATTATTGATTTTATTATAGAAGTGCACATAAAGCACTCACAATAAATAAAAATTCTTAAATAAGTATTAGTGACAAGTGTTAAACAAAGACAAATAAATGAAATAAACAATAGGCAACTTCTGACATAAAACAAGAATATCTCTAGAACTATTTTATCTTTCTGTTATATAATTAAATGTAAAACAATTAGAACAACGCACATTTCAAAAATCAACAACAAATAATCCGCTCGCCCAAACTAATCTAATTTAAAGATATATATTATATATTTTCTAAATATCATATTAAACTCTATTATTTTAATAATATGCAATTTCTAATTTTTAAAAGTTCAACATATAAAGCTACAATTTTAAAAATAGATTTTTTCTTATTTACCGCTTTATAGAATAACAGGTATAAAGACTATGACAGTCTTCAAAAAGAGAAACAATTAATATATTTTCTCTATATAGTAATGTGATGACATAGTATGTATAAAACCGTTTTGATATCTTACTATTTCTAACTATTTGAAAAATTATACCTTTACAATTTTCTTTTGTGATTATGTAAGTCAAGTTTTTTATAGAAGATAATTTCTAGAAAATGTATTTATCCAATACATTAATTATGATAAGTAATACTACAAAATTCGATTATGACCTAATTGTATAGAATATAAAAAAGCCATTCTTTAATTGCTTCAAATAACTTTCATAAATATAACATGTGGCATGCATACATCACCAAACGGACGATTTGGAAAATACTGTTCCTTCCTAAAAGATGCTGTTAAAGAGAGTATAAATATCATCCATATATTCTACAAACCTTGCATTATTGTTTCAGACAAAAGGGTAAGAAGTAGCAACACCAAATAGCGCAAAGAAACACCCGTTTTTGAGAGTATTCTGCCATACGCATGCTAAATTCCAACGTTACATGCTTTGTGAGCTCGATTTATACCCAGTAGCTTTTATTTAACGCACAGACAACATCAAATAAACACTTAAAAACCTCATTCCTCTGTACAATCTAAAATTTCTTAAAACAAGATGTACATGAGTAATCTCTAAAAAAACTGTAAAATTTTAAGTATAGTAGACCTATAAAAAAAAAAACCCACCTATACATCTCACTAAGTAACTTAGCTTAATTACTTTGAACAACATAGAATGGCGTTATGTAATATCAACCAGTATCGCTTGTTATCGCACTTAGTAAGCCAAAGTGACAAGCCAAATACAGTAACAATTTCAAACCACGTCAACACCCTTCTGGAAAGAACAAGCCAATACATAGCCCGGTCTCATTAGTTACCAGTCCTAGTGGATTCACTGACAAAACTTCTTCAACAATTTTCACAGAAACCAAGGTAAACTATAATAGCTCGCAAAATATCTTTCAATAAAAGTGGGCAATCTAACTTTGAAAATTGAATCGGCTATAAATAAAAAACTAATAAATTTTTTTTTTAAATTATGAGTTTATTAGAAAGAATGAACATTTTCATTTAAAAATGAAACACATCATTCAAATGACTGCCACGGCTGGCTTGACAGTAACCCGTCCAATTAACCCAATTTTTTAGTACATTTTCGATTGTTTGGGCTCCAATCGCATGAATGGCAACTTCGATTTCGTGTTTTCGTGGAAGGTCAACGTAACATTTATCCTTAAAGACTCTCCACAAAAAAAAATCCAACAGAGTCAAATCACAGCTGCTAGGCGGCCATTTGACATCAGCATTTTGGCTGATGATTCGATTTACAAAAACAGTGCGCAAAAGATCGATGGTTACGTTGGCTGTATGGCAAGTAGCTCCGTCTTGTTGAAAAAATGCCATCCGTTTCATACTCTTCAATTTTAAAAACAAAAATTTTATTACCATGGCACAGTAACGTTCGCTATTGACGAAAACGGCGACTCCTTGCTCATTTAAAAAAGCCTGCCCAATGATGCCACAGGACCAAAAACCACACCAAACGATTACTCGTTGTTCATGTTCAATAGTGTGTGGATTCTCTGATCCCCAAACGCGACAATTTTGCATATTGACATAGATGAATATAAAATGCTCATCATCCTTCCTTCCACTCTGAGCAACAACATTACAACGTGAGCGTGTTGTTATAACCACTAACAACCCAGTTTCGCAAACTCGCTTCACAAATAAATCCACAAACTGCGTTGAAGACAATTCTTTTCTATCAAAATTGTTTCGTAAATTTCTTACCGTTTAAGTAGAAGACTCACCAGTTTAGAAGTAAATTATCATTTTTTACCAACTTTGTTCAAGTGTAAAGCGTCCCATTTCGTATATGTCAAACATAAAACTGAATTTCTGTCAACTCATAAATGTCATTATAGCTTTTAAAAACAAAATAAAAGATAGCTTAAATTCCAAACGTTACATGGCCCACCCTTTCCAATGGCAGAAATTTCTATAAACCAAAACCTATACATATGCTTCATCAATTACTTTAAAGCATTTAATAAAGTACGACACGACCGCATTATTCATTTCATTAAAAAAAAAGTTTTTTAAAGCTGTGTAGATGTTATACGAGAGGCACTGCTAAAGTTCGCGGAATTAAGTACTGCCTGTATTGCCAGCGTCCTGTCATATTCGTAAAATTTGACGTTTTTCACCTATAATTCAGTTGGCAGTTCTATTTCAAACTGCTCGGTTTTGTTTTAACAAAATTTAACGAGAGTAATAATTGTGTAAAAAATCGAAATTTCAAATCGTGACTTCCGAGTGATGATTTTTTATAATTTTCGATACGGTTTAACACCGCAGCAATGTGTGGAAAAACTTAGTTCGTTATTTGAGGATAAAGCACCATCCAAAACTATGGTTTACAAATGGTTCGCAGTATTCAAGCGTGGAAGACCAACGTTTGATGACAATCTTCACAAAGGTCGTCCATCCACCTCTGTTGTCGCAGGTGACAAATCTTGGATATATTCATATGAGCCTGAAACTAAACAGCAATCGACTGTATGGATGTTTCAAAATGAACTTAAACCCACAAAAGTGGTGCGTTCACAAAGCGTTTCAAAAAGAATGATTGCTTGTTTCTTCGGAAAAACGGGTCATGTTGCAACTGTTGCATTAGAGCAGGAGTCTCCAAACTTTTTTTAACAAGAGCCACACAGATCCTTCCGCAAAATTTCGCGGGCCGGACTTTGACTAAAAGAATACAACATAAAACGCCACTATAACGCTAAACATGGAAGCAATTATAATAAATATACTAGAACCCTACGTTTCGAAAAATATGAAGCAACAAACCGCGGATTAAAATCGCAACAAATGATGTTTAAATGAGTACATCACGAGCAAGAGGCAGCAACTCGGGCAATTTTCTTTGGTCAAATATGAGAATTGCAGCAAAAATATTCAAATCAAATAATTTGTTGGCAAACACAATCGCGCAAAGAGTCTATGATATTGCAGAAAATATCGTAACGCATTTATCAGAAAAAAATTGGTTTTGTACAAATCAACGGATGTTGCCCAGGTATTATTCTTTATTCGAGCAATAAATAAAAATAGTAAAGTGCAATTTTGCACAGCCATTTTTGGTGAAAAAACTGACGGCGGCAAAAAAATGATCGAAAAAAATAAAGTTGTTGTCGCTACGGTTTTAAAGGGGAGAGAAAATGATAGGGGATAATTTTACATTGCATAACTCACCAACAATTGTTGTGCGGAAAATGTGTGGATATGTGACAAATTTTGAAGCCTGTTGTATCAACATTAATTTTTATCAAATCCCATGCACTGAATCATCGCCAATTTTGCAAGTTTCTGAAAGAAATTAATGAAAATGACCTTCCATATTACACTACTGTGCGCTGGATTATCTGTGGAAAAGTTTTTATGACATTTTTTGAGCTCCGGGAGTTAGAGATATTTTTGACAAAAGTCGTTCGTTATCTAAGCTACATTGCAATAATTGGTTATGGAAATTAGCTTTTTATTCCGATGTAACCAAGCACATGAACGACCTCAATTTGAAATTAGAAGAGGAGAACCAGCTTTTACCAGATTTATATACTCATGTTAGGTTTTTCCGACAAAAAAAAATAATTTTTGCAAGTCAAGTAAGGAAAGGATGTTTTACCCATCTCAATACTTTGTCTCGTTCTTCTGATTTTCATAGAATTGCAAACAACATCAAGCTATATCAAAATCCTTTCAAAGCAACGATCTTTAAAAAAAAAAAATGCAACTTTATCTTTGTTGAACGTTTATAAGAGTCTACCACACAGTTTGAAAACATTCAAAAATTTGCTCGTGGTCTGTTTTACAGTTTTCGGCACTACATATCAGTGCGAAAAAACGTTTTCAAAAATAAAATACACAAAAAACAGGACCTAATTTAGTAATAAGCATTTAAAGTCGCTGCTTTTAATCTCCACAAGCAAATTTGATCCCCAACTCGACAAACTTATCAGCGGCAAATCACATTAATTGTGTATGTTGTAACATATAATACATTTATGTAAAATGAAAAATTATTTGTTGTATTTAAATTCAAGCAAATGATTTATAAAATGTTTTACAGCAATCCGTTTGCTGAGACTTTCCAGTTCGCCGCGGGCCGTAGATTAGAGACCCCTGCATTAGAGGATCAAAAGACAGTTAA
Source organism: Tachinus rufipes (assembly GCA_963932245.1). Taxonomy (NCBI): domain Eukaryota; kingdom Metazoa; phylum Arthropoda; class Insecta; order Coleoptera; family Staphylinidae; genus Tachinus; species Tachinus rufipes. The sequence goes on from OZ010743.1 coordinate 87,886,094, forward strand.
TGCTGACTGGGGTACTTCAATTTGTTTGCCGAAAATTATAGCTAAAATCAAAAGGAACAACATAAAACGACAAATCATTGTTCATCATGACAATGCAAGCGCTCACACAGCGCGACGAACTGTAGAGTTTTTGACCAGTAACAACATCCAATTAATGACTCATTGCCCATGTTCGCCTGATTTAACGCCCAATGACTTCTTTCTATTTCGACATATCAAAAATAAAATGCGTGGCAAGCGTTTTTCATCGCCTAAAGAAGCCGTTGAAGCATTTAAATCATTTGTTTTAGAAGTACCTCGCTCAGAGCGGCAAAATTGTTTTGAACGGATGCAAAAGTGTATAGATTTTAAAGAAAAATATTTTGAGAAGCAATAAAGCAATTTACATAACGTAATTTATGTTTTGCTTTACATTTTCCGCGAACTTTGGCAGTGTCCCTTGTATACTGCTTGAAGGATGACTCAATCTGACAATTAGATAGTGCTTTATTACCAAAAAGTTGCAGCAAATTGATCTGCATACTGCTGTTCGAATAACCCCGTCAAAAATTATCTCACAAAAATGTTCCAAAATAAAATTTTCAATTCACTGTTAACTGTTTTTACGACAAAACGTTTTCATTACGTATACCGTCAAAAATGTCAAACTTTGCAATAAAGTAGTTTGATCAGATCGCAACAGTATTGCTAATTTTATATACATAAAAAAAAACAAAACACAACTACTTAGACATCCATAAACCAAAACAACGATAGTTTAGAAAAAATAAGAATAAAAATTGCAAAAACAAGAAAAACCGTAATAAAATTGAAAAAAAAAACACTGCAAAAAAGACCGAAACCTAGAATTAAAATCCAGAATACCAAAATAATTCATACATAACATACTATTATATGGAGCAAACAAACCGTTTGTCAACAATTAATATTTAATATTGCCACCCATTTGCACTTGTACAAATATTAGTAAACTGTATAAAAATTTGTTCTTTTTAGAAAAAAAACACGTTTCAAGCATAGGACAAGGACAAGAACAAAAGATGAAAAATTAATCTATACCGCAATATAAAAGGCTAGTCTCCCAGAAAGCTTTCCTGTCATGTAGCTTGATTCAGTAAGGTTTACAATTCTTGCTATAGTATAGTCGCTCGCTTTAGACGTATTCACACCACTGCTGGCGGGAATAGCTTCTTCTCTGCCCGCAAAGCTGGCAACGTACATTACAAGTAGGGCTACAGTTTTTGAAACGATGACAAATTTTTGGTGCAGCAGTCGGATGTCAAAACTACTGCGCCACAATATAGCAGTGAGTTTATAAAAAATCGGAAGTCAATTTAAATTGACCATTTTGTTGAAAATTGATCTTGCATCATCAATAAATTTATTTTCGACAGAAAAACCTTCAGCTTTTTTCGTTCAAACCGGGTAAGATTCATCAATATTGCAGTAAATTGAAAAAAAGAAACAATGTGTGTCCCAAAATATTTCAAATTAATACTTGTAGAACCTTTTGTAAAAAAACCATAGAACTCCTAAATATTAAGTTTTATTGGTTTAATTCTAAAGTTTTTGGATCTCAAAAAGCTCATGTAACCTAATAAGTTTTATAAACTATTTCAAACTTTCAAATACTTATATAAACTCTCAGGTAGTATAGGTAGTTAACATTTTTAATACTTTTACCACCTACATTATTCTTTGACCACAACAGCTAAATTTGGAAGCCGTTTAATGTCATAACAATTTCATCTAAGCACACATAGGCGCTTTTTTTTATTTTCCAATTTAATAAGATCTATAAGGCCAAACTAGTCTCTATACTTTCAAAACCTTTCTAATCTCTTTTAAACGTCAAATACTCTTTTAAAATCATACGGTCTTGTAAGCTATTTCATAATTTTTAATGTTTATTTATGTAGCCAGAATTTGTCAAAGACCCACTCGGTCTACTTGCAAACGTTATAAATACTGTCAAAGTGCTTTAAAACTATGTAAAAACAATACTAATACCTGCTCATCATGCGTTACAAACCACGTTAGTTTTTACGACGTCAAGTGAGTGACTGTAAACTAGTAAGTATTATCATTTATTTTTAATCACAACTGGTTGCTAAGTCTTGGTATAGTCCGAAATTGTAAGAAAAATTAACATCGCTCATAGCGCATGTTACTTCACGCCCATCGTCTTGTGCGGCGATTATGTTCACAATAAAAGTTTGTACTAAAATAAAATATAAAAACAACCTAAAATAAAATGTAGCTTAATCCTAGCCTAGGAAAAGTGGATGAACCATCTTGTTGCTTTAAAGAAAATAAAAATTGCTTAAAAGTTATTAACTAGGCGGCCAAGCGCTAGCAAGTAACAAAATGAGATTGTTTTGCCGCCTATAAACAATGTATCTAACAGATTTAAACCGCAGAAAAAAATTACTTACTGATAACCAGTCCTTATAATAATAATCCTGTTCACTAGAAATAAATCTACAGTTTTAGAAATTTGGTCACTCACTCAATAGAGCAGTAATGCAAAGCTATCATTTATAAAATTATGTCTAAATGCACTCAGGTCATATCCTGTTTATAGTTCACAACAATAAAATATTAATAAGCGTGTTGCTGAAAAATCTTGTTCCAAACCATTGGAACTTTATAAAAAAGTCTAAACTATAGCAACTTTCCATATAGACTCACAGTTGGCTAACAACGTAATACTAGGATAGCCTTAATTAGTAGCTAACCACGTCTTGATTTTACTAGAATAAAACTCCAACTAACGCATTAAATTCTTTAGATACAAATTCTTAAAAGTTTTGCTTAAGACCATTCCGACCGCTATCTTAATTTGTAGTATTTTAAAAAAAACGACAATTTTGGCTTCATTGCTGTTTCTACATATAATTTAATAATCGATTTATTTTTTCACCAATACATTCAGAATTTTAACAATTCGTGATATTGCCCAAAGTGTAAGTACAATAGCTGATGTAAATCTATCAAAAGACTGAAACAACGGCAAAAATTACAACTTAAAAACACTCTAAAAAATAGAAGGAATGCTTAGTAGGGAAGTCCAAAAGAAAAACCAAAGAGACTAATAACAACGGCGGCTAGAAGTAAAATATTGTACTCCGCAAAAACATAAAGAAACGCATTGAAGACAATAAAAAGAAAAAAAAATAGCTACAAAAGCAAGTTAGAAAAACAAATCAACAAATCTACAATCAATAATACAAGACACTGCCAAAGTTCGCGGCAAATGTAAAGCAAAACACAAATTACGTTATGTAAATTGCTTTATTGCTTCTCAAAACATTCTCCATTAAAATCTATACACTTTTGTATCCGATGAAACCAATTTTCAAAAAAAAATTTGCCACTCTGAGCGAGGTACCTCCAAAACAAGTAATTTAAATGCATCAACAGGCAATGAAAAACACTTGCCACGCATTTTATTTTTGATATGTCAAAATAGGAAGAAGTCATTGGGCAATAAATCAGGAGAATATGGGCAATGAGTCATTAATTGGATGTTGTTACTGGTCAAAAACTCTACAATTCGTCGTGCTGTGTGAGCGCTTGCATTGTCATAATAAACAATGATTCGCCGAATTATGTTGTTCCTTCTGATTTCAGCAATAACTTCCGGCAAACAAATTGAAGTATACCAGTCAGCATTAACTGTCCTTCAATCTTCTAATGCAACAATTACAACATGAACCGTTTTACCAAAGAAACAAGCAATCATTCTTTTCAAAAAGCTTCGTAAACGCGCCACTTTTGTGGGTTTAGGTTCATTTTGAAACACCCATACAATCGATTGCTGTTTAGTTTCAAGCTCATATAAATATATCCAAGATTCGTCACCTGTTACGATGTTATATACAAAATTTGAACGACCCCCTTCAAATTTCTTTAGAATTTCCTTGCACCACTTGACACGTTTTGTTTTCTTTCAAATTGTGTAGGATCCAACGACTGCAAAGCTTCCTGATATGCAAATGATCGTGCAAAATTGTATGTATTTGTTTCGCTGCAATGCCAAATAATGCCTCTATCTCACTATAGGTCACATGCCTCTGACAAAATTATTTCACGCACAGCATCAATGTTTTTGTGCCAACAACAGAGGTGCATGGACTACCTTCGCAAAGATCGTCATCAAACGTTGGTCTTCCACGATTGAATTCTTCAAACCATTTGTAAACCATAGTTTTGGATGGTGCTTCATCCCCAAATAACAAACTAAGTTTTTCCACACATTGCTGCGGTGTTAAACCGTATCAAAAATCATAAAAAAATCATCACTTGGAAGTCACAATTTTAAATTTCCATGTTTCACACAATTACTACTCTCTACTTTGATGAAACAAAACCGAGCAGTTTGAAATTGAACTACAATTATGACAATCGCAGAACGCTAGCAATACAGGCAGTAATTGATTCCGCAAACTTTAGCAGTGTCCTTCGTATATACCAGAGTGACAAAAACATATGAAAAGCGCTAAGAAACTATGCAACGACAGTACTAAGAAAAAAATTAGAAAAGTTTGAAACTTCAAGATTTAGATAATCCAAAATGGAAAGAAACACATATTTAAAGAAAAAAAGACAAAATACGATATAGAGAGAGATAGCATATGTTGCCGCAACAGACTGTGTGAATTCCTCAAGGCCGAAAGCAGCTAGAATGGTGCAATGGGAAAGTACAATCGTCAATCAACAAAAATAGGTTATAGTTAAGGACAAACTGAGATTTTTTTTGTATGCCTACAATGATCGTAAATTTACAGTTTGCTGTAAAAAAACTTACAGCTCTTACACAGCTCTTACACGCAGGGTGATGGTATAAACAGTAATCGCTTATGGAAGTAAGTCTCCTTTAGTGTTCCACTAATAAATACTAGAAGAGACTTACTTCCATAAGCTATTACTACCCATACCATCTTACATTAAATGCAAATCGCCATATTAACGCGGATCTAAAACCAACATTAATGCCCTATCTGTAAAAGTTAAAAACTCCTATTTTTAACAAAATCATGCAAAGCCAAATACTATAAATCTTGAACTACCTAATGTTAATTTACTTCAATAGCCTTCACGTTCTCCAAACATATCACCAATTGAACATGTAAAAAACACAATCGGTAGAAAACTGATCTTTTTTTCAGCCACCCCTCTCACTTTTTTATTCAAGAAGGTTGAGATTTAATCCAGGCTAAGATTGACATATTGATGTCTAGCATGCATAGACAAGTTGCTAAGTGTTCCAAAGATCGTAGAGGAGCAACTCAACATAAAAAATTAAAAAAATCTTGTTTTTTTGTTTAAACTTAAATCATTTCTTAGTGTGAATAATTATAATTTACATATTATCTAAAATTTTCATAAAAATTAAGCTACACTTTTGGCGGTCATTATATATACCAAAGATGTTCTACTATAACTGACAAAATCAATGACAGATGTAACCGTTTCTATTTCTGTAAATTTAAAAAAAATGTAAATATAACCGCCGGTTGCTAGCTTGAGCAAACGGTACATCCGTTTGCTCAGGACCAAACAACATTAATAAATTTGTTACCAAACATATAGCTCCTCGCCAATTATAGAATTCCTTAGCCATCTCATTTTTTTCGAAATGATCTTGTCGCGAAATTTACAGTTTTCAGTTTGTTCTCTGCTTCTAAACTTATATATTAAATTAATGTACAGTTTTTGCCAGCAGTTTGGAAAGTAGCAGCAATTAAAATAGACCAATATAAAGTACACCTACATTTAAAAAAAAAAATGTGAAGATATATGATTCTTAGATCTGATCCATATGATCACAATTAAAGTCAGTTTCATTAACATTTTTTACATAAACATACTATAAAACACGCAAACAAATTGGCAATACCGCTATCACTGGTTGGAATAACACTTTGGTAAAATATTGCACTTGAAAAATCACTATCACTTTTAAAATCATTTGCAAAAACTACTAGCAATATTAAAAAAATACTAGACATAATGCCGTTTAAACAAATATTTACTCAAAGTACAAGTCTTTCTCGCTACAGTTCATAAATGTAAAACCAAACAAAGATTTTTCAACCAACCTATCAAAAAAAAGAATATGTTTTCGAATTCATTATTTTCCAAAAATTATAATCCGCAACTATTCAAGATCAATATCCATTAAATACGTTTTTGATGTGTATCTTTATGTTCTTTTAATACAATGTTAAAGTAAAGCAAATTCTAAAATTTTAACTAAAAACCTACAAAAACACTACAAACAATTTTACTCAATGTATACTATTTTTATTTTAAGCTTAAAGTATTAAATACATTATAAATTAAATCTCATATTACATACAAAAGTCACAATTCTAAGACAAAGTAAATTATAAAAATTTGTTCATCTAGATGTACAAAAATTAGGTTTAAACTTTCTTAAATCTAATAAATCTTTGCTTAAACCGTGCGGATGTACTATAACCATAAAATTTACCTTAATCTTTCAATTTTTGATTTTAAAAGAAAATATTTAATGTTACTAAAGCTAAAAATAAGTAAAATTAATAATCATTCAAAAACATGTAGTTCTAATGATAGCTTTATCATACCTAGGCAACCAAAACTAAATTAAATGTAAAAGAATTAAATGCATATTCTTAAATTTCTTCTTTAAGCAATATACTCACTAGTTCAATGTTATTCCAGCTTTCTATCTCATAAGCGTTAATAAAAGTAAGTTATCAAATACTCAGTATAATTTTCGAGTCACATCAATCTCCTACAATAATTCAATATGACACATCCAAAACTTCAAATATAAGTCATGACAGAAAAAATCAGTCAATATAAATATAATTCCATTAGAGAAAGCTTGTATAATGAAAAAAAAACTACATAAACATCTACCACTATTGTTCAAAAATGCTCCAGATTTAAACCATTGTTATTAGCAAAAGAAGGTCCATCTAAAAATAGTAAATAATAATTTGTTATATAATTTTTACGAACGTGTCTTTAAATTAAATTGAGTTAGTTGCCATTAGTTACTTCAAATATATTAGCACATCATTTTAAAATTCCAGCGATTCTTTACCAATTATAAATGAAAAGAACAAACACAAAATCTAAACGTCTTAGTTTCTGTCCTTTATTTTTTGGATATTCAGATTATTCCGATAATGAAAGCGTAGATAGCAGTGATACAAATATTACGGAGCTTCAAAGTGTAAGATCTAAAAATAAAGCAATAACATCTGGGGAAGGAAACAGATTAAAAGCAATAACATCTGGTGAAAGTAACAGCTTAACAAGAATAACATCTGGGGAAAGTAACAGATTAAAAGCAATAACATCTGGAAAAGATAGCAAATATAAAGCAATAACAGCTGGAGAAGAAAACATAAACGGAAATAACAAATATAAAGCAATAACAAATAGAGATAGTAACATAAGTAGAAATAACAATAATAAAGCAATAACAGCTAGAGAAGGTAGCATAAATAGAAACAACAAACATAAAGCAATAACAAGTGGGGAAGATAACATAAATCAAAACAACAAAATTGTAAAATATAACAAAACAGCTAAAAACAAAAATAATGAATTAATTGGATATGCAAATTATGCCGACAATGGGAGCTATGGTAGCAACGGTTCTGATGATTCACAGTTTCAAAGAAATAGATCAAAATATAAAGCAATAACTGAAAAAGGTCGTAAATCATCTTTAGATACAATAGTCGAAAACAAAAAAAGTAAAAAGGGCAAAGTTAAAGATGAAGAAACAAAAAGTATTCAAAGTGCGCAAAAAAATGCTAACAACAAATCTTTCAATCAACATGGAGAAGAATATGAGCACTATCCCCAACATAGAACATGTCGCTGTCAATGTGACTGCGACTACTAAAACCCCAACAATATCAGAACAACAATTTAATATAAACAAAAATAGTAATAATGATAATCTAAATAGAAACAACAAGAAATACTAATCATCAAAATAAGAAAGTAAAAATAAGTAAAAAAAAAACAAGTTGTTTTTCAACTTGTTTTTTTTACTTTCTTTGCTTTTAAGATAGAAACTAAGACATAAAACAAACTTTTTATGATATGACTTTGTATCATAAAAATAAATTGTAAAACATAAGTGGGCTACTTTTAAATGTATCAAAATAAACTTCATAGTGTGACATTTTTGTTGAGTCTTGAAATGTAGTAATAATAATAAAGGTTCAGATAAAAATTATGCGGACTGTAGGTATTTCTATAAAAACCATTAGTTTCGTAGTCTAAAAAACTGTAGAATAAAAATTACTTAGAACTAATTCAAAAATAATATTGGATTAGTAAACAATTTTAGAAAAATAGTAATTAAAACAAATTAAAAATTGTCCGATACTAGATAGAAATCAATCTAAAAATTAGATAACAAATATTTGAGCTGGTAGATAGAACACTGAAGTTTGTCTATTTTGTGTAATTCCTGCTAAAGTGTATGCAAACTAATGATACTAAAATATAATGTACATAAATAAAAATGCAAAGCAATTAACATATTATCAAAACTAATTGTAGAGCCAGAGCTAGATAGACTTTGTTAGTTAAAGTAACTGGTTGTTTGATTTTGTTCAGTAGCTTAACGCAAATCAAAACCTTCAAAAAGGCTACTTATATTATTGCTTAAGTTAATGTAAGTCACACCAATCACCGCTATTAAAATATTTTTATATTATATAAAGTATACTTACATATAATAATATCCTAAGACCCTTTTCACACACAACAATTTTGAACGTACGTTAAAAAATCGTTGTTTGCGAAAACAGCCTAAAAATGAATTTGTGTTGATAACTCACCTAAAACAAAAAATATATTAATATTTGACATCGTTATTATCATGCATGAGGTAAAAATAAATTTAATTTTAAAAAAATTGCATAAAATTTTAATTACAATTTGAATCTCATTATTGCAAAATAATCTCTGTAATAACGTAAATAAAATTGTAAACTCGTCAAAATGTTAATTCAAATTTACATTAAAAAGAAAAAATGATAACCACTTGAAAAATAGAGAAGGTGTGGTAACTTTATCCAGCCAAATTCATAACTAATTAAAAAAACTTTTTAGATTAATGCTGCTTGTATTCGCTAAAGCTGTTCACAGTGAGAGTTTGATCAAGTTTCCCAAAACTCATTAACAACAATTCATGCTGCTCTCCACCAAACACAAAAAAAAACTAAGTGCAAGAAAACCTTTAAATAGTGTGGTATTTGATCAGACCGTAACAACCAATGATAAAAATGTTTAGATTTGGAGTACAATATTCACTTTTCGTATCAAAACCGATCAAAAAAAGAATAACTTTTATTAAATGATAAACTTGCCAAAGAAATAGTAAAACCATTTGTTAACATTTGTCAATTGGTGTCAAAGTGCAAACAATAGTTTTATCTCACATTTCTGCTACCTCTAAATAAGTTAGACTAAAATTTGCCTCCAAACTTCTTTAATATTCATGGCAACATGAATTAAATAAACGAACGTTATTGGATACCTAATAAAGAGTTATAGTAAGCTGGTGAAAAAAACAATATCAAACCTTCAAAAAAATAATTACCGGTGCAGTTAACCCTTTGGCTGACACACGTCGTAAATGTTTACAATATAAGAAACATCTTAAAACAATATGAGATCAAAACCATTGCAGATCTGTCACAAATCTTTATTGTATACGTATTGATCACAAACCTGTAAGTCTTTGGCTCTTCCACTAAAATCATAAATACTAGTGTTCCTCAAAAAATTTAAAATATCCAAGAATCCCATTCATAATTTTGCAAATGACAACTAAGGATGTTATCATCATTCTTTATACTTTTCAAAAACCATAACAAAAACCAAGAAATCCTAACATAACTACAAGAACATAAAGCAGGAATATGTGCACTCTCAGTGACAAAAAAGTTGGATAAGAGCACCACGTAATACCCAATATGTCCTGGTATTTTCAAGTAAAAACAAAAACCAACAAACAGCATCTAGCGCTAGAATATTAATAATCAACAAACTAACACACATTACATATAAAAACAATAGAATACTTACAAGTTTCACCGAAATTAGACCAACAGTACAATCTGCATATAATATCGGTATATGCTCCATAAACTAGAAGACTAAAAACAGAGACAACATATTTCTATAAAAAACTGCAGAAAATAATAGACACAATACCACGTAAAGATAAGTTTATAATATTAGATAATTTAAATGCTCAAGTAGGAAATGACATCATCCCAGGTATCAAAAACAAACAAACCCTTACAGCAAGAAAGAAACACTCATAGATTTTAGCACACATAATAAATTAAGAATATGTAACACGTTCTTTAATCACAATGCGCAGCATTTGGTAACTTTTTGAAATGCAAGAAGAAAACCAATAATCAATTATATTATCACCAACAAAAACATAAGACCTGAGTAAGTATTAGACATCAGAGCACTAACATACGCAAACATCGGCTCCGAGTTACTACTAGGGCAGCCACAGTACAGAAAATAAACAAAAAAATAAAATTACAAAAATGTCATACCAACAAAGACTGTCTCTAAAAATAAGGCACCCTTTTGCAGAAAGTAACTCATCTCAAGAAACATGTGTAAAATTAAAGAAAAACATAAACCAATCTGCCACAAAATCACAAAAACATTAGAGAAGTAAATAAACAAGACACAACAAATTTTAAAAAATCCAAGCTTAAGTTCATAGAGAAAGTCAAAGCTTTTGCACAGAAAAGAAAAAGCAAATCTGTTATACAAAACAAGTCATAAGAAGACTATATGAGATATCGGGAGATAAGAAATTAAACTAATAACTGAATCCACACTATTAAACAAAAATATTAAGATAAATTCAGCATATAAATAATAAACAATATGTATGGTACACAGAAAAATATCTAGAAACTCATCAGAAGACTGAGAAAAAAATTAACATATCAGTACAAATAAACAGCGTAAGCATAAAACTATTCACACAAATATAAAAAACTACAGAATATATAAACAAAAACCACCCCGCACTAGAAAAAAGTAATAACTAATCATGTTAAAGCGATACTAGGCAGACTAAAAACGGCTAACCGCCTAGCCCCAACAACAAAAAAAAACGAGCTACTGAAACACAAAGCGCAGCCACTAGCAGTTGACACAGCATTTTTAACGCCAATTACATCTACTTCAAATAGGTTTTTAATAGTAGCGTTGCTATCTGTAAGCAAGAGTTTGCAATGCAAAAAGACGCACGAGCATACATGCCCCTCTAACGTCTATCTTGAACCGGATTTACTATTTTTGATATTTCATAAACAAAACTTTGCAATTTTCAACAGTTTATGTCAGATTTTAGTTCTCTCTTAAAATATTTTGACATTTAAAAAAAAAATTGTACACAACAATTTATGGTTTTTTGCTTTTCATAAATAAAATGTTGTTTTTTTATGACAATATTTGATTCTACTTTTTACTTTTTTGACAGTTTAAGACTAGAGTTTAAATTTGTTCATATTTCTTAAGCCAATTTTTTTGTAATTTCATACTTTTTACAGTTTATTGCCTAATTTTAGTGCTTTACAACAATATTTTAATATTTCAAAGCATGAATTTGCTATTTTTGACATTTTATAAATAAAATGTTAGACTTTTCAACCGTTTTTTGTTATTTGTTCTTTTAATAAAATGTCAAAAATAGCAAAATAAGAACATAATATCAAAATATTGTTGAAAATAATCAAACGGTATTAAAACTAGTCTAAAATAAATAAATTTGGTTAGAAAACAATAAAATATTTTCATTTTTTCCTTTTAAAACGTTTTTGGCCTGATTTTGATGCTTTCTAAAAATATTTTGAAGTTTCAAGACTGGATTTAGCTATTTTGGGTTTTGCATTTTTTTGACAATTTATGAATTAGAATTTTACAATTTTCAAAGCTTACAGCCAAAGTTTGGTGCTTCCTAAAAATATTTCTACATTTTTAAACCAGATTTTAAATATTTTGTACATACAACTTCTGTCAACAATGCAAACACTACAGTACTAGAGAGAAAGCGTAAATATAGCACTATATGAAAAAAGAGAAACAAAAAACTACAGAAGCTACTCCCACAAAACATCTAGCAGAAAAAAAACAAAGTTTAAAAAAAAATCGGTACACTACTACATACAGACGCCATCTACGTAGTACGACAAATATCAGAGAACACAATGAAATTTAAGAAACCCGCCTAACTCTGTTTCCTGGACCTGGAAAAGACGTTCGATAGAGTCCGGCTTTCAAACGTACTAAAAACACTTATTAATAAAAGTATACATCCCAACATAGTGACAATGAACTGAAAGCGACAAATAAGAAGGAAACCAGAAATTCAAACCAGAATTGAGATACGGCAAGAAGATAATTCAAGCCCGCTACTGTTTGGCCTTCTCATGGATAAACTAATATAAGCTAATATAAGCTCTCAATCCTACATGCACAATCTACAAGCTCTAGACTGACAACTTAAAAAATTCAGGGCGTTGGATATAATAACAAATTTCTTAAATTAATTTTTCCCGATAAGACTATTTTTGTAATAGACATGTACCGTTCTTCAAATAAGACAACTCCAAACATTTTTGATGATCATTCTAGAAATTTTGACAAGCTTCTTCAAAGTAATCATAGAAAAGCTAAAATATTTTTGTTTGTAGATTTTGATGTACATAATAGTAAATGGTTAAGTCACTCATCTTATCCAGACAAACAAGCTTGATTATTGTTTCCTCTTATATATTAACTCAACTATTCAGCAACCCACACAGTTTCCTCGTGGTGGACTTGGTGAAACAATATTATTAAAATTTTCATTTATTCCAGAGATTAGAACAACTACTGTGAAAGCTGCTTTAGAATATTCAGATCATTGATTTATTAGTTCTGTTGTTCTTCTTTTCCTATTACTACCAAACCTAAACATTAAAATTTTTTTTTTTTAATTTTGAGAATCCAGATATTGCATCACAAAATTTCACAAGAACAATTCAGAATGTCATCAAGAAACTTGTTCCATTCTCTGTTATTGAACCAAAATAAAAATTTGTTTTTTTGTTTTGCTCTTATTGCGAGTTTTTGATAACTAAATTCTGAGTTAATATTAATATAGTTTATAATGCTGTGACATTAGAATAACAGAAATTTGTCTATAAAATAATTTCATTTATTTCAAAAACTTAATTTTGAACAAAAATGTTCTCCACCAGATTGATTTGTTACTAATACTAATTTTAATTTACATTTATAAAAATAAACAAATGATCGTAAATCTAATTATTAACAAGATATGTATTTACCACCTTATAAAAAATTTTCGTGAGATAAAAAACTCTAAATATCACACTTTGAGATTTAAAAATATGCAATAAATTTTGGTAGTCACGCAAAAGACCAGTTAAGAACTTTTAGCACGTTATACAAGAACATCTTCAAGTCTATCGCCAACATTCGCTGTAAAGACCATCTATTGATGCACAAGTGCGTAGTCCATTATCTGATTGATGTTTGAGGTTCCTTTAAAACATATCTCGACCAGACGACAGCTCTAAGGCCGGTAACGTCTGCTACTGTCCCGTGGTATATCATTTAATTTAATTTAAAAGACTAAACGCGATAATATTTGTCTAGTTAATACCACACATCAGAGAATCGACAATAAAATTCCCGTTGAGCAAACACAACAGCGCATTATTTGTCAAAAACATTGATACAATTATTCGGCATTCTTGAGCATTTCGATTCCTAGTTTTTTATTTGTATTCTGCTTCTGTTTACTTAACAAATCGCAATAATATAAAACGCCATTTGCAAAAATAAAAGCATTTATCAATAATGCTGACTTTTGTGCAAAAATCTAATAATAATAGTAAAACTGAAAAAATTTAACATGAAAATACTTCAAAAAATACTTTTAAAAGATATCTTTATAATTTTGAATCTTTGAAAATTTTATTTTTAAAATAAAAATTTTCCTTCTTTTACTTTTTGAAGATCTGTCGATTTGTTAATTCTAAAGCTTGCAAGCTATTTTTCCATCTTTTAAGTAGTCCTCCAACCATGTAAGTAGCTTTCCAGGGTAATTCTCAAAAGTCAATTCTTGTCCATTCATCTTACATAACTGTACCATTGTCTCTTGAGCTGCCTTCTTTATATTACTATGTCCTGTAATTGCTCTATAGTGTTTTTCTCTATGTCTCCTCTTATTTTTCCACTATTGTTCTCGGTTTTATCATCTTAGCCATCCTAAGCATATTTTTTGTCTTGATTATGTCTTAGTGTACTACTGTGCAGTATGTCATAACTGACCTAATGCAAGTCTTTTAGATTCTAATTTTGCTATATGTGCGCATATGCTATGTCTCGTTAGATAATTTAACATCACAGATCTTTAGCTGGGTGATGAGCGCTTGATATATCCACCCCCAGATATCTCAGAATTGCTCCACTTGTTCTATGGAGCTACTTCTACCACCACTTCACTTCTTTGGTTTTGTTGATAAAGATGTTCATATTGAGTTAATAACTTACTTAAAGGGGGAGAATTATTGCGCTATTATAAGGGTTCACAGCATCCAACTCAGCAAGAAAACGCCTGAATATAATTGAATAAAATTTTCACACATTGTAGAAGAAAGTCCAATCTGTGTCCTCAAACTTGTAGAAATTTGATGCAATAAGTCGTTTCTTTGCAATTAATTTTTAAAAAGTGACGTTTTTAATTAGTTTTTTGTTATTTTTTTACTCTTTAAATATAACTTCAAATCTTTATCTAAAAACATGAAGACATAGAATATTGTATGTAGTTCAACATATATAAAAAGTAATGACTAAAATCTTATCGTTTGGATATTGAGTTGGTTGGCTGGCGTTTTGTCCTATAAGAACTAATTTTAATTTAAAAACGGCAGCGTGTTAATATTTTTCTAGAGAGAAAAGTTTACTGATATTCTCGTAGATGTGATAGGATTTAATATTTTTCCATAACAATACTACTAGTGGCACCACAACAGGACGGGGCGACTAACTCGGCAATTCTCTAGCGTTAAAAGAATTAATAGAGCTGTCTTTGTAGAACGTTTTGTGACTCTACAATAATCACTGCGTTGTTATTTTAATTCTTTTGTTGCCCATTCTATATCCGAGATTGAGAAATATTACTTTGTTTAGTATCTTGTCCATCAGGAAATTTAATTAAAAAAATTAATAAACAAACACAGGCGTTGTTCACGTGCACAGCTCGAACACAGCAGACAGAGAGTGCAAGGTTGCAAGGTAATAAAAGGGAATTTATGAAGTTTTGGTATAGGTTCAGGAATATTAATAAATATTAGGAAAGTGCAGAGATTACATTCATAATTAGAGCCCAAGTTCAGCTCGTACATTTTGTACAAATATAAATATTTTCTTAACGCAAATATTTCATTATGTATAAAATCTCACTTTAATGAGGTCTGGATTCATGCAGACTTGCATGTGTTCACTGCTGATCACGCGTTTTGTTTACATACTTTTAGTGTAGCGTAGTTTTGAATAAACTTCAAATATACACAAACATGTTTAACTCTGTCACCTTCTCTTTTATTTATTTGTGTGTGTGTATTTGTTATCTGTGTCCGTTATTGATCGTCCTCTTCTGAAGCCCAGTTGTTCCTTAGTATTCATTATTTGGGTATCCAATTTTTCTTTGTAATGCTTGTAAATAGCTTCATTTTTTGTTTAAGATGGTTATTCCTCTAGTTTTATGTCCTTTTTTAAATATGGGAGTTGTGATACTGTTATGTCATTCATTTAGGTCTCATCTCTGGCACAGAAGTCAGTTTCGCCGTTTTTGTTAGGGGTAGGTTTCATTGTATTTTTGCTTTATATTTAGTATGATATTGTTTCCAATGCGTGCGTTAAGATTTCCAAGTACAATAATAATAAAATAAAACACAAACTAAGTTTCTTACTACAAATATTTAAATGGTTTGTGATTTGTTTTATTATTATTATGGATTACCACATAGTAAAGGTGTCAACCATCCGCTAAGTACAATAATTTTTTGATTAGTGTTCATGTTGTCTACGACGTCTTATAGGTGCTGATAACAAACTTCAGTTTCTACTATAGGCTTGAATATGTCTGGGGCATACGTGCTTATCAGGTATGTTATTTATTTTTACAGATATTTTCAGTATTCTATCGTTGATGTATTCAATAGGTAGATAGCTAACCTTACCTGAAAACCTTCTTCCTTTCTCCGAGCTTGAGACCGACAGTGTAACCCGATGAGCTACTCAATCCATCCATCGGATAACCCAAGCAAACAAAACAAACAAAAAATCACTTTTAACAATATCGCTATAAAAAAAAGATTTAAATTGGTACAAGTAATAAATATTTAGAAAAAGTATCAAATCTATATTAATAAAATCATTCGAGTTACAAAAAGCGCGTTTTTATTGACTATAGATTATAGAGTATTTATGACACGGTTTCTCTCTCAAAGAAAATCCTGTATTATAATATCAATAGTGCAAACTAGAGTAAACTTAAGTCTAAGCCGAGCTTGGTCAAACTATGCCTCAAACGGCGTTAGAGATATCAAGTGTTAAAAGTATTATATAATATACAGGTTAGGTAAACATGCAACAAAAATTCAAGAGGTTATTTCTTAGCCTATTCAAAAATTTTTTTGTCTTATAATGATTTCTGAAAAATCCATTTGTTTCAAAGACACAAGATGAACAAAATTTGCAACAACCATATTCGATATTTGTTGAAATCATTAATGTAAATTAAAATATGGCGTACGCCAATGAGTATATCAAGTACTTTTTGTAAGTTATTATTAACGGTTTATAAGTACAAAAAATTGTTAGCGATAACTTAAAACGGCTGTTTTATCTATTAATGTACAAGTGGATTTCATTTGAATACGTCTCGGCTTTGATCATCACATGTATCGGTCGCAGTTGTATAGATTTAGTGACGTTTGGCTGTTTGACTCGTCTTTAATAGTTAATAAATTCCTCTACCATGAATCGCTATACAAACTCCGACATGACTGACATGCATTTTATGTATAGACTTGCTGATGGCAATTCATTACAAGCTACAACCAAAAAATTAAATCATTCATCGGCGTCTTCGTGAAACAGGTACATTGAAATGAAATGGAGGACCAGGAAGATCAATAGCAGTAAGATCAGTACAACTGGAACAGAATGTGCTGGACATAGATATAAGAAGATCCAAGTAGTTCTACGCAAAAATTGCTAATACTTTGAATAAAAGTCATTGAACACTTGAACAAGAAAATTCTTATGAGCAATTTGTTGTATCCATACCACATTCAGCGTGTTCAGGCACTACTACCTACTGATATTCCTACACGTATTGCGTTATGTCAATAGTTTTTGCAAACATTAGTTCTAATCCCTTAATTCCCAACACATATTCTTTTCACCAATGAAGCCAGTTTTTCAAAAACTGCAATAAGAAATTTTCTTAACAACCATGTGTGGGTAGATGGATATTCACATCAAGTATGTAAAAATCCTTTTCAACATCAGTTCTCTTTGAATGTTTGGGTTAGAATTGCAGGCGACTGTCTAATTGGACCAGTATTTCTACCAGGAAGACATACCGGCGAAGTGTATCGCAACTTTTTGGAGCACATGCTACCTCAATTTCTGGATAGTGTACCATTGCCAACAAGAATTACAATGTGGTTTATGCACAATGGTGCACCACCACATTTCAGTTTCGTTGCCCGTGATTATTTAATAGCAACATACAAAGTTCGCTAGATTGGTCGAGGTGGGCCACACGCATGGCCTGCTCGATCCCCAGACTTAAACTCCCTGGATTATTTCTTATGAGGCTATCTGAAGTCATTAGTTTACGCTACTCCAATAAAGAATTTTGATGACTTGCAAAATTGGATAATTAGTGGGTGTAACTCAATTAGAAACAACCCTGGTGTGTTTGAAAAAGTTCGGCACCCAATGACGAGAAGATTGAATGCTTGTATCCAGGCTAGAGGAAGTCATTTCAAACATTTATAGTGGATTCAACAACTTTACATGTACTTTTTGATAATAAAATGTTGTAACTGTCGCAAATTTTGTTCACCCTGTATCTTCAAAACAAAAAGATTTTTCAGAAATCATCATAGGATAAGAATAACCCCTTGGATTTTTGCGGCATGTTTACCTAACACCGAGTATATAAAATAAATTATGAAGACTATAAACGGTTAGTAAGATTTACATAAATAATATAACTTTTACTAAATAGCATATACACAATATATGCAATTTATTAGAAAAATATAGCAGGACTAGATTAATTTTACCAAGAAGCTTACTGTCAGTTTCATTAAGTAATGTCAAAAATATTTCAGATAAAAAATAAATAATTTCATGTAAATCAAATAAACTTACAAAATAAAACTAGTTCAACAAAAAGATTGTGTACTCAATGCAACATTAGATAAGCTTCCTTCCAATCAATTAAATCATAACCAGCTATTGTTAATTTTCACAATTTACATTAATTTTACATTTGTACAAAACTATAATTTCAAGAAACTATCATTTCATTGAATCCTGGTAGGGTTACATGACTAAAATACAATTTAGAATAACATTTTATAGCTATATTAAATTAATGATTTTGCGGAAAATTGTATGTAAATAATTTAATAATATCAAGCCTAACTTGGTTTTAAAATTATGTATAATTAATGATAAAAAATTACATTATATATAGATATTTATAATACTGTAAAATGTTATATTAAAAAATTCATATCAAATTTTTAATCTAAATCTTATTTAAATATTGTGGTTTTGATCGATTAGTCGTCCATTTTCCTTCTGCGGTAAATTATCGACTAATAACCACACCATAATAGGAATAATAAGAAAGAATGCTATGAATCACTGATATAGGGGGTCTATAAGTCCAAAGTGGATAACAATAAACCGCAGTACATGGAGGGTCAGCGACCGGACACAGCCGAAATAACTGTGGCCAACACGCACACATACACACCTCCTACCGCATCTGTAATGAGCTAGTCTTACTGCTTTTTATTATTATCTCCTGAAACTTCACCTCGTACTAAAAAAAAAAACAATAAAATTTTTATGTAGGTACGTATGTTGTATGTGTGCATTCACATTTATAATATTTTTATCTCTTAAGATGTCGCTTGATTTATAAGGACAAGAAGAAGAATTATCTATGCTCGAATTCAATTAAGGATTCTATTAAATCATGAGGGTATTTATTGATATTAGACAGAAGCGTTGAGTTGTATTTATGGGATTGTGAGCAAATAAGCAGTATATCATATTTATTATAGTAAAATGATGTTTTTCATTAAGTAATGGAAGCATCATAAATGGCAAAATTAATTAGGTAAAATTATTATTTTATATTTGCATTTTATGGTCCCATCAATGTGAAGCATAATTACATCTTAATTAAATAATGTTTATGCTGGTGAGAATTATAGATTTTATCTTATCACATTTCCCATCTTTAAAAATTAAATTAATATATCAGAGTTTAAAGAAGAAAGAGAATTTATTTACAAATATTATCAAAGATGCTGTTACTATTGTACTAATTTATGTTTATGGGTTTTTTGTTTATTGAAATGTAGGTCTAATTATAAAACAAACTAAGTAATATTATACAACATTTGCTTTGAGAGAATAAAAAAAATATTGCTCGTTTGCATACATAGTGAAATAACAACAGTAAAAAATCGAGTAAAAAATGAAACACCCGGCTGGATCTTAATTTACTTAGGACAAGCAAAGTATTATATAGAATGGATAAGAAATAATTAATTTATAAATGAAGAATTGTTATAGTGTGCACACATAACACATATTAAATTTAAACATTTCTATATTAATGTTTTGTTTAATTAACTTGCCCAAACTGCACCTTAATATTTCACTCGCTGATGCGAGAGAGGTATTAGAGATATGTAATTTTTAAAGTCCAAAACTTCGTATTTAGTTAATAACTAATAAAATATTCAGAAATTTGGTTTCCAATTGTTATGGTTATTACTAGACACCAGATTATATGCAACTTAAAAACGCTAAAATATGCATGCAAATATGTAATAAAAAACCCAAAATATGCATAAAAATAGCAAAAATATGCCAAAATATGCAACATAAACAAATATAGTTTAATTATTTTATCAAAAAACAATTTATATAACAAATTCTATTTTTAATAAACTATATAGGTAAAAGGAGTCAAAATATACAACTTCATATGTACAGGGTGTTAGACAAAAAACGTACACCTAAATAACTCCATATGTACAGAGTGTTAGACAAAAAACGTACTCCTAAATAACTCTATTTTGAATGGTTTTTTGAGAATCATAAAGACAAGTACATAAATGTATGTTATAATTTTTAGTATACATGCAATAACAACCAACCAGTTTTTTAAAGAGCAACATGTGTTTTTAAATATTTTTTTAGTGTTTAAGATATTTTAAATATAACCTAGAAAATTAAAAAAAAAAAAACTTTTTATTTGGTTTCCATTTAAAATTATTGTAATTGAGTTGGCAGTAAAAATAAATAATGTTTAATTTTTGGGATATTTTTATGTTAATATGGATAATATTGTAACTTAAAAAATGACGTTTTTAAATATTGTTTTCTAAAAACTGGTGAAATATGCATAAAAATCAAATATGGATGAAATATGCAATAAAGCCTAAATATGATCAAAATATGCAAATATGCATTTGCATATAATCCGGTCCCTAGTTATTACTACTGTATTCAAATTCTTGTATGCTGCATTCGGTATAATATTATAGTTACTGATCAATCCAACAATAATAATGCCGTTTGATACAAAGATTTTTATTTATTTAAGCATTCAGAAAAGAACTTCCAACAGTTTAAACAAATTGTTATGCAAATGGCCAACTTTTTTTCAATATTAAAATGTAATATTTAGGAATAACTTAATATGAGTAAAACTATCACATTGAAGACGAGATTTAAGCAGTCGGAAGTAAATAATCCGCTTTCGCCGATGTTGTAAAGTATCTAAGTCATTGGTCAATTTTAGATTGCATTGATTCGCAAACGTTGAGTTAGGTACAAGAAACGACAAACGCACATATCTAGTAAACTAACTCTAAATAGAAAAATCTTTTCTGCATAAACAACTCCTACCAAAAACAACCACAGAAAAGATAGACATGAACAAGTCTCAGTCAGATTCACGGACAAAAAATGAGATTACGATAAAAACGCCCAGCCCACTGAGAACAAAAAAATGGTTTTATGGCTTTTGCGGCTTATAGACAGGGCATAGACTTAAAATAGCGCCAGAACAAAAAAGCAATTTTTTAAAGTCAAAGTAAAAAAACGACAAACAACCGATCAAAAGACTACTTATAAAATATAAAAACAAAAAAAATACTAAATGAAATTAATTACATAAATAAAACTTTGCAATTTTTAACAGTTTATGACAGATTTTAGTTTTTTCTTACAATAGTTTGCCATTTTTTATACATATTTATTCACACAACAATTTATGACCAGTTTCTGCAACTTTTGATAGAATTTTGTCATTTTTAACTTTTCTAATAGTTTATTTTTTGATATTTCATAAACCAGATTTTTAAAATTTAATATTTTTTACAGTTTATGACTAAATTTTCGTGCTTTTCAACAATATTTCAAGGCAGGATTTGCCGGATTTAGTTGCTATCTGAAAATATTTTATTGTTTTCTAACCAAATTTAACTATTTTATACTTTTTATGAATAAAACACTTGATAGTAAATGCTATTTATAATATTTTATAAAAATAATTTTGCAGTTTTCAATAGTTTATAGCCTAATTTCTGACAATAGTTTTAAGACTGTACTTCAGTTCTTTTCAACATTATTATTATATTTTATGGCCGGATTTTGATATTTTTGACATTTTAATAATATATTTTTGCATTTTCAACAGTTTATGCCAGATTTTGGTTCTTTCTAACAATACTTTTAATTGTTCATATACATTTCATACACTTTTTCAACAGATTATAGTGCGGATTTTGATGTTTTCTAAAATATTTTAATACTTTATGACAAAATATTGTCATTTTTGAGTTTTTATAAATAGAATGCTCCAGTTTTTAACAGTATATAGTGAATTTTGGTATTTTCTGGTAATATTTTTATATTTTATGACTAGATTTTGCTACTTTCAATATTTTATGAATATAATTTGGCACTATTCGACAGATTATGGATTTCACTGTCAAAAAGTCCAAACTTTAATCATAAAATGTCAAAAATATCTTATAACCAAATTTTGCCAATAATTTATGCTCAATATTTTCTTTTATCAACATTTTAATATTTCATAGCTGGAATCTGCTATTTTTGATTTTTTATTAAAAAAAATCCTTTTTCTAACTGATTATAGCCAAATTTTGCTACAATATTTTGATGTTTTAAGACCAAATTTTGCAATTTTTTACATTTTAAAACTAAAATGTTTCACTTTTAAACCGTTTTAGCCCGATTTTGATGCTTTCTAAGAATATTTTGAGGTTTCAAGGCCAGATTCAGCTTTTTTGACATTTTATCAATTAGAATTTTACAATTTCCAAAGTTTATAGCCAAAGCTTGGTGCTTTCTAAAAATATTATCTAAGTGTTCGCTAAATTGTAATTTATTTTGTAAAGACTCAGACACCCCCAAAATTAAAAAAAGAAGTTTTCGGTATGTTCAATCTTCCGGTCATAACGTATGGTCTACACACAATGGCCATAACCATAAAAATCGCAAAAAGACAGCAAACAATCAAACAAGCAATACTATGATTGAACTTAAAAAATCAAAACAGAACTCCTGTTCAAGATGTATGTTATTCTAAGCATAGCACGGCTGAAGTAAAGCTGGATAGACAGTACAAAAACCATTAATTACATAGACCAACGCACTGGTGGCCTAAACAAAACAACTGTAAAATCGAAAACACAAAAACAATAGAAAGATGACATCCAGAAATTGAGGTAACCAAGTGGCGTTTGACTGCAAAAGACAAAGATAACTGGCAAAAAATGAGAGAAGTAAAAATAAAAAACTAAAAAAGAAGAAGAATAATTCGCATAGCTCGTTTTGAATAAAACTTAAAAGAAATAGTGTAGTGATCTAGCCTAGGAATTTCACAAGACGCTCTGCCATATTTGTCAATATGGTTTTTGAAAAGTATAAAGGGTAAAACTACAAATAAGACTTTTTTTGCCTGACTCTACCATAAGCATTTTTTTCGGCATATGCGGGCCAAAAAAGCAATTTTCGGCCCGCATATAATAGGCATATGCGAGCCTTTTCGGCTATTCAAAGTATTTGATTGGCTGTGAATTACAATTTAGCTCGTTCGTGCTGCTAAAGCCTATTTTCGGCCCTTGATACACTATGTACTATTAGTTATTTGACAAAGTTCATTCGCTGCGTATGGCTATATTTATTATATATAAGCACCGTTATTATTTTTTTGCAATTTAAATCAAATTTCGGCAAAAATAAATATTATAATTTTGATGAGTACTCCAGATGCCCATACGCAGCAAACGCATTAATCTGAATCAAAAATAAATTGTTAAGAAAGCTATTAATAAAACTTACAGATTTGTGAACTAAAGCCTATATAATTAAACTTGTTAATAAAATTAGTATGTTAAACCCTATCAAATGCTCTGAAAACATTAAGTAACCGACATAAAATTATTTTGTTCTAAAAATTGAATAATTTAAAATTATTTTTCAAATATATTGAACAGATATTTTGAACAAACAGATTGATTCCCTTTTTAGATAAACATTAAACATTCGTATTCATTTTATTTAAGTCTAAAAACTTAATAAAGCGCTCATTTATGTTATATATTAGTTGTTGTTATATACAACATGTGAAATTACCTTAGAAGCAATTACCAAGTTTTCAAAAATTTTGTTTTATCCAGATAAAAACGCTTTGCGCTGTTTATATGCATTCTTGGTGCTAATAGATGCCAACTTATAGATCAAATTATTTTCTTTAAACGTCAATCATCAATAAATAGTATGAGTTGCATTGTTACCAAGTTTGTCTTCTGAATTGGCCTACTCAGCTTTGTTGTTGGATATTTAAAATCTATAATTTCAGAAAATGTTTGAAAAAATATGCCTTCCTTTTTGTTTTAAAGCATGTGAATATAGACATATAAAACATTTTAAAAACTTTGTTGAAAAAATTTGACAACGCTGCTGTATATAAAACCAAAGAACCAATTTGTCATTATCTAAAATCCGTTAATTCAAAAGCGCTATGACGACAAAGCAACAAAAAAAGTTCGCAGGCTGATGGACCTTTATTTGAACAGGTCTTAAAGCATAAAGTTTACTGTTATTAATTTTTAGAGAAAAATAAACTCAAATTGTGTTCTCAATATTATTTCAATTAGCTTGATAACTGCTTCATAAAAAAATAAAAGCTACTTTCTTGACTAAACTAAAGCGATAAATTTTATAACGTCATGCGAAAAGACGTTGACACTCGTTTTGCAAATCAGTTTGTAAATAAAAAATACTGTTCATATCATATCTCAATTTTAGATTGTCATTGAAAATCCAAAATTACAATTTGCGGCATTGCACTGACAATGTTATGAAATTAAGAAATAAATTTGTTAATTTTGATACAAAAATATGTCACAAACAAAAACAAAATTACATATTTCTGCTAATTACATCTGATATTCCCACCTAAATTATGGGTTTACGGGACTTACTGAAGTTTTTCTTCTAATTCGGAAAAATCACATTAAATTTTTCTTAACCAGAAAAACTGACACTCCATACAAAAGACCTTTGATATAGTACATTACACTCTTAGTTGTTAGTTATTTAATTATTTAAACGTAACTTGCAAAATCATCAATTTTGCGCAACCTATACACACTACTCACATTATTTTAAACAATCAAAGTTCTGCCAGTAATTAAATTGAAAATCCAACAAATTATTCAATAAACTGATTGGCAATAACAATAATAATTATTAATTATTACACACTAAAATTTATTTTAAGTCGAATTACTGTTATATAGAATGTGTTATATTAAAATATTATAATTAACATTACTGTACTATACATATTTATTGTCACATTCGACAATTTAATTAAAATTTATTATAAATCCATTTGATATTAATTAATTAATTAATTAAATTTCGTTTTAATATTCAATAGAATTTCAGGCTCCTATCTGTTTAATATATAATATGAAAATGATATATGACAAAAATAACATTTACATACAGCCAAATAGAAAATGATATGTTGCTTAGAAACTCCCACACCGTGCTTTGTCTTAACTGGCTTTCATATTATAACGATGACTCTAAAGAGTAATAATTATTGTTTTCCTCATTTAGTTTTTGCTTTTACATTCAATACAATTTTTTTAATGTTTCATACATACATACATAAATAATTAATTATTTTATATGATTATGAATTTGTCTATTTTAATTAAATATTGCTTGGCAAAAATCGAAAATAAATTGTTATTTAATGTCAAAATAATATAAATTAATTAATTAATAAAGTATTAAGGTAAATCATTAAATATTGAAAATTAATTTTAAATTATTAACTTTCTGAGAATTGTAAATTATGAAATGAAAATCAATATTCTAATAGAGACAAAACATTTAATCTAATATACATAAAATATAAAATAATTAATAACATAATTATCTTCAAGATATGTGATAAAAATTGATTTTTTTCCACCTTTGTGTATTTGGTTGCCTATAACGACTTCGGTATATTGAGTTTCAATACATTTAGCTACATTTTTATTAGAAAATACAAACTTTATTAAATACAAATATTCAGACAGAATGAATTAAATAAATTAATCATTTTGTTTATGAAATACTTTTAATATAGTTGGACGTCTCCAATAATTTAATATATACAGGGCTAGTCAAAATTGCCTCATCGAGAATATAATCTATATAAAGAAATCTCATTTTAATTCTAAAAAAACATTTATTTATTCTTAAGTATTACATTTTTTTAATTTTAAATTTAAAGTATAAACTCCTCAATTACTTAGGGTAAATAATATCTAGTAAATGCCCACCTCAAATATGTCATTCTTTTGAGATAGTTTTGAAAAACATTTTCGCTCTATCTAGCAAATAACAGCTCAAATATTGTCTTTGAAATTGTTTGCGGAGCATTAGCAACTCTTTCCTTCACATAGCCGCAAAGAAAAAAGTCTAACGGAGTTAAATCCCACAATCTGAAATGCCACTTTATGTCCAAGTTTTGCAAAATAATGCATCCAGAAAATTTCCCGCGCAGCATTGCAATTGTTTCACGGCTTTTGTGGATCGTAGTGCCATCCTGCTAGAAATAAAGATACTCTATGCCCAA
This sequence comes from Tachinus rufipes, assembly GCA_963932245.1. NCBI lineage: Eukaryota > Metazoa > Arthropoda > Insecta > Coleoptera > Staphylinidae > Tachinus > Tachinus rufipes. The sequence goes on from OZ010743.1 coordinate 87,912,678, forward strand.
ATTGTCCAATATAAGTAAAAAAAAAATCAGTTAGCATTCTTCGGTAGCGATCCTCATTGACTGTTATCGCAGCACCTTCGTTGTTTTCAAAAAAGTACGGTCCATGACTCCGCCAACCCAAAAAACCGCACCAAACACTAACTCGTTAGAGATAAAAAAAGTTTTTCAACTGTTGTTCTAGATTTTTTGAAAGCCCAGTTGTGGCAGTTTTGTCTATAGACAAGCCCAATAAAATAAAAATAGGCTTTGTTGCTAAAGATGATTCTTCTAAATTCGGCATTTATCATGATCAGTCGTCTTCAATTCCTGCTTCAGGTGCATTTTATAAGCAAACCTGTGATTTCTGCGACAGAGGCAGAATATTTTGTGCTGACCTGACAGTACAAGTTTAAACAGCCAATTTTACATCAATAATTTGACTATTTTGTTTAAATTTTAGAATTAGCTTCTTATAATGGTTTTGCGAGAAGATGATTCATACCGACCAAAAACAACACAAACTCTGCAAACTGTCCCACCGCGTCTATAATAAATTTTCTATACGTTGTTGGAGCATGTTCTGTTTTCTAAAATTGAATAGTTTTTGTAGTAAAAATGTAATAAATAGTTTTGTCGTTGTCAAATTTAAGCAACCGCTACTTTAACTCTTCTTATAGTGCCATACTCGCTACAAGCGTCGGCACCCCTCACGTATGTTGGTGGTGCGCGATAATAGTTCCACACAAACATACGGGACCTACAGTTTAAAGTGGAATCCGAACCACACCACTAGAGGGGTTTACTAGGCAAATACTTTGCTGGTTTGCCATTGCCTTGCAAAGGAGACGACCGCATCGAAATATATTCGACAAATTAGATATTGCCGCTGCCGGGAATCGAACCCGAGCTGCCTGCACTAGACCATTGTGCTACGGTCGCCTCTTACTTTAACTGGGTTTCATATATTCCAGCATAATTACAACAACCAATCAATCAAATTAATTGTTCAAAGTTATTTTCAAGATTTTCTATGCATATGTCTAGTGATGATTTTCATGGTGTGCACCATACATTTCAAGTGTCCCCAAAATAGAAATCTAAAGAATTTAGGTAAAACCCTATCTCCAACCAATCAACCTTTTTTTTCAAATGTCGCATTTTCGCGTACTGTGTGGTGCAGCTTAACAAATTAACTTTTAAAAAAAGTATTGTCAAAATTTCACATAAAATTTATGCATATTTAGATGCATTACCGGTTAAACAATTTAACAATACAAAAAACCCAATAAGTAGTCTGTCTATACTTCCATTCCACACATTAACCAAAAACCGTTGTTAAAAGTTTGTTCGTCAAGCAATGTGAGTTTTCAATAACCCAAGTTAATAAAAAATTATTATTACTGTTGTATTAAATGACGCACCTAAACCCTAAAAAGTTTGATACCATATCAGACAAAGTAGCAATTATACACCTAATAACCTCGCCAATAAACATCAACATCATTTAAGTATACGCACCAACCTCTGACAAATAGTGGTCTTGGAAACAGTAATGAGAGAAAGAACTGTTTTGTGGAATGGTGCAAAGATCATGCTTAGTTATAACGAGTATCAAGTTCCAATTATCAAACAACCTACTATACAAGTAAAAAGCGCCGCAAGGTGGACAGCAAAAACAACAGAACTCAGTAAATTTGTACCCAGGAGCAGACATGCAGACAGACCATACTCTGCTAGTTTGCAAACTAAAACAAATGACAAAAAAATAAGAACCGAGTATATCAATTAATGTGAGTCTCCCTAAAAACCTGAATACAGTCGAAAAGATGTCAGAAGCAATTATATTAAAATATAAACAATAAAAATTGAGGTCACAATCAAGAGCATTTTCGTCAAAAAATATGCTAAAACCTCAAAAAAAAGTTAAGAAAAAAGAAAAGATGACGGATGACATTCTAGATCTTATGAAAAAAAGACGCAAAGCTAAGAACAAAAATCAAACAACATATAAGTAAATCCATCAAAACCTGTAAAGAATCTGTAAAAACAATCAAAGTCAACACCAATTTGGCGTCCGTAACGATATGAGAACCCGAAAAGTTCTCTTTTGCACAAACATTCTTACGCCGAAACGCAGCAAGTTTAGAGAAAAAACCTACATCTATTTTATAGATTTTCATAAAACGTTCAATAGTGTATCGGAGTCTTATACAATAATCAATTCGCAAAAGTTAAAACATACGCAAGAAAATCCCAATAAAACGCAAAGATAGACAGGAAAGCTTTGGAAGGTCAATCTGATCTGATAAAGATCGGTGGAGAAAACATTGGTTGCATCAATTACGCAGTTGGCAGAAAATACTGAAGATCTACAAAACTTGCTCAATACTGTTAGCAACTGATGTGAACGCTTCGAGTTAAAATCAGTTTCCAGCTAACCTAATACTAGCAAACGACGTTGTTGAACAAGTGACCCACTATAAATACCTTCGTTGCTGAGTGAACAGTGAAAGTAGCACAGCTGAAGAAGTAATTACATGCATAGAAATGTCTAAAAACATCTTTAGAACATATAGACCAATACTAAGCAACCATAATATTAGTATAAAAAAGTCTTAGAACTCTCCGATGTTACGTATGATCGGTGTTACTCTACAAAAGCAAAACTTGGACCTTAATAGCTTTATTGAACAAACTGAAAACATTCAAAATGTGATGCTATAGCAAAATGCTAAAAATTTCGTGAATAACAAACAAGTACTTCGCTTATTGCATAAAGATTCTGACAAATTTTAAACCGTATAGATTGGGGATATATATTTAATTTATTTTGTGTCTCGTACGAATAAAAATTATATGTATGAAAGTTACTTTGGTGTAACCTAATATACTTTAAACATTCAAATATAAAGATACTGGGTAAGGTTAAAATTTGAAAAGTCTTAAACGAGTCTCTGCAACATTCTCTATATCCAATGCCTGCCAAAATTCTGATTACTCTTCTCTGTAAGCCAAATAATGTACGCCAAATTGCTGAATGCCATCAAAAAATTAAACAGTAGCTTATCTGACTATGAAACAAAGAAAAGTAAGTCATTAAGCAATCCTTTGATACGAATGTTGACAAGTTTCGGATAACATAAATACTTTTATTAACCTTTGCAGCTACAAAGTAACCGTGCATACCACATACAATTCAGTTTTGAATCAAAATAGACTCCAATAAATTTTGTGTTCTTTTTCTCATGCTTTGTGTTTAACGAAAATACTACTTTTACAGTTTTATCATCATTAAGACACAATTTATTCCTTTCGATCCACTCTGTAGCCAATTCATATAAACGTTGACTGGAATTGGTTGTGGAGCCAACATCTCTATCTACATTTCCTGAAGTAATATATTTAGATATATCATTAATAAATATGAGGAATAAGAGAAATACCAGTATAGAACCCTGAGGAACCACAATATTAAGTTCTGTTTTGTTGGATAAACAACCATCAAATGACACAACCTGCTCACATGGCAGTGCACTATGTAAGACACAGTCAAAAGCCTTAGTTAAATCAAGAAAAATTACTTTGGATATGTTACCTTCCTCAAAACCGGCAGTAATATTTTCGATTAATGTCAGAAAGGCATTAACTCTTAAAAGACCTTTACGAAATCTATACTGATGTTCAAAAAATAGTTTATTTTTTTCAAAGTGGTTAATTAACTGTTTAGCTAATATTTTCTCAGCTACTTTTGAAAAAACAAGCAATACAAATATCGGCCTATAATTAGAAATTTCATTTGTATCGCCTTTTTTAAAAATTGGGAATACCTTAGCTAGCTTAAATAAAGATAGAAACTCATTTTCTTTTATCATTAAGTTAATTAAGTTGGTCAATGGAATAATGATTATGTTCTTAACAGATTTTAAATTTTACTGATATATTATAGATATCCCTACTTTTCATCACGAACATCATAATATAAAACAGATTTAAAATTAAACACTGGCACAGTTGACACATTAAAATTAGGTATAGATAAAACAAGACTAAAATTGGTAGTCAAGTGACTAGTAAGTTCATTAGGTACATTAATAAAATAATCATTAAAATCATTAGCGGTTTTATCACAGAAAGTATCACATATGTTTATCTTACGTTTCAAATTTATCACAGACCATATTGCTTTTTGTTTGTTACTTGAGTTTGAAATAAAATTATTAGCTGCCTCCATTTTTGCTGTTTTAATAGTATTATAATACTGCTTTTTAAATGAATAATAAAAAGTTTTATTTTCATTACTTTTATTAAGCTGATAATAACTGTGTATCAGATTCAACATAATTCGCATCTATTTTAAGTTATTATTAAACCAAGGATGGCAATTTGAACAGTTTCTTAATTTCTTTAATTCTTTTTCAGGAAATGCCAGGTACATGTGTTTTACAAACTGTGTAAAAAATATATCAAACTTACTCAAACAGTTAAGATCATTTCTTTTGATACATCCCAAATCAACACCAGAGAGAAGACCGTGAAAAGTATTTTTTCCTTGTAATGTAATAAGTCTGCATTTCATAATTATTAGTTTCATACTCGATTTGTTAATAGTATTCAACTCAATCTCGATAATAAATAATGCAATGCAAAGTAAAAAATAAATAAACAACCAAAAAAAAAATATGATTTAGGAACATACAAAAATGGACCAACCTATTATTCAGGACCGCAGCAGACCAAACAAAATTCTATGAAAAAAAAAAAAACAAACATAAAAAATATCAAATGTCAGTAGTCACTTATATGCAGAAGAAGGGTAACATGACAAACTACTTGATAAGCAACACTTGGGTAGGAAGGCGGGGAAGATTATTAAATTAGTTGCGGTCAATTGTTGCAACACTTTGTGCAGGAATTAGCCATTCAACAATTGTTGATGTTTCTTTTGTTAAAACATAAAAAAACATTAAATGTCAGTAGTCACCTATATGCGCAAGAATTACAAACTACTTGATAAGCAACACTTGGGCGGGTAGGTAATAAAAATTATTAAAATAATTGCGGTCAATTGTTGCAACACATGCAAAATGGGTATAGTGAAGGTGTAACAGCTCCAACAGTCTTGCCATAAACTTTGTGCAAATTACAAGTTTCTCTATCAGGCTGCACCACACGTAAAAAAATTCCAGACCTAAATAATAAAAAAAAAACTAAAAAAACTAATTCAAGCCTTACTGACAATTTTTGTTGTTTTCCCGCGCATTAATATTATGTCCATAAATTCATCTATAAGCCCTAATTTTTACTTAATTTGTAAAATACTCTCGTAATAACAACAAATTGATTAAAACAACCAAATACGCTGTCATACGCTTCACATACTCCATTTAAAACATAAGCATTTTAAACAATTTCAAATGTTGATATTCAATACTTCTTTTGTTAAAGAATTTTTTTCTTTCTATTTTTTCTTACTATCGATCATCACCAGATAACATTTTTGACAGTTTTTTCGCCATTTGCAGCTTCACATGTTTTTACATTTCTCTATGATAAGCAACCATTTGGTATTGGTAAAAAAACATTTTTTTTTCTTTTTGCCATAGTTTGGCATTGCCAATTAAAATCCTTAAGTTTCTGAGACATTTTATATATTATAGTGTCATGTCCAAATTTGATTTAAATCGGTTAAAATTTGTCATTTTGATATCAGTTTAAAGAAACAAAACTGAGTGATTTGCAACTTAAACACAAAAACGTCATAAAATTTTTAACAAAAAAAGGCAGTAACCCAAAGAATATCTATGAGAAGATGGTAACGTAAAAAAAAATAGCCCGTTCTATTTTCAACTCAAATATTGGTGCAAGCAGTTCAAATGAGACAAAAAATCCATTCATCCAAAGTGTAAAAGACTTCTGGAAGCACAAACTGACAAAATCGTCAACAAAGTTAAAAATTTGTTTAAATTGACCACCAAATAAGAGTTTCAGTTAATGGTCAAAAAATCAAAAACAAATGTTTTTAAAATTTTAAATAAAAATTTAAGTGTCAGCACAATGGATTTCTAAGCTGCTCAGTACCAAACAAAAACTGTGTATAGGACAAATTTTCTGCTTTATCCCAAGATAAAAAAACTTCTTCTATAGAACTGTACTTGGATATGAAACCTGAGCAGACCAATAGTATAATCCTACAAAACAACAGTCCATGGAATATGTTCATAAGAACTCTCCAAAACAGTTTTCTGAGACGCTACAAAAATTCTCATATTTGCAAAACAGAGTACAACGACAAATGTCTACAAATATACAATTTTAAACTTTTAAATTATGTTTAAACAACTGATTTTGCATAATAATTCATAAAGCATAAATTGTTCAAAAAGTAGTCAATAAATACAGCTTTAAAGAATTACAACATCCACCTTACAGTCCCAACCTCTCCCCATAAGGGCTCATTACTTTATTCTTCTAACTCTTAAAAAAGCGTCTCTTTTTATCAAATGACAAATTAATAAACGTTGTGGAATCTTATTCTGCAAAAGAATGGTTCTTACGTTAAAAAATAAATTTGTGTTCGTCCTATAACTAGAATGAAAGTTATTGTAAGGATCATCAATAAAACCTTGCAAAAGTACATTGTCAAAAAATGTATTTACCCATGTGACAAAATAACTCGGAAAATCAATAAATGCTCACAAAAATACCTAAACTGCCTTCAATAAACTTGATGATATGATATATATAAAACCTAACTCTGCCTGTAATAAAACTGGGTAGATCATTTAGATCAAAGTAGTCACAGCCGGTTTCAAGTCCGGACAAAAAAAAAGTTTAGCCGCAAAGCCAGTGACCTGCTGAGGGTAAAAAAATGCATTGCTCAAAAAAACCAACAATTCAGCCTAGGACAGAACAGGAACTCAAGACTTCGAAATCCTAAAACAAAAAATTAAATATAAGAAGAAGAAAACACAACAAAAATTAAATTTTTACATACAGTGTCAAAGACAGACACAAAAAAGCAGCGTTCGGTGTTAAGATGCTAATGCACGAGAAATTTGAAAATAACATTAACAATACTACATACTCCAATAACAGAATACTGCAAGTAACAGTTAAACTTGAACAAAGTCTACACGCGTAATTAGCGTTTACGCCTCCGACATCACCAATCCCATAAAGAAAATAAATACCTTCTACCAAAACCCACAAAAAGTGCTTGGAAGCATTAAACCACAAGATAAAATTATAATTCTCGGAGTTCTAAACGCCAGAATTGAAAATCCAAGTATAAACCGATATAATAAAAAAACCAAGAATGAAAACAACAAACCACTAATCTAACTATGTGCTCAAAACAAGGTAAAAATAAACAATACTTTCTTGTCACACAAACCACAACACAAATTCACATACAAAAACACACAAGACTATAAATTTGTAATAGACATTGTAATCACAAACAGAAATATCCACCCCATAATCTAATCATAGCTTAGTACTGACACCAATCTTGGCCACTCTAAAATAGAAAAAAATAAAACCAACAAAAGGCACCGACAAAATAAAAAAAAGCACTAGGAAAAAGACGTATAACAAGAAAAAAATTCAAATACAAAACTGTAGTTTACGTCAAGACGCTAGCAAGGAAAAAAGAAAAGTCATATCTACAGTACAGAAAGTCAATAACATACAATAAATACAAACTTGTAAAAAACAGAATCAACAACAAAATCCAATAAATCAAAACAAAGGTTTTTTCTTGTATTTATTTTTATGTGTGGAAATACTCCATCATATTCATTTAAATGTTACAACTTATTTGGTTGTGTAGTGGATATCATATCCGCTTAACACACGACAGGTTCGATCTTGGAAAGACACAACTTTCTTTAAATAATGGTTCCAATTTTAGTTTAAAATAAGCAATTTTGTTTTTCTCAAACTTTAATTTTTCTTTTCATATTTTCATATAAATTTTTAAATTGTTGAACTGTTATTAAAATGTTACGTTTTTCCAAGCTTTTATTTTGTGTTTGTTAGTTACAACGTCCGTTATTTTATTTTCAATAATAATTTTCAGTCTCATTAAAATGTCGCTCTTATATATTATAATTTAACCTATCTATTAAATTTTAATTGTTATCGCTTCCATAATTATGGATGATTATTAATACGATAAACTTGTAGATTGTTTTTATATACTTCGACAATTAAATTTAAAACTAATCAAGGCGGCTTTATTGAATCGCTTCAAGAAACACCAAGCATATGTCGTAAAACCTCGGAGTAGTATTGGTGCAACTAAAAAAACACTCGATTGCAACGGTCCGTCAATAACAATCGATCCAAACCGACCGTTTTGACCGTTTGATTGGTGCAATTCAGTATAAGAAAAGAGTTCAGTCAAAGAATTCAACATTGTAAGTTTTTCGTCAACAACTAGAAGTCATAAACTAGTAAATTTGATAAACAACTAACATTAAACAAATGTGTTTCAAATAAGACAATTCATCTAATAAATGTAAAAATTTCCATATCTTCTCTAAATAATTTTAAATTCAGTAAATACAATTGCACGTTACTAATGATGACACTGTATATGTAAGAAAATACCTGCTACCTCCCATACCGAGCTCGTTATATTTTATTAGACGTCTGTCTTTCACTCTGTTATCAAGGGGATTTTGATTCAAAGACAGCTCTTATAGTCATTCCCACAGTATTAACTCTTATAATCATTTTATTGCCTAAAATTAAAACTAATAAAATAGAAATAAATCAAAAATCTGACATCAAAATAATATCCGATAATTGATTATATATCGATAACAAATCTTGAATGTAAAAAAATGTGTTATAAAGTAATATTTCTATATATTTTTATTTGATATTTATACTAATTTATAAACTATAATAGATTTTTTTTCACTATTCATAACAAAAACAAACTTTTATAAAAAAGTAGTAAATTTAAAATGCGGTAATAATTACTTAATTTGGAACAACAATGCTGCATAATTACGATAAAAATGTTAAAATGCACCTATAAAGTTCAACACTTATTTGAATAAATTTCAATTTCATATAACCCCGAATTTCTCTAGGAGAGTGAAAACGATGACGTGCCCTTGTTTTCATTTTATGATCTCCTTTTCATATAGTGGCAATCTCGAACTCACTCTTACTTTCGGGTGTTAACCTAAATATGTCCCATTCGACGAAAGGTCAACTCTGAAGGGGCAAATGACCAGACTTTAAAAAATCGATTCTACCGACACATTCGTGCAGACTTACAATATGCGAAAAATAATAATAAAAAACGGTAATTAATTACACTTAATTACAGGCCAAGATTAGATTAGATGTGAGGATTTATTATGGAATAAAATTGTAAATGAAGCACGAAATTTCGGGTTTATTATTTTTAATAGTTATCTTTGAGAATATATTTAGTGCTGAAGGTATAATTTTATTTCAAAATAGCACAATAAAAATATTAAATACTTTAACTAATTATATTACAAATTTGCATTAGAAATATGAAATAAAAGTTCGTTTTCTCCAAATGTATTGTTATGTAGGTGTTAATATTCCTCTATAAAATATATCACATTTATTTATAGAAGACATTGTGTAATAGCAATTTAATGGTAGTCGATATTCAGAAACGCGCAAAATTTGGTAGGTCAGTGACCCCAAAACCATCGATTCAGCACCCGACTACCACACGCTCTAAAACATTATAACTAACAACAAAATATACATTTATTTAACGACATGCCACACACACACACATATATAATATCGATTGAGATTCCAGAAATTGCCTATAGGTAATGTAACTGTAAAACAATATTGTCATTCATTTCTCCTAGTTTATTCATCCAAAATATCGGGGCCCTTAACCTATCCTAACCTCTTGACCTTTCAAGGCTGTTAGAAATATAAAAGGTAATTTACTCGAGATCAATTTCAGTGGGATTACTTCATAATGATTAAAGCGTTTTAATTAAACTGGTGGATTTTAATTAAAATGTTTATGAATCGAAGTGTTTGTCGCGTTATGTCGTCAAGATTTTTAGCTTATTTACATATTTTCGTCCTTTGCGCTTTTTTTTGTGGTTGAACTCACTGGGGTAAGTTCAAAGACCTATTAAACTCTAAATATATACTTGGTATACGTGAAATAATAAAAAATGTAAATTCTATATTTGTCTCATCCAATTTAGGCTAAATTTTTTTTTATCATCATCCAAATTAATTGTTTTACTACTATTATATATATATATTTATTTACACAATTATAAAATAGTTACATTGTAAATCTGTTTTAAATCACTAAATGATTAAACTGCTCCTTCATACTGCATCGATATAAATGATATCTGTCCTCTGCTGGGTCTCCACAGAATTTACACACACATTCACTGGAACATCGATGATATTGTGCAGAGCTGCATAGTATATGATGCATCCCATGAACGGTTATTCGGCATATTCTGCTTCTGTATTTTTGATTTGGCTTCCTCCATTCACTATTCCTGAACGCCGGCCCTTCCGTATAATTTTCTGTAACAAAATCCCAGTTTTTCTGTTGTACTGTTTCGTTGTACTCATTGTATTCCTGTTCTTTTAAATGGTATATTCTTTTTAAATCATTTGTCAGGGTACTCCACCCTATTATGTTATGAGATAGTGTGTTTGATGTTGTTTTGTGAACACCTAACGTTCTCTTAATAAAATATGCTTTTATTCTATCCAGTTGATAAAAGTCTTTTGTTTTCAACATATAATCGAATTCTTTTAGCGCATATGTTGCAATAGGCAAGATTTTTTGTTCAAATAGAATTTTTGCGCAGTCTATTGATATTTTGTTTATTCTCTTTTGGCTATTGATTGCTTTTATAGCCTGAATCTTTCTTTGATTAATGTGTTCAGTAAAGGTCAAAGTCGTTTGTAAAATTACACCTAGGTATGTGTAAGTGTTTGTGATATTTATCAACTTGTCATTATATATAAAAATATCTGATTTGGCGAGTTTACCACCTTTCCTAAACTTTATAATTTGCGTTTTTTCTATGTTTACCGTTTATTTATTATTTTCACAGTACGCTTCCAGGTTCTTTAGTGCTGATCTTATGTCTTCCGGGGATTTACTGTAAAAAACCAAATCATCCGCGTACATTAGTATTTTAAGAGTTTTTGTATTATTCTTTAGTACATTTGGAAGGTCTGCGGTATATATCAGGAAAAATCAGGGCGTCCCCTTGTGCCACCCCTTTTGTTTGTATGATCTTGTTGGAAACTTGGTTTCCATTTGATAGATATACAATGTTCTCTGTTAGGATATGATTTAGAAGCCTCAGTATATTACCACCGACTCCAAAATTATTTATTAGTTTTGCATTTAGTATGTTTCGATCTAAGCTATAGAACGCTTTTTGAAAATCCACAAAACATGCATATACTATACCTCGTTGTTTCTTCAATTCTGTGCTCACATCATGTACTATCTGCGCTATTGGCATGCCGGCTGATCTTGCAGGCATAAAACCAAACTGCTCCTCAGGGATCATATCTTTTAGATTTGAAATTAATCTCCTGTTTATTACTCTTGCTAGACATTTGTATGCTGCCTGTTGCAGTGCCACCCCGCGATAGTTATTTGGGTTGTTCGGACAACCCTTTCCCCGTTTTACTACTATTGATACTACAAAAATATCATTTATTATTCGTATCAGCAAATGTATTAAATACAAATCATAAGTATGACTTAATTACCCAAAACAATACTTAATAACTACTCAAAACAGTACCAATCCGCTTTAGTACATTTATTTGTTTCATCCTAAGGGCGAGATTATGTTAGAGCTAAGATAAAAGCAAAGTGAGTTACGATAAGAGCTTCGATAAAATCAACGCTATTTGCTTTCTTTTGTTTTATGTTGCCGATGCTAGCGTTAGCAGTGCACAAAACAGTGCAATTTAAAACCTAAAACCCAGATAGCAATGTACGCAACATAAGCGTTGTTCAAAAATTATAAATATTATTTATTTAAAAAACGACTAAGCGTACTGCACCCCGATATTATGCCAAAAACTTTGATTACATGCACAAAAGGTATTTTATAAATTTACTAACCAGACTTTTGATTTCATCGCACTGAGAGCAACAATATGCAAAAAAATCTTTCAATGCCAGTATTGTAGTTTGTTTCAACGTAAACAATACAATATAAATATATTAGTACAAAACACTGCTTCGCTATTATCATTGCTCTCATCGTTTATAATATCTTAAAAAAAAAAACTGATTGTTATGCAAAATCACCAGCATGCAATTAGTAAAATATAAAATCTGATTATAAGTTGTTGAGAAACCTATACATTTTAAAGATCATCAATGAATAATACCAACTAATGCACAGACAACTGTGCGTTAGACTGAAACCACATCAAACAACACTAAGAAAACAAATCAAATTTTTAGTATAAGTGAAGAAAAAATAAATTACCGTACCCAAACTAATTTTAAGCAAGCCAAATGATTAATAAACTTGTGTGTTGCTAAAAGTGTCATAATCAGTTACAAATCCACATACAATGCACAGACCACTGAAAATCATTATTTAACAAATTTTTGTACATAAGTAAAAGACCAAATATAAATTTTTGCTTTACAATAATAAACAAAATTCAATAACAAACACACGCTTGAATATCTTTCCTGTATTGATCATAGTGTTGTTGGAACCATTACAGCCAATTGACATTAAATTTATCTGCTCGGTTCTGAGTAAAATAGTATCTCTATTAATAGTTTCTGCCATCTTTGAATCTTAAAACCAATTTAGAGACCATCCCCAAAATTTAGCGATAACAAATAGCCAATATCTTGTGTGTAAGGAGGACAGATACATCTATAGCAACGGCATACACAAGTACGCACAAATGTATTAGCCTGGGACTTCATTTTAATATTTTTTTACTCAACAGTACAACTAATCAGAGAAAACACCCATAATAATCATAAAAAATTATCGCACTCCACATGCCCAAAATACTTTAGCTTCAAAACCACATAAATTGTTGCCTGCAGTTTCGCTTGTCAAATTCCATATAGCTTTAATACAAATCTCGGCGCAGAATTTGTAGCAAATTCAAACCCCAGCTCCAAAAAAATATTTTAAGATATGATAATTATTCAAGATGTTAGTGTAACAGATAATAATATAAGAAGAAAGAAACTACTTATAACCATAATTATACACAATCGTTCTCTCAATCTATATTATCTATATTCTCTCAATATATAATGCGGTACCATCATATATTGAAATAATTAAAAATTTGCTAGAAATGAAAATCACAGATTGAAATGATGCAAAATCTAATTGGTATTTGTATCAAAATGATGATTTTTAGACTTAACTTTAAAAACAGTTTAAATAAAAAAAAATTAATTTGCAGAGAAAATCTTTAACTAAATGAAGAATAAAACTTGGTTTAGATTTACTTTATGTGCATTTTTAATATTTTTCTTCAACATATCCTAAAGTTACAAAGTTTTGTAAGCACAATGCATTGCACACTTATTGTTCTATTTTTTTTTCTTCTAAATTAAAAAACTTACTAACCATAACTATTTCATAAGATCAGATAATTTGACAAAGCTAGACCATCACCAACCCAATAAAATTAGATCAAAACGTTTCACAAAATTGTTTTTAAATGTAAATAACATTCATATTTATGTGTTCAGTAGTTTTACATATTTTAATTACTAAAAAATCCAATAGTTACTAACTACATGCTACAAGGGTTAAACTACTAATTGAAATATTTATCACTTACTACAATGCTTCAAGTTTAAACATGTGTACATCATATAAATCGTATTTTTGAATAGAATATAGTAATTTATTTGTTTTTTTTTTTCATTTATAGACTGATGTTACACGCTCAATCTGGTATCAGTTCAGTCCATAATTGTGGTCAGAATAACTCGTATAATAAATTGACTGATAAACCAAATTGACAAAAAAATAAAAATTTTGATCATTTTCTTCAGTCTGCTGTAAAGTAACAACAGGTTAATCGTGTGATTACAATACGTTACTGCTTGGACTGTCATAGAAACACACGCCAAAAGTTATCTCTTTCTTCTCCTACCATGACTCACGGGTTTTATTATTACTTATGAATCGTTACCTATTCTCTGTGATAAAACACAATTACATCAACAAAACAAATAAAGTTTTGAAAAAAAAAAAAACTGCTAATAATATATTAAAAAAGTACCATAGAAGACAAAACAAAGAAGATTAACACATTAAGATCAAATTTTAAAAATATACAGTCTCAAACCATTCTTTAGACCATCGTTTATTTTAGCATATTTCATCAGTCTAGATTGACCTGCAATATTACCCGCATGTCCAACAGTTTTTCATCATTCTATTCACAATCAACATCATAGACTGAACTAATACAGACTGAACGTCTAACACCCGTCATACATTTAAAAGAATAGTACTGCTCAAGATATAATTTTTATTGTTTTTTACTTACATAAAATTTCTATGCCAAGAAATGCTAATCTGCTTGTAATAAAATCTTACCTAAAACAAATAAAAAGTATAATCAATATTTATTAATAAGATAAAATAAAAAAGTCACAAATACATGATATACTACGAGCCAAAAATATAAAAACACCAAAACCCTTACCCAATTTTAATTAAGATTTCAGATAAAATGTAATGTAGTATGATAAATTTTTAGAGTATAAAAATAAACAAAATTTTATTGCTATTTTTGAAAATTAGCTGTGCAGTGACATTACAATATTATCATGCAAATCAGTTGATAGTTCCTCATTTACATCAAAATATGAAACTTCAAACGCGATAGAGTAATCGAGCTCAGAAAAAAACTTTTGCCAATCCATGATATTGCCTAACAAATGACAAAATGTCAGTACAATAGCATGATGTTGGCGTAGGTAGATCAAGGAACAGCGGCGGAGATTACAACCTTGTCGCTCTCCGGGACCAATTTTTAACAACAAGAGCAACTGGAAATGTATGAAGAGGCTTAACTAACCAATAAATCTCCGTTCGATTGAATTCTCCGGTAAACTTACCGGAGAATTCAATCATTTGGTCTCTCGTCGTACCTCCATTTCCTTTGTATGCCCTTAACTCGTCACCTTAAAAAGTGCCGTTTGAAATGATACAATAAATGGAAGGAATCTTTAGCAATAAATTGAAACTTGGTTTGTTTCCTCACAATAATCGTAAGATGGTCGCCTTTTACACGCGGTTGATAGTATAGAAAACAATAAAGCTTATTAAAGTAAGTCCCTCTAATGTTCATTCTAGAAATATTAAACGCATAAACACGGCTTTAGAACCAATATTAATGCCCTACCTGAAAAAGTTGGAAACCACAAATTTTTCAATAATGCAAAGCCGCTTACAGCGTACTATGGCCTTCTCGTTCTCCAGAGCTATCACCTATTGAACTTACGTAAAATATATTCGCTAAAAAAATGATAAATGTCATATAAGCATAATTTTATTTAATAAAATTATTAAGCATTAGAGAGTTTACAAAGAATTAGAAAAGAAAAAGAACTAAGTCGAAGGTTAATAAGAAGTAGACACGATAAAAAAGCTGTAATTGTGCAACGCGGTATTATATTATAAATTTATTGTAAAAATATAGAGAATAACAGCTTTATAGCTGAACGCCTTTTTGTACATTTTAATAACAAATAAAAAATGCAATAATAATAATAATAATAACATGCGGCAAAAACTCAAAGGGTTGGCCTATTCTAAAAATATTTTGTCCTATGATGATTTCGGAAAAACTCATTTGGTTCAAAAATACAGGGTAAACAAAATTTTGCGACAATTACAACATTTTATTATCAAAAAGTACATGTAAAGTTGCTGAATCTACAATAAATGTTCAAAATGACTTCCTCCAGCCTGGATACAAGCATTCAATCTACTAGTCATTGAGTGCTAAACTCTTTCAAACACACCAGGGTTGTTTCTAATTGAGTTACACACAGCAATTATCCGATTTCACAAGTCGTTCAAATTCTACACTGGAGTAGCGTGAACTAATGACTTCAGATAGCCCCATAAGAAATAATCCAAAAGGTTTAAGTCTGGGGATCGAGCAGGCCATGCGTGTAGCCCACCTCGACCAATCCAGCAATCTCTGTATGTTGCTGTTAACTAATCACGAACAACCAAACTGAAATGTGGTAGTGCACCATCGTGCACAAACCACATTGCAATTCTTGTTGCCAATGGTACACGTAAAACAACCAAACGTCACTCAATCTAAACAACTGCAACCGATACATGTGATGATCAATGACAAAACTTATTCAAATGAAATCCATTTGTACATTAGTAGATAAAACAGCCGTTCCAAGTTATCGTTAACAATGTTTTATACTTGATAAACGCATTAATATTTTGTACTTGATATACTCATTGGCGTACGCCATACTTTTATTTACATTTTTGATTTCAACAAATATCAAATATTCAGCCCCTATCTTCAAAACAAAAGGTTCTTATAAAAATTCAGACAAAATATTCTTGGAATAGGCCAAAAATAACCACTTAAATTTTTGTAAATTTGATTTGATAAAAACATGTCGTCGTCGTCGTCATTAGCCCCTTTTCACGCCACTGAATTAGCCTTTTCTCTGTCCGCAATGCTACCAACTCTACAGGTAGACCTACAGTTTTATGTGGATTCCGAACCAGAGAAAGATTTTAGTCATAAAACCCTTCGCTGACAAGGCAGGTTGGAAAGTTGGAAACCGCATAAACGTTTAAAATAGTTTCCGTTGTGAGATTCAAATTCACAATCTTCGGTGCAGCAGTGGGATGCCTACTAATAAATAAATAGACGTTTACTCATGGCAATCTTATCTACTACATATTTATTGAAATGTGAAGATTTATTGATTTTATTAATATTTCTAAATTGTTTTAATATTTTAGTAAAATTAAGTAATAGTAAGGTAAGTATAAAAATAAACTTTCTGGTTGGTTACTTCTATAGTAATAAACTGACGTTCGTAACACACTAAAGAGAAAAATATTGTTCACAATAAGGTTGTATTATGTTTGCGTAATTTAATAATAATAAAGAGAGAGCGTGGCGCAGTAGTCCAGTGGTGGTAGGCATCCGGCCGCTGTACCGAAGATCATGGGTTCGATTCCCATATACCGTGATATACTTTTCACTTTCTATACGCTCTCCCACTCCCCAACCCGCCTTGTAAGCGTGGGGATTTACGGCTAAAACCTTCTCTGAGGGAGTGATGAATTCTCTCCAGTGGTTCGGAATCCACTTAAAACTGTAGGTCCCTTGTAATGTAAGTTGCCAGCATTACAAGCAGAAAAGAGGCTAAGACGCCAGCAGTGGTGGCTTACATTAAGCACAAATATAAAGCAAAAAAAATAAACTCATAAATTTGTTTCTAAAGTTACATACCAAAACAGATTACAAAAAAAATAAAATTATGATTTTATTTAAAAAACGCTATTGCACTTTTTAGTTTCAATAGCTATCAATTGTGTTTATCTAAAATTTAGTACATTAATAGTTATTTTAGGCTAATCTGCTAAAAATTTAAACTAACTAGTTACAAATTTAGTAGTTGAAATCAACCTAAAAGTTCCACTTTAATACTAATATCCAATACTGTTATGTTTATTTATTTAATCCTACTCTCATTTACCTTTACAGTGTAAGGCGTATTTTAACCCCAGTTTATTTTGTAAAAATCTTACCATTAGTTTCTGTTTCTGTAAGTTATTTGTTTCACCTCTTCCGACGTTATACTTTTGCTATCTACCCCTTCTCTTCTTATTGTCTTTTCTACTTTTTTAAAGAACTTCATTTCCAGAGCATTTATTCGTGTTTTTTTGTCATAGTCCACTTTCAATCATCTCCTGTGACAAGCTTATTAAAACAAAAACAGTTATAGTAATTTCTTTAGAACAAATTGGCAAAAGTTTGGACTTGATCGGAAAATCTCATACAAAAGTTCTTGCGGAACCCAACCAATCAGTTAACATAACATTTTTCTGAGGTAATTTTCAAGCAAACCAGCTTTTGCTAGAAACTTGCACTAATTCATCGTTCTAACAAAAAACACTTAAAACGCTTTCCATTCTTTCTTAGAATAATACAGCTATATGACAAATATTATGATAATATTAAAGATTTACCATATATGAACTACATCGAAAACAACAGAACCAGGTAAAGAAGATTATCTTTAAAAATTGTAAGTAAATCCGTAAATTTTTGTGTAAAAAATACTACTAAAAATTATTTTTCGTTCCAAAAAAACCGAAAACCGCTCCAAATTCCTGATTTATTAAAATATTTTCAACAAATCTTTGGCTTTAACTTATTTATCTAAATAATAGTAAACAAACATTACAAAAATCTCACAATTAGGAGCCTCTGCACCACGTAAATCAAATCAGATTTAGTACCAGCTGCAACCAGTGAAATTTATCCCTCATTAGAACACAAAAATTTTCATAATTTTAATACCTTTTTTAATAACATCTTTAATTTGCAATCTTGCAAAAAGAGATGCTACCGGTTGAAGAAAAACAAGTAACAGCCACCGGCTAAAGTCCACAAAAACGACATAAACTCACACCATCTAAGAAAAACCCCAAAAAATATTTTGAAATTTTAATATAAAAAAAATCTATCAAACGAGTTGCTGAGTTTTATTCTGTAAACGCTTATAACAGCGTCACTATTCTTTCCACTAACCAAAAATATATATTTATTTAATTTACTAACAGTTTGTTTACACAAAACTATTTAGTAGTAATTTATTTGAAAACTCTATTATAGTAGCCTTTGTAAAATTGAGACATTTTAAACCGATAGACACTGTCAGGCCTTCTCAAACGTTTTGCTTTCATTCAAGAAAGATAAATCCGCAAAAATTATCTGTTTACATTTGAAACAACAATAAACCTAAAACTGATCCTTGTAGTACAACCTAAAGACCAATATTTAAAGCTTCAAACATGCTACTAAATTTAGTATAATGAGCGCAATCTAATAAATAAGAAGTTAGTAATCCTATACTCGTTGTCCATTGTATATATAATGTTTTCTAATAAGAATGATGTAAGACACATAATTAAAAGTCTTCAAACAATCTAAGAACGGTGCTAATAATAAGTTACTTCTCTCAATAACATCAATAACGTTAAGTTATGTTAAGTTTAGTAGTCAATTTTCCATCATAACATCAGTATTGGTTAATCGCAAATATATTATTTAATTCTAAATATTTGTAAAAGTTTTTAAAATATTTTAGAAAAAACTGAAAACAGCAACATTGGCCAATAGTTAGCAAGATCATTTAGATATAGATTTATTGTTTAGATTATTATTCGATACAGTTGATACCTAATTTTGACTTCAAGATCATTCTTTAAAGAAAACCTAAAAAAATTAAAACGCTCTACTAATTTTGAAAATATGTAAGGTTATATGATCTGCAAAACTATAAGTAAGATTTTTAGTTTAATTAATTTTATTAATTTAAATCAAAAATAAAGTAGGTAAGCATATAGTAAGTGCAATCTGCAATATATGTTGAACATTTGCAATTCTCAAACAATTTGGAAAGTTTATTTTTTTATATAATAAGATAAATATATTAGTCAAATTTAACTAAAACTTCACCTAACATCTTTCTATATTTAATTTAAGAAGATATCCGTTGATAAATTAGGCTCATTATTTTACTACTAGTTAATATAAACAATATTTTAGTTTTGCCATCGCCTACAAAATATTATAAAGTACGGATAAGTTAATCCAAACAAAGAGTAGCAGCTTCGGCAAATTGAAAATATTCTTAAAAACTTAATTTTCTAGAATTAGAAAAATGTTTCCAGAAACATCACCTATTGAACATACGTAAAATATATTCGCTAAAAAAATGAGCCAGTCCTTAAGCTGATGTTGACAATTTAATTTCTAGCATGCCTAGACAAATTGCTGAGTGCTTTAAAAATGGTGGAAGAGCAACTCATTATTATTATTAATTAAAAAAAAACTTATCATGGCCTTATCATATTATCTGAAATGTTCATAAAAATTTGGCTACAAGTTCTTGGTGTTCCTTTACTTTTGGCCAGTATATTTATCAATTAAGAACCTGTTTTGATTTCTGTTTTAAGTGTAGATTTCTCAAACAAATATCAAATAAAAAATATTTGTATTTAAAACATTTTGTTTGTATTCCGTAGAGGATACTTCAAGGACCCCTGAGGGTATCATAAAGTAACAGATAATTATTGACAAAATAACTTTAATTGTAGATAAAAAAACAATATAATTCACTAATCCGTCAAGTAACGCTATTGCTTTACTTAAAAATAAAATTCATTTGTTCGGTAAGATATTGATTAGGCACGAGTTCAGTAAACTAGGTTTCTTGTAAAAAATTTAGGTAAATTCATCCTAATTTATATGTCACGTAATAAACTGAACAGTTATAATGGTTTTATACGGGTATATATAAGCATAATTTTATTTAATAAAATTATTAAGCATTGGAGAGTTTACAAAGAATTAAAAAAAAAGAACTAAGTCCAAGGTTAATAAGAAGTGAACACAATGAAAAAGCTGTAATTGTGCAACGCGGTATTAATTTATTATATTGTAAATTTATTGTAAAAATATAGGGAATAACAGCTTTATAGCTGAACGCCTTTTTGTACATTTTAATGACAAATAAAAAATGCAATAATAATAATAATAATAACATGCGGCAAAAACTCAAAGGGTTGGCCTATTCTAAAAATATTTTGTCCTATGATGATTTCGGAAAAACTCCTTTGGTTCAAAGATACAGGGTAAACAAAATTTTGCGACAGTTGCAACATTTTATTATCAAAAAGTACATGTAAAGTTGCTGAATCTACAATAAATGTTCAAAATAACTTCCTCCAGCCTGGATACAAGCATTCAATCTACTAGTCATTGAGTGCTAAACTCTTTCAAACACACCAAGGTTGTTTCTAATTGAGTTACACACAGCAATTATCCGATTTCACAAGTCGTTCAAATTCTCCAATGGAGTAGCGTGAACTAATGACTTCAGATAGCCCCATAAGAAATAATCCAAAAGGTTTAAGTCTGGGGATCGAGCAGGCCATGCGTGTAGCCCACCTCGACCAATCCAGCAACCTCTGTATGTTGCTGTTAACTAATCACGAGCAACCAAACTGAAATGTGATAGTGCACCATCGTGCATAAACCACATTGCAATTCTTGTTGCCAATGGTACACGTAAAACAGCCAAACGTCACTCAAACTAAACAACTGCAACCGATACATGTGATGATCAATGACAAAACGTATTCAAATGAAATCCATTTGTACATTAGTAGATAAAACAGCCGTTCCAAGTTATCGATAACAATGTTTTGTACTTGATAAACGCATTAATATTTTGTACTTGATATATTCATTGGCGTACGCCATACTTTTATTTACATTTTTGATTTCAACAAATATCGAATATTCAGCCTCTATCTTCAAAACAAAAGGGTTTTATAAAATTTCAGACAAAATATTCTTAGAATAGGCCAAAAATGACCCCTTACATTTTTGTAAATTTGATTTGATTAAAACATGTCGTCGTCGTCGTCATTAGCCCCTTTTTACGCCACTGAATTAGCCTTTTCTCTGTCCGTAATGCTACCAACTCTACAGGTAGACCTACTGTTTTATGTGGATTCCGAACCATAGAAAGATTTTAGTCATAAAACCCTTCGCTGACAAGGCAGGTTGGAAAGTTGAAAACCGTATAAACGTTTAAAATAGTTTCCGTTGTGAGATTCGAATTCACGATCATCGGTGCAGCAGTGGGATGCCTACTAATAAATAAATAGACGTTTACTCATGGCAATCTTATCTACTACACATTTATGAAAATGTGAAGATTCATTTATTTTATTATTATTTCTAAATTGTTTTAATATTTTAGTAAAATTAAGTAATAGTAAGGTAAGTATAAAACTAAATTTCCTGGTTACATCTATAGTAATAAACTGACGTTCGTAACACACTAAAGAGAAAAATATTGTCCACAATAAGGTTGTATTATGTTTGCGTAATTTAATAATAAAGAGAGAGGCGCAGTGGTCTAGGCATCCGGCCGCTGTACCGAAGATCATGGGTTCGATTCCCATATACCGTGATATACTTTTCACTTTCTATACGCTCTCCCACTCCCCAACCCGCCTTGCCAGCGTGGGGTTTTACGGCTAAAACCTTCTCTGAGGGAGTGATGAATTCTCTCCAGTAGTTCGGAATCCACTTAAAACTGTAGGTCCCTTGTAATGTAAGTTGCCAGCATTACAAGCAGAGAAGAGGCTAAGACGCCAGCAGTGGCGTATGAATAGCTGACAAAGAAGGAGAAGAAGAATTTAATAATTGCCAATAGTTAATCATTGCATTCTATATTGTCTTTAATGGTGGCTTATATTAAGCACAAATATAAAGCAAAAAAATAAACTCATAAATTTGTTTCTAAAGTTACATTAACCAAAACAGATTACAAAAAAATTAAAATTATGATTTTATTTAAAAAACGCTTTTGCACTTTTTAGTTTCAATAGCTATCAATTGTGTTTATCTAAAATTTAGTACATTAATAGTTATTTTAGGCTGACCAGCCAAAAATTCAAACTAACTAGTTACAAATTTAGTAGTTGAAATCAACCTAAAAATTCCACTTTAATACTAATATCCAATACTGTTATGTTTATTTATTTAATCCTATTCTCATTTACCTTCACAGTGTACGGCGTATTTTAACCCCAGTTTATTTTGTAAAAATCTTACCATTAGTTTCTGTTTCTGTAAGTTATTTGTTTTACCTTTTCCGACGTTATACCTTTGCTTTCTACCCTTTCTCTTCTTATTGTCTATTCTACTTTAAAAAAAAAAACCTTATTTCCAGAGCATTCATTCTTGTTTTTTTGTCATAGTCAACGTTTCAATCATCTCCTGTGACAAGCTTATTAAATAAAAAACAGTTATAATAATTTCTTTAGAACAAATTGACAAAAGTTTGGACTTGATAGGAAAATCTCATACAAAAGTTCTTCCGGAACCCATCCAATCAGTTAACATATCATTTTTATTAGGTAAATTTCAAGCAAACCAGCAAATTTTGCTAGAAACTTGCACTAATTCCTCGTTCTAAGAAACAATACTTAAAACGCTTTCCATTCTTTCTTAGAATAATACAGCTACATGACAAATATTATGATGATGATGTTTTTAAAACGCATTTTTAAGTTACAGATATTATTAAAGATTTACCATATCTGAACTACATCAAAAACAACAAAACCAGGTAAAGAAAATTATCTTTAAAAATTGTAAGTAAATCCTAAAAATTTTTGCGTAAAAAATACTACTAAAAATTATTTTTCGTTCCAAAAAAACCGAAAACCGCTCCAATTTCCTGATTTATTAATATATTTTCAACAAATCTTTGGCTTTAACTTATTTATCTAAATAATAGTAAACAAACATTACAAAAATCTCACAATTAGGAGCCTCTGCACCACGTAAATCAAATCAGATTTAGTACCAGCTGCAACTAGTGAAATTTATCCCTCATTAGAACACAAAAATTTTCATAATTTTAATACCTTATTTTAATAACATCTTTAATTTGCAATATTGCAATAAGAGATGCTACCGGTTGAAGAACAACAAGTAACAGCCACCGGCTAAAGTCCACAAAAACGACATAAACTCACACCTTCTAAGAAAAATCCCAAAATTTTTTTTGAAATTTTGATATAAAAAAAATCTATATATAACTAGTTGCTGAGTTTTATTCTGTAAACCCTTATAACAGCGTCACTATTCTTCCCCCTTAACAAAAATATATACTTAATTAATTTACTAACAGTCTGTTTACACAAAACTATTTAGTATTAATTTATTTAAAAACTCTATTATAGTAGTCTTTGTAGAATTGAGACATTTTAAACCAATAGACATACTGTCAGGCCTTCTCAAATGTTTTGCTTTCATTCAAGAAAGATAAAACCGCCAAAATTATCTGTGTACATTTGAAACAGGTTTATTGTACCTAAGACTGATCCTTGTAGTACAACCTAAATACCAGTATTTAAAGTTTCAAACATGCTACTAAATTTAGTATAATGAGCGACATCTAGTAAATAAGAAGTTAGTAATCTTATACTCGTTGTCCAATGTATATATAAAGTTTTCTAATAAGAATGATGTAAGACACATAATTAAAAGTTAAAAAAAAATCTAAGAACGGTGCTAATAATAAGTTACTTCTCTCAATGAATTCAATAACGTCATATGTTAGTTTTAGTAGTCAATTTTCAATCATAACATCTGTATTGGTTAATCGCAAATATATTATTTGATTCTAAATATTTGTAAAATTTGTGTTTCAAAAGTTTTTCAAATATTTTAGAAAAAACTGGAAACAGCAATATTGGCCAATAGTTAGCGAGATCATTTAGATATAGAATCGTTGTTTAGTTTAATATTCGATACAGCTAAAACCTAATTTTGACTAAAACAGTAAAAAGTTAAGTTTATTTTTAATTAAAATTTACCATGTTAAGAATACCCCAGTCAGATACTGTTTCAAGATCATTCTTTATAGATTCTAACAAGTAAGATTTTTAGTTTCTTCTTCTTCTTATAGTGCCGTGCTCGCTACGAGCGTCGACTCCCCTCTCGTATGTTTGTAGTGTGCGAAAATAGTTCTACACAAACATGCGGGATCTACACTTTAACGTGGAATCCAAACCACACCACTAGAGGGGTGTACTAGGCAAATAATTCGCAGATTTGCCATTGCCTTGCAAAGATGACGACCGCGTCAAAATATATTAGACAAATTAGATATTGCCGCTGCCGAGAATCAAACCCGGGCTGCCTAGGCAGCTCAACAGTCCTACTACACACACTAGACCATTGTGCTACGGTCGTTCAAGTTTTATTAATTAATGTTAATCAAAAATAAAGTAGGTAAGTAGTAAGTGAAAATTAATATATTTCTCAAAATTAAGTTTAGGTAGAACATTTGTAATTCTTTAACAATTTGAGAAGTTTATTTTTTATAAAAGGTTTTCCAAAAAAGTTTCATTTTGAATAGCAGGCTATTTGGGCAGCTGTAAATTTTGAAATTATCTTTTAACATTTAACAAGTAACAACTACGCCATTATTAAAAATGGAACAATACACGCTTTAACAACGCATTGAAATTATTAAAATTCACTACAAAAATGGTGAAAATTTTTCAGTCACAGATATTTAGAATTAGACATTACGACATTACACCGTATTTTGCATAAAAACTTAAGCCTTAAGGCTTTTAAAGTACAGTTACCACAAGAACTCAAGCCGGTCGATCACCATAAACGTCGTATCTTTGCTGATTGGGTCATTTAAAGGACCATCAAAATTATCCGAAATTTCATCAAAAAATCATCTTCAGTGTTGAGGCCCATTTTCACCTCGGAGGCTACGTGTCACTGTTTGGTGCAGTTTATGAGCTGGCGGTGTGATTGGACCCTACTTTTTCAATAATGAGGCTGGTGCAACTGTTACGGTGAATGGATGGCGCTACCGAGCTATGATTAATGATTTTTTATGGCCGGAATTGGAAGATATTGATGTAGACGACGTTTATTTTCAGCAAGACGGCACAAGCCACACAAGCAACAAAACAATCGCAATTTTGCAAGAAAAGTTTCATGACTTTGGGGCCACGTGAAAAATATGATCTATGCCAATGCTCCACAATCGATTCAAGACCTTAAAGATGGAATTCGTGAAGTTATCGAGAACATACAGCCGCAAATGTGCAAATTGGTCATGGAAAATTTTATGAAAAGAATGTGGTACTGCAACCGTAACCGTGGCGGCCATTTGACTGATATCGTTTTCAAATGTTAATGGCATACCTACCTTTTTACAATGAAATAAACATTTATTGATTTCTCTTAAAAAATACCCGTTTTTTTTTAAATATCAAAATGAAACCTCTTATTGGAAAACCCTATATAATAAGATAAATATATTAGTCAAATTTAACTCAAATTTCACCTTATATCTTTCTAAAATTTAATTTAAGAATATATCCGTTGATAAACTGCGCTCATTATTTGACTACTAGCCACTATGAATAATATTTTAGTTTTGCCATTGCCTACAGAAGATTATAAAGTCACGGATAAGTTGATCCAAACAAAAAGTAGCAGCTTCGGAAAATTGAAAATATTCTTAAACATTATACAAACCAAGAAGATCTTTACGCTTTTGTTATATTTCTTTGCAAATAAATTTTAAAATTGAAAAACTTAGAGTAACTTTGTTAAAATACAATATACAACAATAAAAATATTATTTAATATAAGTAAATTATGATATAATATCAGTTTCAATTTAAATAATTACAAAATTATCAAATCAAGGCATAGCTGTAAACCTCAAATTATAAGATATAACTAATCAATTTATTCGTAATTATTGTTTATACTATGTATGATCTATTGGTTAACCACACATTTAATACAAAAATTCTGCAATATAAATTACATAAAATTCATGTATAGTTCGTAGCAAAATATCAATTGTATGGTTAAAGAATATATTCATATATTTAATTGCTTACAGGAAATTTACTTTTTGGTACTCGTACGTGCAGTACAGAACATGTCGTAATGGACAAATGTATACATCCTTCCTGTTATTATACGTGTTATTTGTAAAAAAGTGTAGAGGATATTGCTTAAAAAAGAACTTGTTCACGATGTATTCGCAGTCGGGGCATGGATTTTTTTACACGCCAAAATAAACAGTTAATAAGTGAAGTAATGGACTAAATGGCCCATGGGGATTTTAACTACCGTGTCTTTATAATTGATTACATCTACGAGAATTATTCATCATCTGATTTTTTTATATTATGTATTTATTAACTTTTAATAAATCGATTACTATTCTATTTTATAATCGAAATTCTTGGAATTAAACATGTGATGGAATAAAATAATAAATCTTATAGGTACATAAAATTTACAAACAAAGCGATGAATACAAACATCTTGGTGTTAAAGGTCGATGAACGAAAGGAGCGCAATTAAAGAAACATTTCCCTTACACGAATTTACAGGGTTCCTTTTTTATTGCCACATTGTTTAAAAAGCTTTTCGCATCCTCTAAAAGTACTGGATTTCATTATGCCAATCATAAACTGGTGTAGAATGTATAGCCGTTATTAAAAAGCAGATTTTATTTAATATATCTCTTATATTATAATCCTTATTTTTGGGTAGAACTTTATGTATAGTGAGTTCCTTGACCTTAGATAATATCTTTCAGCGTTTCAGTTAATCAATATTACTTATTGCTATATCTGTATGTTAAACATTTAATATACATTTTTGCAAAAAAGTTTGGTATTCTTGTAGCTTTCAAATTAGTTGTAATTTTATTTATGAATTTATTAAACTCATCCCTAAAAATAACAAAACGTGGTAAACATAAAAATAGCCCTCATTAGTATTTAATTCTCCCTCGCATACTAAATGTAAATGTCCAATTGAACGCTGTACAAACACGAAAAAAGTTCGCGTCCAGTTTCTTGACCTTTGCTAAGCGAATTCAGTTACACAAATACGAAATAATACCCTTGCGTGAATCGCTTTAGTTGATTAATAACAAAGCTCGTGTAATTTGTCTTAATTATTTAATACGTGGAAATCAATATCGAATAGTAATGTGGAAAAACACTGTCGGCTTTGTGCCCGGCTAGGGGTTACAGTTTTCAGTGGCGCAATGCGAATGACCCCTTATCTAATCCGGAAGAACTTTTACTACTTCCGGGTGGCGAAAAAATGAAAATGTAACAGATAAACATCTCAAAATATAAATTACATTAAGTTATTTGATAGAGTAGAGCTCGGCGTAAAATGTTTTTGCAAGGAACTGATATTAATTATGATTATGAGTTGAGGGTATTTCGATGGTGTTAGTATCTTCTAATTGAATTTTTAAGTATGAAGATGGCACAAAAAGTTATTGCAGCAGGAAAAATATTATTAAAGCTTTTAATATTGCAACAAATTGAAATTAGAACAATTTTGATCTAAAATATGAATTAAAAATTTTAAATTCAAATTCTACTTATGTAGTTTTCAGGTTACAGTACTATTAATGGTATGTTAAAGAAAGAGTCTTATAAGACACATTTTATTTCATGCATTCAAGTTTAAAAAAAAGTTTTTAATAGAAAAAAATGCAAAAAAAATAGTCTTATAAAACGCTATATGTAATAGTTTTTTTCTAGTTAGCATTTCTTATCGTAAGACGTAATGAAATTATTACAACACACGTTAAATAATAAAACCACGTTTTTCAATAAGCTCAATTTAATTTACTTTACGACTAAAAGTCGACCACTTTGATTTTGCTCAAATTTTCATGGATCAAAATATGGATGACAAAAATAAGATTCCCAAAATTTTGGACCTTAGAATATTGCCTGTTCAAAATGACACACATTTGAAGGTCAGAAATTTCACAATAAAAGGTCTTTTTTAGCTTATTTTGTATCTCAATTTTTGGGCTTCTGGAAAATCCATATTTTTTATGTTTAATATTGTGGCAGTCATTTTAATATATTAAGCTTCAAACATTATTAAAAAAAAAAACGTAAACTTAGCAGAATCCCAAAACTTTGCTTTCTTTAAACCGTTCTAACTTTGTCAAATCTTAACAAAATTTGATCCACAAGATCTAAATTTCTTTGTGTTTAAACACAAGACTTATAGAATCAATACGTATACACCACTATTTTGATGCGGGAAGTTGCACATATTTTCGCAATCTTCAAAACTTGTAATTTTCAGGTCCCAAAAAAGCGCTGTCACCCTATGTCGATTTAAGTCAAAATTTCAGTAAATACTCTTTACAGCACAAGAAAAAAAGTTATCTATATAAGAAATAGTATATCGGACATTATCAAGAATTTTTTAATAATCAAAAATTTGGAAAAAT
This sequence comes from Tachinus rufipes, assembly GCA_963932245.1. Classification (NCBI taxonomy): domain Eukaryota; kingdom Metazoa; phylum Arthropoda; class Insecta; order Coleoptera; family Staphylinidae; genus Tachinus; species Tachinus rufipes. The sequence goes on from OZ010743.1 coordinate 87,941,824, forward strand.
TGGCAAACCGCACATTTTTGTATCTCAATTTTTGGGTCTTAAGAAAAAGATAAGAAGATCTATGATAGCTCAAAATATTCCTTATTACAAGTACTTTGAAACCCATATTTGTTTATTTAATGTTGGGACAGTCTTTTTGATATATCAAGTTTCAAACATTATTTCAAAAAAAACGTAAATTTAGCAAAACTGAAAAATTATGCTTTGTTTAAACCGTTCTAACTTTGTCAAATTTTAAAGAAATTTGATTCATAAGGTCTAGATTTCTTTGTGTTCAATCTTTCGTTAAAGTGATTACACAAGACTTAATGAATTAATATATATATTCACCACCATTTTGATGCAGGAAGTTGCACATGTTTTTGCGATCTTCAAAACTTGTAATTTTTAGGTCTCGAAAAAACGCTGTCACCTTATATCGATTTCAGTCAAAATTTCAGTAAATTTTCTTCAGACCACAAGAAAAAAGGTTATTTATATAAAAAATGGTATATTGGGCAATATCAAGAATTTTTTTATATTCAAAAATTGTCAAAATCGGCATTGTTCTTCAGAAAATCTAAATCACTTTTTGTCTATCCTGCTTTGTTTTTGAGATAGTTAACAAGTGTGCATTGATGCAAGCTTTTGATACTTGTTAAAACAGTTTTCTTTGGTTCGGTTAGTAAAATTTGATAAAAATGCTGTTCAACAACAGAGAATATGTTGGTATCATTTTTGTTTACGGATTCTGTAATAGTAATGCCCTAGCATTTAAGATGTTTTGACAAAAAGCAATTGAAAAATGTTCACCCATATTAATATCAAAAGTACAACACCTCCACAACCAGGCGACGCAGCACAACGACCTGCATTTTCTCAATGACTTCTTGATAATACCCGATTTACAATTTTCATATAAATAACCTTTTTTTTTGTGGTCTAAAAAGTGTTTACTAAAATTTAGACTAAAACCGACATAGGGTGACAGCGTTTCTTCGAGACCTGAAAATTACAAGTTTTAAAGATCGCCAACACATGTGCAACTTCCTGCATCAAAATAGTAGTGGATATGAATTGATTCTATAAGTCTAGTGTGATTACTTTAAAGAAATATTAAACACGAAAAAATTTAGACCTCGTGAATCAAATTTTTTAAGATTTGACAAAGTTAGAACGGTTTAAATAAAGCATAATTTTGCAATTTACGGTTTTATTTTTAAATAATGTTTCAAGCTTGATATATCAAAACGACTGCCCCAAGATTAAATATACAAATATGGGTTTTAAAGTACATGCAATAAGAAATATTTTGAGGTACCGTGGACTTTTTTATCTTTTTCTAGAAGCCCAAAAATTGAGACACAAAAATGTGACGTTTGCCAAGTTTGACAATTTTTGAATATTAAAAAACTCTTGATAATGCCCGATATACCATTTCTCATATAGATAACCTTTTTTCTTGTGTTCTAAAAAATATTTACTAAAATTTTGACTAAAATCGACATAGGGTGACAGCGCTTTTTTGAGACCTAAAAAGTACAAGTTTTAAAAAACGCGAAAACATGTGCAACTTCCTGCATCAAAATAATGGTGTATACGTATTGATTCTATAAGTATTGTGTGACCACTTTAAAAAAAGATTAAACACGAGAAAATCTAGACCTCGCGGATCAAATTTTAGTTAGAACAGTTTAAAGAAAGCAAAATTTTGCGATTTTAGCTAAATTTACGTTTTTTTTTGGAATAATGTTTGAAACTTAATAAATAAAAATGACTGCTACGATATTAAACATAAAAATATGGGTTTTAAAGTACATGTAATAAGAAATAATTTGAGCCATCGTGGACCTTTTTATCTTTTTCCAGAAACCCAAAAATTGATATACAAAATAAGCTAAAAAAGACGTTTTATTGTAAAATTTTTGACCTTAGACGTGTCATTTTAAACAGGCAATATTCTAAGGTCCAAAATTTTGAGAATCTCATTTTTTTCGTCCATATTTTAATCCCTAAAAAATTGAGCAAAATCAAAGAGGTCGACTTTTTCAAATTAGTCGAAAAGTTATGGAATTACCCATATATATGTTTGTAACTACAAGATTAGTTCGTAGCCTATCCATCTCCTCTTATTCCTGTACATTTTTTCTAGTTTAGCGTAAACGTATTGTATTATGAACTGTACGTATAATGTAGCCACTATAATTATTTTTATTTACAAAAATACAATTATTTTATGTTTTTCGCAATATTATGCAACAAGGCTATATGAGTCATAAGATTCATAGGTAACTTAAATCAGTTACGGCTCAGTCTTTCAGTATCCGGTCTCCACAAAATAGATTTTCTTCAAGAAAAAAAAAAGTTTCACAAACGTCTACTTTAGAAGTACTAGGGGCTAGCCGTAGAAATAGCTTCATTTCATCACCAGGAACCTCTTTTTTTAATAGTACCCGTCACCCAAAAACTAATTATTTTTTTTTATACATTTATTGATTCAATATATGATCGCAATTGCAATTTTGTTTAGGAAACTTGTCTGGTAGTAGTAGTTAAAACCTTACCCAGTGTGGGACACATTTACTAGTGTTTTATAGTGCGTACACACTTGCAACAAACTGCCGTACCGCAACACCGTCGCGTAACATCCTCGCGCAACATCACCCCGCAACATTGTCCCATAGCTTGTCGGTTTTCTGCCGTCGGAACAAAGAAATTTGATTCCGTGTTGCGAAGTGATGTTGCGCGACTGTGTTACGGTACAGCACATTTTTGCAAGTGTGTACCCCGTAATAAGGTCCTCCTTACACACAGTTCAACGTTTCTGTTGATAGGAGGCATTGCGTACCATCTCTCACATATTTCTATACATAAAATTTTTAATATTTATTGTAATTTTATGTAGTAATAAATTGTCTCTCCGAGCACTGGGATGCTAGGCACACTGACAAAATGTGCATACCTTAAAACACTAGTGTATGTGCCTTACACTAGGTGGAAAAACAATTTTCATAAAAAAAATTAACATTAAATTTTATTGTTTTAAAATTGTATAAATTAAAAAAATTGTATAAATTTAAAAAAATTATACTTTAATAAAGCATATTAAAGTATAATTTTTTTTAATTTATACAATTTTAAAATATACTCTTATATGCAAAAGTAATTTACAACTGTTAAACTTTAAATTTTATTTTTTGAAACAAATCAGTACCCAAACCCTCCCCTCCCTCCTAATAAATAAATATTTTAAACTTTCGGACATATCGACGCTGCCTAGTCAAAACGGCATAAACTCTATTTAGTAAATTTGACATGAGAGGCAAAAAACTAAATTTATTCTTTTATAATATACAACTTTAATCACTGCATAATAGCTTAAATGAAAAACAAAATTCACTATTTTTATTGTTAATGTCAGTTGCGTTTGACTTATAATATGAACAGCTGGCGTTTGTGTCAAATGAGATTAGTATACGTGTATCTAATGATGGTTGCGCAATCTAACAAATAGAATTCTACAAAATATATGTTTTTTACGGATATGTGACTGAAACTGTTAGATGCTGAACAAAAAACTCTATACAAAGATATTAAAAACAAAAAATCAATTGTTAGCGTCAATATGTAAAACATAGACAGCATGTCCAAATTTGTGACGTGCCGCAGAAGCAACTACTTCATTACCTCACATATCTTTCTCTTTTAGCCGAATCCACGCCACTGCTGTCCGCAATCACTTCCTCTCTGCCCGTAATGCTGACAACTTACATTGCGGGTGAGCCTAAAGTTTAGAGTAGATTCCGAACCACTGAAGATAAAACTACTGTACCAGAGAAGAATCTTAGTCTTAAAACCCCATGCTGACAAGGCAGGTTGAGGAAGGAGAAAGCGTATAAACGTTTCAAATAGTTTCCGTTTAAACCAGTCACAACGTACATTTAAAAACGCAAATGAATCAAAAATGCCATTAATATTATGTAAGAAAAGGTTAGAAAAACTTAACCTCAAATTGTCAACCAAGAGCGTTCTCCACCATCTTTAAAAAGCAAAAATGCAATATTTGGCGTTAAATCGGCTCCCCGACATAATTGATTAAATAATGCAACCATATAATTTTGTGTTAACTTTTTACGCTCTACAATTTAAGTTATATAATTTTTGGTATGTGTTATTAGTCCGTCTCGAGATTGAACAAGAAAAAAAAACTTTGAATGCAAAAGCACCTTTTTTAGGTAACAAAATAAAAGCAAAAAATACTCTGGCATACGCATAACCAAAAAATTATTTGTCTATCCCGCTGCCAAACACGATCATACCAATTATTCCTATAAGAAGAAGAATAGATAGAATTCTTCAAGCCTTACAATAACGTTCTTCAAATCCGATGTTGGGTCAGCAGATCCCACAATATCGCGAACTTTCCAGTACAGTGACTGATCAAATAGTATATAAAGTTTTTTATCACAACACATTTCTCAACAACTTTAAGAACTGAAGAGTGAGAATAGTGATGTGATCCAATAGCAGGATATTAAAAAATAAAAGGTAGATTACTTTCTCTATAAAACCTTTCCATCTCAAAACTCCAGCATAGCAGTTCTATTTTTCTTAAAGCCAAATTTGGAATTGTAAGTTGCGGCGTATAGTCACGCAATATATTTGTCCCGTTGTGTGAAACGTTTCATAACCGTTGGTGGTGTTAACGTTAAAATCAGCATTGTAAAACATTGTTATTTCTTTGTACGGTGCACAGAATTACATGGTCGATAAAACGTTGATAAACTGTTTGAATAAATTTTTTTTATACAAATAACCTCAAACACCTATCTGTAGCAGAAAAAGAAACAAAGACAAATAACTGATTTTATTACGTTTTCTTTTGTAATAATTGCAAAAAAGAAAACTTTTAAAGTATAAGGAAAACGGCTTTTACATCTTTTTTAAATTTATTCGTTAGAGGCATTTTTTTCTTTTGTAAAGAGCACATATAATGTACAACTAGATAATTGCTGCATCTTTGCAAATAACTCGTAGTCTTTCTTCTTAAAAATCCTCATTTGTATGTTCGTACCATTTCTCCAATAGAATCTTATAACTAGTATTCCGAAAGCAAATTTCGTAATCACGTATATCAATAATCATGATGGCATGTCCATAAGTTCTTTGTAAATTTTGTTTACAATTCCAAAATTAAAAACAAATTCTCCTTCTATTTGTTCTAGCAAATCATTCATAGAAAATTGTCCGAATTCTCCGTTAGAAAAGAGTAAATTTTCTCCATGGCCTAGCATACTTTGTTCCGCTAAGTCATCTTTTCTTTACTGTATGCTCACAAATTGCATTCTTGGTGGTACTAAGCACCTGCGGCAACAAGATCAGGTACATACTGAATACGCTCCAAAATTGAAAGAGCAAAATAATCGTCGTGCCTATCAAACTGTTGCCAATACTTTATTTACTAGACTTTTACAATACTGAATAAATTCTGCTTTGCAATTTTAGTTGGATAGTAATTACTTCTTACAAACCTTCTTCTTCTAGTTCTTTAGGTTTTTGCGGTTCAGATTCACTTTCTCAAAATGCAAACAAAGCTAAGCTTCCGTTCCCATAATTTTTCAAGCTCAGACTGTTTTTAACATACGTTGATAATCCTCACGTGTTCTCTTCACAGCTCTCTTTTTAACCACGTAAACGTCTTTGATCAAAAGTTTTTTGCAAATAAAACAATTGTTTCGAAATACGTAGAATCATCTTAAAATACTTGCCTACAAAGAAATGATCTGCAACTCGCTCTAATATAGAGCGTGACGTAAGCTAGTGTAGTGTGTTTTTAAAAAACACATTGTAAGCATTAGCAAGTTCTTAAAATTTAATAATTGAAATTTATTTGACATATATCACCTGAAAGCAGAATACAGAAAATACCGGTTTCAATCAATTATTTTTTTACTTTCTCGTTTGTAAATATATCACGACGGGGAGCAAAAATTACTTTTCTATATAAAAATAAAAATGAGCAGCTTTTATTCATTTGAATTTATTTACCTATTTTCCAGACATTCAAATCCACAATCTTAAGTGCAACAGTCGGATGCCTAGACTACTGCGCCAGGCTCCTCCATACATAAAAGTGAGATGTTTTTTAGATCAAAAAAAGCTGATATATTATAAAGAAATGTTAAAGTAAAATCACCATTTTATGTTTGAATCCAAAAACAATTTAACAGAATTTAAATTTATTGTCCTTTTATGTTTGAGTTTTTTAATCTCCTAAAAAATTGTCATTTCGGCCATATGCTACTAAAAAGAAAATTGTGCTACTTTTGGATAATGTTGTGGTCTTACACAATAATTTAAACTTTTTGGTGTATTTTTCAATTAGTTTAAAATTAATGTGTTTCAAGAACTGTTTACAATTATTTTAAAACTATTATAAAAACAACAACGCTGCCAAAATGTTTCTTGTGAAAATATCAATAATAGTTAAATTAATACTAAGTCATCGCCCTCACAACCAGAAGAAATCCGCCAGAATATGATCTTTTTATATATTAAAATGATATCAACTTGATCGGCTAAATCATGATTGATGCTCAAAATTTCTACTTGATTAAGTCGTTCTTGTTTTGTTATGCTTCTTTGTTATGTATTCAAAAAAATTTCTAGTTAACTAAATTGTTTTGTGTACGGCAGTTGATATTCTTCCTGGTTCAGAAGACGGCCGTGGATTGCGTTTGCGATGTAAATTAACTGTTGTCTTAACAACTTTTACATCTAATTATCGATGTCACAAACATTAATATAACGTTAAAATAAAAATAACTTTCACATAAAAAGCATTTATTGTATTGCAAGTCTGATTACAAGTTTGTTACAAGTGTAGCTAGTACAAGTGTAGAAACGGAACTGCTCGTAAATTGTACAAATACAAAAAAGGTAAATTCATGTCTAATAGTGGTGGGACACAACAGATGGCTAATTACAAGGGCTAATTCATAATTCCAGGAATTTAAGCCTCTTTGAAGAGGATTTAGTAAAAACCAAACACGTGCACCCACTTAACAGCAGGTACTTACAAATGTTATAAAATTCAATTAACATAAATCTTTGTTTTATGACATGTAAGAAATAATAGCATTGTATCGCAAACATAAATAATTTTGTAAAAAAAAATTGGTTGGCTGCATTTAATACATCTAAACAAACTTTGAACCAAGAAAAAATAGTAATCACTTGACAAAATGTCTTAAAAATAACGCCCGTATCACACCGAACAAACAGAGTGAAGCCACAAGTAGCGACAACAGCCTGAAGCCCTTACCACACCTGGTTGCTAAGTATTGGTATGGCCCTATTCTCAAGTCACTATCGCATTATAAGATTTAGCATTATCCTGTAAGAATAGCATTTCCTTTTGATTAATAAAAGAAAACTGTCTGGACTAATGCTCACTGAAATTAGTTCCAAAAACTCTGCTGCTGTTCACGAAACACGCAATAAAATCTTTTTTAGCTGCAATAGACTCTTTGAAGTATGTGGTATTGGATTAGATAGTGACAACCAATAATAAAAACTCTTAAAGTTAGAGAACAGTATTTACTTTTTGTCGCAAGTTAAAACCGATTAAGAAAAGATTCATTTTCATTAAGTGAAAAATTTGCGTAATTGATACAATCCAAACGTTGAAGTTAAGTGTAAAATATAATTACATTTTAATAGCAAATAATCATAATGTCCAGCTTAATATCACAAATAACAGCTTCAATGATATCTCATTAGCCGTCTTAGAACCATTATCTATCCACAACCAAAATCCAACTCAAACCATACGATCTAGGCGGCCAATTCCAAAAGATTGCAACCTGGAAATTTCTCATGCAATAGCACAATTGTCGCAGTTTTGTTTGGTAATATTATGCAGCCGACTGTAGACGAGTTCCACTACAAAACAAACGTCATATAACTCAAGAATCAATTAAGCAGCCCCGGCTAACTAGTTTGAAGAAAAAAAATCATTAATTTCAAAACCTGGAATAGCATAAAAAATACTGTCTGCAACAAACCACCCAAATTCTAAAAATGAGCTTCCAATTCCATCATGTTGTTGATGATGGTGTTCAGGTAACGTTGATGTTTAAGTAGGCTTAATAATATCTGCAACTAGTAGCAATTCCAAGCTAAAACAAGACGTTTCGTCGAAGTATTCCGGTTCAATAGTTTCTACGTTGTGCGTATCCTGCCTAGTCGTAGATGCTTGTACCGTTAATTATTTGTGATTTATCACATTTAATTAACAATATTTGATTTTTTTAATCGCAATATGTCCACCAAGAAGCTTACATTTTTTTAGGTCAGATGTATTGCAAGCATTTTACAAAAGTCGTCAAAAATCGACTACTATGGCGCCCCCCCCCCCCGCAAGTTTCAAATATGTCGCCCCCCTTCTTTTAAAGTGTTTAAAGACAAATAAATATCACTAAAAAAATATACCTTTTTAAATTCATTTTAAAATAGTAAAAAAAAATATTAAAATTGTAAATGCACTCAGTACTCGCATCAGCATAAGAATCGGAAAAATATTCGAGATTACATATACAAGATGAGTCGGGAGAAACAAAACAAACTACAGAATTGTATTGTACACATAAAAATAATAACTTAAAAACAAATAAAAATCGGACAACAGCATTTAAGTTTTTTTACATTATTTTTAAGTGCACAATACACTTCTAGAGTTTGGTCCGTTTCTCCCAACTCACCCTGTATAGCCGGCTTTGTTTACGACCCCAGCCTTTGGAAAAACAAATTTTTTATTAAAAATCATAAAATATTGTTGTATCATTGTATCTCTAATTTTTTATCAAAATAAATATAGTTTTTAAGAAGAATCTATATACTTATATTATTTTTCAAAATATATTATATAATTTATCGTCAACGACCCCACAGGTGTGTCAATGTTACAAAGTAGAGGTGGTGCAACTAAGGGTTAAAAGAGACCGACAACAACACACCGTTACATAGCGTTTGACTTTCTCGAATCAAAGAAATAATCTTTAAAATTAAAAACTTGATCTGCTTTTGGACATAATCCAAGACCACGCAATATCTAACAATTTTCTCCCTGCTCACCAATATGGGTTTAAATAGGACTACTTTGTAGTCCACCAAAAAACCGAGTAATTGACCACATTGTCACAGGTTTTCACACTGAAAAAAACCTTTAAAAAAAACAAAAGTTTGACACAAAAGTTTACTTTTAAAACTGCACATACTAAAATTTTCTCTGCGTCTTATAAAGATGATAGCTTCATATCTAAACCAAAAAACTCTGGTGTTAAACTTTGGAACGACGTTCTTATTTTGTGGTCCAATGCTGACAATCATCTGAGTGTTACCTTCAATAAAAGACTTACGTACAAATTACACGTGAAGTCCATCCTAGACAAAGCCAGATTGGCAAAAAGTTGCAAACACTCACCTCAATCGTATCTGGACTTTCCAAATTCTTACTTTACGGTACATCGTTGAAGCCTGGTTTGTTCAAAACATAAAAATTTGTAACAATCCCAGAATCCCCAGCTGAGCCAACACATCATACCGTTAGTCAAAAAGTATTTTAATAACCTCGTAGTTTACTCCAACCTAAATCTAGCCAGACTTACTGAGCCAAACAAATATAAACACTCATATAAAAAACCGATCAATACCATTACTTCCTAAAGTGGCTTAGCCCGCAATCACACTCCGAAGTCTATACGGCGTCTTAACTAACCTTCTTCTAAAATACAAATTTCAAACAGAAAATACACAGGTATGAGCCTTACAGTCTCAAACTTATAGGTATAATCCGGAAAAAATTTAGTCTGTTAGTCTCCTTTAGAGGCTGAATCAAGCAGTCTATAGAAAATTCTCTTCTAAAACTATTAACAAAAGTCGAAGCAGACCACCAAGCCAAGATACTAACAACACCAAACAGACATCAACAAAAGCAGAGCAAAGACCAGATAATATCTAGGTGCAGAGAAGTCACCATTGCATATATTATATTGCACTAAATAGATATCTCATATTTTATTAGTCATAAAAGTATTATGATTCTTTATACTTTTAAAAGCAAATTAAACAAATTTTTTTAACTCTGCAATAGTTTGATTGATTTGATAAAAAAATTACAATAATCAAATTGTAAACTATCGCGGGCCAGCCACGGCGCCCCAAAAAGACGCTCATAAACTCTCATAAATTACAGATAAAGCAAAAACAAACTCAAACACAGTTCGAGTCAGTAAAGTCCTGCAAAATACAGACAAAACTTCGTCACATAGTGGCAAATAATTTCGAGAAAGAACTTTTCCTGATTCATACAGAAACCATCAATTTCTGCATTCCGTCCAACCGCATCCCCTGTAAACATCTGCAAAGCTTGCAATTTCCAACCCAATTTTATCGCCCTCTATGGGCAATAAATAAAAGCTTTTACCACTTGTAATCTCCAAGCTTTTTGGTCTCGCCGCAAACAAAACGTCGTTCTAAGGAACTTAAACAGTGCCACAAAAGCTAGTGATTTGGGTACACGACATCCACCTGCACAAAAAGCGCCGGTAGAGTGCCCTAAAGAAAGGTTTATTGAAAGGTTGAGCAGTCCGCAAAAAACTACATGCAAGTCAAATTAGCAAGAAAAGTAGAACCCAATCGGGTCTCACGTCACCCGTACATCCAGATCTTGCAGAGTTTTTTAAACAAATCACTGCAACTCAGGCAACCCTTTTGTCAGCAATTAGATCCCTCACAGAGTAAGATGTGAAAAGTAATAATAATAATCTTTATTTACGGTAAGTAAAACCATTTACATCTACATAAAAATACAATAAATATAAACAATATAATACATATATAAAAAACAAACGCAAAAGATTGACATAAAAAACAATATAAAATACATAACATTTAATCAATATGTTTCAATTGAATCTTAAACAAAGATTTAGAACAAAAAAAATTTAAATTGTTTGTTAAACTGTTTGCAAATCTACAAATTCTACCAATAGGATTGTGAAATCCATAATTAGTAGAATGTGTAAATTCTCTAAATAATGAAGTCTGCCTAGTACGTCGTTCACTAATAGGAATGTAGAATGGAAGAGATTCAAGTAACTCAAGACAGTCTACTTCAGACATCACTAGACCACGCAAAAATGAGAGATCTGATCTTTTGCGCCGAACTTTTAGTGACGGTAAATTGTATAGTGAAGAAATGTAATTGCGATCAAAATTAACAGACAATATACCAGATCTATAGGACAACAGGCGAAAAAATTTGTTTTGAATACGTTCAATATTCTGACTATGGATTTCATAGAAAGGGCACCAGACTGACGGAACGTACTCTAAATGAGAACGCACCAAGGCACAGTAAAGTAATTTAAGAGTATTTGGAGAAAGATCAGCAGACATCCTGTATACAAACCCCAGCATTTTTATAGCACGATTACACATGTAGCTGATATGCTCAACAAACGTAAGTTTAAAATCGAAAATTACACCCAAGTCTTTAATTTGTGTCACTCGTTGTAGCACCTTGTTATCGATAATATAATCGTACGAAATTTTGCTTAGCGTTCTATTAAAACTGATTGCAAAACATTTATTTACATTAAACAAAAGGTTATTAATAAGACACCAATCATTAACAGAGTCTAAATCTTGTTGTAAAAGATTACAATCATCGATTGATAAAATACTTCTATAAATTTTTAAATCATCTGCAAATAATAGGAATGATGATGAACTAATACAGTCAGAAAGATCATTGATAAAAAGTAAAAATAAAATAGGTCCGCAGTGAGATCCCTGAGGAACACCTGATGGAACTAAAATAGGTTGTGAAAGAAAGTTATTGATTTTTACACACTGCGTTCGGTTTTTCAAAAAGCAAGATAACCAAGCAACCACTGCATTATGAAAACCCAAAGCACGAAGCTTAGCAATCAAAATATTGTGGCTCACACGATCAAAGGCCTTTGAAAAGTCAGTGTAAATAGAGTCAACTTGAGTTTTGCATTCAAATGCGTTTAAGATGTAATTTTCGTAAGAAAGTAGATTGGTAAGTGTAGATCGACCCTCACGAAACCCATGCTGTTCTTCTACTAAAATACTTTTGCACATCCAACGTATTTGACCAGTTATAATTTGATCAAATAATTTTGGGATAGCAGATTGAATGCAAATTCCTCTATAATTTGTAATATTTTCTTTAGCACCAGATTTATGCAATGGCATAATATAAGTTTGTTTCCATACATCAGGAAATTTAGTTTCATTTAATGAAGCGTTAAAAAGAAAATGTAATGGTTTTGAAATTGAATAAATACAACTCTTTAAGAGCATAGAAGGAATACCGTCAGGTCCAGTGCTAAGATTAGATTTAAGGCTTGTAATTCCATTAAAAATATCTAGTAAACTGACTGAGAAATTTGTATGAATTACATTTTTATCAAACTTAAACAATGGAGTTGGATGAGTTTGAGAATTATAAACGGAAGAGAAAAAATCTGCAAATTTGTTTACAAGAACGTCACCATTAATACAGGTTTGATCACCATAATACATTGTAGCTGGAAAAGCATTAGTTTTCTTAGCTTCATTTACAAATCTCCAGAAATGTTTTGGATTAGACCGAATGTTATTCTCGGTGCGTAAAATGTACTGTTTGTAAAGACGTGCGTTCAGATTTTTACATGAAGTCCGAAGAGAATCAAATTCATTGTAATCAGAAAGAAGTTCTGAAGATTTAAAGCGTTTATGTGCTATTTTTTTAAGTTTAGTAAGTGAAATTAATTCCTTGCTAAACCAAATAGGAAAGTTGTTGTCATGCCACACTTTTTTAGGTACATAACAATCAATTGCATAATACAAAACAGAATAAAATAAATCAACACATACATTAATATCACAGTTGTTAAAAAGAACAGACCAATCAACGTTCAACAAAAAATCATTGATTGCGCTGAAGTTGGCACATTTAAAATCATTAAAAACGTAGTTACAGTTTAAAATATCACTAGAAGTATCACATTTGACATCTATCACATAGGCATTATGATGTTGACTTATATCTAATAAAACATCTACAGCATTTATCACAGTAATATTATCACTATCATTAGTAAAACACAAATCTAAAAATACATCCATACTATTTGGTATGGTTATACATTGAACACAGCTTAAAAATCCAAATGAATTAGCAACTAAATGTCCAGGATAGTTTTCGTTGCAAGTAACTCCAGTTCCAAATTCATCATTTAGCCACGTTGCATCTGGTAAATTGTAATCTCCCAGTAAAATTAATTTACTATTAGGAAAAACATCAGCAAAAGATTCAACGGAGTAGCAGTGGTCAGCATATTTATCAATAACCGAACGAGGGGGTAAATAAACTGCACCAATTATGTACGACACAAACTTAAAGTTGACAATTACAAACACATGTTCAACACTTAGATATGGCGGATGTAGTAATGTACACTTTAAATGACTTCTAACCGCAATCAATACGCCACCCCCGCTTTTTTTAGGGCTAGTTAAATTAGACCGATCACATCTAAATAGGTTATAGCCAGTTAGTCTTAGTTCTGAGTCAGCGATGTCATCAGATAGCCAAGTTTCGGTTAAAACAATAATGTCATAACTTGACAGAGCTACAGCTAACAAAAGTTTTTTTAGTTTGGTTTTTATGCCTCCAACGTTTTGGTAGTAAATTGAGAGGCCGTTGGTATTCCTGGGGACGGGTCCAAACTGTTGAGCGGATTTAACGTCCGAAAATCCCCTGCAGGAGTTGGTGGTAAATTTCGTGGTCGGCCATAGTTAATAAATTTCTTGACGGCAATGTTTGCCGGCCAAAAGTTTTTAGAAAGAACTAAACCAGCTTGATCGGCTGGAATAGATACTTTAAAGCTGCTGTAGTTTCCAGATCTCACTACCAACTCAACAACATCAATCAAAACAGATGGTAGTTTAGCTTTCATATAGTTTGCAATTTCAGTTTTATTTGTTCCAAGCTTAAGTTTTGACACATGAATATATGAAGGGGGAACGTAGGCTTGTAGCTGGTCATTGTCAGGACCACATCCAAAAATCGTTGGAGTTTTGTGCTGTACTCTAGGTTTAATTGATTGTGAACTATTAGTGGTGTTAGAAGTACTGGATAAAATTGTTTTTGCCGGTGGCAATTGAATTGAATCCGTATTAATAACAGGCCTAATAGAAGCAGGTTCAAGTTGACGGCCAGATTTTAAGTTTAAAATTTCTATATCTTTCAGAGCTATCTTCTCCTCCAAATAAGAAATTTTTTCAGTTAAAAGTTTATTGTTAGAGCGAACTTCATCTAACAATACTTGATACAACACGATATTTTCTTTGTATAGTTTGCATAGATCAGACTCCGATTTAAAATCAAATAAAACACCACAATGACATTTTTTGTAGCGAATAGCACAGCTATTATGGAAAATAACTCCACAACCACTACAAGTAATTCCAGATTGTGCTATACTGTTACACTTGCAAAGGCCAGTCATAGTAAAAAAATGTAAATGTAAATATAAATGTGAATAAAATAAAATAAAATATGTAGGAAAAGGTTTAAACAAGGAGACAAATTTCACACCGGTACGGTCTATCACCAGGTGACTCACTTTAAAACAAACACGGATAGACCACGGAAAGGTTACAGTAGAGACAACGGGATAATTAAAAACAAACTTTAAAATTAAATTAAAATATAAAATCACAAATTAAAACTCTATGTTACGCCACTGGTACAAATAGTATAAAAATATGCCGCAAACGGCGTGGATGTTGCAACAATAATTTAAGGTTAATTTATTACAACAATGCACATCAAGAATATCGCTGCTATAAGAAGTTAACAATTAGCATATATAACTACTTACACAGTCAACACAAGATGTGCCAAGTAATTTTTAATTAAATAAACTCAATAACACACAAAACCACAACAGCACCAAAATAATAACAACACAAGACACAGTGGCGTTACATGTAAAGTTGCAAACGCAATAAGGTTGGCGCCGAGAGACGCGTTTTCGATAAATTTTTACCGTCATACTTCTACTATATAGATAATACTATCATGCGCGAGGTTTATATTCATTATGAGCCGCATTTCCAGGTACTCAAACATTAAGGGTTAGATTTATCAACCCAACAGAATAAGATAAACAAACAGATAAAAAAATTATTTGTACGACAGTAAATTTTAAACAACATTTACGACAGTATAATACATTTGACAACATTTAAATACTTTCCACGACAGAAAATGATAATGCACGGTAAGAATATGAAAACTCTGGAATTGTTTTAATTATATGAAAAATAAATAAAATCCTTTAATTCCAATTAAAATTTGTATATTGGGACTAGTAGACAATATACAATTTTAGACTTATTTGTTGTGAAATATTTAATTCTATCGTAAAATATACTTTTTTGTCGTGCCATGTATTATTCTAAAGTGCAATGTCTATTTGTTGTAAAATGTGTATGTGACGGCGTTTTTTCGGGACCTGAAAATTACAAATTTTAAAGATCGCAAAAACATGTGCAATTTCCTGCATCAAAATAGTAGTGAGTATGAATAAGTTTAGTGTGATTACTTTAAAGAAAGATTGAACACAAAGAAATCTAGACCTCGTGGATCAAATTTCTTTAAAATTTGACAAAGTTAAAACGGTTTAAACAAAGCATAATTTTGCAATTTTTCAAATATTACGTTTTTTTTTTAAATAATGTTTAAAGCTTGATTTATCAAAATGACTGCCCCAATATTAAATATACGAATATGGGTTTTAAAGTACATGCAATAAGGAATTTTTTGAGCCACCATAGACCTTCTTATCTTTTTCCAGAGGCCCAAAAATTGAGAAGCAAAAATGTGCCGTTTGCCAATTTTGACAATTTTTGAATATTAAAAAATTCTTGATAATGCTTGATATACGATTTTTCATATAGATACCCTTTTTTCTTGTGTTCTACAGAATATTTACTAATATTTTGACTAAAATCGACATAGGCGCTTTTTGGGACCTAAAAATTACAAGTTTTGAAAATCGCGAAAAATGTGCAACTTCCTGCATCAAAATAATGGTGTATACGTATTGATTCTATAAGTATTGTGTGATCACTTTAAAAAGAGATTAAACACGAAAAAATCTAGACCTTGCAAATCAAATTTTGTTAAGATTTAACAAAGTTAGAACGGTTTAAAGAAAGCAAAATTTTGCGATTTTGCTAAATTTACGGGTTATTTTGGAATAATGTTTGAAGTTTAATATATCAAAATGACTGCCACAATATTAAACATAAAAATATGGGTTTTAAAGTACGTGTAATAAGGAATAATTTGAGCTATCGTGGACCTTTTTATCTTTTTTCAGAAGCCCAAAAATTGAGGTACAAAATAAGCTAAAAAAGACGTTTTATTGTGAAATTTTTGACCTTTAAATGTGTGTCATTTTAAACAGGCAATCTAAGGTCAAAAATTTTGAAAATCTCATTTTTTTCATCCATATTTTGATTCCTGAAAATTTGAGCAAAATCAATGATGCCAATTTTTTTAAATTAGTCGAAAAGTAAATATATTTTTGTTTTGTTTTAAAATGTAATTTATTCATAGCTTAAATAAATTATGAATTTATTGCAATTAAAGAGCTTGAAAAAATAAAGCCACACACAATTAATTACTTTTAAGCTATAATAATTTTAAAGTATTAATAATATTAATAAACAACTGTTATGTGTAATCAAAGTAAGTTTTAAAGAGTCAAAATGCACAGCATCAGATGTGTTTGTTGCTTCCACATTAATTTTTATAACACGATTTTGGATGTGCTGCCATCTTACAGAAAGAAAGTAAACTAATTTAATTATTAAAATGAATAACATTAATTTATTTTATTATTTATACTTAACGTATATGTAGTGGTTACATTTTGGGGTTAATATTTAAATATTATCATACATTGTAATAATTAAAGCAATATGTCATTAAATGATAATAAATATCACAATATTTACAACTGACAGTTGTGGTTAATATTTACAGTGTATTTAATCACATGCAAATCAAAACAATCTGGCTACTAACGTGTTAGTTGACAGCTAAGATTAGTAGGTTTTTAAATATTACTATGCATTATATTATAAAATTGTCTTATTATAACCCGTATGACTTATTCATAAAATAAACTTGCTCATATGCTTGAGTTAAATGAGATGCACTAATCCTAAAGATAACATTCTTTTTAGTAAATTTATTTATTAAAAAAACTTAAAATAGATAATAGTCAAAATCCAAAAATTAATAAATATGAAATCAATGTTTTTTTACATAAATTGTAAATAGTTTTAAAAACATGTATCACGTTAAGTAAGAATTAGTTGTAATGTTTACTAATTATTAAAACGTTTTATGATTATATAATAAATAGCATATAATATAAAATTGATAATAATTTATATTATTTAATCTAAGAAATATTATATACAATTTAAAGAATCGTGACTAAAACCTCTTTCAACACGTTCAGTCTCCAATATCTCTTGTTTAAAAATATCCGACTATAAAGAACAATATTGCATAAGGCAAAACCAACTACTATATAATACCACAGCCTCTTATTGATTAGAGAGTAAATCATTTTGCACATACAAATAGTCTCATAAAACGTTCGCTCTTATTACGTTAGCAAACTTTTTTTTTCTAGCACAACGTTAATGTATCTTATATAAGATTAAATTGATCTTTATTGGACAATTTCCTTATCCGCGTCTTATTTTAACAGTTTCAATATTGCATTCATCATTTACACGTATCGATTAAATGTGTATTATGGGAATTTAAACGCGTTTACCAGAAAATATGTCCTATACAGAAATTATAGAAAAAACAGACATTCTTAAGAGATTGGAAAATTGGAATGGCCAATGAATGTTGTATAAGGAAAATTAAACCTTGCAATAATTGCAATTGTGAGTACATATAAAGATTATTTAATTGTTGTTTAGAGTTATTATTTCGGTTAATTAAAAAATAAAAACATTCCATTTATTTTTGATGAATGTTAGGTATTCTTCAAATTCTGTTCATATTATGAGTATTTAAGACATGTATATGTACATTCGCTCTATAATCAACAGACCTGCGGGTAAAATATAAAATTACAGTCATTCCGAGAATATTAATAACAAATACTAAATAATAGAGAAATAATCAATCTGCGTCGGGAGCATCGACCGAGAAATATTTACAGGTTAACAATTTCATATATAAATAATAAAAACAAACATAAAACTGAGAAGAATCAATAAAAATGATATCGTTCATTTTTTATTGGAATTCCACGCATTCCCTCTTAGATTTCTTCATTTCTCATGATTACCACCAAATGATGATAAATTTATCTGGTAACCTTTGTTAAAATTTATTATTACGATTCCGTTACAACATTGGTGAGCTAACGATACGGCAATAAAATCAAATTATTTGGCATTTCGCATTCAATCGAATTATAATTATATCTTAAGGCCATTTTTTAAAACGCAAAATTTAAAGTAATAAATAATGTTTAGTGATGGGATAAGTAAAGTAAATTAAAGTACAGACACCTGTATCATAATTACTTAACAGGTGCAATACCAAAATACATGAATATATTAAAATTATAATAGTTATTGCATTTAAAATACAACACACAACAAGATGTTCCCATCAGGTGGTAGGGTTAAAGTTTATACAGAGATCATATATAATTTCATTGTTGGATGCACTTTGTGTGTAATTTAGAACCATCATGTGTGATGATAATTTGTCACTTCGTGAAAGAACATTGGATTGTGTCGTTTGTATTGGCTCGACGATTTAACGGAACTTTTTTTTTGGTGAAGGTACCGTTCAGGAATTTTGTTTGGATGGTTGAGCGAATGCCGCACCTTTTGTATATCTAACGCATTTTACGCACATTAAACGCTTTTAGTTTTCAATGTGAGTGAATGTTGGCGAGGCGGTGTATGTCAATGTTATCTGATTTATGATGAATCTTGATATCATTTTCGTAATGGTTTTTTTTTATGTATTTGGATAGCTTAAGTTATAACTTTAGTTTTATTATACGGAGGATGCCTTTGATTAATTGAACATGTATGTTAATTAGTTGTAAAATTAATGAGATTTGAGAATACATAAATTAATTTTTGCTAAATTATTTATAATACTATAATTTAATGTTTATTCTCTGAATATTAATTAATAAATGTTGGTATGTTAGTTATAAACCACTGTTTGATTATTATAGTAAATACATTTTAAATAAATATTTATATGAGTTAGATTGATAAAATAAACTTGACCAAGTGTCTTGATTTTTGAATTTTGTAAAAATACTAAACATATGTATTGATGTACAAAACTCAATCTCAGACTAAAGGCATGCTCACAAAAATACGCACGCTGATAAACTAAGGTTTTGTATTACCATCCAGGCCGTCGCGAGAAGTACGGCTGCCTGTTTGCAAAATAAATATGCCGATTTTATAGCATATAAAGTAAAGCTCACCGCAAAGTATTCAAATACAATTCCATCAGTGCTTAATATTTTTTTGCACAAAATCACATTTTTTACTTTTTGGTCTAAAAAACAGCATTTTTTGAAAACAGCATTTTTTGAAAACTCAATTCAAAATTGCTGTTTTGTTTAAATGTTAGTCTAAAACAGTATCTTTTAGTGTATTTTCTTTTTTGTAACTTTTTTTTTAAAGCATTTCCTATTAAGTATTTTGTCAAGAACATTTTTTAACACTTTTTAGTCTAAAATTGTTTTTTGTTTAATTTTTAAGCTGAAACAGTAATTTTATAAGTTTTCTGTAACTTTTTTGCACAAAATCACATTTTTTGATTACTTTTTGTTTTAATCAAAAACATCATTTTTTTAACACGTTTTAGTCCAAGTTTTCTGTATAATGTTTAGTCTTTTGTTAAGTTTTTTATAACTTGTTTGCACAAAATCACATTTTTTGATTACGTTTTGTTCAAAAATTCAGTTTTTATTAAGTTCTTATTCAGAAACTGCATTGTTTGAACACGTTATAGTAAAAAATTGCTTATTTAGTTTAATTTTTAGTCTAAAAAAGTCTTTTTTGCCCAAAATCACAATTATTATTACTTTTTGGTCTAAGAAGAAAGTCTTACTCAAAAACCGCATTGTGTTGTGTGTGTTCTGAACACTTTAATCCAAAATTGTTTATTTTTTGTTTAATTCATAGTTCAAAACAGTATTTTTTATGAGTTTCACATTTTTAATTATTTTTTGATCTAGAATGCATTTTCTGTTGAATTTTTAGTCAAAATCATGGTTTTTTAAATACTTTAGTTCAAAATTGCTTTTTTTGTTTAATTCTTAATTTAAAGCATTATTTTTGCTAAACTATTTTTAACTTTCTAGCACATTATTTAATTATTTTTGGTCTAAAAAGCATTTTTTATTAAATTTGTAATCAAAAACAACGTTTTCTAAAAATTTAATCTAAAATTGCTTCTTTTGATTAATTTTGATTTCAAAACAGTATTTTCTGTTGAGTTTTCTTTAACTTTCTTTTAAAATCACATTGTTTTATTATTTTTTGGTCTAAAAAGCATGTTATATAAGGTTTTTAGTCAGAAATGTTATTTTCTGTACATCTTTTTAAATTGTTTTTTTTTTATTGAAGTGGTCTAACGTCTCTGCACTGCAATTTCTTTTTTCTATTGTGCACCTTTGATTGTTACTTTTTTGGTAGATGCATTACTATAGTTATCAAAATCAGGTTCAAGTCTATTAAGCATTTTTGTGTTTTTTATTTAAGGTTAACTTCATTTTCTTCTTGTTAGCAATTAAGAACTAAGTCTTGTTATCTGCCTTCTAGTCTTCTATTGACGTCCAGCTCTCCATCTATCTTTTAGGTAGTCTGCCTAAAGGTTTTTTACTTTGGGATCTTTGGTCTATATTTCTTTTGGCAATTCTGTTATAGTTCATTCTATCCACATGGTTCTTTATTGCTATCTTTGTGATTTGGCCAATCTAGCTATTTTTTCAGTATCTAGTTCTTCTTTGATAGCGCTGCTTCCAATTTTATTACGTAGTTTATTGTTTTAAAACTTTTTATTTCTGTGCTCTTTATTAGTCATTTAATTTTAAATGTTTCTGCATTGGTTTTAGCGGCGTAGGTTAAGATCGACCGCACACAAGTTTTATAGATTTGAACTTTGCCCTGTTACCTTCTATTCTCTAATCCTTTGGAATACAAATTACCAAATGTGCTTCTAATGTTCGACTAAAAAACATTAAACGAGAAACTAACAACTTAGTCTAACCACCATTGAGCCAGAAATCTATCTACAACAAAACAAGTCTAAAATGGCAGAAATAATATTTTGATAAAGCGACTATCTCATCAAATTTACAAATTTTTTTATAAATAATTTTAACTCAATAATCAATTCAAATACATTTTTGGCCGCTTTATTCATTTGGCCGCCCGTGTGCACCGCACACACCGCACAATATGTTGCGACGGCCCTGTTACCATCTCCTGATTAAAACGAAAGTCACGCATTATACTGCTAAAATTTTCCAAAGCCTTTGCTATGATATAAGTTATTTTAGTTCCACACCTACATCGTTCTTCCCTTTAACATAATAATGTAAAAAAATCTTTATGATCTCGCCAAGTACATATAAAATCATCTTAAAACTCTTACAGCATATAGAACAATACAATAGACGTTTTTGTTTCAAAAATATAACTATCTTTTGCAATTTGTATATACCAACCTCAACAAAATTTCCAATGTACGAATTTTAATACAGTGGCGTAAGAGTAAAATTAAATTAACAATATTACAGCAAATCGCAATTAAATTTCATTACTGTTTTACAATGGAAAACACAATCTAGGGCCCTAGGGTCGCTGCAAATGATTTTCTCGCCCTAAGGCCGCAATGCATCACTTTCCGATTCATAATACAAACAAAAAACGATTTTTCAGAATACGCAAGCAAAAAAATTATTTATTTCTTTTATATAAAAAAATATAGCACTCCGTAATATAAGTAAACGGTAAAAACAATATTTTCTTCCTAGTCAGATTAATTGTTTCTTATGATGATGTTTCTGTTAAACCCTTTTGTTTACTTTTTTAACAGATTTCTCTCATTTTATTCAGTATTGTTTAAAATTAAAATATGGTTCCATATACCACCTACCCTGCCAGAGCTATTGCTCTTATTCAAGCAGTCACAGTATTACTCTGCTGAAAAACTTAATGTTTAAAAATGTAGTGTGCAGAGTGCTATAGAACAGCTTTTCAGAACAAGAGAATACTCCAGAAGAGGTAGCTCAGGCAAACAAAGATGCACAACGTCTCAGGATAACAATTTCTTGACCTTATAAATCTTGAGATAAAAAAACTATTACAGGAAATGTAATAATTTATTAATAAAACAACTTTAAGGAGAAGGTTAAAGAAATTCACCAAAAAACATTGACTGGATAGAGCACCTTCGCGAACATCAAAACTAGAAAATTAAAGAATGAAGCTGAATAAAATTTGTCTTATGTGCCCAGATAACTATTATAGAATATAGAGAAAATAAAGATAAAAGTTTGTATTGTGCAATATTTTGTCAAGACTCAATTTTGATAGTGACTCGGTAATAGTATAAGGTGGCATTAGTCTAGAAGCTCGCACCAAATCTCAGCCATCCACTCCTGGATGTAGGCCTCCTCCAAAAATTTTCAAGTCTTCCTATTTGCTGCAGTTTGAATCCAGTTTTTTCCTGCAATATTTTGAATATCATCTCGCCATATTCTCTGAGGTCTGCCAGCACTTCGTTTAGTCTCTCTCGGATGCCAAGTTGTAATCCTCATTGTCCACCTATCCGGGTCT
Organism: Tachinus rufipes; assembly: GCA_963932245.1. Taxonomy (NCBI): domain Eukaryota; kingdom Metazoa; phylum Arthropoda; class Insecta; order Coleoptera; family Staphylinidae; genus Tachinus; species Tachinus rufipes. Next base: position 87,964,813 of record OZ010743.1, read on the forward strand.
TACTTTGCTATGTGGCCAACCCATCGCTACCCTAATAAGTACCTCTGTCACACCAGTTCTTCTTCAAATTTTTTCATTCCAAACTTTGTCCCTCAAAGTAACTCCGAGCATAGAACTCTCCATTACTCTCTTTGTGGTAGACATTGTCTCGAGGCCGTAAGTGAGCACTAGCATCACGCAAGATTCAAACACCTTCCTTTTGAGGTTTATTGGAAACTCCTTGGATTTGAGGATATGGCTTAATTTACCAAAAGCCGCCCAAGAAAGACCTATATCTTTTTGAGATTTCGGAAATCTGATTTTCTTTACCGAGTTGAATTTTATGGCCAAGATAAACGTATGTAGATACTTGTTCAATGAATTGATTATTAATTGTTACCTGAATATTTCCTGGGCTCATGACTTTGGATTTTGACAGGTTCATTTCAAGTCAATTTTTACTAACTCTTGATAGAATTCCCGAAGCATGCTCTTAAATTCTTTTGTAGTGCTGCCGATAACAACAATATCGTCTGCAAATCGCAAATGATTGAGGCGTACTCCGTCGATATTAATTCCCTTTTTAAGCCAGTTTAAGATTTTGAAGAAAAAATTGTATCTCCTTTCCGCGCTCCTCTTTTATTGGGATATTATCTGTCTTGAGTCGATTCTCGCATTGTCTAGAGATGTAGGCAATGCCAAAAAGAATCTAAATTGTAATTCAAACTCAGGAAACAACAATCAACCTGACTTTTTGTAAGTTGTTGTCGATTTTTAATTTAATGTACTTCATTACAATTTTTGTTATAAAATAAACAAAATATATAGTACAATAGTAGTACTACATTAACGTTAAAAATCCACATTTGCCACAAAAAATGAAAATTTTAACAAACTGATGAGCTAAACAAGTCAATAAGACATAAAACAAAGCAAAAAGCAAACTACCAAAAAAAAGTAAAAAGACTCCTTCGAAATCCCAAAACCACAACTATCAATTGAAACACCGTGCCTCCAGCTGTGTGTATAGACACCATAAAACAAATAACAAAGAATGGTCATGGGCAAGCAAAAATTTGTTCAATCCAAGCAGTGACTTATACATGCACAACAAACCAGTTTTCAAAAATAGCTAAACATACTAATTACTATTATCATGATTACAATAAATTCAGACACTTTTAGGCCTCAGTAAAAAACAGATTCTTTTCAGACACCTTCACAACTAATATTTTTTTCCAAAAAAACATTTTTTTTTTTTGTAAATTACTTCATAATCAAACCAGAAGGTTAATATTCTCTATCTAATATTAAAAAAAAATCACTTCTAAAATAATTTGTTTTATAATCAAACTACTTAAGCCCAACTATTTTCCCATATTGCCGTAACATGGTTCATAGTTATTGTTTGTTACGTAGTAAAACTACTCCAAATATTTCCAAAAGGTTATTGCTTCCAACTTTGATACTACTGGTAAAATGTACACTAATGGCTTCTAACTACAGATATTGATATAAAGATCATAGTCGCAAACACTGTTTCTAGTGACAGTCAATTTGATAGGTGACAGCTAATTTCTGCTCAGTGTGTTTTGCCATTTCATTATAAATAGACTTACGCTAGAACAAATTGTGCAAATTTACTTCTAAAGTCGTGGTTTAGTTCAAAAAACTTACCGTGCACTACGTCCATTTTACGATCGACATAATCGTCTATCCAAGTAAGTTATTTGGAAAACCATGGATCGTTTTCGCACTACGCATACTCTGATTGATAATGTGCATCCGCAGTGACGTCGTACAGTGCGCACCAGAGAAGTTGTTGCAACACTACGTTAAGGAGAACCAGAATGAGTCGATTCGCCATCGTGCACAGCAATTGGAACTGTGTCCATTCACCTTATAAGATTTTGCAAAAAAATCTCGGTTTACAAGCTTACAAGATACAGCTCGTGCAAGAGCTGAAGCCGCGTGACCATTATATGCGTCGTACGTTCGGAGAATGAGTCGAAAACAAGATTGTTCTTCATCTTCATTTTCACCAAAAAAAATTGTTCAGCGATAAGGCTTATTTTTGGCTCAATAGCTACGTAAACAAACAAAATTGCCGGATTTGAAGCAAGAAAAATCCAGAAACACACTGTTTGGTACGTGTGCTTTGTGAGCTAGTGAAATAATTGACCCATATTTCTTTAAAGATGATACCGACCAACAAGTGACAGCCAATGGAGAGCGCTATCAATCCATAATTACTGACTTTTTTGTTCCCCAGTTAAATGGCATTAATGTGGAGAAGCTTTGGTTTCAACAAGACAACGCACGACACAATCAATTTATTGCAGGAAACATTCGTTGACCACATAATCTCGCGTAACGGACCAGTGGCCACCACGGTCGTGTGATATCACACCTATGAACTACTTTCAGTGGAGATATGTAAAGTCGCTAGTGTACGCCAATAAACCAACAACGTTGGATCAGCTGAAAACCAACATTCGCCTCGTTATTTAAAAAAAATAATCAAAAATTATACTTACAGATTGTACTTCAATAGGACCAGCCACGGCGCCCTTATGCCCCAAATCTTAATTAAGCAATAATGGCATAAAATTATCTTTCCAATAAAGCCAATACGTTAACATGATTTTTATGAGTTTCATTTCAGTTCGACTTCTATAGCTCTAAAAATACACCCTTTACTAAGGGTTGATGCCCGTTTGCAATAATTTTGTGGCTTATATAGATATTCAACCAAATATTGAATAAATACGCACTTCTTGCTATGGTACTATAATCAGTATTCTTAAAGTTGATCTAGGACCTTGCGGCAATAATTCAATGTTTGATGTGTATTTTGAATTAACAATATACTTATCGTCGTAAAATGTGTGTAACACTAGGCAATGAGTATCTGCCAGTTTCCAGTTTTTAAATCAATTTTAATAAAAAACTGTATTTTTTAAGTCATTTGCTGATCAAACACCCACATGTCAATAAATAACAAAAATTTCTAGTCTTCGCAAACGTTCAAAATACTCGCCTGTAAACATGTACTAGAGTGCTTCACCAACCCACCTCAGTGTAAGTCATCAAAGAATCAGATGCTGTTCCTTTTCACTAATCTCAAAAAATACTAAATTAGATAATTTTATGACATATAAACAAAAAGGCAGACAAGGCACTACAGTTCATAATACTTGCCACTAATCTGAAATAAAATGCCCTCCACCTGCATCAAGAGATTGAATATTCCTCTTTTGCTCTTTTGCGCAAACGTTAATAGTTAATAAGTTTGAAGGTAATATCTGATCCCTATACAAAACTTAACTTTTCTCCGCGTCTAGTGAGAATGATAGCCTCATATCTAAACAGCAGAACGCTGGCGGTAAAACTCAAAAAGCACATATCTTCTACTCATGAGATAACGGCTTGGGTCCCTCAAGGCTCCATTCTCTCTCCGCTGTTATTCAACCTCTACTTTGCTGACATGCCTTCAGGAGCATAGCACGGCATCAGAATAACACAATTTGCTGATGATACAGCACTTTTATACTCTTCAAGGTAGCCTATGATGGTCACTTTAAAGCTTTAAAAGGCCACAGACAACCTCAAAGAATGGTTAGACAAGTGGCAAGTCACAATTAACCCAGAAAAAAGCAAAGCTGTACTCTCACACGGCGGCAAATCACACCTGATGCAAACATCTTTCTGAACAACGTTCCCATACCGTGGTCCAATACTGCTAAGTATCTGAAGGTTATTTTAGACAAGGGACTCAAGTACACTCAACTCCACGTGCAGTCCATTCTCAATAAAACCAAAATTGCAGAAACACGGCTCTACACATCTATACTCAGACCTATGCTCACTTACGCGTCTCCAATCTGGGGAACTGCAGTTAGCTGTCATCTTAACAGGCTAGAAGTCTTTCAAAACAACACTCTGAAGATTTTTCACAGAGCTCCATATTCGAAACAGAAAGATTCAGGCAGATCTCGGGTTACGCCCGCTGCGTCAACTTCAATAATCTCGCAAATTATCCCAACCCTGGTCTAGTTTGACTTGCCAAACCAGACAGGAAAAACTTCTTCTAAAAACGACCAGTAAACCAAGTAACCGCACCCTAACTTACTAACCAACTAACCAACAAAAACCAATATCGCATATTCTAAGCCATCTACAAACTACTCAATCTTTTAAAAAGAAGGTACATGAACCGTAAAGTCTCAAACTTCCAAAGGCACTCACTATTTGGCGGCTTTTAGTCAGTAGGCGTTTCAATCTGTAAGGAAATGAATCCGACACTTGCCTGTTTTTTAGAAGAATTTACAGCTCAGCCCGCAAAAAAAATCCTTAATAACAAACAACCAAACAGGTGCATATGACAGTCAGTGTCTAAATACACGCCTGTAATCTTGTAGTAGAGTGAAACCCGCCCACCAGCCCTTATCTTCAAAAAATCGAATATTTATTAATGAAGCTATTGCATTTGTAATCAAGCTTGCGTTGTGTGATCAAGCCTTACAACAAAAATAACATCCTGAGAATGACCAAGTGTACATTCAACCAATACCGAAAGTATGTTAATAAATCTGAAATCTGATGCGTTATTAAGACCTCCAGCATAAACAACTATAAACTGTTAGCTTTGTATAAGTTGTTTATCTCCCTTCAATTTGAATAAAAAAGGAGATCTTTAAACTTTTAATGTACAAAACCTGCAAGTGTCGCACAAGGTTTGGTTTGGTTTCAGCAACACAAAAAAATTTTGGGCTGTTTATACAACACATTTTGATCTGTTTGAATTAACTGATATCGCCCAAGTTGTTAACACCGAGTAAACTTTTCAACGTTTCATAAACGGATATGCATTTATATACAGGCTTTAGCCACAATTCTGGATTCTGGATTTAAAGTTGGGGAGCAACCCAAATAGCCTCATAAAGCTCTTTGTACCTCCTCTAGTGATGACTTCACTCCGTTGTCCTGGCATTCAACCACCCAATGTAACATTGTATGCAATTATAAAGCTTGAAAGGGTCTCCCTTATACTAGCCATGTCAAGCCAGCAATTCCCCAACATGGACTGTATATCAAATGAATAGGCCGGGTAAGTACATAGCACGTGCTTAATCATCTGGTCGCCCATTTTACAACCTCTACACGTTAGACTGTCTCCAATACCAATGGCGTGAATGTGTTTTTTAGTTGGAAGTGTCTTGTTATAGTTTGCTAGACAAACGTTTTACCCTTCATCAATAATAATTTGAGTTTTGCTATGTATACAGAGATATCTATAATATTATTGAAATACTTTCATCAGCAGATAAATCACAAAACAAACAAAAACCGCTTCAAATTATTTCTTGCCCAGACAATTGTGGCATCTAAATCAAAAGAATTCAAAGTCGAAAATAAGTCTACCACTTCGAGAAAGTCTTTTCATAATGTCGTCAAAAAACTTTATGACAAAAAGGCATGTTGAAAGTGGTTTGTTTGCTTTAAAGTTAGTAATACTAATTTAAATAATTATTTAAGAAAATATATATCTTAATGTTCAGGCTTTTCTAGCTGCAGTGAGGTAAAACGAAAGTTGCATTACTGAAATACTAGCTGTGAATTTAACATAATAACACAATCAGTCAACTATTGTTAGTCCCCTCAGAAAACTAATCATGGTATAAAAATTGACCAGGGACCCTCACAAGTTCTCAGACAACAAGGTCTACTGAGTCCGATTGTTAACTGATTTATTTCTGACCAAAATGAGCAAAATTCAAAAACGGTGGATATTTAATAATGCATCAACCTAAAAGTAATATTTATTATTATTGTCCTTCTAGTAGTAGTAATAGTTATAATTAAACATATAAGATTCATTACTAATGATTTTAACACTACAGTAAACCAAACAATTTATTTTCATAGAAATAATCTTTCCAACAAATACACATGCGGTATTACTTAGTATACAAATATTAAGCAAAGAATGTTATATAACATTTTAATAAATAACTTTATAGATTTTAGTTTAAAATTCTATTATCAACATCATGTATTTACATTATATTCAATCTCAGTACTCATGACATACAATATCAACCGCTATCAATCTGAGTTATTGATTTAGTATTATTACATAAATATATAAGTATTGTAGACAATGGACTAAAATGATTTGCTGCTAGTAATGGCAGTAGACTATATTATATTATTTATATATTATAGAAATTATTCAATATATTAAACATATAGACTGTGTTATTATCCAAATTTTATTAAACTCTTAAAACAAATTTTGTCCGGATAGTAAATGTAGTTTATTTTTTTAAATGCCAGGATACAAGAATATATTAAATTTTATTACATTTGTACTATAGTTTGTAAAAATTATCCTGCAAATATAACAAAAATAAAAATATTATAATTCATACTACGAGGCAAAGACCAATAAAAATCTTAAAAATGTTGTCAAATATTTTTTTTTGGGATATAAAAAAAACACTATTTTCGAAATAATTCCTATTATATTTTATGCTTACATACTCAAACAAAACTAATATTTTCGTTTTGTGCACCACCACTCATACACCGCCTGAATAAATCACTTCAATATAAGTCTTTCTCTAATTTTTCTTCTAACATTTATACTATATTCAAGCCATAAATGCAGTATGCAGGAGTGAACAAATTTATATAATTTAATGTTGAAGCCAACAATCTGAGACCCGCAGCATAAAAGCCCATCACTTTAGTAAAAAACCAAAAGTTACTGAAACAAAATTAATATTCATAGAAAATTATTAGTATGAGTATTAGAATGCTACTAAAAAGTTAAAAATAAAAACCTAAAAAAGTGAAATGAATAGAACATACTTCAAATATATTGGATTCAAATTAAAAACTATTAAAAATATTTAATAAATTTGAAATAACAACGAATACTAATAAATCATATTTGTGCAATTGTAAAATAAACAAAATTTATAAAAAATACTGATTAGTTAAAATACGTTAGCATTCAAACAAATATTACTTTTATTTCAATTAATCATTAACTAATTATTATTAAACATTGACGAAATTTAAATATTATAATTATCAATATTATGTATGAGAAGTTTGTTGTGTAGAGATGTTGCGCAATAATATATAGATTAATGCATTTGCATTACATGTATGATGTTTATAAATTATACAAGATTTTAATCTTAGATAGCAAGAATATGATTAACATAGATCAATAGTGATAGATCCTACATCGAAGCCAATTATAATTTCTATTTATTTCAAGTAAGCAATTAATTCAATTATTTTATTTAAGAATATAATTTACGTATACTTAAAATATATTAATGAGATCGGCAAAAGTTTAAAGATAAATATGTGGTATTACTAAACGGAGATACTGACATTTTATAAAAGCAGATGAATGAAACATATAATTGATGGTTGTGACCTCTACTACGTGATAATTCATGTTAATGAAATAATAAAGCAATTTACTATATTTTTAATCACAAATTTATTCTTCCAAATACATTACTAGTTTCGGCTTTCATATAACTTAATTCATCTGTAGAAGGCTTTAGTAAAGCCAAAACTAGTAATGTATTCGTAAGAATAAATTTATGATAAAAACATAGTAAATTGATTTATTATTTCATGAATGAAATATAATTTACACACAATACTAAAAAAAGCCCTCAAAAACCTAACCAAGTAATTTAGTTTTCAAAATTGGATTGAGACAAGAACAGGATTCTCCATATTAGACTACCCATTTTGATATGCAATTTAAATGTAAACAAAGTAAGTGATTATTTTTTTCTGTAGTAAGCCACTAAGTAAGGTTTGCAATTATATTTTTATCTCAAAACAATTAAACAACAGCACTACCTAAACTAAAAACAGTTGTGCAGGAGTATGGATTATTCAGTGCAACAAGATGTGTTTTCTGTAAAAATCTACATTAAAACTGGTTCAGTAGAAGAAGTTCTTCGTGCATTTCGACAGCAGTTTAGTAACAATAACAGAGGTCAAAATGCTTATTTAAAGAACATTAAAAAACCTAGACGTGGAAGAACGTTTCGTACGTCAGCAAATATTGAATAAGTGAGAGCTGCGTTTACAAGAATTCCAAACAGCTCTTCTAATCGGTAATCACTTGCTCTAGAAATCTCCAAAAGACGTCTTCACAGAATCCTTTATTACAATTTGAAATTTCATTCTTACAAATACCAAATACACAGCATCTTAACAATCAAGATAAGGAAACAAAGTTAATTTAAAAAATAAATAAATAAATCGGTATCAAACATCAATTGAAACACAATTTGCAAATGTTAACAAACAACTAAATATTAGATATTGGGAAGCTAAATATCAAATCAAATTAGTCACAAAACAACTCCATAGTCCTAAAATCGTTGTTTGGTGTGGGGTAAATTCGAATAGAAGCATTGATCTTTATTTTTTTGAATTCCAAGCGCAACAATAAACGTTTCTTACTTTACTATATGATGCCATGTTATTCAAATAAGATGGAGCAACAGCGCATGTAACCAAAAACTCCATAAATATTCTTGCAAAATGGCCCTATAACTTCTCAATTTGAAAATTAGTTGTACATACATGTTATACTCAACAGAATTTTTTTTGTCAAATAACAAAACAAGTAGTTTATTGTAGGGTATATTTCTGTTAGAGTCAACAGTTCTTCTATAAATGTATTAAATAGTTATTGACAATGTAACATTTAACTGTTTAAAGTACATTTCACATAATACATCCTAATCAAAGCAGTCACCTACATTAAAAAAATTTATTTATCAGAGAAATAATCAGATATGCCTCATAAACTTATGTTAAACTGTAAATTTATAATTCAGCACATAATAAAAAATAAAATAAATCTTGAATAGATATGAATCAATTTATCAAAACTAAACAAAAAACTGTAGATCAAAGATTTTCCAACAATATATAATTAAAATGAAAAAAATTGTTAAACTGTGTAAAAACCAAAAACTTGATCAATCAGGTAGAGCAAGTAAAGCAATAATTAACATTTTTACTCGGCGGCCAGACAACGCCAATAATGATTTTGGCAGTTCGGGCTCTTAGAAGTCTACAGTTTAGGTCATCATGAATGTATTTCCTAACCCATTTGAACTGCTTGCACAAATATTTGTCTTCAAAATAAGATATTCTATTTTCTCAATACACTTCCACCAATCTTTCGTAGATCTTCCTTCATTTGATAAAAACTTCATGACGCTTTTCTGGGGTTGCAAATCATTTTACTTTAAACTTATTTGAATATAAAAAAATGGAATCGATTGATTACATTCGAGCTCTTGTGAAAGCAACACGTACTTGGCTAATCAATTGTTTGACTGTAATTTTTTTAATAAATAAAAAATCATTAGTTTTGTTTTTGGATTGTGTTTATTTGATGTCTACATTTTTTTTTCAGTTTTCCGCTGCCAAAATTGATGACCATACAGGCTCTATTTATGGCATTTTCCATCACTCTTGCCAGAACTTCCGGCAATAGGTTCCCGCTTTTCTAACAAATATTCGCTTAGAGGGCTTCAAGAGTCCAAGGCTTTTTGACATAGACTCGTGACTTCAAGCAACCCCACAAAAAAAGTCTAGAACGGTTAAATCGGGCAATCTTACCGACCAATAAAAATCACCAAAACAAGAGAATTGGCGACCCAAAAATGCAGCACTCAGAATTTCGGTTGTAGGTCGTGCAGTATACTTAAACACCACACTATACAGTAACTTTAAGCGGGTGTAATGGCTCTTCGTGTGTTAAACGCGTATTTTCGTTACCCCCAGAAGCAATAAATCTGCTTATTCACGTATCCACAGAGATAAAAATAGGCCTCGTCGCTCATGATGATTTTCAATAAAAAGTTGTCTTCCTCGTGCTCGAGATTCAGGATAGCTTGAGCAAAGGTTACACGCGCTTGACGGTCAACGACTAGCAGCTGATGCACTGTTTGCACTTTGTAAAAAAAACATCTTCAAATCTTTCACAAAAATTCTCTGTAAAGACCGTAATATTCTCAGCAGAACGGCTGCTCCAGGGCCGCCCAGACCTGACAGCATCTCGTGATGACCCACACTCTTCTAGGCGAGCAGCTAAACGTATTGTTTGCCCAGTTGGTGTCTTACAACCGGGAAATCTACGTTTAAATTCACGCTGCGTCAACACCACCGACAAATTATTACGCAAAAAAATCAAAACAATTATTCCGCGTTCTTGAAGAGTATAGCAACTCATGTCTTATTGACGTGTATTTGTATCTGTTTACTTCACAAATGTCAAAGCAGAACTGACATTTACCGCCATTTGCAAAAATTATAGATCCGATAGGGTGATGACTTTTGAGCCACCTAGTATTAGTCAACTCACAAATAAAGTGCTTTGCTGCGAGCTGCACCAGCTACCCCGCAAGATCCGTTCAATGTTAATTAATTCAATTAAGTTATTTAATTGATTAATTTATTAATCAATTAAATATCAAAATTTGCAACGCCAATGATAATCCTGATAAAAAAACTGACTATACCTCAGCTTGTTAGGTTTATAAAGACCATTTCCAAAGCAGTAAGCGCCCTCCAAATACATCTAGAATCCGTCTCTTCTGAAATAGAAATCAATGCAAAAACCTCATGCCAAACTTCACAAACACGTCTAAAATGTGTATTTTCTTCCAGCTCAATCTAACATACCCAAAAGCAAAGTAGATGACCAACGATGAAATAATCATATCTGACAACCAAGAAAAAAACGGCATCGGTCAAACTCAGCCATCCAATTTCCTTCATTGCCAACCAAGCAAAACCCGCCAGCATCACAATTTTCCACAAATCCTACGGCGGGCTTTTCTGGATCTCCAGCCAAACATGTCAAGAATACTAATAACCTTAAAGAATCAACCACTACTGCGACCCCAAGAACGCAACTGCCACCTTGCTACCTACACAAAATACCTAAAGCAAACCAAAAGTTATCCGTAAGTTTAAGCTCAAAGAATAGCAATCATTAAAAATAGTGCTTTGCAACATACCGGAACATATCTCCGAACAAGGATGTAAAACCTAACTCAAGGATCTTAACTATACCCGACAGCTACCTGCAAACAAAACAAAGAGACTTCTACTCCCCCCAAGTGTACAAACTGCAACTTAAAGCATACAGACAATTTACGAAAAAGCCCAAGCACATTAAGCTTCTTCAAAAAAGCACGCGCTCGCCAAGACCAACACCGCTCGACACAGAACTATACTACCCAAAACCGATCCTACTCCTCTACAGTCGATTCAAACACATAACCAGACCAATCTTATAATCACATATACCTCAGATCACCAAACAGCACAAACCGCCCTTCACTAATAAATCAAATATTTGACGACCTGGCGTGCAACAAAGACAACAACAAAAAAAAATCTTTTCCGTAGTGATCGCTTCCCTGGCAACCTACCAGCAACATTACCAATAGCCGTCCAACTGCTACTAAAATTCCAGAAGCAAGATGTTAACTACATAGATCATTACGATTAATCTGTCACACACTCGAGTGGCGTACAAAACGTATCAAATTCGACAAATAAAACCACACTCGTTAAAACATTGAAGACAAAATTTAAGCAGTCTGTGAACATTGATCTTACATATTTGTGGAACATAAATTTCAAAAAGTAATAAATGCCTATTCCATGTATTGATAGTTCAATTAACAAATCTCTCTTCTTAAAAGTTTGGGTCCTCTGAACTCTCTAAACTGTCAGTGAATATCTGTCAAAAGTATCTAAGTCATTAATCAATTTTGAAATAAAAATGAATAGATAGTGTAGTTTCAGATGCTTTTCTCCATACTCAAGTAAAAAACTTAAGATATTCTAGTATTACAGATACTTTCAAAGCTATGTCAACAATATAGTCGTTCCAGAGGAGATTATGTAACATTGTAATTCCTAAAAGACAAATTAAAGAAAATTTATATATATGTTCGTTAATTAGTTTTACATTTGATACTCAAGATACCCGAGAGTCAATTTTAAAACAGTAAAAAATCATTTTTTTTTATTGACTTAGTTGAAAGGTTCTTTTGAGGATCATTGTTTATTAATGCTACAATATAGAATATATATAATATACAATCTCTTATACCGTTATATGTCAAAGTATCGCGCACACCGAACCACAGAGAAGACATGTGTATGTTTGGTTTCTGTTATACTTGCCAATATGGTCTTTGGAAATTGTGAAGTATAAAGAGTGCTATCACTTGTAAAACTATACATAGGACTTACAAATTCTAACTTACTCACAAACTCTAACCTATAGATTATACGACAAATAGAGTTTTCTAATTAGTTCATTAATCATCAACAAGTTAAATACGTTTTTATTTAATAAAATCATCTTCAGCAATAAGACCTATTTTCATGTTGATAGCGTAGCTGTTTGGTAAATTTTATGCTAAAAATATAATAAGACCAATTTTTTCAAAGCTGCCGGAAATGAACAGTCAATTGCAAACGGTATCAAAAAACAAATACACAGAACCATGTAGTTTCTACAGCACTGTGCCACTTCCCACAAATCACACAATGGAATTATTGCACAAGACTTTCCCAAGTCGTGTAATCTCCGGTTTAGACAAATAGATTTGATCGTCTATGTCAACCTAAGCTTTAAAAAAAAGATAGATGCTGTACCATTAAAATCCAAGCACAAGTTAAGCCAAACCGTGATTGAAAATTTTGTCAAAAGAACGCAAATGTGCCAACAAATCACATACATCAGTGAATATAACACGAACTATTAAGTAAATCTTAGAATTACTACTGAAATCAGTTCTTTTCTTGATATTGATTTTGCCATGATATAGAGCAGTATTTCTCAAACTACCGTCCACGGTTGATTTGCGTTCTCAAAATTACGAGGTTAACATCTACGGCCCCGATCAGATGGCGATGGTTGTCCTTGTCGGTTAAATAAAAAAAGACTTATATTTTCTATTTAAAAATTAAGGTGGCATGAACGAAGCAAAGGCGGTAGACACCAAAGTGCTGCAAATGTTTTTTTGCCTGTAGTGCTTACTATTTTATGACTGTCAATATAAATAAAATTTAAAAAAGAACTATTGTCACCCTAGTGCCGCATAATATCTTTTTTCGATCCAAAATACAAGCAAACTATTTTTCAAAGTAAATAGGCAACAGCATAATGTTTTTTAGAAAAATCATTTTCAAAATGCTGAATAGATATAATAACAAATCTTACGAATCTAAGTAAAGTTAATAACTGGGTCCACGACCTACGACTAACTTAAATTGCGACTGGGTGGTTGTGTCGGCGTACTGGATAAGTTTGAGAACCACTGCATAAAAAACTTTAAATTTGACTTTTATGTGAAAAATACGGGACTCAAATTCAAATAACATATTTTGGTTTTAATCTAAATTTGTCCAATTCAAAGTATTTTGTATTAAAAAAATGAGCTTGTTCCTGATTTCTAAAATAAATGTCTCAAGTCATTTTACATTTAAAACTGGTAACTTTTTGGTCCCATTATTAATATAAATTTTATCTCAACAAACTTAGAGGTGCCTCTTTATAATTTAGTCAATTTATTATATTAAAATGTGTGTATATTAGAAATATTATTTTATATTTGCATACAGTTTCCATCCAAAAAAACACAGATATATAAAGTAGTATTTAATAGAATAATTTCATTTCCTGGAATTATAAATACCTGAACATTTCAAGCGTACACTAAAAACAGATCTGACCTGACTCACACATAAACAGAATCAATATTATAAAAATAATTCTTTCAGGCATGACAGAAACAACATAATAAATAATAATTTATATCGTAATAGATCAAGTGCATGATGTAAATCATGACTGAATAAACAATATAATGTTTCAAGGAAGTGGTGCTCCCAGCGCATTTGCACATGACATTAGCAAATTTAAGCTGTCACCAACTAAGTAGTTCATTAACACAGAACCCAAAGCAGGAAAAAATATGCAACCGCAACATAAAACAAAGAAATAATAATATAAGTAAAATAAAAATCGCAAACTCACCTCTTATAGTGCTGGGCATTGTAGCATATCCTTACACGAAATATAGCAAACGATAAAAATAATTCTAAATGAAAAAAACTGTTTATATTTCTATAAAATAAAATCCATACAAAATTGCACTCGGTTTAATACGCGTGATTGCACTATGATTATTGCAGAATTGTCAAAAAAATAGCACTCGCGTAATAAATTTTATATTAATAATTACGACACTGAATTTAATTAAACTATCTAATAAATAAATACTTTAAACAGGTACTCGTTAATTAAATATTTCTAGAATTTAATTAAAGCCAATTGGGATGGAATGTGGTCACTTCCTATTGATTCAGACGCTCTGTTTCTTCCTTTTAAAAGTTCCAAATTTGACGCGGTACATTTTTAAAAGTATAGCTGTCATTGTCACCAATCGCACTCCATAGTAAACGACTCACGTTCCTAAATAAAACAAAAAGAAAAAAAATGCAGCATGTTATTAATTTATAAATGATTTATATCATTGCTATAACTTGTGTTAAGTGCATTGACATCCGAGCTGTTGTATATCTGACATATGCAATTACTACACAGCTCATTACAAGATCAAGTGTATATATTACAAACTATATATTTATTTATTGCATTCCTGAACCGTTTTTTTATATATCAATCATAATTATATTTCATTAAACACATTCAGAATAGAATAATTAATGTTTGTTTTATATTTATAAGTACGCGCGACCCGAAGAAGCTCCAGATGGTCGATGAAGTAGAATAAAATTACAAAGTTTTATATTACTTTGTTTAATATCTAAACGTGCACTTTATGCTGTATGCAAGCCATTATTGCAAGTTACATAGTTGTTTTAGTTAGGTAACTATGATAGCGTTCGGTAATTGCTTATTATATGAAGCCTAAACTGGGTGGAGTTATATTGCAACTCTATACACAACTTTATATTTAAAATTAATTTATAACTTCAAAAATTATTTATTGAAAATTGATAAATTTATCAAAATAATATATAATAAATAAGTATGACATTTCTGAAAAATATATTTAATTTAATTTTTGATAATGCTATGTAAAGTTTTACTAAACAAACAGTTATTTAATACATTAAATTTCAAGTTGGATATGCTAAACGTATGAAGAATTGAACATTATGGAAGCTTACTCACATCAAATGCAAATTTACTAAACCGTTCTTAAAACATTTTCAAATATATCTCAAATAACCAGTACTTATTGTACATTATATTGACACTCCAATTAAATAGCTATAAAATTTCTGAAAAATTTATTTATTCTAATTTTTGATAATGATATGTAAAGTTTTACTAAACAAACAGTTATTTAATACATTAAATTTCAAAGTTGGATATGCTAAACGTATGAAGAATTGAACATTATGGAAGCTTACTCACATCAATTGCAAATTTACTAAACCGTTCTTACAACATTTTCAAATATATCTCAAATAACCAGTACTTATTGTACAATTGACACTCCATTTATCCCAATTAATTTTCAATTTTTTTTCTATGCAAAATTTAAAAAAGCTCAACTCTTCTTTTAGATCCTAGTTATAGCAAGGTGTTACCGTTAGGACAAAGTTATTAGTAAATAGATTCTAATAATTCGGAACTTTGTGGACAATTTAGCAGTTTGGAAAATGTTTGTTAATAAAGTTCAAAAATCCAATAAATATGGTTTTATAACCAGTTTCTTCAAATATCTCAAAGCTATAAAAGTTGAAAAAACGTGAAACAACTAAAACTGTGCAGAATGTATATAACTAAAATTATATAAAGTTATTTTAATAGCTATTGTAATGCAAAAAATTTGGTATAATAACAAAACTCTTCAAACATCTCAGTTATAAACAAAAGTTTAAATAATATTTTGGAAGTTTAGTTATCAAAATGTAGTAAACATAGTTTTAAAAGATAATTTCTTTCAAATAACTTAGATATTTAGATTTAAACAGTAAAAAAACAAAAACTAAGCTTTTCAGACCAATTTATTCAAATATTTCAAATGTCCTCTCTGAAAGTTGTGCATCAGCAGTAGTAGCTTAAAAGTTGTAACAAATTAATAATCATTATCTGTCAAAATACTTTTATTCCATATATCGCAAAAAATTGAAATTTAAGAAAAAGTAGTTACTTAAAAACCGCATATGTCATATTCCACATAATTTTACAAAATATAATATAAATATATAATTTCATAAAATTTTAATGTTTTTCATATACATACTTAAAATGTATAATAGTTTTTTTTAGTTTTTTTGACCAGTGAGATGCTAGATACACTGATGGTATGAACCTATACCCTTAAACACAACATAAAATACCTAATTTATTAAATTTTAAAGAATTTTGCGTAACGTAATTGTCATTACAATACAAAACATTTGATTTTTAAAGGTTAGTAAAAAAAAATCAATTAATTGATATAAACGTCAAATGATATTTATTTTATGGTTATGTTTTGACAAGTAAAATAACTAATCAATATAACATTTGCATTTTAATTTTATTAAATTAAATAATAATAATAAAAACGTGTCTTATAAAAACTCGTTCTTTAATATTCTATACGTACACACATACCTAGTCACCCCATTCCCTTTCGTGGTAGGCAGTAACACTGTACATTAGTCTACTTCAGTTTTTAGACCATACTTCGTACTATTTGTCTTCAAGATATTATTTTCTTAGTCACAACCCTTGCTTTCGCAAAATCCATCTGGTCATGCATGCTCTCTTATTTTTTCCACTTTAATTTTTTGTACCGCACGCATTCATCTACAACATATAACCCACTTTCACAACGTTTACCTCTGAAATTTGATCCATAGATTTGCTTTGTTACTCTATCCTGACTCATTTTCTCAACGTAAAATACTACGTGCGTACTGGTCTATCGGTCTATCTTCAAACCACATTCGTTCATTACCCACTCATTTCTAACTCTCTTCATACGAATTATTCCACACACACACTTCTTTATTGTTGAAGGAAGCAAATACTGCCATCTTCGCCTCCTTGGACAATACTACATTCTTTTAAATCATACATATACTGCTAACTTCTTTTCGCAATGTAGTTACTCGTCTCTCAATTTCTAATCTATCATTTGTCCAAAAATATACTAAACCACAGGGATATAACGCATCCCAGGCTGACACCTTGTTTTATGTTGAACCAATCGCTCAATGTACCATCTACCCTAACGCAAGCTATTTTATTGTTTTCAAACGTTCCATAATATACATCTGATTACTCAATCATTTGCTTTCTCTAGATCAACAAACGCACAGTACACTTTCTTCTTCACTGCCTTGCATTTCTCAATTACTTGTTGACGTGCTTAAATTTGGTCCATGCAAGCCCTACCTGGCATTGTTATTTCGCTCATTCATAAAGTCAATACTTTTCCTGGAATATTCAGCAAAGTAATAACACAACAATTTTTACAGTCAGTCTTACTGCCTTTACCTTTGTACAAAAAAACATTTACAACATTCTTTCAATCATTTGACACTGTCGATTTTCTAAAGCACAAATAAATTAAGCCAATCAATCTATCAATAAGTGATATTCCTTAATCCTTTAACATTTTATACGTAATCCCATCATTGTATCAGTTTTTTTTTATATGCTAATGTCTACACTTTTTTTTTAAGTTTTAAATAAAGCACATACTTTACTTTACTTTACATTACACCCACGGCTTTATTATTTTTTAACAATTTTATAGTGATGAACACTTTGTACTTAGACTATCCGCTATTTCCCGAGTCTTTCTTTTGTATGCTGTAGGATTTACACTGCCCCCATACAATTGCTCAACATATTCTGTCCAGCGCTCACTAATATTGTTTTTACCCAGGTTCTAAATGCCACAACCTTTCTCCTGCACCCCTGGTTTAGCTCTCTTCAACCAAATAAAAAAAAAAAACTTGGAAATTATTCTAAATTTTCTCCGATTCTTTAGTTCTTCACTTTTATTTACTATTTTGTTTGCATTCAGTCATTTCTCTTTGTACACATCATATATCCAACTTTTTTCAACTGTCAATTTAAAAAATTTTCTCTTTCACTGTTAACTGTTATACTATTAATTTTCTTTCGCTCATTCCTAATCAATTTACGACCAAAATCCCCTTTTGATCTAACAAAATAATGATCAATCCACATTCAGCTCCACGTACCACTTTACTATCTCTTATTAAACTTTCAATCTTTCATCATACTCCATCAAAGTTTTATACTTACTCCTATGCCATGTATACATGTAAATAAATTTGTGCTTAAAATATGTGTTTGATATGAATAATCTCTTTACGACACACAAATTCACCAACTCCTTGCCATTTTCGGTCACTCTATCATCACCATACTTTCCTAGATCTCGTTCTAATTCAACTCATTGAGTACCCTCCCAACCATTCAAATCAGGCCAAAAATTCATTCAGATTCTGCCAAAACTCAATACTCTATTTATGTACAAAAAATTGTGATGATAAAACAACAATAGTAAACAATAAGTTGTAATCAGGTATTCCCAGAATAAATTGCTTAAGAAAAAGTAATTTTATTTTCAAGATTTGATAAAAAAATTATAATTTAAATTGGTCAGAATATACTATTATTAAATTTGAACAACAACGCAACTTCAATCAGAACTATAAAAATTGTTATTAAGAAAAAAAATAACGTATAGCATAATAAAACCTCTATTTGGATGTCACTGAAATTTTATTCTCTACCGTTGCAAAAAACCAATTACTAATATAATAATTTCTTATTTAATGCGTAGAAATGCTTTTCAATCAATTGCCGCAGAAATTATATCCAAAACAATTTTGTTCGTCTAAATTGATATTATCGCTTAATATTGATCGCAATTATATTGCTTCATTATACAATTTACCACCACTAAAGCTTTGTGGCAAAAAATCAGGTCTCTTATTTGTATGTTAACTAATAGTGCTCAAACTTGACTGTCCTGAGTAATTTGTATCTGTTCCATTAGTAAACGGCTCATCAGCTAACTGTAATTATTTAAAGAATTTACACAGTTTCATAAACCGATTGATAGAGTTTGCAAATTTGCAAACTGTTTGCCAAACAATTTAAATTTGTTTTATTATCTATGTTCAAAACTCAGTTGAGTAAGTTTTGTGTGTTTTCTGTTACATTATAATTTTTATTAATAATTTTAGTCAATATTTTTTATTATTGTTTTATATTGATTGTTTTATGCATATTGAATTATGTTATCATTAACATTGTACTTTGCTGTAGATGTAAACGGTTCTAATAATGCCATGAATAATAAATGATTATTAATTTATATCTCTATCAAAACCTGAAACAGTTTATCTATACAAACCTTAATCGGAAATAAGAGTAATTCCACGATAGTTCGGACAATCGTCTCCACATCGACATCTCCGATTTTGCTAAAATTTTGTACACATGTTTGAGGTACCAAAATATGACAATTCCTAAAATTTTAGATCTCTAAGTGCAATACAGTGTAAATGGCGGCTATTTTAATGTTTTAGAAGTATTTTGTCTTCTTTTAGTTTATGTACTGTAAATAAGCAACAAATAGTCAAAAATCATATTCAAAAAGGGTTTATATTATAGGAAATTTTCCGTAGAACACAATCCCAAACTTGGTTTTCCAAAATTTCTCGCAAAAAATAGAAAAACTAACATTTCATTGAAAATGTGATATCTTTAACTCCGCTACACCTGAAGACTTCTAATTTAAATATGATACTTCAATAACATAGTGCTTTTGATCTCAAAAATATAAAATCTGAATTCGCTTGCCTTAAAACATATATTCAATA
Source organism: Tachinus rufipes (assembly GCA_963932245.1). Taxonomy (NCBI): domain Eukaryota; kingdom Metazoa; phylum Arthropoda; class Insecta; order Coleoptera; family Staphylinidae; genus Tachinus; species Tachinus rufipes. The sequence continues at coordinate 87,984,778 of OZ010743.1, forward strand.
CGAGGAAAATCCCTTAAAAGTAACCCATTTTTAGCAATTATGTGTTATATTTCACCATAAAACAAGCAAATCCAGTTTTTTTAAATTTTTGCGATCAAAAGTACTATGTTTCGAGAGTATCATAATCAAATTTCAAGTCTCCAGGTGTAGCAAAATTAAAGATATCAAATTTTCAATAAAATAGAAATTTTTTCATTTTTCGCGGAAAATTTCCTATAAGATACACCCTTCTGTATATGATTTTTGACTATTTTTGACTTATTTACAGCACAAAAACTGAAAGGAGACAAAATATTCTTAAAAAATTAAAATGGCCGCCATTTACACTGTATTGCACCTAGAAACCTAAAGTTTTAGGAATCGTCATATTTTATTATTATTTGAACAAAATCGGAGATATCAATGTGGAGACGATTGTCCAAACTCCATAAGAAAATAAACAAATCCACTTTAAAAATAGCATAACAATTTTAAAACACAAATGTTCAATGTGAATTTATATAAAAAAACATTTATACACCCCTTTCCCGCTGATTTGTGTGTGAATCTATGAATTATGATCACCAGACACACATAATACATCCTGGCATTTCGAATTTAGTAGAATACTATTTATTAGTTGAGTTGTTCTGTTGTTTCAACATGTAAGATTTTCAGGTTAATGTTTTACAGAAAAACTGCATTAAAAAGTTACTGTGACAAACCAATATAGAGTATTTAGAAAATGTCACAAAACATTATTATCGGAAGAAATTAATTTATTATTATTAGATTCATATTATAATACTCTTTATCCATTAACGTTACTTGTTGGTATTAGATAGCTAGACATTAAGTCACTAGACAACAAAAACACCAAAAACCTGTAAACCAACAAAATCTCACAAAAAAATAAAAGCCTTAAGATCTAATATACTAGAAAGTGCCAGGGAAGCCTTCGAGAACAAGAACAACAAACGCAAACAAAAAACCCAATACAATACCTTGGTTCACTAAAGAAATAAAAACATTAACCGCACAAAAAAGTGCCGCCTATCCAGTAAACAAAAGAAACGCTACACCATATGTGTACTCCAAAAAAAAAGAAATATTTGGAAAAAGAACATAGAGTGTGACTTGCATAGAGGACAAAAAAAGTATAGAACATGCTCCGTAACAGGAAGAAACCGGTAAACAAACAACACAATAAAAAACAAAATTGAAATATAAAGGCTAACCCAAGGACTAACAAAGCTATACCAGAAAGTCATAAAGCGCAAAAACATGCCAGACAAATGAAGAAAAAGCATAACCAATCCAGTATTCAAGAAATGCAACAAAAAAAAACAAAAAACTACAGAGAATTCAAACCTGACCTAACCGATAAAATAACAAACCTCACAAATCAAAATAAGTGAGGAACAACTAGGATTCCAAACAAATCTGTCTACAGTGAATGCAATATTTATCCTACGATAAATGCTTTAGAAATCTATAGAATTCAATAACCCAATGTGATAAAGATCCTACAAAGAAATCAAACCAGTAAAAAACTAATAACAAATACAAGAAAAAACATCAAAAATACCACACAATTAAGAATGAACGACGCGCTAACAGATGAGGTACCCGTGACATCAGGAATCAGACAAAGAGACAGTCTAAACCCCACATTTTTCAACATCAATATGATCCAAAATATAACAACTGTCAAGGAATCAAGAGAAGGATTTATAATGAGAAACAGCCGAGTAAAAATAATGTGCTACGCAGATGGCGCAGTGATAACAGCCAAAAACAAGGACGACCTACAACGCCTACTGTTCGCATTCAACACCACCGCAAAACAGTACAATATAAGGATATCCACAAAAAATATCCTCTGAGATGCAAACTAGTGCTTGACAACAAAATTATTGAGCAAGTCATGAGTTATAAATACAGGGTCTTTATAAATGTCTGGAATTATGTAATCACTTTAAATATGCCGCCTTTTTGAAATTGTACCAAACTATTTACTTTGTTTTGACAGCTCAACTTCAACTGTATTTACGCACACCAAATTTAACAAACGTAAATTAGATGGTTACATAATCACAAACTTTTATAATAACCCTGTACTTAAAAACACACACCTCCAGCAACCGCAAACTCACATCCAAAGAACGCATCCAGGCCAACAAAGCCGCAGCCACCTCTGGATACCTTCACGATATTATATGGCGCAACATACACATGTCAACTGAAAGTAAGATCCAAATATACAAAACATACGTACGACCAATCCTAACCTACGAGGCAAAAATCAGTGCGGAAACAGCTTAAACAAAAAGAATAATGAAAACGGAGATAAAATCACTCAGATCAATAGCAACAGAACCCGCAAAAAATGGAAGGTGCAGAATATCGTAATGGACCAGATGAAGACAACGTAATCAGAGAGATCATGTTGACAAAATTGGCGTCGAGAGACTAGCAAGATGAGCAAAACAACAAAGACTTGTTAACATCACTGGAGTAACTATAAGAGAACAAATGATACAAACAGGACGCATCATCCTAACAAAAAAAAAAACAAAAGGAAAGCTAAATTACGAAGGCACTCAGCTTTCTAAAAAATTAAAATGATTTTTAAAACTACAAGCTTTTATAAAAAAATTGTTAAAACACAAAAATACAAAGAATGTACTTAATTGAATTATAAAACAGAATAGATAACTGTATGACAACCCAATCGAGGAAGAAGAAGAAGACCGAGACCTGAATACAACAGTAGAAGAAAATGACCACTTAGGGACAATTGACAAACACCAAGTGCAACAAACAGTCAAGTTCCTAAAGAACAGAAAAGCCCCAAGAACAAATAGAATACCCAATAAATTCATCAGGTACGGAAGCGCACCCCTAGTAAAAGAGATAACTCTGCTTTTCAAAAAGATCTTACACAATCAAACTATCCCAAACAACTAGAAAACGAGCTTGACCATACCAATCTTTAAAAAAAGAAAGTAGAAAGACCCAGCCAACTATAAAGACATGACACTACTCAACTCACTCGCAAAACTATTCACGCATTTGCTGGTAGCCGCTATAAACAACATCACGCGACCCTCTCCGATTTAGCTCAAATTTTGTACACTTATTTAAGTACCCAAAATATGACTTCATGTCAAATTTCAGACCTGTAGGTCACATAGTTCGCTTCGTAGACCCAATTGAATTTTACGGCAATTTTTAAGTTCAACTTTTAACTTTATGTATCTTAATTGCATTTCAAGCTGGAAAAATTTTAGAATAGTCATAACCGATAGGAAATTTCCCAAGGAATCGAATGCAATAGTGAGATTTTTGTTATCTTGTCCCGCACGCGCAGAAAACGCAAACAAACAGTTTTTTTTCAAAAATTCATTTCTCAAAAGTTGCCACCGATTAAGACTCCAAATTTTTCAATCAAAATTTTAGCACATATTGATTAATATACAGGGTCTTAATTAATAGGGGTAACAAACTTTTAGAGTGGGTAGGGGGGTTTATTTGAGACACTTTTTAATCATAAACTTACGGGCAAACATGTTCACCCTAGAAGCTGCACGTCAAAATTTTTTTGTTTTTTTTTTTATATAATATTCGAAATGTCTCTCTTAAAAGTCTAAATAAAAAAAAAACAATAAAATATAAAAGTTATAGGCAATTAAATTGTCCATCTTTTTTGAACAGCATATCTGGATCTATCTCTAACCGTACTTATGTCATAAATTAAAGAATGATTTTTAATTTTTTTTTTTTTTTGTTAAAAATTATGTTTAAAAATCAAAAATTAAAAAAAAAATGAAATTCGAAATTAAAGGCCATTCAATTGCGCATTTTTCACCTAATAACATGTTTTAATGTAGCTCCTACCGATTGTGTGCTATTAAAGAAAAACTTCAAGCATTTTTTAATCTTACTTAAAAAAACATTAATAGAATGTTACAAATTTGACAAAATAAAAAAAATATGTATAAAACGTCATTTTAAAAGTTTTTTAAATTAAAAAAAATTATAGGTCTAAGCCATATTAAATTCGAATCATTTTAGTTTACGAGTCTAATTTTATATTCAAAATTTAAAATATAAAAAAAATATTATAATTTAAAAAATATATATACAAAGTATATTGATGTAAGGTTTTATGTAGAACCTAATTAGCAAGTACTCATTTGCTTTTTTGGGGACCCAGAGTATGCATCTGACTCAAATCTGGAAGCTAATTATACTTATTAAGTATATTAATTTTAAAAATTCAATGGTAGTGCGACAAGTGTTCTTTTGAATCTTAAGGTCTAAAATTTCTCATGGCATACTTTTTTTTGTATAAAAAACACTTTTTGAGGGTGCACACAAAAAAATTCCACAAAAAATTTAAAAACCAGTCTAATATCAAAAATTTTGATTAAAAAATGGTTTTGTGCGTTCAAGAGGCTCTAGAGCAAAAACTACCACTAGTGTGGGAAAATTTTATTTAAGCATCTTAAAGTACATACTTTTACCTACCTTTACCTAAAATTTGGAGTCATAATCGGTGGCAACTTTGAAAAAATAAATTTTTGAAAAAAAAACTGTTTTTTTGCGTTTTCTGCGCGTGCGGGACAAGCTGAAATGCAATTAAGATAAATAAAGTTAAAAGTTAAACTTAAAAATTGCCGTAAAATTCAATTGGCTCTACGAGGCAAACTATGTGACCTAGAGGTCTGAAATTTGGCATGAAGTCATATTTTGGGTACTCAAATAAGTGTACAAAATTTGAGCTAAATCGGAGAAGGTCGCGTGAAATAGACTGCTCACTTGACGTGGAATTGCCCAGCAAGGATTTCGGAGAAACCGCTCCACGACGGACGCTATCTATATCATTAGACAACTAACGGAAAAGTCGCTAGAATTCAATAAACCAGCATATGTGTGTTTCGTCGACTTAACAAAGGTATTCGACAGAATGTGAGTGAAAGACGTCATAAACATAATGCAAAAAAATGGTGTGCCCAACAAACTTATAAATCTGGTACAACAACTCAACACCCAAAACACCACAAAAATAAGATGTGATAGAAACCTCACCAAAAAAATACCCATAAAATCAAGGATTGACCAAGGAGATAGCCTTAGCCCGCTCTTATTCAACCGTAAGCAATGGGTAATTCTTCCCTCTGTAGTAAAACGACCTCCAAAAAATGCTCCATACGTTTAACCTAAGCGCCAAACACTACAATATCATAATCTCGGTCAAAAAAACAAAGTGCCAAACCACCTCAAACAACCGCGTACGATGCAAGCTTTTTATCGATGCCAAAACAATAGAGAAAATCCTAACCTTTAATTACCTGGGCATAGAAATAGCCGGATACGGTAACTTAAAGGAGGAAACGGCAGCCCAAACACGCAAAGCTGCAAGAATATCGAGATGATTGCGGAAAAAACAAATTCATAGAAACGAAAAGTAAAGTGCGCATATATAAAACATGTGTCCGGCCAATACTTACATACGCCGTCAAAACAAAGGCAAACACAGCAAAAACAAAAAAAAAAACTCAGAACAACAGAGATAAGAATCCTAAGGACAATCACAAGCAGTACACTACACGATCGGGTGCGAAGCACCAACATCAGAAAGGAATGCAACACCCAAGTCATAATCAGCTGGTCCCGACTACGCCAAAGAGAATAGAACAACAACATTACACGCATGGACAGCAGCAGACTCCCTACAATTACAAAAGACGGGAAGCCCCACGACACAAAACCACCAAGCAGACCTTCGAAGAAATGGCGGGATAGCTGGTCGTCAATATCCTAAGAGAAGCAGTCACTACAGGTCCAAAACCTTCAGAAACATTCAAACTTTTACAACAAGCAAGACTGGTATTGATAACAAATATCGCAGTAAATAAATTTTAAATTTAATTATTTAAAAAAAGTAATTGTTTACTGTAGTATTTTTTTGGTATAAAATTTCTATCAATTTTAATTTTTCTAAGCCAAAGAAAACAGCTAGAGAAAAAGGTTATTAAAACTATTCAAACAATAGAATCTCTTATCTGGAAGAAAGACCAATCACAAGTTTCAAAACAAAACAAAGAAAAATGTGATAAAACGAGAAATAAAATAACAACCTTGATTTAAAAATGCAAATAAAACTATTATTGCGGATTATTTCAAAAACATAATAATAATATAAAAATACATGAAAAACTATAAAGCGTTGAGAAGAAAAAAAAACAGTAACAGTAAAGATCTTCCATAAACTAAAAAAAAAATATCTTAACATTGCTACTAAATTTGCAGGAACATTTTCACAATAAGTAGAAGATATGCATCATGATTGGAATTTAGTTATTTCCACTCTACACATTTAATCATCCTACTTCCATACATTTTCAAACGGCAACAGATACTGATTTAAAAAACATTATAGTGAACTTAAACCACCCGGAATTAATAAAATGCTCACTAAACTTTAAAAAATAAAGTTTCTAGTTTTATCCAGCCTTTACCAGCCCCCATCAAAACCTCAATAACAAAAAGAAAAGTAAATAATTAAAAAAAAACATCAATCATTCCAATCTACAAAAGGGGCACCAAAAGTGGCCTTCTCTCCTGCATTAACAAAATTATGATGTATAACTTTTTAAAATTTAATAATATTATTGACCCAATTCAATTTGAATGTGTAGCAGAAAGGAAGACAAACGACCTTCTAGAAAAATTTGCAAACAAAGTAAACTCGCAGTTATACTCTGTTTGTATTTGTCAACTGCACCAAAGCCTTCAATACTATTAAATAATTAATATATTGAAAAAGTAGAGTATTTAAAGAACAGTTAGATGTTAGATTATTTATCTAAGCTCAAAAACTTATAAAGTAAAAGTAGGAGAGTGCTTTAGTAGTGCAAAAAAAATAAATATTGTGGTACCACAAGGCAGCGTATTAGGTCCACTTTTCAATACATTATATGTAAATGAGATCAAAAATAGCTTAACAAACTGCAAATATCTGCTGTACACTTACATTTTGTATATTGTCTATACAAAATGTGGGTGCATGTCAAAAAATTAGTTATTAACTTCAACAAAACCAAGACTATGCACATTAAATCACCGAACAACAAAGAAAATGCTATCACTAATCTTCGATTCCACTTACACAAATGTCTTAAATGCGCTAAATCATCTGCAATGACAAAAAAAAATTTAAATAAATATTTTAGTATTATAATTAATTGCCACTTTCTATGGAAACCTCAAATAGTGACTATTCTAAAATTCTACTATAAAATACGAATATAGATCAGAATCAAAAGCAATTCTAAAACTATTTAACAACTTGAAAAAATACTAAAACAAAAAAGAACGCAAAACTCAAATTCAAAACATTTTTACCAGCCTGCCGTAACATTTCGCTTAATACAATCATCTGTTAATAATGTTAGCTCTGACAATCATTTTGGCTTAGTGGCTATATATATATATATATATAGCAATTTGCTATTCACTTATATTATTAAGAGGTGGTTTAGTAGGAACTGTCTTTTTGAAGAGAAAGATTCCCACACACCGGCCGTAATGTGATTCAACCTTAGACAAAAAAGGTACAACTAACAATCTAAAATTATTATTTTATCATAAGTTTTCATTTAATTCAATAAAATTCAAAATTATTTGAATTACTTTTAATTATGAAAAACCTAACAATATTTGTTCACAATAAATAATAAAGAGTTAATTCAATTTTATTGTCATATAAAAAGCCATCAAAGCCATCTAAGCATATAGCAGGTGACATTGAGATTATGTAGGCCATTTTACTTAAAAAAGACTAATAAACAGTTTTAATACAGGTAAGCACAAACCCCTTATGGGGATGGCAAAAGAACTAGTACATATAAATACCTAGTATCTTTCTTGTCAAAAAATGGTTAATAAAAGTCGTTTCTGCCAAGTGACTCAAAAAATAACCTTACATAATTTCTTATTTTTGACAAATTTTCTATGTCTGCAATTATTTAATTTTTGTTTTATCGCATATACTACAGGAGTACCTGTGTACTATCAAGACTGTCGACTGGTACATCTATGTCTATGTACCTTAAACAAAACCGACTGGTACATACATGTGCTACTATCAATTCATGTAACTACTCATAATTCAATAACAACATCTCAACTATTACCTAATTTATTTACTAAATAGACTGTAAACAATCTACACACCCTTTTCAGCGTAAAAATACTGCTGGTGCACATACTTAACATTTTAAAAATAAGTAATCACGTTCAGTCTCAAAATAGCTAGTTGAGAAGTTCTTAAATTGCTCAACCAAATATTAGGCATACAAAATTGAATAATAAATGGTTTAAGACTTTTCGGAGCAAACGTTTTTCATATGTAAGAGTTGGGTGAGGTCGTTGAAGTATAATCAATCCATCATAAAGACAAAATTTATTATTTATTAATTACAATTAATTGTCTATTGGCATTAGTATTAAAAATTGTAATAGAATTTATTTATGTTTTTTTTTTTAATTTATCGATTCAAAGCAAATATGTAATATTGGTGGAGGTATTTTATATTTAAATTCATTTAATATTAAATTTATTTAAAATAGCTATAAATATAAAATTTATTGATAATTGTAATTAAAATTTAATAATTTAATATGTAAATACCATCAAGTTATTATTGCTAATAATAAATATAATTTAAACTAAAAGTTATTATTGCTTTTATCATCAACATACTAATCAAAATATCGATTTAAAATTTAAAATCTGACCAAAGAATTCATTTAAAGCTTTTGAATTGACTTACGGTCAATAACCTGCTGAAAATGAAATTTTGGTATCCTTTCCCACTTGACATTGTAATAAATAACTGTAAATTCTTTAAATCACGAATTAAAATATACCGACAGGTACTATTATTATTTAACACCACTAAAATATCATTATAATATAATAATAACATTCGACGCACCAATAATAAAACATTTAAAGAACCATCAATTTAATATAAATAACAAAACAATTCCTCACCTTATTTGATACAAGGAGCAAATTACACAACATAATAAAATATTTGTTAAAATAAAATTTTATTCATTCATATTATTACTTCCAGTAAGATTTTGAAATGAAATAAAGAGGACATTGACCCTGAACAGTCAACATACACACACACAAAATCTCAACGAGAGAAGGGAATTAATACCGAATTTATTATTAAACGTTTATATCAAAAGTCTTTTATAATTGTATTATTTGTAATTATAAAATGATGATGCTATTAGCTAAAGAATAATAATAAATGGGTTAAGGCTAATGGTTTTATATCTATTAAAGAATTTTAATTCTTGCAACAAAATATAATAAATTAATTATTGTTATAAAATATTTATTAAATAATGTAACAATTTATTGATTAATTATATTACAAATTATTTTAACTAATGTAAAATATTGTTTGTTTTGGTTGTCATGGTGGATGAAGAATTGGATTGAATTTTTATTAAACTAAATGTCATATGAGAATGAAATTGGAAGCCCATAAGTAAACACCAAACTATTTGTAAGAAAATGAGACATTGAACTTGAATTAAGTAGGCGGTAAACTTGCGATTGAACTTTCAACATATTATTCGCATGTATTACATTATACGTAATATAAATTGGCAAATAATAACGATTTAAAAACTAACCTTAATTATTATATTCAGGAACATGTAATATTAATACCTTTAAGAATGATTGTTTAAATTTAATTAATATAAATGCACAAACACAAGTTATCAGTTTCAAGGATTAAATTGCATTGCAAGATTTAGTTTAATCACCAAAGTGTCCGCTGATTGTCAAGTTCAAGAATGTGTTTAATTAATACTGACTTTATTTGTAAGATATCCATGTGAGAATAATCCTGTTGATAAACACTTTAAAAACAATGCGAAGACACCTTGAAAATAATAAACCACATCTCACAGCACGTGTGTACGAATGGTGGGAATGAAGGGAATCCCTGAAACCGACGGATGGGGTAACTTATAACGCCGTACACTAACCTTAGGGGTCGAACAGTTAATTTTTTAAGGGTTACTGTTGTATAAGCACGAGGGTTGTTCGGAACGCACCTGTTGTTGCGCGGTGCGCCAGAGACTGAACGAGCCAGGTGAGGAGGTAACTGAGAGGTCACTGACACACACCACTAACTAACGGAACGGACGGTATATCGGTATATACGGTATACACGGTACATAGCGGTACAAGAGCAGTTAACTTACAGGACTATGTGTATGCTATAGCTATACTTGCTTTAGCTGCTGCAGTGTCTATAACGTCACTACGTCTCACTGATGGAGTCTCCTTCGGCTTGCTGTTAAATGCAACTGTTCATGAAGATGATCGTCATCTCGCTCTTCTCTTCATTACCTTTACAGACGCACCTAATTCAAAGTAAACAAGAGGATGCCGGATGATACTGTACCCATTGCCAGTACTATACTCTTCTCCGGCAATTAACACACTTATATTTTATTGGGCATTGCAATTCCAACCGATTACCGTTCATTATTAACCACTATAAGGATTTCTGTGTAAAATACCATAATTACAGAAACAATAAAACGTCCAGCTAGCGTTTATTTTATAAGCATAACTATAAAAACGCTCTGCGAATTCAAAACATTCAGGCAAAATAACGTCACATCACACGTTAAAGAATTTATAAATTGCAATTTATTGTCCATCTGTTGAATTTCTATGACAATTTTGTGAAATATTTATTTATTATAAAAATAAAGTAATTAAATTGCTACAGTGAATTACTTTAAGTTTACTGTTTTGCATAATTTAATACAATTCGTTGATTGTAATAAACAGTTTAAAAGTAAAAGTAAACCTATACAGTTTATATTATTATTAATTTAGAGTATATTTTAATAATAAATTAAATTTTATTGATTTTATACATATTATAATACTTAAATTAAATCGATTATGTTAGGTTAGTGTTGAATATAAATATACTGTTTGAGCTTGTATTTTGCAGTTAAAATCATAATTATAATCTACCGATTTGAGTTGTTCTAATTAATATTACAATATGGTAAATCATCATCTGTGTATTCAATTTTGCTAGTTATCTTCGAATAGGGAAGGGATAAATTTAATTAAAGCGACAGTGACCAGCAATAAAGCCATATCAGCGACCACAGACCACTTATACCTTAAATCAAACATTTGATATTTTAAAGTTTTCTGATCAATTTTAAAAATATTGAATGTTGAAAATTAAAAAGGTTTGCACTGCTTCACTGAAAAAAGCTGTTTTTCCATCGGAATCATAATATTGGTGTCGGAATCCCGAAACTTTTTTTTTAATCGACAAAGAAAACTAAGTGAACTATTTTGCAACAGAAATATAAACGGTAAGTCGGAAGGAACAGACCAAACTTCAATGTTGTTATCAGATTTTTATTTGTTTTCAAGTTATAGCGTAATTAAAAATCTAGTATGATATGTTTGAGACCCAAAAAGATTTGAAAACTTTGTTTTTTTTTAACAATGTTTTAGTGTATTGTGACAGTGATTTAATCTTAAAAACGTTTTATAACTTTGTTGTTTTAGTAATGTGTATTATGAGTAATTTAAATTATTCTAATTTAGAATAGCAAAAAGGGTGTTGTTTATGGTTTTTGCAATGGAAATATTACAGCTGCTATTAAAGAATATTGTCAACGGTTTTCATATCAAAGACATTCTAATAAAAATGTATTTATCAGAGTTTTGAACAAACTGTGAAAGATGGGAAAGCTTCCTAGTGTTAACATCTAAACAAGCCATTAGACAAGATTTAGAAGAAGTAGAAAATAGTTTGGATGTAATAGCAGAAAATACAATAACCAACTCACAAAGAATTAGTATTCAATGGGGCATTCCACAAACATTTGCAATAAACATACTATACAAGCAATACTTACATACTATGTATAGAAAGTACAGCACCTACTATTAGAAGATTATCATAAATGTATAGACTTTTGTCGGTGGATAAATAAACGTGTGATGTGGTATGGTAAATAGTTATTTAATTAGCTTTTTTTTAGATAATTTCTTCACAGAAAACAACTACTTAATTTTTGTTGCAAAATAAATGACACGAAGTACTAGATGATGTTTTTTAGAGTACAAATATACTACCAGCACAATAAAATTCTTACACATTTTGCAAAAGTTTGCTGCAGCTGATTTGAAACAAAGAAATGACTCAATCAGAAGAATAACAATGGTTCTTTATTGTCAAAGCAGAATATGCATACAAGCGAATGGTGATATTGTTAAACATTTTATAAAATAGTTATTTGTTTATTTTTAATTACACTATAAATTAAAAACAAATAAAAATTAGATAACAACTTTTAAGTTTTTTTACATTTTTTTTGTTAAATTCAAGTTTAATCTATTCCTCTTGACTTACCCTGTATATAAAAAATTACAATATCTCCAAAAACACTTTTATCATTTTATATTCTAAATTTTATAGCAGTTGTCTTGTTGGTAATAAATTTATTTTTTAAATTTTGTCATATTAAATTGTTTGTATTTGTAACTATTCACTTTATGCTATTATGTATTAAACGCATTTGTAACTTAAACAAAATTAGTTAAAAAAAAGAACTAAAAATCTGATTGTACCAAACATTGTTTTTTTACCGAACAGTTTTTTACCAACAATAAATCAATTACTAGTCGCAAAAACATAAATACAGTCCACAACACATCAAAACACACATCTACAATGGCACAAATAAAAGCCATTACAAACAGAATATAATATTGATGTTACGTCGGGTGTCCTACAGGACCTCTACTGTTCAATATCTTTATCAATGACGTGGTACACTGTTTTTCTAATACGCGTTGTTGTTGTTGTACTACTTAATGAAGAAGTACAGATTTTTTCTAGTTGGTGTCAGGCTAATAACTTACTACTTAATTTAAATAAGTGCAAAGTGATGTCATTTTCTAGACGTCAGTCTACGGTAATGTATGGTTACTCTCATAAATAAAATGTTGTTAAGAGTTAACACTATTCTTGATTTAGGCATTACGTTTGATTCAAGCCTTTTTTTGATTCAACCTGTTGTGCCTAAAGCTTATCAACTTTTAGGATTTGTCAAGCGTAATTCTAAGGAGTTTTGTGACCCTTGTACTTTAATCCTTTCAACGCTCTAGTACGCCTCCATTTTAAGTGTTGTTTAAATGTGAGGTCTCCATAGACCGCCGTCAGTAAAGGAAAAATCAAACAGCTTCAAAAAAAGTTTTTTAATACCTTGCGACGTGTACTTGTCACCCATACGTGACCTTTTTAATAATTTGTAACTAAGCTTTATTCTTATGTTTAGTATTAGTTGTTTTATGTTTAATTTATGTGTAAATATATACTTATTTTGTAATAGCTTCCGTTGACTAGTAAATAAATAAATAAATAAATAAATAAAATGCAAAGCTTCAAGACTACTATAGTGTGATGACAGAGTTAAAACGGTCAAAAGTGTTTGCTCAAAACCTATTTCAAACTGCAACTTCTGGATCATAGGCAGGATCAAGTCATTCACAAACAAATGATCACACTACTCAAACACGTAAAAGAGTAAAACTGCCAAAAATCTTAGAGTTGCTAGCTGCCATGCAAACTAAAACTCAACAAATTTATCGTATGTATGTTGGAAAATAAACGCCTAGAATGAAACAGTTTAGAAAATAATATTTCTCAAGTTAGACGACATTTTGAAATTTATACTGCAAAGTTGCACGTATGGTCAATCAAAATAAAAACAAAACGCAGTTTTCAATCTAATATCAAACAATTGTCAAGACATCAAGTAAAGCAAAATTTACCAACTTTAAAACTTATATTGATTTAATTGCCTACAAATTGAAAATTATTAAACAACAGATTGCAAGTGGGAACGCTGCAAACACTGCATTGTAAAACATAATTTATTACTACATGATAAAAATCAATCTACTACATTTGCTGAAAATACAACAAACTCAGTATAAATAGTTTTGATAGGTATAGCAATGTAAACAATTACCTCTGTACCCACCAATGAATTAATAACCGCAAACAAAAAACGTCAAATTTTATTACAAAACAATTGTTGTCTGCCAAACGATAAGTGTTTTATTCAAACAAGAGCCTTAAACAATTTAGTTTCTAAAACAAAACACAAAATTAATGCAATAGTTTGCTCCTATACCATTGATAGTATTTCAGAAAAAAAAATCCAACTCAATATATACCACAAACATTAATTGCTGTATCTAAGAAGAACAAGCTCTATTGCTCTTTAGTATTGAACAACATAATTTTTTTAAACAAAAATTCTGATTTATTTTTACAAAAAATCATTGTTATGGGGGTCATTGGTAAAAACGTTTAAACTATAAATTAGCGTAAAAAACATGTTTGCCACATTACAAGGACGAATTTTAAATTAGAAAATTTAAGGAACATTGAAGAATAATTATTTCATCAACGTTTTACAACAAAAAAAAAATGGTCGCTGAACAATATTTTTAAGAAATATTATAGAGAATTGTCTGGTCAATATGTAGTGCACTACTAATCATTTTTATACTTTGAACAAAATTTAAAAAAACAATATGCGGCAGTACTGTCAGAATACAAACGCTTAAGACATATAACAAAAACAAACAGTCAAGAATACTATCTACTACACCATGCAGTGTTTAAAAAAACCAGCATGAGAACAAAATTAAAAGTTGTGTTTGATGCATCATTAATAACTACTACCGGAATATCATTAAGGATGGGGTGACTTTTTAGTAAAGTTTAATTTTGCCGTAGGTGGCGGTAGTTCCATGCTTCACTTCCATGCGTTTCAATGTATTCCCCTACTACCCCTTATTTAGACAAAACAGCCAATCTTAGATGAGCGGGGTAGTACGTGCATTGTGTTATAGTCGAAGAATATGGATATTATAAAAAATATGCGTGGTAGGAAGTACGATAGTGAGCGTGCGGATGAAATAGGAAAGCGGTATGGGGACTTAGAAAATATATTTTTATTAATATTGAGGCATGTTCATCTTCATTATTAATGCAAATTAAAAAAAAAAAACAAAAAATATATTTGTTTTTCTGATTTTTTTTTCTATATAGTGACATAAATTTAAAATCAATAAAAAAAAATTTACATTTATTTCGTAAAATATTGCGTAAGAAATAAACAAAATACCTCAAGTTATAAACAATTATATCATTAACAATTCCTAAAAATTTCACATTTTTGCGTTGAGTAGTTTTCTTAATAAACATGCCTTCAGTTTATGGCAGAAATTTGCCAGCCTTAAATAATATTTTGATAGTTAAGTCTACAATTCAACGTACAATATTTACTTTTTTTTCTTAATTGAATTTTGAATACACAACATCAATATTGTTGGCGATATTAAATAAAATGTACCGGCATTTTTTAAGTTTTTTTGGAGAGATGACAATGACAAACTTGCAGAACACAAATTGACAACTATCATGTTTGGAACATCGTCAGCTCTATTCCTGGCTGTGTAATGTTTGATAAGTTTAGCCAGTTTTCTATAGCTTTACAAGTTATTAAATCTAAATGTGTACGTTGACAATCTAATAGCAGGTTTTGTCAATAAATTAAGTTAGTTTGGCGTAAAAAAATCACCTAATTACTACTTAGTTAAAGAATTATTATTTGTCAGTAAGCCTCCAACAATCAAAAGGTTCTGAAAGATCTTTCCAAAAGCAGAATAAACAAACAAATACAATTAGACAATGATACAACACTAAAAACTCTTTGACTTGGTTAGAATACGCATACAAATTTTATTATATACAATCCAACACATCATAATAGAAAAAATTGAACAAAATAAAAAATCTTATCTAAAGTAAATAAGATTTTTGGACCAACTTAATAATGCAAAAACTTTGGCAAGCAAAGGTTATTTAAAACAAGTTGGTGAGAAATAAAAATTAAACATCATCAAAGAATTAGTATTTTTCTGAAAAATATTACTTGAGAACGCAATAGATGTCTAATTTCATGGATTTTGAGATACAAGCAAATAAGGATATAAAGCTTGCATTTATATACGACTTAAAACACAACGCCACTTAAACAACATTGTCATGTTCATAACCTCAAGTGGCTCCTCTACAAATTATATTGCTTTCAGGACTGAAGCTATGCAGAGACTAACTACTAACTACAAAGATAAATTGCCAAAATTACTTTTTTGACCTACACAATAAATGTTTTGTAAAAGATCAAAACCGAGTCATGTTGATTAAAAACATTTATTGCAAACCGAGTAGCCAAAATTGTTTTGTTTTTTTAATTTTATTTTTTTTATTTTTAATTGTTTTTGTGTCCAAGCTCTAGTCTCTTTCTTTAGCAATGCTAAGTTTGACACCTTTGCGACGAAGAAGGGATACAAATGCCTTTGCTTCCTTACCGATGATAAATACTTTGTTTAATTTAGTTGCAAATGTATAGACCTGAGCATCCTTAATATGAACAATCCGGGATAATGTTTCTTATTTATCACAGTACCTACACGTTCTAAATTACGGCCTACGGTAATCATGCACAAATTACCTGAATAAAATTTAATAAAATCCAAAAATATTAAAGTAACAATTTTTATTTGAATAGTGTCGTTTACATTAGGATTAGAGTAACGGATAGTTAATTATTTCAACTGTCAAAAATGTTATAATCTAAGCAAACCTAACCCAACTGTGTAAAATGCTTCTTTTAAAATCAACAACAACAAAATTTAGATTTTGTAGCGTAGCGTTTGTTGTTGTTAGGTGCAGCAATCAACTTTAAACAATGCGTTTAGTGTTAGTTTTTTGTTTCTAATAGACGGTCATATACATTCTTCTGCATAATCGCTTTGATTAGTCACAAATCAATGCATTTTCTCTGAGGTGGCTAACTTATCTCAATATCTATTATATAAATTCAGGGTTCAATAGCATCAATCATCTTAAATCTTTTCTTCTCCACACTTAAAAAATCTTGCAGACCGTTTAAAACCAAAACGAACAAGATTGATAGTATATACAACCATTTCAAACATTTAGTTTCTTTTTTTTCTAAAATATCTTTTACATAGTTAAAAAAATTTAAAACTTTGTATCTTCTAGGTATTTTGTTATCTATTTTACCTTCAATCATTGCTTAATTTATATTTTACAATAGTGCATAGGCATTATTTTTAAAACAGTTTTAAAAATTGTCTTATTTGTATTTTGCTCTCTAAAGGTTAACAACCTATTACATTTATAATCTAGATTGTAGATATTAAGTGAATATTATGTTAAAAATATAGAAATATTTATTTTAATATGTAATCAATATCTCGCAAATAAAGAGATAATTATACTAAAGAAAACCGGTAATTAAATAATTAAGAATAATTTAGCAGCTCGCATTTATGTAAATGTATATTAAAAGTTTTAATATAGTGCAATCAAGAATGCAATGATAATTAACAGTTTTAATTATACCATAGATGAGTACAGGATAATAAGTTAATTTTAGTTATCAAATATGTATTGTGCAACTCATGATGAAAATGAAATAAAACGTCTTTTATGAAATATTTTACTGCATCATTAACGATAACCATCAACATAGTATTAATGATTTTAAAAATAATTATTTTGATCACAAATTAATATCTGCAAATACATTAATTACGCAATATTAATGATTTGCTTATAAACTACATTGTGATCATTATTTCAATTATATCTAAAAAAAGTTGTTTATTTTTGCTATAAATATGAATATTTATTAAGTTGTATCTATGGCACTTCTTAATCGGTTGTCAACTTACATTAAAAAGTCATCAACTGATCCAGTATTACACACTCCTAAACCTTTTTTGCAAACAAAATTAATTTTATTGTGTGTTTGGTAGACAGCAGTCAAAAATGTAAATTTTTGGAAACTGGTCAAACTATCATTGATATGTTTTATTGTAAACAACTTTAGCAAATACAAGCAGCTCTAATATAAGGAGTTCAAAACTAGAATAACTATTAAATCGTCAGTAATTTTTTATACACTACACTGTTTCTAATATTTTTTTTATATTTTACCATCAAAAACCACATATGCTTTTTCAGTTACCTATACTTTAATTGTTTGTAATGTCAAATGATTTTTTTTATAATTCTAATTTAAACACTACTTTATCAAATTAAAATGCTTATAATAGTAACTTCAAATACACATTATTTATTGTTCTTTTTTCTTTTTTAAATTTTATATGTTGATCTACGGGTTCAATAAACATAAGTCAGTTTTATAATGTAATGGCAACAAACAGGTTCATTTCGTAAAATTAATTGGTTGTAAAATGTTTCTTTCAGTAAGATAATTGTATTGCAGGCAGTGTGGCATGTGGCTCCGTCTTGCTGAAACCACGTGTCTGCAAAAGTTGACAATAGTGATCATTTTTGAAAACATTTGGACCAATAATTCAACCGGCTTATAAGGTGCACCAAACGGTGATTTTTTTTATGGTGTTTCGACAATGGCTTGTAAATTATTATTGCTCCAAATGCGACAATTCTGTTTGTTGACCTACCCATATAATCAAAAGTGTGCTTTATTACTTGTTATGTATGAATGAAGAAATAAGATTGCCTTGTTATAGTACAGGATTACATAGATTTATTTAGATATTGGTTACAAGTGTATTTTCTATAAGACTGCCTGTGCTGCCGCGTAGTAGATACAGCAGGAATCACAGCAGCATACTAGGGTGGTTTAATAGTACGCATATATATAACATCATTTCCCCAAATAGCTAAAAAAACGGTAATCAACGGTAACAAATTCCATTTTCTTTATATATCTTATATATTAGTAACAACTAAAAAAAAAACATTTTTCTTCCAGTAATACATAAACAAATATTTAAACAATTCCAATATAATCTGCAAACTAACAATATTTTGAAACATAAGTAACTTAAGTTAAGTATTTCAATAACATAATAATTACAATAATTTTTATAGTTTTATTCTTTCCTTTTATTATTAATCGGAAAACCTTTTTGGTTTCTTTCTAATTCTCTCAGAAAGTCTTAAACTAATTTCAAGAGCAATTTCAGTAGGTGTGGACAACGCAAGACTAGTTAACTTAACTAAATTTGTATTATCCTTTGTTGGATTAATATCTGTAGGTAAAGGATTGGTATTTATAATATTTTTATCTACCGTAATTATTGAATTGGTAACTATATTATCTTTATCTACAGGTACTTGTAAATTCATGTCGTTATTAAAATGAGGTAGTAGAACTTCTTTTGGAGTATTTTCATCAATTTTTTTAATTTGATTTTTGAGACGTCTCCACTCTCTTCCGTCGTCTAATCTTATACCATAGTGTAACATATCCATTTTCCTCATTACGATTTCAAAACTCTATTTATCATTAAAATAGTCTCGCGCTGCCACTCGATCTCCTAAATTTAACATTCTGGTATTTTCATCTGGTTTAAATAAACTTTCAGATTTTTGTAATGGTAGTATCAAATCGATGCGTGATTGTATTTCCTTTCCGAACATTAACTTTAAAGGTGATACGCCCGTCGTGCTATGTGGCATTTTACGGTATTGCAATAAAATTAAATCTATTTTTTTTTGCTATTATTATTATTCCTCATCGACTTCAATGATTTCTTTAAAATTTGACAATAACCAACTTGACCATTTGTTGCTAAGTGGAAAGGCGCACTGAATTTATGAACAATGCTATTTTCGGAAATATTTTTTTTTAAATTATATGAAGTTGCGTTATCTGATACTAATATTTTAGGCATACCCATCCTAGCAAACATTTTTCTTCATAAAGCAATTGTTGTATCACTGGTAGTACTTTTAACAAAAAATACTTTGGGCCAATGACTGTAAGCATCTACTAAAAGAAAATAATAACCACCATGGAAAGGACCTGCATAATCAATATGCACTCTTTTCAATGGTTCTTTAGCAAGTTTCCAATAATGTACAACCGCTTTTGGCATTACATTCTTTTACTTATTACACTGAAAACAATTCTTTACTAATTTCTCAATATCCCTATCAATGTTTGGCCACCAGCAATAACTACGTGCAAGACTTTTCATTTTAACCATTCCAAAATGTGCTACATGTAGTTCCTCTAAAATTTCCATTCTAAAAATAGCTAGAATAACAACCTTATGTCCTCTCATAATACAACTACTCTGTATAGCAAATTCTCCCCTGTTTATGTTTTTAAAACCAATTTCTGATAAACTTTTATCTTTTTGTGTTTTCCCCGCTAAATTTTTACATGTAATAGGTAGTGTTTGTATTTGATAAATCTCAAATGTGTTAGGTTCATCAAATTGAAATAAATTTCTTTCTTTGACCGGTAATCTCGACAAAGCATCAGCATTTGCATTTTGTGCAGATTTTTTGTACTTAATTTTATAATTAAATGCTTGTAAAAATATTGTATAGTGCAACATTCTTGTTGGGCTTAGTATAGGTAAACTTTTATGCGGATGACATATTTGTACTAGAGGTGCATGATTCGTATACAGTATAACTTTTCTGCCATAAAGTACTGGTAAAATCTTTTAATATCAAATATTATAGCGTAGGCTTCTTTATCAAGCATACTATAAATGCATTGCGTTTTATTTAAAGTTTGAGAAGCAAAATGAATTGGTTGTTCCGAGTCATCAGAAAAGATATAACTGATAACTGCTGCTACTCCGTAGAGGGAAGCATCCGTGGCTAATACTAGAGGTAGTATAGGATCAAAATGTGCCAGTACAATATCGGATTGTATTTGTTCTTTGACCGTATTAAATGCATCTCCACACAATTAGTGGCGTAGCTAGAATTTGTAGGCTCCCCTGCAAAATATTGAAAAGGGCTTTCCTTAGAGTTAAAAATAGCGTGTATTTTACTTTTTTTCCAAAACCGTGGCAGAGCCTCTTTGTAGGATTAAAGGGTCCCACAACGTTTTGGGCCCCCCGCAACGCGGGGTCTGCGGGGCCTCAGCTACGGCGCTGCACACAATTTATCGCACACAAACGGGGCATTTTTATGTAATAATTTGTTTAATGGATACAAAATTGAACTTAAACTATTCAAAAATCACCGTAATAATTTAATAAGCCTGTGAAAGCTCTTACTTGTTGACAATTTGTAGGTTTAGAAGCGTCTTTTATTGCCCCTACTTTTGGTTTTATTTTACGTATACTGTTTATTTTTAAATATCCACAATATTCTATACTGTCTGACAGGAATGTACTTTTCGCTAAATTTATTTTTAAATTAAATTTCTTTACTCTATCTAAAACTTTTTTTAATCTATTTAAATGTGTCGTTGTATATGGACTTGTAATTTTTATATCGTCCAAAAATACTGAAACCCCTTGTATACTTTGCAAAATTTGTTTAATAGTATGTTGCCACAAAGCTGGATCAGAAGCTAATCCGAACATTAGACGGTTACACAGTATAATCTTTTATGAGTATTTAAGTTAGTAATTTTGCGCTTTTCCTTTTTGACCTCTAAATGCAAATAAGCTTTGTTAATATCAATTTTTGAAAATTTATCTCCCCCCGCAATAGATGTAAACAATTAATTTAAGGTAGAAAAGGATGTTCAGGAACTATTAAATTAGGGTTTACTGTATATTTAAAATTCCCACATATTCTTATATTACCATTCGTTTTTTGTACCACTACAATAGGTGTGGCTTATTCCAAACTATCCACTTTTTCTAGTATGCTTTGCTCTACTAAATTGTTGAGCTCTGCTTCCAATTTTGGCATTAATGCAAAAGAAACTGACAGTGCTTTCATAAATACCGACTTTGAATTTGGTTTTAAATCAAAATCCGCCTGCATTTTTGTAATATTTCCTATTTGGTTATCACATAAATCTTTATATTTGTTTAAAATTAAATTATATTATTTGACTGATCTATAATATTAATCTCAAACTCTAAAGTTATCTCCAATGATTGGAATTATTCCCTACCAAGTAGTGGTTGTTTATGACCATCTACTACATATAAATTTAATTTTACTTGAGTATTATTATATTCAACTTTGACATTGCTAATTTAATGTACCTATTTTGTAATAAAGAATTAGGGAATGATAATTTAAAAGTATGCTTACATATTAGGCTTACTGAGGAGCCCGTATCCACCTCTATGGATATTACTTTCCGATTAACTTGGCATTACCTCCTTTCAATTTCAGAATTTCTTTTGGCATTTTTGTTGAACGTTATTTGCATTTGTGCACACCTTCTGCAAATGTCCCTTCTTTTTACAAAAATTACATATTATTTCCTTCTTGTCACAAACATTAGCTATATGATTGTGACTGCCACATCTATAACAAGAAAATATTTTTGAGTTATTATAATTAGTACCAGGGGGATTTTGAAATACAAGTTGTTTGTTTATTTGAGAGAGCTGCTTTTTGTCCAATACCGTGCTGACTACTTTGTACTCCATTGCTTTGGGTGTCTCAGGGGCTACTAAAAAAATCTTATATGCCACTTCTAACCGCTTTAACCATCTAGCCCATTGATTGGTGGTATTGTTGAAAGTTTCCACATTAAACGTGGTATGTATATTAGTCACGTTCTCCGTCATTTTGTTTCTGTCTGTATTTACTTTCTAATTTCACTTTGTATTTTAATTCTCAGTATTTTTGAGAACTACTGATCCAACTAGGTAATACCAAATTTGCACGTTTCTGTTACGTTTTAACCTTACTCTTGTAACACGTGTAATTTCTTTTCTTGTTTCCTTTCACACATTTTACAAAAATACATATTCCATCCTCGTTGCCAATTGTTATGTATGAATGAAGAAATACGAATGACTTGTTATAGTACAGAATTACATAGATTTTTAGATATTGGTTACAAATGTGTTGAGGTTTGTGTCTTACGGTCATCTTCTATAAGACTACGCTGCCGCGTAGTTCATACAGAGAGAATCACAGCTGCATACAAGGGTGGTTCAATAGTACGCATATATATATAACATTACTAAACCAAATATTTAAAATATTAAAATTGTAGATCAATAGCAATGTTTTCCTCGGCCCATTTAAAAAACGATTATTGTGTGCCTTCAGATTCTGTACAAGTTAAATCTTGTAAGCTCGTAAACCAAGATCTGTTTGCAAAATTTTTCATAAAGTGGATGGGCACAAGTTTAATTGTTGAGCACAATAATAAATTAACACATTTAGATTATTATCAACACTACTCTGCACACTATAAATTACTGTTTTTGTGTGCACAGTACGACGTGGTAGTGGATGCTTGTTAGTTTACCTCCGAGATAGGCTAAGTCTATTGTAACCCCGTACTTTCGTATGCATTTTTTCCAGACAAACAAACAAAGAGACGTTATGGACAAACAAGTTCATATCAAACACAAAAGCCTCCTTTGCCAAGCAACTTTGTCCTTGAGAGATAACTCAATGCTTTTGAGGGCATATCACGGTCACACCGTTAGCACCTAAGGGAATGCAGGCGGTAACAACAATAATCTAAAAATGATACTTTTGACTAATTTAAGTACCAAGAACATACATTTTCAAAAATAGTATTGGAAGCATAGTTAGCTGTTGTTAACACTAGCATAATTAAGTTTGAAAAGAGTAACAATTACTCTTTTTAAACTGATTAAAAATATTCAATTTTCTTTTACAAAATAGAGCATAAATCGTATTAGAGCAAGTAATTGCAAAAAGAAATAATGTATGTATGTAATGTAATGTAGCTTTGACATTTTAGATACAAAGATAAACTATGACAAAAATACATTTTTAATTCTATTTTTGCTTTTCTAGGCTTCAGAAAATACAATATTTTGTCATAAAAAACTTGTGTAATCATCTATCTATTCAACCATCAAGTCCACATCTTTGCTAACAATAATAGCAGTACTTTGTTTGACTGTTCGCTGTATTGATGATCAGAACATCAGCATATTTTTTTGCTTGGTTTACAATGATACAGCTTTAAAAGTTTTGAACAACATAAAAATAAATCAACTTTTGTTGTTTTTTTTTTATTATTAAGACATTATTATTGAGTCGTTGACACAGTCATTGGTGTATCAAGGAAAATATCAGCAGATAAAAAAACTGTAGCACAACGACGACTCTGCTCTGAAGCTTTAATTTTGTTTTCATGATTTTTATAACCGTTGAATACAATAATAACGTTATGACCAAAATGCTTTTGTATGTAAGCTATGTAGCTAATAAAAATGATATCAAACGTGCTGTTTTGATTTTATATTACAAGGCGCAGTAGAGATCAACAATGCTTA
This sequence comes from Tachinus rufipes, assembly GCA_963932245.1. Lineage (NCBI taxonomy): Eukaryota > Metazoa > Arthropoda > Insecta > Coleoptera > Staphylinidae > Tachinus > Tachinus rufipes. Next base: position 88,009,214 of record OZ010743.1, read on the forward strand.
TTACATTTGTGTTATCAACATCATTGTTGGCTGGTTGCAGTATTTTATACAAAAATGATTTTTTACTTTTGTAAACTCCATTCTTATAAAAAAGTGTTAACGAATATGGACCTAACTTATACTCTTAGTAATGTTAGAGGTTGTTGTTGGCAAACTGTTTGGTAATACCAATTTGCTAAAACAAGAACAGTAGATCATTGACGACTTTTTTACTATGCACTTTAAAAGAGCTGGTTACTGTCAGAAGTAAAACAATGATGTATGCCATATAAGTAAGCTATTTTTTTAATTATTTTTAATTCCCATGATTCTACTTAATATTGTCATAATTTTGAGAAGCTAAAGGAAGAAATCGTGACCAGAAAGCCATTCTAAAACTTTTTTAACATTAGTAGTATTTCTTTCTACTCGTAACTCTCTAACATCCACATGTTGATTTACAACATTACCTTCTGTGTTTATAAATTTCATAAGTAATTGCTTAATAGTCACATCAGTCAAAGTGCTACAAGTTAATTCATTAGATTGTTTGACAATAAAAAGGTTTTTCTTTAATTAAAAAAAAAAAAATTGTTACAGAATTTGCAATTAGCATTATATTTTAGAGATGTAAGTAAACTAATTTTGTATAATTATGATGTCCAGCAACTTGGTAGTATTGTAACATTAGTTTTATGCAATTTAAATGACCATACAAGTTTTCTAGTTGCTGAGCTTTAATAAACTCTTATTTAGAAATACTGTACTTATAGCTTTACAGTTAGACCACAATTTTTATACTCTTGAAACTTTTTATTTAATTTACTTAGTACAAACTCAGCTTTCTTGTCATAATTTTCAGTATGTAGGAAACTAATAATAATGTTTTGAATCGTGGTCCAAAGAATGTCATTGGTCTTTTCTTCGGCGTCAATTTCTTTTGGCATTACTTTTGCCAAAACAAGATGAAGCAAAATATGACCTCTGGCTGCTCTAGCGTATGGTTGCTTAGCATTTTAATTATTGAATTATGTGCATTATAAAGCAGTTCTGAAGTAAAACATTACCAAATAGAATCGTCCAAGTATAACAATAGTTTGTAATAATTTAGTGTTTTGTGGTGTTGCAGCAACAATGTCGCTGACTTTGATAAACAGTCAAAGAATGTAGAATTTCAATTTTATGGAACATTTGGTTTGGAAGAGGATATCATTAATTTTTAAGTACTTTAAATGTTATATTTTTATAAATTATCACAGTTGCTGCTTCAACTATTTGTAAGTTTATTTTATTTTTGATTGTTGTACTAAGACATGTTTAAAATATAGTGCTGTCTATCAAATAATAGCAAAGTTTTCTCTTTTCTTTGTAATTATAATGCAAATGCCATATCTGTCTTTCAGCTTACTTTTAATTGTTTGATCTGTTAGAGGTTTACCTTGGTACGCATCTTTCAACTAACTACACTATGCATTGACAATCTTCAATATTTTCAATATAGATAATATAAATTTAGAATACAAATCTAAAAATTGTTTTTATTATCTATTTTTCTGCAAAATATAATAAAGTATTAAATTAAAAAAACTATTGTTAGAATTTGTTTAAATCTAAGGTAGACTAGTATATATGCTGAAAAGCCTATAACATAAAATAGAAAACATTTTAAAATTAACACTTAAATACTTAACAAATTAGTAACTATGAACAGTCAAGTTTCTGACGTGCTACTTAAATTGCGGATTTAAAACAAAGTAAACTGCGCAACTCCTTACAAATTCAATTTGTATTTACGCATGTGAAAAGTTGTTGTCTTCTTTATAAATCATGGTCAATTTCATATCCTTTTGCAAAGTAATAAAAACATTGTTTAGTTTTCTAGAGGTTTGTTACATGTTTTATACTAGGCCGCAACGAGTTTATCAACACTAGACAAAGACTCTTTTTGTTGTAATTGTTGAAGGGCGTTTAACAAACTGTAATCAAAAACATTGAAATTAGGACTGTTTGGTGATTAACATTCTTATGTTCTACCCATTTTTAATACCAGCGCAAACCATTATTATTAACCCTGCAATGTGGTTATGCATTATTTTGCTGTAAGTTTAACTGGTATTGTCACTAAAGAACTTTGTTAACAACTACTTTCTTAGTTTTTCTTTAATGGTTCTTGCATCACAAAAGACTAAATACCAAATTTTCTATTTAAATCAGATTTTGAAATAAACATAGCTTTGGTCGCAAAATTTTTACTTCTGCAAGATTAAATTGATATTTCTTTATCAGGGACAACATAAAAGTTAATTTTTATTTTTGTTAAGTAAAACCATTTTTTGTCAACATAAATGTACTCATAAACCAAACTTCTGTAAATTTATAGGAAAGTTGGACAACATACTGAAAGCATAGTTTTTTGAAAAAAAATTTGCAACACCTTCTTTTAAAATGCAATGCATAGTTCCTAGCAAATTGTTAACGTTAACACAGATCACAAAGTAATATATTTTGTGATAGTAAAATTTCCCGCACATTATTAATTTCCAATTTTTATGTTTTTTTTCTGATTTTTTTTTTCTACATTAGTTACTAAAAATTCAATTTATAACATTTTTTTGCTCTATTCCAAATACGATTAAGGGTTTTTGAAGAAACGTAAAAGCCGCACTGATGCGTAAGGGCATCATATTCTAGTTTCACTTTTTGTGTAGTTTTTGCCATAACTTTCGTACTAATTATTAACGGGTAAAAATAAAACTAATAATTGTTACAAATGTTTAGCTTTTTACTTTAAAAACTATTTTAACTTGTCATACTTTAGGGGACTACTAGATTAACTTTTCCATTTAAATAAATAACTACTATAATACATTTAATTTCATTATTTCAATAATCCATTAAAAAAGCTAAAATTTAACAATTATTTTAAAACAGAGGAAGTAAGATAGCTATTGTAGAAGTTTCACAATTATAATATCCAAATTTTTTGTTCATAAGGCATTTGTACATGATTAAATATAAAATTCAGACCATCATGTGTGTGTGTTTCTAGAATACAAGGTTTGCTTCAGCACACACTAACTAGGTTGGGCTTTAAGATCAATAAAATATACCTAAACTATTTATTGCAAAATAAAAGATTAACATTAAATTTATTATAAATAAACAATTTAATGTATAATAAACGGTTAGCTAGCTAGGCAAACCAGTACGTTTTACTGCAAACATATCAGATGCCGACAAAATTTTAAAATTAAAATTCAATTGAGTTGTAAATTAAAATAAATTAAATGTCACTATCAACTATCAATTATAATAATTTGTATCATTATCCTTTTTAATTATAAGACAACGATCTTGTTTTTAATTAATAAAACAATAAATTTAAATACAATTTGAGACTAAATATCCTAATTAAAATAGGAAATAGCGATTACACAGACTCAGAGAGAAATCATCCAGTAATCATTTTGGATCGTATGGTCACACACGCACGTGGAAACACGCACGCATGCATGCATGTGCGTACCGAAGTCACGATCTTCACATTGTACAACTCTTATCCATAGATCTTTATGATCTCCATACCTGAGGTGAATATATACGAGTGGTGTGTTACACAAGATTTTTTCGGCTACTTTTCAGAATTCAAATGATAGACTTTGTTAACGGTTAGTTTGATATATGTGAATTATATAATTGGTTTGCGTTTAAACTTCTATGCAATACTGTAATTGCGATAAACACGATTTATAGTCTATTATTAATATGGTATAAAAACAAACTCACCAAATTGAAGATAAGACTGACCTGAAACAATGATAATTTATTAATAGCTGCAACATTAGTGTAATCGCATAGAACAAATATACACACGTATATAATAAATTTTTAAAAAATAAACAAAAAAGATTACAACAAAACAGTGTTAAATTATTGATGGAGCATAATAAATACATAAACTTACAATTGTTTTGCATTAAATTACTTTCACGGATTTAACTACAAATTGGGTTATAAATCTATAGTTGGTTTAATATAATACACATTTAAATAAATTGATTCTTTGGTTATAGAGGAAAGTACTAAAAGATATTTTTTTTTAATAATGTTAATTTAATTAGTTTTTAGAGTAGCTTTATTTTTTCTATTATGCAACATTGTTAAAGGTAATATTCATAGACAAATTTCCGTCCCAGACTCAATGCGGTCTCACAAAAATAGGCGTACAGATAAACAAAGTTTTGCTAAGAAATAATTTTACTCTTACATTTTTCTTTTTTTTAATAACCGAGAAAACAAATACAATGTAAAAAAAATAACTCTTTATTATCTCGCAAAGTATATATAAGATTATCTTGAAATTCTTACAGCATATAGAACAATTTAATTATAAAAGATTCTCATTTCTAGAATGTTATGTTGTCAATTTGTTTTTGAAATATAACCGTATTTTTTTTATAACTACTATGTCAATTTTAAGCAAACGTACACGATTTATATTAAAAATTATAAAATTTGTATACACTAATTAAAAAAAAAACATAAATTTTATCTAATGGCGTAGGAGTAAAATTATTCTACATTACGGCAAATTGTAAATAATCTGTAATCTGTGAAAATTTGGTAATTTTATTTTTATGTTATAATTCTATTTTTTTTCTTCTTTATTAGCCTTGTATTATTTAGTGTTCAATATAGGCCTATTCTAATTTTTTGTGTATTTCTCTATTTTGTTCTCATCCACATTTTTTCGAATTATTTGCTCTTTTAGAGATATTCCCAGTATGGCTTGCTCTATTGATCTTTGAAAGACTTAGTTTACCATGGTTTTAAGTTTATATGTGAGCACCGGAAGTATAAAACTGTCATATACCTTCCGTTTTATGCTTGTCGAGATGACTTGCGTTTGTATAAAACTTAGTTTGCCAAAGGGAGTCTTCGCTAATTATATTTTGAGTATCACTTTAGCGGTTTGGTTTTCTTTTTTAAATTTTATTTTATGTCTAAGATAGATGTACTTTGTAACATTTTCTATTATTTTACGGGTAATTACTTACTTTTTTAGTATTATTTAGGTTAATTTTTGAATCCTACTCGTTTAGATTTTTTGTTTAGAAGTTTTGTTTAGTTTTGTTAACACGCATGTTAGTTCTTTGGCGTTGGAGTTTGCTAACACTACGTTGCACTCAAATCTCAAGTGACTGGGTTATGCTCTATTCATGTTAAGATATTTACTGTTCTACGATAGTGTTTTGACAATATTTTTTATTGCTAGTGTAAATTATTTTGGTAATAAATCTTACGCCTTTGTCAAGAGTTATTTTATCGGTCTTGAGTTTTTTATGAATTCTTGAGTGAAAGATTGCATCTTGGTATACATCTCTAATAATAGTGAAATACTTAAAATTAATTATTGCGTCATTTATAGTTAATAAAAAAAAGAAAGATTTCAATTCTGTCAAAGGCTTTATGATGATCTACCGATACCAATTGTACTAGTATATTGTTTTTTGTTTTATTTTTTATCAACGTTCCAACAACTTGCAAATGATAATGAACCCTGCTTGTTTAACTGATAAGAATAGAACAAGTTTGTTTGATAGTCAGTTTGTTTGACAGTTGTAAGGAGTTTGTATAAGTTGAATAGCAGATGATGAGTCAGTAATTTTCCATATTGGTAAAGTCTCCTTTTTTATGTATTATTATCACTTCTGCGTTTCTCCAGGATTGAGGTATTTTTCCTTCCAGAAAGCATTTTTTTAATAATTTTATTAAGGTGTTTTCTTTATATATTCATACTCTGGTTGTTATTTGATCTTCACCGGGTGTCTTTTTGTTTTACATTTATCAACAAATATGTTTAATTTTGGTTAGTTTGAGCAGGTCTTTTGATTGTATCTTTTGATCAAATTGGGTTGGTATTCAGAAATAGATATAGAGTAATTCCACCTTAGTTCGGACAATTGTTCCCACATCGACATCTTTGATTTTGCTCATTTTGTACACATGTTTAGGGTACTAAAATATGACAACTCCTGAAATTTTAGATCTCTAGATGCAATAGAGAGTAAATGGCGACCATTTTAGTATTTTAAGTTTAAAATAACGTTTCACTTATAAATAAAAGCGCTTACAAAAAATAATTTAGAGAGGAAAGTGCACCTGGGTTTCATCTGTGCTTTGCACTATACTAAAAAAAAGTGGTAACTAACTAAAAATAGCGCATCCAATTAAAGAAGTAATAGTTGAGCAAGGTGTGCCAAATAACAAAAGAAAAATTGCAACAAGGCAGTATCCGATCCACTCGCGTACATTATGAAACATGACATTAACATAACCTTTGTCTAAAAACTTTGGATTTACAACAAAAAAATAAAGAAAGTAAGGTTCCTGGGCAAACTTTCCCAACAGCCAGCAAGCTCATCTATCACCATAACAAATCTAAAAACTGATTGTTAGCTAGAACAACATAACGCTAATTATTGCCTGCAATGCTAATGCACACCACATCGCATAGGGAACTATCAACATCAACCCAAAAAATTAAAAACATCTAGAAAAAACTAACATAGTTATTATGAATACAGGTAACACTATAGCATAATGATACAAAAATAACTAAAAAAACGGTAAATGGTTTTCATACAGAACCAGTCTCAATACATGTAACAACGTTATAAAAAAAAACTACAAACACATATTTTTTTGGTTTTATAAGACGCTGAGCAAAGATTGCATTGCAAACATTGAATATCTACTCACAGAAGGATATTACACACATTCCATCAAAAAACACATTTCCTTGGTTTTACGCCGGAAAAAGCTTCTAGAACTCTATGAAATACCTAAAAAAAACTAAAAAATTGCTAAAGAAAAACTGAACAGAGATCAATGCTATAGTAGACAAAATTATCTTCAAATAAAAGATTGGTACGTTTGAATCCTAAAATATAGCCTAGCACTTTTATATATATAAACAGTTACGCGACAAGGCATTAAAACTTTGCCTTTACACCGATGTCAATATAAATACTAATCACTGGTTTTACGTCAGGTAATCAAGATGTGTAGCAAGTAGGACAACAAAAACATACCAACTTTTTTTATATATTGTCTAAATTCCATGCTCAGGTATTAAACTGTAACAATTACATTATACGATAAAACTGTATAAGATAAAGTTGCTGGAGGATGCTTACAGAGCAGTATGTTACTTCCACTATTGTGGTCCTTTCTTATGGACGGCCTAATGCAGTTACTAAATAACATAGACGTTTTTACCTTAGGCTACACTAATGCTCTTAACATTAGTAATCGCGGAGCAACTGTATCCAACTTAATGCAGAATAAAATAAACACAGCAAAAATGTAGTGCAAAAAAGAAGGACTCAAGCAAAACAATAAAAGTCTTTTACAAAAGCAAACACTAAAGATTTTAAAATCTAGAAATATACAAAGCCACACTTCCAATGACAAAAAAACTAAAAAACCTAGGATTTAAGGGCTACAAAGGCTTTTCAAGTGCTGTTTGCAACCAAATCGATGATCGGACAAACTGAAGATCAACATCTGATTCTATTTGCTGATAACAAAACCAATAAAAATAACTCCAACAGCGTTCGTAGAAACACCACTTTACTAAGTTGTGATAATTAGAGCAAAACATGCGGAATATCAACTACAGATAAATAAACAAATTGTGAACTATCGAGCTTGCTGACCAAAAATAACAAATTAAAAAAAGGCACTAAAGATCAGACTTTACAAAAGGTTTTTGCATACAAAAAACATTTAATATAATAATACCGTCGCAAAACAAAACAGTTTAAGATAAAAAAATTCGGGTTTTATTTAAGAAACAAAATCACTAAAAGAGTAATAATCAAAGGTGTACAAGCAGATAAAAAAACCGCAGTAATAACACATAATATAATTGTTACTGTTTTTGCAGGTATATAATTTTTGCTAAATAAAAAATAAAAGTCTTGGCTGGCAGATCTATTGGCAAAGTTTAACTCCCGTTCTAACTTTTGGTAGACTTGCCAACTTAGTAACTTGTCTATTATTCTTTGTATGTGGTGTTTGATCTTTGACCAATTTGCATGCGTCACAGCTTCTTATTCTTGAATTAAATTAGGTGTTTAGTGTTATAATTATCAATGTAAGCAAGTTTTTCTTATGATTTAAACTTAAGTTATGGCCATCTTTTCTACTTGTTTTGTTCAGATTTTAATTTTCATGTTGTAATCAAAGCAAACGCCAAGGTATTTGAGATATTTTGCAGTAATAGTTTTTACTTTTATTTATTCTATACCTTAAAGTAGTTTAATCAAATTTTAAGATTTATTAAAAATAGTTGGTATATGTTGACATACAATTGAATAAATTTTAAAATACTTTGCAAACGTTTTTTATTTGATCTAATTGTTAGTGCTTTAAAGAATGCTACAAGTGTAAAGAAAAATCCTATGCTACTATCTACATGATATAATCATAGAATGTAGCTTCGCAGCAACTCCGAAAATGACTTGCAAGGTGCCTCAGGGGTCTGTCCTGGGTCCCACCCTTCGGAATATATATATTATGATAGTCTGCTGAGGAAACAGATGATACAGGGAATTACCACAATAGTATACCCTAATGATCTAGCTATAGTTGTCAGGGGTAACAGTATAAAGAAAATAGAAAAGAAAGCTAAGTGGGCATTCTATAAGAAAAGGAGCTGGATCAAAGAAATGGAACTGACAACTCATAAAACGGAAGCTGTTGTCTTGGTGAGTAGAAGGAAGGACATCACAGTTAAAATCAACCTACGGAATACAGCAATCACATTTCAAGGCAGCATCAAATACCTAGAGATAAGGATAGGTAAAAATTAGAATATGGGCCTTTGCATAACAGAGGTAAAGCAAAAAGCAAAGAAACTTGTAATGGCCCTGACACGAATCATGCCTAACGTAGGGGGTCCAAGGGCGGAGAAACGTAAAGTAATGGGTGCAACAGTGGACTCAATGCTGTTGTAAAATACAGAATAATACTAGAACGGGCCAGAAAATAAATGGCAATTAGAATAGTCAGTGCCTACAAATCAGTTTTGTCCAAGGTTATCCAAGCAATAACGGGTACAACCCCTATACACCTTCTCGCCCAAGAGCGGGCCGAAGGAAAAGGGAAACAACCGAAGGGGCACAGGAAAAACAAGAGAGTGAAGACGATAAAAAAATGGGAAGCAGAATGACAGTGCAAGTGACGTTGCCAGATGGACACAGACCCTCATACCCTTGGTGACACCGTAGGTAAACAGAAAACATGGTAACTTGAACTACCACCTCAATCAGATCCTAACAAGCCATGAATGTTTTGGGTCATATCTAAAAAGAGTGTGCCTAGCAGAACAAGACAAATGCCCTTACTGTGGAGAGAAAGATACCCCGGAACACACACTGGTGAAGTGCTCACGCTGGAGAAGCACCAGAGAAGAGATGCAGCTTAAAGTTGGTATAGAGATACCGTAAACAACCTGATCTCACTTATGCTTAAAAGTGCATACAACTGGAAGGCCATTGATGAAGGCATACAAAAAATAATGGCAACAAAAGAGGAAGAGGAGCAAGCAAGAGCAGGAAGTCAAGGATAGTAGGATGAATAGACGGTGTCCAGACTTTGTGAAGTAATACCATAACGGTAATCCCGCAGGGTCTGAAGGGCTTAGAAGTTCAAGGGTTTTTAGTGGGTATACTGGTAACCGGGAGCCTCACACAAAGTCGTAAAACATTTTCCACTCTTAATTAAAAAAAGTGTAAAGACGTGCAGATTTTCAACAAATAGAACAATTTCAAAGAAATCTAACTGTTAGAATGTATAGTAGTTTAAAATTTAAAAAAAACTAGATGACGTGTTGGTCGCTAGTGTAACTCCAGAAGAAAAAATGATGCAAAAACGAAAAAATCAAAAAGTGCAGTTTGAGATTTGGTAGAACTAGCACAAGCAATTGCAATAAATTGGGTAAAAGCATTTGGTCAATAGAGTTTATATGATCCCCATTTATAAGCAAGTTCTTCTGAATTGAGTTTTTATTGTCTTTATAATTGTCTTCCATAAACAATTAAGGCAAACAAGCTGCATTAGTGCCAAGAAAAACGAGATTGAGTTCATAATAATAGTCCAGTCAAATATGCTCAAATATTAATCTCACCTCTAAAAAATTCCAAAAGCTTTAAAACTTTATACACTGATTTATAAGTACCTAATGAAGAATATATTAAAAGTCCTAACAAATATGACACGAGCTTTAGCGGTAATGACCAAAAACACGGCACTTTATTCGGTTTTTTGTTAATATCTTAAGAACTGTAGGTTGACAGTCCTCCCCCTCTCCCCTAACTACATGCCCTTCCTACTACATAGCGTTTACAATACCCGTGGCATACGCGTCACATTGTAGTGTTAATGCAATCTCTCATTTACCTTCTTTGTTCATGAAGAAAGGTGGTAATCAAATCTTTAACAATGTTTCTAAAGATAGTTATCAACAAACAGAATAATAAGAGCTTGAACAACTACTTATAACATAAGCTTGCTTCTTACTCTTTATCTTTATTTGAGGAAACTGGAATGCTAAAAACAAATAAATCCGCCTTATACGATACTTTTCCGGTACTACAACAAGAAACTAATCTTTTTGATTTTGATATTGTTTTGGATGGAAGGTTACTGTTACACAAGGCGGTGTGGCCCAAAAATCTTCAATCTCCACAATTTGTCAATGTTAAGTCCATCCAGTACGTAGACAGCTAAATAGAACAAAGTACAAGCTTAAGAGGTCAGTTGACATAAACTTTAAACACAAAACACAAATCACAGTCAAACAAGATGGTTTTCTTTCTAATGAACACAATAAATCCAGACTTATTTCAATACTTTTAACTGCTCTTCACGACCATGGAATTAAAACAAAACAAGAACTTAGTAACGCTGATAAATTGATCATCCGCACAGAATTCATAAAATCCTAAATTAGTGACAAAGTAGCAATAGTTGACAAAGATGTTGATCTTATTGTCTTTCTCCTGGCTTTAACCCCATCTGAAAGACAGATGTTATTTGTTAAACCAAGCCACGGCAGAGTAAACAGGAAGGTATATTCAAGTCAGCAATTGCAAATATGGGAATAAAAAACTGCATGCATTTAGCGGATGTGATACGACTTCCGCTGCATATCAAAAATGGAAACTTGTCTGTTTCAATTTGTCCAAGAAGCAAGCTACACTGTAAAGTATTACTGATGTAATAAAGCTGACGATAGAAACAAAATATTCTTGGCATGGTACAATGCACCTCACAAGGAAACTTTTTTTTAACATGTGTTGTTACAAAGCTTCTACCAAATCAGTTTTAAATGCTAAACCAGACCTCTCTGCGTTGTTGCCCACAAAAGAAGCAGCAATGCAGCATGCCTTTCGTGTATACCACCAAATCCAAGTTAGACTAGAAAATGAACGTCCTCAGAGTTGAGTTGAGTTTGAGTCAACCGGTTGAGCCCAGTAACTACAGAAGATGCAGCAGAACCTGAGGCAATCCACAATCTCATTTCTCGTAAATATATAACCCCCCTCCCATAATGACCCAACGTATCTACAAGTGTAGGCAAAGCTTTGTAAAATATTGATTTACAAGTATCTAACAAATGATGGTAAAATCATTAGTGCTCTATATCTCTGTAACCGCTAAAAATACTAGAAAAAAGATAATTTTTATTGCAAATTTTATCAGCTTTCATTGTGTATATAGTATACTTTTACCTCCGATCTACAGTTCTCGAGATATTAACAAAAAAGCTCGTGTCATATTTGTCAGGATTTTTAGTATATCTTTTATTAGGTACCTATAAATCAGTGTACAAAGTTTTAAAACTTTTAGAATTTTTTAGACTACTTTGACTGGACTATAAAACAGAAATTGTTTTCAAGCAATGAATCCAGTTTAGTTTATTAAACTCTGACAAACGTTTAAGGGTTGGACAATCTCTATGCTAAAGACATACATTTACATATTTTTAAGCATTGTCATAAAGCATTAACAAAAATTTTAAACTGTATTTTATTTATTTAACAATAATAAATAACAGTAAACATGTATGTATATAGATAAAAACATACTTTTTCAAAGAACTGCAATGAATTTATTCAAAGTCAAAGGTTAAAATCCCCGAATTTGCAGCAAAATTTTCAGATGTCGTAATTTTAACTTCTGACGTCGAAAATTAGTCTTGTAGCAGAAATAAATTACTATTAAATATTTTAATCCATTTATTTTAGTCTTGTATGATCAAGCTTAATAAAATTTTATTATTTAATAGATACAGCAAAAACTTTGTAATTAATAAAAACATTTACATATCAATAAAAATATTTACATATCAATAAAAATATTTACATATCAATAAAAATATCTAAATATTTTGATTTGTGGTTCTCTATCATCATAAAAATATTTGCTTAAATATAAAAAAATATTTATGTTAGCTAAATAAACTAATTATAAAATTAGATTTAAATAAATTATGTCATATAAATAACATATTGCGTTTTCTAGACTTTACAGACTCCGTGGCGCAACGGTAGCGCGTCTGACTCCAGATCAGAAGGTTGCGTGTTCAAATCACGTCGGGGTCAAATTTATTTTTTATATTACAAACTTTTTATAAATCTAAATTTTTTTAGTTTTTTGAAAATTACTTTTGTTTTGCATATTATTTGTTAAAATAGTAATATTATAAAAATGTTTTTTTTATATATTATCTTTAATATAAAATTAAAACAAAGTAGTAAAAAAATAAAATAATGTTGATATATTTATTTTGTTATCTAATTAATTAATTATTTATATAATTTCTTAAAAAGCAAATTAGTATATTTAAAACAAAAACTATTATAAGTATAGTTTTGCATAAATTATATGATTGCTAAGTTTAATAACAAAAATTACAACATTATTTCAATTACTTAATTGATTCCTTACTAGTTGTAATGTGATGAATATGAAATGAGTACTTATAGTTAGTATTATAATAATTTAAAATCAATATAGTAATTGATATAAATGCAATATTTTATATTCTAGTTTTGTTAATATTAAATACTATGTATTACAGTTACCTGATACAAATCAAGTTAATTAAAACAGTTTTATTGATGTAATTAGATTTTACTTGAATTTCTATGCTATGCAACCCATTATGCATGCTTTAGTAAGTATAGTTGTGAGGGGTAGCTATCCAAACTAAATTTTAAGTTTTTGTATTTGTAATAGTTTATAAGTTGAGATGTATTATAATATATAATATTAAATAATTAAAAAATATAATATATATTTAAATAATTACTATTATTCCTTTTATATAATAATTAATATGGTAATACAGAACCTATCTTGTTTTACTAATTTAATTAAAATACTGAAACCTAACAACTAAAGTTAGTGAACATTAGCACTTTTTCTTGACTAAAAGTAATATTATTAAACATATCTTATTAGAAGACCAAGAAAAAGACTGCAATTCTTTGCACTTTGTACTGCGTCTGGACGTTTCTTTCATACAATGCAATAACTTTTATTCTCCAGATAAACCCACGTAACATCAAAATCCAACAAGTTGTTTTAACTATATACTATGATATGGTACACACTTTTCACCAAGATAACAATTAACTAGAAAAATGTTACAACACTTTATTTTTTCCAAAAGTCAATGTAATATGTTTTATGCACAAACGATATAAAATTTTCTCTTCTATGCTGAATCTATTGGTAACTTTCATGTCATATATATACCTTTGCCCACATTTGTACAAAACATGTACTAGTTAAGTTGAGCCAGCAAATTGGCCAAGTACATAAATTTAATACTTTGAATAACATTTAACGAGTAATAAAACATATGTTGTTTCTTGAGTAAAAAAGAAAAAAAAATTAAAAGGCCCTTTGTAGATCGCCCTGTCCAGTTGTATCAAGTTTTCACTGACTTAAAACTTAATTTAACTTATTTGTGATTTTATGTTTTGGTGTTATGTGGCGGTCTTGTTAGAAATAGTCTTAAATGTATCATTTCCTTACAATTTATCTACAAATTGCTGTGTTCCAAATCAAGTTTGCTGCGGAGTATTTCTTTTTCGGTTTTGTATAAGATCTCAAAGTCTGCTTTTAATTGTTTTTGTTTTCGTAGATTCCAGCTCCGGTGCCATTCTGGTCTTTGGCTTTATCTGTGTACCAGGTAGTTCCCTTGACTGTGCCCAGGTATTTTTTGTAAGTTTATTTATATAGCAGTAGTATTGTCACATCAATATTTTTTTTAATTCAATGACCTTTTATGAGTTCTGATTTTATTATTTTTTCTATTCAACATGTTTATTATACTAGCTCTGTAAGTCCCAAAGATTAAAAAGTGTTTATTTATCTCTAGTCTGTACGCTGTTTGTTTTGCTTTGGCCATTACAAGTAAGATAAGTAATGGCAACGATAGTAGTACTTTTATAGCTGCTGTAAACGTTGTTGTGATTGTCTCCGTTATTAGCTAAATTTCTATCCTTTAAACTTTATATGTAATGATAAGTTTTACCATTACAGTATGTAATAATTTGGTCATATTAGTTGTCAGTCTCCATGTGCATTCAACATCATTTTAATTGCAAAAAGTATCTAAATGGTTTTTGTTATTATATTATCTAAATAAGTGTGAAAGCTTAACTTAGTGCCAAGCTTTATTTTACTAATTTACAGAAGCTCTTTCAAAACTAAAAACTCTTTCTGTAGCATGATGAATAGATCACATCGGCTCCTTGAGTTGTTCAAATGTGTTAATTGCATTTTTGTAAATCTAAGGTTTCTTCGTAAGAGCAATATTAATGTTTGACAATATACGCATTGAGGATTGCAGAAACTGCAACATTGAACTTACCGTTACAGTGTTTTAGAAACCGCCAATGAATTCTGATCTATAGCTTTTTTTAACAGTTTTTGTTGTTTTCGGTTTGTTCTCATTCTTTTCAGAAAGAGAGAAAACAAAGATAACTGTAAAAAAATCATAAACAGGACGTGTTGAATTCTTTTAGAATCCGGTTTTACATTGACAACTTGCCAAGTCTAGGTGCTGACGGTCGTTTGCAGTGCTAACCTATTTAGTAGGGTAAATAATAATAATACTCACCGGAACCAGACCACGTGCCTTATTAGGTTATCCGGCAGTTTCTCTCCCACATGACAGAGCGGTTGCTGAAAATCTACAACCTGATATAGGAAAGCGGCGTCTACCCAAAATGTTGAAGAGAGGCCATTATCTTGCCGTTGTTAAAGCCGTGCTAAGATCCAAACAACGTCAACAGCTACAGACCGATTTTACTTACCTGCTGTCTCAGTAAAATATTAGAAAAAATGGTCAACAGCCGTCTGGTGTGAATGCTGGAAATTTGCAATTTTTTAACTAAATACAAGGCGGGTTTTAGACAAAATCGCAGTTGATTATTTAATCTATCTAGAAAAATCCATCCAAGACGCTTTCTTACCAAAAAAACTCTTGTAGCGGTGTTTTTTGACCTGGAGAAGGCGTATAACATGATTTGGCAATATGGAATTTTGCAGAAGCTGCACGCATTCAGAGACCGTATGTTTTTTTTTTTTAAATTTTATGTGCGATCGCACATTTAAAGTAAGACAGTATATCTAAAAAACGGTGTTTCCCAAGGGTTGACAATTAGTGTCACATTTTTTGCGATTGCGGTAAATAATATTGCAGCATCTGTGGTTACACATGTAAAGAAATGCCTGTACGTCGACAATTTGGTAATTTAAATGGCGGGAGATACCATCCCTGCCATAATAAGTCAACTTCAGATCACCATAGACAGAGTAAACAAGAATTTTTGCCGCTTTCAGGGTCAACTACGGTTGCGCGGTATACTCATCCGGCAGAAAATAAAATAGACAAAGTCGACAACGCAGGCATTAGATACGCTACGAAAGCATATTGAACAAGTTCTGCACCAAGTCTTTGCTGCAAGTCGGGTGTACTCCGTCTAACCGCTCGTCGCAGTTGCTTTGTACTCACGTACGCCGCGGCAACGCAATCAAAGCAAGGTCACAACAACCGACTCATATTTACCGCCAACAAAACGTAGCAACAAAAGTACAGACTTAAGCTTACCGTCAGTAGGCCGGTGTGCGTCCGAGCGCAGAAGCTGAAGGAGAGTCTAAGTATAAATTATTTGATGGTATTCGAGGTTGGCTCTTTCAAGTTTCTACCCTAGCTGATGCCGAAAGTTAGAGCTCGTCTTGATCTGACCTCTCAGAGCAAACGAGAAACTTGTCCCGACGTCTTAAAAATCAATTTTTTTTTAAATTGTTGCCAAATACGCAGACTCTTCGCGGTTGTATATAGACACGATTTGAAAACAAATCCATCCTGAGTATACAGTCTATGTACTCGGTTGATCCGCTAGTCCAACTTGTACAAGCTTTAATATTTTGCCTGGCCGAGTTTGGACAGAGAGTAATCTTTGTCTAGACACCGGGTTATGTGAGTAACAGACCTAATGATCTCATCAAGGATTGGCAAAGGTTATAGAACAGCTTTGAGAGCAAATTAAAGAAAATCAAGCTCTCCGTAATACGAAGGACACTGCTAAAGTTTGCGGAATCAAATATTTCCTGTATTGCCAGCTTTTTGCGATTGTCGTATTTGTAAAATTTTACGTTTTTGACCTTTAATTCAGTTGACAGTTCGATTTCAAACTGCTCGGATTTGTTTTAACAAAATGTAACGAAAGTAATAATTGTGTGAAAAATTGAAATTTTAAATAGTGACTTCCGTATGATAATTTTTTATGATTTTTAATACGGTTTAACACTGCAGCAATGTGTAAAAAAACTTAGTTTGTTATTTGAGAATGAAGCACAATCCAAAACTATGGTTTACAAATGGTTTGCAGAATTCAAGCGTGGAAGACCAACGTTTGATGACAATCTTCGCAAAAGACGTCCATGCACCTCTATTGTTGCGAAAAATATTGATGCTGTGCGTGAAATGATTTTGTCAGATCGGCATTTTACCTATAGTGAGATAAAAGCATCTTTATGCATTGCAGCGAAACAAATACATACGAGTTTGCACGATCATTTGCATGTCAGGAAGCTTTGCAGTAATTGGATCTCACGCAATTTGAAAAAAGAACAAAAACAGGTACTTGTCAAGTGATGCAAGGAAATTCTAAAAAATTTAAAGGGGGTTGTTCAAATTTGGTATATAACATCGTAACAGGACAAATCTTGGATATACTCATATAAGCCTGAAACTAAACAGCAATCGACTGTATGAGTGTTTTAAAATAAACTTAAACCAACAAAAGTGTTGCATTAGAGAATCGAAGAACATTTAATGCTGACTGGTATACTTCAATTTGTTTGCCGGAAGTTATTGCTGAAATGAGAAGGAACAACATAAACCGGTAAATTATTGTTCATGACAATGCAAGCGCTCACACACCACGACGAACTGTAGAGAACTGTATTCGCCTGATTATCGCCCAATTACTTTTTCCTGTTTTGACATATCAAAAATAAAATGCAAACGTTTTTCATTGCCTAAAAAAGTCGTTGAAGCATTTAAATCACTTGTTTTAGAGGTACTTTGCTCAGAGTGGCAAAATTGTTTTGAAAATTGGTTTCGTCGAATGCAAAAGTGTATAAATTTTAAAAGAGAATATTTATACTAAAGCACATTTTAGAAGAATGCCAAGTCTACCTTCTCTACCGTAATCGGCTCAAGCTCCCTAACAACGTAGCTTCTATATTATCAAGTAGAAAGAAGTCTATAGAAAGGTGCGTCTAGTTTAAGACGCAGGACTTCTCAAACAACTGTAACCAAGTTTTTGTATTGTTTTGTAATAATTTTGGTGTTAATTTATTTATTTATTTTTATTGATTAGTTTGTGATACTGATTTGTTTAAAGCATCGTAGTCTTTTACAACTTCGGTGAAATCTGTGAGTTAGGTTAGGTTATTTAGTTTTTAGGGCCTGGCATCAAAGCATTTTATAGCTTCGATGTCATCTGTGATATTTGGTTTAGTTAGTTTTTAGGTTCTGGCATCAAAGCAATTTATAGCTTTGGTGTCATCTGTGATATTAGGTTAGGTTATGTATAGGAACTTTAGTGTCAGTTCTGTAATATTAGTTTTAAATTTTAGCAACTGTAATATTAAGTTCAGTATTTATTTATTTATTTATTTAACCATTTTAATGTGTTGTTTTGTCACTTCAAGTTTATAACCTAAGGTTATTATTATTAAATTAAAATAATTTGCTAATGACTTTAATAGTTAACGCTATAAAATAAAAATAATATTTTATTTACGATATATAAAAAAAACTATTTACATGTATCATTATGTAGATAAATAATGATAAACTACAAGCAATTACAATTACATTTACACAAAAATATACAAACAAATATTGAACAATAAAAACATAGAAATAAAAATACATATATAAAAACCAAATATAAAATTATTCATTAACGCATTTTAATTGATTTTTAAAAGTACATTTTGAAACATAAAATAAATCAATATTTAAAAAAAAGACTGTTTGCAATTTTACACATTTTATCAATTGGATTATTAAATCCATAATTGGTAAAATGTATAGATTTTCTAAATAATAGAGACTGTCTAGTTCGACAATTATTGCTGGTACCAACTGTGGATTCAGTACCTACGTCATAATTCTTTTTGGATCAGGCAAGTTTTAGATCAATGATTTGAAGTTCTTTACCTTTCATCAAGTTTTTTTTGCCAATGTACTTAAGTTCCACTTTTTGAATTTGCACATGTAATTGTTAGAGCCGCATTCCTGGAAACGATGTAATGCCCTTTTTCAGTTTATCAATCTTACCTAAAACAGAGGCTTTGGTGACTTTTGTTATACTAGATAAAAAATGCAATTGGGGTACCCTTTTGGGTTTATTGTTAATGCAGTACCCTTAAAAGTTTTTTTGAATTCTTTTCACTTTCTTTTTTTTTTTGTTGGTCGTATTTGCGACTTCAAAGTATTGCTGCTGGATAGGATTTGTTTTAAAGTCCTTGATGTACCAGGAGTGTTTATTGCAGGTAGTGTGTTGCTGTTTTGTTTTCAGCATATTACCTGACATTTTAGATGGTTTGGATGCCACCAAAATTCTTGGCTTTGCAATTACATTTACTGGCCAAGTTTAGGTTTTCCAAAAAATCTTTAGTTTTTGATTCTTATTAAACCAAACAGAAAAGTTGCGCAAATTGTTTTATCCATAAATAAAATACACTTAACTAGTTAAAGATTTGTTTAAAGTCATTGGCACATATTTTTAACCGTTAAGTTTAGTTTTTAGTTAAGGTGACGGTCGGTTGATGCGCCGTAAATGGAAAAGTACATAGTAACCTTTTTCACGTTCACAACCAAACTACAAAACCAATCATATCGTGCTATACGTGCTTTGAAAGGTTGAACATTCTGCCAAGTTTTAATTAAGTTGTCAATTTTTTATGTTTACTACATTTTTTTATATTAATTATTATAAACTATTGTACTTATTTTTGACAAACTAACGCCGTAAATAAATTTCTTGGTTGATTTATGATAACTAAACTAATATTAAACCCGACCTTAGTGACATATCTTTCAATTAAAATCATTTTCACAAAAATAAAGCCTGTATTTTTTAAATAAACCTGAAAACAACTTTTCAATAATTTTTGTTATAAAATAATTGTATTTTTAGACAACTTCTTGTACAAACGACTGCCGGCAGTTTGGACTCTTGGTCATAGAGGGCAAGTGGTCTCATGTGTTTGTGAGATTGATATTTACTTTTATGACAATCCCTCCCCGGACCCTTCTTTCTAGTCGCGCTAGGCAAAGACACGGTTTGGGCACATGCGGGCCACATATTTGATAACAATAAACAGAGACGTAGAAACAAAAAGGGTTTAATTTTAAATTTTATTATAAATGGGTTTTGCAATTGGTTGTTATAATAGATATTTTATTAAAATAAATACTAATCATTTGTTTAAAATACTAAACCAATAAATACAGTTTTATTTTGATAAATATTATTTAATTATTTATTTGTTGTATAAAATGAATTGAATTTACTAAAAGTATGAAACTATTATATTGTAAAATGAATAATTGATATAAGTTCTACTGAATTAAAAAATATATAAAGTATATTATTGTGTTATAATAAATATACAGCAATGTTAGTTATTACTGTTATTAGTATACATAATTATTAGAGTCAAGTGAGGTAAATATGAACCGCTCTAAATTAATAAATAAAAGAAGCATGTAATTAAATTACTAATCAATGTATGACAAAATTGTAAATGGTGTTGTTTAGCTTATAGTGGAAAATAGAGAAAAGTGGTAACAATCAGTTGCATTTTTTTTGTCAAGTTAAGTTCTTTCTTAGCAATGTAAAAAAAATGAAATTAATTTAATTTATTGCAGCACTTTTCGAATAACCGACAACTAAATTGAAGTTTAAGTTTTGTAATTATTTTGCACTGTGAAAATAAATCACAGATTATATTTTGTTTGTCATTCTTATTATTTTATACTTTTATTTGTTTTTAATATTGTTATCGCTGTATGTGTCTAAAATGTACGTAAAAATAATTGTAATGTAATTTATAATATATATATTTTAAAATTTTATTTATAAAAAATATACTTTTATATGCTTTAATGGTCTAACCACCGAAACTAGTCTACTTGAAATAAAGACAAAGTTAATGCATATAAAAGTATATTTTTTATATACATATATATATATAATTTTAAAATATATATACAGGGTGTTAGACAAAAAACGTACGGCTGAATATCTCCATTATTTTTTAACCAATTTATATGATTCAAAATCCATTTTAAATGGTTTTTTGAGTATTATAAAGGCAGGTACACACATATTTGTTTTTATTTTTAGTATAGTTGCTATGGCAAATTTAAATTTTTGAATCTCTATGGTATTTTTAATACAACCATGTAAAATAAAAATATACTTTTATAACAAAATTTTTTGATAAATTTAAAAAACATAATATTTGTTTTTTATTTAAAATGATCGTAATTGAATAGTTTGTATCCAGGCTGGAGCCTGGATACAAACATTCAATCTTTTTGGTCGAGGATATTGCGGCCAAGAAATCGTTCAATGTACAATCGTCTAACTTGTAACAAATTGCCATCAGCAAGTCCATACATGACATGCATGTCAGTCATCTCGGCATTTGTATAGTGATTCATGGTAGAGGAATTCACTAAAAGACACGTCAAACAGCCAAACGTCACTCAATCTAAACAACTGCGACCGATACATGTGATTATCAATAACGAGACGCATTCAAATGAAATCTACTTGTACAGTAGATAAAACAGTCGTTCCAAGTTATCGTTAACAATTTTTTATACTTAATAAACTCATTAATTTTTTGTACTTGATATTGGCGTACGTCATACTTTTATTTACATTAATGATTTCAACAAATATCGTATATGGTTGTCGCATATTTTGTTCACTCTGTATTTTCGAAACATAGGGGTTTTTTAGAAATTATCATAGGACAAAACAGTCTTAGAATAAACTAAGGAATAACATGTCTACCTAACACTCTGTATAAAAATGACTTTTTGACCGGAATTTTATATGTTTTAAATCACAGTTTTTCTTAAACCTAAAATATATTATAAAACATACTACCTCTGTTCCATAATAAGTGAGCCATTACCGTTTTATATTTTTTCCATAATGATTGAGCCATTACCAAAGTTTATTTTTTACAAAATAAGTTAGCCGTTTTCGTTTCAACGTACTATATTTATACTTATATTTTTACAAAATAACTTATAACTAATAAAAACTGTTAGTATAAACGAATAGTAGGCAAGCGATTTTCCGTACGAAGCTTTGCCTTGCTAATATGTTGAAGTTTATAATTATTGTTACCGTCACAATCTATAATCGGTTTCATAACTGTTTGTAAAGTAATAAACACATTATCTAATGTATGTCTAGTCACCTCTTTAAAAGATTCTTCGACAACTCTTATTAATTCGTTAATATTGCGCGGTGAATGCTGGTGTTGTAATGATTGAATAGACGAAAAAAGCCAAGATCAAGCACATTCAAATCGGGACTATTGGTCCGTTAAAAAGTAAACGAAATGTTCCAACTATCCCTCCTACATTCGGTCCGAAGTTGCTTCATCGTTTTTGAGAAACCCCTTGGCCACTTTTCTTTAATTGCCGGAATCAATTTATCCATTAACATACGTTTGTAAACATCTTTACAGATTTCTACAGGTTTGGTTACCATTGCACCTTTGAGTCAATTTTTGCTATTTCGCGAGGCTGGTTCTTGTACTATAAATGGCCATATTCCAATTTTTCCATTAAAGAACTGGTTACGGTAACGATCGTACCGCGGTCGGGCAACGGCTGCCAAAAACATCACTTTGATCATGTTTGACTTACTTTGAACTTGACGACATGGTTCAACTTCATCAGGCAGAAGATAGATGTTCTGCTTTACTTTAGTGATATAAAACCACTTTTCGTCAATGTGGATGTAATTCATTAAATCCTCAAACTCGCCATTTTCTTTCACAAACGACAGACAATAATCCAGACGTGATACCTTGTTATCATCCTTTAAAAGCGGTTTCAATGAATTGGAATGCCTCTTAATTTCACCGTTTTTTAGCAACCTCCATAGCAAGGAAGGCGGTATTTCAACTGCAACTGATAACGACCGCAATGTCCCTCTTCTTTTGTGATCAACTAATCGAATATTGGCAATTTTTTCTGTTCTGTCAATTTTTTTCCGACCAGAGTTTCCTTTCTTGTTAGAATCAACATTCATAGGCGTATTTTCATCCAAACCACAAACAGAATCATTACCTTGTTTCCATATTCTTTTTATAGTGGCTCTTGATGTTCTGAATTTTTCAATTGCCAAAATCACCGCTCCCTTTTTCAGCCGTCCATTTTTCTGATGTTTCAGTAAAAACTAAATAATGGCCGTTCGTTTTTGATTGATTAAATTTGGTCTTCTCATCGTTTGAAACTTCCGGCGTTAGAAAACTTTCGCTTAAAAAACCGAATGTTAATTGTTGCTTTTGAAGAATTAAACTGTCAGATATTTTGACGTCCATGGCACATGTGAATAGGAATTTGGTGTATATTAAGAATATCAAAATAGAAATTGAAAAAACAACTAAGTGTCAATAAGTTTGAAAAAAAACTCTTCAAAACTTTTTAAATGTTATTTATGTCATAAGATTTGCATACATGTTTTATTTGGGTATCTCTGTTAAATTGCTAGTAACTTTTATCTGAACAAATTAATCAACTAATACCGATTGTTCTGAATAATAATAACAAATGTTATATTAAAGCACAATTTAATTATTTCTAAAAACGTTAAGACTAACAAATTTACAGGTAATTAAAAAAAAACGTTTATTTGTAACGGTCGATGTATATAAATACAGATTTAGTAGAACAAATAACGGGAATAAAGCAAGAATTTTTTTGAAACCTACTTTTGGTTGCTCTAATTTTTAAAACTGATAAAATTTTAATACCAACATTTTCAGTTATTCTAGAAATTCTTGTTTGCAATCTTCCTAGTAACGTATTTTGTACATTTTCACAAATCTTGCTACTAAGAATAATACTTCATTATTAATAATTTTATAAAATTAAAAAGGAAAACGATAAAAAATCTGTTTGTTTTCTACCAATTACTGCCATTGGTCATTTATTTCATACTGTGCAGCGGTGGAAACAAAAGCAACAATATTGTGCAACGTATTTATAAATTTAACTATTTATTTGCATTTAAATAATAATGACAATAAGTTGAACCTAAATTATCAACTTTTTTATAAAACTATAACCTTATTATCAAATTTAATCAAACAATTATATTTCCATAACCAATTAAATATAAATGACTAAAATCAGTTTGGTTCATATATTATTCTGGATTAAAAATGATAAAAGAATCTTCTTGATATATTTTTAATTATTTACAAATGTAGTATATTTTATTATATTTGCGCGCGCCCCTGATTCTAATAATCTTATAAAAGTTATTTACTTATCACTTCAAAGACAACTCTGCACAATTCTGCAAAAAGACTAAATACAGACACGCATACTTATACCGTTTTGAAAAAAACAGTATAAGCATAAAAAGAAAATAAAGAAACTAATCTCGCTACAATAATATATATAATAAGCAGTATACAAATCAAATTTGTAAACATGCAAATCTAAATTGTATTTGAAGTTGCACAGGTGTACATCGCGGGGTAAGGGGTAGTAGGTCTATAAATAAACATAGGTGAAAACGTTTCAATATTCTCAATATATTTTTTAAACATTCGTATCATAAAATATTATATTATTATGTTACAATAAGGTTTAGTATAATTTTATCTTTGTTATAAAACACAATAGATGCACACAAATGTTAAAAAAATTGCAATTTTTAGAGTTTTTTTGTTCAATACCTATTAGTCAAGAATAATTTAATTGTTAAAATGCAATTGTTATACACTACTGTTTAAATACAAACTGCACACATAATTTAGTTAAAATATTATGAAGTATATATTTGTAAATATATCTAATAATTATAGAAACAATAATAAAGATTCAATAAAATTAAATATTTTATGCGCGCCCCTGGTGCAAATCTATATAAATACGTAAATACATAACATAATTTTGTAAAAATACGAATTGTTTTCGTACTATGAAGGGGTGCGGGGATGTAGTTTAATAAATAAATATATACAATCGGCTATGATGCGCGCTAGCTCGAGTAAGTTGTTATTCTGCGCATTAGGCTTAATTCAACTATTTAGCAACAGGCTGTGCTGGCTACATGTCGGACAAATTTCAATTTTCTTGGTTTCGCGGGTAGACTCTGCCCTTAAACCTTTTCTTTTTGATGTAATATCTAGCTATTTAATCTTTGAGAAACGCCGGTATGTGTAGAAATTTGTTTGATACTTAATTATAGACTAACTGCTGTACGTTTAACTCTAGCGCAAAACTGTTATGTTGAAACAGTTTTTGAAGGTTTCATGATTTAGCACTCTTTTGTTCAAAAATCTTAGTTGATACTCCCTTGTGCAGTTTGCAAATTTTCATCACAAAATGTAAAATAATATTAGCATGCTTTTTATTTAAAAACTAAATAAGCATTTTTTTATAATAAAGTAGACAAATTCGCACAACTTTGATAAGATAACACACTACACCTACTTAAGATTACAATTCTTGACAAGTTAAAAACAAAAGTAGTGTATTTTATAGCTGAACAACAGTGGCAAATTGCACCTATATTTATATGACATTTTTAGTTGTTTTAGGAACATGTTGCTTGAGTTTGTACGGTACGTCATGTATTTTTTTTAATTTTTAATTTATATAATAATTATATTTACAATTAGCCCTAATACTAAACTAAACTAAATGATTTATCACTTACCTTAGCCAACAATCCTAACAACATTCAATACCGTAAACTCACATACCATAACCAGACGAGGTTAGAAAACTTCTTCGTAAATATGACATAAAAGCCACTCTAACATCACCCAACACTTTCAAGAATGCTATCTGTAATAATAAACAAAAAAACAGACATCCTTGAAAATCAGGAGTTTACAAAATCAGTTGCAAAACTGCCCCGCAACCTAAAGGACTAAAAATGTCCATTTTGGAATCTTTAGAAATAGACAAAATAAAAAACAATCCAAATATAATTTGCTTAAAACTTAAAATTAAAATTCAACATTTCTACACTTTCCTAAAAACTGATTAATCATAAATGTAAATTAAAAAATTAATCACCCGAACAAAACTACTAACGCCATCCCACGTAAATATCAATAACTTTTTAAGCACCAACTACAATAATAATCCGACTAACCTAACCTCCTAGACATATGTTACGTTGAAAACGCACAAGTTTCCATAAATAGTTGTAGTAATGTAAGTCATACTGTTTTTTATTATTTCTATATTTTTATATTTTATATTTTATATTTTTTTTTAATTTTAATTTATAATATGTACCATCTATTAATTGTATATCATATGTTGATGTTTTCTGTATATTAACCTTACAGAGCCAGAAGATGATAATTTAATTGTTCGAAACATGTTGCTACATATATAAAAACAAACAAAACAGCATACTAGAGTATCCATTTTAACCAACTCGCCTATATAATTATTATTATTAAAAATAAGAAGTCAATTTATAGGCCTTTAAAACTGCTTCAAACCAGCTGAAATTTAAATTCTAAATTTTATGAATTTCTTTATTTTTGTTTTGTTTAAGAACGTATTAATTATAATCATTTATTTTAATTTTCAGAGATTAAGATTCAGATGTTTATAAAATAAATGCATACAAAAAATATATTTTAAATTGAAATAATGATTTTTTTTTTTAATTTGTTTTATCTTAACATTAACATTATCTCATAATGTGAAATACATCGCCAAAACTCCTTCTAAACATATTATGATTAATCGTGTACAATTATAATGTTTTTAATTTTCTTGCAAAAAAATTACATATCAAATCAAATTTCGAGCCCTACTTAGCAGAAAATTACTTTTCCCACTCAATTATTTTCCTCTGTGAAAAGTTTGATATTTGAAAAGTCAACACCCTCAGTTGTGTTACTTATTTAAATACGCAACGTTTATATGTACTGCAGGGTTCATTTCCCTTCCATAATTTATTCAATAGACATGATAAATTAACAAGCTCGTTATTGAAAAATCTTCTCTTACTCACTTAACAATTCAGAACTCACACAATACGATTTAACATCGACAATTAGACAATTAATGACGACAAATTTAAATAGCTTGATTGTATTTACAGGCAAACAAACGGAGTTTGAAGTTCATTTCAATAATTTAAATGTCTTTCTAATAGCATGGCAATCAATTAAAATAAAGAGTGAACGTGTACTGCTAGAGTTTCTCATATATTGTCAAATAGTTGGACCACCGTGTTTTCGAGAGTGAGAGCCCGAAAATGTTTACAGTTACACGATGTAATAACAGTGAATTAAGAATTATTTAACTGACGCCAATTCGAGATTATCATTGTAATGTAATCATAAATAATATAACATATAATTAGCTTAATTTTTAATGATAAACTAAGCATATTTGGTTTAATTAAAATATATATAATTTTATATAGATTTTTTGATGTTCACGGTCTGGCGCGACGGGACACTTAAATAAAAAAACTTTTAAATTAAAAAGTTTTGAGTAGTTTATAGGAAAAAAAATCTAAAACCAATTCAATTATAAATTATTAACTAGAAAAATGATTATTTTTTGGTGTTACTATCCACATGCACAACAAATCTATTATATCTTAGTAAGAAAAATGTGTACATTATGCTATTAGTAACATATTTGTATTTGTTTTTGTATTTTTTGTGGTATTGATGTCAAAAGAAGGCGCGTTTGACCACTTTAGGCACAGCAAGTAAACTTTCACCCAGGCAAGGCGGACACTTCTAGCGCTAGGATAGCAACCTTATATAAAGAGATTTAAAACAAACCAAAAATTTCTTAAAAAAATTAAGTTCCCAATCCTCTAAGTCTAAGCAATGGAACACCTTTGGAACAAGATGAATTTGATGACTTGTTTTAAATTTACGGCTTCTGTCCGCTCATCCGAATGAAAGGTTGTTTTACGTGCAAAATAGTTAGATTTAGAACAAGCCATCATAATATAATATTATGGTTTATACAGGGTGCGGCAGGGAAACTTGCTGATTTGAAACGTCAATAAAAGAAAAAGTATTTTACATATCAATTTAATTCTTTTTTATCGTATTGTACTCATCATAAATTTTATATCAAGTAGTTTTAAAAAATACATCAAACAAATGGCGGCCCTCATGAACAATACACTGATCCACCCGCTTTTTGAAGTTTTGCTCCACTCTTTTGAGCATATTGAAGGGAATGTTGGCAATGGCTTGGCGAATGTTGTTCTTTAAGTGTTGCAGGGTTTGTGGTTTGTCATTGTAATTAATAGATTTGAGATATCTTCATAAAAAAAGTCACAAGGAGCCAAATCGGGGGAACGCGCTGACCACAGTACGTCACCCCTCAAGGAGATTAGGCGCTCGTGGAAGTGTTTTTCAAAAGTTTTATTGAAATTTTTGCTGTGTGTGCAGTGGCTTTGTCTAGCTGGAACCATACGTTCCCAAGTTCTATTTCTTTAAGTTTTGGGGAAAAAAGCCTCACTCATTTTTCTGTAGCAAACTGCATTTACAGTAACAGTGTGTTCTTCTTCCTCAAAAAGGTAAAGCCTAATTATCGCAACACAGGGATTGGCACCACTCCAATATCGCATGTTTTGTTTGTTTACGCACCCGGATAGGTGGAAATGGGCTTTATCACTAAAAAACACGAGGGCGTCGTGAGTTAAAGTTAAAAAGCGCATCACATACAGTTTGGCGGAAACGAAATCGTATTCACTGAGTTCTTGCACCACAGCAAGTTTATAGGAATAAAACTTAAGTTTGTTGTACAGAATTTGTCTCACATTGCAATCAGAAATACTTAGAGCATCTGCCTGTTTACGAGCCGATTGCCGGAGAAAGTGCAAAAATGACAGCCTCGCCCTCTCGACGTTTTCTAGGGTTCTGGAAGTCCGTTGTGCTCTAGGCGTTTCTTTTGCCTTGCCACACTGCCATTTTTTGTGAAAGCGTCTACCCACAAAACGATCGATTGCTGGCCAGGAACGAGACCCGTGGAATGAACATTGAACCGAGTTTGAAAAGCACGTAGGATAGCGACCACCGAACGGCCATTGGAAAAGTAAGCTTTCCTGCCGCACCTTGTGTTTAGATGTTGTGTTAGTACTTAGATTATAGGATAAAACAGGGTATTCCCGCAACAGCGAATTTGGGTTTGCAAAATTACCAATCCTCAAAGGCGTTTGAAATAGATATGAAGAAAGTATTTTGTACTCAGGTCACAAAAGTTCAGGTACGCAAAATACCGGCCCCAAAGAAGAGGTCCAGTTCCTATGCGGTTGGCGTTGTTTGCTTGTTACTCGTTGTACCTAGACACTCCATTTTTAGTAGTGCCTCATAGGTGAACATTCATTTGTTGCATGAAATTTATTAAAAATAAAGAAAAACTCATTTATTACAAAAAATTGATCTAAAATCATTCAGAAATTGCACAAAAACCATGTAATGTAAAATATTCTTCACATTACGCAGTAACTATGTTTAAGTACATATATTACTCATTTATTACACAAAATACATCTATTATTACTCATAAAACTCAATTATTGTAATAAATTTATAAAAATATAGTTACAATGCAAAACAAACAATTAATTTACTTCAAAAATAATATCCAGCACCCATAGGTCTTCACTATTTCAAAGGTCATTTACATATAATATTGCTAAATGTTTGAACTCTATCCCTTTTAATTATATTGATCTCACTCTCAATTCGTTTAAGCAAAAACTTAAAAACCAGTTGTTTGAGGATCAAAGTTAATTTATGTTTATAT
This sequence comes from Tachinus rufipes, assembly GCA_963932245.1. NCBI lineage: Eukaryota > Metazoa > Arthropoda > Insecta > Coleoptera > Staphylinidae > Tachinus > Tachinus rufipes. The sequence continues at coordinate 88,038,885 of OZ010743.1, forward strand.
TAGTATTGTATGTTAGTGTGTGTTTTAGGTGCAGGAGGAAGAATAGATAACCCGTTTTAGGGCTAATCTAATCCTGAACCTAGTTGTCATAGATGCAATTGATTTTGTTAATATAATTCATATTAATTTTAGTAATGTATATGTATTTCTTTGACAATAAATGTATTATTATTATTATTATTATTATTATTCTGTAACACATTTTTATATTGTAATAATAACAATAATAATATTTATTAGTGTTTTATATACAAAGTATTTACACACATCAAAAACAGGAATAATACAAGTTAATATTACAAATATATAGATTATTCAACTATTTCAAAATTATGCTAAAAAAAATCAGCTATGGTATAGAAGGCATTACTTATCAGCATATTTTTGATAGATATTTTAAACTTATTAAACTCTAGAGTTTTGGTATGTGGAGGTAGCTTGTTGTAAAGTTTGATCGTATAGTAATTGAATCAATCTCCACTTTTAAGCAAACTTTTAAAGTCAAACCTTATATAATTGTTTTGCTTTGTGGCATAATTATGCAAAGAACTCTGTGTGGTATATTGGTTAATATTGTTCTTGATATAAAAAAGACATTTGTAAATGTAAACTGACAATCATCTCTATACCCTAGACCTAGACTATTTATAATTCTGGTTGCTCTTTTTTGTATCTTAAATACATTTGCTAAAGTAGGTGCATGGCCCCAGTTTAGTATACCGTATTTTACGACTGAATAAACATTGGCATAATAAATTGTGAGCAACAGTTTTTGTGAAATAATACTTTTTAGTTTTCTCAATAGATATGTATCCTTTTATAGCTTACATAGATGGTATGAGCTATCCAAGTAAGTCTCTAATCTAGCATTAATCCTAAAAACTTAACTACTTCAGTGTTGGTGTTAATTTATCTTAGTGAGAAAATTAGATGCTCAGTTTTACTGTCGTTAAGATTTCATTTGTTTGATAAAAATCAATAATTTACAATTGACTGTCTATTATACACATCTACTTTTAATTCAACTATATCTTTATTATATCTTACAATGGTAATATCATCTGCAAATAGTGTAAAATGGGCTTGGGTGTCACAGTATGGCAAATCATTAATATAGATTAGGAATAAAATTGACCCTGAAACAGAACCTTGTGGAACATCCATGCTCACATTTTGCGATTCTGAATTTGGGCAATTCCACGTCAAGTGAGCAGTCCATTTTACGCGACCCTCTCCGATGTAGCTCAAATTTTGTACATTCTTTTGGGTACCCAAAATATGACTTCATGCCAAATTTCGAATTTCTAAGTCACATAGTTTGCCTTGTAGAGCAAATTGAATTTTACGTCAATTTTTTAAGTTTAACCTAATTTTTTTTTATTTCATTTATCTTAAATGCATTTCAGCCTGGAATTTTTTTTTTAAATAGTTACAATCGATGCAAAATTTCTCAAGGAATCGAATGCAAGGGTCAAATTTTTGATATCTTGCCGAGCATGCGCAGAAAACTTAAAAACCGTTGTTTTTTTTTTTAAATTCATTCCTTAAAAGTTGCTTGAATAAAATTTTCCTACACTAGTGGTAGTTTTTGCTCTAGAGCTTCTTGAACGCACAAAACCATTTTTCAATCAAAATTTTTGCACATATTTATTAATATATACAGAGTGTTAATGAATAGGGGTAACAAACTTCTACGGTGGGTAGGGAGATACATTTGAGACACTTTTTATTTATAAACTCATAGGCTTTTTTTTTCAAGTTGGCTATGTTTCATGTCTAAAAATTCTTATGATGTTGACGTATGAAATAGTTGAATTTGTGTTACTTGTTACTTAAATCATGAATTAACGTACTTTTTAAGATTACAATAATAATAATAATAATAAATACATATTGCCCATAGTACAAATATATATCTTAACAATTACATAATTTCAAAAATATATTAAAATAACAAATGTTTAGGCAATAAGTTCAAGATTAAATTGAATGTAGTAACATTTATCTAGACTTTTTCATGAACCTGGTCTATACTAAAATTTAAACACAAAGACGTGGAATTGCCCATTTATAAAGTTTACTGTTACATACTGCAAACGGACACTTAAATATGATGATATAATATCAATGCTAGATTTACTAAAGTTGTTATGTTTTAGTTTCTTAATTAAAATATGGTGTGATACACAATCGAAAGCCTTACTCAAATTGCAATCAGAGCATAAGTATGGCTACCAACCTCAAATCCATTTAAAATTCCATCAACTAAATGTTTTATTGCAAATACTGTAGATCTATGACGGCAAAAACCATATTGATTTTCACATAAAATATTATTTACTTTCAAATGTTGCTTTAGTTGTAATGCTAAACATTTTTCAAATATTTTTCGCACTATAGGTGCAATTGAAAAAGGTTTAAAATTACTACAGAGAATTTCACCGTTTTTGAATACTGAAATAACTTTTGTCAGTTTAAAACACTTGGAAATCTATTTGACATTATTGATTCATTATTTAGTTTTGTTAAGGGAATCAAAATAATATTTAAAATTGCTTTTATTATTTTGTTATTAATATTGTAGCAATCCATGCAACTTGAGTTTTTTAGATTTGATACGATATCACGTAGTTCAATAAAGGTAACTTCTCTAAAATTAAATTGATTTAAAGGTTTCAGTGATTTGCTGGCGTAACTTATAAAACTGGTAGCACTTGCAGACAAGTTATTGGAAATAGTCGGAGTTATGTCAACAATATGATTATTAAACTGATCCGGTGTAAAAGATTTATTATTGTTAATGCTATAGCTACAGCTTTGCGATTTGATTACCTGCCACATAGCCCTTTGAGGATTTTTTGATTTATAAATAGTTTGATCATGTGTTTTTTTTTTTAGTTAACCGTATTGATAGTCTTTTCTAGTAGTTTTAATTGAGTAGCTATAAGATCAGAATGAACATACTTATTTAAGTTATTTAGATCTTGAATTTTTTGTCTCATTTGGAATAAATCATATGCGAACCAATTTACTATGTTTGTTTTATTTAATATCTTGGTTTTCTCTAGAATAGTCTTAAGAATAGCACATGTAACAGTATTTATAAATACGTCAAATTTTGATTCTATAGTTAATTGTGATTGGCAACAAAACTCCAGTCTACAGTATCCATTATGCTGTACAATATTAAAAGTCCTTCGTATGTAATAGGTCTGTAATTAATGCGTTCATTAGTTTTTTTTAACTGTGACAAAAGTTGATGCAAAACTAATTGCTAAATGATCTGATAAACCTAAATTAATGGCTTTAGTATTGTATTATGCTTTGCTTATGTTGGTAAATATATTATCTATAGTTTTATTTTTCCTTGTACTTTCATTTAGTTTTGAATATAATCCAAACGAATGAAATACTGATTGCAACTGAACGGTAATATTATTTTTTTGGTTAAATCTTTGCAAGGTTTCAGTTAGCTTGTTTAAAAATATGTTCATATCATCAGATGGTGGACGGTAGACTGTAGCTATAGTTAAGTTACTGGATTTTATTGCTGCCAATTCAATATTGTAAGGGAGGGTTAATCTATTTATTGATAAGATTGGATTACTTACAATGTTTTCTTGCAACAAAATAGCTGCGCCTCCACGTTTACATTTTTCACGGTAAAACCCTGAAACAATATTATAACCTTCTAATTTAAAAAAATTAAGTTCTTTCAACAATCAGTGCCGATTTAAACATAAACAGTTAAAATTATTATTTTCTATGTTATTAGAATTATAGGAATCCTTTAAGCATTTAGTTCATCAATTTTATTATTAATTTATTTATTTATTTATTTAAACATATGCCATTCTACCTTTCGGTGTATTGCTTTCTACATTATTTTGTTTGATATAGTTCTTTCCATTTTTTCCTGTCCAGAGTTGTTTGTTTGATTCCTTCCCAATCCTATTATTAATACTTTGCGTATTCTTGTCTTGGTTGATTGAGGTTGAGGTTGAGTTGAGGATCCGGTGGTGACTTTTTTATTGAAGTTTGAAAAAAAAAATTGATAAACACTTCTTTTGGCCAGAATACTGAATCCATGACTGCTGCTTCAATTTAAGCGGGTATTCCAATTTTAAATGAAATGATTCGACAATGCAATTTGCCGATGTAGCAGTATCAAGAAACGATTTTACTTGTTGTGAAGTACAATTTTTACTCAGCCTAGATATAAACAGCCATTTGCGTTTTGTAAACGTTGCAGTAGGAAGAATACTTGTTATTGCAGATCCTTCCTTTGTGTAGAGCGCTTGCGAGTTACTGTTACCTCTTTTTTCAGCAATATTAAAAGCCTAAGTGTACTTCTTTGCACTTCATTAAAGTCACATTTTATACATGCACAAACTCCAAGTTTATCTTCAGATTTGTTGCAGTTATCATGGTAAAATATATTACAAATGCTGCATTTATAGGAATTCTTAAATATCACTTTATTACAACTTGCACAAATATAATTTAAATCAACTATTGTTGTATTAAGTTCAGTCTCAGACAGAGAGCGGCTCATTTTACTTGCCGTTATGTTGCATTGATTGAAGCTTGTTGCAAATTTTCTTTTAATCAATGACGTTCTCAATAAAAGCAATAAATGGTGTCTCACAATTGCAAATTACGGCTTCAGATCGCATATTTACACAAAACTAGTTATTTAGCTAGTAACATTGTAGTTATTTCCCTTATCTGTTCTAAGCATTAACAACTTATTGCGCAATTGCTTTTGTTTTGGGGAGTTTTCTAATCTCCAAAAGAACTATGGTTCAAACGATAACCTAGACGTCTATACAAATAGAAATCTTCAGCCGACCACTCTTGTAATGTAGTCAGAAATCAGGAATAAACTAATCTATCTGCCATAGAATATTTTTTCCTATTTCAGGTGACATAACAGTAGGTACATTACATTGGTACTTGAGAGTGCGGAGTTTTCCAAAATAAGAAAACTAAATATTTAAATCTACAGAACAAATGAAAACAGAGACAGAAAAGAAAGCGGCAATAGAAAAAAATACAAAAGTGAAATATTAGGAAATATAGTAAATAAAGAAGAAAACAAGAATATAACACACAGAGAAGACTACAAAGTCAATATAAATACAAAAAAAGAAATTGTGGAAATAGAAGAACTAAAAACCATGTTCAAAGAATTAATGAATGAGATGGCAAATAACACAAATAAACTTAAAGAAGAAATTAGAAAGCCAAAGAAAGAAATAAAAGGAGCAAAAAAAAGTACAAATAATAAAAAAATCAAAAATCTAGAAAAAAAAAAACTGAAAAAAAAGAAATAACATTATAATCGTAATAAAAGGCATCAAAACAGATGAGAATGACAAACAAAAAAAAATAACGGAGAATTTACTTTAACCAATGGACAGTAGTGAAAAGAAAAGAAAAAACAAGAAAAAGAGTAGGAATGATAATAGCACCAGAAGAGATAGAAAATACAATAAAATAAAACATATAAATAAAAAAATTATGACAGTAAAAATGAAGTTAAAAGAGAATGAAACATAAACCATGATACCAAATGAAGACGCAAAAGCAAAAAAGAGAAGAAAGACAGCTTTTATTAAAAAATACTACAAAAAATAGACAATGAAACAGAAAACATAATGATACTAGGAGACCTAAATAATAGAGTAGGAAACCTAAACAACAAAAAGGAAGAAGCAATGAGAAAATAAAAAAATAAAAATCGACAACGGAGAAAGAATTATTCAAATATGCATCGAAAACAATGTAGTAATAACAAAAACTTTAAATTCAAACAAAGGAAAATTTAAAAATACACAAAAACACAACCAACCAAAAACGAGAAATCAATCAATGACTACCACCTAGTTAAGAGAAACAACTGAAACAAGATAAAGAATGTAAGAGTAACAAAACTGGCAAAACTAAGAAACAACCATTATTTACTACAAATGAACATAAAATAGAAAACAAAAGTTAAACATTTGCTACAAATAGACATAAAATCAAAAGCTTAACTAGACAAAGCATGGAAAAAAGTTAAGATAAAGATAAAAACATACAAACTGAAAGAAGAACAAATACAAGCGGCACACCTAAATTTACTACAAAAAAATTAGAGAGAAAGAAAAAGAACAACGTGCATAGAAGGAAAATGGAAAACTTTCAAACAAACTATTCTAGAAGCTGCAGAAGAAAACTGTGGAACAACAAAAATATAGTTGGTAGACAGAAAAAACTAAAAAAAAAAATATGAGACAAAAAAATTAAAATGATACCAACTAACTAAAAAAAAAAAAAGAAAAAGATATAAAACAAAAAAAAATAATTAAAAAAAAACAAGACAGAATCATAGACAAAACTCGGAAAAGAAATAAACTTCAGCCGGAACCAAAAACTATTCTATAAAACGTTAAAACAACAAAAGATAAAGCAATATGATAAACATAAAAATAATAACGAAAAAAAAATAATGGAAAGATGAAGACAATACTTCTAAGAATTAACAGAAAAAGAAATAGAAAAAAAAAACAGTACAAGAAAACATGAAGGAGTGCTACAGGGCAGAACAACGAAAGAAATAGAAAAAATTAAAAAAGACGTAATAGAAACAATTAAGAAATCCAAGAACAAAAAGACACTAGGAACAGATAAAATACCACCGGAAATGGTAAAATTTATGGAAGAAGAGAAAATTGCACAAATAACAAAACTAATAAACGACATAATTAGAAATGGGGAAACGCAAAGAGAATGAAATAAAGAAATAATCCTACCTACACACAAAAAAAAAGGAAATAATAGGGAATGTGAAACCTACAGAGAAATTACACTAACAAGCATACCAAGCAAGATATTTTCAAAAATTATAGAACAAAAGATAAAAGACAAATTAGAAACAACAATAGAGGACAGCCAATGTGGATTTAGATGAAGAAGAAACACATAAGATCTAATATTTATAATGAAACAGCTAAGTAGGAAGATAATTAGAGTAATGCACGTATGCAAGGATACGTGCCAAGCGCTTTTCTTTTCTAAATTGTTATAGATAAGACAATAAAACAACCAAAGAAAACAATGTATTGTTAAAAATAGGATATTGAAAGATGGAAATAACAACATTGACTACAAAGACAGAAGAAGAGCTTCAACACAACATAAAAATAAAGAAGGAGCATTTAATTAAACTAAACTATAAAAAACAAAGACCATGATAATTGCAAGAAAAAAACTGAATCGCAAAATAATAATAAAAAGAAGAATAATAGATTAGATTGAACAATACTAGGAACAATAATACAAATCCACCAAAAAATAGACAAAAAGATAGAAGACAAAACAGGAAATACAGCAAAATTATAACGCGTTAAAAACACTTTCTTTAATAGAAAGGAAATATCAAAAACCACAAAAACCAAAATAGTTCAAAAAGTAATCACACCAACATTAACATATTGTAGCAAAACATGGACAATGATAAGAAAACAAATAAAAAGAATAAACGCAACGGAGATAAGATTTCTTAGGAAAATCAAAAACAAATTAAAAAAGATAAATAAAGAACAAAACATACAAGATGAATTTAAAAATAAAACCAATACAAAAAAAAATAAGGAATACCAAATGAGATGGTATAAACAAAGAACTAGAAAAGAATAAAACAGCGCAATAAAGGAAAAGGCTACAAGAAAAATGAACACTATTTGGAAGAAATAAAAGAGATAGTCAAAGATAGGAAAAAATGAAAGAATAAATATTATACAAATTAATAATGTATACGCTTTACACCAAAAGGTAAGTTGATAGAATACATTAATAAAATGTTCTACATACTCGATATACTCATGTTGCTTTTTATGAGTTTATGGACAACTTATGACAGCATATATTTGATTTACATTTTTATAAAAAAATTTGTTTCAAATTTAGATAAGTTCTGTGGTTGATTTAGTTTTCTCTTGCATTTGTAATTGTTTCTACAAATTGTTTTGATTTTAACAATACGGGTCTTAAATGCTTCAGCTTTTATTGGCCGTGTTCGCTTAATATTTTAAATAAATGAATTGTAATAAATTAAATTAACCTTTTAAAAAACTAAATAACTAACATTAGCTTTTCTATAAAACAAGAACAAAACTCAAAAGTTGTTACGCCTTAAGTACAATTTTTTTTATACCAAAATATGTACAATGTATTTTTATATATACTTATTAGATTCTTATAACAAAGCACTATCAATTTTGTTATATTTAATAAACATTGCTCCCATTGCATTAAATAAATAAATAAAATAAGTAAACAAATATAAACCACCTCAATTTGTGATGCACACAGTCCTTTAATCATAAAATTAATGAACTAATAAACATTTGAAAATGTCAACATTTTTTTGTAACTACTATCTTATCATAATATAATGATTAATACTAAACATCATCCATATGGCGGATCTGTTAATTACACGCAACATTACTTTGCATAACATTTCTAATCGTAGTATAAACTAATTTTTGTGTTCTATTTATCATTTGGTATAAGTAAATTGTCAGCATGAGATATATTAAAATGTATTATTGTATCGCATATATTTTTATATTTATTTGTATTAAACAAACTAAAACAGGAAGAGAAGAATGCACTTATTCATATAAGTTTAATATTTCATATAATGAGAATGTACGTATAATTTTTAAATTATTAATTTAAATAATAACAATTTATTTCAGATTTGTCCAATAGAAAATAATAATAATAATTGGGAACCTATTAGCGAATCCAGCAGCTTATATTTTAGAAGACCTCATTGTTTAAATAACAATTATTTGTACGTGTTGCAAGATTGTGATCTAACTACTCATGTTTCTGCTAAAACTGGTAATACATTTTATTCAAATAAAGATGAATTTTGTAGCTTAAGCCAAGATAATATAAAATACTGTCCTAATCATCTAATGTCTGCTAATACATTTTGTTATGAATTAATACCTTCAGTTGGTTTTAATGACTATACATGTCCACCAAATACTAGAAATTTTTCTTGGGAATACCTAAATTACATAAACAACACAGAGACACTATGGTTTCCAGGTAAAAGGCGATCTAAATTTGGACAGTTTCTATATACAGATTTTGCAGACGAATATGGAACTGAAGTTGTAATTGCTAGTAGAAATCATGAACCTAATCATTTTGAAGAAAACGATTGTCTAGTACTACTTAATAGAAAAGTTGAACCTGTTCCATGTACATCAAAGCATACAAGAATTTGTGCTTACGACTTTTTACATGATAATACTAATTCAATTTGTAGAAGAAATAATATTCCTAATGAAAAAAATTGCATGAATGCTAACTTTGACCACAATTTTAATTGTATTTGTGCAAATGAAAATACTTATGAATGTAATTATGCTGCATTAATAAATCCGTATCAAAATGGAATAGGAATTTTAAAAGAAAATTGCAAATTAGATTTAAAATTAGATTCGTGTATCATTAAATGGAACAGTACTGAAGAAAATATTAAGTACAGTTATTGGTCTGAAAAATACGTTTCAGATTATTATAACGGCGATTCAATAATACTTATGAGTGATGGTTGGTCATTTTTAAAAAATGAAGTAAATTGTAATATTTGCGAAGAAACTGTTGAATTTCCTACTGAAACTCCTGTAATTAGTTTGACATATGAAGATAATATAATGAAACTAACAACTGATGTTAAAGGGTTATATGGATTTGATGGTATGGAAACTATATTCTGTTTGACAAATGGGGAACCAGATTCAACAATAAAGAGGTTTAAAACGGTTTACAGTTTTATAGAAATAGATTATTTTGAAATAGAACATTCAGGACAATATTGGTGTGAAGCATTTGAATTAAAAAAGTTTGAAATTGTAACTAGTAATGTAGTTTTAGTTGTACTTCACAATATTTATGTAATAGAAATAACATATAAATATAAAGAAGGGGATGATCCAACTGCTCAATATGGTACTTACAGTAAAATTGTTGAAACAATGACACAATTTAATAAGAAATCTAATCTAAATACAATTTGGAAATGGGCAAAAACTATGTACATAGACGAAGTAAATAAATATTCCATATATCTTATTCACATTTGCACAGATATTACTAATAATCATTTACATGATTTTTATTTTATTAATGCTACATTAATTGAATTTCTAAATGAACTGGATTATGTAGTTAATTCTTCAGAGTTATACAATTCTAAATATTGTATAAAAACAGAAACTTTAACACCTGATTACGTATTGCATTGGAATACAACCGAAATTTTAAAAAATACTACAGCTAATGAAATTTGTTTGGATTATTATGGCAAAGAAGTTCAAAGACAGTGTTTATATGATTATGAAACTGGCGCTAGATGGGGGCCTGTCGAAAAGTGCTTTGGTTTCTCTAACACAACTTCCGAAATCACTAATAGTTTATTTGAAGTTATGAATTCGAATTTAAGTACTGGTGAAATTATAAGCAATCTTCATAATATAACTAAAGAAAGTGAACAGTTTAAACCAATTGATGTGTATATGACATCTGCAATTTTAATTAACATTACTTCTAGTAATGTTAACATAAGAGAAGTTTGCAGTTCCATCAATAATGTTATTATTGCCAATAATTCAATCTTAAGAGATTCTCAGCTTAAAATGAATGCAACAGATCGGATTTTAGATTCATTTGATCATATTCTTGCATTGAATAAATGGAAATTTGTTGATGAACTATTTAGTGCTCCATTATTAAATATATTTATTTTTGATACCAAATTGAATAAATACCGTGGTTTGGCACTTGTTAATAATAAACCGCTTAAACTTTCTATAAACCTAACAATTGAAGATGTAATTAAAATTCCTTTAATAGAAATGGCTGCACTTATACCAGATACAGTATTAAATTTAATAAATAAATTAATAGACAGTAAGATTATAATTGTAATTCACTATAAAGACACTTTATTTAACGATCCTCAAACTTCATCTGAATCCAAAATATTTGGCATATTAATACCTGGAAATAATGAATTGCGTAAAAATATTAATTTGATATATAAAGTACATGACAATACAGATACTAAATTTTCGTGTAGTTTTTGGAATTATGGAGAAAATAAAGGAAGTTGGTTGGAAGAAGTAATAGCTTCTACTATTGATACTAATTTTGTGTTATGTAAATATGATCATGTTACACATTTTGGATTACTAATAACTACTCGCAATATACTTCAGAACACAGCAGTATTAGATATATTATCAGGTATTGGATCAGCATTATCTATCATAGGAATATTATTTGTATTTTTGACAGGAATATTATTTCCATCTTGGAGGCAAAATTGCAGTAATAAACTACTGTTACATTTCAGTCTTATATCTTTAATACAAACAATTGTATTATATTTATCGGAATTAATTAAGACAAAGAATTGGAAAGCGGGATGTATTACTATTGGAGCAATATTGCATTACACAGTTTTAGCTCAGTTCAGTTGGATGTTATTGTTAGGAATTTTGCAATACAGACGTCATGTTGTTGTTTTGTATTCCACTGAAAAACAATTTTTGATAAAATTATATTTATTTGGTTACATATTTCCTGCATGTCCTGTTCTAATAGTATTGTTATTTTTTACTAGTAATTATAACCACAGCAATATAGGATTATGTTATCCAACTGGCGATGCATTCAATTACGCAGTACTAATGCCCGCTATGTGCATATTTATTATAAATTTAATAATATTTACTAGAATTATGTATGAATTATTTTGTAAAAATAATAACCAAGTGGAAAGTAATGATGTTTTGTTGCGAATACGACTCGCATTTCTTATGTTTTTTATATTAGGAATCACTTGGTTATTTGGCTTTTTATCATTCTTATTTGATAATACAATATTCTTATATATATTTAATATAACTGTATCATTGCAAGGGTTTGTAATTTTTGTATTTTTTGTTGCTTTGAATAAGAATACTAGAATAATGTATTTGTTTTTATGGAATAAATATAGTTTCCATAAGTAGTTTATTATTAAAGTATGTAGATTAAGTATAATAATATGTTTTTAAAAGTGTGTACACTACAGCACAAAATAATGAGATCGAAAAGCTGTAAAATTTGAGCAAATTAGATCTTATTAAAAAAGGGGTATGGGACAGTTTTACTCTTATTGTCAGCTGTATTACTTGTAGGACAATTTACATTATATCTACTTTTTGATAAAAGCAATAAATAAACGAACGGGTTTAACATATAATACTAAATTTATTTGTGATAATTATAAATATCAGTAAACTATTATTATATAACTTCTAACATACTTTTGATTGAGTATTAATAATTCTAGTTATTATTTAGTTGTATATTTTAAAATTTTAATTGTTACCGATTAATATAATGAATTAATTCTGTACAAATGTATCACTAAATCCTTAATCTAAATGTTAATTATAATTAAATATAATTTCTTAATCCAATAAAAATATTATAAATATATTCTGTATTAAATTATACCATCAACATTTAGTAAACATGGTTTATTGCTGCAGCAATTTGGGTATTTGTATGGTGACATTGCAAAAGAAGTCTGTAAGTATATTTACTAAATTAATTTATAGTGTATCTTGCTGGAACTTAAAACATTTTTGCAGTATTTAGAATAAGTAGAAAAGTATTTAAAGTCAAATATAATACATTGTTTATTGTATTATAAAAATTCACGGTGCATAGATAGATTAATCAGTTTAGATAGACAATCCAAATAAAGAAAAAGTTGGATTGGGGAGACCAAGAGTTATTACGGAAAAAGAAAACAGATCAATTCTAGAATATATGGAAAAAAATCTTTTCAGTACAAAAAAAAGATGTCAAACTGGTTACAAATCTTAATGTATTTCTTTTCACGATTCAAAGAAGATTAAATAAACCTGGATTAAAATTAAAGAAGTCGTAGTATGTGATCAATTTTATGCAAATTCATGCTGAACGACGTATGAGATTAGCCATACAACATATGTACAAACAATGGGGCAATGTTGTATTTTTCAATTGTACATCGTTAGAATATTGGGCATAGATGTCATCCCATAGACTTGTTGACATAATTGAAATCAATAAAACGCTAACTGGTAGAAAATCATTAATATTTTGGATCTTTTGGCATATATAAAAGAAGGTAAACTTAAATTTGCGCAAGAAAACAATTTTGTTTACACTGCCAAAATGCTTGGTTTATAATCGGAATTGTTTCACCAAATTTTATCAGATCATCTTGAAACGATAGAATGTATTTATTGTTGTTTTTTGTTGTAACAATAGAACCAACTATATCCAAATAGACCTTTTGAAAAAGCTTTTATGCTGTGCTCCTTATTATCATAGGCATTTTTGTCAGATTTGTTGTTATCGTGTTTTTCTAACAACTTTTACAAATATTTATGTAGTTAAGTTAGTTTTTAATATTTGGTTGTTTGTTGCATTGTAAGTTGTTTGATACGATTTAACGTTCTTATTACATCTTGATGACTTAACTTGGGGAGTTATGGTACTCTTCCAATATTGTTAATATTTGAACTTCTGAAAAATCTGATTGTATGATTAAAATTTTTCTGTATCTTCTAATTTCAGTAATCCTAACTTGTTTATATTATTTGCTTTTAAACTTTTAACTAATTTATTTAAGGGGGGAGAATAGTTGCGCTATTATAAGGGTTTGCAGAATTAAACTCAGCAAAAAAACGCCTGAATATAATTGAATAAAATTTTTACACATTGTAGATACATTTTTTAGTCTTTAAATATTTTTGCAAATCTTTAACCCAAGAATGATGGCATAAAATATTGGATGTAGTTCAACATATAAAATAAGTTATGACTGAAATCTTATTGTTTGGATATTGAGTTGGTTGGCGTTTTGTCTCATAAGAACCAATTTTAATTTAAAAACGACGCTTTACGTGTCTATATTTTTTTAGAGAAAAAAGTTTACCAATATTCTTGTAGATGTGATAGATTTCAGTAAGTAATGTTTGCTGATAATATTTTTTCATAACAATGCCACTAGCGGCACCCTATCAGGACGCGGCGACTAAACTCGGCAATTCTTTAGTTAAGCTACTCTAAATGACTTTGTAGTCAATATTGTCAGAGTGAAATGTTGTATCAATTATACAATAAAGCAAAGGTTGGCAAAGTTTTTTTTGGAACGGTCCAGATCGTAAAAATTTTAAGCTTTAAATATGGATTTTTTTTTGCATTTGCATCAAAATCCAAAAAACGTTGTTGAAAGAGTTGTTCAGGAGTTTTAGAATTTTTAGGTTTTGGTTTAACTTCTTCTTCCATAATAATGTGGCTAAAAAATTAAATTAAATTTTTAAATGATTAAATCTGAATTTGTCAAAATTTTTTTTATTTTTTTTGTCGCTTTTTGCTAGATTATTGAAGTATAATACCACGGGTATTTGTGCTAAAAACAGTTTTGTTAGCATAATTTGGGTGCATTCTTATCTGATAATAATCCAAGAGCAAATTTATTGTTGTGAGGTATTTTGAGCGTCTTAGTTGATCTAATATGTTGTTGATGTGCATCTGATGTAGTAATTTCATTTAATTTTTGAAATTTGACTACAACTTTTTACTTTATATTTTCATATTTTGTCTGATTTTTTCAGAACTACTAACAAGAGAGCATTATATAGAGAATCACTGTGCTCTATAATGCCATCGTTAAACATCTGTTTAACATGTTGGTTAATTGTTTCTTTTTGAGTGTGCAGGAGTCTGTATGGTTTAACATAAATTGGCATTTTGTCTGAAAGCGTGAATATTTTATGTGTTGTGGCATTTGTGCAAATTATTTTTTATCAATTTAGAGCTTCACCTAATTATTTTTTAATTTTCAGATTACATTTGATAGAATTTTTAGAAAAAATAGAATCAATATTGTTATGCATTTACACACCTTATGATTTTAAAGTATTTTTTTAATTAGTTCTGGGACTCAATTCAATAGACGTAAGATAGATTAGAACTTAAAACTAATAGATAAGAGGAAGGCGCATATATTAATTATTTTCTTAACGCGCTTATTAATGCAAAATATTTATATCCGCCATATTCCCCAGAAATGTTACTATAATCAGTTGCGATTATCTATCTGCAGTAGCAGCAGCATTAATCGGATCCAAAAAAAATGACAAAACAATGGATCGTCTACAACAAGCAGATTTTTTCAGACAAACCAACTAAACAAATGAGCGTGAAAATTAATTAACACAACCACCAAATCTAAATAACATATGTAGTGTATCCAAAATTAATAATTCTTAAGGATAGTCTTAGTATTTTTTTCTATAAAGCTTAAAAAACTAGAAACCGCGTCTATCAACCCTAAAGTTGCGGTAATGCATAAACAGGCATCACCCAATAATCCCAAAGAAGATTTGCTAAAAGAATCTGGTAATTTTAATAATCATGCGGATAAATAAGAGTTTGTCCCCAGTAGCTATAATTTTGTTGTACAATAATTAATTTCTAGCACT
The DNA here is from genome assembly GCA_963932245.1 of Tachinus rufipes. Lineage (NCBI taxonomy): Eukaryota > Metazoa > Arthropoda > Insecta > Coleoptera > Staphylinidae > Tachinus > Tachinus rufipes. The sequence goes on from OZ010743.1 coordinate 88,054,487, forward strand.
GATTGATACTAGAAGTAATATTTGTTGCATTTCAGAAAATGTGTAGAATAGTAATGGGTAATTTATTTAAAGGTACTTTTTTCAGTAAGGCTTTTATGTTAGATAAAGCTTGCGTTAAGTCAAACTGTTATGGTATTTTTGTTCAATTATGTTTGACATTTTATCATGAAAAGAATTAACCCGGCACAGCGTTTACAAACTATTCAGCTGCAATACGAAAATCAGTGCTGTATGAGGAAAGTGTTTTGTACGCTTAGAGCAACTTTACTTACAATATTGATCTAACAAACTTACAATTTGCTGAACCATTGAAAAACTCAATATTTATTATTAGTAAAGAAAATATAGCGGCGGTAGCTGAGAGTGTACGCGATGACCGTAATTAATTAATTTGGCGCTTTTCACAACAGCTTGGCTTGTCGTATGAAACAATTTGGCGTAACTCATGCAAGAATTAAAACCGGCCGACCTTCCAAATTGTCACTGTTTTAGGCTTTGGGCTCTTGAAAAGCTTTAAGAAGATCTACTCAATGTTGTTCAGCGATGAAGCCCATCTGGTTTAATGGCTACGTCAATAGGCAAAATTGCCGAATTTGAACTGAAAAGCAACCAGAAAATATTCAAGAGCTGCTAGTACATTCAAACAAAACAACGGTTTGGTGTGGTTTATAGGCTGGTGCAACATTTCTTTAAAAATAAGGCTGGCCGGAACGTAACTGTGAATGGCGCCCGTTATCGCACAATTATAACAGACTATTTGCTGCTTAAAATTGAAACCAGTGATCTCGACGACATTTGGTTCTAACAAAACAGTGCTACTTGCCAACTAGCCAGTGAAACCATGGCTTTATTGCGAAAACAATTTGGTAAACAGTTAACTTTACGCTTCGCACCGGTGAATTGATCGCCTAGTCATGTAATATTGCACCTCTAGACTTTTTCTTTTAAGACTGCGTATAGTCTAAAGTCTACATGGATAAGCCGACTACGATTGCGGAATTGGGGACCAAATATACTTCCGTCATTTGCCAAATACCATTCAAAATGCTTGAACGTGTCATTAAAAATTAGAACTACTGAATGGACCAGGTTACATTTGAAAAAAAAAATCTCTATAAAATAAATGTAATTTAATGTTCTTTGAAATGATTATAAAAATGACACGATAAAAATAATTTTTTTGGTTACTTTAATATTTGGTTCGGATTTGGATTTTGAAACAGTAAGAAGTTAAGTTTTAAAGTTAAAATTGATCATGTTGAAAGTGCCCCATTTAGATATTGTTTTGAGGTCTTTGTTTATAGATACTACAGAATCTAACATAGAAATTTCAAGACTTTTTGCCATATTTGTCGATATGGTCTTTGAAAAGTATGAAGTATAAAGGATGCAATTATCTGCAAAACTATAAATAGTTTTAATGTAAATTAAAAATAACGTTGGCAAAAGAGCAAAACCTTGAGGAACACCAGCATTTATGACTTTGAGGTAAAAGTTAAAACTAATAATTTTAACAATAAATTTTGTATTGTCAAGAAAACAATTGATAAGATTTACAGATTTTTTTATTAATACTTATATAATGGAACTTGTTGACAAGATAAGGATGCCATACTCTATCAAACGCTTTAAAAATTTTTAGAGCTACTGCAAGATTTTTTTCTTGTTTGTCTAAAGTAGAATTCTATTTGTGAATGTTATTTTGTTCTAAGAACTTGAAATGTAAAAATTAATATATTTTTTAAAAACTCTGACAGATTGGATAATAATGCAATTGGTCTATAATTTGAAGAATAAAACTTGTCTCATTTTTTAGGATAAGGTTAATCATTTGCAATTTTTCAACAATTTGAAAATTTTTAATTTTTGTATAAAAAGGCAAATATTTGACCCTACACCTGATGTCTTTCTGGTATTTAGTTTAAGAAAATATCTTTTAACAGCCCGTTGTCTAAAATGAATTGGACCCATTCTTTTTTTACTAGCCGGCATTGTCCGTACAGCAATGGGAAGATTTATAATAGTAGAATTAGTCGCAAATTTGTTAGCAAAAATATCTGCTTTTTTGGGATTAGTAACTAGATTGTTTTAACAATTTTGAAAAAAAAAGAAAAAATTTTGAACTACCTTGCAATGAATTTATTGTTTTATAATTTTTGTTGTTGTTTGTGAAAATCTGAGAAATTCAATAAGCTATGTTTTGTGAATCCTATCTCTTTTCAGATTGTATTAGATTGTCACAATAATTACGAGTTAACTTATAATCCTTTTTAGTCTGTTTGGAACAATTACTGATGTGTTTATTAAATGTTTTTTGATTGCTATTAGCTGCCTGTTTTGTCACAAAACAAATACTTTTTTAAGAAAGGAACAAATTTTTCAATGTCATTCTGAATAGTTATTCTGAAATTATCTGCTGCAGTATGTAGATTATAAGAATATAAGCAATGAAAATCAAAATTATTAAAAAGGTATTTCTTTAAAATAATGATAAATGAGGCGCGGTTTAAAATTGGTAGTAATAGAAAGAAAAATTTTAACAACAGAAGTAATAAGTAAATGATTAGAATTTCCTAAAGCAGTCTTAACATTAGTTGTTGTAATGTTTGGAATAGTTGAAAGATACAAATCTAATAGTCTTTGTTTATCACAAGAAAAATATGTGGGTTACTGAATAAGTTGAGTATAATTATGAAAAGCAGCAAAAATTATAGTTTGTTGACCGGATAGTGTTGTAGAAGATGACTTAACCATTTAGTATTATGTGCATTCAAATCTCCTAGCAAAATTATTTCAGTTTTTTAATGATAACTTTGAAGAAGTTTGTTAATACTTTTAAGAAGATCATCAAAAAAGTTTGGAGAACGGTATATACCAAAACAAAAATAGTCTTATCGGAAAGATTTAGTTTAAGAAATTTACTATTATAACCCATGCTTGAATTTTGTACGTTGCCAGTCTACATTGTGGATGTAGACACAAACACCTTGTTAGTCAGCAAAATCAAGATGATAATTGGAATCTATTAGATTAAAGCAATCTGGATCTTTATTGTTTACTTTGGTTTCCGTCTTATGTTCAAGATGATAAACAAAATTTAAATTATTTTTTAGATTACAATATATTGGGTACAGATTGGTTGCGCACGGTTAATGCGCATATTAATTTAAAAAAATCTCAAATATCTCTTCCTTCAATTAATTTGGATATACCAGAAATCAATTTCAACTATAACTTTATTTTGCCAGACCTCCCTAAGTTTAAAATATCTACACTAAATTGTGCTAGTTTGCTGACTGGGTTGCCATTTGGCAACGGTATCACTAATAACCATATTAGTAGTACACTGAAAAAAAAATGATTGACCTGTCCGCTTTTATCAAACAAGGTATGTGCCGCCTCGTTTATACGGTTTTGTATAGTGTACCTAACTTTACTTGGTTTCAATCATATGATCAAAACCTACAAATCTGTTAATAACGGTTACACCATTGTGCGTACATGGCAAAATTTTACTAAAACTCCGTTTGATGAAACTTGAGGACCAGACGCAATTTTTGATAAAACCTTACCTTATACCGTATTCGCATCGTGAAGCAATGCAAACGGAATTGGATAAAATGAAACGTTTTGGGGTGATAACGCGCAATACACGCCTTTTTGCTTTTCCTTGCTGACTTTCATCAAAAAGACGGTACAGTACAAGTGTATTTAGACGCCCAAAAACTAAATAATCGCGTGGAAGCAGCTTCTAAACTGCCTCGATTGGTGGATACATACGAGACGACATAATGCATGTTTGTACTGGCAAATCATTTATTATTATTAAGTAATTTTTAAGTTGGAGTGGTTAAATATGACAAACCGAAGAAAACTGCATGCAGCAGTATTTTACCACAAAATTGTGCAGACTAAAATACTAACATATCTCCAGAAAGAAATAAAACTTTATTTAAGACAAATGTAGACAGAATTAATATCAGAGCGAAATACCTGTTTACAACATCTATTCATAAAACCTAACAAGGTCCTTCTTATACAACATAGCTGCCTTGTATATCTTCTATATATTCTATTCTATCTATATCTTTATTTCATAAAAAAAGTAAAAAAAAAACATAAAATTCAACTTTTTAGTGATCAATGTTTAAATGTGCGTGCAATGTATAGGTAATACAATCATGAATTTGTAACCATAAACTTTAAGTGTAAAAAAATAATTTTACCATACTTTTATGCGTGGTTAATTGGCGGTAGTTTACATATTTTGTAATAAATGTATATATAAATAATCTAATAAAGACGTTTATTATTATGTATTACATTAGTAATCCTTACCATATTGAATAATTAAAAAATATGCAAACAATGTCTATTTGTATTGAAAAGATTAATTATTGTAATATTTTTAATAACCTTATCAAAGAAACAATAAAAATCATGCTAGCACAGATAAACAAAAATCTCATAACCATATTAAAGAACTTTATCAACCTGTACATATGGTGATTACATACACATTAATATCTGGTTAATATTACAAATATAACTACAATATGATCTGATAAAAATATGCTGCAATAAATTGATCAATTTTATTAAAAAAGTAGCATTAAACAGTCTCTTCTTTTATGCATTGCTGAATAATAAAATGATACTTTATTATATAATATATTGTGCAATATTATATTCGTATGCGGTGATTATCCCCAATGAAAATGATTGCTATTCATCATCTAATGAAGTAGGTTTGCATATTTTAATCTTTTTGTATTTTCATTGTTGTATGTTTTTTAGGACTGCAAAACAACGTATATAATTAACAGCACAACAGTAACTATGCAAAAATTATATTCACAATTACTTGATTTATATTACAGCAAACCACACTGTATTAAACAAAATCTTGTGTACTCATTAATGGAATGTAATGATGGAAATTTTGACTTCAATCAGTGTAAAACATTTCAAAAACCAATAAAATATTGCCCTGATGATCTTATACAAAATGATCAGTACTGTTACAAGGTGCTACCACCAGCAAGTTTTGAGAATTCCATTTGTCCATATGATAACAACAAACTATTTTCAAAAGAATATCTTCACCTTGTTAATGAATCAGTGTGGTTTCCAGCAAAACGAGAGTATTTAAAAGATTTTTTTTTATATGAAATGTCTCCAGAATATGGGCCTTTGCCTAGTAATTTAATTATAAATGACAACATAACACATAATAATTGTTTAATAGTATTTGAAAATGAGTTCAAAGCAGTACCTTGTACTTCCAATCATGCAAAACTTTGTATTTATAATTATCTACATAACAACGCAAAAGCAGTTTGTTCTAAATTAAATTCAGAACATAAAAAATGCATCAATGCGCATTTTAACCAAGATTTAAACTGCATATGTGCAGATTCTAATAAAAATTGTAAATTGGCTGAGTTGAAACATCAATATCAAAATGTAATTGGACTTCTTCAAGAAGATTGTTATTTGGGTTTATCAATTAAGAAAGATTTTTTGCGTTGGGACACTTCGTCAGAAATTGTGACTTATACTTATTGGTCGGAGGAAGATATGGGAATGATGTTATCAAATCCTATATTTAATAAAATCGTTTTGATGAATCATGGCTGGGTATTCTCTATTAAAATATCCGAATCTTGTTACATATGTGAAGATAATTACGACAATGTACACCCTCAATTAAAATTATTATTTAAAAGCAATAAATTTTTATTACAAATTGCCAATGCAAACAGTATTTATGATCAAGTATATTGTTTTACAAATTCGGTTAAAAATTTACTTGTGGCAAAAATGTTTAACGAACCTAATTTTAAAAACAATGTTGAATTTGAACTGGGTGGTTCTGGACATTACTGGTGTGAAGCTTTTTCAGTAAACAATTTTATGTTAGTCAGTACTGCCCGTTATTTAATTATACTTGAAAATATTTATATAATTGAATTAGACCTTAAATATAATAAAATATTTGGTGATCCAAGTTGGGGAAAAATAGCGTACAGTACATATATAGAAAATATTGAAACAACGTACAATAGTAATCAACCTAAAGTAAATATAACTGTAAAATGGATGGACACATTAGAGATAAATCAAGATTTAAGCCGAATTAAATATTTAATTCATATATGCACCGATAATAAAACTGATCATTTAACTGACTATTATTATATAAAAGAAAACATTTATAAAACATTAAATACAATTGAGCACGATATTAAACCCTCCGAGTTGTATAACTCAGAGTATTGTATGTCAACTAATACTGATGATTATAATTTGTCTTGGAATATGACTTCAGTTAATAGCTCAACTTATGCAAATGAATTATGTTTAGATTCAAATGGAAGTGAAATTAGAAGACATTGTTTATGGAATTTCTTTAAAGGTGCTAGATGGTCGGAATTTGAAAAATGTGCTTTACAGCCAGAAAAATATTCTGAATTTACTGAAGATTTGTCTGAAATATTAAACAGTAATAAATCAGTAGAAGTAATTACTGAAAATATTGTTGTAATATCGGAAAATAGTCAATCTTTTGAACCAATCGATGTTTATTTGATATCAAAAATATTAGAAAAAATTGATTGTGACTCCAACAATTTAACTCAAATCAATAATATTGTAAGTAATATGCTGATATGTGGACAAGATGTATTAATAAGTTCACAAAAAGATTTGAATTCAACTGATAGAATTTTAAGCACACATGACGACATTCTAAATAAAAATAAATTCATGTATAATGATCAAATTTTTAATGATGGTTATTTAATTACATATATATTAGATGTAAAAGTCAGTCCTTACCGTGGTTTAGCCATAATAAATAATAAACCTGTTAAAATTAAAAATAATACATCATTTGAAGCTCTTATTGAAATTCATTTATTAGAAGTTGCTTTTTATATACCTGATAATTTATTAAATGTTTTGAATAATATGCCAGATTCTAAAGTTATAATTACTATATATTTAAAAGATGCTTTATTTAATGACGAATTAAATAAATTCAAAACTACTTCAAAAAGCTTTGGAATATTAATACCTGGTAACAATGTATTACAAAATAAAATAAATCTTATATTCAAAACTGACTTATTACCAGACAAAACATCCTGCAGCTATTGGAAATTTGAGGAAAGTAAAGGTGGCCATTGGAATAATGAAATGAAACCAACATATCTTAAAAATAATTTAATGCTATGTGATTTTAATCATATCACGCATTTTGGATTACTAGTAACAAATACAGCTGTCATAAGAGATACAGGCGCATTAGATATCATAACATTAATTGAATCGATTTTATCCATTATAGGAATATTAGGAGTATTTCTTACAGCAATAGTTTTCAAAAACTGGAGACGCAATCCTGGAAACATGCTTCTCCTGCAATACGCGCTCATTTCTTTAGTGCAAATAATAATATTCTATATTTCCGACAATGTAAAAGATTTCGGCTCAAAAGAATTATGTGTATTTATTGGAGCGGCATTGCACTATACAGTATTAGCACAATTTTCTTGGATGCTACTAATTGGGTTCCTGCAATATAAACGATATGTGCTTGTTTTATATAGCACAGCTCAATCAATGCTAATAAAATTATATTTAGTAGGCTATTTATTTCCGACTTGCCCTGTTGCTATTTTATTGATTTTCTTTACAGATAATTATAATCAGAACAGTGTGGGACTATGTTATCCCAGTGGGAATGCGCTTTATTTTGCTGTTATTTTACCAATTGGATGCATTTTTGTTATAAATTTTAGTATATTTAATCGAATTATATATGAATTATTTTGTAAAAAGCAAGGAGTTGTAGAATGTGAAGATAGTATTTTAAGATTGCGTGTACTTATACTTATGTATTTCATGTTGGGTATAACTTGGCTATTTGCTTTTTTGGGAATCCTTTTTGAAAATTCAGTGTTGATTATAATTTTTGATTTAACCGTTCCACTACAGGGTTTTATTATATTTATATTTTTTGTTATACTTAATGAAAATGTTAGAATGATGTACAAGTATGTTTGGTACAAATATAAATTAAGAATTTGATTGTCAATAGTAAACTATTATTATTATATTAGCTGTATTTATTTTATTTATTGTTCAATTTTTTGTATTACTTATAATATGATAATAAACATGTATGTTATCTTTAATAGCTGTGAATGTATTATATAAACTTAATAAAATTATTGTATAAATATATTTATTAACTAAAAACAAAGTTATAATTAACTTATAAATCCTAAGTTAACATTTAAATAATTAGTTTTTCGGTTGATAAGCCGGTATTTAATATTTACTCTGAGTATGTACATACCTACATTAAACCAATACAGATATATTTCCTACCAATTAAATATATTAATTAATTATATTCAGAACCGCTATTTAGTACATAAAGCAACAAATAAATAAAAATATATTGATGTATAGATTACAAATCAATCTGTATTTTGTAAGGCAACTGCTAGAAGTGCGATTATTTATCTGAGTAAAGTTGATGCATTTTTGGTTTGTTAAACAAAGTGTTGAGCAGGTATCATTTTATAGGATTTATGTATATACTAATTCTATGTGCTCTTATAACTTTGTTAAAAAAAATAATAATCTACTAGATTTATCATCATTGATGTTCTAATTTCCCAGGTCCTATGTTCTTTTCTTTATTTTACTGTATCTTTTTCTTTTCTTTAAAACATTGGTCATCTTATCCTTCTTGTTGTTTGCATTCAGCACGTCCTTTAATAAACTACCACTTTCCAATGCTAGCGCTCTTTTCTGCTTTGCTTTTCTTAACACTTTGTTATTTTAAATTTTGTCTGACCATTCAATGCTTCTTATTCTCCTCTAGACACATTTCAAATTATTTATGTTTTTTTATCGTCCAAGTTTTATATTATTAACACATTCTATACAAAACATTTTACAATACATGTTTGCAGGTTTGTGTCTAACTTCCTACTCAAAATCTTGTTCTTTTTACTAAATTTTTTTTTTGCCATTTATAAGCGTACTTTTAATTTTTTTATTGTTCTTCTAATTGTTTGTAATTTCAGTACCAATATACATCCTTTCACCTAACCTACCCTTTTTTTATCAAACGCATAATGCTCCCCGTACACTTGATTCAACGTGTACGCGAGTGTGAGACTCACACCCACCAAATAATCTAAAATCTTTTTGCTACTAGACGGGATACCTTATACAAGGACTGCAAGATCTTCTGTCTTGCTCTCTTTTCTTCTTTCTTATTTTTCATTACACTGCTAATAGACGTATGCATACAGTTCCAGTTTTTACTACTTTCTAGCATAGTGTTTATTATGGAGTTTGCCTCATTTTTCTGACTCAGTTTAACCTCTACCATTTTTTTTTTGGCCTCTCCATCGGTCGCATACAAACATAGTGTGTTCTGGCGAGTCTGATTTGTTGCAGTACCCGCACTTGTCAGTATTAGTTTTGCCAATTTGTTTGATGTATGATCTAAAACTATCATGGTCAGAAAGAAACTGCGTAAGAAAATAGTTAGTTCTTTTGTGTTTGCAGGATACCCACTTTTTCAGGTTCTTAATTATTCTCCTAGTTTATTCTCTATTTCCGCTATCTCTCCACCCATTTTTGAATGGCGCAAAAATCTTCCGCTTCACCCTTCCTGCGGTTGGTGTACAGATGGGCTCTTTTTTTGACGTACAGATCAATGGTCAACGTGCCGGCAATCACGCACACCGCCTGAGCGCTGACGGTGTTGTACGCGCTGACTACCCTTATGAGGATTTTTCTTTGTGTGGCTATCAATCTCATGCGGTGGTTTGACAGCCATAGCACAATGCTATATGGGCGCACCATAACTTATAATTGATCTTACTACCAAGTTGAAAACCGTCCTTCTTTGGCTAGTGAATCCTGATCACAGTTTAATCCTTTCTAAATGTACGGGTAAAAAAATAAATCAATTATCAAATTATTTGTAGAAGCACCGATGAAGGGAAAGTTGCCGTTTTTGTTAAAATATTACAAATCAAGGTAGCGGTCGGTATGCTCTTAATAGACTGATAGCCTTAAATTTACAATTTTTTTTAGTACAAACACCAGTTTTGCTCTCTTCCAGACAGTCGGGAAAATGAGCTCTGTTATTGTCTTGTTGAAATATTGTAGCATGTTTTGGGGAATCTCTGCGAACGCAAGTTTTACAAATTCTGCCGTAATATAGTCGGAACCCGGCGCTTTTCTTTTCTTTAGGGACAATATGGCACATTTCAGCTTGTCCATGCTAAAATTTGGGACTTCACGATGTTTGAGAGCTCCTCTTTTGTGTCATCATAATTGGGAAATAGCTCCTCTACAGTTTTGTTTAAATTTCGTTCTCATCAAAAAACGTTTTTTTATGGCGTAGGTTTAAACCTTTATTCATGATAGCCCTGTTCAAAAGGGTCTGTGTCTAGGTTGTCTAAAAGCTTCTTTCAGCACATATCTTTTGCTCTGTAAAATTCCTTTCTGTATGTTTTTTTTTGCATTTAAGCTCTTTCCTAAGTCGATTGTATAATATGTCATTTATCCTGATACTTGACTTAGTAAGCTGTCTCCTAATAGAAATACAAGCTAATTTCCTTTTCTTTGACAAGGCGTGACGCTCATTATCAAAATTTCTTAGTAGTTCTGCACTTTCTTTTTGTCAACAATCCATATCACATTTGCATCACTTGTTTATGTTTTAGTTTTGCCTACACTGAACGAGATATATCTGTGCAGGCTGAAAGATTCTTCTTTCTCAAGGACTTTCCAATCGAAAAAATCTTTAAGACCATTTGAAGCAGTTGTGAAGTCAATGAAGGACACGGAGTTTTTCCTAGCAAAAGTGGGTATTTTTCCATCGTCGTGAACAACTTCATTAACACTGGATATAAAGCCTGTAAGGTATGCTCCTCTTTTATCTTCACGGATTTAGATTTAGCGTTGAAGTCTCCTAACAGAATAAAATTCATGCTGTTATTTGCTGCTAAAGAAACTTTAATCGCGTCTACTCTACTTTTGTATAACGCCAATGTGATGTTTTTGGCTTGGTTACCACGTATTATAAAGTTTTTTGTGTTTATTACATGTACAGAAAATGTGCATAACCCATTTTTTTCTGCAGAATATTTTTTAGCCCTTCTGCTTTGCCCTTCTCGGTAACAATAAGTAGGTTTCCGTCTTTAGTTTTTTGGATGGTTTCAACGCCTGCTCCTTCCTATTGGGGGTCCGCCTTCGCTTCAAAATCTTTTAATAGGTCGGCGTATGTGCTGCCAATTTCGTTTGTCTTAACAATAATTGCCTAACCTAACCTAACTTAACATAACTTAACCTAACCTAACCTACATCTTGTTTTTGTTTGTATTTTATTTATTTATTCAAATTGCTTTTTTACCTTTTGGTGTAAGACGTTTTTGTTTGTACTCACCCACCTCACCGTTCCTTTTCAAAAATCCAAATCTTCTCAGTCGTTATTTTATGCATTTTTTCAATTATTGTGGAATATTGCTTATTTAGGGTCAACATTGGGCGGTATTGCACCCTTACTGTTAGCAGAGAAAACTGCATGGATGTGGGTACAATCAGGCAAGTACCCTTTTCTACTTTAAATTAAAATCTTAGGTATTATTAGTACCAAATATTAAACTAAACAACAAATCTATATCTAAATCTTTTTCAATTTGTCTTTTAGCGGTTACAATCTCCATAATCAAAGTCCATTTTAAAACTTTATTCTTAAAAATGTTTTGGTGAAATAAAATGCAAATTTCAACAAAACTTTCGAAGATCATTTGTAGATCACTTTGTGTGCGTTTAATTGATGATGCACTACAGCGTCTACAACAAGCTGACTATTTTTAATACTTTGAATTTTTGTTTTTGCATCTAAACATTAAAAATTATTTTAAACAAAACCGATCCAATTATAAATAATTGTTATAAAAATAATCCTAATATTAGAAACGATTTACAGTTTTACCCACCGCGTGATTGAAATAAATCCGCAATAGATGTGATTGGTAATGACTAATGACAATGTAGATCAAGAAAGATATCCAACCGATTTATCAGAAAGAGTAACAAAAATAAATAAAATTAAAATGTTAAATAATAATTCTAAAAACTTATCAACATAAACTTAACACAAAAAGTGTAATATTACGGTATTATTAAAAGTTGGCAATATTACTTTTTTAGCCCTCTTAGACACAAGTAGTCAAATATGCTGTTTGTCAGAAACGGATTTTAATCAAATAAAAATAGTGTATAGAAATTTTTATGTTTTTTTCAGTTTTAGAGGTTACAGCAAAAAAATATAAATGGTCAGTTACCAATTACTATTTACCTTTCAAATGGGTGGAAACAATTTCAAACACAAATTTTTAATTATAAAGAGAGAGAGAGACTATTTTTGGTATACCGCTCAATTGCTCTTTAGACAATAAATATAATACTGACATGACATGAAGGAATCTGGAGACATACCGCTGGCTTCTTCCATCTGCTACAAGAGCAACAGCTTTTGCACAATCTTTAGCACTTAGAACCATAATTAACACAACAATCTGCTCTAAGAATGACAGTTAATCAAAAACAAACAAGTCAACCCAGTAGCCACCTTGATTCTTTGGGCATAATGTCGAATGAGCAATAGATAGTAAAGAAGGCATACATTTAAATTTTATTTTCGCTTATTAATGTTCATTAAATAAACTGATAAATACCACATGTTGTTTTTTTCTACATCTCTTTGATTGTAAAACACTAAAAACTTTATTAAAAAAAATTACCTTAAAGTTCACCTTTAAACTTTTTATTAAAAAAAACTAACTTTATATTTAAAAAAATTGATTTACGTTCTGCAGACTAAAAAATTTATAATTTTTTTGCTTGATTTCTTGCTTGTTCAAATTTGAAATTATTAACAAAATCATACAATTTTGTTCATTTTGAGAACATCTCTACATTAAATCAATTTATATAAAATAGTTTCAATTTTTTTTTTCTCATCTATTAATGTATTTTAAATTCAAATTTTTTATTGGCAGTTTGAAATTCCTGCTGGTTACTGCGCGAATTTAATTTTTTTAACAAAATCATACAACTTAGGTCATTTGGAACCATTTCAGCTTCAAATCAATTTATATAAACTCATTTCAAACTTTTTTCTTTTTAATTTATGTATTTTGAATCTAGATTTATTATCAAGAATTTTAATATCTTGCTGGTTACTGTCCAAATTAAAAATTATTAACAGAATCAAAGAATATGAGTCAATTTGGGACCATTTTTGCTTTAAACTGTGTGTAATAAACAAATAAATAATATAATATCAAAAGGCAAAACTTAGAAATTCAAAAAGTATTAAATTAAATGAAAAAATAAAATTAATAAAGCAAATTGAATTAAAATGCTTGATGCAGCAAAACAACTATTTTTTAATGTAATATGTATTTTAAAATTGAAAAATTAAACAAACAAAAATTAATTAAAAAAAATATAAAAAATTAGAATGTATTATTAGAAAGCATTCTCATCAAACCCTGTGACGTCATGCGCAAGGCAAACCAAAACGTATCTACAGTACGGACGTATCTTGTATTCAAATTACCATAAAAACTACAATCAAGTTCCAAGCTCATACGAGCAACAACCTTAGAACTAATAGTAAAATACCTGACCCTTTCAGGTTTGATTTTATAAGCAGTAGAAAAGTATTGTTACTGGTTGTTAGTTTATCATGGTTCGAAATTTTGGTTCATTCTTGGCTAATCAAAACTAATTATGTCTGGCACCTTGAGTTGCAGCTCAGCAAATGAAGTTGCAGATAGCAGTGCAACTGCCCTCTTAAGATTTCTTAGCCAAAATCAAATATTGTTTTTGACATTAAACACATCTTGTGTAGCAAGTTGTTTTACTTTAGATCCTGGCTCAAAAGCTTTAATCTTGATCCTGTCTTGCAACATTTCCCAAACAGAAATGGCATAATTAGACTTTGCTGTTCAGGTCCAATCTATGATTCTAGTAACTCTGGAATTGCTACTCGTATGCTCATTAGCATTGTTATCCTCAAAACGTATAACTGGTTTATCTTTTTTCAACCCTTTTTAGCGTGTTTTCTTTGAATCTTAAGGTCTAAAATTTGGCATGGCTTACTTTTTTTGCACAGAGATCACTTTCTGAAGGTGTACATAAAAAAAATTCAAAATAAAAATTTAAGAAGCAGTCTATTATATATATATATATGTATATATATATATATATATATATATATATATATATATATATATATATATATTATTTATAATATTAAAATAGTCTTATCGGAAAGCTTTAGTTTAGAAATATGCTAGTATAACCAATGCCTCAAATTTCGTCGCTTTTTATTAGCTACAATTTTGTAAATATCAATAACGTAAACAATTTAAATCGTTTTTTTTTCAAATGTATATTCTTGATAAACAGCAAAAAATTGATACTTTAAATATACCCCATTCATAATTTCATTCCGCCTAAAGTTCCATAATTACGTATAAGTGCGGTAAACCAGGGTCAGACTAAACTTGATAGTAAATTAAAAATAGCTTTATCTAATAATATTAACTTGTTAGAGCAGGCCGTAGCTTAATCAAAACTACAACATTTTTATTTGACATTAAACATTTTTTTCAAAAATTTACGGTTGCCTTTGTTATCGCAAAAGTTTAAAAAGAATTTGGTTTGAGTGTGCTAGGCGCCTTAATCAAGTTATAAAGCCAGATACCAAACAATTTTGTCATATGGACAATATATTGAAATTTCTAAAAAGTGTAAAATATCTGTATTTTTAGATCTAACACTCGCATGTTGGCATATCCCTTTTAGGTCTTGTAATAGAAAGTATACTGGGTTTCTTAATAATAATAAATCGTATTAGTTTAATTTTTGCCATTTGGATTAAAAACTAGAGTTTCTAGTTTAAATTTACAATATAAACTAAACTTACTTCTAATATAATATATAATCTTGATTAAACCCTTGTTTTTAATTCCGTCTTTTTTTATTACCTCATTTTTCCTTATTTGCTCTTCTCTCATTTCAATGCATTTTAGAATTGTTCTCTATGTTTTCCATTGCTTCTCCACACATCCTACACATTTTCTTTTTCTCGTCCATCCAAAATTTGCACACTTTCTCTTCATTTCCACATCTGAATCTTGCAATCATTCTTTCTTCTAATTTTTCATACTTTACACTTTCTAGGTACTTTGATAGTGCATCAGTTATAATGTGTACATATTTCAATTGTACCTTGATTTATTTATCCGTGTTCTACGCTATTGCACTTGTATACCTCTATCTTGTATTATAATTTTATTTTACATACTTCTATCTATTCTCAATTTATCTACTTCCTCACTAGCATATCTATTCCTGTTAAAATATTTTCTCTGCATGCTCCCATTTTGCCGCATTTTCCTTTCATTTTCTTCTTCAGGCACTCTTGTAATATTTTATATTTTTTTTTTCTCTCACTCTTTTTTCATACCTCATTGCACGCTTTTCTGCTTCTACTGTTAATTTGTCTATTTAACTGCGCCCTACATAGCATCTCTTCTACATCTACAAGGTATGCCGCAAACAAACTAGGGCTGAGTGGGCATCCCTGTCTCACACCTTTTGTAGTCCAAAATTTATCACTCATTTTGCCATTTTTCTATTATTTTTACTAGATGCTCATTTATTCCTTTTTTTCTCAAATACGTGAATGTATTTGAGAAAAAAAGGAATAAATTTCTTTCTACTCACACTGTCAAATTTTCTGCTGTTTCTTTTTTTACTATATGGTGTAGTATGTATACATTATCTCCTTCTTCCATTTCTAAACCCGGCCTGTCAGTCTGGCAATATCCCATTTATCTTTAATTCTTTACTCAGTTTTAGTACCATGGCGTAGATCTTGTATGCTGTATTTAGTAACGTTATACGTCTAATTTTAATTTTCTGCAACCTTTTTATTTCCTTTTTTGTGTATCGGACATACAAGACCTACTTTCCACTGACTAGAAAACCCTTTTCCCTTCCATACTTTATTTATTATCTCTCTCAGTCTCTTAATCAGATCTTCCGTACCATAGATCCATGTTTCATTTTGTATTCTATCTACACCTGGTGCTTTATTCTTCTTCTTCTTTTTTTCCTTGTTTATGTATTTCCATGTTTCTTCCTCAAAACTTATTTCTTTTATCTCTAATTCCTCTTTTTTATACATTGCTTTAACTTTATTGCATTTTTTCTTGTATTCCTTTGGGCCTCCTGATATTGTTGTTTAGTTGCTTTATCATTTTTTGAATATTGTAGTACTTTTCTAGCTTCTTTTTTTTTTCTGTGTGCATTATGTGTTTTACTAATTAAATTTTCCAAATGTTTTTTCTGTTTGTATAAACGTTTTCTTTATTGTTGCTTCTGCGATTGTGTTTTCTAACTCTGCCATTTGTTGTTCTACGCTTTTTTTCTCGGAAATGTATTTTATATAAATTTTGCTTGTACATTTCTACGCTTTCTTGTGTCCATACTGTTTTTGTTACTATTTCCTTTTCTTTTTTTTTGTTCTCTCTTTATACTTCCATTTATATACGTTTCTAGTGGCTGATGATCCGACTGTACTTTTTCTTCAATCTTAAATTTGTCTATCTCTTGCCACGCATTAACCATTACGTAATCAATTACCAATTGTCCTTTTGCTCCTATGTAGATATATTCTCACTCTTCATCTCCAAAAACTATTAATAATGTTAAAAAAATTGTTCCATTGTCTGTTATTAAACCAAAATCAAATTACTCTTTACTTCTCAATTCAGGCAAAACAGACGGTTAATAAAAAGCAAACAAAATTTAACAAATGCATCAGTAATCGTTCCGATCAGACTGATCAGAATTGTAAAAAAGCTTAAAAACACTGTGACAATCTAATATAATCTAATAAAGCTAGGATTAAAAAACAAAGTATGTCAAATTTCTCAGCTTTCCACAAAGTCAAATTTATTTTAGACAACGGTTGTTAAAAGATATCTTTTTAAACTAAATACCAGAAAGGCATGTATAAAATGAGTGCGATGCCGTAGTCATACAAAGCACACCGACGAGGTCTCTAGAACCAAATTAATTGATTTTTGCCGATGTGGTTTTTGGATTGAGTTTGAATTAATTTTTAATTATATCATCAATAAAAAAAATAGCTACATTCTAGCTATTTTTTTACAAATAAATATACTCAGATTCAATGTTTTATTTTTATTCTGGGAAAGTAAGTAAGTAAGTAAAAGATCATTCTTATTTAATATTTTATTAAAATAACTCAAATAAAGTTTATTGGAATTGATTGTGTATGAGGAATAAGATATTTAAACGTAAATATTACAGAAGTATCGACTTTATCAATTCAATTTTTTGTACAGTTCTAGCTACTAGCAACTAATTCTTATTTTTTGTCATAGTTAGTTTTGATAAAAAAATAAAAAATATATTATTTTATTTTAAAATGGTTGAGACCTTTACTATGTGGTAATTCATAATAATGATGAAGTAAAACGATAACTAAGTTTTTACCACAAATACTTTATTGATATACATATATATTCTTTAGTAATATATATTAATATCATTAAAGTATTTGTGGTAAATACTTAGTTTTCATTATTATAAAAAATTGTTACTATTATTATAGTATAACATTTTATAAATTTTAAATAAATTAGTATTCAAAAACTCAAAACAGTTATAACTAGTATTTTTTTAGCAATAAGTTATTAACTCCAAAATTAAATTCAATTTACCTGTAACATCGAGACATCTATGAATGAAAAGAAGAACTCAACCAGGTAAAAATACCTGTACGATCAATACAGTTGTACAAGGCTACTACAACTGCAGCAAACTATATGAACCAGTTTACTATAGACACCCGCGGTACATTTATTTCCTGCAGTATCTAAGCCTCCAATAAAATCAAACAGATGTCAGTTAAAAATCCTGCCCAGCAGGATCTTTACTTTAGCACATGGCATTTCATTAGAATGCGCAGTATAGTGTCGTTAGCTGTTTTCCTTATCGTGTGTATATATTAGAAATATGACCACGTTAGAGCTATATACAAAGGTAATCATTTTTTATCTAATTTTTCTATATACGTAGGATTCATAACAGCTTTTTTAAATGTAAAATTTAGTTCATGAACACATTATAATTGCGTTATATGCAGCGTTTATTTGAAAATATAAAACAAAGGGTCATAATTTTTAATAGTAATATTTACAAAAAAAATTAAAATTAAATTCATCGCGAGTTACAAATTTAATTGTAAAATGCAATATGTGCCGCATTTGGGTTATGCCATATTTAGTGATAATCTAATCTATTAATCTATACCTAACTTGTTTGTTTTTTTTTAAATTGCATATTGAAAATACTAGTCAAAATAATAAATATAAAAACATAACTATGTACTGAATCAAAATGTAAAAATATTTCATTGACAATTGTTTTATGTATTTCTATTTATATTTTACGATATGAATGTTGAATTTTTTGATAATGATATGTTCATAACATTGAAATTGTATGTACGTCCTTCAATAATATTAAACAGTAATAGAGTAATGTAAAGGCAAATTGGATAGCACTTTAAACTGATGAAAGGAGGAGTGCATCCGAATCGTACATAAAAAATAATGGATAAATAAATAAAATTATAACAAGTGCTGTTCGATTTGCTATTTATGTTTAAAATAATTTGATATGTGCATGGGCTTGTGTGTGTATTGTATAATAGGTTCATCCCATTTTTGTTCCGGACGAGAAAAAAGGATTAAGTGCAGTTTAAGTAAAGTGAGGCGAATATCTTAGTGAATAAATAATGTGCAAAATAGTGAAATTATAGTGCTTCTAAAATAATAAAAGGATTAATTATTAATTACATATTAATTGGCAAGTATTATTAATTTTGTTGGTTTATGAAGCGTTTTGTCTGTTTGATAATTATAAATGTTGATGCTACGATTCAGTATAATATACTGCTCAGGATTAATCTTTTGCCATGCACTTTGATATACGTATCGATTATGTCGAAAGTATGTCTTTGGGTCTAATTTCTGCAAATAACGACGTAAAAATGAGTATATTTTAACTAATCTAAGCAAAAAATTAAATGATGATAAAATTGTTTATAAGTATGAAATGATTGTACTGATATAAAAGTTTACCTTGGTGATAAATATATTATATTTTTATATTTATTTACAATATAATTATAAAAATATTTAACAGACGTGTTAATGTGACAATGTTTTTGTTTTTAATTAAATATTATTAGTTGCTAATAGAACAAATCAATGAAACATTTCGTGTTTTGTTGTTTTATGTCAATGCATTTTATATTAAAGTTTTATTGAACAGATTGGATTGTGCCACAAGGATTTAATCTCAACAGGCATTAGTTGTCCATATTGATCGATCATGTATTGTTATGCGTTATTTGACCATTGATTGCTATAGTGGTATGCAAGAATTATATTTATCGTGACCTATTTAACTTTCTCGGGCTAGGCTTACAATTTCTACGAATATAGAACAAATTAATTTAAAAAATGTATGTCATCAATAAAATTATGACATAAATTCAAAATCACATTATTAATATTTGCATTTAACATAAATTTTTGAACATAAACTGTTTATCAATATTTTATTAGTTAATTAGCATGTTAGATTAATTGAAGCTTCAGTTAATTTTCACATTAATCTTCATGATAGCTAATTATTTCATTTTGTATGAATATGTACCAAATAATTTAGCAGCCTAGATTTAAACATTTATTGAGAACCTGAGTTCACAGGTGAGTTCATATTTCAATTCAATTTTTTTAATTATTATTTACATATCTTATGGAATTGATTTGCATTAAATATCAAACATTAGAACATACATTTATTATAATCTTTATAGTTCATAAAATTCAAATATGTTTATAAAACCGGTCTTTTGCGTGACCACCTCAAAATGCATTGCATATTTTTAAATCTCAAAGCGTGATATTTAGAGTTTTTTATCTCACGAAAATCTTTTATACGTTGGTATATACATATCTCATTAATATTTAGGTTTACGATAATTTGTTTAAGTTTATAAATATAAATTAAAAATAATATCGGATATCGTTTATTGTCAGTGCAGGATGTAAGAAGAAACCAATATGGTGGAGAAAATACTTGTATTTAAATTTTACTCAAAATTAAGTTTTTGGAATAAAAGAATCAGAATTTAGTTATAAAACTCGTAATTAGGGCAAAATTTTAAGTTTGTAAAACCAAAAAATTGAATTTTTTTGGAAAAACTTAGCTGAAAATTTTGGTTAAACTTATTTTAAGTGATATTTGCTACAAAAAGCAAGTTTAAACGTTTTATCAAAATTATTGATAGGGTTTTATAAAAACGCTTTAAATTATGATAAAAAGAATCGCAATTTATTAATTCTACTGATGCCAAAAACACAATTCTCTAAACAGTTTTTGGAATTATTCTAAAATTACAGTTTTTGGCGCCGCGGGAAACATTTTTAATTAAAAATTTAATATGTATCATAGACTTCTGCATGTTTTGTCAGCACTGAGTACAAGTACTTATGTTTTGGTTCATAAACAGAGAATGGAACAAATTTCTTGATGACATTCTGAATAATTTTTGTGAATTTTTGTGCTGCAATATGTGGGTTCTTAGAATATAAGCAATGAATATTGAAATTGAAATTATTAAAAAAAGTTTCATATTTATTATGTTTATCTTAGAATAATGATAGATGAGGCGCCGTTTAAGTTTAGGAGTAATATTAAGAGAAGTTTTAACAACAGAGGTAATAAATGAATGATCAGAATTTTCTAAAGCAGCTTCTACAGTAGTTGTTGTAATCTCTGAAATAGTTGAAAGATACAGATCTAATAATCTTGTTTTAGCAAGAGTTGCTGAATAAGTTGAGTAAATCGATGAGAAAATCATAGCTTGTTGTACGGATAAGATGAAATCAAAATCTTCTAACAAAAATATATCACCTTTTTTTTGATAATCTTGAAGAAAGTTGTCAAAAATTTTAGAAAGACATAAAAAGTTTGGAGTTGCCTTATTTGAAGAACGCTATAAGCTTATAACAAAAATAGTCTTATCGGGAAAATTTAAAAAAAATTGCTATTATAACCAATGCCCTGAGTTTTGGCGTTGTCAGTCTAGAATATGCTTGTAGATTATGGATGTAGGCTCTTTTAGTGAGCAAATGAATGTTCTAGATAATAATCGGAATGTATTAAATTAAAGCGATCTGGATCTTTATTGTTTACTTGTTTGTCAAAAAGAGGATATGGAGTTTTCTATGTTCTAATGAACAGAAATGTTTGGTTGATAAATTGGTTAGTGGAACTGGCGAGGCCTTGTTCCGCCAATTTAATCGTATCATAAGCCATGTTTGATTTTGTGGGAGGTTTGCTACGTGGATTAGTGTCATTTGCTTCACAATTGCTTTGTACTATTAAGACTTAGTTCAAGCATATAATGAAACTATTGCGTTAGTAATATTTTTGATAACTAGTTTTAAATGTTTTTGCACATCTGAATGAGAGGTTGTTTTACGTGCGGAATAATTATTTTTAGAACAAGCTATATTAGTAGTTATTGTTAGTAGTTAGATTAGGGAATAATTTTTATAAAAGATACAATATGATAGTCTTGGTGCAGGAAGTTTTAATACATGAGGCCACCAGTTTTTGAAAACTAGAGTTAGCTTCTCTGCGTTTAGAATAGGTAGGAAAAGGTGTTTTGGATTTGTTACACGGGAGTTAGGATACTATTCTTTAAAAACTAGATCAAGTAGAATCCTGGATTTGAATGCCAGAATTCCGTCCTCGGATGACAGGTAAAAGATCTTAGTACGTCATTAGTCGATTTTGAAGAGATGGGTTCTCCAACAGTTCTTCTATAGTTTAATGACATCATCTGTTTATTATTTTTAACGTCTTAGCTGCAAGAACATCAACAGCGGGAAAATGATCTAATTTTTTATTACTAATACTATGGTGGATTGGCGGGGTACACTAATACAAATTATCCGAGCAAAATCAAGATCTGAGTGACTTGCCTACCTGCTCAAGTGTTGACAACATTCATTTATTATTTCTAACGTCTAAATTTTTGATCACATACACTTGGGTGGGTGGGCAGGATACACTAATAAACCATTTAGAAATTGGGTGTCAAACAATTCTTCTATAGTATAATGACAACATGCATCAATTATTTTTAATGTCTTAGCTCCAAGGACATCAACCGTCGGTAAAAAATCAAAAACAAATTATAACAAACACTTTTATAGGTGGGCGGGGTATACTGACGTAAACTAATTTTTCACAATCATGATCTGAGTTACCCAACTATATCAAACTAAAATATTAAAACACTGAATATACTTTATGAAAACCCAAAATCGTTCAAAAATGTTTTTAGGATTATAACAATTTTTCTGAGAAAGCTTCTAATTTCTGAGCATTCTCTAAACCTTTATGGAACTTTTTTCTAAAACTTTATATTTTTTGAATGATTTGATAGACCGCTAGATCTATACCTTCTGGAATCAAAACATTTTAAGAACGTGTTCTTTTAAAGAGGATTAAACTGTTTTGAACCGATCTTGGATAGATTAGCTTTTTAGGAAAAATTGTGTTAGAGATCATTTAAAAAAACCAAAACTTTTTAAGATTTTGGATAATTCTCTATGAGTTTAAAAACCGCAAACTACAACATAGAAAAACTGAATAAACTTTATGCAATCTCTAAGTTTTAGAAAATGCTTTTTGGGAACATTTCAATTATTCTAAGGAAGCTGCTAACCTCTGAGCATGGTCTAAACTGTTTTTGAGACACTCTTCTAAAGCTTTAGAATTGTGTTGGGGACCGACTAAAAGCTATCTGCTCACATTGATTTTTTGTGTGTAAAACTAGATTTTTATGCGGCAAATGAGGTTTATGTGCAATTTTTTTCTTAAATAAAAGGTTTGCACAAATTTTAAAATAATAATTTTTAAGCTTTGTTTAAATTTTGTGCATTGTTGATGAACTACATAGGTATTAGACAAAATATATGATTTCTACGCAATATTTTTATTTTTTTTATTAATAAACCGAATAATTAAAAATTGTATGCAATAAATATTATTACTTCAGGCATATGTCTTGTATTTTTTGCAATAAATGTATTTAGTACTTGAATTTTAATAATTTTATAGAATAAATGTGTATTTTGACAAAATTTCAATCAATGAATTGGTTTTTTAAACTATTTTTGTGTTTTCTGTGTGAATTTTGTGCTATAATTGGATTTTTTTTGCGATTCATTATTTTTGCACAAATTTTTAATGAATAATTGCATAATATTTATGGGGTTCTCATTTCTTGGTATAAATTAGTTTTTTTTTTACAATAATGCAAGCTAATTTAGAAAAGGTGCCATTAATCGTTCAAAGAGCTTCTGACCTAGCCTAAACATCACTATTAAATAAATTTAAAAATTAAAAATTTTGTTTTTTAAATTACTTTAATTTTTTTAAGATTTTACTGTATCTATTTGTTCTAAACTAAATCCGTTATAGTTTGAAATATAGCTTGATGCTGCAGAAGCATTTTCTGGGAGTGATTGTAGTTTTTTTTTGTGCGTATAGCCGATTGCAAGTTGTTAGTCATCTACAAATTATTGTTGTTTTTTTATGTAATCAATCGGTTAATTAGAAACCTTATAAGCAATAAACAGTTTCTAATAGCTTATTTGTTGGGTCTTGCTTTTTGTTGGGTCCTTGGTGTATTCGGATCTTATCCCTAGATAAAATTTTAATAATAAATTTTTAATTTTGGGGTAAAACCTTTAAGAATTTAACTTTAATTTTATCTAGAAATTTACTGTGTGGACACTTTTCTTTAAAACTTTATGTAGAATTGTATAAATACTTGTTTGTGATATTTCTATTTCTTTGATAATAAGTAAAGCTTTCACTTGACGACAATTGAACACAAAACATCAATTTTAGTAACGATCTTTAATGTTTATGCTTTAAACTTTGGGTCACCCGAATGGATTTAGTACCCTATGTAAACTCTTTGTGCCAAATTAAACTTGAAAGGAGGACATGATATTTCAAGTTTAAGTTTATAACTTTCTTAACTCTATATGTATAATGTTAATATTTTTATTTTTTTTATTCCAAGTAATGTCTAAAAATTTACTGCATTTTGGAATATTGTTGGTCAAATACTCAAATATTATTTGCTTTATGCTTACCCTAGGTCTTCTGTGCGTCTTTTCTATCTTGAAGGGCTTGTTAGTGTTATTTAATCTTTTAGCCTTGTGGCTTTTTTTTTGTTCTTGACTTTTGTCTATAAATCATACTAATCAAAGTTCTATAACCTAAAACTTAATTGTATTTGTTTCTAACCAGATGGGAAGACAATTCAGATTGCAATTTTTTTATTTTTTTTTATTATTTTTTTTTTTCAACCAAAGTTGTAGAATATTGTTTTGGTCATACTGTTTAAGGTAGCAAGCGGCAATTGCTTTGTAACCACAAGAAGGCATGTTTACTTATTTTGTTTTTTTTTTGTTCTTTATCTAAGACCAGGTCTAGTCTATTTATATGCTTTATTGCTGTATGTTTCCTATTCTTGGGACTTAGATATCTAACTTTTTTTTATTTTGATGTTTTGGGTTATGTAGACATTATTATTCGTTATTCTGTCAACGTGATCTCTCTATTTTCTTTTTTTGTTTCCTGGCAAACCTTACTACTTCATAGATTGTGCACGTCTTTATTCTTTCTTCTGTCATGTAGCGTATTTCTAGTAATTCTTTTTGGTTGTTTTTAGCAGTCGTATTGTTCCTGCGTTTTTAGTTTTTGTTTTGCTTAAGTATGTGATTATGGGCCAGATGCACGTTTTGTATATTCTCGTTTTTGCTTTGATTTTATTTATTTATATCTAAATCTTTTAGAGATCCCAAAATGATAGCTGTTTTAGTTGTTTGATGACATCAACTTTTATATTCCAGTCGCTGATGATTATTGCGCCAAGATAATTGATTTTTTTGATTTGTTTAAAACTTTGGTTCTATAGAGCTAATTTACATCGCCTATTTGCAATAATTATATATGCCTATTTTTTCTAATGAGTTGACTGTGTTGAATTTATTTGCAGCTAGTTACAATTTGAACAGGGTTGATTTCTTTGTATCTTATTCTGTATCCCTTGCCAGCTGCTTTGACTTTGTTGATTATTTTGTCTATGATGAGATCGAATAAGATTCTGCTGAGGCTATTTCCTTGCCTAATTCTCTCCGTGATTGGGATTTTCTTTGCCATTTTTCCGCCTATTTTTATCCTTGTTTGTGTTGAGTTACTTGATTGTTGATATTATTATGCGGTCTACTTTTTTTTTCTTTAGTAGTTCGAATACATTGTTTAGCCTTACCCTGTCAAAGGTCTGTGTGAGTTCAATAAAGCACTTAAATTTTGTTTTGTTTTATTCTTCAGCTTTTTCTGCTATTTGGCTGATTTTTTCTGTTGTTCAAAGTGAAATGAAATTTGTGACTATTATAATATATTTTTGATGACAATCTTCCGACAAATTATATAAAAGGAGTAAGAGTTATATTATACAATACAGTACAGAATATTTTTTGTTAACTATGTCATGTGCTGTTGTGGAAACCTAGTTTTCTATCAATTTCAAAAAATGTGTGAAAGCAGTAACTATTTTAGTTTTTTGTTGCTCAAAAGGGTTATGAGAGATGAGTAAGTAATTAATTCAATTTATATTAAAAGATTCAATACCAATACAATAGTTTCATTTGTTAGAATTAGTATTCTTGGTTTTCTGCTTTTATAATAAGTCTGGGCAATTTGCTACGTTGAAGAGATTAAATAGTTTTTTTATGGTTTTTTTACTTTACATTCTTTTTACAAATTATATTTAATAAGTAGTTTTATATGGATGGTTACTTTCAATGTTTAATAAGCTCGTCATTAAGTCACTATCATTCCTACTTAATATAGTTAAGAAAATGATAAAACGTTTTATAGTTATAAATCTAAATTTATTTTAATGATGTTAGAATTGAACTGAGAATCTGATATTGTAAACCAACACTCTTAAGGGTGGGTTCGATTGTCACGTGAAGCGTTCTTTTTGAATATTTCTGAGATGACATGAAGTAAAAGCAAAAAAATATTTTCATCTTAAATAAAACTTTATAAAATAAATTTATTTGTTAAATAATTAAATAATTAGTTTGAATGAATTATTAATTTATTTCCTAAATTTATTTGTATTTATTAATATAATGACTTATTTGTTGACTTTGATATAATTTGCTAAATGATGGTCTGTGTAGCAATGCCAATCTGATCATTTCAATATTTATTATTTCATATATTAAACATGCAATAATCGTTTGAAAAGTATTTTAAGGAGTTATAAACATACATTGTAGATTGTTTTACATGAATTGTAGAGCTCTATTAATTTGAAGTTTAGTGGTATACTAAGGCAGTAATGAAAATTTATTCTATACTGTTCAGAAACATATAGACAATCCTAACTTTTTTGATTGTATACTATACACATTAAAATTGTATGAAGCTTTTTTTTTATTGAATGCAATTAATTGCATTCTATGCAATCATTTTTTATGTTACTAAATGTTCATAAATATTTCTATAGACATAATTTGTTTTGTTTTGGAACATTTAAATAGTAATGTGAAATGTTCCCAGTCATTGCTGAGTGAATATTGTTATAACTTTAATAAAATAGTAAACTCAAGCAACCTTGAAAACGATTTACAAATATAAATTGTTGAATTTAATTTGTTATGTAGATAATATTTATATTATTTTATTTAATTAAAATTTTTAGATTAGTAAGTAATTGTTGGTTACAAATATTAAATCTGATTCATTTAAATAGTGCTATAAAATATAATATTTTTGTTAGTTTTCTACTATATGCAATATAGCAGTATTGAATGGATGTAATCATATAAAAACATTTTTCAACTTCAATCTTTAATATTGAATTTACTGTTAATGCATTATTGCAAATAATTAATACAGAGTGTGGGAATAATGTATCTAGGACAGAAATCGTGAAGAGTTTATTAGTTAATCCGAATCGGTCAGTATTCATCTGTGGAATGTGGTCGATTATGTACAAAATATTTGATCATGAAAGTACTAAAATGTTTTGTAAATTATTATATACTAGTTACAGTTTTTAATTAGAAAATATGTATACTTTTGCGTTTAAAATAACGTACGAAAACGGTCTTTTCTGTTCATGATTTTACCAATTTTAACATGCAAAGCATTGATCGGATAATTTTAAGGCAGTTTACTAACATTCAATTTTTAAATCTTCATTTATTTATTGTGGAGTATATGGTATGCTTAGATGGTAACTTTAATCTTTTTTATTAATGTCGAATTGAAAAGAAATAATGTTTACAGTAATGTATTCACTTCAACACTCATAAAAGCTTTTTTATTATTAAATATGATGTTTTTTTGCAATCAGATTAAGTGCTCAGAATTACTATTATCGTTAAAGCATTTCTGATTTAGGCCAACTGCACGTACATTTACTAAAGTGTTTATAGCGATGCCTGTGCAAGACAGACGATTTTTCCTGCTGTGTATCTAATTTTAAAATTTTAATACTAATTTATAGCATATGAATTCTTTTTTGCCGGTTTTAAATCAGAAAATTAGCAAGATATAAAAAACAAGAGCCTCATATTAATATTAAATAATTTTGCCAACATTATTTACCGCAATGTTGAATTTCAGGTTTCTACATAACAATATGTGAAAAATAGATCTTATTCTACAAATCTGTTGAATTTGTTGTAATACAAATTGTAACACCTAACAATTGTCCAACGTTTTTCTAATTTTTATATCTTTTTTGAATAATACAATTTCTCCACCCCTTCAAATTAGGCGTTTGTTGCATTGATGATCTCTTCATTGGAGCCGAATCTCTTTTTGCCGAGCCATGTTTTAAGTTTGGAAACAGGAAATAGTCGGAGGGGGCTGAGTCTGGAGAATATGGCGGATGTGGAAACAATGCAAAGCCTAATTCATTGATTTTGGTCATGGCAACTACACACGTGTACACCCGTGCATTGTCTTGATGGAAGTGAACTTTTTTTTTCCAAATGCGGTCGTTTTCTTGCAAAACGTTGTTGAAACGTTCTAATAAGTTGCAGTAATATTTGCCGTTGACTGTTTTTTTTCTTTTGGAGGTAATTGATGTAGATTATGCCGCGTGCATCCAAAAAAATTGTAGCCATGACCTTGTTGGCCAATAAAACTGCCTTAGCCTTTTTCGGTGCAGATTTGCCAGTAGAAATCCACTGTTTAGACTGTTCCTTGGTCTTCGGTGTATAGTGATGGATCCATGTTTCATCCACAGTTATGAAACGACGCAAAAAATCTTTTTTATTGCGTTTGAACATGGCCAAACTTGTCTGCGAAGTTGTCACACGTGTGCGTTTTTAGTCGATTGTAAGCAAACGCGGCACTCATCGAACGGATAGCTTTTTCATATTTAAATGTTGGTGTAATATATTGCGCATACGTTCATCTGAGATGCCTACTATCTCGGCTATCTTGCGCACTTTCACTCTGCGGTCAATACCATATCATGGATTTTGTCAATTATTTCTGGTGTGGTGACTTTATTTGGGCGTCCTGAACGTTCGGCATCAGTTGTATGACCACAACGAAAATCAGTAAACCACTTGTGAATCATTTTAATTGATGGTAAAAAGTCTTCATAATATTTATCAAGCTTTGTTTTGGTTTGCGTAATGGTTTTTTCACTCAAAATATAATGTGAAAGTGTTAATTAAACACACGAAATTCACTTTTTTCATGTTTGCAAAAATACGATGAGTTGTCTGGTTTCAATGGCTGTCTAAACTGAACTAAATGACCGATCTGACTTAAAGTTTTAATTTGGCTTAGTGACAGATGGTATTGACAAATGACATCTGGGATTTGCAAGGGTGGCGCCTTCTGTGGCAATTTTACCAGACTTCTTACCCCGTTCTTCTATATAAATATTTTTGTAAAGCTTTTGACTTTATTGATCATAAAATACTTATTTTAAAGCTAGTGTGCTGGAGCTTAGTAATAGCTTAGTTACCCTACTTTATACTTACTTGTCACATCTTTATCCATTCACTATAATGGTTACTTGTCCAAAGTTTTTAGCCACTCTAGTAGGGTGCCTTGGGGGTCTGGATTTTGGGTTTTGAGTTGGAGGGTAAAAAAGTTGTGCGTAGGTCTCATTATCTGATGTACGCTTGGAGGGGTCTTCCTTATACTGGCCATGTCAAGCCATCAGCTCTCTAATATATACACTGTATATTGTAAAAGAAGACTGTGCATGTACATAGCACGTGCTTAATCGTTTTGTCGTCCATTCTACTACTACTACTAATTACGTGCATGTGTTTTCTTGTCACTGCCAACTTGGCAGTATTCTATCATAATAGTAATTGTCATTGCTTTCTTTGTAGCCCGGAGTGCCATTTTAACGCCTTCTCAGTACGTTGTATGAATTGATTCTTAGTAGCTCATAGAAGCTTTTAAGTGGTAAAGTGGTCCAGAGTTTAGGTCTACGCCCGATGTTGATCTTTTACTTGCCAACCCGTCGGCTTTAATGTTATCTAATTTGTTGGAATGTCAAGTCGGACATACTTACCAGATATTTTGCGGTTTACTAATTTCATAATCTGTGTTATTCCAACTAATGTTTCTTAGAAGATTGTGTGCGTTCTTACTAGTAAAGATACTTTAAGGTACAGGTCTTGCAAGAAGATTCCCATCTTGTGTTGCAAAAACAGTTTCTTTTTTTCTTGAACGTTTTTTTTTTATCGAAAGCGCTTTGAATATCTATAAATTTGCTTAAGGTGGACATTTTGCCTCTTAGTGATAATTTGATTTGGTCCAATACATGATGTAAGGCCGATTCAGTGGACCTTTCTTGGAAGTATGCATGTTGCTTTGAGTGTATCGGCTTAGTGAAAAAAAACTTTTTCAAATTGATTGTTTGCACAATTGCTATAATGTCTTCAGGAGACAAGACGTAAAACTGATTAATCGATAGGATTTTGGATTATTATTACGACCTGGTTGGATGAGGTAGGATGATTTTTTTTTTCTGGCGCTTTTATGGTTTTGTTATACGCTGGAAAGCCGTGGCATAAGAAACATTGTTATGTATTTGTGTATGCAATTAATCTTACTTTATTGTTACTTGGGTTTGAGAAAACATTTCCACTTTACTGATCTTGGTTTGTACAATCCATGGTTCTCGGATTAAAGCTATTGTGTCCTGCGTCACTTCTAATTTGTGACATAATTTTGCTAGATGCTCTTGACAGTGATGAAGGTTGAATTGTTTAATTTCAATTTTTTGCATCATTGGTCGGCTTTGGGGACTGTAGTGTATCTTGATTTCAAATTTGTCCAGCCAGATTTATCACTGGTGGTGGATTTGCTAAACATATAACTCATCAAAATCTCCTTACAGTTTAGTGTTTGTATATCTTTTTATTTGTAGAACAAGGAGTTGGCCCCGGAGGTGGGTTGTATATGAACGAATGAGGCACACCAAACCAATAAGTGTACGGCCCTCTGTATACCCTTTCATTTTCAAAGACTCACCTTGTCGGCTATTAGACTGGATGACGCAGCCGAGTGATTGAGCTGGGTTTGTCTTATCTATAGGGTGACTTAGCTACCAGGACTTTTTATTATCTTTTATTGGTTTCCAAGCACGGCATAAATATGTGGGCAGTGATTCCACAGACCCGAACCGCAACTTCTACGTTGCGGGGTGGTTATAATTAGTCTGGATGTTTGCCAAAGGCTGCTTAGCAGCTTGTTGTCCGATACGAGGAGGTTTTCTTTTTGACAATAAGTAAATGCAAATATATATCTTTCTACTGCAAGCCACAACCTATTCTGTATGATTATGTTTTAGGCAGTGTCTGTTTGGAACGAGTTTCTATTATTAATGAGATGTAGTTTTTGATAAAAACGACAATGTTTTATTGACAGCATTGTATTTATGAGCGGAAAGATGCAATTAAAATGTTGGGTTTTATTTGAAGAATCTGTGAGCTTACTAAAAAGTAAGACTGCTATGATTCAAAGATTGTACTAATTGTATGTTATTAGAATACCTATTTTGTTTTTCTTGTATATTTTTTCTTCTTCGTAGTTTAATATGCTACTTAAGGTTTATGAGACCTTTTCAGGGTTTTCTGATCTTGCTTATTCCGATTATAACTCAATTTATAAATTTAAATGCTTTTGCTAATGGTCTTCCTATTTCTATTTTCCAATGAAAGTCTCTATATATTTAAGTGTAGCTCGGGTATTTTTTTGCACTCTTTGTTTTCCCCTTGCCAAACGCGTTCTTTTGGATAACAGAAGTGCCGGACACTAAAGGCATTTGTCTTTTTGCTGCCTCTATAAGGTTTTTCCGGCAGTTAAACACTACGCTTACCAGGCTTCTTGGCAAGTTTTGAAGATTACATTTATTTAATCTTTTGTTGCCTATTTGGTACTCTAGCAGGCACCTAGTGCATGTGAGACTGATATTGGGGTTATGATATTAGGCTATCTAAGTGCATTGATTTGTCGAGAAGAGACAGAGTAGAAGCTGCTGACTAATTGTTTGATCTCAATGAATGTTTGTTGAAAGAACGATTCGCAAAAAAGCGTCTCAAAAGTGATTTGTTTGTTTCAAAGCTAGTAATACTAGCTTAGACTATAAGTCAGGAAATGATTGATTTTTTCTGACGGCTGTTGAAGATGATATAACTTGCATCATTGACTGAGAACTTTGATCAGTTTACAATTGTTTGTTATCTCATTAAACTTAGGAAGTTGTGGAAATTGATCGGATGAGTGACTTATTTTTATCTATTTGTTCCATTGTTTATTGATGAATGTACTGAGATACGCAGCTTGGGATAAAATACCGTGTGAGATATATGGCACTGACACAATAAACGTTTATATTATGTAATTTCTGTTCACAATTGCAATAATATTATAGTAAATAATGGAGATATGCATAAGTAAAATATGTATAATAATTGCAAAATAAATGCTATTACAGTTTTATTAATAATTTGATTAATATTTCTACTTGTATACGCTATCTACATGTCATGAACATAATGTTATCTCGGGCTGCGTATCTTAGTATATTTGTCAATCGACGGTTCTAGAGAAATGAACAATACCTACACCATTTTTGAGGATGGCTATGATTTTGAATCTTGTCTTCATACATGAACGATTACTTTTTGTCACACTTTTTTCACAAACAAACGAACACATTAATCAAATTAAACCTGGCCATATTTATAATTTATTTAAATCAAATAAAAAAAAAGGTTTTCTAACATGCGTTGATATAACAGCGGCCCGCTTCATAGACTCATCCTATATAATTTTACGTACTCACCCTGTAGAAATTTTTAATAGTATGTCATATACTGTAAAGGCTTCTAATAATATAACATATATTGTATAAATTGATTTTATACAAATAATGTTTCTTAGCTAGATAAAGAATAAGTAATTTAAATTATTACCATAACTAATATAACCAAACTCATATTGTATATGCCTGTATCCGGAATATTATTTCACATGCAATAACATTAATTATGAATGAAGACTGAATTGCATGGCTTTTATAAACGCATTAAAGTTGAATACAAACATTTTATTTAGATGTATAGTACATACCTACCATAACATACATTAAAGACGTAAAGGTATAATACTTTCAAAATCAGATAGTTAAGATATTATTGTTTTTGCTGTCTTTTAGAGAGATTAAGAAAAAAATTGCTGATTCTTGTGAATGTCGCAAGGCTACTTGTTGGGAACTATTGTTCAAAACAATTAAATTAACTAAAATATCAACACGCAATGAAATATTATTGTTTTATTTTCAAATATTTATGATCTCGCAACAATAAAAGCAAATAAAAATAGTTTACATTTGAAAAGCTATTTATTATTGTTTGAATAAATGAAAGTAGATTGTTTGTGATTTTTAAATGCCAACCAATAAACATTAATAACATGTATAGATCAAGTTTTAATAATGTTACTGTTATACTAGAAGTTATAGCATTATAGTCAGCATAATATAAAAAAAATGGTTTATAGTGTTTTTATTATATTGTCAGGATTTAAATACAGTTTTAAAGTTGTGTTGTCTTCTTCATTTCATGAAATCGTTGGCTATAAATTTATTATAAACTTTTCAGTTATTTTTAATTAAGCTGTAACTAAATATAGACCATATAATTTAATTCATTAATAACATAATAATTACATAGATTAATTATTGATTAGTACGTACGCCACTAAATTAGTATAGATTCCAATCAAGGATAAATTAATCAAATCGACATGACATTTAAATTATTCTTATTCTTTTATATGAAATTGTATCATTATTATATAATTAGAAAATAAAGTTAGGCAACTGTTAAATTAAATCTTACTTTGCAATTTTATTTAACATAAGTTATTAATAAAATAATTTATATTATTAATTAGTCTTAACAATAATTACTTGGAAATTTAGGTAAATAGTAAGTTAACTTTCAATGGTGCACAAAAAATAAAGTAAAATCATAAAAAGTTAGTTTATGATCGGTTCAACCGAGTTTAGTCATTTTATAAAAATTAAAGGTTCACTTGATATTTACTAGTGCAATATTAACATAACTATACACTTATAAGATATAATTAAATACATGATTGTCTTGCACCAAAATTAAAAATGAACCGGTTTGGTACTGTATTTTTTGGTCTTCATAGATTGCCAAAAACGTTAATTGGTAGTGTGTTTAGCATGACTGTTTTTGAAAGATTTGAATGATAACAATATTTTTGTAGAGACAATGTTTATATTTTAGAACAATTGAGAAATCTTAAAATAGTAATGGAAAGGATTCATATTGAGAAAAAAAGTTGGGTTAGAAACCCATTTGAAGTAGGAGTAATGATTATTGAAAATTGCTCGAAATGCTATTTTTTTATTTATACATCATATTAAAAGATAGATTTTACAGAATGAATCTTGCAAAGTTGTGGGCAGAACTATCTATAAAGCTTTGCTGCCATTCCTAATTACCTATTTGTGTGAAACTGGATTTTTCTATCTTGCTGCCAGGAACAATAAATACAGGAATAGCTATATCATCTGCATGATATGTGGGGTTCACTTTCTATAAACTGAACTACTTGTATAAGTTTTATTTGCTCAAAACATTATAGTTACCAATTAATGATGCTGATGATAATTGAAATATTAAATAGTAAATTTACTTCCATACTATTCAATTGATTTTATTTTTAATTTTACAGAATGGATGTAAATTTTGTTAATGTAAGTTTTATAAAATGACGGAGGAAATTTATCTGGCATAAATAAATGTGCGTAAACATTGCGTAGATGAAATGAGATTTGGTGAAAAGATATCCAGGTGCTTTAGATCATAATCTTTTAGTTGCCGATTTCAATGTAAAACTGAAGAAACTAAAACCTTAAATCAAGACCAATCAAATAACAGCTTTAAACGATTGAGCTGAAAATGAGAGAAATAAGTTGCAATGTTAAAAGAAAGCAGAGAAATACAAACAAAATCAAAGAAATAATCCAAACAAGAATGGATAACCAAAAAACTACTAACAGAAAAAAATACGCAAAGCGGAAGATTAATAAAACAAAGTATTCGAAAACTAAAAAGGCGCACCTAGCTGATAACTGTACTATTATCAGCTAGTGTGCGCAGAAATATTTCAAAACAAATATGATAGCAATATACACAAGAGTGCTTACTGAAACTTTAAAGAAAAATCATTACAGAGCATGAATTAAAACTTGATACTTGATAAAAGGATACAAATCATACCAAACTGAGATAAATTATGAAACATCTGGATCAGTCAAACAAAAAAGGGGTTATACATGCTATTGAGAGGCGCAAGGAAGGGAAAGCTACAGGTTCTGATAAAGTCTTAGTAGAACTAATTAAAATTATTGAGGAAGATCTAATACCTAAAGTAGTAAATTTTTTTAATACTATTTATAAAACTGGCATAATCTTTAAGGAATAACCTATAAGGAATGCGGTAATTATAAGATGATTAGTATTATGAATCACACCATCTAAACGTTTTTTTTTTTTTTTTTTAATTATCTATAAGAGGTTATTCAAGAAACTAGAGGAATATACGGCACTTATGTTTTGTTGGATATGAACAAAGAAGTACATGCGTGTGTCATTGATTATGAGAAAACGATTGACAACGTGCGTTATTATACTTTAATCACAATGCGAAAACAAAAAAAAGTTAACACATGCAACAACCGTAGCATTGAAATACTCGACTAGAACAATGCCTATGAATTTATGATTTATAGAAAAATAATATTACAAATATTATAGACAAATAAGGTTACAAACTTAGAAGAATTGAAAAATATGGAAATAGTACTTTATCTTGGAGCGTAGAGCACGCCAATTACTGAAATTTTGATTTTTTCCATATTTGAAAAAAAAAAGAAAATACCCGATATCTTTTTTTTAAGAAAAACTGTCTTTTAAAGTTCTGCGAAATTTTTATAATTTAAGAAAAAAACAGTTGATGCAATTTGCGCATTGTGGTAGTATACTTTTGCTTTAATCCTTGCTGACTACATTGTTTTGTGTGACCCGATATGCAGTCTGTAGAACGAGTCTATTGTGCAATTTATTATTTAGGAGTTGTTTAATAATGTTAATTATGTAAAAATATTCTGGTTGTCAAAAGTAGACAAACACCAAGAACCTGTAGCTTTATATAATTTATTGGAAAATTATTATTCACACTAAGCAATAATTAAAATATCAACAAAAAATTATAATAAGTTTTTTTTTTAATAATGAGTTGTTCTTCTATTTCTGGAGCACTGAGCAGCTTGTCTAGGCATGCTAGAAATTTTTTTCTTCTTAGACTTTTGTATACGCACGTGTGCCTGTTTCTTTAAGTTCTTCTTTAGTCTCTCATCTTCTGTGATATGGATGTCCAGGAGTCTGCCCATCTCTTTGGTGGCCTTCCAGGTAGTCTTGAATTGTTGGGTCTTTGTGTCATGGCCCAGTTAAAGATCCGTTGTAGGATCAAGCGTTTCAAATGGTACCGCCAGTGCCTCCGACGGTCTCTTGTCCAGCGTACGACATCCTGTATTTGTAGATCTTCTCTGATTGTGGAGCTCCTGATTTGGTCTCTTAGCGTGACTCCCTTTATCGCTCGTAGGGTGCGCATCTCTGTCGTTCTTAAAGCTTGTTTGGTAGCTGCTGTGTCGGCTCTTGTTTTGGCTGCCTATGTGAGAATTGGTCTTATTGCGGTTTTGTATATTCGGATTTTACCTTCTTTAGATATATGCTTATTTCTCCATATTATATTGTTTATTGCACCGGATATTTTTCGGGTCTTGTAGGTGGCTGCACGGGTTTCCATCTTAAGGTTTCTGTCGTCTGATATTTTTATGCCGAGGTATGTGAAGCTCATCACTTGTTCTATTACCTTACCGTCGAGTTTTAGTTTGCATCTTGTTGGGTATCGGCTGGCTACCATGCACTTGGTTTTTTGGTGGGAAATGTCGAGGTTGTATTTCTTTGCTGTTTTCGAGAATGTTTTTAGTAATTGTTGCAGATCGTTTTTGTTGTCTGCCATTAGCGTTGCATCATCTGCATAGCATAGGATGTTGAAGGATTGGTTCCCCATTCTGTATCCCGCTTTAAAGTTCTTTACTGCGGTTATTATGTTGTCTATTATGATGTTGAATAGGGTCGGGCTCATGCTGTTACTTTGTCTTACGCCATCGCTTACGCGCACCTTCTCTGATGTCTTTGTTTTTGTATTTATGATTGTGTAGTTGTTGGTGTTGATGTTTCTTATTAGGTTGGTTAGCTTTCCCCCCGCTCCTCGTTTTTTTAGTTCTAAAATCACATCAGCGGTTTGGATTTTGTCAAATGCTTTTCTCAGGTCGACGAAGCACAGATAGACGGGTTTGGCAAGCTTTTTCGGTGATCTGTCTTACAGTAAATATTGCGTCTGTAGTTGATTGATTTTGTCGGAATCCTTGTTGTTTGTCATTTACTGTTATTGCCGGCACTTGTTTGGGTTTGACAATTTTTCTAAACAGTTTGTCGCCACCGTATTTTAGGAGTTCGTTGGGAATCATATCTTCACCTGGTGTCTTTCTTGTTTTTAGGTTTCTGATTTCCCGATTTATTTCTTCTTGGCTAATAAGCCAGTATGACTCCTCTATTGTCTGTTTGTGCGTTACGGTAGTGGTTCTTTCTTTGATGTTGTTGCTTTCTCTTTCATACAGTTTTTTGAAGTACTTGGCCTATTCTTCAGATGTTATACATACGGTTTGGTGTTGTTCGTCAATTGGTTGCTTAAACTTCTTGAGAAACTTCCAGATTTTCTTTTAGCCGCCATATAAGTCGTGTTGCAATTTAATGCTGAAGTTCTCCCTGTATTGATCTTTTAGGTGTCGCACTTCTGTCTTGCACCTGTTCCTCACCAGTTTGTATTGGTCGTAAGCTCCCTGAGTTTTCGTGTTCATATATTTTCAGTAGGCTTCTGATTTTTGTCGGGCTATTTCTTTTAGGTCTAGATTGTACCACGGTTTATAATTATGTCGTGGAGTATTACTGACTGATCTGCAGCCGATAGCCTCGAGAGCGCTATTTGTAATGTTAGATTTCAGCTTTTCCCAGGCTTCATCTGTGTTGTCCTGGTCTTGTATGCTGTTGGATGCTATTTTTTGTGCTAGTCTGTTTTTGTATAGTATCTTTATGCTCTCTGTTTTTAATGCCTCTATGTTAAATTTGCCGCATTTTGTCGGCTCTTGTTGCTTGTGTCTCATTGCTTTGAATCGGTACTTGCATACGACGAGGTGATGTTCTATGCCTATATTGGCTGATGTTATCACTCTTACGTCTATGATCTTATTTGGGTGGACATTTCTGTTAGTTATTATATGATCTATAATGAATCGCTGTCCTCTAGTGTTTTGATACGTGTACTTTTGTTGGTTTTTGTGTTTAAAGTAGGTATTATTAATTCGTAATTGGTTTTTAATTGCATAAGTCAATAAACAGCATGCCGCTGTCGTTGATTTGCTCTTCTGCAAATCTATTCATTACTTCTGGTATTATGTTGTTACCAATTTTTGCGTTTGTGTCTCCGATTATAAATATTTTGTCATTGGGGTCGATTTCATTGATAGTTTTGTCAATTCTATTGTAGAATGATGTTCTTTCATCTTGCATTTTCGAGCTATCTGGTGCGTATATGCCGATAATGTGCATTCTTTCTTTTCTGAACTTTAATGTCCAATAGTATTATGTTATGGTCTATATACTTAGTTGTTTCGATATTATCTTTATATTTGTTGTGGATTAGAATTGGTATTTTCTTTGTTTCGGATAGGATGCAGATGTCTATTTTGTGTTTATTGAGAGCTTCTATGATTTCGTGTGATTTGCTATTCCATGTGTTTATGTTCCACCCAGCAATTCTAACATCACTCTTTTGTAGTAGGTTTTTCCAGTTTTTCACGTTTTTCACGTTTTTTCTGTTTCTCGCGTGGTCGTCATCGTGTATCCGTCCTTCCGAGACTTGTGAGTTCCTTATGTGAGCGCATTTTTTTTTTCTACAAGGGGTATCTCGCTGGCCATGTCCCTCAACCCTCCTCTATGATTTCACTGAGCTACTCAATCCCCAGCTGTATGCAGCTTTGCATTATCTTTTTGAGAAAATGGGGCTTCCAACCTGTTCAGTTGTTTTGTGTTAATGTAGCGATTTGTTTTTAATGTTCCTGAAATGAACACTAGAAGAGACATACTTCTATAAGCGGTTGTTCCTCATACCATCACCCCGCATTAAAATGTGTATGTCGTTTTATAACAAACTGTAAATTTCTTTGTTTTCTTCGGCAACGTCTAACCATCTTACGACTATTGTGGGTACACAAACAAAATCTTTATTTGTTCCTAAAGATAATTTGCTTTCATTGATCGAACCATTGTAGTCTCTCATTGCACCATTTCAGACTGCTCTTATGGTGAGGAGTTAAGGGCAAACAATGTAAGGGATGGTACGACTTGAGACTTGTTGTTAAAAATCTGTTTCAAAGAGCAATGAGTTAAACAGCTTATTTTTCTAGGAGTTTCTAGGAGGTTTAAGTCATAATCTCCTTCATAATTTTTGTCCCTTTTTCTAAGTCAACACTAAGTTATTATACTCACACTTCTGCTAATTCGTTGGGCAATATCAAAAACGAATCAACTGATTTGCACGTTGAAATTGTAACTACACTGTTAATCTAGAAAAATAGCAATAAAATGTCTTTTGTTATTATACTCCAAGGTAAATTGATCAATAACTTACTATGAATTTTGTTGAAATTTAATAATTTTGTATGGAAAACAAATTTTATAATATCTAAAATTTTGATAAATAATGACCTACAGGCTTGCTGTATTTTAACTTTATGTCTTTTACTTAACACAATCAAAGACTTTTACCAGATTTACATAACACATACTTGTACCCTTGTTCTTACTACACTAATTGCATCTCTTTTCTAAATTCAAATTGTATTTTGGTTATATTTTTCCTCATCTTTCTCACACGTCTTCTATTAATTACTTTCAACAAGATTTTTGCTGCATCTGCCATTCTGCTGATCGATTTATACCTGTATTTATCATTTTTTGTTTGTTTTATTATTTCTAATATTATTTCATATTTAATCAGAAAACGAACGGAAAAAATGCACAAGATCCGGTAAAGCTTTTACAGACCGGAAAGGCAACTAAAACGGTGGATGAAGTGAACTGGACCGAGGACAGTGTATTTTGACAGCTTTGCTGATCTTATACGAAATATTTGATTCCTTCCTTTTGTTGACTTTTTGCGGATATTGTGAGTTTGCCGTTTTGCTAAATCTACAAGGTTGTTTTACACCTATCATTGGTTTGTTCAATTTTTGATGTCATCATAATTGACAATTATATGTAGATAATAGTCGCGTTTCTTGAGCTGTACAGTTTATATAGCACTCTGATAACAATTACTTCAATAAACACAATGTTACAGCACAGTTAAAATATAATTCAAGAATATAAAAATTATAATATGTTTTTATTAAATATTTTTATGTATATTGATTAAATGCAGAGGAAACGCAAATTGCAATGTTTGATCATTCGAATAATGATCTCAATGTAAATGTAAATTATCACTTTAATATTTATTTTTATACTAATAATTGTTTATTATATTTTTCAAATATTATAATATGAATGTATTTTGTTGTCATAATTGAAGTAACTGATTTGTTTTTTTTTTGTTTCAGGTGAGTGTCATTATTATTTTTGTTAAAGAAATATGAATCTACTATTGTAAGTGAGTTTTATTTAACTATTAGCACCTAGATAATTCTATAGGTGCACCCGAGCCGCTATAATCATAAAGCACTGTTCCCAGATGTTGAAGATATAAAATTTTATTTTTCTATAAATATTGTAGCCGCAAGTTTGATACTTTTAGTGGAACCTAGGAGATGAGTAGATATTATTTAAATACTTTCATGTCACTCTTGTTCCTCTACTGTATGAAATAATTTGTAATTGGGATGAAATAAGGACATGCTAATAATTTTACAACTGAGCTTCTTACTTCTTACTTTATTTGTGGAAAACGCATATAAGTTGCTACGTAAGGAAATAAAACATCTTATTAATTTTGCGTATAATAGCTGCACTCTGCACTTAAAGTACAAAATAAATCTTCTCTAGTTCTCAAGAGTTGTTTTAATATATTTGCTCTAAAAATGTAGTTCTTGTATTTCTAGCACCGGAGAGTGGCTTAGTTGGGCGAAGCCCCTAACTTGAATCTCGGCGCATAAATTGTTTCAGGTTTGAGTGCCAGTTCCGGCAGAGCGTTTTAAGAATTTGTAGCGTTTATTAATTTAGGACATTATTCTAATACTAATACATGATTAGTATTTATGTTACTATAATTACATTTAATATGGGAGTGTGGGTGGACCAGATACTAGGCCTCGTCGGTATCTACAGTGCCTCCTGCATTTTTTGAACTAGTGGGTTTGATAGTATATACGTATTGTATATATAAATTAAAATAATTATTATAGTATATATGTAGTTCTGATTAATTTCAGGTATACATTAGTATTAGTATTGGTATTAGTATGTCTTTATTTCATCATTTAATTAAATAATTACAATAAATGAAAAAGGCGAAGTTTAGCATGATTGCTGCTCTTTCACTTAACCTAAATTCTACATATTAATTTAGTCACTTAAAAAAAATCAAAAATCTTGCAGGAGTTGCAGCATACTATTGTTCTTCTATATTTTCTTAAACCAGATCTTGTCTTTTCTATTTTTATTTGATTATACACTCTCCATTTACAAGTACATAGTTTTCCCGGAGTAAAATATTTGTCAAGGCTCTTGCACCAAAAAATACTTAATTGGTTTGCTTCATATTTTTAAAATTAATCAAAAGTTATTTTATAATTTTCCTTGCGTAGTAGTTTTTAGACTTTTTTCTGGATAATATGATTTTGTTGATATTTTTTAAATAGCAACTTTATGTGTTACAAATTTAAAAAAAAACTTAACTTTTACATAAGAAAAATATAAAACATGGTATGTAGGTAATTTTAAGAGACAAATAATGTGGATTTATATGTTATTTATGCCGTTTAGATTAAGTAAATCTTTCTAGATTATTGACTTAATTTTAAAATTGACTAAACTTTTTAATATGTATCTTTTAATATAATGTTGTTTTTATAATAATAATAATAATAAGATATGACTTTTTTATTGTTAAGATCAATTAGTAAGATAAGACCAATTTTGATCAATTTGCGCTTACTCATCTTTTTGATTAAGCTACAGAGATATGTAAATATGAAATAATAAAACAGTTTTCTATGTTTTTTGCCTGCTTCTACCGAAAGCATCTTTTTTGGCCCGCATACACTATATACTATTTTATCACTATTTTACAAAACTTTTATTTTTAGTTTTAAAGTTTCCGAATAATCTTTTAAAAATACTCTTCATTTCTGTCTTTGTCAACATTTTTCCAATAAAATACATAGATTTGCAGTAACTGGAGTTGATTTGATTCTAGATGGGATACAAACCAAATTTTTGTGAAATTTAACGGAAGGTAGAAAATTTAACCGACTGGGGTCCGTGATTGCACACGAAGCAGCTAGTCCAAGTTTAGGAGTATTCCGGAGCGTCGGAGATGGTATGTTGCGAGGGTAGCAGTTTGTAAACAAATCAAAGTTTGTACACAAGCATTCATACAGAACGCCGAGTTTACACACATAGTTTGTCTTCTTACGCACTTACACACCGTGCGACCTGCACTAGGTACTAGCATTATTGTTTTTTTTGGATCGACGTCAAAGTGCCGTGGCAGCTATCGGTGGACGTCTAGAAACTTTGGCGGGGTGTGCACAGGTTGGTTGTTGTGTAGTTTCCTGGAGGAGCCGTAGTGGTAGACGATATAAGTTAGACGAAGGGTCAGTCTGTATTCTTGCCGATGGGTTGCCTAGAGGTACGATGGTTTTTTTCTCGAAGTCAGCCGTGAAGCGGCTCCGTTTGGTTTGTCTTGTTTGGTGGCGTCACTGATGACGGTTTGAGGGTAGAAGTGTAACACTTTTTTGTGGTACTTTTTTTTGAGGCGGGGTGTGCACAGGTTGGTTGATGTGTAGTTTTCTGGAGGAGCCGTAGTAGTAGACGGTATAAGTTAGACAAAGGGCCATCCTGTATTCTTGTCGATGGGTTGCTTAGAGGTACGATGGTTTTCTTCTCGAAGTCAGCCGTGAAGCGGCTTCGTTTGGTTTGTCTTGTTCGGTGGCGTCACTGATGACGGTTTAGAGCAGGTGTGGCCAACCCAAATGATCTTGCGGGCCACTTTGGAAATGCATCATAACTCCGCGGGCCGCATATAAAATTATATATCCATATATTAGATTTAGACTCACTATAGACATTTTTTTGAAGTGATTAATTGAAACAGAATATAATTAATTATTTTGCAAACTCTAAGCCCTATACTATTTGCAAATAAATTAAAAAGAAACAAGGATAGGATACAAAAAAATTGAACAAATTAGTTTTTAAATCCTAATGTTTGCGAATGACATGATATTAATAGCAGACAAAGAAGT
The DNA here is from genome assembly GCA_963932245.1 of Tachinus rufipes. Classification (NCBI taxonomy): domain Eukaryota; kingdom Metazoa; phylum Arthropoda; class Insecta; order Coleoptera; family Staphylinidae; genus Tachinus; species Tachinus rufipes. Next base: position 88,097,997 of record OZ010743.1, read on the forward strand.
TAAACTACAAGGAAACAAAATAATATACGAAAAAGAACTAAAAAAGATAGGCATGGAAATAAGCACAAGTAAAACAAAGACAATGGTAGTAACGACAAAACTTAAGAGGCACAAGAATTGGATCGACAAATAATTGAACAAGTAAAATATTACAACTACTTTAGTACAATAATAGAAGAAACAAGTTGCAAGAACTGGAAAAGAAGGAAAAATATTCAATGCACTCAAAAGACAATTTTTGGTTAAGAAATAAGTAACAAAGAAAATAAAAAGAGAAATACAATAGGTAGTAAGACCAGCCCTAATATATTTGAGCAAATCTTGGACAACAACAGAAAGAAATAAAAGCAAAATTAATGCAATGGAGATGAGATTTCTAATAAAAATTAAAGAAATAACGAGAAAAGATAAAGTGAAGAGCTCGGAAGTAAGAAATAAACTAAAAATTAACCTTACAGAAACAGTTATAGAGGAGAGACAGCTAGGAAGGCTAGGTCACATACACAGACTGGATAGAACCAGAATAACAAAGAAAATACATGAATTGAGAATACAGGGAAAAAACAAAGAGCAGGTCTAACAGGCTCACAAAACAGCAGAAAAAGAACAGAATAGAGTGGAGCGAGATAGCAAAAATGGTTAAAGATAGACAAGCTTGCAAAAAAGAATAAAGGAATTATAAAATATTACAGTCCGACAACCGAAAAGGGTAATATGGACTGGATAAATACTAATATTCTGCAAATTTATAACTCATAAATAAAAACAAGCAATATCTGTCATATATGCGCAAGAATTTTATTTTAAAATCAAAGTTAATTTTTTATCATTATTTCTACAGTAATTTTTCAGTATATGGATGCACAAATAATGTATTTTTTAAATAAATTGGTTTTCACTACTTTGCCTATTATTAAATACATACATATATTTTGTAAAATTGTTATAAATCTCGCGGGCCGTAAAAATGTTCTAGGCGGGCCGCATGCGGCCCGCGGACCGCGGGTTGGCCACCCCTGGTTTAGAGGGTAGAGCCAAAGTGTAACACTTCTTTATTGTACTTTCTTCTGAGGCATGTTGGCTCTACTTCTAGGACTATCATTTGGTGTTGTTTGATAAATTTTGGTACGTATTCTTGAAATTCTTATTTGGTCTCTTCAACGATGATGTTAACGTTAGCGTATTGTAAGTGGTTTTGCACTCGCAGCTAGTTGAGTCTGTCCCTCATGTTGTTGACGGTCTACCCCAAATTGGCTATGACTCTCATTTTTATATGCTAGTCACAGACGTACTCGGGTGTCTCAGCATTTCAGCATGCTCGTGCCGTGCCGTGCCATTTTTGTGTGTTGTTAGCGGTGCCTGGAAGCTGTGCATACAGTTCAGGAGATATCGGATAGATTGTTGGGGTGGTGTGTGACGGTGATTGTGCCATTCTCTTTGACCGGAAACTTTGCATGCGTTCCGGTTGGGTCCATGCACCAAGTTGGGCGCGTTCGTATATGTCTGGGGTTTGTCTGGACAGTTTTTATGATTTTATTGGGGTTGTTGACTGGGTTCTCAGCGTTTGAGTTGACAGGTTTTTTTGTTGTGTATATCTTAAGAGATATATCTAAGTTGTTTTTCGGATTTTGTTTTGGAGATTGATGCCGCTTCAAGGGCGGAGCACCAATGAGAGTTTGGACTGCGGGTATAAAGGTAAATCTTTCGAGCTAAAACAGCAGTGTTATTCAAGCAGCGTAAGCCTCAAGAATGGCTGGAATTATACTGTTACACTGAAGCCACTTAGCGACCCTATAATAACGACTATTTTTCAATGTCCTTACCACCATTATGTCCACGGAACTTGACCCCGTACTTTTGCCTCAGGACTTTTACCTATAAGTCTTGGGCTACTCAGGACCTACCGGTTTGCACCCCCGTTGTCTAATGAACAAATTGCATTTTTTTTTTGTTAAACTGAACATAATGCGCAAGGTGACTAATTTTTTCCCTAAAATTGGTCGTTATAAAATTTAGCGTTAATTAATTCATTATTCTGGATAATGAGCTACTTTCACTATTCTTTTTGGAGTTTTTGCTTCTTACCTGGTAAATTATTTCAAGTTTTAATTTAAAAAAAAACTTTTTTATCACCACAAATTTTTAATAGCGTTTTTATTACCAAAAACCTGTATTAGTTAAAATTTGTGGACTTATGAAGACAACTTTTATATGTTTGACAGGAAGGGTTTGCGAGACAAATCAAATGAGTATTGTTGTTGAGTATTTACAAGGGATCATTTTCTTTTCAGTTTATATCAAAATACTTAAGTGGCGTTAATGGATTTTTTTCTTTCTAAGTTAAAATTGTGTGTTTTGAAAAATCAAAACGGTTTCAGAATTTCTGGATTAAAATTTGATTTAGTCAAAAAAATGAAAATTTGCTCCCGAGATCTTAACCGATGCTTTGCTTTAAGAATATTTTATGGTATCTATTTTAACAGTTTGGCCACATTTTATAATATCTATGATTGTTGAGGAATATTTTGAAACGCTTGTGGCAGTTATTAATATTATATTATAAAAATTCATAATGTTTATGAGAAGTTATGAGTATTTTTGAATGTCTAGAAACATTTTATGATTCATCACAATTTATAAACATTCTGACAATTTGGAAACATTTTATGACATTTATATTTTTCAACTTTGCAAAAACCACAATTTTAACAATTGTACTATATACTTTATTTTGACAGTTCAACTTCAACTGTGTTTACGCACACTAAACTATTTCACTAGAGCGGCACAAACGTATATTAGATGGTTACATAACCCCAAACTTTTATAATTACCCTGTATATATATAAACATCAAAGTCAAAATTTAATATATGGCCGGATTGTGATGTAACAACGCCAAATTTTGATATAAAAAAGCCATTTAAAACAGATATGCCGGATTTTTATTTAACAATGCTAGATTTTAATGACAAACCGGATTTTTTAAATTTAAATATCAATTATACAAAATTTGACATAATTTTGATATAAGAGTGTAAAAGTAGTAGTACTCAAAACATAAGAGCATACTGTTCCTACTAGATGTGTAATGGAGGCATTAGTAGATTGTTCAAACACTCAAGCGGTTATTTAATGGCACTCTTGACAGGGAATCTTAAGTACAGTCTGACGTAAATTATTTGTGAAATTATTCATTGCTGTAAATGACATTTATGATTTCTTACTAAATGTCATCATTGTTCAATACCAAGCTATATATGCATCAATTTATTTTTAAACACATAGAAATACTTATTTATTTATCCACAAACATTTCTAGAAGTTCTTATCTCTATAACTGCATGACATTGTATGCACAAGTTACCTAGTTCGACTCTTATCAAATGCAAACTCTGTACAGCTAATATTTATTCTGATGAAGATTGACAATTGTTGTTATTATTTAAAAACATAGTGGAAACGAAAATGACACATTGATTGTGGATTAAATTGACTATTGCTATTTAAACAATCATTAATTTTAAACATCCTGTGCACGGTAGTGCTTTTAGATATTATCTTTATAATAACTGCTTTGAAATTTGTTTACAGTGTGGTGGAAGTCTTGGATTCTATTCAGTTTGCAATAAAGAAAAAGTGAAATTATTTACAGTTGTGTGCATAAAATTAGTATTTTGTTTACATTTTATTGTACATATTGCATGAACAATTAGTTCAAACGAAATTGGCTGTGTTTGAAAAAAACTGAAAAAACTGTTTTATTATGATTTTATTTAACATGCTTATTTTAATATGTAAAATAATTCATTCATAAATTAAGAAAAGTTGTGTTTCTATTTATACTCACAATGCAATCGTGCAATTATTCTGGACGCAAATCGATAACTGGATGTGTTAAAAATAGTCAACCCAAGTTTAAATTTAAATCAATAAAGTTTATTCCTCAAAATAACAAACTCCTTATTGAAATCTTTTCCAATTGTTTTAATACCAGTTGGAAGGTTTCAATTTCGTCGCAATTCTCCCTTTTAAATAATAACTGGTTTACAAAGAAACTAAGCATAAATTGGGTCGAACAAAAGTTTTACAAATTAAAAGTACATACAGGAAACTTTAGTAGAATTTATTTAATCGATGCAATGTTATTGCGATTACATTTTCTTACTTACGTTTAAAGTTCAAAATGGTTTTAAATTTTGTTTTGGTAACGATCATTCCATGTTTGTTGAGAACTTTATTATTATATGATATGTCCGTATGCCACGAGAAGAAGGAAGGTCAAGGAAGAATCTATCTAAACAGGTTCTGTGAATGCATGTATAGTTTACGATCCGAATTAGATTCTTTACGAATGGAATGGCCAATTACCTTTAATTTAACTAAATCTCACATTAAGTTTATTGATTAAAGTATTAAGTTAATTCAACGGTGCTTTTGATATGCATGAGTAGATTTAAATTGAATATAGAAAATCAATAATATATTGTTGAATATAAATTATTACTTATTAATTAATTGAAAAGCAAATTGTTCTTAAAATTTCGATACTGGTGTTTTATTTTTATTCCTTCTCGTTTCTCTTGTACTAAAAATTATGACGCGTGCAACGTCGCCTTGTAAATCCAATTTTCCTTACTATTGACCTCTTGTCTCTTTCTTGAAATTGGGGTAGTGAAATATGGGCACGGGTGCTATTTAATATTTAGTAAGGAGACGCTTCTTGTCAAATTATATTATCGGCTCGGGTCGGGTCAGCTTGGTGTTATTAATGATGGAATCATATCCATCTTAGATTAATAATTAAAACACACGTTGTTTGGGGTTCAAAGATTTATTTGTTTATTTATCAAATGGATTATCAAATAAATCTTTTCAACATGTACTTATCCATCTTAGCATATTTTTAAACATTGTTGAAAAAATCCAACTGAAGAAATATTTAACTAATCATAATAAAAAAGAACCAGACATTGAATGATTTTCATGAAATTTATTATTTTTGTAGGTAACTTTCAAAAAGGTTGTAATATGTTTATAGTGGTTTGATGTATATGATGTAATATTTATAGTCAATGATTACTGAAAATTTGTTCTAAATACAGTCAACATAAATAAGATGAACATTGTGTAAGCACGGCAAATCTAATCTATTTACCATTAAGGTCACTATTAATTTCAGGCTGACCAGATATACTCTTTTTTAGTAACATACTTTTTTGAAGTTAGATTACTCATTACTCTTTTTAATTTAAAATAACAAAAAATATACTCATTTTTTAATAGAACAAAAATATTGTTTTTTAAATTTAGATAATAAAAAACTAACATTAGCTTGAAGGAAGCTGATGCCAAAAGCCACGAGTCAATCCGACGCCCACAATTCTAGAAGTTTGTTAAATTTTACTATTAAACTGTTTATTGAACTTTCAAATTATAAATTTGGTTTTTAAACTATCCGGCTTTAAAAAGTGTAAATACATATTTAAAATGTTTAGTCATCAACGTGTTAAATTCTAACCAACTACAGCTAAAACAACTACAAGACAAACAAAGAAAAATACTAAAAGAGAACAATGAAATAATGAATAGGTGGAAAGAACATTTCAAGAAGCTACTAGTAGAAAATCAAACACACAGAAATGAAGAAGAAAAGGAGGAATCAGTTAAGAATAACACACGTAATATTAAAGCAGAAGACATAACAAAAGGAGAATTGAAGTAGTATTGAGAAAACTGAAGAATGGAAAAGGGCTAGGACACGACATGATAAAACCGGAGAAATATATGGGGGAGCCAGGAGATGACTGTTTAAAATTTTAACAGGCTGGAATAAGGCAGTGATATTTCCAATTTACAAAAAAGGGGATAGCAGGAACTGTAAAACTTATCGAGAAATATCTTTGCTATACACAACAGCAAAAGTATATCAATCCATAATATAAAATAAACTTAGACATTTAGTAGAACCAACACTGGAAAAAGCTCAAAGTGGGTTTAGAAAAGGACACAAGATCACATATTCCCAATTAGAAAACTAATTGAAAAAACAATAAGGCAAGACAGCAAACTTTTTATAACGTTTGTAGACTTAGAAAAGGCGTTTGACAGTGTACCTCGAAAACAGTTATGAAAATATTGAATAAAAGACAAATAAACAAACACCTACTTCAAGCAATATAAAGCATATACGAAACCACAGTTAATTACATAAAAACTGGAAAAAGGCATCAGAAGAATTTAGGACTACAAAAGAATTGAGACAAGGAGGAACGTTAAACCCATTACTATTTATTATTTTTTTAAACGATATATTAAAAATTATTAAGAATAAAACAAAGAAAGTAGAAATAGGATACCACAATCTCAAAAGAGTAATAATAGCAGAATGTGCATTTGCTGATGATTTAGCTATAATAACAAAAATGATATATATAGCTAAATGGAGAAGAAATAAAACAAGTAGAATCATTCACGTACTTAGAAGCAACTTTAAATAACAAAAGAAATATGGAGCATGAAATAAACAAAAGAATCTAGACAGCAAACAGAAGTTATCATTCAATAAATAAAGTGATCTTAAACAACAAACAGATATAAAAAAAAAAACGAAAATGACACTATACAAAACAATATACATACCAACACTAATATACGGAAGCGAAACATGGGTAATGAATGAAAAAGATAAAAGTAGGATACAGGCAACAGAAATGAAGTATCTAAGGAATGTAGAAGGTGTAACAAGAATGGAGAAAATAAGAAACAAATTGATAAGAGATAATTTTCAAATTAAAAGCATACCCAACACAATAGACAAAAAACAGTTAGCATGATATGGACATCTAGAAAAAATGCCAGAAGATAGACAAACAAACCAAGTATGTAATTTAAAAATATCAAAATTAAAAAAAAAAGGACGACCTATGAAGACAAGGGAAAACAATATAGGGGAACTACTAAGCAGAATCAATTTAAGCTGGCAAGATGCAAGGAAAATAGCAAAAAAACAGAAAAGAATAGAAAGAACAACTAAACAAGCTAATTTAAAAGCAACAGAAAAATTTCGACACCCGAAAGGATACAAAGAGATTTAAAAAGATAATATATATAATTTAAAACAGTTAATCTCCTGCAGCTTTCAAATTATAATCCGGTCTTTAAAATTAAAATTGTAAATCCAACTTTTAAAATTAAAAATTCTTTACCATTGTATTAAATTCTATTGCTAAACTAATAATCCGATTTTTAAATTAAAAAATGTAAACCTGGTCTAAAAATTTGTCAATCATAAATGTTGATTGCCAAATTTACTACCAAACTGTAAATTTGGCTTTTCAACATTAAAATCCGGCTACTTTTGTATTTAGTCAACTGCCAAACTGTTAACCCGGCTTCTAAATTATATATTCAGTCTTTAAAAATGTAAATCTGACATTTAAAAGTTTAATTCGGTCTTTAAAGTGTCAAATTTTACTGCTAAATTGTTAATACAGCCTTTAAAACTGTAATTTCGGTCTTTATTGTCAAATTGATAATTCGGTGTTTAAATTGTAAATTCAACTTTTAAATTGGCAAATCCAGTAAAAGTGTCAATCCGCTTTTCAAATGCCACATTGTTAATTTGGTCTTCAAAGTGTTAAATTGTTAATTCGACCTCTAAATCCAGCCTTTGAATCTGTAAATCCGGCTTTTAAAAATGTAAATGGCGTCTTTAAAAATAAACAAGCAACGTGTCAAATCTACTGCTAAACTGTTAATTCGATCTTTAAATACTATATATGCCTTAACGATATGCTATTAGGTTGTAAAAGAAACATCAGTAACTGTCAAGTTATGATTTTGAAATGGCGGTGCTATTTAATACCTATAAAGTAAGATTTTACAGTCAAAGTTATACATAATGTATTATGTTAGACAGCAAAACTGTCATATTTGAAAAAATAAATGTCAGCAATGCAAAAATTTGGCCAAAATATGGCAAAAATATTAAAATCCGGCCGTAAAAAATAAAAAATATTAAAATCCGCTCAAAAAATATTAATATCCAGCAATTAAATGTTAATAATATTACAATCCGGCAGCAAAACTTAAAATTTATATTAAAAATACCAGAATTCGGCCAAAAGAGTCAAAAATACCAAAATCTAATTATAAAATAAGAAAAATTAAATAAATCCAGCCATTAAGTAACAAAAATATTAATATTCTAATTTGAAGTACTCAAATCAGTTCATTAAATGTTAACAATGCAAAAATCCGGCAGACAGCACTAAAATCCGACCATTAAGTGTTGAAAATATTAAAATTTGGCCACAAAACTTTAGATTCAATGTAACAAAATAGCAAAATTTGTCTAACTGTAAAATTAAAGAAATTTGGCTAGTAAATAATAAAACTATCAAAATTTCAATTAAAAGTAATACAATTTGTTGATTTATCGTGTAAATAGTGCAATAATCCGGCCATCAAATAGCAAATAATATTAGAATTCAAAATCCGGCTATTCAATGTTAAAAATAACAAAATTGAATTATAAAAAACATTCAATAATAAAATATCAAAATTTGGCCAGAAAATTTTAAATTGTAAAAAAAGTACAAAATTTGGCCATAAAATGTTATAAACACTTATTTTTTGTACTGCACTGAGTTATGTTATTTTACTCTTACAATTTTATGTGTTTATAAGTGCTTTTAATTGTGAAGTTTTACCTAACGTACTAGTAATTATATTTGTGAATGTTTGTGTTATATGTTGAGAACATTATTCTGTAAAATGTATGATAAAGTTTGTTTATTGAAACTTAACCTAAATTTATAGCCGTCCGCGCATTCTCATCCGCGCAGCTCAAAGCAATATTTTTACCAGTAGCGTAACTAGTGTTTTCTTTAATTTGTGATTTTATATTTTAATCTTGTTTTAAACACTCCTTTGTTTTTTTGTGTTACCCAACCGTGGTCTGCTTTTGTTTGTTTTGTAGTTAGTCACCAGGTGAAAGACCGGTGTGAATTGTGTATTAATCACTTTTATATTTTAAACTTTAATTTATTGTCATCTCCGGTCAAGCGTGTAAATGCAAAAGTGTTGCACAATCTGGCGTAACATGTACTAGTTGTGGAATTATATTACATAACAGTTGCGTCATTCGTCATAAAAAATTCTGGTTTGTCATTCGAACTTGACGATTTTGAGCTTTACAAGCTTTATAAAGATACTAAGGATAAGGTTATACTTGAATACAAAACTGGTATTTGAGAATCTATGCCTTGTGTAGTTAAACCAACTAGTAATGAGGAAATTCAATTGCTTTCACCTGCAATTAATTTCGTAAGTATTAATACTTCTTCTTTTGAGACCCTTACTGCTCAAACTGAACCTAAGCAAAAAGTTTAGCCTAAAACTCTAACAATTTTTGGTTGTGGTCCAAGTCACGATAAGTTGCAGGTATATGTGCTAAAGTTATATATACATGTCTCAAAACTTAAACGCGGAACTAATAAATTTGAAGTTATAAACTACATACCCCGATGTTTTAATCGACGCTGTAGATTTAGCTGTACAATCTGGAAGACTTTTGGCCAGCTAACATTGCAGTCAAAAGATTTTTAAGTTATGGCCGTTCACAAAATGTTACTGCTTTATATCAGGAATGATAGCGGCTTTTCCATCTACTACCAGAACGTCGGGGGCTTAAAAACTAAACTCTGGAAACTCTTGCTAGCTGTAGTCGTATCAGACTACGATGTAATTGCTTTCACTAAAACCTGGCTTTATCCGGACATCAGTGACTTTGAATTAAATCTTAAAGGCTATCATTTATTTAGGTGTGATCGCTCGGCCCTAACAAGCCCTAAATAAGGCGGAGGTGATGTTTTAATTGCTATTGCCGTCGAATCTATTGCCGACGAGTTTCTACGCAGTAAACTAGTTTTATTGGACGATTACAATCTACCTGCAGCGTTTTGCGTTAACGATGATTTAGGTATGGGAGTAATTTGTAATGATAGTTACCTTGCTCATTTAGTTGCTAATTTGTTTAGGTTTTTAAACTGCGTACAATGCATTTCTATTCCTAATAGTGAGGGTGTTTTTAGATTTATTTTACCAACGATCGTGATATTTCTGTGATAGAAATGGTAGATGTTTTGTTAAATTTAAACCAACACCATACTGCGTACTTGCTAACTATAAAATGTGATACTTTCTCCGATATTTTAAATTGTAATTATGTTTTTAATGATTTCAAACTTGCCGACTACAGTGCAATCAATAATTATTTGTTGAATGTTGATTGGACTGCACTATTTTATAACTGTGATATTGATATGTGTCTTGATGTATTTTACTCTGTAATCGATTATATTATTGATTGTTTTGTCCTTAAAAAACTGTGGCGTGAAAGCAATTTTTCTATTTGGTTCAACAAAAAATTGATTTAATTGCTAAACTCAAGAAATCTGTACATAAACGTTATAAATCTTCAAAACTGTTGTCGGACTATAATGAATTTCAATCTATTTGTACAAACTGAAAGTAAAATTCAAACTAATCCAAAACATTTTTGGTGATTTGTTAATGAGACCAAAAAAACTAACGGTTTTCCAGTCACAATGTATTATAAGTATTAAACTTGTAATAATGGGAACGACTTTGTCAATAGTTTTGCAGATTTTTTTTTTTTCAGTCTATGATAAAGAAACCCATCTAACTCCATTGTTTAATTTTAATAATAACGTAATTCATTCAAAATTTTCAATTAGTTTGTTTGATGTTTTTAAGGGTTTTGAAAACCTTAAATGTAATTTAAACGTTGGACCCGACGGCATTCCTTCTTTACTGTTAAAGATGTGCATTTATTCTATTGCAAAGCCATTGCACTTACTTTTCAATGCTTTTCTAAATGAAACTAAATTTTCTCAAATATAGAAACAATTTAATGCTGATAAATGTTTTTCAATAAGTATTCATAGAACTTTAAGTAAAAATTCTTGTAACTATATAATTGACACTAAAGTGGTCGACAAAATTACACAAATAAAAGATTTAGGCGTCATTTTTGATCATAAACTTACATTTGTTGAACATATTAACATCATGTGCAATCGTGCTATAAAAATGTTAGGATTTGTATATACAATGTCCGCGGATTTATCACTCAGTACACTAAAACTTTTATATTGTGCTTTGGTGCGCTCGCATTTAGAGATGTTCCGTCAGTTTGGAGTCCTGTTTATGAAATTTATAACCGCAGTATTGAACAAATGCAAAAGAAATTTTGTCGTTTATTGTCTTATAAATCGGGCATATTATCTGTAAGTTATGATTACAGTTACATTGCTTTATTGTACAACCTACCACTATTGAATATTTGCCGCAAAAAGGGCCGCTTTGTCGTTATTGCTTAATTTAATTATGTCTGAGATCGATTGTTCGTAGCTACCATTCCATTCCAGCAACATAAAATATAAAAATGTCAAAAATCCGGTCAGAAAACTTAAAAATGTAAAAAAAAAACATTAAAACCGGCTATAAAATCTGGTCATAAAATTTAAAGATTGTATAGCAAAAAACTAAAATCCGACCAGAGATTCTTTAACTTTTGATTATCATTGAGTAGTTTGAATAAGAGACAAAACGGGTGGGTTTGTCATCAAGAGATTGTAATTATGAATTGTGAATGGTGGGTAGGCGTACATGATAGTAATTATAAATTAGAGCTTGGCTATCCGGTAAATCAACGATGTTTTGGAAAGACAAACAGCTTATGCAAAGCATGACCTTAAAACCTCCGAAAAAGACGTTCCGGCAGATATTGCGACAAAATTAAGAATTTGTCGGGCCGTGGGGAACCATAATAATAAATGAAATGAAAATCAATTCAGATACTAGGAAACATTTATTTTAAAAGAAAGAAAGAACTAAAATACGGATTAAAACGGTTGAAAGTGTAAAACTCTATTTATATAATGTTAAAAATAACAAAATGCAATCTTGCAACATCAAAATATTGATAGAAAACACAAAACTTTGGACAACTGTGTATAATGTGTTTTTTATAAAATCTTATAGCAAAATTCGGCTATAATCTGTTGTAAAATGGAAAAAAGTAATTTAAAAAATATCAAAATTAGCAAAATGCGGCTTTGAAACATCAAAAGAAAGATAGAAAGTAACAAAATATGGCTATAAACTATTAAAAATGTAAAAAATGCAAAAAAATTGTTCATAAAATAACAAAAATTAAATAATTGTCAGAATACACCAAACTCCGGCCATAAACTTTTAAGAAGTTTACAATTCTTTATAACATTTAAAAATATTGCTATCAAATATCAAAAATATTGTCAGAAAAACTAGCATAAACTGTTGAATAGTGCAAAAATTTTTTCATGAATTGTCAAACATAATAAAATCTGGCCAAAAAGTATAAAAATATTATTAAGTGTTCCGGTAAAAAACAGTTAAAACGACCAAAATACCAGATATATCAAACTCTAGTTTATTAAAACAATCTGAAGGCTGCATATTTTTCCAATTGAATCTTAATACCTATGTATGTACTAAAAATGTATGTAACCCAATTAAAGTTGATAAATCATAAAGACATAAACCAAAAAACATAAAAAATGAATTAAAATGGCATATTGCGCAAACCGCTATAAAACGTATAGAATAATAAATTAATTAAAAAATTTCTTAATATTTTTTAAGTTAATCACTAAACCATTTGAAATCTATAGTATAAATATACAGAAGCAATTTGACTTTAAATAACAGCCATCAAAGTGTGATTTACAAGACATATCATATTTCTCTTCCGCTTGTTTTCCTTCGGTTGTAATTTCCGACAATTTACTGTTACTTTGTCACTCACCGCAGTTTATACATTTTTTTCCTGTTTGTAGTTATTGTTAAAATTGTTAACATAAATATAACGTTCCATAAACATGTTTTACTTCATTATTTGGGTCATAAAAATAATAATAAAAAAAAAGAATATTAAAGTGTGTCGCCGTGATATATCCATATGCACGTATCGAACTAAATTTTATTTTGCTGTTTTGCGCCTTGTGTACTTACTTCGGCATATGAATTATTCATCGAGTTAAGTTAATTCTATATGTATGATGTAGTTTACATGCTTGGCGTAGTGTTAAATTTTTTGTAGTAATCTAATTCGTTGCCCTTTTTACGCTATGGTGAGCGTGGAAATGACATCAAAATGCGTTAATATTTTGTAGTAGCGTGTAATCATACATTAACAAGATAATTATATAATAACTGAATAAATAATATAATCACAATTAAGCATAGAATTTCACAATATTATAAAAATAAAAAACTTAACACGTGATTATATAATCTGATATAACAAAAATTCACATCACTAATTTAATAAAGATAATATAGGGTTTTCCAATAAGAAGTTTTATTTTGAATAGCAAGTTTGAGCAGCTGTTAATTTTGAAGCTATTATCTTTTGACATTTGACAAGTAAAAGATTACGCCATTATTAAAAATGGAATGATAAACGCTTCAACAACGCATTAAAATTATTAAAATTCACTAAAAAATTGTGAAAAATTTTCAGTCACAGTTCGCAAAACTAAAGCACTTTTTGATCGTCGTAAAGAATCTTCTCGGCCGGCAATAGTAAACCTGGTGAAAAAATTTGAGCGGACAAGTTTGTGATGTGAAGAATCAAAACCGTGTGCATCGCTCAAGAACACGACATTACACTGTATTTTGCATAAAGACTTAAGGCTTAAGGCTACCGAGCAATGGTTAATGATTTTTTATGGCCGGAATTGGAAGATATTGATGTGGACAACGTTTATTTTTAGAAAGACGGCGCTACGTGACTTAAGCAACAAAACAATTGCAATTTTGCAAGAAAAGTTTCCTGATTTTTCGAAGAGGCGATCACAATTGGCCACTGAGATCTTGTGATTTAACACTTTTAGACTTTTTTCTTTGCGGCCACGTGAAAGATAAGGTCTATGCTAATACTCCACAATCGATTTAAGACCACATTCTGGTACTGCAACTGTAACCGTGGCGGCCAGTTGATTGATATCGTTTTCAAATATTAATGGCATACTTTTCTCTTTACAATGAAATAAACATTTATTGATTTCTCTTAAAAAATAACTTTTTTTTTAAATATCAAAATAAAACCTTTTAATGTACAATCCTATATATAGAAAATACTCCAAAAGCGAGGAATAGGAAGAAAGATTATAGAACTCTTAAAACCCATGCACAAAGAATCCCAAAACTTTATTAGAACAAATAACTAATAAATGCGAGAATTTGAAACAAAATTCATAGAATAACACTACACTGAAAAAAGCTTAAGCAGGTGGAAAGATTCAAGTACTTAGAGACGATAATCAAAAATAAAGGAAAGATTGACAATGAAATAAACGAGAGATTGGGAAAAACGGAGAAAATATTTAACATGATTAGGAATACATTTTTTGAAAGAAATAAATACCAAATAACGTTAAAACAGATATAGTAAAAAAGGTAATAAGGAAAAATTGACATTATAAAAGAAAATATAAGGAAAGATTCAAAATAAAACAAGTAACTAACTTCTGATGCGCCCGGTGCGAGAGCGTTTTTTGCGCCTCCCTTCTCTCAGTTCACAGTGGGAGTGTCAAGCAAATTCTTAATTTTTTCTTTTGATGTTTTTAAACTCTAAAGTTATGAAGTATATGTGGTTTTCTGAGCCCAAACCAAGCTGCGCCCAGTCCGGGGGCAGCGATAGCACCGCCCCAGTTACGTCACTGAATATAGGACAAACACTACAGAACAAGAAAAAATATAGAGAACCTTATTAAATGAATCAACATTAAAACTAAAGCCATATATAGAAAGGCTCATGATTAATTAAATAAGTAAAAACATCAGTATCTAGATTTGTATAATCGTTTGCATTAAAAATTAATTTAATATAATTCAATAAATTGAAAAAGCAAGCAAGTATTATAAGTACTTCACTTCTGCTTTTATTGTACACTGTTGATTCTTCATTCAATAATCGTGTGAAAAGTCAATATTATTTAAAAAAATCTCTTTAGCAAAGTTTAATACTATCACAGTTAAATATTTATAGCATATTTATATTTATATTTATGTATTATTTTATTTAATGAGTATTGTAAATATTTTAATAATACGACAACCGACAATGATTTCATATTTGACTTGATTAACGTTACAATTGAATTATTGCTTTGATAACTAATTTTTTACGGTATTTTATCTATAATATTTCATAAAAAAAGGACTAAACAGTAATGTTGAGTTCAAGTTTCCTTATAATCAGATCTCTTCGAGAATTTACATCAAAATTACATTAGTCATACAAATTTATGTTAATGGTTATTTGAATAAATTTGAAAGTGGTGAAAACAAGTTTGTTTGTTTTTATATCTAAATATTATTATGATAAAAAATATGCAATAGCGTTTATACTGTTACCTTATAAACAATCAAGATATTTGTATGTTATAGAAACTACTAATTAATGATAATAACTGAAAACTGTTTTTTAATTTTTTTCCACACGGACGTTGTCTGTCTATAACCTGTCTTTATTTATTATACTTACAATGAACAATATTTGTTTATTACTTTAAGGCAACAAACTAATAAAAAATCGAAAACAATTTCATTTGAAGGTAGATAATTCAATGACTAAAAAAGTGGCTATACGAATGTTTACTATTATTGTATAGTTTATAAATTCAAGGTATATCTTTAAATTTGAAGAAAATGCATAGATTATATTTTATACAATTTTTTCTTATTTTTCTTTTGATGGTTGTGGTTTTAGAAATTTTTATTATAAACATCATGGTTGACTATAGACTAGATTTTGCTAGTACCAATTTGTTGTACCTTGTTACACTAAGATTTCATGTATGCAAAATAATGTTTTTACTGCTGGATTTTGTGACATTTATTAGCTTTACTTCCTTTGGACTTTATAGATTATTATGTTTTTAATTGAATTGTATGGAGAAGTAGTTCAATTCTTTAATCTGTAATTATTTGTATTACAGTCGTTACGACGTTGGTCAGTGGTAAAAACTAATACTACAGAACCTACTAACTAAACTTAATATACTATGAAAGCTGACAACAAAGTTGTAAATCACTTTGATGCTAGTACCTAAAGCTGTAAAATGCTTCAATGCGGACCCTAAATGTTAACTAAATTTTATATCACAGATTGCACTAAAGTTGTAAAGGACTACGGTGTTTTAAACGACTCAACAACACAAACTAATCAATAAAAATAATAAAATAAATTAACATCAAAATTGTTAAAAGACAAAAACTTTGTTACACTTGTTTAAGGAGTCTTGCGTCGTTTAAAAATTGGACGCATTTTCTCATAGATTTCTCTTTATTTGGTAAAGTAGATGCGACGTTGTTAAGGAGCTCGAGCCGATAGTTGGGAAAGGTAGGCTTTGCGCAATCCTCTAAAGAGTGTTTTACCGTTAGATGGTTGTCACATGTTTGGCATGCGAATGGTTCATCGACGGTCAAGAGATACGAAGAGGTCAAGTTGGTAACTCTTATGCGCAAGCAACATAGGGCGATCTTTTCTTTTCTGTTGAGATCTACCGGCGACTTCCATGGATGGAAAGTTTGGTTTTTTTAATTTGTTTTTGAAGCTGTTTTATACTATTTGACAATCCTTGATGACTTTTGAAATGACGTATTCTTTCAGATCATCGTGTTTTACAGGAATATTGTCCGTAGGATCCGCATTTTTATAGGTCAGCTTGTTACTTAAATCATCCTGCGTTCAGACAAAGATAACTTTTTGTTCAAACCTGGCCTGGTAATATATTATAGAATGTGCAAGTTCAGCTAGCGGATCAACCAAGTACGTAGACATTATATTTAGGATGACACTCAGCGAGTCGGAACAAAGGAGAAACTAGATGACATCATGAATAGGCCGTACCGTCTCGTTTTATTTGAGAGATGATATTGAGACAGGTTTTTACCTTCGGCATTAACCAGGGTGGAAACTAGCTAGAGCCGACTTTGAGTACTTTTGGATAGTTTACATTGAGATTTTTCTCCAGCTACTGCGCTTCTGCATTTCCGTTGCTATATTGACGGTAAATATGAGTAGGTTGTTGTGACTTTTTTTTGCGCATCGCCGCATAGTACGTTAGTAAAAAGCGACTACGACGAGAGGGTACACCCGACTCGCGGTTGGTACAGGACTCGTTTGCGTTGTGGACTGCATCTAAGGCTTTTAACTGGGATTTTCTGAAGGATATATACACCACGAGAGTTTTGTTGTAGAGAAGCAAAAATCTTTTGCGTTTGTCCGTTTTGTCGATGGTGATCTGGAGTTGACGTGTTTTGGCAGGTATCGTATCTCCCGATATGTAGGTCACCAAATCGTTGACGTACAGGCATTTATCTACAGGTGTAAACACTGAAGCCGCAATATTGTTTACTGTGATTTTAATTTAGCGGTTTCCATCCTTTCTTTAAACTTGCAATTGCACATGAAAAATTTAAGAAAAAGAGGCATACGGCTCTGAATCCCTATGGCTTATACAAAATTTGATAATACCAAGTTATGTCATACGGCTTCTCTAGGTCAAAAAACATTGCTACGAGGTGTTTGCTTTCCAAGGGACTAACTTCATCGAAATTGCACTTCTCTCTGGTAATCAAGATGAACCAAAGGACAGGTCTTGCCTTTTCATCACTGGAACTATTATTTTATAAAATAGATTTGCCAGACTTTTTTGTTGAACGGCGACTCGGTAACCGGTACAACTAGGTCAGTTTCAAAAACTTTTGAACAATTATTTCTTGCGTTTCCGGAGCATTTGTCTACAGTTCCGGTAGTTCACTGACTTGTGCTAATTTTGAAACTCTTGTCAGATTTGACCGACGGCAATGGCAATGGCAATGGCGGCATAAAAAAAAATAAGAGGAGGGGGGGTAAATTACATTATTTTTGTATGAACTTATTTTGTGATTACTATGTGACTAGGATGAGCGAGTCTAAATATAGCATGATTTGAGTTTTTTCGACTAACAGTAACTTATCTGGATCTAATCAACGTATGAATTCTTAATTTTAAACATCAGATATTTAAAAAAATGAATAAATTATTAAAAAATTTGCAAATTATGCCAGTAGATCTAATAAAATTTAATATTTCTAATAAAATTCAAAACTAATAATAATAGATATCTAATAATATATCAAAAAACTATCAGAAAAATTCTAAAAGTAATTCAAAAAGTTTCGGTAAAAGGGTACAAATTACAATATTAATTAATTATACTGCAGTTTCAGTTATAGGAGTTGCAGAAATAAATTACAAATAAATCTTAAAATATTACATATTTTATTTATATCTTCTCTTTAATAATAAAATAATTTTTAGGTACTCAGATGTGTAATCTTGTTATTTTAAACTCCTTGAATGCATACTCACAGGTATCTATTTTAATATGTAATAATACATTCTACTAATTTCATGTAAATAATCGTGATAAAGATATAAGGAAACGCAAAGTAACATTTCAAATGCACTAATTTTATTCAATTCCGGCTGCCTTTCGCTTGCAACTGTTTTTAATTGTTAATGCATATTAACATTGACTTTTGAATTTTATAGCAATAGTTGAAATTAACATTATGAGAGATATTGTGTTATTATTTATATGTGAAAAGATCACACAAATTACTTGCTACATTTTATATTGCAGTTTATAGCTGACAGCTCAATTAAATTACAAAGTAAAGATATTATTGTTAAAAGTATCAATTATTGTATTGTGGTTTTAATTATTTTAATTTTTATAACTTCATATAATTGTTTAATAAAATGTTCTTTACTAGTTGTTATTGTTTAATATTTTGTACGTTTGCGATGTGAGATGATGGGAAGTAATATAAAGTGAATGTATGTATACATTAGTCTGAGAACTACAAAGTTCTTATAATCGGAAGCTATAAGCGTAATGAATGTTTTGTTACTTATAAATTAAATTAGTAATATTTGAAATCACTTTTTAATTTATTTTTTAGTTAAATAATCTATATCATTATTAACACTTACAATTTTATAGAGTGTTTTTGGGCTAGCCCTTATTTTTTATAACTATCTTTTAGGGGAAAAACGGTGACCGCATAATTTCTCGAAGTTATAGTAAAAGTTGCAAGGATTATGCGATCAAATAAGCAAGCATAATAAATTACAAGCACTTATGTTTAACTAAATGTAAGAAAACATTAATTTATTTCGAATCATTAAAAATACGTAGAAAACATCGATTGTCTGTTTTTCTTAACTGTCAGATACAATTTTTTAATAGTAATGCAATTTGTTTTTTTTTTAACCAGTATATTACAGGTCATGTGTTGTAACATTACCCATATTAAAGAATGACTGAAAATATTAATACAAAACTTTAAACAAATGCTGGTATCTACGAGGCTTTTTATTCTACGTTTACTTCAGGAAATTAAAACATCTTACAAGTACTGAACTTAGAGTTGAACAACGATGCTCTCCTCTTTTTTAAGAACTGTGGAAAAACACTTCACTTAATTTAGTTGTCTGTTCGCGTCTTCACTCGGACCACTTTTTCAATTTCTTGCATAGATTAGCTAGTGAAGCTTAATTTGACCTAACTGATGGTTAAGCTGTTTTTTGTTGTCACTACCAACCAGAACAATTTTACCAATCGTAATGTTTAGTTTTTTAAAATTGTTATATATTATTGAGATCTTCAAGTAGTTTTTGTCGGTATTTCAATCTTTTATTCAAACTTGAACTGTTGACGGCGTCTGGAACCTTAAATGCTTGTAATTTAAAAAAAAACATGGATGGAATTAAAGCAACTAACTTAATAGCGTTATTAGGCAGGCTCTTTCCAGGATTCTTAGAAACATTTGCTTCAATAAGGGGCACTTACTATCCGCTCTAAAATTAAGCCAGCTAAATCAACTGTTATTTCAAAAACCAAGCTGCAGTTTTTACAAGGTTGGCCAACAATGGATATGTAGCTACTGTAAAATTTCTTTAACAAGATACTCATTAAGCTTTGAATTTTGACATGGTACTCTTGAACTTCTTTTTCTTGTAGTTACTAAATATTGAGCGGGTAATACAATCAGATGGCGGAAATATGGCTAGTTGAATGTTTTGGTTTGCAGCCGAAATATTTTCAATTGGTCAACGAATTTAACCTTTTTTAACAATGAAATTTCTTTTTTTTACACCTTCAAACGTATCTTTTTGTATCATCTTAGAGACATTTTTCCGCTTTATTTATATCTTGTACTGTTAATTCTTTACTTTTTTTAGCGGACTTTGTTATTTACAAAACGTAAGATACATATTGCTATCTGATAAGAGTTTCAAACAAAAGTTATCTAAAATTAATAAACTAATTCACCTTGTTTTACTATGCTATTGATTTATTTTTTTTAATTTGCAATCTCTCCAGTGATTGGCATCAATTGGACGATTTGTATAACCACAATAGTTCTTCTTAACATCTGGATTCTACAAGTTGTTTGGGCATATTTTTTAGAAATAGCAGGTCTGACAGATTAAATTATTTGATGCCAGTTTAAATCTTTGACAACGAGTTTTAGTAATGCAAAAAAAGTAATTTATTTGATTTCTCTACTCTCTAAACATAGTTTTTTATGTGTAAATGTAAGTTGTTAACAGGTATTGAACTACTGAATAGAGAGCTTTTTTAGTGGAATTACTTTTGTTTTTGATTGCAACAGGTGTACATATACTATAACTCTGCTTTCAAATTTCCTATAGGCCACACCAACAAGTTTTTTGACTTGCGTTACTGAACGTGTGACTCTAAACAAATGCTGTAAATCATTGGAGTTTTTATTTTATATAAATAGTTCAAAAAAGTGTTTAGCCATACTTTAACTATTTACATGAATGCATTTTTTAAGCTCAGTTTATTGTGTTTAAAAAAAATACATTTTATTACACTCGTCATGGACAATAATAATATAAACTCATAACAGTTATAATAGGATTTTAACATAAGAAATTTTTTGACTTTTTGTAAGTAGATTTTGTAAGAAAAATTTCTAACATATATCGAAAACAAATTTAAAAAATTTAAGCCGTAAGATTGTGTACTTGTTATAGATTTGCAAAGTGGATTTGTTTGGACTCTCAAATCGTTTTTATGTCTGGTATTATATGCGTGCATTTAATAATTTGCAGTAAAGAGTAAGATTTGCATAATTTTGATTCAGACATAAAGTACTTTTTGGTAAAGATGTACAGTTATGAATAGATTAAAGTTTGTCATGAAATTAAACATTTCATTAATGCACAATTTTTGATTAACCTAAAAACTAAACATTTTAAAGTTAATAAAAATAAGAAAGAAGAACTGATCCAACAATTGAAGTTTATCACATAAGAGAAAATTTAAAGTAATGTAAGTGTGCATTGACATTCGATTTATTGGCTAAGAAAACTTAGTTACTGTTTTTGACAGTGGCCGATTTACCGGGTGACAGACCTTGCGCCCGTCTTTAATTTGTATGTACAGGCTTAGTTCTTATTGGATTTTCAATACTGACACAGATCATGCTTCTATGCTTAGAGATGTAGTATGTGTTTAGCATATAAAGCTAACAAGGCAACATACTTTAAGTATTAGTGTACGCGCATTTAGCGTTTCAAAACGTTTCTATAAACATTTATACGTGATTTAAATGATATTTAACTTGCAGGTGTGGACTTTGCTTGTTGTCAACTTAGGTAAAATCATAATGTAAAAAAATAATGAAATAATATATCTGGTTTTATGTCTGCAAAATTAAGTCATAGGTGTATGTAAATCAATTACTTGTGCAAATGGTGCTCAATTGCACTTACGAATCAATAAAAAGTAATTGTAGACAAGCTTTTTATCTAAAAGTGTTTGATAAGATGTAGAGCTGATTGTCGTCTTGCGTGCATCAATTATGGTTTTTGTTACTACCTATCCCTAAAGTATTAATCCGTAAATTGAAGCATTTTGCAGTACTTTGTCCAGAAGTACGGCACCGCCAGTAGTTAAAACCGGATATGGTTTGTCTAGTAGCTCTATGCGTATAAGAAAAATTTTGTTTTGAAGAGATGTTCAACCAGTAATAATTAACCAGTAATAATTAAAAAAAAAAAGTAGAACAGAAATTGAATTAATATAGGTTTGGATGCTATAAAATCGAACTAATTACAAACCAATTATGATTAGTTTTGTAATACTAATGCACTAGTCTTTTAAATGGAAGTTGATGGAATAGCTTAACACTTCTACTTTATGAAAGCTGTTCTGAATAAAGCAACTTTAAAGCAAAAGACAATACATATTGTTCTACTGGACCGTATTGCAAATACTTGATATTTGTATACTTGTTATTATTATATAACAAAGTAAGGATGGAAATCAAAAAGCAAAAATTGATAAAGTTTCTGAGCTGAAAATTGAGGAATCGATTTATAGTTTTTTTTGTTTGTTTGTGCTCATACAGAAGTAAGGCTCCAACAACAACCGGATGTCTTTTCGACAGAATAAAAAGCTTTGAATTTGCATTTAAAGTAAACAAAAGCCAAGCGTTGTCTTTGGTAAAAAATGGATGCTTAAAGAAAGTAAAGGTAATACATCATTTTTAATATCTGCTGAAAAAAATATGTTAATAGTTAAACATTAGTAAAACAAATTTTACAAACTTTTGTAACACAAATAGCAACATTAGATTAACATTTGCAATAAACAATCTCAATATTTCTTTGGAAAAACTAAGTTCTTGGGTTTAGTAGTCTACAATCATTTGAACTGGAACAACCACTTAGAACATGTATGCAAAAAAATAACACTGGTTACTATGCAATATTGCAGCTTAACGGGTCTATTTAATGCATACTATTCATTTATATAGTCATCTAATGTATAAATTTGTTCTTTGGGGAGCAGCATCTAACTGGCAAAAAGTTCTTATTGGACAGAAAAGAATTATTTGCTTTATTTTTAACCATCGAGATTCATGTTGACCATTTTTTATTAAATATAACATTTTAAGCCTACAATCGATATACATTTATAGAACATTGTTAATGGCCAAGCAATATAACTCAACACTCTCCAAAAATTCCGATTTTTACAAGTATCATACACGACATGCTACGTCACTGCTACTAGTACTGCTGTACCTTATAATTCTTCAAAATAAACTACCACTTCAGGCGCAACATATGAATCTCAAGAATTTTAAGACTTTTATTAATTTTTTTTTTCTAAAAAAAATGTTTTTACTTTGTTCAGGACTATTTTAAAGATTAATAATTTTTTTTTTGTTCTTTTTCTTCTTTATGTGTCATGACCGATCTTCATCGTTGACTCTCAGTTTGGCTGTCATATTGACTATGATTGTCTTGTTTACCGCTGCACGGAAAAGCTGGGCTACGATTCTAAAGCTTCTTTTTCCTATTATTTTTCCCTGAATTATTAGATAAAGCAGTTCTTAATTTTCCGGGTGTTTCATTATCTCAAGATTTTTGTTAGTTTTCTGAAGGACAGCTTCATTTGTAACTCCATTTCATCCTCAGAACTTGCTTATACATTTACATTTCGAACGCGTTAAACTTTTTAGTATAGTAGAACCGGGAAGATGTAGCATTGTACTATTCTCATTCTAGGTTTAATTTGTGGCTGCACAGAACGTTTGAATTTTAATAAATTTGCTCTTGTTTGTGCGAATCTTGTGCTTTCATTTCTTATTTATTGTTAATAATCATGTCTAGGTATTTTAGTTAATTTACGCTCTCCAAGTGGTCTTTCTCTACTACTATGCCATTGTCTCGTAAGTCATAGTTTTTGCTATGAATAAATATTTGGTCTTTTTTGTATTCAGCTTTAGTCCGTATTCTCTGCATGTTTTCACTAAGCAAAAGATAAGCGTTTGTAATTGTTCACTTGTGCTTGTCAGTAATAGCGTAAGGCCAGCGTATCTAATTATGTTTTTTACTAGCTTTCTATTTATGATAATACCTTCCTTTGCATCTTCCAATACTTTATTGAATATTTCTTCCGCATATAAGTTGAATAGTATCGGTGACAAAATGCATCTCTGCCGCACTCTTCTCTTGATGTCAACTTTGCCCGATAGTTGTTGGTTTAGACGTACCGCCACTGTCTGTTGCTAATATAGGTTTGTGATAATGCGAATATCTTTCTCGTCAATTACGGCGTCTTTTAGTATTTCTATCATCTTATCGTGACTAACCCGATCGAAAGCTTTTTCAAAATCTATCGCACACATATAAGCATTATGGTTTACATCTCTGCATCTTTGTCCTAGTACTTGAGTTGCGAATATTACTTCCCGTGTGCCACGGCCACGGCGAAAGCCAAATTATGTGTTACTAATTCTTTTGTCTAGTTTGTTGTATATTCCGCTATGAATTATTTTTAAGAATATTTTTGTCGTCATTTATGATTTTAGACACGTTTGGTTTCTTTTAGCTAGTTTATCTTCTTGTACGTTTTTGAATGTTTCTTTTTATACAGTTTATAGATTTTCCGGGTTATTTTGCTCGGCATGCCTTTCCATTTGTCTGTCTAGGTAGTCTGTTATTTTCCTATGCGTCTCTTTGTTTAATAGTTTTTTTATTGTCTTTTGGTTTTTGATGATCTTTTTAAATCAGAGCCACATTTTTGCTGCTAAAAGATTGTGATCTGAAAGTACGTCTGTACGTCTTCACAGATGTAATCAAATTTCTGTATCTTTTATTTATGCATATATAATCAATTTGAATTCTTACAATCCTCTCCGGTGCATCTCCAGGTGCTTTCCACGTGTACAGTCGGCGTTTGGGTAGGTCGTAGAAGGTATTACATGATGATTATGTAAACAATAACTTGAAAAACAAATAAACAATAAAACTTTACACGAAATTTTAAATTTAAAAATATTCCTAATATCAAAAAAGTATTGATCAACACATGTTAATGATCTTGCAGCGCACGAAGGAGCGGTCAATCGCTGACGATCAGTTGGAGGACTAAATTGGTCAAATAGATCAAACAACCGATAGAGAAACCTTGGTCTCATCTATTTTTTTATTGTTTTTTGTTTTTATTGTATGATAATGAAAGACATCTGTTAATGTAAATCTGTCACTGGGTTCCGATGTGCTTCAAAGCAGTTGTCTTATCTTAAGCTCAATAATAAATGAATATAATTATTTTTAATAACTTAATTGCCAGTTATTGAATGGGTATTATCAAATTGTGTATATTAGTAATTCATTGAAATATGGTTGATAAATATGAATCATAATATGAGTAATATTTGTATTTATTAATCTTTGTTGTCAGAAAATAAAATAATAAACACAATCAAATGTATCTATTGATTTGAATTTTACACTGTTTAGTATTATTACAATTAAAATCAAAATAATTAAAATAATATAGAAAAAAATATTATAATATGATGGTTGAGACTATGTGGTAATCCATATTAATGATAAAATAAAAGAATAACTAGCTTTTTACCACAAATTTATTGTTATAAATTATATATTAATACAAAAAAAAATCTATTTGCTTATCAGTTTTATATGCAAAAGTTTTAACAACTTTTGGCTACAAGGTACTAGTACATAACCTACGATAAGGTTTTAGGATATCTTTTGCATTTGCATGGAAGCCAAAAGAAATCAATGGCTTATCTCCATACAACAGCATTTACATACGACCTACTACAACATTATTGAGACTGGATAATACATTTGTTATCAATATCTAATATATAAGGTCATTGTTATTGATTATCATTTGAATTCTTATACAATATTGGAAAGGTTATGTTTATTGGGAATAATTGTATACTAACGTTAAGACCTATCTAAATAACGTTTATTATTGTTTATGTTTTACTAAAAACAACTCTAAGAAGGAATTTTATGTAATTTACTACAAGAAATTTCTATAGGTCGCGGATTCGAATCTGGTTAAGAAAAAATGTGATGAGTACGCCATATTTCGGATACAAAGAGAAATTTTAGTAGGTCCCGTGTACTGCCTCGATGTTGCATACACGTTAAAGAACCCAATAATGTAGGTTGAATTTGCGACAAAAATTCCAGATGTGGTAGTATTAACCTCTGGCGTCAGTAGTTACCCTTGACAGCAGAAATATACCGACGCGTACGTTAAATAAATAAGTGTAAAAACAGAGATAAAATTTAACAAACAATTAATATATGCATATACAGTTTTACTTGACAAACACAGATTTTTTACTTGAAGTGGTTTGTTTTTAGATGGTATCGATAAATGGGAGTAGACCTGACTGACTCACTCGTAAGGGTCGCAAATAAATTTCAAAATCATTCAGGTAGACTGACTAATAAAACATCATATCATTTAATATTAATCCATATTATGACGAACACTAGCTGTTATCATATAAATTCATCTACCTTCCATTCACTATACAAATTTCCTATTTATAGCTGAGTTATGCCATACATAATACCTTGTTTTTTTATATGATAAGCCTTTCAACGATAACAATAAATGATTCACATTTTATTAACTAATTAAATAAATTTTATTTGTATGTTAATTAAAAACAAACAATAAAAATATAATGTGAGAACCAAATTTATTTTTGGAGAAACAATACTGGAAAAGTTAAATGAGCATGAAAATACTTTATATTATTGTTAACTGGATTGGAAATTTTGTGGGCGGTTTTATTTTGTTTTGGATGTTTAAATTTATGTGCGATTTTATGTTTTAATTACGTACTTTAGATTATTATTTAAATAATTTATTGTTGACTAGTAGGTTAATTTTTTAATTTGTTTGAGTCGAAACTTGTATGTATCTTATTCTGTTTGAAAAAAAAATTACTTTCACATAAAAAATACAAAAATTCAAATAATGATTTACACAAGTTAGTTAATAATTAGAAGCGCAAAGTATTTGTAGCTCCATTTTGCTGCTTCAAATTTATTGATGGTATTCGGTTTCTTTGGTAACATAAAATAAGCCAATATCACAGATAACACCAAAATTGTAAAATGTTTTTACTACCTTATTATCATATAAGTTATTGTAAAGTACTAAGAACCTTAAACTATACAATACGTACCAACCAATAACAAGAAATAAATAAATGAATTTGTAAAAGACAACATAAAATTTAGTTTTGAACTGAGATTTTTTTTAATTTGACACAATGTCGGGGGTTGAGTACGGGAAGTTTTTTCTAAAATAGGCTGTAGTCAGACTTGGTTTGCATGTAGGTTGTTTGTTGCCGGTCAGGAGATACGAGAAAGTTAAGTTAGTATGTTCTATCTAGATCTTAAGAACAAGTGAGTAGAAGAATAGATACTAGATGTCTATTCTTTTGCTTTAAAATCAGTATTTGACCACTAGCAAAACAAATGTGTAATTATGTGCATCCACAAGACATAAATTAAGTACTTTACACTTTGTTGACATGTATCTATAATATTGTTTCATATTTTGGACATTTAGTCACAAAACTTGAAAAGAAACGCACAAGATCCGGCAGAGTATTTGTAGAACGGAGAGGCATCTAAACCGATGGAGGAAGTGAACTGTTTTACCGATAGCTCAATAATTTTTTTATCAATAACACTAGCTAAGCTAGAGTAAATTTGGTAGTGTATTCTAACAAATGTTGCTATAGCTACTCTACTACAATAGTTTGTTTATTTTTTATTTTTGAATTAATATAAGTAATTTTAAAATACTAGTGTCTTTTTTTTTTTTAGTTTTTTTTTCTCTCTTTTGTTGTTATTTTTTCTGATATTAAGAGTTTGGTGTTTTTCTATTTCTACAAGATTGTTTTACATCTACTATTGATTTTTCTAATTTTTGATGTGTTATTACAATTGATAATTATATGTAGATAATAGAAATAATCACATTTCTTGTGCTGTAGATCATATAGCACACTAATAACAGATACTTCAATAAACAGAATGTTACACCACAGTTTATAAAATATAATACAAAAATTTTAAAAAATCATAATATAAATTGCAATGTTTGATCATTTATTGAATCATGATCTAAATGTAATAGTAAATTAATACTTTAATATGTACTTTTATAATAATGTCTGTTTTATTATGAATGTATTTTGTTGTCATAATTCAAGTAACTAATTTGTTTTTCTTTGTTTCAGGTGAGTGCCGTTATTATTTTTGTTAAAGAAATATGAATCTACTATTGTGAGTAAGTTTTATTTAGCTATTAGCACCTAGATAATTATTTAGGTGCCACCGAACCGCTATAATCATAAAGCACTGCTCCCAGATGTTGAAGATATGAAAATATGAAACAATATATATATAAATATATAGATAGAGTGTCAAAATAAACTTAACTTAACTCATTGTTGTAAATTGATTTTGATTTATATTTTTTGTAATTATACACCGTATTACTAAAAACCAACGGTTTGGTTTAATTATTTTTGCACATATATTTAACTGAACAAATTAATACTACTATAGTAATCTCTAGTAAGTAAAAATATGTAACGTATTCTATTTTATCATACAATGTATAAAGTTCCTAACGTTGAGGTAATATGTACTTTGAATCGGTCGACAATAAACAAATATTACAAAAACTCAACCGCACTATTATAATTTCTGTACCAAAAGTTATTGTTTATAAAAAGCTTTGCTTGTTCTGAGAAGTCTATATTTCTACTCAGAGTATAGATTTAATATACGTCTATTATGAGTCTATATAGTGTTGGTGGCAGTATTTCTCCTTTTGGTATGCTGTAATCAGTTTGTAGCAGTTTATTTTCTGTGAATATTTTCTATTGGAACCATATGTTTAACGGGTGATAAATAAAAACTTGGGCTGAGTTAACATAACACATAACAGTGACTTCTAGAGGCGAGGTGTGTCACACGTGATATTGAAACAAATAATTTTATTTTTATATTAAAGGTAACATTTAAAAATTAGTGAATTGCAGCAAAAGGTCCATGATCGGCTTGAGTGCGCAGTTTTCATGAGCGCTGAACACTTTTTTTTTGCTTACTCGTATTTTGACTATATTTATCAATTGTTCCGTAGTACGTGCTTTCCAATTAATCTTATATACTAGAGCACTTAAATTTTCAACGTAATCGGCAGATAAGTAGGATTTCTGATTTTTTCAAACAATATTTTTTATAAACTTTTTGGTTTGAACCTATAGTCAAGTAATGCTTTTTTTGGTTGTCACAATTTACAACATAACTTTTGGTTCAATTTTTTCAGAACTTGTCTTCGAAATTAAGTTGTTTGTGTAAATTATCTTATTTCCAGGCAATTGCAAATGACTAAACGAAAAATGACTTATGTCGTCCAAAATTTAACTTTGTTCTTGATAATTACTAAGCATTCACCGACACTGAGATTTAAGCATTGTGATCTGTTTTTTTTTTGTGAAATCTGGAAACCTTTGCTTCTTCCTGCAGCTAATACCAACTTTTTTAAGTGTATGACAGACATACGGTTGTGAACAATTCAATTTTTGCAGCTCTGCTCTGGCTAGTTTTGTCTCGTCTTTTTAACCATTTCATTTTTTTTTGCAAATCTTGAAAGCTTTTCAGCCGCTACCAACTTAACCTAACAATTGTCTTTTTTTTCAGAATATTGGTTATTATCGATTTAAAACATTAGTGTTCTTTAATATAATGGCTTACATTGATTTTTTATGGTTTGGTTTTCTCTGTTTAATTTTTATTTTTTTAGGGTTGCTCTACTGCTATAATAATTTTATGTTAACATTTATACATTTGGAATTACTAGTAGTTTTTAAAGTTTTTTTTTTAATTTAACGTTGCATACTTTACAATACTAAAAATTTGTCGTATAAACTAGTTTCTATGCAAGACATCATTTGCGTTCATGTTTGTCAAAATTAAAAATTGCATTTTTTATCAATTTTTGCTTATAAGTTAATTGAGAAGATTTTTGGGTTATAAAAATTGATAAAATTTGGAAAAATTTATTTATGGCAGCCAATAATGTGAATTTCAGTTATTATCTTAAAAGAAGTTACATTTTTTTAAGTATTAAACTCTTAAATTAGTATAATTGATGGTTGTGACCTCTACTACGTGATAATTCATGTTAATTAAATAATAAAACAATTTACTATGTTTTTTATCGCAAATTTATTCTTACTAAATCCTTTTACAGATGAAATAAGTTATACGAGTTAAAAAATAAATATATAAATATCTAAACTACAAAGTTTTAAAGATTAGAGATTAAAAAATATACATGGTGAAAAACAAGGATTAACTAATGGCTTTAAATATTCTGGAATATATTAAATCTATTTCATTTTCTTTCATTTAAAAGGGGTCTGGCGTTACTTTTTTGTTTAAAAATTTTCAATGCTTCTAATAAATTTAATTTAAGTCTTTTTTGTAAATCATGTAGTATTTTAGGTCCTTCAGTTTTGGAAAAGTATGTTGATGTTCTTGAAAGTGATTGACAAATGTTAAATCTGTTTTATTATTTTGAAATAATATTTTTTATGTTCTTTGTACTGAGTATTAAAATTCCTGTCTGTTTGTTCTATATATACGCTTGTGCAATCTCCACATGTTAATTTATATACTCCTGATTTTCTAAATTTGTCCGTTTTTTCCTTTGCGTTAAATAAGAATTTTGATAATTTTGACGTTGACCTAAAAGCAATTTTCAAGTTAAGTTTAGAAAGCACATTTGATACGGATTTGGTGATTGGGCCAAAATATGCGAGACAAGTGAATCTTGAATCGACTGTTTTTTTTATTTGAGGATATACGTTTTTGAAGGCTTTTTTTAAATATTCTTTGTTATTAACTTCTTTATGGGATAGCCATTGTTGACTGCAATTTATTTGATTGTTTTTAATTTTATATCTTGGTCTTCTTGTGACATTGGAATTGTGATTGCTCTATGAATCATTGAATTGTATCCCGCAATCTTATGATTATAGGAGTGTTTTGACTCTCTGAGAATTGTGCTATCTGTAAATGATGGTTTCCTTAAAATTTTAAATTTAAATTTAGTATTTTTTTTTTTTTTAGTTTAGTACATAAGTTCTAAAAAGGTAATTGCTTCATTGATTTCTGATTCTACTGTAAATTGAATCTTGGGATGAATGCTGTTTACAAACTGTAAGAAGTTGGAGAGTTGTATTTGTGTGCCTTTGAAGCAAGCTAAAATGAATGTGTGATTTAGCCAGCCGAGATAATAGTATGTTTTCCTCCAAGTGTGTCATAAAAATGTCGGTTAGAAAGGTGCTAAGCGTTAGTAAAATACTCCGTTAAATTGAAAATAATTTTGATTAATACACATTTTAAATCTTGGCTTGGTGGTAAAAAAGTATCAACGATCTATTTTTTTTTAATTGCAAAAAAATTTATTTTGGGAAGATTATATCTCAGTAACAAAACTGACAACCTAAAATATTCGACTGCTATAAGTTTTGATATTTCTGGAAAACTTTGTAGTGTTAGTATTGAGGTGTAGCGCTTTTTAGACCAAACTTTGGAGTTAATTAACCTTTCAAAAAATTGCGGTAAAGATGCGGGTGTTGGACCAAGTGTTTTCAACTGGTGAAGCCACCGGAACCACTTTTTAGATGGAACCGGATACCGGAACCATCACCTACAAAAAAACGGAACCAGACCGAAGTCAAATCCAAGATCCGGATCAGGCCTCTATTACTGTTCCTATAAGTTTTATTTTTAGTTCACTTCTTACTTCTGAGTTCTTTACTTTATCTTTTTTTGTTATTCCTTTAATTTTTATTAGATATCTTATCTTTATTGCATTTATTTTGCTTCTATTTCTTTTTGTTGTTGTCCAAGATTTGCTCCAGTATATTAGGGCTGGATATACTACTTTTTTGTATATTTCTGTTTTTATTGTCTTCGTCATTTCTTTCTTCCCCAAGAATTGTCTTTTGAGTCATTGAATATTCTTTCTCCTTCTCCAATTTGTGCATCTATTTTTATGTCTAAATTCCTTGTTTCTTCTATTATTGTACCAAGGTAGTTGTAATATTTTACTTGTTCAATTATTTATCTTGTGTCTCTTAGGTTTTGTTGCTATTGTCATTGTCTTTGTTTTACTTGTGTTTATTTCCATGCCTATCTTCTTTGTATATTCTTATGTTTTTTTGTAGTTTCTGTTTTTTGTCTGCTATTAATTTCATATTGTCCGCAAACATTAAAATTTAAATTCTAATTTATTTTATTATTCTGCATTCTATCCTCGTGTTTTTGGCAATTTTTTTTTACTTTTCTTTATAGCCTCGTCTATTAATGTTGCAAATAGTATAATAAGGGCTTAGAGTTTAGACTATTTCAATTTTTTAATAATTTATAATAAAGTAATCGAATGAACTGGGATTAAAAAATCGAAAAGAAACAGAATAAAAATATAGATCAAGCAAAGGAATATATTAAAAGATAAAAACAAAAGTTTTATACAGATGGAAAGAATACATTGAAGACATATAAAGCAAATGAGAAACCAAAAAAGTTGAATGTGGAAAGAAAGGACCTGTGAGTAAAGACAATATAGGTGAAAGCAATATGATAGAGAAAGTGATGTCAGCTGTGAGATATATAAAGGTTGGAATACCGTTAGAACTGTTAATAAATAAAAGAAACATCATTGTATAATGATATATATGAAAGGGATGGGGAAAAGGGATGCGATTGATATAGTGAGGACAATTGAAAATAGGTACTTGGAAAAAGACAAAAGTTTAAATGTTTGTTTTATAAACATTTTTTATTTATTGTACTTTTACGGTTAATCTGCATTGCCAAGTAAGTCTACGACTTGTTTAAAGGGGTTTTATGGAACCAACGGTTTATTTGGTAACTTTCGAATCACATAAAAAGCAAGTTCTTAATTAGTCATGTCGAACCTATCACAACTTAGTAAGCAATTTATATAAGGTAAAGGAAAGTAAAAGGAGCAGATTGGAAAAATGGAAGATTGGTAGATAATTTGTTTATGAGACAATTAGTAGCAATGATGTTAAAAGGACTGAGTGATTTGAAATTGAAAAAGGAGACGGGGCTATTGTTCATCACTGACTTTGTTTAATATGTATACTGAAAAATTGTAGCGGAGGACACTATTTGATTTACCGATGATATGATCGTGTTTGCAGAGAGCACAGATGAACTAAGAGAAGAAGTATTATATAAAACAAAACAAAGGTTATGAGAATTGAAGAGGGAGAATAAATTGACGTGAGTAAGTGGAAAGGTATAAGTAGTTTAATACTAAAATTACAGAAAATTGGAGAAGTAAGATAGAAATAAAGATTCAAGGAAGAGCAAGATTTTTATTAGCAAGTTAGATATAAACCTGCGAAAAGGGTTTTGAAATGTTTTGTATAGAGTGTGTTCCTATACGGATGTGAAACTTGGACGATAAAAAAAAATAAAAAACGAATAGAAGTGTTTGAAATCTGGATGAAATTAATGGGCGTGATCAAAAAGATTCGGAATGAAGCAGTGTTTGAAAATAGCAGAAGAGGCAAGAGCGCTAGCAGATACAATCATAAAATGAAAGAAAAGATTGATAGGGCATGCATTAAGAAGAAATGATGTTCTACGGAAAAGAGAAAGGTGAAAGGAGAAACTGAGGAGAGAGAGAGAGAGTGAAACACCAGAACACCAATGATGATTATTATATTAAACATATTTAATTTGAAAATTAATGCATTACAACTGCAAAAATAAAAAATGGGCACTTGGAAACTATCGCGACAATAGTCAGTTATAAATTATTATTTTTATATGAAATTTTTACTATTCGTAAATTTAATATGAATTAAAAACTAATTAATAATACACACAATTTTTGAGCGTCTTTTTTAGCGTATTGGTCAAATCTTCTTAAGGTGCCAAGAGAGAAGTTTTATTTTGTGGTTTGAAAACTATTTTTTGCATCATCTTGCTAGAATATGCAACCCGATGTACTCTAGAAATAAGACTATTAATCAGATTTCTTTTTTATATTTAAGAGTGTTAAACCCCAAATCATCACCATTTTTGGAAACAAACTAATTCAGACTTAGCGTTTTTTTTTCTGTTAGTTTGTAAACAGGGATTTTTTTTAGTTTTTGATAAAGTAAAATAAAGTGAATTTAAACAAGTAATGCAGTTTAATATTTTATTTAGTATGTACTTATTAATGGGTTTACTGTTTATGACATTCTCGTAAAATATTTTATCTTCAGTTTTTTATTAAATAATGCCGTTATCTCTTACAGTGGCTCCTCGTTGACTTTTACATATTTTCACTATCTGCCTTTTATTTCTTTATGTTATTTTACTAAGTTAGCCGGTACTTTTACTTCAAATTTTGTATCCGGCTGTCTCTCTATAGCACCGGATAATATTTCCTGTAGTAATTTTGCTAACCCCAATTTATCGTCGATTGTTTTCATGCTTTTACTTTTACTGTTTTACGTCAATTTTAGGAATATCTTCTGAGGTTCTTTCATCGACACAAAAAACTAAACTTTTAAATTGACATATATCACTTTAATAACTGGAGTATTTTTAATAAAAAGATAGTATAGTTGATAGTGCATGTATTTAATGCGTGTATTTGTTGGCTCACGTCTGCTATTTATTATGAGGTTGTTGGGCAGTTGTGTTCTAGTATTAGGTTGTATTTTGTGAAGCAATGTTATATGCTAAATTAGTTTCGGTCAGAGGAGGTAGCTAGATTCTAGTGTCCATCACCGGTTCTCTGCTTTGACCTTAGACAAAGATGTGAAGTTCTATTTTGTAAATCTTTCCTACATTTATATTATTGTGGAGATCCAAGTGTGGGTTCTGATAATATTTACAAACAAATACGATGTCTATAAAATATATAAAGAAGAGACGCAATGTCCTCAAATGAGACAGTTGTATAGCAATAATTTCGAATAAAGCCTAGTTAAATAGGTAAATTTATACGAATGCCACAACGACATATGTAGCGCTCGTTACTATTTGTTCAATCGGACAACCCAATAATAACATTAAAAAATTAAATTTATGAAAAAATATTCTAACTAAAAACATCCATAGACGCGTTTCGAGGTTTACCTCTCATCAGTATAGCTTTATTTATTTAAACTTAATAATTGATTTTTAACTTACTTCGTCAACATCGTTCACCATCACTTAATATAAATAGTCAATACACCCTTTAAAATATTCACTTTGAATTGTGGTGGTGAACGATGTTGACGAAGTAAGTTAAAAATCAATTATTAAGTTTAAATAAATAAAGCCATACTGATGAGAGGTAAACCTCGAAACGCGTCTATGGATGTTTTTAGTTAGAATATTTTTTCATAAATTTAATTTTTTAATGTAAATACGATGTCATTGTCGTGTTGTGTTTTGTGAGTTTTTATTAATTTTCTGGATAGATTTGTTTCTTGCCATTTTTTGCGTTTTTGCAGAATATTGTAGTAAGTCCATATATTGTGTATTGCTAACAGATATCTTTACACATTTTGAATTTTATAAATAACTCATCTTCTATTGTAGATTTGTTGATGGTTTCAATATGGTACAGGGTCATTATAAAAGTTTGGGATTATGTTACCATCTAATGTACGTTTGTGCCACTCTAGTGAAATAGTGAATTCAAGATCGGTGTGCGTAAATACAGTTGAAGTTGAACTGTCAACACAAAGTAAATAGTTTAAAAAGGGCGGTATATTTAAAGTGATTACATAATCCCAGACATTTATAAAGACCCTATAGATAACAATACTAGTTTTAAGTTAACTTTTCTTATTTTATTGTAGTAAACTTTTTTCTAGGTGAGTGGCAATGTGTAGTTTTTGTAGAAACTGACTTTTTTCTTAGTGTGATATACATTAAATATTATTAATAAATTTGTTTTCACTCATTCAGGTAATTGTTTTGGTCAATGTTCACTCTCCATAATCTGTAACATAAATAAAGGCCCATATTGAACTGTTCTCATTATGATCAAATTTAATATAAAAAAAACTATTTATAAGTTTTTTTAATTTATTTTTATGAATAAAAATTTATTGACAGTTTCTATACGCAATATTTCAATTTAAAAAATTCATAATGCAAAATTATAAACTGTGTATTTTTGTTCAAATTGTTTCCGGTAACAATGCTTAAAACTTTAAGAGATATATGTACATATTTATTGTAATAATGATATGATTAACTGCTATGGGTTATGAATTTTATCAAACACGTTTTTCATAATACCAACGAATAATGTTCGATCAGTGCGCTGTATTTAGGTCATCGGCATGATGGTTGCAATATTTAAACAAACTTAATTTAGCTAGACTTTCTCCCGAAATAACAGTACACTTACTTCCGGGAGATTTGGGATTCAATTGTTTATATAAATTTCTCGACATTGCGGAAAAGCAGATTCGATTAGAATTCTCAAAGATGCTTGGCTTAATTAATATAGTCGGAGTTTGTGGAAGATTAATGAATGAATGGGAAATGTTAATTAACATTATATTGTGATTAAATAATTCTACATGCAATTATTATCTTGGAAAAATGTACCTAATATTATTGCAATTTGCTAATGACAGCAAATTAGCAATGACTAGTTTGCCATTTTAATTGCCATTTAAAAAATTATATAATGCTCATAATTATAGGTCGATGTTACCACCCGTTAAGCAATGAACGTGACTTGAATAGAAATATAAAATGCTTTCTTGTTATAGTTTTTTAATTCTTTAATTAATAATTATTTGATTGTCAATTAACATTGATACTTTAATGAATTATTGGGTAAATTTTGATAATTAAATTTACTGTAAAGCTTTCAAATATTTGAAAGAAAGCTATTAAAGATGGATATATTTTTAAATAAATCGGCTTTTATCGTAAGGTATGCAAATACTTTTGTTTGGTTAGGTTATTATGCTTACGTTAATTTATAATAATAATATTTATGTTATAATTTATTTTGTTATGATAGTTCAAGTGAGTTCATATCCGATCAATCAATACTGCATAAAAATATGAATATATGTAATAAGTTACTTCACATGCTTTAAGAAATTGATTGTTTACTTTATCATTTTTAATTCAATAAATCTGTTTGCTGTGGTGTGGTAGATATAATTTATGGATATTAATTACAAATATTTTAATGATTTTTTAAATTAAGTTATAAATTGCTACTAACTAAACCTTTTAGTAAACTAAAGCATTAAATAGCGTTAAATAATTTCTTAATTAAAATTACTCGTTTAATTATAAATGCATTGAAAGTAAAACTTGTAAAACACGTTTCATTGTGTAAAGCTGATTACACATACTACCGTTACACACGTTCTCTGTTTAAAAAAAACTAAATCGATTAAGTATTAGCTTGATTAGTACCCATATACGTGAATGCTGAACGTTGATCTAAATTCCGTTTATGAAGCGAAACTCCTTATGAAGATTGTATTAAATTATTGCGAGATGTATACAAACATATTTGATTGCTTTTATTACCATAACTGCACATATTTAATTAAATTTACAAGAAACTCAAACAAAACAATTATTTTAATTGTAATAGAAGTAAATTTAATTTGGTATCACTGTCACTGTTCTTTTGCTCTTGCTGAATTTAATGAATTTAATTTATAATTTTAATACATTTTTTTTTTCTTTCGATTTATTAAAAATATGATTGGTAAACATTAATAATCAATTTACCTATATTATATTGCTTACAATCATTTTTAGAACGGTAAATTATTTTTATAATTTAACTTATTATTATAATACTCTATTCAGTTTTCTGACACGATAATCATTTCCTCTGTACAATCTAAGGATTTCCTGCGGCAGGCGCTTCAAAGTAATGGAAATCGGAGATGCACAATCGATGAAATAAACCACCGGTGCTTGAAGAATAGGTTTAGATCCAACGAAAAGTATTTTATTTAATTTATTTCAATTTTGGAATTGACTATAGGCGTTTTAAACAGGTTATTGTTAAACTCAATTTTAATCAATGATACTTTTGCTGTTTTAAGTATTAAAATCAATTTAATTCATGTTTGTAATTGATTATGAATAGCAAAAATGATTTACATGATTAATGGAAATACTTATTAACTAGTTACCAAACTTTTTTATTATTTCATAACATTTTGATTGGCAAATTGTTCATTTAAAAATAGCATGCCAATTTGATTGACTGGTTACAAGATGCTTTATAAGGATTTATCAATTATAAATAAAGTCCAAAAATACTATTATTAATTGAAATTATAATTGAATACTTTATAAATAATTATAATTGACTGTTATTAAAAACATCATACAACAGTCTTCTACTTGTATATTCTTGAGTAGCAGGTTTTTAGTAGTGTGTGTGTGCAAGGGCACCCGTTTTATTGTTGTGCCTAATCTTAGTATTTGTCCCTAGATACGGTAAATAGATCGAATGAAACTTTGCGGTTATGTGCGGATGCTGTTACTGTTTATTTTTAACTACTGACTAAGATTCTAGAAAAAACAAACATTTGAAATTGAATATACCAAAAAGCAAAAACAGAAAAACAACCGTACAAATTGCAACATACAAGATACCATGAGACTAGAAGAACATCTAAAATTTCTAGAAAATGAGCAAAAGAGATCTCCTAGGAATAGCTAAAAGTAGAATGAAAGGCCAAGCAACTACAATATTGAAATCAGGCCACAAGTTTTTTAATCAAATTTTGAAACAAATCACACAATTGGTAATACTCAATACAATAAATGTGAATACAAAAACACCGCGTTACAAAAATTAAATCATATCAAACCGCGTCGTATACATATTCGTTAGAATATACAGCAAATACTAAGTGCAAATAAGTATACATGGTTTGCAAATTAAGTATTGAAATGATTTTAATTTGAATAGAATTATACATTCTGGGAAGCCCCACAGCACTGGAATAGTCTTTAGCTGGTTAGTTAAAACCGTTTGAATGTTTCCGAATCAGGTTGTTTTTATTCTCAGGAAGAAGAAAAAGTTGCAAAGGAGTTGCCTAGACTCAAGGGAGGCGAGTGAGGAGTCACAGAAATGTTTTTAGTGGCTAGATACTCGTGTGACTAGGTTCATTGTCGTGTTGCAAAACATCCAGTTATTCTTAATGTTTGGATTTAAGGAAAAGATTCTTGATTTTCTTGGAAAAGTTTTTGAAGACGACTTCCAGGTGTAGGTTATTACATGAGTGCTTGTTGGTTCAGCAGTGTAGTTTCTAGACCATAGTACTTCATAGAGCAATAATGGCATGCGTGATGTCAAGTGCGCGATTCCGTGTCCTGATATTATTCCGGGGGGATTGTTGTTCTTTTCCTGCGGCGCTGGTACACACTGTGAGACGTCTTTTTACAGTTTGTTTCTATAATATTTCAACTTTTTAAGTATTATTTTGAATACATTTGTACATGCCACGGTGTTTTGCTTGGCTCAGTTTGGATCTTACTTAGATGCCGGTTTATATGGAATCAAATGGATGTTACGGGCTATGATAATCACATTAGACGGGCTAACTTTAAAGGACAAGTATGGAACGGCGCAAACTAAAGAAATTGAAGCAACGTGGGGGCATGATTGAAGATTTGAACATGCAAAATGAAGCTTTTCTACATTGCACATATGATTATTTCAACCTAAAATTTGGATAAAATTTTATCTGAAGCAGTTTTTAACAGTGCAATTACTTATATTAGCGTTAATTATGTTACTTAAAAACTTTAGGTATATAAAAGAAGTGACAAAATGTAGGAAAAATTATGAATTTTATGGTTTATCCAAAGACTGTTCTGCTTCTACTGTATGGTTTTATCATCAGATGAATGTGATTAACTTGTTTCTGCAAGAAAAAGCATTTTGACAGTTTTTTTTAAAGACTTGTTTTTTTAGTAGGTCTTGTTACAGAATCCAAGGTTGGTAGTAATTTTTTTATAAGATTGAGATTGCAACTTTCTGCTGAACTGAACAGTATGTTTAGGTTTTAGTAAAACTGTGAAGATTTATTTATAAAAACCACTACATTAAAGACCACATAGTGGTATTCTCTGCATTATCATCATGACTAAAGTCAGGACTAAATATAATACCGGAGTAAATCCTCCGATCGGATCTCCGGGGAAAACAGTTGTGACTAATATAAGGAATGCAACAGACACGAAAAACACCCTGCTACAAAAATCAATCAGAATTGGAACATGGAATGTACAAAGCATGTACAACATAGGAAAACGCCACAACATAATCTTGGAAATGAATAGACTAAACATTAAAATAATGGGAATCAGTGAAGCTCGCCGGATAAACTGCGGACAGAGTAGACTTCAAGACAAAACCATCTACTACTCAGGAAGTAATGACAGTCAACATTGTTATGGAGTTGCGGTTATACTTGACAAAATTCTTAGGAGATCTGTGAAGAACTTTATACCCTTATCTCCCCGTGTTTTGCTTTTACAACTCGAGACATACTGTGGAACACTCAACCTAATTTAAGTGTACGGCCCGACAACGAATAAAAATCCTTCTACAAAGACATTGATGAGGTCATGAAATTGACTAAGAACAAAGATGTCACTGTACTCCTGGGGGATCTAAATGCAAAGATTGGACAAGGTTCATATGACAAGTGGATTGGGGCGAACGAAATGAACGAGGATATCGTCTCCTACAATTCTGTCAAGAAAAATCCATGGTAATAACTAATACCTTTTTCAAATTACCAAAACGTTGCCTGTACACTTGGAAATTGCCACGAGACAATGAAGAACGTATACTCGGGAATCAAATCGATTATATTCTCGTCAATCAGAGATATAGAAATGGATTGAAAAGTGCCAAAACATACCCAGGAGCAGATATAGGCTCAGATCATAATCTTCTTGTTGCGGAGATTATGGTGAAACTCAAGAAGCTGTAAGTCTCGTCAAACCAAAGACCTATTGATACCAGCCTACTAAGAAATAATAACGTGAAAGTGAAGGTGCACCAGGAGATACATGAAAAGCTAAATAAATTAATAAACACCGGTTCGACAACTCAGAATCAACCTGAAGACATGTGGGAAAATTTAAAGTCAGCCATCATAGAACCTTGTAAGAAACATCTGAAAGCTGAGAAAAGAACAAACCGAAAAGATTGCATGACCAACGAAATATTAAGGTTTATGGAAGAAAGGAGAAACCTAAAGAATTCAGACACAAAAAAGTAGAAAGAAGTACAGAAGGAGATCAAATATAAATGTCGACAAGCTAAGGAAGAGTGGCTGAAAGAGAAATGTACTGAGATAGAAAAATTGCAGAAACTGCACGACTCTCATAACATGCATAAGAAAATAAAAGAGTTCACTGGAATTGGTCGGAAACAAAGATCATACTTCCTTACAAATGAGGAAGGAAACATTGTGCTGGATATTGAAGATCAACTGACACTATGAGAAGATTACGTCAAATCCCTTCTCAATGATCAAATAGAAGAGATAACTACCAACAGTATGAATGACATTGGATTACCTATTTAAAAAAAAAACAAGTACAAGCAGCAATAAAATCAACCAAAGATGGAAAAGCTCCTGGCCCTGACGATCTGCCTGCAGATGTACTTAAGATGATTGAAGAGCAACATTTAGATGCAATAACCTCCCTATTAAGATCTATGAAACAAGAATAATACCACAAGAATGGCTTCAGTCAACGTTTGTCACAATTCCTAAGAAGCATAATACCAAAAAATGCGTAGAACATTGTACGATTAGCCTAATGAGCCACTCTCTAAAGATCTTTCTTAAAGTCCGTAGGATTTACAAGAAACTGGAAGAAGGAATAGGAGATACCCAGTTAGGCTTTAGAAAAGGAGTTGGAACAAGGGAAGCCTTGTTTGTCTACAACGTCTTGATGCAGCGGTGTCTGGATGTCAACCAAAAGGTTGTTTTATAAATTATAAGAAAGCATTTGATAAAGTGAGACACAAACAATAGAAGCACTTAAACGAAAAAACCTTGACACAAGAGATATACAAATAATAGTAAAACTGTACCTAAACCAAAGTGCGTCCGTTTGCGTCTAATCCAAACCAACGAAAGCCGTTGAGATTAAGAGAGGAGTCAGACAAGGGTGTGTTCTCTCTTCACTCCTCTTTAACATCTATTCAGAAGAAATCTTCACCGAGGCCCTCGAAAGACAGGACGGCGGAATACGTGTTAACGGCACCTCACTGAGCAACTTGCGTTATGCTGAATAACGTTGTCACAGTTAGTCGAGAATATGGGCTGACACTCAATGTTAAAAAGACCAAATACATGATTGTCACCTAAACTGAAGCACCAAATGAACATTTGTATGTGGAAGGCAAAAGTCTGAAAAGAGTCGAGAGGTATAACTATCTAGGTACAAACGTCGACGGCGCCGTGGACTACTGCGCAGAAATAAGGATTTGCATTGAGAAAGCCCGTGCATCCTTTGTGAAGATTAAAAAACTGCTCTGTAGTCGCGACTTGAGCCTGGAACTCAGAACTCGGATGCTCAAATGTTACGTATTCCCAGTTCTTTTATATGGTGTGGAAGCTTGGACCCTCAACGTGTATTATGAGAGAAAATTAGAAGCCTTTGAGATGTGGGCCTACCGTAGGATGTTGAGAATATCATGGACAGAACATGCGACCAACGTGGAGGTTCTGAGAAGAATGGAGAAAGACAAAGAGATCTTACTGGAAGTGAAAAAAAGAAAACTGCAATATCTCGGCCACATCATGAGAGGTCCGAAATATGAGATTCTCCGACTCATAATCCAAGAAAAAATTGTTGGAAAAAGATCTATCGGAGCGAGAAGAATGTCTAAGCCAATGTGAGAAAATGGTTTAAGGTCACGTCAGCTGATCTGTTTAGGGCGACAGTTTCCAAAATCAAAGTAGTAATGATAATAGCCAACCTCCGAAATGGAGACGGCACATGAAGAAGAAGAAGAAATAACAAGTTGTCATTTGTATGAAGTTGGAAACATTTTTTATGATATGATTAGATGAGACTTGCACTACAATATGATTCATAAATCATGACTGGAACACGTCCAGAATTAAAAAACACGTCGATTGAACAACCGATAAATATCTAGAGATTTAGGTGTTCATGTACCGTATGCCAAGTTGCGAAACTATGCAAACCGTTTTTTCAAATATTTTTTTGCAAAATGCAAAAAGTGCTTTAGAGCACTGTTGTACATACAACACATGTTATTAATAATCTAATAGCTCGATTAAACTATTGCAATATATAGATTAAAAATATTGCAAACTTATTTTTCTTTTCTCCCAACTTTTTGAAAAGTTTGATGAGAAGAGCATGCCTCAAAGATTATTTTTGCTAGTAAAATTATCTACTTTTATGCAAGTTTTTTCAAATTAAAATATGCATATTGTTACTTCAAAATTACATATGTTGAATTCTATTGAGTATTGAATATGGGTGTATTAAATTTTGTTCTTGTTTTGATATCTACTATCAACCGTTAAAGTGTTAAAAGTTTTTTATTAACAACCTTAAATTATTTTTTATTATAAATTCAATTTAATATTTTCTGCCATGTTAATAAAAAGAATGTGGTGTTTTTTTTGTTAGAAGCGTTAATTATACGTGTTCCCAATCTAAATATATTCAACTAAAAAATATATCTTTGACTAATCTTCTAAGCACGAAACTGATTTTACTTATTACACACCAAAAGTAACCGTTCACTAGAAGTTGTTTTATAATGGTATATAATTTACACAGAGGTTAAATATGAGAAGGGAGAAAGTAAATCGCTTTGTATCTACTGTAATATTTCGCCGGTAAATTATAAAATGAATATACTAAGTTAATATGACGCATGCTTCCTTAGATTTTATAGTAATATTTAATTAAAAAAATTATATCATTAAATATACATTATAAATATGGAAAATCTGAAAAAATATTTAATCTTTCTTGTTATCAATCAA
The DNA here is from genome assembly GCA_963932245.1 of Tachinus rufipes. Classification (NCBI taxonomy): domain Eukaryota; kingdom Metazoa; phylum Arthropoda; class Insecta; order Coleoptera; family Staphylinidae; genus Tachinus; species Tachinus rufipes. Next base: position 88,142,136 of record OZ010743.1, read on the forward strand.
CGTAAATGTCGATATTGTATATGTGAGTCGTCCCACCTCCACATTAATCTCTAATCGGTTCGTCACTATCACTTCCGAATTGATATGTAAAATTTATCTGTTGTATTTCATTCAAGCTAATTCTATTCTACTTTTCATTATCAATGACTCAGTTTTAAATTATCTTTTATTATCGAATTATAGCAAACTTATAAAATGTTTTGATATATGGCATGCATTATTTATGTCAAAATTGATTTATGGGCAAAAATAAGGAAAAAATGCTTATTGAAAAACCTATTGGGAAGAGTTGATTTGATGTTCTTTATAAACTTAATCAATTTAATAAATGTTACAATTTTTTTACGTATTAAATCACAACAATAATAATCATATAATCAATTATAGCATGATATATTTATCTAAATGTGATATAGTTTTTTAATGATATACATTTTTATACATATGTATATTGATTAAGTATTAGTTATGAAAATATTTCATAATTTTCTATTAATGATATCGAAATTATCGAAATCATTTAGGATGTATTGATAATAAATTTGTAAAATAAATTATTTGACTATTTTTATTCAACAAACATATTCGAGTCAAACATTTCTTGTTGGCATCTGAAGTTTAGAAGCAGTCTACTCGAGTATCTCAGCAAACAAAAAAAACGTATAACTGCTATTCAATTAAACTTGAAAGTAATCAATTAATTATTCTTGTTCAAATTGAGTATATAAGTATAGTGTCATTTTGACCAACATTTCTGTAGTTAAATACTAGAACCTAAATTGAAAAAAATGCAATTTCTTAAATGTTTTTTAATTGTGATTGCAGAAGTTTTATTAATTAGTTTATTTTTGTATTTGAATTTAAGAATATTTTGCTGAGGAAGGTCTTACAATGTTATCTTAAATTTCATCAAAAGATCAAGAGTTTGCTAACAAATCTACTGCTTCATTTGTATGAAATTTTATTTCATAAATAATTGCAATATTGTACTTTACAGCAAACTATTATTATATTGTGAATAAATAATGTTCTATTAATTACTAAATCTGGCGCTTTTATTGGGATTTGCCCTTATTCAAGTAGAATAGAATGGTTGTTGAATTTCTTGTTACAACTCCAAGTAAAGGTGTATAATATAGCATTGAATGTTGGCTGAAATGCTATATAAAAATCCTACGAGTATTACTAAAGTTTTACAAAATAAAATGTAGGAAATATGATCAATACAAATTTATTTATTGTTAAGGAAAAGATTTTTCCAGTTTTACATCAAGATCTATACAATGGAGCTTGTTGACAAGATTAGGATGCTATACCCTATCCAACGCTTTGGAAATATCTAAAGCTACTGCAAGATTTTTTTCTTGTTTGTCTAAAGTAGAATTATATTTGTGACTAAAATAAGTCAGAAAATCTGTGGTCGAACGTTTTGATCGAAATTCATATTGAGTATCTGAGATGAAGTTATTTTGTTTAAAGAACTTGACAATGTGGAAATAAAAATGCTTTTTTTAACAATGCAATTGGTCTATAATTTGAAGAATTCTTTTTAGGTATATGCTGAACATTTTGGGAATGATTTATTTTCGTATGATAAGGCAAATATTTTAGTCAAAATGGGAGTTAATTTATTTGCAAATGTTTTAAGAATAATAGGTGGAATTTCATCTATACTTGATGTCTTTCTGGTATTTAATTTAATTTAAGAAGATATTTTTTGACAACTTGTTGCCTAAAATGAATTGGACTCACGCAAATTGGTTTGTAAAAATATCTGCTTTTTCTATAGATTTTGAAGATTTTGTACTACCTTGCAATGAATTTATTGTTTTTTTTTTTTTTTGTTGTTTATGGAAAGCTGAGAAATTTGATTAGTTTTGTTTCTGTTAATCTTATCTTTTTCAGAATGTATTAGATTGTTACAATAATTACGAGCTAACTTATAATCCTGTTTAGTCTGTTTGGAACGATTACTGATGTGTTTCTTAAATGCTTTTTGCTTTTTATTAACTGCCTGTTCTGTCTAAATTGAAAACAAGTACTTTTGTCGAATTTATTAAGAAATTTATTTTTACTATAATGATTTAAGAATAATGATCTGGAGTAGTTGAAAGATACAAATCTAATAATCTTGGTTCACCAAGAAGTTCATCACGAGGGTTGCTGAATTGGTTGGGTAAGATTTTGAGAAGCAGCAAAAATCATAGCTTGTTGTCTAGATAGTGTTGTAGAAAATGGGTGATTTAAGCCATTCAGTATTATGTACTGTAAAATTTCTTAACAAAATTATTTTAGCTTTTCTATGATTACCTTTAAGAAGCTTATCAAAATACAGTTTAAAGTATAGTTTTATGCAGTTATATACTCTATTTTATAGTCAACAAAGAAAAGGGTTGTTATATTTAGATTTTAGTTAACTGCTTTTAAGGGTATTTTGCCGGTTGCTTCCTATATTAAATCATTTTAATACTCACACATCTAAAGACGATTTTAATCAATTTTTTGGACTCGAAACGTATTGTAATTGTGTTTTCTTTATAGTAAGAGTTATTTATAAAGTGTTCTTGAATATTAAATTTGCAAAAAACTTGTCGATTATAGAAGACGACATCGTTTTCATTGTTTCATTAGAAGGTAGTTTTAAAAAATATTGTTTTCAAAGCAGCAACCCTGCCAACAAACAAATGTCATTTCTCCAAACCTACATTATGAATGCGGAGTGTATTTAGATACTTATCACAATTAGCAGTTACCTTAGTTGGATTGTTTCTGTATAGCCAAGCTATTGCGCAGGACACTAATTAAGAAAACTTATTACGCATAAAAAATATTGCGTTTATTAATATACAAAATGTATATATTAGAAAACGTCAAATAGCCCCTAGTCTTATTGTAGAATAAAATATTTTTACAATACGTCTAGAATAAACTTGATATATTAAGCCGGTGACACATATTACGGTTTTCCTAATCTTAAAAAACCGTACGAAATTAAATAACGTAGAAAGCATATGATTTTTTTCGAACGCGTTTGGTAAAATATGTTATACGTTTTTAATGGAATTCTGGACGTAAGAAATCGCAACTTATTTTTTTTAACACAAAAACTATTCAATCCACTTTTTATTTGTTTTAATTATTAAAGCACTTCCAGTCATTTAAAAATTGGCCTAATTAGCCAGTCATGTTATAAAACAAACCGACATATGTATATGAGCTTTTAAAATAAAACTAGAAGACTAAGATTACAGACAAGTAAAAAATAACAGTCATTTATAAAATGAGTAAATTTTATAATAAGCCAGCGATAGGTATATTCTAAAAAGTAGTTAAAGAAGTTGTGGAGATTGTTTTTAGAATGTTCATACTGTAATAAAATAATTTGCAACGATACTTTTTAATTTAAATGTTTCAACTGTTCATATAGTATTTTATTACATTGTGAGATATGATAACATTTTTCTGAAAATATAACTTAGTTATTGATATTCATGTAATAATCGTATTGAATTCCAATATGTGTGGGAATGTAATAAATACAATCACATAAAAAATATGTCTGATATTTCTCTAACGGCGCAAAATAGTTTTAATATTTGAATGCTTAAGTCGAGGCTTAATTATATTTTAATATAATTTCAACTATGCTATATTATCTATAATTTTATTGCTAATTCTGTTTAAAATTACTACTTTTAATGTTACTATCTAACTTAGCTTATATAGAAACCTATTGGATTATGCAAGGATAAATACTGGTGGATTAATTGTAAAAGCATAACTAAAGTTTTAAGTATTTTTTTTATATGTTGGAATCAGTGAGAGAGTTGTATAAATATGTTAATGTAAACTTTTGTTTAAAATGTACTGTAACTTTTAATTAATTTCATAGAAACTTTCAACATTTGGCTATTAGCGTAAAACAGAAGTACTTGCAAATAATTGGTCTCTAAGGTATTTCCCAACAAATGTAATGATTCCTTAAAACTTTTTTGAATGACAAGACTATTATTCAAGACTATATAGGGTTCAAGAGAGAAACAAAAAAAATTATAAAAATTAATTTAAAAAGATTTGTTTTATAAAACATTTAAGTAGAGATTAGTTTTATTAATAAAAAAAAGTAATGGTAATTCATGTATTATTTTTTACGTTGATTTGAAATACGTGACTAAAGTTTATCAGTTGAATATTGCTATTTTTAAATTACGATGTTACAGTAATCCCAGCTCATGGAATGTGTGAAATGTAAGCTCGAGAAAAGGATGATAAAACGGGGGAAGGCATGAATGAAACAGAGCAAACATAATTTGTGTGCATATTAAGTTGTATAGTATACCGGCCACGCTGTACTGGGATTACTGTTGTTCTGGATTGTTAATTAATGTTACAATAAGATTATGTACGAAAGTTAGGAACAACTTTTTACAGTGCGTGAAATCTACTTTTTAGTTTTATTGTTTTTTGCTCTTTTATTATGCTTAGGCATTATCTGTTTGATTTCTTGCGCTAACATTCAAATGTATGGTTAAAACTTCTTTGGGCAATACTTATGCTTTTTTTCTACTCATTTGTTTTGAATTAGTTGTTTGTTTTTTTTTTGTATAGTTTTACTACCATTTACGTGAGAATAAACATTATATTGTTTGGTGGATTCTGAGACAATTCTAATTGTTTAATATTTTTTAGATTATTTCTAAAGAGAAACAGTATTTTTAAGAACATTTTATTTTGTAGAATATTTGGCAGGATTTTGTTAAGCGCTTACATAGTTTTTCTGGTTTTTGTGTGACAAAGTATAACTGTCGTTTTATGTTGCAGTTTTTTTCTAATACTTATTCCAGATATTTGACTCAGGCTTGCTTTTTTTACAAAATACCTACTTATATGCTAATGCTTTTTAGGAATAGTATGTTTGCTTATAAATAAGACTTGTTTTTTGTTTGTTTTTGAGCTTAATTTAGTTGTATTTTTATGATATTACTGTTTACGATTCATTCTAGTTTTTTTGTTAGTTTTGTGGTTATTATTGCAAAGTCATCCGCGTATTCTATTAAAGAGGCACCTATTAAGATTTTTCATTACGACTTTCGTAAGATGCCATTTGAGTTAGTTGTTTTATTAATTATTTTTAATTATTTGCTAGCCTTTTCTTGGTCCTTTTGAAAAAGTTTTTTGGTTATCTGCAACTACCGGGCATCTGTTAACCTGGTTGTGTTTTGGCAAACTATTTTTTGGTTAACATATTTTTTATATTATTTTGTCTATTTCATAGCACATCTTTTTGCCGCCAAAGTTTAATTTTTTTAGTTTCACCAAGAGAATACGGTTGTTATTTTATTGCAGATTTTTTGCAACATAACTGAGAACTTTTTAGCTTCTTGTTTTGGTTGATTTTTGACTATTATTGACTATATCAATAGTTTACTTTCATAATGTATGCATTTGAAGTCTTTTTTGATGTTGCAGTTTATATTTGTTTTTTTTTTTATACTAAAAGACTTACTAATTTTAGGGATTGTTTAGGTTTTATTTGTCCAAGACGTACCAGTCTAGTGCAAATGCTGATGTCTAAGTAAGAGGTGTTTTCTTAGTGTGTTTCTTTTATTCATCACTCACAATATATGGAAATTTAATAAATGCGGTCCATTCTGCTAGGATATTCTTTTTGGCGTTATTTATGTAGGATATCTACAACTAAGTAACTTAATGTAATCATGATTTTTTATGTAGTTTACTAAACTACACTTCAGTGTTGGCCTCAGCAAGTGGTTTGTGAGAATAACTTACGCAAACCATTATCTGTTTTTTTTTTTTAGTAAATCCTGTAAATCTTTGAAATTTTAATCTAGATTAGGCACTAGTTTGAAATGGGAAGGTTATTGCCTCAGATTTTTTACGCAGCATGTACGGCACGCATGTTGTCCTTGGTTCTTCTTTTCCTATAACTCTTGCTTTTGTCTGTCTCTTGTGCTTTTTTATTTCTTTTCTTGTTCTTTTGGACTTTTAATTTGTGTTTTGTTTCAATTGTTTGTGTTTCTATATTCTTCCGTTGTCAAACTGTATAACTTTTTTTTTGTATTCTTGTTGCAAAGTATCTTAGCGCCCAGTATTATGTGTTTCTTTTTGAAAAAATTTACATTTTTATGTTTTTTGATTTTTTATGAAAACTTTCCGAAGGTTTTGTGCTCGGTCAGTATTTGAATTGTATAGCTCTGGTCTTTTTTTTAATACTTTTATTTCTACGTCTATACTTACTAGTGCTACTTTGTCCGCAAATGTTGATATTGTCATTTGAAGTAGCTCCTTTAATCAGTTTGAGTTTTCTCTTTTTGGTCACTAAATTTCTACCTTGTAAGTAACTTCATATTATCTTGATTGTTATTCTGTACAGCTCTTTTTTCTTTGCTGATTTTATTATTCCTTCTAATAGCACGCTGTTAAACGCGTTCTGTATGTGCAACGCTATTATTACGCACTGTTCTCTTTTCTTTTGCGTTCCGCTGTTTGCTTCTTTTGCTATTTCTTTCAGTTTTCTATAGCTAGTGTGTTGATTAAGCATATTAATCTGTATGACGTTGCCTTTTCTGCTTCTTTGTTTTTCTCAATACCTGGGTGGCTTCTTTTTAGCATCCTGGAAAAGTTTTTTTTTAGGCTAATCTAACCATGCTTACTTAAATTTATTTTCTGGTAATAAGTATAATTTACTAACTTTGTGTTTTTAATACTGTATGTGGTATATATAGGTATGATTCAAGCAACCACATTTAATCAGCATTTGGATTAAAAAGTAATTCCATTTTTCATGTTTTCTTTGCACTAACTAATCTATATTTGGGATTAATCTTTTAGTTCATTGATTGACATTTTTTATTTTGTCTCATCTATTTAGCCAGTTTTTAAAGGTATTTTTACTGTATTTGTATGTGCTGATTTATTTTTATTCCAAAGTCAAAAGTCACTCCAAGGTATTTTGTTAGCATAGTACAAGTTTTATAAAAAATGTCCTAAAATTGACTTTTGAGGTGCACCGGATGTGATACTTATAACTGTCTGTTCACTGACTAGCAATGTTTTTTTGGAGAAATTGTAGAACATTTACCAACCCTCTCTAAGACGCATGGTCTTTCTATGCCTATCCTTGTGGTGGAAAGGAGCCAAAATAGCAAAAATGTAACTCAAATGATTAACTATGAATATACGGTATAAAGCCAAAATACCACAACAACTAGTATTAGTGCAACTTTTAATTTATTTTTTTTGTGAGGTCTAAAACTTTCCAGTTTTATTTCATATTCTAATCTTTACAGTATTTAACTATTCCAGGGAATAAAATATTACCTTGACCACTACACTGCCTGCACTGACATATTGTCAAATTTATGTTATAAGTCATATTGACACGATAGTATATTTGTACCAAAATTATTAGTTTAAGTAACAATATTAAGCTTATTCAACAAGGAAAATATTCTACAAATGAAGAGAAGAAAACACCACCATGTGATAAAGTAAGAATTTTAGTGATCTTATAAATAACAGTTAAGCATTACAGATTGTAGTACATAAAATAAATAATTAAATATTTATTCAAATTTAAAGCTACGCTAGCAATCAAGAAAGTTTAATAATTTTGATGCTTCTTGTTTTGAAAAGACCATACCAAACATTTAATGTAATGGCAATTTATTAGAAAAGTCTTTCAATGTTATCTATATTCTTTCAGATTCAAGTGATAACCTGCTTACATTTTTAAAATTTGCTGTTTATCAAAATTTAATTATGGTAATATTTGATAAATACTTTACTTTGGTTATGCTAAGCACATTGGACAAAGTGCAAGGTCTGCACGTTTCGTTTAAATAACATTGTATTAAAATATAAAATATGCTGGAAATGGCAATATTTACTTCATTACAAGCTTGTATGGACACATTGGTGGAATTGGTAATTTGGTATTTTTTATGAAAACAATTTCTTTCTGTAGTGTCTAACTCTCATTTATTTTGTTTTTATTTTAATCAGTTTTTCCAAACTTTGTCTACAACGGAATAATTCTTAATATCTAAAGTTTTGACACTTTGGTTATATAGGTAAAACTACTTGATAAGCAGATAATATTAATTTTTAATTTATACAATTTAATTTGTTTATACAATTTAACAACGCACGCTAACCTTTCCAACTACCACACCGTGCTTTAACGTCGTATATTAATTAAATTGCCGTCAAATCATTTAACCGCAGCAATTTACTGCAAAAAGTTACTGATCCTTCTTTTCTTTGTTCTGCTTTTGTTCCACTATGCTGCGTTTTGGTTAATCCGGTCTATATCGTCTTCTTACATCAGCGCTACGACTTGTTATTGTTTTTGCGTCCTTCTCCATAAATTGAGCCTGCACACAATACCTACTATATTCTGTAAAATTAGCAAATATATAATTATCTCTCTAGAGTAAAACCCAGTAGGTCGTAATGTCAGAATTTGCATCATAACATTTATACATAATATACTACAATACAACCACAAAGCCTAACTGGCCTGTGTTAGCTTGACAATCTTTTTCAATTATTGTGCAACTCCAAAGCCTTAACTGCCAGTGCACAACATACTTTGGCTGTTACTTATAAGCTTTTACTACTAGATACAGTGTTATTAAACAACTCCAAAGCCTCAGCTGCCAGTGTGCAAATAACAGTTTTTTACATCTCTCCAAACATGCTACAGTTATCAGTACTTCGACGACCTCATTGTCAATGTTTTTTGTATTACACATCTATAAGATTGGGTTAGGTGTGAGTTACTGAACGCTATTTGTTCAAGAAAGACAACAACAAACATATTCAAAAATCTTTGTTATTGCAAATATTTTTACCAACCAGGTTTTTTTACTTATTAACTTTTAAGACGTAAATGTGATATACCTACTTTTCTACTTAGCTATCTGAAAAAACCTAATTCTTAACGCTAGAGAATTTGCAGGGTTTAGTCACTAAGCTAGTAGTATTGTTATGAAAAAATATTATTAGACAACATAACAAACTAAAATCCTATCACATCTACAAGAATATCGGTAAACTGTTTCCTCTAAGAAAATATTGAATTGCCATTGTGGTATTACTTTACAAGTCTAAGACATTTTCTATTTGTTTCATTTAAGTCTTATCCTCTCTTCTTTCTCTTTTGTTGTCATTATTTTTTGTCTTTATCAATGGTTCTTCAGTTGCTGCACTTTCCATCATAAGTGGGGTCAAATTTCATACGGTTAAATCTTTTACGACATTATTATGCTCCTCTATTCTGATGTCTTTTCAGCGAGATCATCAGTGTATGTTCTGGGTTATCTGTTTCATCACAGTAGGGGCAGCCGTCATGTACAGCAAGACACATTTTCTTTAGGTATGATCCTAAGCATGCATGCCCTATAAAAATGTTGTGTAAAATGGTAGTTTAGATTTTCATGTTTCCTGTTTACTTATGGTGTTTTCAAGGGTATATTAGTCTGCTTTCCTTGGTTTGCCATTTTTTTTCTGATTGTATCTGTTTGAGACTGATTTAACAATTATGTTTGATAGATGAATAATTATTATATTGCGATTCATATCAACTAACGCCATCTATGAGCAACCTGCGCGTTGTGAATAAGGCGTAAAGGCGCCAAAAGGCTCAGTCTGTAAGCGAATATCGCAGAGCACGCACGCAAAATCATACAGTCCACAAATAAAGCAATAATTAAAAAATACCGTTTTTTTCTTTATTCAAACGAGTTTGCAAGCTCAAAAACGCAGAACCATCATCAGTATCATTGTGTCTATTTTATTGGCTTTTCGTTTTTTTTTTCAATTGTTTTTTTTATGTTGTCGGCTTGTTGGACAAGCAGGTGTATAGTGATTGTCCCTGTTATTGCATGTATTGCCTTAGTTGAGACCGTTCTGTAGGCATTTACTATTCTGATTGTCATTTTTCTCTGGTTTTTTATAGAATTACCTTATGTTTTCTATGTTAGAGCTATCTTTCTTTATAAGCGTTTCTCCTCTCTTAGGCCTCTTACGTTTGGGATGATTTGTGCCAGAGACATTACTAGTTTCTCTACTTTTTGTTTGATTTCATTAATATGGGTTTCAATGTACCAGTTTCTATCATCATCTTTAAGTATTTAATGATAACTTAAGATTTTATTGTAGTATCTTTTAGATTCACTTCCTAATCATATAGGACGACCATTTTGCTCTATTTTTTATTTCTTCTATGCTATTACCCTTATTTGTTTTGTAGTCTTGCGGTGAAAGCGTATGATTGTGTTCTGTAAAAGAATCTTCTAGTTATTTTGAAATAAAAATGATTGGATTGAAAAGAGAAAATGCAATATGTATATAGGATTAAAAGTAGCAATCAGAAACACAAAATGGTTTAAGATTGGTAAAGGAATAAAGAAAATCAGAAAATAGATTGATGGAGATAATGCAAGAAAGTGCAGTAAAATAAAGAAAGATTGCAAAGGATTATAAAATGTGGAGGAAAAGCATATAGGATCTAAAAAAAAAAGATCACTTGAATATGCATTAAAAGATAAAGAAGGTTGCGGGTACTGGAAGGAAAAGAATACAGGGATGACTTGTTTACGAAAGTGGAAATGAAATTACGGACACCAAAAAGAAACTATCGATGTGGAAAGACTATCCACAAGCTTTTTGAAGATTCTTGTCCGGAGAATCATGGTATGGAGAACGCTTACACTGGATCTCAAATAACAAAGGAGGAGGTTAGAAATGCGATAAACACATCAAAAATGGCGAAGCGGCAGGTCCAGATAAAATCCCGACAGAAATAATCAAGCTTTTTAACGAATATAATAATACGCTTACTCAACCTCAACTGTATAATGCAGTATATGATACCGGAAATATTCCCGAAGAATGGTTCAAATCAAATCATTTATTACTATTTCAAAAAAACCAACATCAAAGCAGTGCGACGAATATTGTACTATAAACATGAGTCATGCCTTTAAGATATTTTTCAAAATTATACACCGCTGTATATACCGACAATGCAAAGACCATATTGAAGAAACGCAATTTGGTTTTAGAAATGCGTTGGGTACCAGGGAGGCACTATTTGCGCTTAATGTATTAAATACAGAGATGCAGAGACGTTAACTGCGAGGTACATTTGTGTTTTATAGATTTCAGCAAAGCTTTCGATCGAGTAAAACATGAAGAATTGCTTAAGATACTTAAGACCACCGTAGCCGACGACAAAAACATCCGCATAATATCAAACCTCTACTGGCAACAGACGGCAGAAGTACGAGTTGAAGACCAAAGCACGGGAAATATCCAAATTTGCAGAGGCTTTTGCCAACCTTGATTAACATATACTCGGAAGAAATATTTAAGGCGACTCTGGATGGAGTGAAGGAAGGAATATTGATCAACAGCAAGATAATTAACAACTTAATGTATGCGGACAACTCTGTTATATTGGTGAGTACAGTTCAAGGACTTCAGCTGATGATGCATAATATCAAATTAGTCAGCGAGAAGTACGAAATCAATCTCAATCTCAAAAAGACTAAATATATGCTTGTCAGTAAAGATAATCCATCGATACTTCTCAACAACAAAATCATAGACCAAGTGAACAAATACACATATTTAGGCACATGCGTGAATAAATTCTGCAGGATAGAAGAAGCGAGAACAACATTTATCCAGATGAGAAAAGTTTTTAACAACTCATACTTTAGCATGCAAATTAAGATCAAAATGTTGCGCTACGTTTTCTCAACACTAATCATTTCGCACGTAATAAGGCATAGTGATAAATACAGAATACTCCAACTGATTCTGGAAAGATAGGTGATGGGAAGAAGAGGCCCGGGAAGAATTTTTTGGCTTAAAAATGTACGCCAGTGATTTGACATGACATTGGACAAGGACGAGATCGTGATGATGATCGCTAATATCCGGAGCGGATGAAGCACGCCAAGAAGAAAAAGCTTACAGTTTATAGGTTTTGCAAAAACATTTTTTTTTAGTTTTGTCAAGTCTACAATTTTGCTATCTATGATTTCTGGATTATAGTTATTGTACCTTGCATCAATTTTAGTTTGCAGCATAGTGTTACCATAGAGGTTCGACAGTGATGCAGGTTTCATTGAATTACATCAATGCTATGCGGAGCTTTCTACGGGAGTTTGAAGAAATATCTCTCTTTTTCGGATGGGTTTTTGTTTTCTATCTCTATGCTTTCCTTTTGTCGCACATCTTTGGTGGTTAGTGGTTTTTTCCTACAGGATGAGACAGATTGGTGACAGCTACTTGGAGATGTTTGAGTACACTCTCTTTGTAACTGACTCAAAAGGCTTTTGTCTTGATTAAGGTTTCTTCTCTGAGCAAGGGTTGCTATCTCAGTTTGAGAGATGTCCGTCTTGCTAAGAAGGTGGTGTTTTTATGCTCTGCAGCAGCCAACAGCGCTTTTTTTAGTTTTTTAACTTTAGTAGTGCGGAGTCGTTTCTTGAAACGGTTTTGTGGGACTTGCATTGAGGACGTTTTGAGTGGGTTGCCCAATGACGGTGCGTTTTCGGGCAGGCCACTATTTGCTATTTTTTTCGACGTATCTAAAGACGCAGTTGGTGTTTTTTTTTTAATTTTTATCTTTCATGTTTGTGAGAATTATGTTCACTTCTCTGACGTTCCACCCTCCATGTAACCCACAACAGAGGACGTCTTTGAAACTGGATTGTACACAAACGAGTACTCCATACAAAAAGCATTAAGTACGCCACTACCAAGGATTTACCTTGTCGGATATCTGACTGTGCAGCCTATTGATTGAGGTGGGGTAGTCTTGATCATCCGTTTAACAAAGAGTTTCTGCTAAAATAAAATGGTTCCCTTTATCCTACTTTACGGGCTTCTACTTATTGCACAAATACGCGGGGTAATTGTAATTAGTTTAAACCGATAGGAATGCCTCCTTCTCGACCAGAACCACCGGTTACGCCTTGAGGGTTTATTGGAACGCGTTTGTCACATAACCACAGCAAGGAAATTGTATCCTTGCCGTGAGATGGAAAAAATATGTAAAGAAATACTACCTTTTTCTTCTGGGATAGCGAAACCTTAGCGCTACTATAGAAACGATGAAATAAGTGTGTTAATGTTAATAGTTCTGTCATTGAAAAATAAAACTTTGTTTATCTTACTTCTTTATTTTATAGCTAAGTTGATATCGTATTTTGGATGTAAATTTAAAAGATGAGATTTTACCTGTTCAATAAAATATGTAGCATTATTTTTAAGTTAAGTAATCTACAGTTTTATGAAAATTCTGGAAAATTAAAAGATATGACACAAGAACAATACCAGTTTATAACTTAGTAATTTTTGATGTATTTATTAATTTGAATATAGGCCCTTTGCAGCGCCAACTAGATAAAATATTTGTTTAAATTTTATCTTTCAGTTTGCTTAACATGTCTAAAAAATTGAAGAAGAAAACAAAGGCGGTGATATAAATTGTTATTTAACAATGTTTATAAATTTTGTTACGTTTTTAAAACAAAATAAAACGTTTAAAAACTTAATATATTTGTAGCTGTATCTAACTTTACCTAATTGCTATCTAAAATCTTCATAATCAGTGACTCAGGCGTTGTTTTTCTAGATCAATATTCCGCCTTTGGTGGGATATCTAAATTTTTAAGTAAACTCTAAAACCTACATTACCTCTAATAAAAACGGCAATCACGTTGTACTCCATGGGTTGGTTACCCATTAACTGCGGTTGATTGCCGTTGCAACAAATTAATGTAATGTTTGCGGACATCCTTGCATTTCTTTATACTAAATGCATTATTCATTAATGTTCTAATTTGATTGAAAAGCAATTTCTATGGTTACAGAATATTAAATATTTTTATTTTGTACACTAAACTTTTCTTGATTCATTTCCACGACTTGAGCAATGAACTAAATCAAATATTATAAAAATAAATTAAAATTTACAGGAAATTGTAAGACATTTCTTTTAATTACAATTCGATAGTAGGTTTTTAATCGATTAATTGATTTAATTAAACTAACCTACGCATTTTACTTCCTAGAGCGATTAATTAAAATTAAATCTTTGCTCGGAAATTACGTTGCGTTCTCACACTTTGAAATTAACAATGTTAGTAATCGTTTAAATATATTTAAATATGGCGAGTAGTAAATACTGATATTAGGATTATATACGTGTATGTGCATTATTACAATAAATATAAAATTTCTTTTTGTCTCAATAATTGTAAAATCAATTTTATATAAGTTGTAATTTTTTTTTTTCAGGGAGCTAAAATATGGATACCACACCCCGAAAAGATTTGGGAAGGAGCAGACCTCATAGAAGATTACAGTCCCGGCCGACCCACACTTCAAGTTGTAACAGAAGATAAACAAAACAAAACCTTAACTGTAAAGACTGATAAAGATCTACCATTCTTGAGAAACCCGCAAATATTAATTGGTGAAAATGATCTCACATCACTATCGTACTTACACGAGCCCGCTGTGCTGTACAATCTGCAGGTTAGATTCTGTCAGCACAAGGACATTTATACGTATTGCGGCATTGTTCTTGTCGCTATCAATCCTTATGACGATCTTCCAATTTACGGTAAGAATTTTTATTTATGTAATAACTAATTAAAGATTATATCTATAATAATATAAATATAAAAGATTTTTGATTATAATAAATTCTTGTTAATCAACATAAGATTTATTTTTCAAATAAAGATTCATATAATAATTAAATTAACGCTTTTGTTAACTGTTATAACTTTTTATTTAATCTATTTTTGTTAATTTTTATAATACTATTATTATTGATAAATGTATTTTCTTGGCCATTTGCTCATTTGTTTTCTAATAGCGATTTTTTTTTATTTTATTGATTTCTTTCATTGGTAACTTAGATATAGTGTATAGACCAAACGGCACGTATTAATTTTTATTTATTACACCCCTTGTTGGAATTGCGCCAATATTTCAGCTACAGTAAGATTTCCAAAGATAGTTAATAAATTTGCATACACAGTTTGTTGGGTGTACTCGTCATGATATGAATTATAAATAAATTTTAATCAAGTTTGATAGAAACACGTTCTTAATCAAAAACTTTTGATTTCTTGTTTGTTTATTTATATTAGAAGATTTTGCTTTTACAAATCAAAGAATTGAGAAATATTACAAATAAATATTTATTTATCAAACGAAATAAATGTTAACAAGCGATGAAAACATGTTTTACCGACTATAATTAAAATTAAAACTTATAATACATAATCACGTTGTCTTATTGTGTGATAATAAAAGTTAATATTACATATTGTAAATTTTATTTTGGTTAATATCCTAAGATTTTCTATTATTTGTTGGTTAATTAAACATTTGTGGCAGTATTCTGAACTTTTTATTACAGCCATGTTAATAACATTTTGCACGTTGTCGGGTATTGTTTCAAAAACTTAATATCTGGTTGGCCAAAAAGTAGTTTTAACAGCGCTGCTAATATTGCTATTAAAATATCTTCATTATAGGACTATTAGCATAAGAAATAGACTGTTTTCTACAAAACAGTAGATTTAATGACTGAAATGTGTCGTGAAACTCCTTAGCGTTTTCATAAACTCTGCAAAATCTTTACAGTGATAATTCAACACATCAATCAATGTAATAAACTTGTTTTGGCTTTTAATTAATTTCCTAGTTAACTTTAGAATCACAAAAGAGATATTGTTTTCAATTATATGTTTGCTTAAGAAACTGACGCATTAGACCAATTCATTCTTAGAAATGCCAATATCAAGCAATATTATTTTGCTATTTGAGGACTATTACGATGGTCTCTAACAATTACTACGAAAAGGCGTTCAATTTTATTAAGCTAAGGGTAATTTTTTGCTATGCACAAGGCTTGAATTGACTCAAGGTATACACAACTAATCAAACAGATATATCAAAATGCTACCTTTCAAGTGACAATAGACGATGATTTGAGCACTGACAATATTGAAATAGGTAGAGGAGTCGGGCAAGGAAATACAATATCACTTAAGTTATTCAATCTTTTTTTAGAAGATCTTT
This sequence comes from Tachinus rufipes, assembly GCA_963932245.1. Lineage (NCBI taxonomy): Eukaryota > Metazoa > Arthropoda > Insecta > Coleoptera > Staphylinidae > Tachinus > Tachinus rufipes. The sequence continues at coordinate 88,158,273 of OZ010743.1, forward strand.
AAAAACATGTCGTTGAAAAAAAAAAGGTATTAACATAGATGGCAAATATCTAAATCACTTGCGATTTGCTGATGACATTGTTCAATAAGCTCCAATCTCCAAGAACTCAAAGGCATGAAGAACTAAACAGGTCATGAAATAGAAAAAAAAATGAATCTAGGACTAAGATTATGAACCAAGAAAAAAAATCAACAACAAATGGACGGCCACAAAATTGAACAAGTAGACTACATATACCTTAGACATCAAATAAAACTGGGCATGGAAAACCAAACAGCGGAAATCAACAGAAGAGTAAGACAGAGCTGGGCCGCATTTGGTAAAGTCAAGTATATCCTCAAAAGCTCTGACATACCGCAATGCTTATATATACGGTATATATACGGATATGTGCATATTACCTGTTACAACCATGTCATGGACAGCAAAAAGCGCAATCAAATTAAGAACCTGCCAACGAGTAATGGAACATGCACCACTTGGCATAAGCTTAAGAGATAGAATCACAAATCAAGAAGTCAAAGAATGGACCAAATTTAAAGGTGATTTAACAAATTGTAGGACTTGAGTGGAGCTGGGTGAGACATGTAGCAAGGGAAATATCAACAAATTGACCCTCCGAGTCACAAATTGGAGGCCAAGAATTACTAAACGAAGAATTATAAAACCGCAAAAAAGATGAGTTGATGACATAAAACAGGTCGCAGGGTTACGTTCACAGTAGTGGATTGATACAGGCTGAGAAGGAAAAGAGAAAAATAGCAAATTGATTGCTTTACAGGCGTACAACTAATAAAAATGATATAACCAACAGGCTACCACCTAACACCACCACCGCGCATTATGCCTATCACTGTGGAACAAATTTTATTTTATTTTTTGCCGACTTAGATCTGATACTTGTTATTAACTAATTGTATGGTGCTGATAACAGTTTTTGCCTATCACGTCAAGTTTATGTTCTATTGTATTTTGATTTTTCACTTATTCACGTTTCAGTCTGCGTCTATTTTAATTTTAACTCGAATCTTATTGTACAATATGTTTCCTATTAAGGCCTCACTTGCAGGTAGCGGCCGCCAACCTGTTTAAAACTGCGGGGGGTGCATTGTCATGTAATTAGCATGACTAGCACTTCTTGTTGTTGTTTTATAATCAAAAGTTTTAGACGTGTTTACTGTAAGTTAGTTTCAAAGAGTGTGCAACTGAAGGAGAAACTGTTTGTGTTTGCCAGATACATTTTGCTATATATGCTTCACTGTGCTTAGTCAGACGATGAATATTAGCGATTTTGTAAAGCAGGTGATGATGACACATGTATTATATATTACGGAAAAAATAAAGAAGCAATATAAAGAAACATAAATGCAGACATTAATAAACTAACTAAATGGTACGACAAAAACATACAAACAATAAATGAAGAAAAAACAACTTATATGGTAATAAGACAAAAAACACAAAAGATATTGACATAAAAATTGAAATAAATAACATACCAATTACTAGAACAAAACAGACAAAATACTTAGGAATAATATTAACTGAGAAACTCACCTGGGATACACATATTAACAAAAACAAACATACAAAAAAATACAAAGACAACAACAAAATTCTACAAAAAATACACAAATTACCAAAACTAACACCAACAGAAGAAGAAGTATACAAAATAATTAACAAAACAAAGATAAACGAAAAATTAAAAATAAAGAAATTAAAACCAACCTCCAAATAAAAACCAACAAAGAAATTCACGGACATAACACTAGAAGAAAAAGCAATATATATGTATACACAACAAGGACAGAAAAGGCAAAACAAACAGTACTAGGCAATGGACTAGTCACGTACAATCAATTGCCTCAAAGTATTAAGAAAATAAAGAGCTATAATGAATTCAAAATAAAAATAAAAGAACACTATACATTAAAAAGATCAAAACAAGGATATGAATAAATTAGATAATACAAACAACATAAATAACAAATAAGAAGAATTGAAACATAAAATGGTGCCCCGAATACGAAGCTCTGCAGCCATCCATATGGAGACGGTGTAGAGCAGCAAGTGGGGAGAAAACAAAATGAAATATGATCTATAAATATGTAAATATATTATAATAAATAACAATAATAAATTTAAAAAAAAATGTCAAAAAAAGGTACTTTGCATACTTTAAAGTGCGACTTGCAGACCAAGACAAGTCTTAGGCTCCACATAAAGAATGTAAGGTTTACAGGTCTTGAAAGTTTACGACAGTGGAGCAAATGGAAGCGAAAAAAATTGGCATTTGGCATTCTAATGATATGGCAAGAGCCTAACAATCACGCAAATGATTTTTATTTATGTTTAACAAAAACTAGTGGCTACAACAAAAAAACTAGACAAAAAATTGCATACGCAAACCTAAAATCAGCAATGCGTCTAATACCCTATTCTGAAGAAGTACCTGTGCCAGTGTTTAAGGAATTTCCATTACTTGAGGACGCCGGAGGTTTTGCAGATGAAATTGACGAACTGGATGCTGATATGGATTTTGAATGCGGTTCTTCTACACAATCTGCACTTTATATATTTAACCAGCCCGAATTAAATGATTCAGTAAGAGATTTAAATTTTTCAAAAAAAGCATTAGAATTTGCTAGCTTTCAGGCTTATAAAAAAGATTTGCTTGAGCCAGCTACTAAAGTTAAAATATATCGTACCAGAGAAACAGAACTTTTACAATATTTTGAAGTGAACCGTTGTTCGATCTTCATTTTATAATATGTATATCATAGATTATCTTTTATGCAAAATGTTATTTGTATATATTCATTAACCGTATTTATAATGTACATTTTATTATGGGTGTTACCAGGAACTACGACCGGCCGATGAACACTTGGTCAATTAGGGACAATATAATAGAAAAACCTCATTAGGCGCCTTTATCCTCTTATTACATGCTTTATTACTTTTTATTATGTCGCTAGTAAACTCATTTAGTTGGGATAATCCGGCAGATGTCTTGAACCCTTTTTTTTGTATTATTTCCTGTAAAATTTGGGTATATAAGAAATGTATTTTTATTAAATAAATTAGTTATATCTGCATACTGCAAACGACAACATCTTATTATTTATCATCACACATCTTTATGTTTGGAAGCAAGCGATTTACAACCGCTTGAACATATTGAATAATACTTCCGTGCCAAATATCAATACTTAAAATTGTGGCACTGTACAACCGTGATTTAATTTATTGCCATGATGTGCAAGGCTTATTAAATTTTGTGGATGTGACCACTCACTCGGCGATTGTTTTTGGACAGTTCGAAAAGGAGTTTGAAGTGCGTTTTGCTCCCTAATGGAAATAAATACGGTTAAATTCCAATTGAGCATTCAGTACTTTTTAGAGAAGACTATGATACAATTAAAATGGTGATGTGGCTAAACAAGTGACAATTAGAAAAATTTTCACTTTTAGTTTTTGATTTGTTTTGGCTACTAAATCAGATTTCAAGAGGCATCATTTTTGAGACACTCATTATACAGTATACAGTGTGTCCGCGGATGGGGAAAATCTTTATTATTCATTTTATGACCGAAAGTCATTCTTTATAAAAAACTTTGCTTGTTGAGAAAACGAATTGACGATAAAATAATTTTAGATCACATGTACAGTGTTTTAATAAATTAGGAAACTATGAAAATTCTCTAAGGGATAAGTACCATTATTTATTATTTTTTACAAAAAATTTATAAAACAAAGTTGTTTATAAACTAACGTAAAGTCTGAATTAAAAAATCGAATTTTTAAAAATAAAATAATAACAGTGGTTTTTATTTATTTGCAATTTACAAAAAAAAATAGACAGCCGATTTTGAATACGTTCATGTTACGTCAGAATCTTATTCACATGTGTCAGTATTCTGATTTCGTGATGGCATTTTCGAAAATGAAAGAAGAGTGTATTTATTTAATACAGGGTCTTTATAAATGTCTGGGATTATGTAATCACTTTAAGTAGGCCGCTTTTTTAAATTGTTTACCAAACTATTTACTTTGTTTTGACTTCAGCTGTATTTACGCACACCGAATGTGAATTTAGTATTTCACTAGTGGCACAAACGTACATTAGATGGTTACATAATTTCAAACTTTTATCATAACCCTGTACAATGTTATGGTATTGAAAATGTGTCTTATCAATACGCTATTGATGTTTTTAATGAAAAATTTCCTAATACGCCGGTGTCAAAAAAAGCATTGCGAAGATTATTAAAAAAAATTAATGAAACTGGGTCGGTGATGAATCTACATAAATCAAAGAAAAATACGATCAAAATTATGCAGCTACATTATTAGCAATAGGGTCAGTTTTAGATAACCAGAAATTATCTTTATGGAAGCGTGCAGAAACACTGGATTTAAGCATAAGTGTATTACACAAAATTTTTAAGGAAAACAAATTTAAACCGTTTAAGCTAAAGATGCGGCATACACTTGGTGATGAAAGAAGACGTTTAGAATTTTGTTCATGGATAGGTGAAAATTTTTTGAAAACCAAAGATTTTATAGATTTATGTGTTTACCGATGAATGTAGATTTTGCGCAAACGGGTACGTATTCTTACAAAATTGGGTTTTCGAGAATCCTAATTACATAATAAACAAAGAAAGTCAACGTTACAAAAAAGTTATGGTATGGTGTGGAATTTTTTATGATCGGATCATTGGCCTATATTTTATCGAGGGAAATTTAAACTATTCTTAATACCTTAGAGCCAGAAGTACGTAATAATTTGTTTTGGCAACAAGACGGCTGCCTGCTCATTGAACAGTTTTGGTCATACAATGGTTACATTATGATTTTGGTGCAAGGTGGATAGGGAGGTTTGGCACAAACCATTACCCAGCTAGTTCGCCTGACCTTTCATTATTAGATTTTTTTTGTGGGGTGACTTAAAACAAAAGGTTTATTTAGACGATCTTCCACATGATAGGGAAATATTAAAACAAAATTTTCTTATCGTCAATTCATTTCCTTAACAAGCAGAACTTTTTATAAAGAATGACTTTCGGTTGTAAAATGAATAATAAAGATTTTTTCTTTAATGGGTACCCGCATTTGCGGACACACTGTATATATTGTATATTATGTCGACATTCCGATTAATGCTAGGTACTTCTCAGAATAAGCAAAACTCGTTACAAAGAATATGTCATTCTTTGTCGAAAAATAAGAAATAAAAAAGTTTATGTGAGTTACTCCTCTGGGGACACTGTAATTGTGAATTGTTAGTAAAAAAAGCAGAGCAGTAGTAAACTGCATAACAATTTTATGAGAGACAAATTTTTATTATTATGTTAGACCTAATTTTTTTTAATGGTAAAATTCAACCAAGATCCATTTATTTTATTTTATTATGTAAAAAATATTTATTATAAAACTAGATAAATGTGCTAATTTTATTTGGTTTTCTTTGAAGTAATTGTTATTCAAGCGTAATTGAGTAATATTTCAATAAAATTTAAATATGAAATAAAAATTAATAGAGCGCATTTTAATAAGCTGATCGTATATTTAAATAAACCATCCATAAATGTAAAATACATAACACATTATTTATTACATAATAAAACCGTGCGAACTCTTTCTGCATTCTCCCATTGCCGTGTACTCGCTCTACTTGTACCCGCGAATGGATGTAATCCGTGCTGGATTATTCAATAGAATCGTAGTAAAAGTGTTTCAATGAAAGTAACGAAAATAATAATAATAAAAAAGATTCTTTACGAATGCGAAACAATCGTGAGATAGGAAGCATTTCATGATTGCCATATACCCTATGTAATCTTCATGTGTAGAAGGAAATTTTTAATGGTATGTAACATGTTATTATGTTGTTTAAATATAGGAACATCACACACTGTTAATTTAGCTTTTGAGTATGTATGAAATATTCTAATACGGTAGCTTGATGATATAATTGAAAAATTATTAGTAACAAAATGTTTAATAAGTAATAGTGGCAAAGTTATAAGTATGTAGTTGCAATAAGTGGAAAAGTAATTATAACGTATAAGAATATAAACTAATGATATATTTTTAATATTTATTATACATTGTTTTAATAAATCTATAAAACATATCAAATATTATTCAATTAATACATAATGTAAATTCAGTATACTTCAAATATGATTAATGTCTTAGCTCTATAACCCAGACAATAAGATTGATAGTAAACGCACAGAAAACATATGTATCAGATTACCTTTAAGTTTTGAAACACTCTTGCATTATTAAAAATTAATTCATTTCGAATATTAGAAATTAGTTTACAATAAAACAAACATAAAAAAGTCGAAAAACAATCATTTTTTGCACATACATAACACTTTATTCATACATCGTGTTGCAACAAAAAAAATAAAATTTAAGGTAGTATTACTGTAACTCAAGATGTGTTATGGCACTAAACTTGCTCAGGTCTTTGAGTGGAAAGTCATAGGAAGCGGATCAAAAATTAATACTATTTTGGCATCGCGTTTTGGTATTGAAAACTTGATAGTGGCTTCATAATCTATGCATCCGCAGCTTTATATACATTACATATTGTAGATTCTGTGCATCATACAGAAAATTGTTTAGCATTTTGTAAGAAGGGAGCTGGATCTCCCATTCCAAGCCTCCTTTTTGGCTTCGAGTGGACTGTTCTAGTTTTTGAGGAGTAGTGTTTTGTAACACTTTATTTCTATCTATTCTAAACTTAGGAAAGGTAAATCTAGCTTTTAAGGACTGATGAACTTGCAAACCCAAGCTTTCTGCCTGGGGACCATAATACGTTGTACTTTGATATAGAACCCCGATAACGACCAATTGCCAGAATAGTTATAAATTGGAAAGGACCTAAGTTTATGGAATAATATGATGGACTACCAACCAAAGAAAAGGTTTAAGTAACAAGGGAGCAATACTCTAGTTCTGGTCGGGACTGGTGCCTACATGGTAGGTTCCGCCTAACAGTCAACAAACTACATTAGATGTTTGGACTGATGAGTACAAATTCTACTATGGATTGTGGCGCAAATGGCACTGACGGGGCAAATTTCCTACAAGATCAAACACAGAATTTAAATTCTGTATCTCAAACACAGGAAACTCCATATCTTTTTTTGGCTAACTAAAGTAAACAATAAAGATCCAGATTGCTTTAATCTATTCGATTCCGATTATAACTTCGAATATTTTTTTGCTAACCAACTGGGTGTCTACATCCACAAACACATTTTACACTAACGACGTACAAAATTTAGAGCATTTGTTAAAATAACATATTTCTTAAACTAATTCTTTCGGATACGACGATTTTTGCAATAGTCATGTACCGTTTTCCAAATAAGATAAGATATCATTTTTTGTTGTTGATTTTCCTGAAAATTTGTACAAACTTCTTCAAGGTAATAAAAAATATTTTGTTAGGTTATTTTAATGTACATATACTGATTTTCATAAAGGCACCTTACACAATCAATAATATTGTCAGTATTATTGATTGAGTAAGGCACTGTAAGGTCTAGTACTAATGGAATGATGAAAATACTGAAGGATTTCTGAATATTCCGTAATCCATACATCAGTTTTTCAATATCATGGCCACGCCCATAATGTGTTGTGAATACTGACAGTAATACCGATAGTGTAAGGTCATTTTACATCAGTACTTCAGTACAGGGCTGCAATTACGATGCAAATGTTGCTGAATTTTAGTAACGTTTGTTCAAAAAATCTTAAATTCAGAAAAAAAAGTAACAAAATATGCTTCATCAATGCATGTAAGAATATATGAGCATTTTTTATTTTTAATATTAACTATATTTATCCAGCATTTGAAATAAATTATAAATCTTTTTTGTACAAACAATACTTTCATCGAGTATTCAAAATTGTTATTTAAAATTAATTATTTTATCTAGCGTTTAATATAATATTTTGTGTGCGAGTGTCAAGCTTCTTCAACCAATTTTTCATCCTTCGTTTGAGCACTACCCTGCGTTTTGTACTAAGCGAGAACTATTGCAGGCCCTTTTTTTTTCGATTATCCATACTAAAATACTTCTATACTAGCCGGTGTATCTTATGATACTGAGGAAAATACTGGCAGTATAGAATGACCGTGTAAGGTGGACAAAATACTAATTCAGAATTTTGTGATACTGTCAGTATTTTGGAATGTCAGTATTATTGATCGTGTAAGGTGCCTTATAAAAAAAACGCAACACAAATGCTTATTGTGATGAAACAAACAATTGATTAAAATTTTAAATCAAAAGAACAACCTTTTTTTCAAGAATGAGTTGCTCTACCATGATTTGTTAGGCACTCATTTAAACGGCGGAGCATACTGTCAATTAAATGATAAATTTTTTTCTGCAGTATATTATTCCAAGCTTCTTGAATCCGCAGCCGAAGATGTATTTGGTGGATGTGGTAAAGCAGGCTATGGAAGGACGACAACGTATGAGAGCGTGCGTTATTTGGTTGGAAAATGGTTTATTTTAAACCAGTAGAAATGGAAATGCAACAGGCTTGCACATTGGCAATGTAACTGCCTGCGTTTAAGTTACTATCAATGAAGACCAAAGGTGATCTACTACCATAACATATTGCTCCTCATATTATCTCTCCATGCGTGAGAGCTGTATTGCGTTACGTCTTTGAGAAAAAAAAAATGAGACTTGGCACAATTTGATGTCATTCTTGAGCTCAATTTGATATTTTGTTGCTCCATTCTAGTCTACGGGTACTGTGTGGAGTAAGAGGATAACACAAAAATGAACGGTACAAATGCAGTTCTTAATATCGACATTCTGTATCTTGCACCTTTCATGCAATTTATTACAATTGAGCAAGTTGTTGAAAATTTGTCTCTTGTGCTCAAAGTTTTAAACGGCGTTCTTCACTGTAGTCATCATAAAGCGGCATTGTTGGACTCCTTCATTGGACCATTTTGACCACCGTTACAACATCACGATTTACACGGCCTGCAATATTTCTAAACAAAAGTCCGGCCTCTCTCACACTAATAAAACGTTCAAAGCCACTTAGTTGTCGATAATTTGCATGTTTGCGAACTTTTGGCATTCTTAAATTTTTACAAAGCAGTAGTGGACTTACCCATTTTCTTTGTAATGGACTTTTTGGTTATGGATCTTGGCCCGATACTTTTGCTTATATTTAAGCCGCAGAACGCTCAGTGACTTATAGTCCGGGAGCTCGCGATCATTTTTGATAACCAGTAGTAAAACTGATTTTTGATTGATTTGGTATCACTCACTAGTATAATGAGCACACATGTGGTGGATGTAGCTGCAGCAGCCTCTCAAAGACGTAAAATTATGATTAATAAAACACTGTTTATTCTAAACCTGGTTTTTTACTTGTTTATAATTATATACTAATCAAAAAACGTAACTAGGTGGCTTTATTTCGGAGGATTATCCCTCAGCTGTGCATGAAAACAAGTAAAGATTTACGCTAAGTAAACTGAAAACAGTAAATCTAAAATTTGGTACTGTAATAGTAGCGCTGCAAGTTTTCTGCAAAACAGTGATATATACAGAACAATATTAGTTTTATTATTAATTATATCAAAAATATGTAACAAATTATTTATCTTGGAAATTGGCATCTTTTTCTTGTAAATAAAACGCTAATTATTACCAGCTTCCAGTTCCATTGAAGTTTTTATATTTCTGTTAGTAGCACTTATATTACCAACCGTCACGTCAGTATCAGAGCACCTTACGTGACATAGGCATCGTATTCTATCTGATAGACAAAAAACGATTTTTGTATCTGCTTCTTTATGGTCTGTGCATGTTAAATTATGATCATACGCTATCAAAAAGGCGCTATGTGATGTTTTTTTTATAATCATTATTAAAATTAGATGAACTTATTTGATCGGGTCTCCCAAAGTATGTTCATGATCTTTAATTGAAGGAAAAATGTATTGTTATTATGTAGCAGTTATTATAATTTCTGCTTGCTTTGAATAAATATATTTAAAAACTTTATTGATATGTTTCCGTAAGTAGGTGCCACATCTCTTCCGTGTTTGGTTGAACGATTTGTTTGCTTTTTGAACTAGTTGCTTGCTTGCACTTCAAACACAAATAGGGTAAAGGGAAAGCAAATACTACGCAACTTTAAATCGTTAACTGCGTCAACTGAGCACTTATCACTAGCTAAACACTTAACAAAGTATTTCATTTGTTTAGCTTAAGAAGTTAATTATTACATTACCAAATTTCAGCTTTACTGTTATCAGTCTACTTAGCGTACATATTTTGCTTGTTTACGTAAGCAGCTGAAACATAATTTTCTGCAATAAAATCAATTGGTTACGTTTTTTGTTAATATATAACGTTGTACATTTTTTTTATTACAGTTTTGTTTTAATCTTGATTTTGCGCTTGATGGAGGTTATTTAGCTTACTTTTGACACTTTGATTTAGTGTCAAAAGTAAGCTAAATGACACAGAAACAAATTTAACTCGAAAAGGTCGCTGGCTCTCGAACTAATAGGGGTAAAAGTTTGAGACGCTGCTCGCTTTGCTCTGCATATGTCCTTCTCTTAAACATTGTGAGATAAACGTATATTTTTTAAAAGTTGGGCGTTTTAGTCGTTATAGTTGTAAGTGACATTGATATGCCTCTACAAGCTTAGTATTAAGTTGTTAGACTAGCTTTAGTTAGTTTGATTTTTAAGTGTGCAGACATAACAAAGACTTTTCTTTTAGCAGTTGCATCGTACTCTTGAAAACTAAAGTTTTAATCTTAGCTTTCAGGCGAATACGTTCGAACACGTACAATTCCAACTTCTGCAATATAATGAAGCTTTGCAGACTGCATATGAATTACTTGTATGTTTACGTACTTATACATCCGAACGTCATTTATCTTAAAATTAAAACACCCAGCTAACCTATGTGGCTGATGTATGCTAGGACATAGCTTAGAGGGGTTTTTCTTATGCAAGATATGTCAAACCTTATAGTTATAGTTTTTATACTTTTTAATTTGTACTTTATGTGTAAACCTTTTTAACTGTTTTTGTAATATGACTTGTGTATGACTATTTAGTCTTTAGCATTAATAAATTACTACTACTACTACTACTACTACTACTACTACTACTACTACTACTACTACTACTACTACCTCTTGCTCGGTCTTTTTTTTATGTTACATTTTTTACATATCGGCTGTCTACAATGCCTATAGTATGCATGTGTTATCTTAAATTGAGAGTGCCCTGTCAAGACTTCTGTTATAGTTTGTAGGTTTTTATTTGACAGTCTTAAGTTGTAGTTGGTTGTTTTGGGATTTGAGGCAGTGATTGCATTTTTTTGCATGACTACAACCCGGGCTGTTATACCATCGTGCTTTAAATTCATTGTGTGCGTTTGCTTTTAATATAGTGTTAAGGCTTAATAGCGGTAGTGAGGTCCAGGGATTGATCTTTGCGCACTAACCATCAGCCTTACCATAACCAATTGTGTTGGAGTTTTTTTTTTTTTCATCCAGCTTCTATGGCATTCTAGTATTAGCCATAATGTGATTTTAATCTTTTTTTATAGCTAAAATTGCTGCTCTTCTGTCCGTCAAGAATTGCACTTTTTTATCAGATATTTTTTGGGTTACTATTTTACCCCATGGGCTACTCCGGCTATTTCTGTCTGTAGGATAGTCGTATGTGCTTAGCGGAAAAGTTTTTGAGCCATTAGTGTAGATTTGAATGAATTAGTTGTTATCTATTTTTTTGCTCTTGCTCTTATCTACAATGGCATATTATCTGTTTGCACTTGTAGTAAAGATATTGTTTTTACAGTTTCTTTTAGGAGGAAACAGTGTTTGCCAAGGCGCAGTGCTGCTGATGTTGCTACTTTCTTGACATAAATGTTGAGGGGTAGCTATTGCTGCAGTCAGCGTAGTTTGCATACCTCCTGTTGCACTTAAACATAACATTTGTTGCAACTGGGTTAGTTGGTTTGCTGACGTTTTTTGCTTAATTTTTGGCTACCAGACTAATGCCCATAGGTAACCATAGTTTTATGACACCTCTATATAATTAGAGTACTATTTTTGGAGACAATTTGTACATCTCATGTTTAGGTGTAGCCTTCATGTGAATTTGATGTGAAAAAATATACCTACGTATTCTACCTCAGTTGATGGGGTGCTTAGGAGTTTTTGTAGATTTAGTTGGCCAAGTTTTTTTGTGGGTTAACCGTAAAAGCTAGGTATGTCCACCAATTTTCTTTTATTTTTAGGGTCTTTTACATTAGGCTGCAGAGTATGCCTTCAAATTATCCACTTAGCAGAATTGTAATATTATCTGCGTAGCCAATTCTGTAGAAACTTTGGTCATTAAGCTGTTGGCTGTCTACTACTATATTTCATTGTAGTGGTATTACCTTGAGGGCAGCTTCTGTTAACCACTTTTCTGACTATTGTGTTGCATACAGTTACAACTCTTATCTCTGTTTATCCATCTTCTTATTTTTGGAATAACACTATGTGTCAAGAGCGTATTTTTATTTTATGGAAGGTTTTTTGGTCAATTGGACCTTCAATGTCTATGAATACTCCTAGGGTGGACATTACAGGACAATTGTCTTTTGATTCGGTTTGTTACTCTATGTAAAGCCGATTCCGTAGATCTTTTCTGAGTGTATGCATATTGGTTTGAGTATATTGGCGTAGTAATAAAGGCCGTTTTTCGAATTAATCTTTTGCACAGTCTTTCAAGTGTCTTTAGAAGAAAAGACATTATACTTATCGGGCGATAGAAATTTGCCAAGACACATCACAGCCAGCGTCCTGGCTTTAGTATAAATACAACCTATATTTCTTTCTATGTTATGGAGATGTAGCGGAATGCAATACGTGCTCCATAGATTATCACTAGGTGAGCTAGAATAATATACTTGCCTAAGCAATAGAGCCGGGAAAATTCCGTCCGGTCCTGGTGCTTTAATGATAAGAAGTTTCTGATTACCTAGGTTATACGCGTATCTTCTACAACCTTTATACCATCCTTATGTTGGGGTGGTAAATACTGGGAAGTGTGTTTTCAATAATATCTCGGTTGCTTTTGATAGGTTGGCTATGTATGTACTATCTGAGCGTTTTAGGCAACTGAGTTGTTGTTAGGGGTCTTTTAATAAGATCTCCTTTAGCCTTACGTCAGTTTTTAACATCTTTGCAAAAAGTTCTTAATGTTTTTCTTTGTCGTCGACGAATAAGTTTCTTGTAACTTTTTTGGACGTTTTTATAATCTAGTCTGATTGTTATTTTGCTCTATGAAGGATTTTTTGCGGCCGCTTTAAATAATAACAGCGGATATGTTTATTTAAATTAAAGAGCATACTATCTTGATTATCAATATATATGTAGAAATAAAAATGACGCCAAAGTAGCTGTTTTCACTACAATACTGAAAATCAAGACAGCGTTGGTGTGCTCTTAAGAACTGGCGATAATCATCAATATAAACGCCGATATTTCAGTTTTGATGTAACTATATTTTAACATCGATAATACTTTTTTTTATATTATTGATATTTTATCTCTCTCCACAAAAACATCGATCATCGAAATAAAAATTAAATTATGGAAGACTCATAAACACAATCGATTTAATTGTTAATTTATGTGAACAAACTTGTATAACTGTTTGACAATCTCAGAAATAAAAAACGCCAAAACGTAGCAATTTACATAATTTTTTAATATTGGTTGTGTTATCTTGCACATAAATTTGACCTTAACTAGGCTACATATTATTTTTTGCGCAGCGCCAGCCGTATTGTCTAGCAGTCGTAATTTTTCTAATCACTGTAGCAGAATATGTTAAAGTTTACTTTATTAACAGTTTTTGAAAACATTATTGGAAGCAACTCACTCTACTTTTAGGTAAGGTTAGCTTAAAATTTATTTTAAATTAAATTATGTTGCCTACTCTATAAATTTTTATAAACAATTCAATTAACGCTGTAGCGTAAATATTTCAAACTTAGCTATCTACAAAAATAAATCTATTTTTCAGCATTTTAATGCAGTTTTTAGTATACAAAACAGACTGAAAAAAACGTTTACTTTTATTTGTAATTATTTAAATGGTCAGGTTTAATTTTTCAAAATAAGAGTTTTTTAAATTATTAGCTGATCAATATTTTGTTTTTAGATACTGATACTATACAGACATACAGAGGTCAAGCGATGGGAGATCTGGATCCACACATTTTTGCTGTGGCAGAAGAAGCTTACACCCAACTGGAAAGAGAACAACGGGACCAAAGTATCATAGTTTCAGGAGAGAGTGGAGCCGGCAAAACTGTTTCTGCAAAATACGCAATGAGATACTTTGCAACAGTTGGAGGAAATGCCACAGAAACACAGGTGGAGAAAAAAGTATTAGCTAGCAGTCCAATTATGGAGGTAACGTTTGCAAAATAGAATTAGTTTACAGTAATTTTCTAAATTTATAATTATTGTAGGCTATAGGAAACGCAAAAACAACACGAAACGATAACAGCTCCAGATTTGGAAAGTATATTGAATTACAGTTTAATAAACAATTTAACATAAGCGGCGCTTCAATGAGAACTTATTTACTGGAAAAATCTAGAGTAGTTTTTCAAGCTCCTGGTGAAAGAAATTATCATATATTTTATCAATTATGCGCAGCTAGACAATCATTACCAGATTTAAAGCTAGGTAAGCAGAAATTATTGTAAATTAAATGAAACATGATAATATGATTATTATTTCCAGATGATTGTAATTCATTTTCTTATTTGAATCAAGGCAATAGTCCTAAAGTAGATGGTGTTAATGACTTGAAAGCATTTGATGAGACGGTGAATGCGTTCAATTTACTAGGATTTAATGAAACTGATAGACAAAATATGTATAGAATATTAGCGTCTGTATTACATTTAGGCAATATTAACTTTAAAGAATGTATTATATCTCAAGAAAATGAACAAGATCAGGAAGGGTGTGGAATACCGGTACGTTTTTTTACATTATTAATTAAATATTATTTGCTAATTATTAATTTTCAGAGTAATGACCAGCATATTAAATTATTTGCAGAGTTATTAAACATAGATGTGGATGACATAAGGCAGTGGTTATGTACTAAAAAAATTGTATCTATGAGAGAAGTATTTTTAAAGCCAATGTCGGTACAACAAGCAATAATGTGTCGTGATGCCCTAGCTAAACATATATATGCAGAGTTATTTAATTGGATTGTTATTATTATAAATAAATCGTTAGAGTCGGAAGTTCCGAAATATAAATTTATTGGTGTATTAGATATATACGGTTTTGAAACGTTTGAAATTAATTCGTTCGAACAATTCTGCATCAATTATGCAAATGAAAAGTTACAGCAACAATTTAATATGCATGTATTTAAATTAGAACAGGAAGAATATATTAAAGAAGGGATTGAATGGAAAATGATAGATTTTTATGATAATCAACCCTGCATAGATTTGATTGAAGCTAAATTAGGCATTTTAGATTTGTTAGATGAGGAATGTAGGGTAAGTTAATTAATTAATTTTATTATTTTTAGTTTTATATATATTTTTATAGATGCCTAAAGGTACTGATGGTTCGTGGACAGAAAAATTGTATGGAAAATGTATTAAATATAGCAATTTTGGTAAAGCTAGATTTGGAACTACAGCTTTTACCATAAACCACTTTGCCGATAAAGTACAATATGAAAGTGGTGGCTTTTTAGAAAAAAATAGGGATACTGTTATTGAAGAACAAATCAATGTTATTAAAAGCAGTGGTAATGATTTAGTGCGCCGGCTGTTTGCTCCTGAACAAGAAAAAGTAGCAGGATCAAAAACAAAATTAAAGGTAATATCTGCTAAGCCTCCGCCTCCAAAAAGCCAGAAAGCTCACAAGAAAACAGTCGGTTCGCAATTTAGGGATTCACTGAATATGCTCATGAATACATTAAATGCAACTACGCCTCATTATGTACGTTGTATTAAACCGAACGATACTAAGATGGCATTTGAATATAATCCTAAACGCGCAGTTGAACAGTTAAGAGCTTGTGGTGTGCTGGAAACAATAAGGATTTCATCAGCAGGATTTCCTAGTCGATGGGCATACCAAGACTTCTTTTCAAGATATCGAGTATTATGTAAATTTAAAGATATCAATAGAGATGATATGAAAGTTACTTGTGAAGGAATTTTGAAGCAATATATAAAAAATGCAGATATGTACCAATTTGGTAAAACTAAAATTTTCTTTAGAGCTGGACAAGTTGCTTATCTTGAAAAATTACGCTCTGATAAATTGAAGAAGTGCTGCATAATTATGCAAAGTACAGTCAGAGCATTTGTTTGGAGAAAGAAATATATTAGGATTAAAAATGCTATTTATAATATTCAAAGATATTGTCGAGGTTATTTAGCTAGAAGGTAAATTTTCAATAAATATAAATAATTAGCTCAATATAATACTTGTGTTTTAGATTGGCGCATAACCTACGTAGAAATAGAGCTGCTATTACAATACAACGATATATGCGAGGATGGATAAAGAGGGTGAAGTATCAAAAGAAACAACGGTTAGTTATAGGTTTACAACGATATGCTAGAGGACGTTTGGCTAGAATACGTTTCATGCAGATGAAATATAATGCTAAAGTAATTTATTCTATAATACTATTTAATAGAGTTTGCATTAATTTACTATTATTTTCAGGCAATTCTTATACAAAGATTTGTTAGAGGTTGGCTTGCAAGAAAACGAGTCAATAAGAGGAGAAGGGATATTATACTTTGTCAAGCAACAGTACGAGTTTTCTTGGCCAGAAGGAAGTATAAGAAAATGCGAATTGAAGCACGCTCTATAGAGCATGTTAAGAAATTAAATAAGGGACTTGAAAATAAAATTTTCACTTTACAACATAAGATTGAGGATCTTAACAAGATGAAAGGGGAACTTACAAGCGCTAATAACGAAATTAACGATTTGAAGTAAGTTATTATTTATAATTATTATTTTAATATACCTTTTGTATACTACTTTATTAGTATTAGATGCTCTTCCGGTAACTTTAATTTGCAAATTAATTTGTTTTGAGTTTATTGTTGAAATATTGTTGTATATTTGCATTCAACTAGGAAGAAACATTTGTTTGTACTTCAAAGTAACACTATGTTAAGTTCAAATTGGAAGCATACATCTTTAGGTTTTTTAGGTCTGTGGTGTTTTGACGTCTTGTGGTACCAATCATCGTTTTGCTTGGGTTCACTGATAACCATTTCTTTTTGCACCACTTTTCTAGTGCATTTTGTATCATATTTGATACAGTTGCTCCAAATATTCCGTATGCAAGGATAGTGAAATCATCTGCGTAGCCTATGGCAAAGATGCTCATGTCGTTGAGTATCTGTAGTAAGTCATCCATGACTAAACACCACAGTAGGGTGAAAGTACGCCCCCTGTTGGCACACGCAGGCGACTTTGGCTACTACAGTTTTTCTATATAATGTTATGGTTAGAATCCAGAACTGCATAGAGCTGGCTCATCGTTAGACGAGATGGTCTATTCCTTGGCTCTCCATTGTCGTTAAAGGTAGTATTGTTGAATGCTTCTTCATTATTAAGAAAAGCACAGACAGTTATTTCTTTGCATTGGATAGTATCTTTGCACTTGCCGACTAACTGGTATATAGCTAATTTGCAGCATTTACCCGTTTGGTAGGCATGCTGGTGCAGTGGTCGGGTTTTTAGCGTCCCGTCCTGTATGTCCTAATAGTTTTTGCATAACGGATGTCAAGCTGATTGGTCTGTAGGTTTTAGCCAGGGCAAACGTGGGTCTCCCCGGCTTTAGTAAAATACCACCTTGACCGCTTTCTAGCTGACTGGTGTTTGTGAAAGAACTTGCTTGTTCTGAGGTTTCTGGCAACTTGCATGGTTCAAATGTGTTGATCCCTCATTTTAAGTTGCCCTAATTAACTATGGTTTTTTATTTTTTCCAGGCTTTTTTGTTGACGCGTCATCTTTGTTTACAATATTAAGTTTAGATTCTACTATAAATTCTAAGAGTTTCTTACCTTTTGGGTTTGTATCCTTGTACAGAGTGATTATAAATGTTTGGGATTATGTAACCATGTACGTTTGTACCGCTATGGTGAAATGCGTAAATAAAGTTGCCTATCTTAGGATTCAATAATAAAAATATTTTCATATGTTTACATGTTTATAATTATCAGTTGTAAACTCTCAAACACAATCCGGAATAGAATAGAGCTATTCCCCATTATCAAACTGTCCATTCCTAAAGTAAGATTCAATAATATAAATATTCTCTTTATTTGTATACATTCTTATAACCTTGCTTGCTTGACAGCTGTCAAAGTTGAACTGTCAAAACAAATAGTATAGTGGACAATTTTAAAAAGGCGGCATATTTAAAGTGATTACATAATCCCATTCATTTATAAACTCCCTGTATTTGCACGATGTTTAATATTATTGAACTTACTGTTATTGTTCGTTGGTGACCGGCGATGGATTTTGATCCATGGTCTTCTCGATGGTCTTTGTTTTTTCCGGTTTGTCTTTGTTCTTTTTGAAGGGGGCCAGAGTCAAATTAATTTGGAGAAACCTAGGAAGAGTTTACCTCCTAGGTCAGCCACCTTCTCCCAAGCGCTCTTATTCATAAGCAGGATGTGATTGGTCCTTTTGGGTTCTAATTTCTAGGTTTTGGTGTTTTGCACCGCTAATCTTTTTAGGAGAATTGCTGGTTTTAATTTTGGTCTTGCTACCTATGTCATTACTCTTTTTGGTTCAGGTAAGTTCTTCAGATCTATGATCTTAAGTTCTTTGCTTTTCAATAGATTTCTTTTGTCGATGTGATTAGGAGCCATTGTTTGGAAGACTTCATACATGTGGTTTTCAGGAATGCCTCTTCAAAGGAACATTCCTGAAAAGGTGATGCCTGATGTACCCGGGGTGTTTGGTGCAGGTTTGGTGTGGAGTATTGCTGTTGTGTCCTTGTCGCGTCGGATGCCTTAGTTGGCTCAGTTACCTGAGCTCTCTGAGTATCTTTTTCGGTCTCTGGTCCTGACCGTCCCCAAACGTCTATGTTTTGAGGTATTGACCCTGCTTAGGCCTGCCAAGTTTAGGTTTTCCAAAGAGTCTTCAATTATTTTTATGTTTTTTGTTGCCACATCTTCGTCTATAGTCATTGGTTTGCTTCTCTCTACGTTTTGGGTAGTGGAGGATTGCTCGTTATCGGAATTTCCTTGGGATATACTAAATTATTTGTAATTTTTACACAAAGTGCGACTTTCTGGTAAGTTTTTGCTTTTTACTTGAAAACTTCAAACTGGGTTTATATAAATTAACATTAAACTTTCTAGCATTTTTTTGCATTTTAGTTTAAACTGGGTCTATTATAAGTCAACATAACCTTGTCCAATCTATTATAAATTTCGCATCTTTCTACACTAATTTCAGTTAGGTAAAACTATATTTGAATTCTGAACGAAAGAGACATATACAAATTGCAACAAACATCAAATTCGACTTTTTGACAGTTTTTTTTTTTTTTTTATTTTACCCTAAAACTTCGAACTGGTTCTATATAAGCCAATTTAACTACATAAACTACTATAAATTGTGTATCTTTTGAAACTAGCTTTAAATTGCTACAACGATAATTGAATTTTTAGCGTTAGAAAAATAATGCTACTTTCTAACAATCTTACCCACGTTATTTTACATAAAATTCTGTTTTTTTTTTGACATTTGTTTTATTTTAAAACAATATTTGACTTTAGAACAAGAATGTCAAACACGTTTTACTCGAAATCTTTAAACTGGGTCTATATAAGCCAACTTAACCACGTGAATTTACATTAAATTGTGCGTCTGTTGACATTTTTATAAACAATATTTGAGTTCCGACCTAAAGTTAGAAACACTAAATTTTGATTTTCTAACATTTTTTTGTGCATTATTATTGTTGACTTGCAACTGGAAGGCTTTCTTGTCTTTACTGGTAGTCTTACTTACTAATAAGACTGACTCAGGTTCCGAATGCAAATAATAATTCTAGTCTAGAACTAGAAAAAATACTTCATTTTCTGTTTTTATTAATTGTTCTGTATTCAAGTTTGTGCAACAAATTATTAATTTATCATGTTTCAGGAATAAGTTAATAACATTTAAAGCTATGGAAGTAGAAATTAAAAATATTAAGACACTATTAGCTCAAAAGAATGATAAAATCAGTGATTTGGAAACTAAGGTTAAGCATGAACAGGATGAAAAGATGGACTTAATGAACGAGCAAGAAAAGTATCAAAAGGAAATTGATGAAGAACGCAATCACTGGGTAGAAGAAACTAGCAAGTTGCGCAAAGAATTAGATAACATTAATGAAATTGTGCGAAATAATGAGAAAGGTGCAGAGGAAAATCTAAAGGCTCGCTTGGAACAAGAAAAGATTCGCCTAATTAAGGAACAAGATAACGACACGCATGCTTACCAAAGATTATTAGAAGAATATCATAAATTAGAATCACATTGCGAAAATCTTGAAAAAATGAATAGTGAACAGAATAGAAACAATTTCCACATGAGAAACGTAAGCGATGTCAGCACCATTTCAATTATGGATGAAAATATGACGTCAATAGGTGATATACCTGAAGATCATGGTTACGGCTCTGTACGCTCAACAAGCTCAAATAACAATCACACTAAACTAGAAACCATTGATTGGAAAAATGAAGTCGCCGTTGACAGCCAACCATCAAGTTCAAGCAGTTCTGAACATACAAAATTAGAATCGACTCAAACTAAAATAGATATAGCTTTAGTATTGAAACTTCAGCACAAACTAGCTGAAGTGGAACGTGAAAAGGCACGTTTGCAAAAACGGTTAGATGACATTGAAATGTCTCCTCGGGCTGAAAGTGCTGAAAACACGGCCAGGGACTCTATAAGAATTGCTGAATTAGAATTATCAAATTCTAATCTAAAATCGCAAATTCTTGAATTGGGAAGCAGCATTGAAGAGGGTAGCGGAAAGAAACAAATTTTAGAACAACTAAAAACTATGCAAACTGAATTAGATAGAAGAACAGAAGAAATTGTACAGTTGAAGAGTGTTCTCGCTAGTCAAACTGATAATATGAAGAGCCT
Source organism: Tachinus rufipes (assembly GCA_963932245.1). Classification (NCBI taxonomy): domain Eukaryota; kingdom Metazoa; phylum Arthropoda; class Insecta; order Coleoptera; family Staphylinidae; genus Tachinus; species Tachinus rufipes. Next base: position 88,179,543 of record OZ010743.1, read on the forward strand.
TGTTAGCGCCAAAACACGTGCAGGTATTTATTTCTTTTATAATTATTTTTATAGTAATTTGTAATCATATTTTATTATTAGGTGCATATATTAATGAAGATGGAGAATTAGCTTTAGCTTACGAAACCCAGAAGACAATAAATAAGCAATTAGAATTAGAGCTTCAAGACGAAAAGGTTCGATACAAAGCACATGAAAAAGAATACAAATTGGAAATTGAAAAACTAAGAGAAGATAATGACCGCCAACAACGAATTCTTTCGGCTAATCTAAAAACGACCCCACAATCTCAAACTGAAATATTTATGCAGCATGAGATAACTAGATTGACAAATGACAATTTAAATCTAACTGACTCTAATGATACTTTGAATGAGCAAGTAAGGAGTCTTAAAAAACAACTGAAATTGCTCAATAAGAAATTGAAAGAGAATGGCATAGATATTGATGAAAGTGTGAACACCGAATTGACTGCTACATCACAGAAACAACATGCGAGACAGTTGCCTTCTATTAAGAAAAAGGATAGGGATTATCTGGGAATGTTTGCATTTAAAGATGGCGATGAACCGTTGATTGCTAAATCATTGGTTATTGGTAAGTTTTTTTCTTATAGAATCGGTAGTTTGTTAGTAATATTATTTTATTTCAGATTTGAAGCCTCGAACTGCCGTTACGTTACTGCCTGGTCTTCCGGCCTATATTATGTTTATGTGTATTAGACATACTGATTATATTAATGACGATGATAAAGTAAGAACTTTACTTTCTGCGTTTACCAATTCGGTGAAGAAAGTTATAAAGAAGCGATGTGATGATTTTGAAACTATTGTTCTTTGGCTTTCAAACACATTAAGGTATGTAAATAATTATATGGGTATATATTTATTTTGCCGGTATATTTTTGCTTCAAGCATTATGATTGCACAACATTAACTACTACATCTGCATATTTTGCCTCTAATTTAGTGAGCCAAACTTGAATACTGTTTTACTTTAACGTGCATATATTAAATATTTCGAAGCTGAACCGCAATCTACCAATTAGAACTACAAGAAATGGAAAAAATCTGTAAATTGTGTTTAAAATCAATAAACTAAACCTGCATAATATACTAGCCAGATACTGATATGAACAAATGAAACAAACTATCTCAAAAAGAAATGAAGCCATGACGTGACTCATGGTTTTTGGCTTTTAAGTTATCTAGACACCAGTAATGCAACAATCGGCAGAAACCGACACGCTTAGGTTTTATGTATAGAAGCAATTTCAAAAAGGTGATCACCTACAAATCCGTTTATTTTAAGTGAATTTGTTTCCTTGTCTAAAGGTGGTTTTCAGTAATCGTTGTTGCTAAGTGGGTTGGGCTAGGTTTTTCCAAAGGTTAAGTTAAGCAGTGTAGCTTTAGTTCAAAGAACCAATTCTACTTTTGTTGATCTAATTGTGAAAATGAAATATGTATTATTGACATTTTTTTGAGTATTGAGTTGAAGTCGAATTTTGAATGACGGTATCATTTTACGGTATTATTTTATCATGCCGGTTATTGTCTTTTACATCTGTTGTTGTGTTATTTCATTTTTATTTTTTCATTATATTGTTGACATTTAATGGACATGCTCTGGTAGTAAGCTCAGGTTGACGTCTTTATTTCAAACGGTTTAGAGAATATGTTTGGCTGCTTTGTCTTTATCATACTCGATTTTTCAGTTAAAGATGACACGTCTGCCAGTAACAGTATTTCATCAGTGGACACTTGCGGGCTTAGCTGCATATGTGGAATTTTTATAATTGCTATTATTTTGTTACATTTTTATCTGCAATAAATATGATAAGTGACTTTTCTACGAAATACTATTTTTTCTTCCAAGATATGTATGATAAGCTTACAAAGTCGCGGGTACTCCCTCTTTCTGTAGGTAAATTGTTGTTGACGTAAGCTCTGAAATTGATCTTTCCATTGTTCTGAGCTGTTTACTACTGTGTGCCAAGTTACTAGTTTGCAAAGAAAAGCACCCATTAATGCTTTGTTGGGGGTTGAGTTATGTTTAGTTGTTGCGATGGCTATTTGGTGCGTTTTTTTAAGGGATATCTTTAGTAAGTCAGTGCTACTATTGCCTTTTCTCTTTGTCCTTTTTCCTAATTATAATTTCTAGTATGACGTTAGAGATAGAGTTTTTTGCGTCTTTGTGGCTTAACATCCTGTCAATGATGTTGTTGACTTCTTGAGTTTTGCTTTAATGCAACCCACCTCTTGCATTTCGGGGGTGTCAGGCTCTTCGCAGTAGGTGCAATTGTAGTGAGTCCTGAGTCCTTTAAGTAGTTTTTGAAGCACCCGTGTCCTGTCAGGAAGTGAGCAGAAAATACTCTTATCTTCTCATGTTTCTTGGTGACCTATTGTATGACCTCTTTGAATAAGGTCCTGGTCTACGCTGCTGTAGTGCATTCGGGTCTTTCCATTCCATCTCCTAGGTAACAAGGGATTCTTGCCTGGCGTTGGTTTTTTACCTTTTGTTTTGTTTCTGAGGCATAGGACCTTTCTCTGGCGAGCAGATGAATTGAAATGATTCCTGCCACTACCTGTGTAGCTCGTATTGATATGGTTTGGTAAGTGCTAATTACTCTATTTGCCGCTTTTCTCTGTGGCTTTTTTATCAACTCTCTAAAGTTTTTGTTGGCCACTCGATTATACTACACCACACCAGGCCCTATATAATATAATCGAGTTGACCACCAAACACAATGTTCTTTTTTTAATGGGTCCTGCGCCTCCTGTTGTTGAGCATTAGATTGCTTAGCGCGTTCATCACCCTCACTGCTTTGGCTTCCGCCATGTAAGGAATACATATATTTAAGTTATGACCAAACGTAATTCCGAGGTGTTTGATGTCTTTTTGGCTGTTCCACTCTTATGGTAATGTTCTTTAAGGTATATCTACCCAATAGAATTAGAGCTTTCGTTTTATTATTTTCCAGCGTTAGGCCTTTTTTGTCCAACCATTTTTCGATCTTTCTGAACGCCAATTCAGCTAGAATCTTTATATCTTTTTTACACTTTCTTGAGATTAGCATTGCCAGGTCGTCAGCGAATGCTATAACCACAATACCTTTCTCATATTAAGCTTTGGTACTCAGTCATAGTAAATGTTCCACAGAGTTGGGCTTAGAATCGATCCCTGTGGAACACCGCACGTCATTGGCATAATACAATTCCTGACTGTTATGGTCCGATTACTCAGGTATACATTAATTATGTTAATAAGATAAGGAAAGATATGTTCCTGCCCTCTCTTGCGGCCTTTTTAACTTATTTTACGGGGTCTACCGTGGATCTGCGCTTGCAATCGCCATACTGTTTCTGAACAGCCCTCTATTTTGTTATATTTCTTCTAGGAGCTTGTTATTTAGTATATGCTTCAGAAGTTTTTCAGCGTGTTGATTAGACATATTGGTCTATAAGCCGGGTCACAGTTATCCTTTTTTTGTTTTTCAACTAAGTGTAGCTTAGCAGCTCGTCAAACACTAGTTTTATTTTTTCCGGGATCTTTTCTACATAAGCTTTAAACACCTGTGGAGGGATCAGGTCCGGGCCTGCCGTTTTTACTGTTTAAATTTTGGACTCTGGTATTTTGATTTCTTTCACAGTGCATAACGAATTTTTTTTTCAACTACGTCATACACCCAATCTACTAATGGATGTTTCTGGAACAAATCTTGTACTGTCTCGTACTACTTTTCTGTTAGGGTCTTAACAGGGCTCCGAGTGCCCTGCTTATTTGTCACAATTATATAACCTAAGCTTCATATATCTGCGTCAAACTGGCTACAGAGTTTCAGTCAGTACTTTCTTTTGCCGCTTTAACAGCCACTTTTAGATCTTTTTTACCTGTCTTGAAGGACTTAGTTTCATAATTCGGTCGCAACCATTTGCCTTGGTCACTTCTTTTTGTTGATAGGCCAGATTTCTGCAGTCCACCAATTTCCTTATGGCACCAAAAGGCATGATTTTGGTTCAACCTAAATTGTTTTTTAGCAAACGAACTCACCCTAACAAAATCTTTTCCATGCTCTTTGCCGTTTTGGGAACGTATATAGCAGCATCTATGTTTTGGTAGTGATCCAGTTTTGGCCGTGTTTGGTCATGTTCTTATTCGGCCCCGAGACTATAAGACAGGTGTTTGTCTTACACCGAGCAGATATGCTTGTGTAAGTCTATGATCGCTTTGTAACTGTTCAAGTTGACTTTTACTGAATTTTAATTTTTGCCATTGCTGATCCTGTCTTTTTCTTGTCTGTGGTATTTCATCGACTCCGCTTTATGACCGGTTACGGAGCAGAGGTAGCACGAGTGTTATTGAGTGCAATCTCTAATCTGTGACAGGATTTGTCCATACTGCAATTTGAGGCTTTGTGCCTTATCCTTTTGCACCTGTAACACTTAGCGTTTGTGATGATCTCCCTGACTCTTTATCTATTCCAGCCGGACTTTTTTTGTTTATCAGCAGGTTGGCCGTTTTCTTGCCTTGGGGAGACTTCTGTTGTTTAGTCTAATTCCTCTTTTAGAGTTGGTGCGTTTGATAAACTACCAAAGCCCGTTGTTTTGTCATTATGACAAAAACCAAATCTATAGATCAAATTCTGTTTTGAGATTGTTATTTTGCTTATTGAATTGGGCAATGGAAATAGCTTTGTCTATTTTCTACGGCTGTTATGCTATAGGTTGTGAAAGGAAAATTGCTAGTTTTTGATGGGTTTTATTTTTGCGCATGAGCATTACGGATAGTATCAGATTTAGATTTGTACACATTTTTAAGGCAAATAACACGTAGTGAGTATGTAAAGTTTGGTTTTGTCTGTTTAGATTAGTATCAATTATTTCTGTTCTTTCAATCTAATTCTTTAAATTGCCCTTTTTTTTAGCCTGCTCTTGAGTTTTTGTTTTGCAACTGCTTGTATTAGAGTACAATTTTGATGTATTTTTTGGATTTTGTTGCTCACGTATCTCCGTTTTAGAAGCGAATTTTGTACTTATTGTATCTCGCCTAGAGATCTTTGAACAGAGGTGATTTTTATTCTAAAACAAACGTAGGGTGAATTTTATTGTCTATTATTTTCGTAGTAAGTTATAAACATTATTATTATTATGAAATACTAAGTCCCGCCCTTTATCTAGATGTTGTATGCAAGTAACAGAACCTAATAGTTCAGGATGCAATTACTGTGCTAAAATTTGGAGATGTCTAAGTAATTGTCTTCTGGCAGAAATAAATCAACGTTAATGTTTTGACAGCTTGTTTGTGCTACAATACAACAATTATTTAATCTTATAACCTTTTTGTATAGATTGCTACACAACATGAAACAATACAGTGGAGACAAAGCATTCCAATCAAGAAACACCCAAAAACAAAATGATCAAAGATTAAGAAACTTTGATTTGTCCGAATATAGACAACTTATCTCAGATATTGCTGTATGGATATGGCAACGTAATAATTACACAATTTTTTTAAATTACAATATATTAATACAAATTAATTTTAGTTTTAATAAGCAACCTTCAAGAAAAGATTCAGCAATTAGTAGTGCCAGCTATTCTGGAACATGAAGAAATTCAAGGCTTGAGTGGTAGCAAACCCGGTTTTAGAAAGAGGGCCAGCAGCGTTGCTAAAGAGTTGGAGAGCCCTGTCGGAACAACTAAACCTACGACTGCTTTATTACAAGAATTAACATCACAGCATAAGGTTAGATATCCATATTTGGTAAATAATAAATACAATAATTATTTATTTATTTTAGATTTTAACTTTCTATGGAGTCGATCCGGAAGTTATTTCTCAAGTTTTTAAGCAACTATATTACTTCATGTGTGCATCAAGTTTAAATAATTTATTACTCCGTAAAGAATTGTGTCATTGGTCTAAAGGTTTTCAGATTAGACATAATTTATCTCATTTTGAGATGTGGACAAGGGAGAAGTCCTTAGATGTAAGTTTTGTATTGTAGGCTCTTTTTGTTTGAAATTTTTTATATTTATGGTATTGTAGGAAACCGCAATTCAAGAAGCATTACAACCGATAGTTCAAGCTGCACAATTATTACAAGCAAGAAAAAGTGAAGAAGATGTTGATAGCGTTTGCGAAATGTGCAGTGCACTCACTCCATTGCAGATATGCAAAATATTAAATCTGTATACACCCACCGATGAGTTTGAGCAGAGGGTACCTGCCGCATTTATTAGAAAAGTAAAAACAAAATTGGAAGAAAGATTAGATGAAAGATTCGAAAACCTCGAACAACACGTAAGTTATTTTATAATGCACCCTTTATTGTATATCTATCTGATTCAAATTAAGGCAATTGAATTATATAAACCAAATTTAGACATACATTGTTTTTAATGGAATGTTTATCTATAGACTTATTAGTTAAATACTTATTTATAAAAAAAGTACAAAAGCTTTTTAATCCTAGTAAGTTTTTATGTTTTCAGTTCAATTTTTTTATAGAAACCTAAATATTTGACATAATTATTTATGTAAATGTATAATGTTTGTTGTTAAGAAAAACACAACTAGATTTTATTTTTGATCATGGACTACCTATTGAAAACGGGTTCTTAGATTTGTGTCTTAAGAGCATACCGACCGCTACTTTGATTTCCAGTATTGTAGAGAAAGCAGCTACTTTGGCGTCATTCCTATTATCACATAATTTGATAATTAATTTGTTTTTTTACCAGTACATTCAGAAAGGATTAAACTATATTTGTTCAGAATATTTTAGTCAAATTATATTTGCAAATAGCGTTAAATGCATTTAAAAGTACCTAAAACGCATTTATTTCTATATTTGAATACATTTTTTGGTTATTTCCAATTATTATTTGACTAAAATACTCTGAACAAATATAGTTTAATCTTTTCTGAATGTACTAGTAAAAAAATAAAATGATTATCAAATTATATTGGTCGGTATGTTCTTAAGATACAATTTTTAGAGTAATTATCCGAGACAAATTGCGGATCTGCTTGTTGCAGCTGTGTTTCTATATAGGATTATAGGTGTGACCACTTGATATTATAAGTGGCGGGGATCGTTACTGGACCCTTTGGAATGCTTCCAAGAATAGGTTTGTTCGGGTTTGGTGTTTGTGTTGACGGTGAAGTGTCTTACTTACCAAGGCTCGGAGAAAAGAGAAAGGATTTGTTTTTTGTTCCCAGGCTTGCTGCTGTAGGTTTTGTGTTAACATTCTGAAAGTTTTATCAGCACGTTTTGAAGATGGTTTATTTGAGTCTAGTGGTCGGGAGAAAATACGACATACCGGTGTTGCCTTTTCTAGGGTTCCTGTCAATACTTGTGCCACACCTTGGTAAAGCCTTAAAGAGTTTCTTAAATCTTTAGAAACGTAGTTAATTTATTCCTGGCGGCGTTATAGAGACGCCTGTTGTTGACACAAAACAGAGGTTGTCCGTCTATTTTTTATGATAATATAGGGAGTGCAATATTTACCAAACTATTGCCTTGCTGAGCTTAAAATTAAAAAAGGGGGTATATTTTGGTAATCAGTAGTTACCGCATTTTTGCTCGTTACAGGGTTTACACTCAATAACACTAAATACAATTCTAAATAAACTAACTCTTAACGTACCTAAAGCAATCCAACTTTCTGTGACCCAGTTTCTTCAACATCACTTGAGACATAGCTTGACCTAAGCTTGACTCAGACTTAAATCTAGCTTACGTTAAGTTTGCGTTGCACCGTGCTTTTACAGCATATTTCTCTAGCATGACTTAAGCTACGTCTATAGATGCAAGTTCAGTTTATTCTGTAGCACCTCAGCAATATCTTGTCTTATTTGAAGCAGGCAGAGCTTAGAATGCTATTTTTTGAAATCTTAAGTTTTATAGTATAAAGTGTATTGAGGGCCGTAAGTAGGATTTGGCACCCGCCGCTTTTAACAGCACGAAGGAGCAAAGCGAGTGAGAGGGTTGCTAAAAGATGAAGGTGATGTTGATTGTATCTGTGTCTAAGCCATTGTTTCTGTGGCATAGATTGTCGCTTTCTCAAAATATTCCATACGCCATTTTAGGCTTGTTTTGTTGTAGATAACACTCTTCTTGGCTCTTAGCTTTATAGTCACGGCATTGGCAGTTTTTTTAGGCTAATATGTCAAAAATCTAAACTAACTAATGAACACGATGTTTACTACAGTTTGGTTAGGTACCCGCATTAGACAATATTGCGCAAAGGTATGTTTTTTTTTAGATTTTTTGCTTGAAGGAAACTATATAGAAGGCAAATCAGGAATTATGTTCCGTCCTGGTACATTTTAACTAACATTCTTCAATCTGTTTATTGAAGGAACTTGTGTTCGGCATAGGAATCAAAATGGCACAGCCGATAAAAGGAATACTTTGTTTTTAAGGGATACCAAGTTTGATAGTTTGGCATATGCACCAAAATAGTGCAGTTAGTAAGTGGACAGTTCTTCCGGCATTTGGTTTAAGTAGCAAGTTGGTAATATTATTCTTTACAAAGACAGAAATTTTGACATGTTGGCGTAGTCTTTTGCTAGTTTTAGGTTCACTGACTTAGTATACACATCATTATAATCTTACTCGTTATTGTAATATGCAGTCAAACGTATCGGCTTGTTGGGGTCGATTGTACAAAAACACTTTCATGTATAGTAATCCCAGAACAGCGTGGTCGGTATAATACGCCAATTACATACTCAAAAATTATGTTTGCCTTTTAGCATCTTTTTTTTTTCACACATTTCATGGCCACGCAGTACTGGGATTACTACTGTCATTAATATATATATTTTATATTGGGCAGATATTCTTTGATATCTTCTTTGATGGAAATATTTGGAAACTATTGTAAGAAATCAAATTGGCGTTCTACCGTAGAGTTTAGTAAAGTATACTAGTGTTGTATTCTTTACAATTAGTGTTGATGAGAATCGGAAAATAGAGGAATGGAATGCACTTGTTTTTCATTTTTTTTGGCTTTGGGTTATCTTTTCACAAAGGCTGTCCGATTATTCTGAAGGAGCAGTTTTTCCTAGTGCCGCGGTGGCGTCTTTTGTTGAAGAGGGTTTGTTTGTCTGAGATGGGTTTGGCATTGATGGCATTGTGACAATCCCTAGTTAAGTGATGATTCTGCTGCTTGGCACCGTAGTTTGTTGCTGATTTCTTGTTTCGTGGTTATTTTGCGGTTTGACAATTGTTACTATTAATAAGAAGGATGACTTGATGAAGGATGAATTGCTGGTTAAACATCGTTGCTGGTTTCTTGTTTGCTATTTGAGTTGTAACCAACATTAGGAACACTGTCAGTTAAGATTTTTTACTGCCTTCGATTTTTCTCGATATAAGTCTGCCACCAAAAGCAGTTTATTGATAAGTTGTGGATACATACTATGATTAATCAATGGATTTCAGGTAGAGAGTGAAAAAATTGATTGATCACTGCTTTATTACTATTTAGTATTGTTGTTTAGTGTAAGGCATACCTTGGTGGCACTATTGATACGATGATTGACCATTGCGCAGTTTAGATTCATCCAAAGAACAAATCCGTCGGTGGACTGTCTCTTGATTCCTTTTGTTTAATTCTATCTTTGATAGAAACCTTAGTCGATGCTGGCACAACGTTCCATCCTACGTTTAAGCTGTGTCTTCTTTGAAGGAAACAAAGACAACAAGTAGGCGCAGTCCGTAGGTGGTGTTCTCGTTCAACTTAAAGGTTGACTGCGTTGCGGATGAAACAATTTTGTGTAGTTTTTGTAAGTGATTTTAGTTAGATTTTCTAAGGACACATCTAGCGCTAAGTAGTCGATTGCCGTTATTCAATTTTATCTTTGATTAAGACATCAAATTGGCGTAGTGGGTAGTTGTTGTTTTTGTTCAACGTTCTCGATGAAACGGTTTTCATCCGTTCGTATGGATTTATGTAAGATATTTATGCTGATTGAACTGCTTGTCCCAAAAAATTGTGTGTAGGTTTTCTAACTGTTATTAGTATAGATCCTACACGTTTTCACAATAAGTGTGGACTGGGCATCAAGTACTTCTACTTGTTATCGTAACATATGTCGTCAAAAGCATCGGTTTGCTGTGGTAGGTCGTGCTTTTATAGATAATTGGAATTCCCTCTTTTATTAGAAATTAAAAAAAAAATAGCAATAACAATCATTTATGAGAGTAAATTGTCGTAGCTCGTTTCATAGATGCAAGGGAAGAGAAAGCGCTGCTCTACAAAATGTGCGTTTGTCTATAAGCACCTTTAGGAATTTTAAGTCTTCCGAAAATATATTCAATTATAAGGTAGAGCACTGACTAAGAAGAACATGAGATTATAAATATCTAGTCCTCTATCTTAGAATTAAATATATTATCTTAAAAGAACCTAAAAATTCGAAAGGTGTATAATGAATGTATAGAAGCGAAAGAAGAAAACAGAGATAGAACTGTTCACGTGATAATTGCCAGTCTGTTGTTGATTCGTGCTTCTTTTTAAAATTGAATATACTGTAGTGAGCATCTTCTCTTAAACAGAATACTCTTATTCAGTAGCGGAACTATCTGAAAGCAAGGGTCTGCATTGCGGAAGGGCTAAGTAGCACAGAAGCAAGCAATAAAGCTTTTTCTAAATCCGTCTCCGAAGGGGCCTTTTTTACTGTTTTGCGGAGGTGCCCGAAAATCTTAGCTCCGTCACTGGTCTAGCATTAGTGATTAAATGAGCGCCCTTTTCACATTAACTCAATTCTATATTAATAATAAATGGAATTTCACTTTAGACAAATATGGAACATATTTGCTAGAACTACAAAATTGTAAGATTGTTAGTAAATCACTCCACAACAGAAAAGATTATAGACGTTATAGTCAGAATAGAAGATTATGAACTCAATTTTAGATTTACGTTAATAACCAAAACTGTACATCGTATTTTAAAAAAAGAGCACTAGCTAGCTATTTCTATTATAATAAATATCAAACATAAAATTTGAAACCTAGGCACATTGTATAGCTGTACAGAATATCAAAACTACTTAACTTATTCCGTTTTCGGCTGACATTTGAGGTCACCCTGGGACGCCCCCAAATTTGACGTAAGATGATATTGCTCTTTGCCGGTGCATATCCGTCATAAAGAGTGACAGCCGAAAACGCTATTAGTCACTAGACTATTTTGTTACGATTTATTAATTACAAATTTATTTTCAGCCACTTCTCATGGATATTAAATACTCATACCCTGTCAAATTTCCATTCAACCCGTCGGTTATATGTTTAGAAGATATCGAAATACCAAGCGTACTCAAACTGCAGATTTTGGAGAAAATATAAATCTTAAACTAATAATATATAGGTATCAATTATGTATAGCAATAGAAAAAATTGCTTTAGTGATAAAGAAACATTCCTTTTTAATCGTTTAAGCTTTATGTTATAATTGAAAGAACCAAAGGTTATCATAATAAAAGTTAAAATATATTTAAAGAAATTATATAAAGTTATAATTATTATCATTTACAATGAAACGTAAATTCTAAAAAAAAAGTATTTATATATTTATTATAAATTGTTAATTGATTCAAAATATAAAAACCAATGTAATCACAATAATTTTTAGTTACTGTTGTATTAGTATTTAAAGAATATACAGTAGATAATTTATAAACAATTGTAAATAATATTTGTAAAAAACAATTTATTTGTATAGAAAAATTTAATGCTGTGTTATTATAAACGAAACTCTTTATTAGATATTTAATTGAAATTATTTTACAAATTAGGTAATTATTTTATTTTTTATTTTACATAGTGCCATAATTTATTTTCTTTTGTTTTATTTATTAGTGTATATATTTTGGTTATTTTAAATAATATTTGATCTAAATTAGGGTGGTGGTAAACAATGTTTGTTTTCTTTGATTAGGAATCAGAATGTGGCTTATATAATAGTTGCAAGAGATCTTCGTTTATTTTATTAATCGGAGTGATATAATGAAGAAATGTTTAGGTAATATCAGAGACTGTTGCCAGAAATGGAAATAATAAATTTTATCTATGTTAAATACTTTAAAATATATTTAATAGAGAATATATTGTTTGTTACATAAAATAGATATTTTTTGTTTTGTATATAAGAAAAATAATGTAATATTATTTTACTAGTATCTTAGAGAGAATAAAATTTTATTGGAAAAATATTTCATTTTTAATGTTTTTTTTAAAATTATTTCCAGCGTTTGTACAACTATAAAAATAATATTAGGTAAGTATGTTTTATCATTAAAATATCGTGAAAAAATAGCAGATGGGACCATTCATTCCAAATTTTATAGAACAGTCTCGCTTTCGGTATGTTTTCCCCATTGTTGCATGTCCTGCTAACGTCCAATTTGGTCAAATGCCTATAAATTTTAAATTAAGTTAAGATATTGACAATTTATGTTATAATGAAAAAGGTTACCATTTGATACTTGCGATTTGCAATATTAAATAAGAGTTTATGAATGTTTCTTGTGGTTCCTCTACAAATGCAAGATTTAAAAAAATAGATAACGGTTTCGTGGTTTTTCCACCAACAATTTGTTATTGATTTACATATTAATTTACAACACAACTGTTTGATTTTGCCTGAGCGCCAGTTCCCCGTAACTTTTCTTTAAAAAAAATGAACAGCTTTAGAATTTTTTGAAGAAAAAACTGATATGCAATAACTCAAACAGTTTTCATTGTAAAAGACTTAGAGATACACCATAATATTTTTTTTATTAAGTACTTTTTTATATGTGGACTCCAAAAATTTACCAGTAGAGCCACAGAAAAAATTTCTTTAAAAAATAAAAGCTTTATAAGATGGAGGAGTTAAAAAGTAAGTAAAAAAATTTACATATATTATGATTATGAATGCGCGTAATAATTACGTGATTATGTAATGATTACGTGATTATTTGAGGAATACCTGCTGATTTCGTGATTATTTAATAAATATGAAATGATTACGTAATTATGTAATGAATATGTAATTATTCAATGAAATGTAATAAAAGCAATTTCAAGATTGTACATTGTATAACAGGAAAATATTAAGAACGCATTAGAAAAAACACAACCAGAGACAGAAAAGAAAACTGGACATAGGAAGAAACTTTAATGCAAGAATTCGGTTAAAGGGAAATAGAGATAATTTTGAACACGATATCAGTAAAAAAGAGTTAATAGACATTCAAAGAAATTAAATAATTAAAATAATGATAGAAACAATGAAAGAAAACGAGTGGGACTTAAATGAAAATATGGCAGAAAATAAACGGGGAATATACATACGTAGAAACAAATGGTCAATCAGTAATTGACCACGTGGTAGTAATTGAACAAGCGTGGTAGGAAATAGAGAAATTTAAAACGTGATAATTAGCAAAATAAACCAAATGAAAAAAAAATGTAACAAAAGTTATATTATCAGAAGAAAGAATAAAAAGTTTAAAATAAAAATCTGGAACAGTGATCATGACAGAAAGCAACATAGAAATCAATTAGAAGAATTTGTTAAAATAAAAGAAAAGACAATGCTAAAGTTATATGTACACAAAAAATGCATGCAGAAAAATAGAGTGGCAATGGAAAAATACAGCAACCAAAAAAGATTAATAAAAGTTGTTAAAAACATATTAATTTTTATATGTTTTAACACCTTTTATGCAAAGAAAATAAGATAACATACAAACAGAACAAAAGAGTTCATATTATACATATGTTTTGCCTTTAGCAGCTCTCACTCGCTTCGCTTCTTCGTGCTGCTAAAAGCCGCGGGCTGCTAAAGGCGATTTTTGGTCTTTGATACACTATGTACGTACTATATACCAGGGATGGCCAACAGGTCGATCGCGATCGACCGGTCGATCGCGAAGCAATTTTTGGTAGATCATTGCTGACAAGAGACAAAATTAAAAAAAGCGAAAAAAAATTATTAAATAATTTGTATAATTTTATTATTTAGTTTGTCAGATTTTTTATAAAATAATCAAAAAAAGTTTTATCTAAGAAATAAATTATTTTTTATATGATTGGAACTATAAATATTTTAGTAAGCGTGCAAACGTGTGCTCTTGGGATTCCCCGGCGCTTATCGTGTGATTACCCGGCGCTGAATTCGGGAATATTTTAAGCAAGCGTTTACTTGTGTAGTGAAGAATAGTTCAATTCTTGAATGAAAGTGTTATTATCAAAGTAAATTGTCATATTCCCTAACATGTTAAAACACAATTTCTTTAAAAAGTTTGCGCTCAAAAAACCGATCTAACAATTACTTAATCTATTTTAAAGAGCGTCAATTGCTGAATTAGAATTATACAAAGCAATTAAATTTCATTTAGGGCCGTAATATCCAACTCCTAATAAGGAGATAAGAATCTATAACTCTACAAACTGATTTAATTTTACAAGCCAGAGAACTTGATTAAGATTTTTGGAAACACGTCAATCAAGAAAAGTATCCCATTATCACCAAATGTAGCAAATACATCTATTCTTGTTTTGGATCCACATACTTATGTGAATCGGCCTTTTCATATTTAAAGTTAACAAAAACTAAACATCGTTCCTTACTTACGGATTCCCATACTCAAGATACATTAGCATTATCTTTATCTGGATACACACCAAATTTTGAACGCTTGGCTGGAGACATGCAGACACAGACTTTTCATTAATAATAAAACTTGAAAACAAAATGATTACTTTTCAATTAATAAATATTATTAAATATATATTATGTTAGTTTAATACCTTCTTCCCCGTCATCACTCATTAGTACACCAGCCGCATGTTTGAAGTGTTATATATATCAAGACTTTAGTATGTAGATCGCGACACATTTTCAAGAAAAATAGTCGATCATATATATAAAGAAGTTGGCCACCCCTGCTATATACAATATATGTAAATTATTATAATAAATTTTCTACTAAAATATGGTTAATATATGCAATTTTATGACTTGATGTTTTTATTTTGTTACATTTAAATAAAAGTATAAATACTTTTCTTGCAAACCAGTTTGTTTTAATTTGAATAAGAGCTTATAATCTATAAGTTGCAATACACACAATTGATAATGAAAAATAGTGAATAATGTTCACTATAATAGATATATCCATATATTACTTTAGAATACATTTTCAAGAGGTATATTCTTGGCACAACTAAAAATTTATATTTTATTGTACATAAACAAAAAAAAAAATAACATAGTCGACAGTAGCGTGCTTCATTTCAAAACAAATCTTTTGTGAAAATGGGCAATTGTTTTATTGGCAAAAAAACTTTTGATCAAATACGTTTACAAGACTAATAAAAAAGATTTTAGCGGCAAGCGTGAAAAGTATGTGGAAACTGTCGATTCAGTGAGTGTACAGTTTGTGCTACACAAAATATGGGACTGAATGACTAGCTCGATTGCATCTCGATGAAGTGAATTTTAGCCGTAAAAATCCAAAAATCCAAAAAGACAACCGCAATTAGAGCCTGTTTTTGATTTATATAATAAATTTTTGTTTTGTGAACTGTAAAGTACATACCGATTAACTTAATTTCAAGTAAAGAAACTATTACTCGACACCTTTATAGACTCGACAATGGTTTTGCTCAGTATGTACTTAATGTTGCGGCCGTAGGAAGGAGCTGAATACCATCAAGAATTCAATTTATGAATGCATACATTATATTTTAAGGGGATTAATAAAAAACGACTTAACGAAAACAAAATAGACCTAGCCATAAAAGCAATTTAAATAAAGTTAGTGTAAAAGGAAAACTTGTTCTTGATATCAGAACCGTAAACAAATACAAAGAATTTACGGCCATGACATTATGTTTATCGGATATGAAAAACGTTATTGTAAGTCTTGGAACGTTGTAAGTGTCGTCGAAGTAAGCTCAAGTTGTCATAGTTGTTGTTTTGGTTTGTGTCGTTTGTTTCACTACTTTCCACTGTTATCACTGGATTGCGAGAAAAACTTTCTTTATTGTTGCGTTGGTAAGGTGTCGTGACTATTTGGCTTTCAGTCTTAGAAGGGAATCTTTAAAAGGCTAAAAATGTTGAATTTACTCTCACAAGGAAAGTGCCTACCAACTAAACTCTACCTAATAATTGTCACAAAGTTATGCATCTAGAACACTGACTGATCTCTTGGTGCATTGAAAATTTTTCTCAAAGTTTTGTTTTGTAATACTTCTATATATCTGGCTATTGTTACCCATGCTGGACATGTTTTGGGGTTCAAATCTTTCTAAAAACTTGGCAGACTGGCGCTCACCGACTAAACTTCTTTATTAAAAGCTATATTGGAATTTCGAAGCTTGTTCAGCGTAATAACTTTCCCAACTAAGAAAATTAATTGCGGGTTTAAATTACGCAATGCACTTAGTGTGCCGTCTTGCATAGATTTTGTGGCAAACTTGTACCACATCTATGTTTGAAAATCAGACTGTTGGGAATAGTTTGAGAATTTAATAATAAAAATTATAATATAAAATTAACTTCTTAAAATCATCGCCGCTCGCTTGGGACTGCTTTGTCTATAAGTTGTGTGTTTTGCGCAGAACCCGCCGCTTGTGCGTAGGTTTGCTTCTTGCGTGCTTTGAAGGTATTCTTGAAAGAAGCGGTAGTTTGCTGACAAAGAGCTCGGGAGAAAGAATTTCTCGGCTCCTTGAGGAAGCTGGATATACAGCATTGGAAAGAATTTCTTGTTCCTTTTTATGCGTATGACCGATTTCGGTTCAAACCTCCAAGCAATAAGTTTAGTTTGCACCACGTCTGCTATGACGAAATGTTCCCGATGACGTATTTGAGAGTTTTTCAGCCTCTACTTGAAAGGTATAATGAATTACATAAAGAGGGCCTAAGAATTCATTAGATTTAAAATTGGTCGGTTTTCTTGTTATCTATCCTCTTGATTTCCTTTTCAGTGTCGTACGGGTTGGAGTCCATCGGGTACTTAGCCGGCCTCTTGATAGAAGCTTAAACCTGATTAAAACAACATTTTAAGCAATGTTTTTTTTTTTAAATAACAAACGTTATCCACAACGATGTTTACTCAATATTCTTTGGCACATATATGTGTTTTTGATATTTTTTATTCATCTAGCGCGGAGCTATTGCTGGACGATGCAGCCATGTTTGGGAATTGCCTATGCATTGGCGTGGCTATTGCAGTAAAAACTGCATATTTGCTCTTCATACGTCTTAACTAGATTTCTGCTTGCAGGCGACTAAATTTTTTTGAAATATTAAAATTTTTCTATATTAAAAAATTGGTCCTTAAATACAACACTACGGCCATCTATAAGCTTCTTTCTCATGCTCTACAGTGATTGACCTTATTTGGTATCATATGGGAAACGTTTTTGTACTGTTTGTGCATGTCACGTAACAGATATTTTCAAATGTCTAGTAATTAATTTACAGTTACAGTTACATTTCCATTTATCTAGTTACTGCTTGAGATCCGAGATTAGTTTAATATAAAATTAAAAGATATAATATGTATTTTATTAAAATGTAAACTTTTTGTTGATTGTACCTGATATGTTTTAATTAATTAACGTCAAAATATAAATAAGGTTAGATGTAACTTTTAATTTTGAACAGCCTATCAATGGTGCGTTTGTTTATTCTACTCCACGTGCTCCTTTAACTCTAATTGCTCTGTACGTTCGGTAATGTCAAACAGAACAAAAAAAGCACGTTCTTAAGCGTTCGGATATGATGGAGTGGAGATGATGCACAACCTCGAGAGAGCGTGTGAGACAGAGTGACCGCCGTATTTGAATTTTATTACATTTAGTTAATCGTGAAACTCACTTATATTTTACATAATTTGATTATAAATGCATGTTGATTATATGATTTAAATTTAATGTAATAAAAGACCTTCAAACAATTAAAATTTTGAGTTTCTTTTAAATTCACTTTTATTATGGTTTTATATACAGGTTGTTTCCTACGAAAAAACTATCAATCAACAAAAAAATTGGTTAAAAGTGGTTTAAGTAACCAAAAATGTCTTTATCAAACTAGTAAATTAAGCTTATTTTACTGGATTTTATGTTTTCAAGTCAAATATTAACAACTGGAAAATTATACAACACTCAGAAAAAAAAATAAGCCAAATAAACTCTTTTTTTTTTAAGTAAAATAAAATATTTTTAAAAATTATTTACACTAAATTTGCAACAAAATGAGATGACCAAGACTAAAAAAATGCAAAGTTAGGAAATTTAAAAACATTGTTGGTTTTTCCTAAAATTATAATACATTAGGTGCTTTCTTTTTATCACTATTTTCAGTTATTTTTACTTCTTCTTACATAATCTCACTTAATAGACCGTTCTATTTGTACAATAGGATGTAACCCAAAGTAAGAATTTTACTTCCCTTTTGCCTATAGCGTCCTATCACGGGATGGAAATTAATTAAGTAATATTTTAAAACAACGACAACAAGTGAATTATAATTAAAAATAGAACAAATATTTGTGAGGTTAAGTAAGTATTTTGGTTTACTTAGGCTAACCTCACTTGGCAAAAGGAAAGCAGCTAATATTTACCATATCAATGTTTATATTTTTAATGATCATAACCTAGAAAGTAGAGCTCAAATCATAGAAGTTGACAACTTGTAAGACCAACATGACACATGTGAGATGTAATTTTGTGTTGGTGCAACGTTTCAAAAAGAGCTTAAGATGTGAGCAAGTCTCAAGTTTTAGCTACAGCTTAAGTTACGTTGGTGCAACCGTGGATTAATTCTGTATAATGCAATTCTTGTTTAAGTTTGAGAAACATTTGATAATATTTAATTTTTATATAGTTTAGATGGTTATGTTTTTATGGAATGTTGTACCGGGTATGTTTTTTGTTTCTTTTATATTCTTTGACGTTTTTATGAGTGTGGATTTTTGCAAACGATGATATTAGATTTAATTGTTTACATCTTGGTATAAATTTTATGTTGTAATGTTTCCATTTTTGTGTAGATATTTTGAGGTATTGAATTATTCGAAGAGTTGAAAATGCTGTTTAAATATTATTATAATTAATTATTTTTTGTATAATTTTTAAAAATATAGTATTTGTAAGGAAGTTTTATATACATACTAATTTCAAATAACATAAATTTAGCTAACAAAACTTAAAACTATTACATAACTGCTCGGAAGAACTAAAAATCTTAAAACTGTATAAAATTGACAAAATTAAAAATAATCCAATGCTGCCAATACATCCGAATGCATTATTTTACTGAGGAAAAAGCATTGTGGTTTTTATATCCAGCTTCAATTATAGCTTGCTTTCTTTTTTTTCCATTGAGCCCGCCTGGTTCATCTTGTCATTTTAATCAGCATACATTAAACCTGCACATAATTATTAATATACTCTGTGCAATAAGCAAATATAAAGTTTTTTCTCTAGCACAGTATCAAAAAGTCGTGATTATCATCATTACACCAATACATAATATACCATAACTCCAGATTAGTTATAATAATAACAATAAGAATCAAATGCCAGTGCACACAGCATCCTTTCAATTCCCGTTACGTAAAAGACTCCAATGCCAGATATGGTGCTAACAAAGTCCCAAGGTCTTAATTTCCAGATATGAATTACAAACTTTTACTACCTAGTACAATCTTAACTCTAGCAGCTTACTTCGCATGCTACAACTGTCAAGTAATAGCTTCAATGTCAATGTACTTTATTTTACATGTACCTTAATGATCTCATTGTCGATGTACTTTGTCACAATATTTTTATAAATAATAATAACAAAAACTACTGTTTACATTACACATTTTTAAAAACAATCACAAATTTAATACAAAATAAATAACCAAATAGTACTTTTGGCGCTATATCCCATTATTGCCACTTTTTAACACGTACAACTTTCTCCCTTATAACCTAACTTATTATTATACACAATACTAACCGTATTATATCTTCATCACATAACTATCACAAATGTATCTACATACCCATTGTAAGTCATCACATCACAGTTTTCATCTTGCACTATACAATTCTGTAAATAAACTTTTTTACTTACTATATTATAATTACGATTATGAACAAATGCTAGTTAAATGCTGTTATCCACCAACTCCAAGAAACAATTCAATATTTGTGGCGCACTTAGAAGTATACAATGTTTGGTCCTGGGTTGTCCAGATATGTTTTCAAATTATATAATTTAATTGTTGTTATTTTACATGTATTTATTTATATGTTTATTTTTTATTCTACTAATTAATTAATTCAAATTGAAAATTACAATTGTAAAATTATGTTAAAAAATTCAAACTTTTATTTATTTGAAGAAATCAAGCAAGCTTTGATATTCAAAACTACCACATTGTTGATATACCTCAAAGGTTTGATTTAGCTGCTGTAGTTTTTATTTCATAATGTTGCCAACCTCTAACTCTGATCTGCAACTTTACATAAACATGACATAAAGAGACTACTTTTGGTTTGAAGAAAATGAAAATATAGTACCAAGCAAAAAGAAACAGTATAGCTAGCTGTTTAATTTTATTTAAATTTCTATTATTTATGGAAAACTGTCAAACCATTTTATCTACTAAATACTAATATTTATGCAAATTCTATTATGCATAGTAAGTATTAATTGCAATTTCCATAAAATTAAAAATAATGTATGTATGCAAACTTATTCCACCTACTCATTGTACTTTATCATTTTAATCTTGATAACGCGTTGGGAACAACACCACTTGGATAGAAAACTTCATATAGTAGTTTATACATGGTTATTAAATAAAATTTAAAACAGTTTTAACGTAATAATAGTGTAATATTTACTAATTTATTCATTCGGGCATATATAAGCTAACTGCATACATGATTTGAAGTGAATTAAATTCATTCATCATGAGGGATTATTTCGAGTTTTTAGTAACGTTTCTTAAATTTAACGCACTATATAAACCAAACGATGAGTGGACGTATTATCACAAATATTTCTATTACATAAGGAGATATTTTAACTTTTCTTGCATCAGTTTTATAATTACTTTTGGAGCTATAAATGTATATCTAAGCGGACTCAGGGATTTAATGGGTGTTTGTATAACTATCATTGATATTAGTAAGTAAATTAAAAACAATTAAAAGATCTATTTCTGAATTAAAAGTTTAAACTTAAAACTCAAACAAAAATTATTTTTGTTTTAGCTATTTATTTGAATTCTGTAATTCGCTTTATACACACTATTAGGCATATGGATGAAATTGAAATAATCATTAATAAAATAAACGGATTTAAATATGAAAATGAAAAAGGGTTTGAGATTATTAACATGGAATCAACTGCTAAATTTGTAACAAGTGTTTCAATCGGTTGGATAGCATACGCAAGTATAGCTCTTTTCTGCATGAATATTGCTACATTCACAAGAATCTTACAAGGCGAAAGGCAAGTATGTTAGCTAATTAACAATAGACAATACAATGTGTTTGTTTAAATCTTTTATATTAATATTTAGAATTAACATTACCGGCCACTATTTACTTTGAAGCACAGAAAAGTAAATTTACCATAAAATAGGACTGACACAAAAACTTAACAAAGAAACTAACTAAACTAAGACTTATTTTATACAAATCAATTAACATCAGATTATCTCCAAGAAGAGTAGACTTTAATCGTAGATTGTGATATATAAACCCAGCAGTACTTTTATTTGTTCTTCTTTTAAATTTTATATATTTTCAAAAACCATACAAACAAATATGATGTGTAAGTCCAAAAATATTATCTAAGTTAAAATTTATAGTATCTAAAATGCGAATAAAAAATATAGTAGAAATTTTCCAACACACTGAATCTACGTTACAGATAACACAATATTAAATCAAGCAGAAGCTAATCAACCAAATGTCAGAAGTCAGTAATAATCAAATTAATGACAAAAAAATTACAATACAATTCAAAAAGGAAACATAAATAACAAAGTAACAATTGTCAACAAAAACGATGAAGTTTTGGCGCCCGCAATCTTAATGTTTGGGTTTTGTAGTTTTGGTTATTTTTGACTATCGTCATAATTCTGTGTCTTCTGTGATCTTTACATTTGTTTTTTTGTTTCTTGACAAACCTTACTACGTTTTAAATTTAGCACTGTTTTCTTACGGCTTTGTTCTTTCTGTTATGTTGTGTGTTTTCAGGGATTGTTTTCAGGTTTTTCATCTTGGTTGAACTTTGTAACTGTTTTGTTTCTGCATTTTTAGCGTATCATTATGGGCAAGAAGCACGTTTTGTATACCCTCGTTTATGCTCTGATGCTTATATATTTCTTACTGAAGGTGTGACACTTTGTAGGTATTCCGAAGTTATAGCCGTTGATTGTTTGCTGTCTTACTTTATTTTTATGTTTTGTAGTTGGTGTTATTGCTCCAAGGTAGTTAATGTTTATGGCTTGTTTAACGCTTTGGTGGTATACAGCAAAATGCCGTTTTTCCTAATAGATGACCGTGTTGAATTTACTAGCAGTTAGTTTAAATTTATACAGCATTATCTGCAGTCCGTCTTTAGTTCCTGATAATGAATGCATCGTCTGCATATTACGCAGTTTTTATTTTATTGTTTTCTATTCTGTATTCTTTCCCAGCTGCTTTGTCAGTTTAATTAGTAGTTTTAAGGTTGCACTCAGTAAGCAAATAGTTTTTTAGATTGGCTTTTTTTTAATATGGACATTGTCCCGCTATCCTTTCATTAGTTAGGTATTTGGCCAGTTGTTAGATATTTGTTGTAAAATGTGGCCACCTTGTCGATTAGTGTCTCTCAACCGAAATTAATCATTTTAAAAGTTATTTCATCAAATCCCGACAGTTTTTTATTTTTATGTTTTCAAAAAATATTAAAAAGTATAAAAATGGTTTTAAGTTGCAACATGTTTATAGTCCAGGAGCTGGTAACAAAAAAATGCAAGAGTTTTGAAAAGTCTGATATTCTCAAATCGGACTGTATTTTGGTTATAGAACGCCTCTGTAGAGTCAGCACGTCAGGTGTTGAGACAACTAGCGCTGGCACGCTAAGAAAGGTGTAATTTTAATTAGTACCCAAAAATTCTTTAAGAAAAGCTGAAAACTCATAGACAGATAGTTGAAGCATTACAAAACCTTAATCAATCAGTAATACAGCTTAATAATCAAACGCACGACGTCAGCAGCGTATATGTTACAAAAACTAACTCAATGCAAATGATTTGATAATGATATTTTCTCCACGTGGCACGTAAGAACGAAACGAGTGATTCTATCAAACTGATGGCGTAATGTATTTGTGGCAACTATAACGCATTGGTTGACTAAGCTGCATTTGCTGTTTAGTTTTACCAATGAATGAATTTTGCGTCTAATCACGACTTTAATTGGTTGCTGACTGATTGGGTTATATGAAAACTATGTCTGACTGTTTGTTTTATGAATGTAATAACGTAATTTGACATATTCTTTAATTTCAGCTTTTCCAAATCATTTGCATTGAGTTAGTTCTTATAACATGTACGCAGCTGTGCTGACGCCGTGCGTTTGATTATTAAGCTGTCTGACTGCTTGATTAACATTTTGAATTGCATTGACTATCTGCCGATGAATTTTCAACTTTTTCAAAACAATTTTTAGGTACTAATTAAAATTAAACCTTTCTCAGCGTACGAGAGCCAGGTGTCCCAACACCTGGCGTGCTGACTCTACAGAGACGTTCTATGGCCAAAATACAGTCCAATTTGAGAACATCAGACTTTTGAAAACTCTTGCACTTTTTTGTCACCAGTTCCTGAACTATTACTAGGCGTTTTCCACTTTAAGTATCAAATAGTTTATCTTGGTTTTTGGAATCAACAATGAATTGATTTATTGATAATTTTTAGCGTAGGTCAACAAGAAGGTTATCACAAATATTGTTATCTACCAACATATTCTAAATGTTACACAAGCAGAGCAATTAAAAAGGCAAACCAGGTTAATACCAAAGAAGAAAATTAGGAAATAAACTACAAAACTGAGTACTAAATCTTAACGCATCTTCAGGAGTTGTCAGTAAAATTAACGCAGCAACTGAGCAAACAAATTATAACAAGTTTTGAAGCCACACTTGAGTCAGTTAGCAAACAGTTAACAATGAGCAAATAGTAGGATAAACTTTTTGATGAAATTTAACACAAAATAAAATAGAGATAATTGCTTTGAAAAAAATACTTTAATCTCCCAGTTTTAGCCAAACTTGTTACAATCGACAGTCCCCTAACAGGAAAAAATACTCGCAAATATTACACCTAATAGAAACACTACGTTTCCAAGCTAACCTTAGCCAAAAACGTTGCAAAAACTTGACAATTCTAGTTTGTGAAACATTCCATCTCAAGATAAACGCTTACCTTCATTGTTTTGATTATTTTATAATATTTTGGAACAAGATTGCACAAAGACTGGCAAAAAATTTTTTTTTTGTTTAACTTGGCAAACGAATTAGTTAAACCGCCGGATTTAGGAAAAACACAAGAAAATCTAAAAATTGATACAGCTGCCTGAATGAAGAAGAAGAGATTTCAAATCATTGGAATGTGGCATATATAAAGTAACATATACAAGAAAAACGATAGAAGTAAACGTAAGAATTATTGTGGAATTTTAATAACTAGTACTTGCAGTAAAGTATATGGCAGAATAATAAAAGAAAAAATTAAAGAAAAGTAAAAAGACACCAAATAAGAAGAACAAACGGTGTTTCTTGCTGGCGGGTCGACACTTGACAATCTATTTAGTGTAACAAAACTAATGAAAAAGAGTTTGAATAAGTTATTAATTTATTTTATAAATATTTATGCACAGAAATTAGCAACAACGAAAAATTTGAGTCAAAGATCAAAGAATGAAATACACAGAGTAGGCGGGCAATATCACTGCTCAGCTCCTTTCGCTGAGACCAGAGCATTTCAAAATAAGCAAAAACTCCTATATAAGTATATATAACAGTATTGTTAAAAGCATAACCACGTATGGCTCAAAAGTCTGGACAATTGGCGGTAGAATGGAAAGAGCCCTAGAAGCTGTTAAGACAGATTTTTGAAAGAGATTAGAAAAAATAAACAACGCCAGAATTAAAAAAATAATGCATGTGAAAAGAACAATACAGAGGATATAAGATCAAAGCAATTGAGATGGTTTGGTCACGTCTAGAAGATAGTGGAGCAGACTATCAAAAAAAATATGTAAATATAAAAATGTTCTAGAAACTTTCCGGACAAAGAAAGAGAGGAAAGTCAAGACAAAGTTGGAGAGAAAGGGGTTGACGAGGAAATCCAGGTCCCTGATCCAAAAGCATAGGAAGATAAAGAAACATTAAGAGAGAGTATCGGAATATTACATTAGAAAACTATACAGAATTGTTAGACACAGGTGTAGCAGGCAAAATTAAAGTACAGAAAAGTGATGAAGTAAATAAATTAAAAAAATTAACAGTTCGTGACAAATCCAGTATACGTGACTCGATACTGTTGTCTGTCATTTATGACAAATAATGTTTTTTTAATAATAATTTTTTTAGGTGAATTTAGGTAAAATTAACACGGACTAAATAACATTGACTACCGGCAAGATAACGTTAACATAAACAAAACTTAACCAATCTTAAGGCAACAATAAGTTTTTTGGTTATATAAATTTGCGGATTTTACTTTCTTTAACAATCTGACGTCTACAATCTTAAAACAGGTGCCGAGTTGTAACGAGAAAAAAAAAAGGATAAAAATATGATCAGTTATGACAGTTTTGATAAGCTATAAAATACGTGCGTACTTAAGTCCTTCAGCAACAAAGTTTTATGTTGCTTTTTTACACTAATCATGGCTGGAACCGACTCAACAAGATGTTTTGTTGTAAACATTTTAGTTGGAAATTGTCATACAATACAGGTTTTTGTTTGTATTGTATGATTTACCAGATGCTGTTTTGTTCGCCATGAACTAAAAAATTGAAAGAAAAAAAATAATAAGTTGTTTTTTTGTTACCATTATTACTTTTTTTCAAAACTGTCTGAACTATTAGCTACCTTAGAAAAAATTAAAAAGAAACTTTTAATTATTTAACAATTTAACAAGTACTGATCATTTATGTGCATCTACTATAAGTAAATAAGAACATTAAAGTAAAAATGCTAGGAAACTTGCGTACAGAATTACACCAAAGTCAAGAAATATTAGCTGAAACAATATATCAAACGAATCAGATTATGCTCTCAAGAGTTTGGGATGCTTGCTTGCAAAAAGCTAAAAAAATGACAAACTACTAATTGTTAACAACAATATTCCGGAAAACTCAATTATAGTACTACGAGTACTAACAGTACATTAAATAGAGTTAAATGAATAGGCTCTTACAAATTAATTACCAATATTTAAGGAAATGTTAATAGAAAAAAAACAGTGTTTTTTTAATTGAAATAACAATGTTAGTTCTACGATTGCGACATTACTTCTGTTAGCACCTAATTACATAAAACCAACTATTGGTGCTCACATCAATTTTTTCTAATCAAACTGATCAGACAATTTAAAAAAAATAGTTTTAATTGACTAACTCTTCTTGACATAACTATTAAACATAATAATGTTTTTTTAATCATAAAATAGACAAATATCATTTTACTTTTTGTTAATTTTATTGAATATTCTTTTTTAATTACAGAGCATTGGTGAATCCAATATATACATTTTATGATGCCACAATATTTCCATATTATCACTTAACTATAATATTTGAAATAATTACTCAATATATACATGCATTTGCATATATCAGCCTGGATATGTTCTTTTTTGTGACTGTGTCTCTTATTAATCGCCAATTTGATATATTAGGTACGTTCAAGATAAAATCAATTATTGTATGACAGTTTTTAGTTTTAGAAAATTAGCATATTTTTATTTTATAATATAATATATAATTTTAGGTAGCAATCTGAAAAATTGCATGTTTCTAGCTATGCAATCCGAAAACTGCAAAATTGAAGATATTAAGAACTTTAAGAATGCAATTGAAAGTGTAGATAGGTAATACACTGTTATTTTATTATTAATTTTACTGCTATAACGTTGATTGCAGATGTACTTATATTGGTAATACTAAATATCTGAATATTCTAAACAGCGATGAATATAATAAACGTCTACAGAAGTATATGAGTAACTGCATTCGCCATCATCAGGATTTACTTGATGTTATTTTCAAGTTAGAAAAAGTTTATTCGTTTCCTGCATTTATTCAATGCGGTTTTTCTACCGTATATATAATGTTTGGATTATATTCAAGTTTACTGGTAAGTTTATTTTGCATAGTAAAAGTGAAACTAAAAAAAATTGATTTGACTAAAACTAAAAATAACATTCAGTTTAATACTCAGTTGCGTTGACAATTTTTAGTACAATCAACTTTTGTAGACGCGTTAATTACATTAATATGTTAATTATAATAATAATAATTTGTTCACTTTAGCAAACTACATTGTATAATGTTAACTGTCAAAGACGATAACGTGAGGTAGGGTATATATCTCTAAACGGGAAATAGTGTTAACGGCTATTTGTTACTTTAGTTTTTTTTTAATATTTGTGCAACAATTGTGGTTAGTCAAGATTAATTGAGATGACGTCTTGCTTCTTAAGATTTTAAATAAATAAAACCGAATTATACAAACATTTTTTTTGAGAAAAAACATTTTTTTTTTAATTATATTTTTAGTAATAATCATCATTTTAATTAAGATTATTATTGCAATAATCCTCAAATTGATTCAAATATAATCATTTTTAGTTTAGTAATAATCTTCATTTGAATCAAAATTATTACTCAGTGGCAAAGCTATGATTTTTTGGATCTACCGCAAAGTATTAAAAAGGGCCCCAACAAGACGGTTTTGGAAAAAAAAAGTACAATTTTGTCATTTATTTAACCTTTATTTTGTAAATTCTAGAAGGCCCCAGGTTTTAAAATAAACATCGAAGAACCTTCTATGCTTGTGGGCCTTTCCGCATTGCAAACCCTTGCAAGCCCCTGTTATTGCAGCAATAATCCTCAAATTGATGCAATAAACCAAGCGCAATCTTCCACGTGCATACCCTGGACACTTCTATTTGTTTGCGCGACCCCATTTTTTGGCAAAAAACGCGCCGCAAGTTTATGCGAGGATATATGCAAAAACTGTAAAAGGGGTAATCAAAAGATCGAACCAATCGAGGACGGATCTTGCAAAGAAAAAGATTCGCGATTTACTGCAAGTCCGGGGGACCGGGGGCAAGTTTCCAAAGTGAGCGTTTAAAAGCCTACTTTGGGGAGCGGCGGGTTGAAAACAAAGATCAAACTCAAAAATTGCGTTAAGTTTAACGGCATTTTTGCTTCTGACAATTGCCAGGGGTCGCGCGGATTGTTTGTCCATTTTACTTTTGCAAAAACGCGATTTTTGACTTTGAACGCAAAATTTTGGTGACTCAGTCCCTTGATTGCAACGGGGTAAAAAATAACATACGGGGCTCTTGAAGAGAAACTTTTTGACGTATCCGTCGTCCTCGTGCGGTCAAAAACGGCCGGTTTTTTTTTTTTTTTTTTTTCAAAAAATTGCTGCTCCGCTCTTGGGAGTGTCGGAATGAGCGACGAATTTAAAGAAGTGCAAAAACACGGTAGTTTAGAAAATCAAAACGTCCGTTTTCCATCACCGACAACAAAAAAGTTACGGCCCTGCAAATGCGGAACTCCCTTTTCCTGGTGACGGCGCTCCTTCGGAACCAAAACGGGGGCTTTATATTTTTATCCCAGAGGAAGACAGCCGCGAAGAAGCCAACGCCAAACATCGCTTGTAGATCTGAGATCCAACCCCCTAACAAAAATGCTCCGATAAAGGGGCTCCGGCGACGGTCGTCCGCGAGTTGTTTAAAAAAGCGGAAAAAATGATGGACCTAAAAATGAGCGTAGAGGAGAATCCGGCCAACGTTCTAAAATTTTTGTGGTTTTGCCCACCTGGAGCGGAAATAATTAAAAAAAACGTAATAACAATTTTTTGCACATTGCGGGAGAACCGGAAAAGCTTCCGGGTTCCGGTTTTTGCCGTTCTTATTTTTTTTTTGTCTTTGCCAGCCGCATCTCGTGCGTAAAAACATCTTTTTAAAACTAAAATAGTAATGAAGGTAGTAAATAATAATAAAAAAAGTATATTTTGTAAATTTTATTACGGTTTAGGTTTGAATTTATAGTCCTTCTTACCTGAAAATCCGGTATGTGCAAAACCAGTTGCGCTGGGAATGATGCTCTATGTGCCATCTTTTCATCCATTGATGACCACGCCTGTCATTAGGGAGTCATTGTCGGTATGGGACAATAAAAATTGCTAAGTAGGAGATAAAGCACAAAACAAAAGAGGTATTTTTACTTTAAAATACTCAATGGAACACGGTATTATCACAAACCTTTTTACAGAAGCCCTACTTAAATCTAAAGCCAACCGTAAAAGAATAACACAAATCTTGAAACCTTTAATACACCTGCCATGTATGTAGCTATTTAAGCTGTTCTATACGCTTCTAGTTGTATCACTGGTATTGTATTAGATTCTCGAGATGTTGTCTCTCACACCGTACCCATCTATAAAAGATATATTTTTTGTCTTGCTAATCTTAGTTTGGATTTGGCTGAAAGATCCTTACTGAAGGTGGCTATTCTTTCATCACCACTGCCAAAAAAAAATTATACGTGACATCAAAGAAAAGCTCTGCTATGTAGCACTTGGCTTTGAACAAAAAAAAAATGGCAATTGATGCCAGTCTTATCTTCCTCAAAAAGAACTACAAACTTTCTGATGGTCAAGTAATCACTATTAGTAAAAAACGTTTTTGTTCCCAGAAGTCTTGTTTCATTTTTGGGAATGGAAGTATGCGGCATCTATATAACAACTTACAACTCCATTATGAAGTGTAACGTCCGTAAGAACTTGTATGTCAACACCGTACTACCTGTACCTGGTAATACTATGTACTCAGGAATTGTCGACCGCATGCAAAAGGAAATTACCGTTTTGGCCCCGTTTACTATAAAAATTAAGATTATAGCATCATTAGAAAGAAAATACTTTGTATGTATTATTACTTTTAGGCTAATATTATGGGATAAGTAATCAGTTAATTTAATTGAAAAAACAAAATAAAGTATCAAAATGTTCCAGAGCTTTATTTTATTTATTATTTCTCAGAGTTTTGTAATTGTGTGAAGAGAAAGAAGTTGTTTAGTTATCTTTTTGATAAATCATTTGCATCTATTTTCTAGTCATGGCGATCATATTTGTATTATTGGATTTTGTTAGCTAAGAGCCTAATTAGAGAACGCATTTTTTTTGTTTGATTGGTTTATAGCCAATATGATAAAACCAATAATTTTGGATTACTGTCATACCATATATGTGTCATGTAGGCTTAAATTGTCCTGATTGGTTTCTGATTAAGGTTTTAAATTAAAGAAGAAAGGTTATAATATGTTATTTAGATTTATTTGTTTGTATATTTACAGAACTATTCATTAAGAATTGGTTATCAATTTTTTTACTGCAAGTTATTTGAGTGTTTTGGATTATTTTTTGAATTGACAATGATTTACTGTTAAGAATTTTTTTTTTTATTCAAAAGATATTTTAGATATGGGTTTTTGATCCATCTTATGCTCTTAATTTTGGAGGAAACAAGTAATAAATCATTCAGACATTATGAACTCTCTAAAAGACCTTTTAGATGTTAAGATGTCAAATTGAATTTGGGTGCGTTGGAGTAGATGTCAAATATATTGTTTAAAAAGCGTAGCAAGTTCTACTTTTTTTAAAGAGAAGTTTTGGTTTAGTCTATGTATGCCACTTACAGAAAAGCCAAAAGGCTGTATATTAAAAGTGGCAAATGTAAAGATTTTGTTGGTGAAACACATTTAAGTATCACACCATATAAAGAAAATTATCTCATTCAAATAATATTGTCATAAACCCTGATAATTCAATAACTACTATAAAGACGCTACAACATAAACATACAACCTGTGACTTTATTAAGTTTGAAAAGGCAAAGATTCCAAACCATACACAATTACAATCAGTTCCAAAATCCAAATATCAACAATATAAGCAGCATTCTTAATCCTAAATAATAATCTAAAAAAAAAACTCCATTTTAGAAGACAAAAAACAAGTGTCGTATTTATTACTAACCTATATATTAATCAAAACAATTTACTTGTACTAGATGATTGTAGTAAATGTAAATTTGTTTAAATTTTCAGCGCTGGTAGATACTAGCAAGTATTTGTATTTTACTTAAAGTATTATAAGTTAAGTCCGGTTTTCAATTTATGGAAAATTCGAGTAGTAAGGACGTTTAAATTTTAACTGAATAAAGTCTCCCATCAAGCTCTATTACCTTTTGTATTCTTTAATTTTAAAAATGAGTAACTTTTAAAAAAAATTATAAATACCATTTGAGAATATGTGACTTTAGGTGAAGAGAGACGTAATTCACGCTAAAATTAAATAATGTCTAGATCAAGAACCTGCACCTACTAGCAACAAGCTTTAATTGTTAGTTCTATTTTCCAGTAGTACATACAGGTTGATTCAAAATTGCAATCTGTTATTTGAGTAAAAATTAAAATTAGTTTATTTTACAATTTTTGGACAATGCAACGTACTTTCAATATGTTTGCTACTGAATAACTCGGCAACAATACATTTTAAGGCACAAGTTAATATCAACTTTTTTTCTTATTTTTACTCAAGTAACAATTTCCAAAAAGATTGTTGTGCAATTTTGAATTACAATGAATGACAGTACTTTATACTATCTAGTAAAATAAATCTACTAAATAAATATTGGTCAATAATTGTTTACAATTTTGTTATACTCATACTGCAAAAACATTAATTATCTAGTTGACATGCTTCTTATTTAATTTTATTGTTATTTGCAGGAAGACAAGTCTGATCTATTAAATGCTGGTAGTTATTTGATGACATCAATTACACAAATATTTTTTGTCTGTATATTTGGACAGTTGTTAACAAACAAGGTAAGACGTTCTAATTTACTTTTAACGGGGTTCAACAAGGAAGTAAGATGTTCAAAAAACTGAAACACTTTTATTTAAAAAAAATCAAATTTAATTTTTTTAGCTGCAAAATATCTCATAATTTAGGTGGTGTCTATACTTGTAACCGGTTGGTAAACTTGTCTATACTTCTTTAGTTATTTATTATTCTAAAAAGAGTTTTAAAAGCACGTGGTTTGTAATGTAAATTTGAGATTTTTGGTAATTTCATATAAAGTAGTTGAAAGTGACAGACCTGGTGACCGATGAGGCTACTCCACATCTCTAATGCAGATTTGAGATAAGCTACTAAAATATAAATGAAACTTTGATATCCATAAATAACTACGTAGTCAACTTTTTGCTGATAAAATACTTTTGTTTTTAATAATATAATATTATTACTTAAGGCAGAGTCATTGCAAACTTTGGTATATGAGATGCCCTGGTATTTACATAAAAATAAAGGATTTCGATTGACAATATTAGTGCTGCAAATGAATATGCAACGCACAATTGAAATATCAGCCGGAAAATTCTTTGTATTATCGCATGCAACATTTGTTGGCGTAAGTATAATTATTTAAAATATTCAAATATTTAATATTTTTGTTTTAGTTAATGCAATCTGCTTTCACATACTTTACATTCTTGAAGAAAGTCACTTTGTAATCAAACTTTATCACTGAGCTACTTATATATAACTAATAGTGAGGAGCAGTATTTTACAGTAATCCCAGTACAGCTTAGGCCATGGAATGTGGGGAATGTAAGCGCTAGAAAAAATTCTAAAATAGGAAAAGGCATAAGTGCAACAAAGCAAACAACCTTCTTGTGTATATTAAGTTGTATTGGGATTACTATAGTTTTGAACTCATTTGTTTGACTACATAAGATAGAAATATTAAAAATACACAAACATTTACTGATAATATAAAACTTTTAAAGAATACAAGTTATACATTTTACGCACTTGAAAATAATTATAATATGTATTTACTAATTATAAAGTTTCAAATCTTTGAGATGTTTTATTTTTGTTTTTTTTAGCATTTTTTATAATAGTTAATGTATTAAAATATTAAAAAATTTATTTAAAAGTCAAACTGTTATAGTATTTTTGTTCAGTACGTTCAGTATTGTTTGACATTTCATAATGGAAAGATTTAGCCTGGCACAGCGTGTTCAAACAACGATGATAATAATAATAATAGTCTTTAATTAGCCAATATAGCTACTTTGCATACATAATGGATATAGAATAAAAAATATATTGTTAAAAATAGAAACATTAAGTAAATACAAATAACATATTAAAAATAAAATATACAAATATATACATACATAAAAGTCAAGTACACAATACATGTAAATAAAATATTATAAATAATTAAATATATAAATATACTATCACGGATTGGATTTTAATTCCCGAATATGTTGCAGGTATGATTTTTTAAAAGTAAAAATGTTTTTTGATTGTTTGATTTTTAATGGTAAGTTATTGAATAACTTAACGCCATCAATCAAAATTGATTTTTGTTTGGTTTTTTCTTTTTTGCATTTGTGCAATCTATAATGATCATTCTTCCTTGTTGCATATCGATGAAATTTGTCGTTTTTTTCTAATGTAAAATAAGCTGGCGCGTCACCTTTTTTAATTTTAAATATAAATATTAATGTATAGAAAACAATTAATTCAACAATAGATAACCACTCCAACACATCTAACATAAGTTTTGTTGGCGTGTATCGATTTCATTTTAGAATGATTCTCATTGCTTTATTTTGCAACGTTTGTAATTTCTTTTTTTGGTTAAGATTTAATGAAAATAAAATTATAAAACAATATTGATATATTGGCCGTATTGTAGTATTGTAAACAGTTATTTTGCTTGCAACGGAAATAAACTGAGAAATTCGTCGTAGTAATCCAATTCATTTGTTAATTTTTTTAAGAATAACATCAAAGTATGATGAAAATGTTAATCTGTTATCTATTTGAATGCCAAGATATTTTATTTCATAGACCCATTGGATATCTATATTATTGATATTAATATTTTGTTCACAACTTACATGCTTTTTGATCGAAATAATCATTGCTTTTGTCTTGTTTGTGTTTAAAAATAACTGATTATAGTTCAGCCAAGGTAAAACATTGTTGAAAGCTTCGTTAATATTAGATATTATATTATTTACATTAGGACCACTTAAATATACTAAAGTGTCATCTGCAAACAGTTTTATTTGACAGTTATGAAAGTACTTACTAATGTCGTTCACATAAATAATAAATAATAGGGGCTGTAGTACACTGCCTTGTGGAACACCGTGTTTATTTTCTAACTTATTAGAAGTACTGTCATTAAACTTTGTAGTTTGATGTCTATCATTTTACACCGTAAGATTTTAGTTTATTTAATAAAAGTTCTCTATTTATAGTTTCAAACGCACGCTTAAAATCAATAAAAACCAAAACAACATAATGCCCCTCATCAAGTGCATGTAACCAATCATTGATGACAAGTTGAAGAGCGGTTTCACAGCTGTGCTTTCGTCGAAATCCCGATTGTCTTATAAATAAGATATTA
Organism: Tachinus rufipes; assembly: GCA_963932245.1. Classification (NCBI taxonomy): domain Eukaryota; kingdom Metazoa; phylum Arthropoda; class Insecta; order Coleoptera; family Staphylinidae; genus Tachinus; species Tachinus rufipes. Next base: position 88,214,358 of record OZ010743.1, read on the forward strand.
TTTGTTTCAATGTATTCAATAAGTTGATTATACACTGATACTTCCAATAATTTATCAATTACTGGCAACATATTAATGGCTCTATATTTATCCGGTTTAGTTGTACCTTTTACTTTTTGTATTGGAACTATAGTATTATGTTTTAGTTTTGCAGGAACTATGCTTGTTTTTATCCTATTATATGAAACAATCTTTTGATAAGTTTTATATTTATTAAATTTGCAGAAGATTTATTTTTTAAACTAAATACAATATTTTTTAACTCAGCAATATTTATTGTTTCAAATTTACTAAATTTACTATTTACTTCACTCGGTAGCATAACTCCCACATGATCTGATTTGTGTTCTAGTATAAGGCTATTTATACTGTTAACAAAGTACTGATGCAGTCCAATAATATTACACGACACAGTGTATTGGTTTAGTAGAACAAATAATTCTAATTTAAAAATGTCTAAACTCACCTTTCGAAAAACATCGCTTACTAATCAGTTGAGGTAACGTTTATTGCTTCAACACCTCCCATTGTGACAGCGGCTGGCTGATCGTTTTAGCTCCATTATCAGGATAAGCTAATAGTGTTTTGGTCTTTGAGGACTCTTGGTTAAGATGTCGGCGATCATCTCGTTTGTGGAGACGTAGTTAAACATGACTGGTGTCTGGGAGAAACTTTAAACAACCAAGCGTGCTTTATTTTTTTTTACCGTTCCGTCAGCATTGAAAGTTTCACGTAAGATCATTTGGCATCCGATTAACAGCTTATTTGTTGGTTTGTTTACAATTTTAGGTATTATGGGGGAGAATTGATTTTATCTCGTTTACCATTGCCTCGATTCATTATGTTGCTTCTGGATCGTCTCCAGAAGCAACATAATCGCACTTTTGATTGGGATTTTGGCTAAATAGCAGAATTCACTCTTCACACAGTTTGATTCATCTTTATGTTGAAAAATTTTCTGGGTGGGCCTCTGTTTTTTTGTTGTAGCCTTGGTCTGCCGGGTCCTTTTCTAAATTTGAGTTGCCCTTTATTCTCATTTTTGACCGCCGGTTTTACTGGTTTTCAATTTCCACTTCATTTACTTAATGTTCATCGACGTGTTCTTGGTTTTTAACGTTATATTTGATGATGATTTCTATCAATGTTGACTCGTCATTGGTTTTCCAAGTAATTCTGTCTTTATTTTTCAAAAATTTTACGTTGCGAGAAACTTCCAATTTTTTTTTTCACTACGAGCCAGATTTAAAAGCCTTTTTGATTTTCGGCAATTTGTTTACGTTTTTCCGCACCATAATTCGAATGACTTTTCATTTAAACTAATTAATAGGCAGCAAATTTTAATGTCGCAAGCTGTGTTTGCCGCCTTTGCTCAGAAGGATTGAGGAAGTTTGGATTGCATTAAAAAACACCTTGCTGGTTCCAGGAGTGTCCTGTTGGTTTGTTTGAAGATGCCATTTTGTTTTGTTGTGTAAGCGATTGTCAATCTTCTTCTAATACCTTTTATCTTTAGGTACTCGTTGAATGACTTGTTTACATACTTTGAACTGTTATCTGATTAAAGATGTTTTACTCGTTTTCCAGTTTGATTCTCGACACTATTCACGTGTTTTATAAATTTTGAAAGTAGTACTTGGTCCTTTGACCGCAAAAATTTCACTTTTCTCTAACCTGCAGCGTCATTGGTGAAGGTTACAAAGTATTTCATTTTTTCTTGAGATTTTGTTTTTATTAGGCCGCAAATGTTGATGTTTGGGGGCTTTCTGAAAACTGGAACGCGTTATTTTTGCTCTCACACACACATCGCATTCAAAATCTTTGAATTTTACTTCCGCTACATGCAGATTCTTGCTTGTTAAGGCGTTCTGTAAGCTGCGCAAGTTTAATTTACTTATTATTTGGTGATATTTGCGAAAACTATGATTCAATTTTGCTAAGCATGCTACGTCATTTGAAATGTTGTTGCTTTTAGATATACAATTCGCCTACGCGCTTTGCAGTAAGTACAATTTAATTTTGGTTGTTTCAAGTTATTGTCTCAGCGCGCGTAAATAGCACTTTGTGATCTTTATCGGTTATTTTACTTTCGGACATTAGCTTTGTTTGGAGCGCAGGCGCGTATAGTACGTTTTTCAATGTCACGTATGCTATACTTCCGTCGTTCTCAGTCCCAAAATCTACCTTTGCCGATTGCCGATATGTTTGTTGTTTCTTCGTTAGCTAAACTTAAAGCTTTCTGATTTGATTCTTGTCAATAGTTTTGAAACGTTTGATGTTTTTGCACAAGTGTGACGTGGCACCACTGTCAAGACACTACCGTTTGTAAATATTTTTATGTACATTAAAACATGCGTTTGTTGTCTCATTTCTTGCTTTGTTTGGGCAATTTTTAAACATGTGGCCTACTTGTCTGCATTTGTAGCACTTGTACTTAAATTCTTTTGTTGGTACAGCTTGCTTGGGTTTCTCACTTTCTTTTTGGTATTGCTTCTTGGGTCCCTTGGCCCACATGGCACCTTGCGCCGTGCGGCTTTGTTCCTCTTTTCTTGCATTGCTTTTTTTCATTATTTTTTCCCGTACTTCTGGAGTTGGCAACTCGTTGCGCGATTTGATTGCGCACCTTAAGTGTAAAAACAAAATGGATAATAAGTTGTTGCTTATTTCCACGTTCATGCTATCTAGCTTATATACGGTCTACCAAAAAATTGGTCTAAGTGCTCGCGTATATCATCATTTTTTCAAATTTTCCTTGACGTTTCACACCTTTTCACTTGTTTGAGTTTGTTTTGGCTTATCAATAGTATGATATTTGACTTAGCTTTTCTATTATTTTTGATAGATTTGACGATGGCTGCTGTTTTTGCGTTTTCTGCTTGTAGCTCCTGTTTAACAATTTTTCTGTTTGCATAACCAATAGCGTCGATTTTAACAAGCAGTGCTTCAACTTGTACTTGCCAGGTGTCACAATTATCTTTATTCAGCGGCTCGATTCAAAAATAGGTAGTCATTTTCAAAAGTTTTATTCACTACACAACTGTAGTGTTCGTTTCCTTTCTAGGACACAATATTTGCACATTGTTTAGATTTCACAATTTTGCTTTCACTTGTGTTTTTCATTAACTTATTTAATCCGTCTACTTACAGCCGTTTTTTTGAGCCCACAACCTGTTCAAACAACGATGATGCAGTCCAATAATATTACACAACACATTGTATTGGTTTTAAACGTATACTGCAGGTTAAACAGTGATATAAGCGTAATGCTAATAATTAGAACAAATAATATTTTAATTCTAAATGTCTAAACGGACTTTTCTTAAAACATTGTCTACTAATCAGTTGACGTAACGTTTATTTAACACAGCGTTAACAAATTATTCAGCTGTATTACATAAATCAGCGCTCTGCAAAGAGTTTGTTTTGTGCTCTTACTGCAACTTATGGTTCATAATCGGTCTACCAAACGTACAGTTTGCTGTACTATCAAAAAATTTAAAATTTAATTTTTATTATTGGATAACACGCAACCAAATAGACCACTCCAGCACGTAGTGACTGTAACGAATTGATTCGGCGCCGTTCTAGTAATGACCTTGGTATAAAACTCGTCTAAGAATTGAACCGGCCGACTTTTCAAATTGTCACAGTTTTAGTCTTTAAGGTTTTAAAAAGCTTAAAGAAAAACCATTGTTGTTGACCAACATTTTGTTCAGAAATAAGGCCCATTTTTGGCTTAAAGCCTACAATAACAGGCAAAATTTCTACTAAATAGCAACCAGAAAAGGTTTAAAAGCTGCAATTACATTCAAACATGTGGTTTATGAGAAAATAAGTGAAATCTGCAGTTCATATTTCTTTAAAAATAAGGCCGACCAGAAAGCAACTTTAAAAAAAGCGCTAAAACAACAGGTTTTATTGCACAAAAAACAATTCAGTAGACAGTTAGTAGTAGTAATTATATTTATTACATATTATATACAGACAAATGATTATACATATATTGGTTGAATATAAAAAGGTCTATTGACCAAAATTTTTCTGCCCTGGTGGACAGTTAATTTCACGCTTTGAACCGGTGCCTAGATCATGTGATATCACACTTCTAGACTTTTTTCTTTAAGACTACGTAAATTCTAAAGTTTACATAAATAAGCCGGCTACGATTGAGAAATTGGAAGCCAACATTACTTGCGTCATTTGCCAAATACCACTTAAGATGCTCAAAGGCGTCATCAAAAATTGAAACGTCAGAATGGACTATTTAGCTAGTCAGTTACCAGGCCAACGTTTAAAAAAAATTACTTTTAAAAAAATAATGTTAAAAATGACTTTTTTGTAGATAATAAAAATTACCCAGTTTTTTTTTTCTGAGAGTGTGTTAATGTTGTTGCATGTTTTTAAACTATTTTACAAATGTCTGCAGATATTCAAACATATACCCAGATAGGAATGTAAAAGAAAACACATTATTATTGAGGTTGTTGAAGTACTTGACAACTGTAGCATGCTCACTACGCTATTAAAATTGAGGTTGTACTATAAAACATTGTTATTTACACACTGGCGTGTTATGCCTTAGAGTTGTGTGTTAACACCGTAATTAGCATTGCTGTCTTGCACGTAACATACGCTAAGAGCATGTTCTGCACTGGCATTTGAAGCTTTAAGGTATACACACAGACAAAAGTATTTTGAAAGTTGTAATCATTTACTGTAAGTTGAGGACTTATAAATACTTTAACATTATGGTATCACATGTATTAGCTTTATAATAAAAAAATTGTCATTAAGGTAAGACAATGCGGCGCAAACTAAAAAGAAAAGCCAAAAAGAAGTTAACAAAAATAAAGTCTGCAAGCAGCATTTGTTGTTAGAGTAAAAATATGCTTTAACTAATTAGTATACAATGTGAATATATGATGTGGTCGTTGCATCATTTATAAAAAAAAAATATTTATCTACACTGGAGGAACAAACTTCTGATTTTCAACGTATTAACAAAGTATTTTTTTAATTCCATGTTGGTTTAAGTATTTAAACAGAGTTTAACAAAATTAAACGGTTTTCTACCTACTAAGTTTTCCAAATTTGACTTACAATGACTTGTGATCGACTACCACGTCTGCCAATTTTACGGAATCTTAAACTCTTATGCATTCTGATAGTTCGTCTTCTTTCAAATGTTGTAATTTAGGAAACATTTTTACGTATTTGCATTTTTTAAGGTACTATTAGTTGGATTAAACAAGAAAAGGCTGCAAACAAAAACGATAAAAGTAGACAAAATAAATAAACTTTTAAATAATATAAAAGAGATAAATAGAAATAATTTCTTTTAGAATAGACACATAGTTTTTTTTTTAATTTAATCAAATGTACATCAACATATACAAACTATTTCCAATAAATGAGTTCTGCACCAGTTTCTTCATTTTTTGTTTGAAACGCAGAATATATTATATTGGTACGATTGTTCTAAAGTCTACATTGTATCTCTAATAAAGTGTTTATTTTCTTGAATAATTAATAGAGCAGAGAATATAAGTTCATATATATATATATACTGCAAACCATATCTTTTATTTTAGTGAATGTACTTTATTATATTTATTTTATATTGTCTTTTACAGATTTTAAAAATGATTTACTCTTCAAACATAAAGAACATAAACTAAATTTAGTAACATTTGTCTATAACTAATATGTAGCATTTGTTTTCAATAACTCAACAACTTCAATTTAATACTAATATTCAATACATATATATTGCAACATCCTGTAGATAGTAGTAATATAAGAATTATTTGACATTTGCAACATGAATCTTGACGCCGGCGTATATTTATGTACCTGTTAATTCGCAATGTTGATATCAATGATATATTGATTAGTTATATGCCCCTAGTAACAACCAGTTCCCGGGCAAGTACTCGCACTCTGTCATAAGTGTCCAATTCCGGTGAGTGATTTTTTTATTTTGTAAAGTTAATAAGTAAAAATGTACGGTTTCAACTAAAATAATAAGTTAGGAATGTGTTTTATTATTTAAAGTATTATTTAAACACTTTATTATTCTTTTTATCTTAGCAGGCAGTAAATCTAGCTAATAAATCATACAATTTAATTAAAAAAACTAGCAAATGATTGAGTTATTTGCTCTAACATGGCTCAAATGTTAAAAATCTTGCGTTCTAGTCGATTTGTTCATCGCTGCAGCCGCTTTATGCAATAATTTCAGTTCATACTTAAAATAACCTTACGCTTACTTATATCAAGCTGGATAAGATAAATGTTTGCGCTAATTTTATAAAAAAGTTGCACTCAGTAATCATCTTTTATAATAATGTGTAGTTGTTCTGTGAAATAATTTTAAAAAAGTGTTTAAACTTTTAATCCGGGTTTATACTTTCAAATGCCGGATTTGCAGTTTTAAAGCCTGGATTAACAGTTTGTCAGCAAAATTTAAGACGGTCAAATTTTTAGTTTTGAAGAAACTTGCATCTTTAACAAGTAGGCAAAATTTAATAATTATTGGAAGGATTTCTAATTTTAAATACCGGATTTACACTTAAAACCTGGATTTACATCCAAACTTGTTGAAACACATTTAAAGCAAATTTTTTTGTTGTAAAAGCCAGATAAATACTTTCAAATTTAAAGACACACGTTAATAGACAAATTTTCAGTTGTAAATGACAAATTTATACTTTTGAAAAGCCAGAATACAATTTGTTAATAAAATTTAACACGTCAATAACCGGATTTTAAGTTTTAAAGACTAAATTTACACTTCTAAAATTTGGATTTACATCCAAACTTGTTGATAATAATTTTTTTGTTTTAAGATAGATTTATACTAAGTATAAACCTATCTTTCTAAAGCCGAATTTACAGTTTTAAAAACTGAAATAATATATTGTCAGCAAAACTTAAAACATTAATGGCCGGATTTTAAGTTAAAAACGCATTTTACAAAACTATACTCACAGTTTGACAGCAAAATTTTTTTGTTAGCCTGATTTTAAGTTTTAAAGACGGAACAAACTATTAAAATGTTAGTGTACATCATAACCGGATTTTTACTTTTCAAAACTGGATTAACAGTTTGTCAGTAAAATTTAACAATGGCTAGATTTTGAAGTTATTGTACTTTAAAAACCGGATTTACAGTTTTAAAGTCACAAATTATAATTAGAAAACCGGTCAGCAAAATTTAATAGTTAGATTGAATTAATATTTTGTCAACAAATTTAAACAAGTTAATGGCTAGATTTGAGCTTTTAAAACGCCGGATTCACAGTTTTAGAAGTTTATAATTGGAAAGATAAATTAATGATTTGTCAGCAAAATTTAAAAATTAGCCGAATTTTTAGTTTTAAATTTTAAAATTTGAATTTTAAAATTTTGATTTTAATTTTGACGCATCATTGACAGTTTAGTAACTACACTTACACTACACGTTGAGGGCTTCATTTTTAGTTTAAATGAAGCAAAAACTAACTTATTAGGTTTTTTTTAATTTTAAGACTAAATTTGCACTTTTAAAAACCAAATTTACAATTTTAAAAACTAAATTTAAAATTGAGCAACTGATTTACAAGCTTGTTAACTAATTTTAAAAATTAGTGGCCGTTTTTCTGGTTTTATAAACCGGTAGGTTAGTTTTTTTAAATGTAACTTTTAGTGACCGGATTTTCAAAGCTTTATGTACACTTTTAAAAGCAATATTTATAGTTTTAAAAACCGGATTTGTAGTTTAGAAGCCAAATCAATAATTAGGTAGAAAAAATTTGTTGAAACACATTTCTCACTAGATTAAGTTTCAATACTTGGATTTGAAAATTTAAGGGAAAATTGACAGTTTGACAAACACATCTAACACGTTGCTAGCCAGATTTCTAGTTTTCAAAGATAAATTTATATTTTTGGAAAACCGGATTAATATTTTTATAGCAAAACTTAATACGTTTGTACGGATATACACAAAAACCAAATTTACAATTTCAGAAGCCAATTTGTTATTAGAAAGCCAAATGAACAGTTTGTTAAAAAAATAACACGTTATCCGGATTGCTGACAAAAACTTCATTTGGCTTAATGTTAGTTTGCACTTTTTTTAAATAATTTTAAAGTTACAGTTGTTTTTATTCAGAACTGTAAGATATTCTACCTCACTTTTACTAACAATGAGTTCGTCAACCACAAAAAGTGCAATAATCATGCTTCTGTCTTTATTTTTAAATCTTTTTTAACAAAAGTCTTGTCATTCCAATTTTTTGAAGCTTGTTTTAGACCATAAAAACTTTTTCTTAGTTTGCACACTCGCTTTAAGCTACCATGAAAGCCTTCAGAGTGATACATATAAATTTCTTTTTTGAAATCTTTATACAACAAAGTAGTTCTGACAGCAAACGTTGTCAACTTGCAACATTTTGATACTGCAATGCTAATTATCAATCAAATTGACGCATGACGTGTCACAAGGCTATAAGTGTTGGTATGGTCAATATCTTAAAAGATTATTTTGTTTTTTACGCAACACCCAACGACAGGTTAATAGTGTTGCGTGTTTTAGAATTTTGACAAGGCTGTTTTTATTTTGGTAAACGATTTGAATTTGTCTGTTATAGCTGCATATCATCCTTTATTTTTTGGTGTTTTGAAAACAAGGATATTTTTCTCTTTTTCTATCATGGTTTGATTTTTTTTAGATTTAGCTTCTTCGGAGTTATGACTTCTAGTTTAACTGCTAATTCTTGTTTTTCTTTCGGTTTTCTAAGTGCAAGAGATGATTGCGCAAATACTCCACTAAATTTCTTCTTTTTATCCAGTGTATTGCAAGCTTTAGATTTATCTACAACCTAAATGAATCTGAATTGATTGACGTTTATATTTTGGTTGAACTATATTGTCCAAACATATGACATTGCACTAATTTACCTGATTAAGTTTTGCTGTATCCTTGATTGAGTTGGTTTCTGTTTAATTTAATGTAAACACTGAATAATACATAGCTTCTGCTTATTCATTTTCTTTTAAACTTTGCGCATGTATAATGGTATGTGCTAACTCCACAACTGTTTGCATTTTAATCTTTCCAATTTGTTAAAGAATATATTCATTTTACTTTTTAGTTTTTCTAGCAGATATTGTGTTTTGACAATTCTCAAATTTTATGAGCTACGCTATTCTTGACACTATTTTTAAGAAGATGTTAAGTTTTGCTACAACTTTAAGAAATAGACGGTACAAACATGTAAAAAATTATCTTTAGAAAGTAAGAAGTGCTTGGTTTCTTTTAGAGACGTAAAAACTTTTAATTGTTGCGATCAGAGTTTTAATGTTGCTTGTCATACTTTCACATACATAGTCTTCCCAATTATCTGTACATTCAATGCCATTTTTGTCAAAGATACTTTTAACATACTTGACATTTTGATGTGCAAGTCTTTCATGCCAAGTTTTAGTCGACAATAGACATATTTTAGACTTGACTTGACAAAACATTATTTTAAACAATTTTCCGTTTTGCTTGACCATGGCAACTACTTTTTTTATCAAGTATCTTGAATTTTATTAAGCTTACTTCCATTCTTGATTATAACAGTTGAGCTTTTTGAGTTCAACACAGTTGAACAGCTATTCCTTCCAAAACGTCATACGTGATGTAGCTGCATAGTCCTAGTACCAAAAGTCTTCATCATTGTGCTCTCAACGGTCAATGTCCAATGTTGATAATCTAATAGTGATGAAAGATTTTTTTGATGTTTTTTTGATTTGGTTTTTTAATAACATTACAATTTGAGTTGGTTTTGGAAAAGTCTTTATCAAAATAACTATTTTGATTGCAAATCTTTATTTATTTTTTTTTTTTTATTTGAAAAATGTGATATTTAAAAATTACTTAATACAATTAAAAAAACTCTTAAAAGTTTTAGTCCTACATCACTGTCAATAAATATTTGTTATTAATTAATTTTGTATTGGCAATGATTCAAATAACTCGTTGTTGAATAAAGTTTAGAAGATTTCCATACTTGGAAACAATTTTCAATATAAGAACAACTATAAGTTTTATATATATATATGCAAAAGTTGAACAAAGTAAACATCTTTTTACATCTATTAAGAAATCCTAGTTTTCTATACTTTTGAAACTATGTCAACAATATGGTCGTTCTAGAACAGATTATACAAAATTGACAAAAGACAAATTGAAGAAGATTTATATATGGATTCGTTGTTTAGTTTATTAGATTTTGATTTTGAAACAGTTAAAAGTTAAGTTTATTTAGAGTTAAAATTAACCATGTTGAAAGTCTTTGTTTATAGATGTTACAAATTCTAACCTAGAAGGTTCAAGACGCTTTGTCATATTTGTCAATATGGAAAAGTATGCAAAACTATATATAAGACTTTTAGTTATTTGAAGAAGTTTATTTATGTAAATTACAAATAAAAATAGCAAAAAAGCAGAACCTTGAGAAACACCAGCACTTATAATTTTGGGGTCAAAGTTAAAAGCATTTATTGTCAAGAAAATGATTGATAAGATTTGCAGATTTATGATCAAGACCTATACAATAGAGCTTCTTGATAAGATTAGGGTGTCACACCCTATCAAAAGCTTTAAAAATGTCTAGAGCTACTGCTAGATCTTTATTATGTTTGTCTAAAGTAGAATTCTGTTTGTGACTAACAAAAGTCAGAAGATCTGTTCTCGAACGTTTTGATCGAAATCCATATTGAGTATGTGAGATGAAGTTATTTTGTTCTAAGAACTTGTCAATGTGGAAATTAATATATTTTTTAAAAAAATTTTACAGTTTGGACAATAGTGCAATTGGTCTATAATTTGAAGAATCAGCTGTCTTTTTATTTAAGTATATTTGCAAATGTTTTAAGAACAATAGATGAACTTTCATCTATACCTGATGCCTTTCTTGTTTTTAATTTAAGAAGATATTTTAGACAACCCGTTGACATAAATGAGTTGGCTTCATTATTTTACTACTAGCCGGCATTGTAAGTAGAGCAATAGGAGGATTTATAATAGTAGAGTTAGATGCAAATTGGTTTGAAAAAAGATTTGCTTTTTCTTTTGGATTAGTAACTAGATTGTTTTGATCATTTTGAAAAAAAGGTATTGAAGATTTTGTACTACCTTACAATAAATTAATTATTTTAAAGAAATTTTTGTTGTTTGCAGTAAGCTTTGTTTTTATACATTCATTGTCACAATGTTTACGAGGTTTTTTATAAACTTGCTTATTCTGTTCAAAACAATTATTGACTTGTTTTCTAAATGTTTTTTGATAACATTCTGAATAGTTTTTGTGAGATTTTCTGCTGCAATATGTAGATTCTTAGAAAATAAACAATAAGTATCAAAACGGAAATTATTAAAAAAAATCTTTTATTTTTACTATGTTTATCTTAGAATCATGATAACAATCAAAGTTTTGAGTTAATGATCAGAATTTCTTAAAGCAGCAGAAGTTGTTGTAATCTTTGGAATAGTTGAAAGATACAAATCTAATAATCTTGGTTCATTAAGAAGGAAAATGTGTAGATTGCTGAATAAGTTGGGTAAGATTATGAAAAGCAGCAAAATTTATAGTTTGTTGTACGGATAGTGTTGGAGAAGAAGCGTGACTTAACTATTTAATATTATGTACATTAAAATTTTTTTACAAAATTATTTTGGCGTTTCTATGTTTACCTTAAAGAAGCTTGTCAAAACTTTCAGAAAGGTCATTAAAAACAGTTTGGAGTTGCCTTATTTGGAGAACGGTATATGCCTATTACGGAAATAGTCTTATCTGAAATATTTAGTTTAAGAAATACGCTATTACACCAATGCCTTGAATTTTGTACACCGTCAGTCTAGAATATGTTTGTGGTTTATGGATGTTGGTCAGCAAATAAATGTATAAGATAATAATTGAAATCTGCTAGTAGATTCATTAATCTAGACTAATGCGATCTGGGTCTTTAGTATTTACTTTGATTTCAGTCAAAAAGATGATATGGCGTTTTCTATGTTCAAAATGCTAATAACATGAATTTAAATTTTTTTTAGTTTACAAATATTAAAAAAAATTATTTGTAAACTAAACTAAGTCAGCGTTTTAATAACTTGGTTAATGAAACAGACAAGACCTTGTTCGGTCAATTTTTTTCTTCTTCTTCTTCTTCTTCTTCTTCTTCTTCTTCTTCTTCTTCTTCTTCTTCTTCTTCTTCTTCTTCTTCTTCTTCTTCTTCTTCTTCTTCTTCTTCTTCTTCTTCTTCTTCTTCTTCTTCTTCTTCTTCTTCTTCTTCTTCTTCTTCTTCTTCTTCTTCTTCTTCTTCTTCTTCTTCTTCTTCTTCTTCTTCTTCTTCTTCTTCTTCTTCTTCTTCTTCTTCTTCTTCTTCTTCTTCTTCTTCTTCTTCTTCTTCTTCTTCTTCTTCTTCTTCTTCTTCTTCTTCTTCTTCTTCTTCTTCTTCTTCTTCTTCTTCTTCTTCTTCTTCTTCTTCTTCTTCTTACGGTTTATACCTACCGCCAGGTCGGGGTTAGTAGTTACTTTAGTCTTTTCTGAATGTATTGGTAAAAAAATTATTTAGTTTTCAAATTAATGCAGAAATAGGAGTGACGCCTATGTTTGCTGCATAGAATTATTTAAAAAAAAATACTTACTATTTTTACAAAACTTTTTGTCTTTTCATTTGACATTTAAATCAAGCAACTGACAAAGTTTCTTAAAAACTTTGAAAATTATGCTTTGCTGCCTGTGGTTTTTTTGTTTGTTTTAAAATAAACGCGGTATGGGTTGAATCGATCTTGTCGAGTCTGTCTTCTTTCAATCGTAGGCGTTTGATAAGTTTGAAAAACTCTTAGTAGCAACAATATTATCCCAGGCAGTACGAAAATAGTACAGCTTAAGAGGTAATAATTCCAAGATTCTGGACTGGATACAAGCTCTTCTTGATGCTATTGTCTTTAGCTTAAAGATCTTTGGCAAGTTGTAGCAGCTGCGTTAAATTCTCCACAGCTGTGTTGTATTTGAAGCTGAAAAATTGTTTTTGCAAATCTTTGACATTGAGTTTTAACTTATTTTCATACAAAAGACAAGTTTTTTGACTTGTAGAATTATAGTTTGCAATTTTAGGCACTATTTTGCCGTTAACATACAGCATTATCAACTTTAACGTTAGATTAACTTTAAAACTCCAAAAAACATAATTCACATTATTTTGCGCATATTCCAACAAAACTTCATGGTAGTACAATTTAAGGTTTGACTTTACTGTATTTACAAAAATAAAAATGGTTTTGAAGTAATAAATTTCTGAATAAATAACTTATCTGACTAGCATCAAGTTTGTTGACATTGGCAACCAATCTAAGGCAAACTTGTTTGTTGTGCTAGCTAATGATGACTAGCTGATAATTGAGCGGCTACCGATGACTCACAATGACAAGATTGCATTGACTGACTTTTCAATGTTCTGGGCTCATAACCTGATGATAATTTGCACGCACTGGATGAAAATATTCATAGGGTAAAAAATAACCTTTACACAAGTCTTTTATTATTATATTTACTACTGTAGCGCATTTTTTTGTTTGTTTTGTTTTTTATAATATATAAAGCCACAAAAAATACAATAAATAAAACAATGTGTAAACACAAACAAAATATTCTAACCTCAAAACATTATTATATTTTAACTATTATGATGACAAGTAAAACTAAATATAATATCGTTTTTTGTAGAATTTTTGGTGTCTTTTTAATAGAGCAAACTTATGACATCAAGTCAACTTTGCGTAAAATTACAGTTTAGTAAATACAAAAAAAGATAGTAACCTATTTGTTTGAATTAATATGTCAAATAAAAGTTGGTTAGTTTTTAATTGTAATATTTATAACTGTAACAGAATAGCAACTAAATAAGCAAACAAACCACTGTAGCTACTGCTAGAGCAATTTAATAGTAAATGTCCGCTTAATCGTCATCATTAAGCATTTATTACATTGCGCTAGCTGAAGCCACAGTCGTTCGTTTGATTATTTATCATCAATTGTGTCTTTTGCTATTATGCGATGCCGTGGTTATACATGGCATATTGACGAGGTTTGTAGAACCAAAACAGTTGTCTGTGCTTGACCCTTGTCTGCTATGATTATTAGACTGAGTTTGAATAAATTATTAATTCATTTCAGAACAACATTTGTTAATCTAATTGTTTAATCAAGTTAAAAACATTAAATTGGTAAAGAATGTATTTTCAGTAAAATTTTAATTTATTTTACAATTTTGTAAGCAGCAAACTGAAAGATATATTTTTATTTTTAAGTCTAATCAACTTCTTTTAAAGAAACATTAAATTTGATTTATAATTGAAACATGTTTTTATATCTCGCTCGATATGATAATTTACATTTGTTATCTCCAACGAGGTAGAGTAGGGTAGAAGGGGCATTAAGATGCGCGAACCCGACACACATGAACGCTGTCATTTTAGCTCATAAAGACTCGTTTGGGTACATTTGGTAGCACGACATCTATCATTGCATTTAATTTAAAAATAAAGAAACGCTATATTAGAATTAAAACTTTAAAAGTGATTGATTGATATAAGTTTATGGAATTTTTGTCTAGTTTATATCCGCTATTTTTTAGTAAAATATAATTTACGTTTACATAAGTTAACAATTATAATTTTGCAATATAAATCATAGTATTTTTATCTAAAAAAAACACATTTGCCAGTGTTCCTGCTTTATTATAGTTTTTCAATTTAAGAAACTATCTATAATAATTTATTGTAGATTACTTAAACAACACAGGTATATTTTATTAATTACACAGTAATCGCATTACACATAATTACAGATAATATTCTACTAATTGGATTACTCGAAAATTTCAGAGATTTACGCCCTTAATTATTTTATAATCTCTTTGAAATGTACCTGCATAGTTATTTTCTACTATAATAATTATCATTTATCTCTAGTTAGTCTATGAGTAATATACGTAAACGTTTCGTAAATAAAAATTTTACTTAAATATGCCGCCCTTTTATTTTTATAGTTAGGTAACCCTCTTAAATTACATGCAAAGATAAAAGTCGTACCTGTGTACCGAGTATTGTTAGTTGCCTAATTCGTGATACCAAATGTAAACAAACGAGTTTTTATGAACTAAAATGGCAGTAACCAAACGCGGATCGAGGATTGGTTATCTCTAACTCTTTAGCTACGCCACTGGTAATTTGTAACATTTAACATCAACTAAACCACACAACTAAACTTACTGTAATATGATCAATTAGTTGCCTATATTTAAACCAGGTTTAATAGAATGTGTTAGTCTAGTTGCATACATCATTAATCACCAAACAAGTGAAACACGTTGTAAACAAAAACTTAACCAAACTTTTGTATGTGAATATAATACCGCGTGTGCAAGGTATTTTTTTAAATTATAATAAACAAACTACAGATTTTCAAAACTTAATACTTATTCTATTTAAACCTTTTTACTGTAATAATATTTTTTGTTGATGATTTGTTTTGAAACTTTCAATTACCTAATACTCAATAAGTTTTTTTTTTTTGGAAATAATGTCAATCAATTACAAAATTAATCTTCAGTTGAACTGTTGAAGGGTTTCATGTATAGTATAATTTTTATTTGTTTTTTAATCAGAAATTACATTTTTTACTGCTACTATGAAGGTGTTGTTTGTGAAACTTTTATTAGTTATAAATGCTATTGTGTGTGTTTCATTTCTCATAAGTAAACATAGTTGTGCAAAAAGTGTAGCATCTTATTGGTCATTTACTTGTATTAATATAATAGCAAAGTTTGTACTCATTTGAAACGACTATCTATCATCTGTGCTTATCGCATAATATAAAATTTTACATTAATAGCCAGGATACGTTTCAAATAACAATATATAATCAACTATTCTTTCAATCAGACTTTGAGATAGGACTTCAAGTGCTTAACATGCGTATTTGGATTAACGATCTCTGTAGCAATTAAATTATAATTTTATTGAAACTGAACTTGATTGAAGAATAAAGAGTTTAATACATTGCTTTATTGATACCAAACAAGTTGTAATGCAATATCAAAGAATTATTGATACGATTCTATGCACTGCGCAAACTTGTCATGTCAGATCTTTATTAATGTTAATATGAAATGCTCAATGTTTCCATGTGCTTTATGTAATCTGTGATAAAATGTAATTTTTAGAATGTGTAATTCACAGTTAAAGTACAGTATTCTAGTTACATGTAATGTATTATTCACTCGGATACTTCCACAAACTTCATACTTATGAACTATGTTGATTAATATATTATTATGACGGCTTTATCTAATAATTCAAAGTATTTTTTGTGAAATCATTAAAAAATGTATAAAAAAGTTTTATTTATATTTCTAGTTTATGGTTTTTAGATAAAGCTTTTGTCGACTGTTGAGGAATTTACCTTTTTAAAGTTATTTTGTGTGGTGGTCTGTAATCACATTCCATATTATTCCATAACTATACTATATATATAAGTAGTATATAAGTATAAGTATAATATATGTTTCTACTTTTACTATAATTGCTAGAATGTAAGCAAGATATAAATTGTTAGCTAACAATATGAACTGTCATTTTAACAAATCTTGCTTGCCAACAAAATGACCTGTCATTTTAACAAATCTTGATTACTAATATGAACTGTCACTTTAGCAAAATTAATTATTATATATATTATTATTATTTTATCTAGATATTTGCCACGCCTCCTAATGTGATGACCGTTTATATTGTTAGCAAACAAGATTTGTTAACATGACAGTTCATATTGTTAGCTAGGAAGATTTGTTAAAATGACAGCTTATATTGTTAGCTAACAATACATATCTTGCTTACATGCTAGCAATATGCATAGAGAATAGCCCCGATTGTGTCCATTATGCAACTGGTATTGCTATGTAAAAGTGTGAAAGTGTCTATTATGTATACATTCTGGGCTATTCTCTATGTACATTGCTAGAATGTAAGCAAATATATTGCTAACTAACAATATGAACTGTCATTTTAACAAATCTTGCTTGCTAACAAAATGACCTGTCATTTTAACAAATTATGATTACTAACAATATGAACTGTCACTTCAACAAAATTAATTTTTAATTTCATTATTATTATTTTATCTAGAGATTTGCCACGCTTTCTGATCTGATGACCATTTATATTGTTAGTAAAACAAGATTTCTTAACATGACAGTTTGTATTGTTAGCTAGCAAGATTTGTTAAAATGATATTTTATATTGTTAGTTAGCAATATATCTTGCTTACATTCTGGCAATATGCATAGAGAATAGCCCTGATTATGACATTTAATACAAAATTTAATTGTTTTTGTATACATTATAAGTATTGTATAGTTGTAGAAAAAGCTTAGGTTTTCACTTGTATGATTGGTCGTCTAACTTTGCTTTTTGCACAATATACTATTGTAAACATCTACTTTTCTGACAAAGTAAACTTTTGAAAACGATTTGTTTAATTAAATATTTTTAAATAATTTATCTAAAAACATAATCTATGAAATTTTAATTCATTAAGACATCAAAAAATGTTAATTATTTTTTAATTTAAATGTACATTCTTTAATTCTAGTTTATAAAATGAAACGCAAATCGTCAAATCAAAAAGGATCCCCCAGCCCAAAAAAGAAACCCAATATTGTTGAGAATAATATTGAAGAAGATGCCGCTGAAACAGAAGTAACTCCTGCACAGGCACCACCGCAACAAACAAAATCCAAGAAAAATAGGAGGAATAAGAAGAAGAATAAGAAACTTAACAAACCTTCAGAAAACACTGCTGAAACATCTAATATTGTTACAGAATCAAAAAATATAACTAATAAAGGAAAACAAAACAAGAAAAATAAAAACAAAGCAAAACTAGTTGCTGAAAAAGTCGAAGCTGACATGACTGAAATTGTTTCTGAAAACAATTCTGAAAGTGAAGAAGAAGAAAAAGATGATTTAGTATCTAGTACAAAAGATGATGATTCTGTAGAAACAACTGAAAATAAAACTGATGTGGAAAGTACTGATACTAAATCTGATGTTGATGACAAGGATAAAGATGATAAAACTGTATCTAAAAAGGTTACAAAACCAGCAGTCAAAAAAATTAGATATGTTTTATTTATAGGCAATTTGTCTTATAATGTAACTAAGAAAGATATTCAAGATCATTTTGAAAAAGTTGGCACTATTAAGGATATTCGCATACCTCTTGAGAAGAAAAGTACAAAACAAAAGGTTATTGCATTTATTGAAGTTTCTAATGCTGAGGAATATGAGGTGAGTAAATATCTGGATGTATTGTTATTTTTGCTGATTTGTGACTTTTAACCTTTAACAGTCCAATAAATTAAAAAAAAAATCATTAGCAACATTTTGTCAGTGAAAAACTTACCAAAAAGTTTCATTCTTTTTCACATTTATTGTTGTTTGGGAGTTTAATTTCTGAACTTTACACAGCAAATGGTAGCTCAGGAAAATAGGGATTGTTGGCAGAATATTTTTTCCATTTTCTTGCAGTTTTAATCTTTTTTTCATTTTCATCACTAATAGTTTTGTTTTCTGCTACATTTTCTGTATAACAGTAATGAACTTATCTTTGAATTCATTCTCATTACTAAAATCGCTTCTACTAAAGCTAAGCCGACGTCAAAAATCGCCAGTAATTCCGACCCCAATAATTGCGGCGGCAAAAAGAATCATGAAAATGCTTTGGTTCCGGGAGGATAACGATACAAAAAATTGTCCAATAAAGGTCAAAGAAAGTCAGTTAGCGATCCGCATTGACTGTAATCGCACCAGCTTAGTCGTTCAGTTATGTCTATTGACGAACCTACTAAGATGGAAATGGGCTTTGTCGCTAAAGATGGTTTTTCTAAAAAAAGTCTGGATTTTCTGCCTGCATTTCCAGCACTCAAGAAACGAAAGTTTGGCGTTGTTTATGAATAGCTGGCTTTTAATTCTTGCGTCATCTCCACTTTATAAGCATGTAGGCTAAGATGACTGTGAGATCTTTAATTGTTGTGAACGTTTTGGGTTAAACAAACCTGGGTGTTCTGCTACACTGTTAGTGGCACTGTTTTGGACTAACCTAACAGAACGTGTTTAAACTGGCAATCAGTAACTTGACCATTTTGCTCAAGTTTTGTTATTAGCTTTATAATGGCTTTTCGGGAAGGTGATTCATACCGACCAAAAACTTCATGAACTGTCTCGCCGAAATTTACTGTGTCTGTAATGAATTTTTATTATTTATATACGTTGTTGGAATATGTATTGTACCATTTTCTTAAATGTATAGTTTTTATTGACAAATGTCAATTCAAGTCTTGCTAATCAACAGATTAAAAATGCCGCGAAAATGGAACTTATTATTGGAAAACCCTAAATATGGCAGTCATTTACTGAAGGTAGAAAGCATTTAGTTTGGTTTGTTTCGGACTTTTCAGACTCAACCTGCGGCGATGGAGATTTAGGCTCTGCTATCATACGTTGACCTGTTTTAAGCGAAAGCCTTCTGTCCTGTCCTGGCTTAGTGAGTAATTTTAACTAATAGTTTTTTAAAGAAACGAATACTACTAATGTGGCAACAGGTTTTCAGCTATTGGGTGTTCTCTTATACTATTCAGGAACACAGTTTTTGTCAACTAGTCTAGTAATAGGACAATAATTGTGTGTGTGTATGTTGTTTTTGCCTTGGGGAATGGACTATAGTGGAAATAGTTTGAAATATTTAAATTTACATTACATACAACGCTTTCTTTGGTTTCTGGTCAGAACCTGTTGCAGAACGTTTACGCAAGTATCCGTGCGCTTCAGAGACTGTTTAATGTCTTTGTGGACTCTATTGACATGGTCATTATTATATATTGGCGAGCATTGGAGATCAACGTAGTCAACCTTATCTTAAGACCTTTTTTGTCATGAATACATGGTAATAGGTGTGCTCTTGTTTTAGAGATCATCAGATTTTAGCTTATGTGGTGGGCTGAAGGGTTTTTTGCTTGCTCTCTGGAGAGTACCAAACGATTTATTGTTTGCTTTGGGAAAATTCTGGCAGATTTTTTTTATTGCGGGAGAAAAAAATTATCATTATTTTTCTGAAATAATGGTATGACGTTAGAAGCGTATTTAGAGCCTGCCAGTACTAAGGGCGTATCTCGTATTTGTAAGATTAGCTTTATTAAATCGAGGCCACTGACATTTATTGCAATTGAATGTGATACCATTTAAACAGTTGAGGATGTAGCAACTTTCGAACGACCGGCTGATATTTTAATGAGGATTGTCATTTCTTTTTAGAGTTTCTGATATTATGCATGGCATCTATGCTACGTAGTCAGCAGAACTTTTCTAGTTGCTGAAAAGAATATCATCTTTATTGTCTCAGCCATTATTATTAGATTAAGAGAAGGCGAAGTTAGATATATGATTTTGCATTCAGCCTCGATAATCTCGAGGAGATTTTTACTTTAATCTGAACTTGCAGCCTGGAAATGGTAAAGCTTTTACTTGGATTTTAGGCTTAATTTTTGTGTTTTGTGTTAATAGCTACTGGTTTAGACTTGTTTTTATGAGACGATTGTTTATGGGCACCTTGAAGTATGAAATTTTTGACACTTCTTCTTCTTCATCTCGCACTAAGCCTATGGCTTGTTTTCTTCAACTCCACCTTTTGCGATACTGACGTCCAGCACTATCTCTATCTCTTTGGTGGTCTGCTGAGTGGTCGTTGTGTTTCTGGTCTTCCGTCTCTCGCTGTCTTGACTATCCGGTGATCTACTATTCTTGTTACGTGCTCATTTTTGGTTTTATCCATCTAACTATATCTTGTGTGTTACAACTTTGTTGTATTTCAGTACTTGGTTTTTAGTTCCCCAGCGTATGTCCGGTTATGTTTCTTAACACCTGCATCTCTGTTGTTCTAAGTATGGTTTTTGTTCTTGTGGTTTCTGCTCTGGCTTCTGCCGCGTATGTCATTACTGGGCGGACACATGTTTTGTGTATTCGTACCTTGGCTTCCTTTTATTTGTTATTCCAGATAGCTTGATATTCTTTCCGCTTTGGTGGCTTTGTCACTTACTTCCGCTGATCGATTTTGATGTGGTTACTTCTATTTCCAGATATTTGACTGCTAATTTACATAGGATTGGTCCTTTGGCTGTGACTAGTGATTAGGTCTTCTGGGTCAAGATTTCCATATTATATTGAGTGGCTGCCAGATAGAACACAAGCAGCATTCGTCATCAGCGTAGCTTACTATATAGCTCCTTATTGTTCATCCTAAACCCTTGGCCGGATCTTTTTACGTCATTTATTATCCGATCCACAGACTACAGAAAATATCTTATATTCTTTATTTTAGAATAAGGTTGCAGTCTGCACCAATGTTTGCCACCAACCATCAAAATGTCTCTCTCACTGCAGTCACCATCAAATACAGGGAGTTTATAAATGAATGGGATTATGTAATCCCTTTAAATGTGCCGCTTTTTTTAAATTGTTCACTAAACTATTTGTTTTGACAGATCAACTTTGACAGCTGTCAAGCAAACATATGAAAACATATGTAGTATAGTAAACGATTTTAAAAAGGCGGCATATTTAAAGTGATTACATAATCCCATTCATTTATAAATTCCCTGTATTTAAATGTTTTACTCATTTTTCTGGTAGTATAAGAGTGGTGCTAATATAATTTTTGTTTGGCCGTGGCATATGTTATGTTTAATGTTCAAATAAAAAATTTTATGCAAACTTGCATTAATTGAATTAGCAATATCATCGACGTCATCAAATCTGTCATTTTAGTGAAAGTATATTAAAAATAATATATAAAATAGGTTAGGTTAGGTTTTTTTGGGTGGCTTGGGTGGGGAATCTTCTGAAGACTTTTGTCACAAGTGACAAGTGTCAAATTTGCCCTTCCGGTGGCGCCTACCTATTAAACCGCACAGCTGCCTGGAAGTTCGGCACAGTTGACCTTCCGGTAGAAGTTTTTTAGGATCGCTTTATAGGCTGGTAAAATAGGTTAGGATTTATGTTTATATAGTTTATAACATTACAAAGTTGGTATGTTACAAACGCTGATCAGCTGTTTCTGTGTGCCATGTCTATCACCGCTGTAGATCATATACTAAAACAGGTTCGAAATTATGAATCGTAGTGCACGGCGGTGGGTGGTGCAGTGAGACTGCAGCCTAGTGCTTTCAGATATGGCAAGTTTTTGTCATTGTACGCGGAAGAATGATTCGCTCATACACAAATTGGCTCTATTTAAGTGAACAATATCATTCAAATTCCATCTTGCGCCGGTGGGCAAATATTGCTTTGTATCTTAAAAAAGAAAACGTCATCTTTTGACAAAGCCCAACTTGATGTTTGACAAATCCTATCATTTATTTTTTTGGAATAGTATAGACTTGCAGGCTTGTCTCAGCTTAAGTAATAAGATCATTCACGTCTTTGTTGTGTGCTATACAGCCGCATCATTCACGTTGTTGATGTTGTTTTTGCATTTGAGTTTTGAATGTTTGTACGAACTTTTTTTCTCAATTTAACGTAAAATAATTACGGTTTTATATATATCATGAAATAAGTAACTTTTTTTTTTTTTATTATAATATATTTACACATTTACAATTTATATTTAATTTTTTTTTCTCCTCACTTCTCTACACCGTCTCCATATGGATGGCTGCGGAGCTTCGTATTTGGGGCACCATTTTATGTTTCCATTTATTTTAGTTGTTATTTATGTTGTGTGTAATATTTATTTTTATTCATTTGATTGTTTTGATCTTGTTAATATATAGTCTTTGTTTTCTTAATACTTTCAGGCAGTTGATTGTACGTGACTAGTCCATTGCCTAGTATTGTTTGTTTTGCTTTTTCTGTCCTTGTTGTCTGTACATGTAAATTGCTTCTTCTTCTAGTGTTATGTCCATGAATTTTTGTTGATTTTTATTTGGAGGTTGCTTTTAATTTCTTTATTTTTAATTTTGTATATTAGTTTGCATTTTTCTATTTTTGTTTTTTTGTTGATCTTTGTTTCGTTAATTATTTTGTATACTTCTTCTGTTGGTGTTAGTTTTGGTAGTTTGTGTATTAATTTTGTTCTGTTGTTTTTGTATTTTTTGTATGTTTGTTTATGTTGTTTTTCTCCATATGTTTGTTAAATAGTTATTTTTTGCTAAAAATAGTGAATGGTAGATACTTAATGCAGTTTCTTTTGTTATGCATTCTCTGGCTCTATACACAGCTCCTATTGTTACTGCGCTTTCTTTTAATAATTTGTTAATATGTGTATCCTTGTTGAATATTGTTGAATTTTTTGCATAAGTTACAAAAGTATTCTATTCCCTCAAACTTAAACTAGCACGACGCACGCACATTATAGTTCTCAGTCAACCAAGATGCTTTGCTGCGCTTGATTTGTCGTTTCTTGAACGGATAATTGCACATATACATTTGTTTGGAGATTCGTACTAACGGTTTTATTTGTTCGATCTGAATTAGGGTACAAAGGTTTTTGGATTTTATGTAGCATATTTATAGTTTTAATGTGTCCACTACCGTGGTTACTTCCCGGTTGACTAGTTGACTTAACCCAACTGCTGAAATAATTCATTTGTTTTGGGTATGGACGTGCCACATCAATGCATCGGAGCTGTTATCAAAAGTAACGTTGATTTTTATAAAGCTGCCAGCTTTGTTCAAATTCTTTAAAGCTTGGTCTTATAAACTAAAGCGGCATTTTGGTAACTTGTATGGCACGGATCAGGTACAGTTTATTACGGATAAGTAAAGTGGGTACAGACTTTTGGAAGGTTTTTAGAATTTTTTGTACAAATTACATACTGTTATATTTTTAGTTCAGGATTTTTGTTTACTTTTTACATCCAGTTTTAAATAAGTTTTGCTATTGGCAATTCTGACACAGACATAAAAATACAGAAAAATATTCTTTGCACTCAAGCCCTTGCGCGTTTTATCATCTTATTTTTGCGCTTACATTTTTCACATTCTATGGGCCAAACTAAAGCGGATCAACTGTGCTGAAAATAGATAAGAAGATAAAACTAGGCATTTATTACACGTATAAAAATTTGACATTCCCCAAGCACCGTTCGTGCGCCATGTTTTAGTAGTTTTAGATTAATAACTAAATTATAATAAACAATATTAAAATAAGAGAATTTTGGTTGGAATATTGGAAATGGTCAGTTTTATTATTTAAAATTCTCTTTTATTTCAGAAAACGCTATCATTACATGGCACTTTCATAAACGGAAGAAAAATCAATGTGCTATATTCAACAGGTAAGGGTGGAAATAAACCAGACAAACATAGTAAAAAGAAGTTGTTAAAAATGGAAGCAATGAGAAAGAAGGGAATGATTGCTGGATTCAAAGAGAGGGATAATACTAGAAAACGTGCCAAACAACGTAATAAGAAGAAGGCTGCCAATAGCAAACCAGCCCAAGATACAGCCTAGATTTTATATTTTTAGTGTTTTGTTTGTTATTTTATCAGTGTTAATTAATTTTTGTGTTATTATACATGTATATGATATTCGAACTGAAATAATAGATATATTGAAAGAAGAATATTAATTTTGAAGATTTTTTTTCTGCATGATATTTATTTACTGAAGAGAATATCGCCGCTATAAATGAAATTGCGCAAAGATCTTGGTTTGCACCCGTTTAATATTTAGCTGGAGCAGGAATTAAAGCAACAAAATCATTCTTTGAGTCGTTCTTTTGCTCATTGGGTTTTAGTACGGTTGGAAACTAACTCGCTCATTTCTCATTCATTTTTCGAAATGTATTAATAATTTATTCAAACTCAATCTAACGATCACAGAGGCCAAATGTCAAGCACAGACAATTGTTTCGGTTCTACGAACCTCGTCAGTGTGCTTTGTATGACTGCGGCATTTCGTGATAGCTAAAGACAAATTTGAATACATATTTCTGTGCTTTAGTATTAAACTACATTAGCTGGAGCCACAGTCGTTCGATTATTTACATGATCAATAAAGTTTTGCTTGAAAATATGGATACATTGATCCGGCTGAAATGTGGTTTTAAAAGTATGGTGCTACGTCTCGTACGGCGGCAAACACAACAATTGACTTATTGAAATCAAAATTTGGCGCTAAGTTGATTTCGAGAAATGCATTTACAAATTGGCCTCAAGATCATGCGATTTGACACTAGATTATTTGTGGGGCTACGTAAAGTTATTGGTTTCTTAACAAGCAACAATTGAACTGTTAGCGAGCTTTGCTAACGCACTATAATTGAGCTATCTCACCTAAATCAAAGATTCTCGTTGGTCATGGTGATTTCTTGTCTTTATTGTGCGGTTTATAGCTTTTTACATCGCCCCAGAAGTCTTACGACTTGTTTGAAGGGGTTTGATGGGATCAATGGCTTATTAGGTGACTTCTCCGAATCACCCCGGTGGATTATTTCGGTCATCTTTCGGGGATCGAACCCCGGACTAGCACGCTACGCTAACGCTCAATAACTGAGCTATCTCACCGTTGGTTCTTGATGTTTGTGTTTTCTAGCAACAAGAGGCAGAGATTATTGTCTCGGAAGTTGAGAAAATTGTGGAAGATTCTTTTTTTTGCAATTTACGTAAATAACTGGTGATTTATTTAGGTACTTTTCTAAAAAATCAAAAAAAAATTATAGGGTAATCTTTATTATTATACAAAAGAACCATTCTGTACATTTATATTTTAAAGATTATTTCTTTCAAATGTTGGCCATAACTGCGGCTAACATGGTCCATTCAGAAGTTCTAATTTTTGATGACGCGTTCTAGTATTTCGAGTGGCATTTGGCTTCCAGTTCCTCAATCGTAGCCGGTTTATTCATGTAGACTTTGGCCCTAAAGGAACATGTCTACGAGGTGCAATATCAGATAATCTAGGCCAATTCACCGGCCCGAAGCGTGAAATTAAGTGTTCACTGAATCTTTTAGAACCTCATACATTATTATTTTGTCAAATTCGTACCTTGTTGGCAAAATGAAGAGACCGATGAGATTGTCACAACAAACAAGACCACACCAGGCGTTTAATGAAAAGGTATGTTGGTAAGGCGTAATAGCAGTATTATAAGGGTTTTCTATATTCCAAGTATGGATGGTTCGAAAATTAGTAATACCATTTCTTGTCGAGCGTTTCTTGATTAATTGGTAACCAGCAACAGAAGCTAAACGTCGAAAACAACAGGCTACTAATTGAAGGGCAACTTATTGAACTCGTGGAACACCAAGTATCTTGACAGCTGGATGAATTTGACAAATTACTTTGATAATCAAGATGTCTTGAGTTGCATTCAGATCATTGAAAACTATTTTAACTAATCGAAACTTACCCATTAATCTGTGTAAAAAGGGTTTTCAAGTGCTACTTGTAGTCGATTCTGTTGTATGGATGCGAGACTTGGACTCTTAAAACCACAATTATGAATCGTCGAAGCATTTGAGCTATGCCGCATTCTAAATACAGGGAGTTTATAAATGAATGGGATTATGTAATCACTTTAAATGTGCCGGTTTTTTTTTAATTGTTCACTAAACTGTTTGTTTTGACAGATCAACTTT
Organism: Tachinus rufipes; assembly: GCA_963932245.1. Taxonomy (NCBI): domain Eukaryota; kingdom Metazoa; phylum Arthropoda; class Insecta; order Coleoptera; family Staphylinidae; genus Tachinus; species Tachinus rufipes. Next base: position 88,241,083 of record OZ010743.1, read on the forward strand.
GACAGCTGTCAAGCAAACATATGTAGTATAGTGAACGTTTTAAAAAGGCGGCATATTTAAAGTGATTACATAATCTTATTCATTTATAAACTCCCTGTATATCCTGGACAGCGCATACTTTCAACAAAGAAGTGTTAAATTTAATGAAAACCGTAAACGAACTGTTAAATACAATAAAGTACCATCTATTACGCCTAATTATACAGGGAGTTTATAAATGAATGGGATTATGTAATCACTTTAAATATGCCGCCTTTTTAAAATTGTTTACTATACTACATATGTTTTTATATGTTTGCTTGACAGCTGTCAAAGTTGATCTGTCAAAACAAATAATATAGTCGACAATTTAAAAAAAGCGGCACATTTAAAGTGATTACATAATCCCATTCATTTATAAACTCCCTGTACAAGAGAAGGTGGATACAATGTTTGCTCGCGCAATGTTTGTCATTCAACATTGAATCGAAGTAAAAAATGTCTAGTACTAGGAGTTAATTCTCCTTTTCAACGCTTTCAACCTGCGTTTATATGTTGAGGCTTACTTTAATGGCTTCAAACGTTTTACGATTTGTTAACCTTCTAGTGGGAATTTTTTAATGGTATCTTCGAACAGCTGAAGCATAATTTTTATGTACCTTGCCATAAATTAAAAGCTGTTTGTTCTTCAAAAGTGAACAAATTTGTGGTGTTTCCAATGACAATACAAAGCTTCTTTAAAGTTTAATTTACGAAAACGAACATGAAATAGTAAAACAGGTTACATTCTGTATAATATATAGTCCAGTCTATTGGTAACTTAATGACTGTAGACAAAGAATTTACAAATTTAAAAAGTTAAATTCCGAAAACAAGTATATGCACAGGAGGCTCATGCAACTGAGCCAAGTAACACTGATACTCACACTACCTGAATCAAACACTCCGGGTAGGGACGCAAAAGCGAAATCTCTTCAGCAGCAACACGCCGGAATTGCAAAAATAAAACATGTTTTTATTTACATCACTGCAGGCCAGCTACTGCATATATTGCCATAACAATATTGACATTGCTTTTATCCAAGAACTCTGGATCAATAAGTGGAAGATATATCCGTTAATCATGCCGGGCAGATATCGGCTAGCAACACAATCCATATGCAAGCCCCGTACATGCACCATAGCAAAGCATGTATTTAATTTAATGTCATTATGGAGTTTATGTTTCAGAGACCTAGTAACATTGCTTGGTGGTAGTAGGAAAGGGAACTAAACAAAGAGATAATTCTTGGATCTGGGTACCTTCCCTACGATCAGCAGCGACCTTCACCACCTGCAGAGTAACAGCAGCGGGGACGACGCATTGCTGATGCTTCAATGCGACGCTAACGCCCACCACGTAGCCTGGGGGGATCAAGGACATAAACCTAAGAGGTGAGAAACTCCTAGAATTTATAGTAGAATATAAGCTTAATATTATGAACAAGGGTAACGCGCCAATGTTCCGCAATAGGTTGCGTAGCGAGGTTATCGATCTAACATTAGGAAATTATAAAGAGAGCTAAGTGATTATTCAACTCTGGTACGTCTTGGAGGAGCCCCCATTGTGTGATTATGGATACATCCGATTCAATATTGCACTGTCAAGCACTCCTTCAACAAGAGCACTTGGTGAAACATTGGTTTGACAGGGCAAGGACTAACATTAGAAAACTGTTCAACAAACATAAAAAAAAAACGGTGGCTGGCGTACATATAGAACCAGTCTTATGGTATATAATAGGTCTGTTCCAACCGACACCAAACGCGGTTTGGGACCGTCAGGAACTATGCACACAAACAATTACTGTGTATAAAAGATTGCCTAAGGATGACAAATATTTGTTTGTGTGCACAATTTGGACGGTTTGCAAACTGTCCAAATCGTAGGTTGGAACAGACCTAATAATGCCATAAAGAAAACCAAAAAGGAATCGTGGAGAAGATACTGTGAGAACGTTTAAAACGGTCCCACATGCTTTCGACTCCAAAAAGACTTAAGCAAAGACTGTACTGGGAACATTAGATTATTGCGAACTAAAAACAGGAAATACATTAAATTGGTCGAGGGCACTCTGCAAAAGATTTGCTGCAGACACACTTCAAGGGCTCTACGCTGATGGAAGCTTCTGATCAAGAGGACCTGGAATTGAACCAAAAGGCAAAAAAAAAACTGGATATAGACAAAGATGATGAGCCGAGGAATAGACCTTCTTGTTCAATAATGGGTCAACTCTATGCTAAAGAACTGAACTGTAACCATAACATTATACGGAAAAACTTGTAGGAGCTAAAGTTGCCGGCGGGTGTCCAAGGGGGGTGTATTTTTATCCTTACTGTAGTACTTAGTCATGCACCACGAACTACAGATACTCAACGACATGCGCATCTTTGCTTTAGGCTACGCAGATAATCTCACAATTCTTACACACGGGAAGTTTGGAGCGTATCAAACATAATGCAGAGTACACTAAATACCGTTCCAAAAAGAATGGGGATGGTTATACGCGGTGATGGTCAGACCCATTATCACATACGAAGTGCTTATATGGAAAAACCTCTCTCAGGTGTACTGCCAAAAAGCTAGACAAAGTTTAGAGGTTAGGATGTCTGTCTGCTGATAGCGGGGTATATAAAAACGGCGCCCACAGCAGCTATGGAAATACTATTATTGTTACTGACACTTCAAGCAGCACACAGACTGCGGATAAATAAACACATTGTAAACCTTGGGACCTACAAATTGAAGATAACAAATGTGTTGCATCAGTAAGTAATTTGATGTGATAATACCACATTAAAACGTATGGATAAAAAGGACCTGTGAACAGTCAAAAGAACTATCTGGTACACAAATGGGACCAAAGACCAAAATGAACCCGGGGCTGAAATCTAGGTGGATAAATACTAAGGAAGAAAAACTTTGCTACCCTTGAAGAAATATCCCTTTGTTTTCCAGGCAGAGGTGCAGCCGTCAAGTGGTGCGCTAGGGAAATGATCGAAAAGTGACTAAAACCTGAAAGACATCATGTTAAACAGTCAAGCGGCATTGCAGGCCCTGCAATCATCAGTAATTAAATCTAAACTAGTCATGACCTGCACAAACAGCAGTGGCTACAACCTGCAGTATTTGCTTGGTATGGATACCAAAGGACCAGGGACTAAAAGGAAACCTCAGGGCAAATCAACTTGCCAGAAGGGCTAGAACGTGCTTTTGAGCTCCCACACAAGATCCGAAAGGAAAAGAGTAGGGAATTGACTATTGACATATTTAAGAATATTCCTACCAGGATATCGCCTAATAAGAAAACCGTGTTAACACAAATGAGTTGTATTAGACTGCTAAGCGGACACTGTGGTGTAATAAAATGCAAAAAAGAAATGAACTCTTTTGCCGCGGGTGTATGAAAAAAGATAAGACTCTGACACACTTGTTGAGTGAATGCAAATGCGAAGATTATAAACAGCAAAGTACAGCAATCTTTGGCAAACACAACCTAACCGAAACAGAGCTAAAAACTACCTACAAGCAAAAGATACTGGACATCATTGTAGAGACAGCTGCAAAAGGAGTAAAACTTTAGAGGAATATTACAGGATCTGACACTACTGAACAGAACGAGCAGCCCAGTGTCTTTTAAAGATTTTTTCTATTGTACGCAAAAAAAACACTGAAGGTCTTGAAGGTTTGTTGTAATATTTTCTGAATAAATAAATCAACACTTTTTTTTATTGCGCGTTTTACAGCTATTTTACATTTAGAAGTCTTACGACTTGTTTGAGGGGGGTTGATGGGACCAACGGCTTATTAGGTGACGTCCGAATCACCCCGGTGGATAAAGATATTATTTTTGTTGACTGTTAGCGTGCTACGCTAACGCTCTATAACTGAGCTATCTCACTTTAAGCAGCAGGTCCCGTTGGCAACGTAACTCTTGACCTGGTACTTAGTGGAACTAGTACGTACTTAATACTGGCTACGAACCCTGAGTTGACGGGGACACACATACATTATAATATATAAGAATGCTATAAACGCAAAAAGTGGGAATTTATACCTAGCTACGCCGTTCCCTTTCGGGGTAGGCAATTGAAGTGTCGCGCACACCGAGCCACAGAGAAGACTTGTGTATATTTGGATGACTATACGAAGTAACCGCTGGGCCACGAAACAAACGCGCCGCTTGTAGCGTCAAGACGCTGGAGCGTATTTTAGCAGCGTCAAAAACACGAGGCCACGAACCTGTCAATTTTTGTTGAAGCGTTTATTTTGACATTTCTATTTAGGGTTATGATACATTTAAATTTGTTTATATAAACATTTTAACACTTTTTTTAAATTTAAATATTCATTCTGCCAATATATTCATTAAAGATAAATTATATTAATGTTACTTTTCAAAATATACAAAATTTTAAAAATGTATATTATTTACATAAACAAAAAATCATAGAATGCGGAAAATAACAAAAATAATCTTGCCGCTCAATTCCGTGATATATTTGACATTTCTATTTAAGGTTATGAAACATTTATATTTGTTTATATAAACATTTTAATTTTTTTTTAATGCAAATTTTATTCATTCTACCAATAAACTATTTAAAAGATATTAATCTTACTTTTCAATATAATATGTGTACACAAAATTTTAAATATATAAAACAAACAGAAAACTATAAAACGCGGAAAAACAAACTAAATAATTTATTTTTAAAATAATTTTATTTACGTAGGTTTTCACGTTAATGATAGAAAATAATAAAGTTTTAAATTAAATTTCTTTTCTTCAAATTTAATTATTAAAAACCCAAAATCTTGGCAGAATTAGTTTTGGCAAATTAAGTTCGATAATGGAATATAATCTATCAAACAATGTAGGGTTTTATCCATTTAAAAATTATGCCAGAGTAAATTCTTCATCCGCCAGTACTATTAATATAAAAAAATTTAAACTGACAAAATTTGTTTTATGTAGTGCAAAACCTATACAAACGTATCATCAAATTATACTTTATTTTTCTTACTTAACTATTATTATTACAAAAAAAAATTAATAATAATTTATTTAATTCAATATAGTTAAATAAATTAAATCATAATATTGATAAAATACAAATTCCATTTTTTATAATTACAATTTATACAAAATAATCAATTATAAAAAAAAAAAGTTTTGGCGTCCATATTTAGGAGCGTTTGGATCAAACCGATTTGTTTCAGACGCTGATGCCCAAATAATACGCTTCAACTGTATAAACAGTCAAATATTTTTGTGTACGTACTTGATTATTTGTATTAATATGTTTTTAAGAGGCATATAAGATGAGCGTCAAGCGCAACGAACGCTCGTGTTTGTTTCGCTAGACGCAAACGACGCTGCATCTTGCAGCGCTATTTCGTGGCCTGGTACGTATAAACCCATGCATTTGAATTGGACGCTTGACGCTCCTTTTTGCAGCGCCGAGCGTTTACGCTCAAAGCGTCATGGCTCGTGGCCCAGCGGTCGGATTCATTTGGAAAGAACGCTACGCTTTACACCACAGCGCACGTGTCAGTTTTTGAATATACAATCAATCAACAATGGTTTTCTTATTAGAAATAATTTCTTCAACTCCTTTATCGGTAGTTGGTTAAACAAAGAAAAATATTGTTCAAAGTGTTGGCTCTGTATTTGCTATAGACTGATCTGCGATGTAAGTTATACATAAGCTATTCATAATGAACTTCTCGATTGAACACTTAAAATAGTATAGCAATAGTTTAAATATATTGTAATCTTATAGTTTTATGGGAGTATAGATAAAATTGTGCATACACTGTTTGGCAAATATTTGTTGGCAACGCAAATAGGCTTTTACGAAGCCAGCAAGGTTCACTAAGCAGAGTCGATGCGACAAAAAGCGAACGTAAGCGCACCAGTCAATGTCTCTAGTAGGTGATAGCATTAAAGAGATTAAACAAGAAACATGTACCAACTATTTCTGAAAATGTAAAAATTAAATTAATATTATTTAATAGAACCCAGGATGACAATATAAGTTAAATGTTGATCAATCAAAACGTATATGTATATTATTATTTTTATCATAAAGAATTAAAATTTTGTGCTATATAATATAAAGTATTAAAAAGTAAAAACTGTCAATTAGATTAAAAACAATTATCACTGTATTAATACATAAGTGTATTCTATAGTATTTGTGTACTACACTGTAAAATAATCTATTAACCTGAAACAAATTTGTTTCAATTATATTGGTGTTTCAATAAGCATCAGTCACTTCCTCATACATTGTTGATCTATCAAATCGTATATTTTATTATTATTATTATCACAAAAAATAAGGTCTCAAAGTGCTAAATATAATTTTAAAAAGTGAACACTGTTAGTGGATTAAAAAGCACCAACCACTACCACTGTATTAATGCTTAAAGGCACTCTATAATTATCTGTGTATATCACACCGTAAAACAGTCTTTATCAACCTGAAACAAATTTATTTTTATTTAATTAAATTGGTGTTTCAATTATTCTTCAGTTTCTTCCTCATATAGGAATATATGTATAGCGTTCCGTAACTCAGAATTGGGAGTGTAATCAGTGTTTTCTAAGGTCAGATTGGTCATGGGACTAGTATATTTACCAGCCATGAACCATTCGCAAATTGCACTTTTTTCATATGTGAAGCCATCACTTATGGTGACAGGCTGTCGCATAATTTCTTGAGTAATTGGGCAGACATATTCATCAGGTATGTCATTTATTTTACTCCAGTAATTTGAGTTGAAGTGTTGTTCATCACGTTTCAACCATTTCAATTCATTTGTCATTTTCTCAGTTTGTTCTTCGTCTAAAATATAGTATTGGATTGTATTATGAAGGTTGAAATAATAATTTTGCATCCAATTTAAGTAAAATATAAGATAATTCAAGCAATCAACTAATGATGTATATTAAGATAGAAGAATAAAATATTCTAAATAAATGAAAGGTGTAAAGCAAACTAATAAACCCAAAACCACTCAAAACAAAACATTTACCTAACTCAAGCCCTGAACAAATTTCTTCCTCACTCAAAGTTAATATTTTTTCCCCATTCAATCCCGAATTTATAACATTGTCTTTGATGTTTTCCATAGAAATATCTTTTAACCATTTAAGAACATCATTATTACACCAATCAGCAAGTATTTTATGCCGGGATTTTAATTTAGTAGCGACAACTGTTTGGAAAACCTATAATAGTACTATTAATAAAAGAAATGTTAACATTTTGAGAGATTTACTAATTGCTGAGGTAGTTTCCAAATCCACATGGATTTATCAAAACAACCAGTAATTAAAGTGGTGCAACTTTTGTTAAATACGCAACTAGTGACAATACTATCGTGGTCTAAAATATGAAGACAATCAGCTCCATATACGGACCAAATTCTTGCTTGTCGATCGGTTGCTGTTGAACAGACTAATTCTCCAGCGCCTGGTGAAAATCGTACGCAAAATACATTTCCACCATGGCCTTGCAATGTTCTCCAAAGTTTTACCTGGATACATTCATAGTTGAATGATTCATCTTCGTTCTAAAATAATTCAATGTTTATTATTTTAAAACAATAAATGTTGTTTAAAGTATATTACTTTTTCAACTGTTATGTTCCATAGCTTAACAAATCCATCGTTTCCACACGTTGCCAATAAATAATTTTGGCACACCACATCATCATCACTATTAGGTACAGGCTCCAAGTTATCAGAAAAATCACAGCATTGAATTCCCAAATCATGCGCAACATCTTGAATATAGATATTACCCAATTCTAATGTCCATAAACGGAAATCGAAGTTGTTACAGGTAGTTACAATCATATTTTCATCTGGTGTGAAACATGCAGATGTAATGGCATCTGAATGACCTTCAAATACTCTGTAATATTAATTAAGTTATTATGTTATATTATTAAAGATGGCAAAATTACCCTGCTACTTCCAAGGTACTCATATCAAATACAGTTGCAATTTCATCATCACCTGCTGTAATAATGTAAGTTCCCTTAGGTGAAAATCTGCATACTCTAATACCAAGTTTGTTTTCAGGGAGCGTATGTATTTTTTCTCCCGACTATAAAATATTATTAAACTCTTTGTAATTAACTATTGATTATATTTACTTGTATATCCCATATGTTTGCAAATCCATCCAACGAGCACGATGCCAACATAGTCCCGTCGTTGTTAAAATCAACATGATTTACGGAATAAGAGTGCGCCTCTATCGGCGAATTTGTCATCTCTTCCAATGTATTCTCCTCAGTCACATTAAATAGCCGCACTAATTTATCACTGCAATCATTCATTGTTATTTATAGCCATGCAAGGAAAATCGATACGCTTACCTAGATCCAGTGGCAACCATCGAGTCATCGAAAAAACAACAGGAATTAATAGCACCTTCATAGATATCTTCTATCTTTTCCATTAATTTCACAGAGTTATCCTCTGTCTCGGCATTCCTTACAACGTTCGCTTCTTGTATGCCCTCACCCAATATCATTAATGCACTCAAAGCATTGTGAGATTTAACCAACTCGGAATCAATCGTAAGATTATTACTTAAATCCCAGACGATTAAATTTTTATCATTGGAACCTGAAGAACCTTTAAATAATTACTTGTGTCAAAATTATTATGTTATAAATACTAATTTCTTGTTTATCTAAGAAAAAAAATAGAACATTATTATTCTGACCTGAAACAGCGATAGTAAAGTCCCTAGATAACGCGACGCAATTTACATATCTAGTATGGCCTTGTAAGGTGCAAAGACATGCTCCGTTGTTGTCCCATAATTTAACCGTCTTATCCAAACTAGATGATATCAAATTGAAACCACTGCTTGTATATTTAACGCAAGTTACTGCAGATGTGTGTCCCGAAAACGAGCCAGTTTGTTCAAAGCTTACTGAATCCGGACTATTTCTATGTTTAGGCATCATAACCGCTGTTAGAGTCCAAATTTTTATTTCCTCACTGTTTCCACTAGATGCTATAGTGTAGCGTTTTATAAATGGATCATCATCTAAAACATTAATTAATTAATACAAGGAAATTATGTCATGATATAACATCGGATATTACTGTTTTCCAATATCCGTCAATTTACACTCACCATCAGCAGTGACAGTATTTGATACGTCTAAGCTCAGGATACCCAAATCATGAGCGTTATCGATGCTGAATATTGGCGTACGTGGTCCATCATTAGTAGTATCGAGTAAACTCGGCACATTCCAAATGTGTATATACTCTAAAGAACAGGCGCTTACTAAATATTGCGTATCCGGTGTGAAAGCCAAACCTTGAGCTGTTCCTTCGTGTTGAAAAATTACCCTAAATGTTATCACATTAAATTGTATAATTACTGTATGTTATTATTTTAATCTTACCTAACTAAATTCCTGTGTATTATGTCCCATATGCAAATAGCTCCATTATCTCCAGCAGTTACCAAAACGGAACTATCCGGAGCGAATCTAAGAAAACAAAGTAATATTTATTGCGCAAAAATGTTAAAGTATTATTTATGAGTCTCAGCGGAATTGAATGCATCGTGCTCGCGGTATAAATTATGTCTTTTTTTTAGAAGGATGGTAACAAATTAAAAGTATGTTGGAATAAATATAAGTTAAACTTGTTCAATCATAATGAGTGAAGGGCGGATTTTTATGTAATAATCATTTTATTTTAGGCTTGATTGCTTAAAATGCATGTCAAAATATATATTTATAAATATTTAAATTTTAAATAAGATGTTAATCTATGTAGTTTAATACTATATTGTTAAATAAACAGATAATGATAGTTATTATTCAAATGTTGAAGTTTCGAGTGAATAAGTAAGTACACGCGAGTGCAATAGTTATGCAACAATTGATGATTGATGAAACTCTGTAATTGCTTATCGTATTATTTCATTGCTACCAAACTGCTATTGATGGAATAATATAATTCTTTACAATTTTGTTTAGTAGCAATAATGATATTCATTATTAATAATGTTATTTATTATTCAATTGATTTTAATAGAATAATTAAACCATTATTTTATAGTCTTAGACTGAAATGCAAAATATAAATAAGTGATAGATAATTATGTATGTTATATTTTTAGTTATTTATCTAATGCAGCATTTTGTGTGTCCATGCGACAATATATAGAATATGTAATTAATAGAAAGAAAAAAGTATAGCAGGTTGACGATATAGCAATATTAGCAGATACTAAGAAGCCAGAAAAGGCATAAAATAAAACCTAAGTATGAAATACAACAAACAAGAAATAGTGAAAGCTTATTACAGAATACTGAATGGAGGAAGTGACTTGAGATTTATGTTACTTAGAAAGTTGAATTACAAAAGACAGCAAAAGCAAACTTGATGTCAAGTGTAGGATGACTCAAGGTAGAAAAACATTTTCTGAAAAAGAGTAAGTCTAATGCTAACTTGGTAATTAGAAAAAAATAATATATTAAAGATATACATGTGAAGCATAGTGCTGTATGGTAGCAAAGATTGAATAGTAAGAAACAAAGAATAAAAACATTTAAAATGTCGTGCTACAAATGAATGATAAGAGTTACTTGGAAGGATAGATAGTATATATTATAGCTTGTTAAAAAAAAAAAGAAAATAGTGTATTACAACGGTAGAGGTACAAAATACATAAAGGAATTATGCTACAAGATAGATAAGAGAAGATGTAGAAATGAACTACTATACATGACTCAAACAAAAAAAAAAACTTTGGTATCAAGATTTTTCGTTTTGACTATTTTACTTCTACACCAATGCAGACATATCTACTAAAAGTCGACTTAATGCCCAAAACAGAAAAAAGTCAACACGGCTTAGAAAGGGACGTTAAGTAAAGACCACTGTAAATAAATTTTGCCATGTGCCAAAAACTATTACAATTATGACAATTTAACTTTTTTTTAATAATAACAATTAAACTTTTTATAAAAGCAACACGCCATAAAAATAAAAATAAAAACATTGTACTACGACAACAGTCAACCTCAAGGAGAATAGTTTTTTAAAGAGTCTTTTCCACCATTTGAACAATGCTTAATTGATACTGATGAAAAGCACTTGAATGTTGTGGTAAAACGTAAAGCATTATCCTAACCGTACCGAATAGTATATTTTTTAAAAATAGACTGGTCAGCTACAACTCTTTTACGAGGTTCAGCCAGTGATGTACTAAACTTTGCACGCACTCAAGCCATAAATCTGCGGACTACATACCTTCTACCAGTGACCCGTTACTTAAATCATTGAAGCTCTGTTTACAACTTATTTAAAACGACTACAAGCGTCAAGTCTACAAGACACCTCTTGGGCATTCAAGTTTACAATGCAATTTAGCAGCCCACCCCACTTCATTATCTTAAAATAAACAAGTCTTTGGTAAAAATCGTAATACAGTTATACATCAAATCTGGAGGCATCTATTAAGCCATATGCTGTTACATAACTTCTTCTTTGTCCTATTCAGTTTTAAGTGAATTCCAAACCACTGGATCGGTTATTTACCTATTCTTGTGGAATCGTACAGTTTTTAATTTTGGTTCTTCTACTTTGAAAACACAAGTAATTTTTGTTTTTGAAATTAAAAAAAAATCTGATTAATAATTCTTGTATTGGATTGATTCTTGATTTTTGCAGAGCATTAATGGCAAAATACTTTTTGGTTTTGAAGGTATCAAATCAGTTGGCAATTGAATGCTTATTATTTTGTCAAGCAGGTATGACTTATTATGTAGCCAAGAACTTATAAAATGTTTTTGGTTTTGATATCTATCCGATATAATTGGTTAGTACGTTCTAGGTTTCAAATTTTTCTATTTGCACTGAGTCTACAAGGCTTAAGAGACTGGATGAAACTTTTTTTTCCTTAGTCCATATTTGTTTTTTAAAAAATACTTAAATATATCAGGCGGTTGCTGATGTTCATCTTCTGGGGTGCATTGAACTGGGTTGAACCAGTGTTTTTTTAATTACCACAAGCGCAAAAACTTTCAAAAAAAGAGTAAAACTACTCAAAATTGGTTTTTGGCATACAATGGTTGTCTACTAGTATTTATGTTTTTATCATTTTAGAAACGCGTAGTCTAAGTTTTATAAGAATCGACAATACTCATTTTTGTTGTAAAATTTGTGCTAAAAATCAGTCTGTTTTCCCAAAATATTAAATACAAAAAAATTTCAAAAATTGTGTTTTGTTCTGGCAAACTTGGCAGTTTGGTTATTATTTTTTAAGTTGTTGGTCGAGCCAGTGGTAATATTTTTCTAATTAAAATTCACTAAAAGTGGAAAATAGCAAAAAAAACAAAAACAAAATAATTAAGTATAAGTTGTTTTCTGTTTCATAATAAATTTGCCGAAATATTAACTATCAAAAAAAATTATAGAATAGATTGACTTAATATCAATTTTTACTCAAAAAATGTTGCAGATTCAATTAATATATATATATATATATATATATTATATTATCTTTTTAAATTTCTTAGTACCCTTTAGGGTGTCGAGATTTTTCTGCTGCTTTTAATTTAAAAGCTTATTTATTTGTTCCATCCATTTTTTCCTGTTTTTTGCTATTTTCCTTGCATGTTGCCAGCTTAAATTGGTTCTGCTTAGTAATTCCCCTACATTGTTTTCCCATGCCTTCATAGGTCGTCCTCTTTTTTTTGGTTTTGATATTTATGAATAACATACTTGTTTTGTTTGTCTATCTTCTGGCATTCTTTCTAGATGTCCATACCATGCTAACTGTTTTTTGTCTATCGTGTTGTGTATGCTTTCAATTTGAAGATTATCTCTTATCAATTGTTTTTTATTTTGTCCATTCTTGTTACACCTTCTACTCTTCTTAGATATTTCATTTATGTTGCTTGTATCCTACTTTTATCTTTTTGATTCATTACCAATGTTTCGCTTCCGTATATTAGTGTTGGTCTGTATATTGTTTTGTATAGTGTCATTTTCGTTTTTTTTATATCTGTTTGTTGTTTAAGATCACTTTATTTATTGAATGATAACTTCTGTTTGGTGCCTCTTTATTTATAGTCATGTTGTATTTTAACAATTCTTCGTTCCATAAATTTATGTTATGTTGCATATCTTTCTCATTTTTTGTTATTATAGCTAAATCATCAGCAAATGCACATTCTGCTATTGTTACTCTTTTGAAATTGTGGTATCCAATTTCCACTTTCTTCGTTTTATCTTTAATATTTTTTATTATATCGTCTAAAAAAATAATAAATAGTAATGGTCTTAACGCTCCTCCTTGTTTCAATCCTTTTGTAGTCGTAAATTCTTCTGATACCTCTTTTCCAGTTCTTATGTAATTAACTGTGGTTTTTTATATGCTTTTTCGTTTATTTGTCTTTCATTCAATATTTTCCATAACTATTTCTGAGGTACTTTGTCAAACGTCTTTTCTAAGTCTACAAACGTTATGAAGAGATTGCTGTCTTGTCGTTTTTTCAATTAGTTTTCTAATTGTAAACATGTGGTTTTGTGTTGAACCCACTTTGAGCTTTTTCCAGTGCTGGTTCTACTAAATGTCTAAGCTTATTTTCTATTATAGACTCATATACTTTTGCTATTGTGCATAGCAAAGATATTCTTCTATAGTTGTTACAGTTTCTGCTATCCCCTTTTTTGTAAATTGAAAATATCACTGCCTTATTCCAGTAAATTTCTGTTGGAATTTTTCTTATTTTCCATATCCTATTTAGCATCTCCAACAGTAATTTTTCTCCTGGCTCCCTCATATATTTCAATTGCTCCGGCTTTATCTTGTCGGGTCCTGGCGCTTTTCCATTCTTCAGTTTTCTCAATACTACTTCAATTTCTTCTTTTGTTATGTCTTCTGCTTTAATGTTACGTGTGTCATTCTTAACAGATTTCTCCTCTTCTTTTTCATTTCTGTGTGTTTGATTTCTACTAGTAACTCCTTGAAATGTTCTTTCCACCTATTCATTATTTCTTTGTTTTTTTTTAATATTTTTCCTTGTTTGTTTTGTAGTTGTTTTAGCTGTAGTTAATTTCCTTTTTTACAATTATTCAGTGTTCTATAAAAAAAACTTCTGGTTGTCCTTAAAATTTTCTTCTAGTGTATTCCCAAATTCTTCCCAACTTCTTCCTTTGGTTCTTTTTATCAATTCTTTTATTTTTCTCCTTTGTGTTTTGTATTGTTCGTATTCTTCTTCTTTTCTTGTGTTAATAAAACTTTTCCACTTCAGTTTCTTCTTTCATACTTCTTCACTTACTTTTTCGTTCCACCAGTGGGTTTATTTGCTGTTTTGTGTGCTTTTTGTTATTTTACATGTTTGTTTTGTTGCTTCCACTAAAATATGTTTATAATGGTTCCACATTTCTTCGATATTGTCTACGTCAGGTTTTGTTGTACTGTTTATTAATTTTCTTATACTGTCCAGGTATTTCTCTCTCGTGGTTGTGTCCTTCAGTCTGTCTATTCTGTAGTTGCATATTTTGATCTCTTTATTGTTTGCTTTCTGTGTCGTTTCTATTGTCTGCTCTTTTCCTTTTATCTTTGCTATTGTCAAGAAATGATCACTTCCAATTTCATTGCCTCTTCTCACTCTTACATTTTTCATTTGCGTGTTATTAGTTAAAAAATAATCAATGATTGATTTTTTGTTCCTGCTCTTTACGTCCCTAGTATATTTGTGTATTTCTTTATGGTCAAACATAGTGTTAAGTATTTTTAATCTATTTGCTATACAAAATTCAATCAATCTTTTTCCGTTGTTATTCTTAGTCAGTTCTCCATGTGTGCCCATTAGTTCTTTAAAACCCTTGTTTATATTATTATTATAATTAAAATTGCCCATTATACATATATAAGTTCTTGTAAGTTTTCATATTGTACTTGGCATATTTCCCAGAATTCGTCCTTTGTTGCTTTAATTTTATCTTCACTCGGGCCGTATATTATCATTAAACTTGCTGTTATTGTTTTGTCTTCTAATTTAACTATCATTATTCTTTCATTCACACTTTTTCATTCTTTAATTGCGTTCTCCATTTTATTATTTAATATGCATCCTACGCCTGCGCTTGCCCATTTCGTTATTTTCTACTCTGCTATACATAAATATATGACTTTTGCCTAACTTTAATTCCTTGTCCTTTCATTTTTGTTTCTGTTATGGCCAGTATGTCCAATTTGGCTTTTTCAAATTCTTCTACTAGTTCTAACTCTTTTTTTTGTATACTTATATTTCATGTGCCCATTTGAATTATCTATTTGTTTCGCTTTATCGTCTTCGTTTTGTCCGTCCATTTTGTTTTGTTTGCTAATCGTTTTTTGCCGCCTCTTGTTTTTCTTTTTAATTTGATTATTTATTAACCATGTTATGCTCGTATTTAATATTTAAAAAAAATTAAACGGAAAGTTTTTTTGCAAAAAAATTGCAGTAACGTAAAGGCGTATTACAAAAAAGCTGTAACAGTAATACCTTTGTGCGGTATTGTGCTCGTATTTTTTTTGTATATTATAATATTTTGGAAAACTGAAATAGAATGATTTTATGTACAAAATTTACTTGCTACTTAAAATCTCAAAGATTAAGCCTTCAGAAAATGATTTTTCTTTACTTGTATATTTTTTTTGTCATTTCATAAGATTATTTAATTATTCTACGCATTGTATGACCTTATAGTTAATGACAATTGATTTGTAAACATACAATCTAGTAGAAAACTAAATTGTATAACAAAAAAAGCTTACTTCAAAAGTTTGACAAAAACATCTTTCCTCGCTTGAACTAATTTTAGACAATTTTTCTTCTTGTTTTGTAGTTTTCGCAATCGCAACACCATTTAGACCAAAATTTAAAAGGTTTTTTATATTTGAACATAATTTGACAAAAAAAAATTAAACCCCATTCTAATATGTTATGGGAATCAGTAGCTGTTTTTTTTAGTTTAATTAAATATAATTCATTCACACAATTAGAAAGTCTGGTTGGGGTCATTGGCCGCTAACTATGTAGCGTAGACTGCTACAATTGTTGTTGTTTATAGCCAAGATGCTACAAATATTATTGTTGTTGAAATAAACATCTGCATAATTCACATTATTAACTTCGTTGAATCACAAGTTGGATGGATGTCTTTAACAATGTGATGCAGAGCGTAACGTTCTTGCCAAATAGATTTGTTATTTCATATAAACATCCAAACGTACATACACATGTGTTCTCTGTGGCTCGGTGTGCCCTACACCTCATTTGACTACCTCAAAAGAGAACGACGTGACTAGGTATACAGGTACATTAATATGTTCAACAAAACTTTGTTGTCATTTTATGAAATAATAAATAAATAATATCAAAAAAATGAGAAACAAATTAAATGTTTTTTACTAAGCTAAAAGTCAATTTTCAAACAAAAATAACATTAAACTATATAAAAATTACAAAAATGAAAAAATAAAGAAATTAAAAATGCCAAACTAAAAGCAAACTCCGAGTATATTCAAAACGCATACAATTGTAGAAAAGTTGCTCGGGATATAATAAATGCTCACAGAAATATAATAAGTTGTCAAAACAACATTAAATTTACAAAACCCAAATCAGTATTGCAGCCATATTGCAAAAAATGTTCAAAAATTACTGCCATCGCCATCCACTAGAATATTTAAAAGCAAATCAACTTTTAGAAAACTTACACGAATAGAAGTAAAGGTTACTGTACATATGCTAAAAAACTAAAAAAGTAAAGATATTTTTAATACAAATGCTAGAATGTTAAGCAAGTTAAAAACATGATTACAACACTCCTAACTAAACTATTAAACATCTTCTTCTCTTTCTTCTTCTTTTTATCGAAAGCCTTACGGCTTGTGGTGACAATCCGTCATTTTTAATTCCGCAGTGTTTTGTGACGCTGTCTTTCAGATCTCTGTATGCGTTGATTTGTACTCCCAGATTTTCAAATTGAGACACTTGTTCGATGATATGGTCCTGCACTACCACTTTACATCTGATTGGTGATTTTACCATGTCTAGGTTTTTAGTTTTGTTGCTGGTAATTCTCATATTGACTATGTCGCAGCAATCTGCTTTGAATGTTTTTAGCGAACGTTGAAGTCCGTCTTTTGAATCTGCAATAATGATGGCGTTGTCAGCGTAGCAGACAATTTTTACGACTGTCCTTCCTAGTTTGTATCCGTGAGTTACTCTATTCAGACTTTCAATAATGTTGTCAATTAGTAGGTTAAATAGTTGAGGGCTGAGATTCTTGCCTTGTCGTATTCCTGACTTAATTTGGATCTCTGTTTCTTTGCGAATATCTTCATGGAGGTGTGAAACAGGAAGATGCATTGGTAGTTATTTTAATCGCTTAGTCTACTTTTCTTATGTAACGCGATGCTTGTGCTATGCTTCTAGTCTTGGGGCACTTAGGTGTTCAAAAGAATCTTATTGAATAGGTTTGCTAGTTGTTCTGCAAGTGATTGTCCTTCAATAAAAGTTTGTTTCTGAAGCTATTTGGGCCAGGTGCTAGTATTTGAGTTTTATCTGTGTGTATTAATAATTTGCTCAGTTCGTCGTTATTGTGTGAATGCAGTTGCGTTAGGAATTGATCCAGTTTTTACGTTTTGAAGGTGCTTTATTGGTTTCTTTAAAAGTTTCCAAATCCTTTTTTGAGTACTATACTATTAAACATCTGTATACTAAATGGACACTAAGCGGATGTTTTTAAAACTGCTAAAATAATTATATATTAAAAAAGGGCAAGTGATTGCAATAACTATTGACTAATACTGCAAGTATGCATAATGTCCAAGGACTTGAAATGCTTTTGAAATCTCAGTTTTTATTGAAAAACAATTTGGTTTTAGAAAAAATAAATCAACCGCAATGGCCATAAATAGCTTTCTTGAGTATGTGGCCAAGGGCCTTAAAGAAAAACAACATATTGGTTGATTTTAGTAAGGGCTTTTTATGGCATACGTGCTGCAGTCGTATTTGAAAGGAAAAACTTACCAGACTTTTTTTGAAAGAAATTTATTACCTGTCAGTCATATTACCTGTGGTGTTCTTTAAAGATCTGTACTTGGTTTAATCTTATTTTAAACATATGTCAGTGATTTAACAAATAGGGTTCCAAATACACTTCTCTACGTTGTTGACACCATAATAACAAATCGGCATTGTATTTCTAATTAATTGATAAAGAATCGATAAAAAAGCTCTGTTTCAAATTGTTCAACAGAGTGTAGTAATGACAGCATTGTTTGCAGTTTTTCAAGCAATTGCCTGTTACGCAATACTTTCATGAGAACATTCAGCTCATTGTTGCAAAGAAGAGCATTGCTCACGTCGCCATCCCGTTATATTTATGAATGCTTAGTTATAACATTTGATTTGCAAATTATTTATTACCAGTGTATACCAGAATGAACAAATCAAAAACTGGTGTTGCCTTTTATGGCCAATTTTTTGAACAAATTGCCAACAAAACTCAGAAATTTGCCATTAAATTATTTTAAATCTATAACTAAAAAATGCTCAATTAAATTGAGTTTACATCTCACAAGGTTGCTGGATTATTTGAGTCAGAGGCTTTTTTTTTAATTTTGAGAATATATTTTATATATTTTAGTTATTTAGAAACTTATACAGGGAGTTTATAAATGAATGGGATTATGTAATCACTTTAAATGTGCCGCTTTTGTTAAATTGTTCACTAAACTATTTGTTTTGACAGATCAACTTTGACAGCTGTCAAGCAAACATATGAAAACATATGTAGTATAGTGAACGATTTTAAAAAGGCGGCATATTTAAAGTGATTACATAATCTCATTCATTTATAAACTCCCTGTATTATATTATTATACACTTAGATGCAAAAAACATTGGGTAATTTTTTGCAAAAAATCCGGGTAAATTTTTTTTAATAAAATTTTTATTGTTTTACAATCAAAGAGACCATCAACATGTAGAAAAAAACAACATATCGTACTTATTAGTTTATTTAACCCGAACATTAATAAGCAAGAACAATAATGTACGTATACACCAAAGAAAACGCAAGATTTCAATACTTTGTATTGCCTCCTCAAACCCTAACTATTGTCTGCATACGGGGGCCCATGCCACTAATGAACTCACGAATATCATTCTGCCATTCTTCCTGAAGTGCCACAGGAAGTTCGTTTATTGTAGTTAGTGCAACTGCACGTCTTCTAACACACCTGCCCTGCATGTCCCAAAACATGTTCTATAAGATTTCCATCTGGGGTACATGCAGCTTAGTTAAAGTTTCTTATTCCAAATACAACCAAGTATTCTGTGACGCACTTTGCGGTCTTGCGTTATCTTGCATCAGAATAAAGCCATCGCCGATAAATGGAGCAAATAGGACTACGTAATGTTCCAAAACTTCCTCAATATACCGCTGTGTCAGCAATCCTTCATCAATGACAATTCAATTCGGTGCAGGCATCCATTGATATTCCTGCCTTTACCAGCAGAGAACCTCCATCATGGCTAAGCCGGGACTTAAAAGTGCACTCCGCAAATTGTCCTCCCGTTTGCTTCCATTCTCGTTCTCTTCTATCTGGCAAATGTAAACAGAATCTAGACTCGTTAGTAAACAGTACAATCCTCCATTGTTACAATGTTCAATTCAAATATTTGCAAGAAAATTGGAATTTGGCTACTCGGTGACGTACGAGTAATTTTGGTTCAGCTGCTGGTCTATAAGATTTTAAGCCAGCTTTTTGCACCCTTCGACAAACTGTCCACACACTCACAGCTGTACCACAAACCTCACGGAGTTAGTTTCTGGTCTCCACTGAAGTCACATGGCGATTCCGTAGAGTAGTACAAACAATAAATCGGTCATCGGCAGCAGTAGTTTTTTGTTTCCTGCCAAATTCTCTCTGAAGTGCTCTTTGGACGGTAAAAAGACTGACATGAAGGAATCTGGACACATACCGCTGGTTTCTTCCATCTGCCACAAGAGCAACAGCGTTTGCACAATCTTCAGCACTTAAAACCATAATCAACACACCAATCTGCCCTGATAATGACAGTTAATCGAAAACAAACAAGTCAACCTAGTAACCACCTTGGCCCTCTGTGCATAATGTCGAATGAGCAACAGGTAGTGAAAAACGCATACTTTTAAATTTTATTTTTCTTCTCTTCTTTTTTAATCAGCCGTTTTCTATTCTTTTTGGATATCGGCCTCCATTTCTGCACGTAATACTTATATTACAAGAGACGTAAAACCCCACGCTGGCAAGGCGGGTTGAGGAGTAGGAGAGCGTATAAACATGTAAAAAGTATGTCAGGGTGTATAGAAATCGAAACCTCTATCTTTGCGCCACGCATTAATGTTCATTAAATAAACTGATAAGTACTATATGTTGTTTTTGTTACATCCTGATGGTCTCTTTTCCAATATGTTTAGCTTAGTCTTCCGAAATAAGTCTTTCACATTTGTTACAAAAATTTTGTTTTATGTCCAAATTTCAAAAGAGTTTTAATCTTTACATGAAAACCGTATTTTTCAATTAAAGCCGCGAATTTATATCAAAACCTCTCACGTCATTTGTATTGGATTGTATTGACTGAATTGGCGGTAATTTAAATGTTTATACCCGTACAATTCCAAAGTACCGTCACATATCATTTAATTTTGCTTTTTATTTTTAAGTTATCGTTAACTAACCATTTCTGCATCTGACTCTTCTTAAAAGAAAATGTGGGTAGCTTATCTAAGTTGTATAGGGTTTTCCAATAAGAGGTTTCATTTTGATATTTCAATAAAAAAAACGGGTATTTTTTAAGAGAAATCAATAAATGATTATTTCATTGTAAAGAGGAAGGTATGCCATTAACATTTGAAAACGATATCAGTCAAATGGCCGCCACGGTTACGGTTGCAGTACCACATTCTTTTCATGACTAATTCGCACATTTGCGACCTCGATAACTTCACGAATTCCTTCTTTAAAGTCTTGAATCGATTGTGAAGCATTGGCATAGACCTTATCTTTCACGTGACCTCAAAGAAAAAAGTCTAAAGGTATTAAATCACAAGATCTCGGTGGCCAACTGTGATCACCTCTTAGAGAAATAAGACGGTCAAGAAACTTTTCTTGCAAAATTGCGATTGTTTCGTTGCTTGTGTGGCACGTAGCGCCGTCTTGCTGAAAATAAACGTCGTCCACATCAATATCTTCCAATTCCGGCCATAAAAAATCATTAATCAAAGATCGGTGGCGCCATCCACCAGCCTCATTTTCGAAAAAGTAGAGTCCAATCACACCGCTAGCCCAAAAACCGTACCAAACAGTGACACGTTGAAGATGCAAAGACTTTTCAACAATCATTCTTGGATTTTCAACACAAGGGGCTACATCAGCAATATTGTCATGTGTTCTTGAGTGATACACACGGTATCCTTCACATCACAAACTTGTCCCAACAGCTCAAATTTTTCTACCAGGTTTACTATTGCCGGCCGAGAAGGTTCTTTACGAAGACCAAAAAGTGCTTTAGTTTTGCAAACTGTGACTGCAAAATTTTCATCATTTTTGTAGTAAATTTTAATAATTTCAATGCGTTGTTGAAGCGTGTATCGTTCTATTTTTAATAATGGCGTAGTTTTTACTTGTCAAATGTCAAAAGATAATAGCTTCAAAATTGACAGCTGCCCAAATAGCCTGATATTGAAAGGAAACTTTTTATTGAAAAACACTTTACAATATGATACGGTACATTGTTCATAACCACCACACATTTGCCTTGTAATTTGTCCATAGCAGGAATTAACTGATCAACACTGAAACGAGTGTAAATAAGTAATTAGCTACATAAAAGACACATAACAGAAAACAACTAGACAATAGGACATTGAACAAAAATCCCATTTTCTACAAAATTGCATACTTTGGCGGATGCTGCATGCTGTTCATACAAGTAAAAATTGTTTTGCAAGTTGTTCACTACTACTATACCTCTTTGATTATAAAACAATGAAAGTTTTATAAAAAAAATTACCCGGGTTGTTTGCAAAAAAATACCCAACCAAAGCCCATTTTCTACAAAATTTCATACTAGTTCGCTATTAAATGACATGTCAGGTTATCTGTTATTTGCGGTACGTAATAAAAAATTACCTATTCTAATTTCTTCATAATCATGATTGAGACATTCTTTATATAAAAGACTTGCTATTTCATTAATACTAATTACATTATCACTGGTACGTATCAAATAAACGGAATAGGAAGAGAAAAGGGTAGAGAATTAAAATGTTTCACAGAGTAATTACTTTAGACAGAATTATAATTCCGCACAGCAGTTATTAAAAATGTAATTTTATATATTTTGGAATGTTAATTCATTTAATGTTTTCAGCCTATAATATAGACATTTATTATTTTTTTAGTATGTATTTGATATATGTTAATCGTGTCGTAAACATAGAAAATGAGCGTGCTTTATTGATTGATAATCAATAGTTAAGTGTTTTCTTCCTATTTATTTCTGAACGAACAAATAAAAATTTTATTAGAGAAAATGCCTACAGGTAAAATAAATAATAAACGTCTATATCGAGTTTGAATGAAAACTGATGGCAGAATTAGACTTATAAAAGTTAAAATAAATTTATATAAAGTATAAAAACCAAATACAAAATGCAAATGCTCAAAAGTATACATCAAAGACGACTTAACAGTAAAAGAAAAGATTGCTGTTTAAATAAATAGACAGAGATAAAAATAAGAGGCATGCGTGAGAACTATTATTTTATGGATAACTTAATTTAAATATATGAACAAAACGTTTGACTTAGAATAAAGCACATTGTGATACAAGAGACAAAATGAATGCATTGCAGCCATCAAAGCACTACGGTACAAACAGAAAGTAAATATATTGGAAACTGGTAGAGTAATTAAAGAATTAATGAAACTTCTTCGGAAAGAAGGGAGGGGTTGTGAAAATGTAACTATATGAAGAATGAAAGAACGGAAGAGAATTATTGTCTGTAGATAAAAGGGAGAAACAAACTACGGAAGGTATAAAAATTTATGAATGTTTGAGAAACTACAAGAAAGGTAAGAAAAAATAAATTGATTAAAATAAATATTAAAGAATTGAAATGTGTATATAAGCAAGAAAAGAAAGTCTCAAGACAATAACAAAACTTAAATAATGCAAAGAGCTAGGTATAAAACTGGTCGATTTGATATGAAAGTGTAATGAAATTGCTTACAATAATGATTTAATAATGTTTGTGCTTTACTACAAACAATACACTGAAAAAATGGTTTTTATAATAAAACTAGTTTTTGTCAGATTATAAAAGGAGATCTGAGCAGCAACATAAATATATGATGCATTTGATTTGATCTAAAAAGATAAAATTTTTGTTACATTTTATTTACTAGAAGGTGTTGTTCGCCGTAGCACTAAAACAGCATAAATTATAACTGTAATACAATAAAAAAATTATATAAAAGGTCTCATCCAGATACAATATCGCTAATTCTGTGGAATGATGTTACTCACAGTAAATTTTTAAACCACTCTTTAAATTGTATTTATTTTGATGCTATTTTGTTTTGTGTTTAATAGTTCGGTTGGTAAATTAATGTAACATTCAAAGTTTAAAATATTTTTTTATTAATAGGCTCCGGTGAAAAAATATGTAATTCATTTAATTCTTGTAAGTAATTTATTTTAAAAGTTCACTAAATTGAGAATTAACTATGACATCATATATTTCCGTCCAGAACCTATTATCGGTTATTTTTATAAAATAATTAAGTATGTGCACATAAGAAGTTAGCCTAATTTACAACAAAAAATTGAACTTAATAAAAATTATCATTATTTTAACCCGAACTTTTTAATTAAAAAATAATCATAATTTAAAAAAAACCTTGAAATCGGTTGAAAATAAACAAAAATTAACAATTAGTTTAATGGTTTTACTTTATTGTTTATATTATACATATTGCTATTGAAAATAATAGTATTATGATGTATAATAAGAAAAAAAGCCAATATTTTATATACACATCTCAAGAAAAGTCATTGTTAAATATTTATATAAAAACTTCTTCTTCGTATCTGCTCGGAACAGCTGCATTGCAGTTTATCCCGGCAAGAATATGAATGCAAAGTGATGATGGATGTGGGGCGGGAGGAGTATGTGTTTTTCTACGCGAGATGGTGCTCACTTGAATGAAATCCGATCCGATTTACTTTCCTATAGATTATTATATGTTTGCCGATAAAATTACGTCAAGAATATATATATAGAGAAAATCGAATATAAATCTCACCTGCACACTCTGATGGCATCCCCGTTTACTTGTACCATCGTATAAATCTTGGCTCCAGAATGCAAATTCCATAAGACTGCAGTACCATCAATAGATGCTGTTGCTAGCATCGACCCTTGTGGAGATACCCTCACACAGGTCACCCCATATTTATGACCTCTAAGGGGCGAGAACGATTTCTCTGTATATCCTTCTCCTGGCACCCACTCCCATATACGAACCGTTTTATCGCTACAAATTAAGTTATGAATATTTCATACAATCACATGACATAAAAATATATATAGAAAAAAACACATCAATACATTTATATATATATTAAATATTAAGTATGTTATCTTTATCATTTCTATATTAATGTACTAAACGAATAAATTATTATATTTCTCATATTTAAGAAGTAAAATCATCAAAAAAGATAATAATTTATTATCAAATGCTAAAATTCTACATAAATAATAAAAAAATGTAGTTATTTAAACATAATTAAAAAAAAAAAAAAACTTTATGAATGAACTACTGTCTGGCGTTGGTAGGAAAACTGTTTCCACTTTTTTTTGTTTCTTTACGTTTTTTTTTTAGCATTTGCATAATGTTCATGATTTTTAATTGAAGAACTCTAGCAATTACTAGTAAATATTCATGCTCCACTGATTAAATCTATGAGTAGCACATAAGTTTAAAAATTAATTTGTTTGAATCTAATCAATACCGCTACTTTTTGCATTATCAATTTTATTAAATAATGTTTCATTGTCACTATTTTTTCTTCGAGGTGTATATTATTCTGTTTATAAAAAAATTAAATATATTTATAAATCATTTTTTCTAGTTTTTTTTTCGATAACTGTTAAAGTATTTTATTTTGCATAAGCTGCAGGTCTGTCTGTTTTCTTTTATCAGTATCTTCAAATTATTGTATTAATTTCATCAGTTTGAAACCTTTAGTTATGATAAAATTTGTGTAAACTTGTTAATCAATATTTAGCGAATTAGACTTGACTTAAAGTCTAATTCTAAGTCAGTGACCACGTGTAATGAAAATCTTTGAAACGACTCTGCAACGGGATTTGCTTTTCTATCTTTTAGGTATATCTTAGTCAGAAAATTAGAGGATCAATAAATCTTACTAGTTTTCTATTTGGTGATTTTTTGTGCATAATGATCGGGTTTATGTTAGTTACTGCTAAATCTATATACCATTGATACTGCATACACGTTCATCTTCTTCAGATACCACTCCTATCAGAAATTGGATATTATTATAGCTCATTTAGTTCTGTTGACAGCACTTCTTAACAGTTTGTTAGAGCTACTCTCTTAGGTTTTGCGACCATGACACTCCTTTTCAAAATCTATAGAACATAGATGAGTTTTTGGTTCATATCAAGGCATCTTTGGGTTAGTACGTTAACGGCAAATAATGCTTTCTGGTACATAATCCTTTCCTAAATCTCATATGTGTGTCACAGATATGAGTTTCCAGCCTGGTAGATTCTGTTATGTATTATCTTGAGTAAGTAACTTATCAGGGATATTGTTCAATGGTCAAAACAGTTTTTTGCATTAGCGTTTGGGAAAGCATAGTAAATGTGGTTTCTGGTCCGGTATTATGTCAGTGCTATATATAGAAATAAAAAGGTTTAATAAGATAGTGATAGAATTATTATCCATAAACTTTATCAATTTTATCGGTACGTGTTTTTCTGTTTTTAGCGTTACGTATTACTTATTTTACCTATTCTATTAAAATGCTTAATCCAGTTTGGTTCAAGTATTCTTCTATATTGTTTATTATTTCATTTTTATAAAGTTTATTTGTGTATTCAGTTTATTTGTTTAACTTGTCTTTTATGTTCACTAATATATTTTCATTTCCCGTTGTTTCCTTTAGTTTTCTGTGAATTATGAATATATCATATATTTTTTCATTTTTCTCTATTTCTGCACATCGTTCTTTCTCCCAGATTTCATTGATATCCCTTATTTGTTTTTAAATAATCTTGTCTATTTTGTATTTCTGATGGTTTGTTTTGTATTTCTGCATCTTTTCGATTGGGCTTAAAATTTCCTGCATCATCCAAACTTTGTTTTTCTTGGGTGTAGGAATTACCTTCTTTCTGTGTTGCAGGCATTTTCCTGTATGTTTTCATTAATGTTTTTTGTTGTTTTTCTATTTATCTCATTACTTTTTAGACTATTCACGTCAAATGTATTTGGTATTTTTATTTTTTTTAGTTTATCTAGAATTACTTAAATTAAGAGATTGTGGTTGGAACCAATGTCAGCTCCTGAGTACGAGTTTGTGTATTTGACAGCATTTTGATATCTTTGTCTTATCAAAATGTAATCTATCTAATTTTGTATAATCTTTTTTTGCTATATGTTTAGAAGACGTCCAAGTGTAGTGAGTCTTTTTTTTAGAAGTTTAAAAATCTTTGTTTTATAAGAATTGTACTAAGCGCTCTTTTTGTTCATTTCTTTTACCTAGTGCATAGTCTCTTACATGTTTTTCCACTTTACCCTCTCCGTCTTTGTTGCTTTAGTAAAATTTCTTCTAGGGCGTTGTAAAGTTTTTCAGTTTTTTCTTTGTCGTTGTCAGCTGTTGAGGCATATATGTGAACAAGATTAATTGTACCTGAATGACTTTTCAGTTGTAACATTAATATTTGTTCTGACTAAAGTGTAAAATTAAAGACGTATTGGTTAACTTTCCTTGAAACAATGGTTTCTACGCCATAACGATGGGATATATTATTATTGTTCCCTGCATAGTAGAAGTCTCCCTGATTGCTATATGTACAGTTACCTGATCTAATCTATTTTGAATCACTATTGTATTGTATCAGGTACATATTCAAAGGCAGCTTGTGAGTTAGTTACAGAAGCGTAAACCCTGAAATATTGGCTTTTTTAACTGAAAAAAAATATCTTATATGTCAATGTACATTTTCTTTATTTCAACAGTAGCATTGTCAAGTTTTCCTAATGAAAATAAACTTCTTACGTTTCCTGTTACGGTTTTCAAGGCCGGCCGGTGTTCCTTCGCACCTTCTGACTATTTAAGGTCTGCCCGTGGTTTTTGTTTTTTCAGTAATGATGATTCAACCAGAAAAAATTAATACTAAAAATATCTTGCAACAAGGAACAATCGGCCATCTCCGAATTTTCAAAAAGGTCTTGCTAAGGTTTTGCATTATGTATCGCATATGTCTTGTTCCTCATCAGATGTCTTCACTATTATTACATTTTTTTTATTTCCTTTACTTGCATCTTTTATTTTAGTTTTGTCTTACCATTTTGTTGAAATCAGATAAGTCAATACTACGCTACTCACGTTATAAAATCTGGGTTATCATACTTTGATACTCTCCTCAAGTGGCTTATAATTTGTGAATACGGGTGTGGCTAGCCCGCGGTACCCTAACTGACGTCACTTTGCTAGTTGAAGCAACTTGGGTGAAGTCTCTCTTACTGTAATCTTTTCTATCTTCTAAAGATTTTTATGTAGTTTTTTTTTTCGATTTCGCGGTTAAATTGATCAAGGGCTATATTTTCATTTTTCTAACTTGATTGTTAGAAATAGCATTAGAAAAGTCCAACAAACATGGCTTCCCACTGTATTTGGCGTTTATAGACTATAAAAAGACCTTTGATAACATTGATCAATGCAATATTCGTCGTCTAAAAAAATTGACTGGACAGACAAAGTGATAAATGTTAACGGTGAATGGCTAACAAACTAAAGATATGCCGACAATATCATACTTATCGCAGAAAGCATCGAAAAAGTAAGTCATTTTTACAAAAAATCTATTATGGTTGGATTAAAGATGAATCTATCTAAAACTAATATACTAAAAAAAAAAATAATGTGAAAATGGAAATAAATGAAAAATAAAACTTTGGACAGAAAATAACACTAGGAAAAAGTAACCAAAAAAATAAAAAATACGACTAGAATAGATTGCCTTTAGAAAACTGGCCTATAATCTTTAAAACAAAAACCAGTGCATTTTAGCAGTCCCAACGTCTGAAGTGGCAACATAGACAAACATAAAATACAACTTGGACAACTTGAAGTAATAGACATCGCAAAAAGAGCAGTGTCTCTAAAATAAAACTACGCAAGAAGCAATATAAACCATTGGAACCGAAAGATTATTGTATAGAGAACATATATACACAAACAAGGAAGAGGTAAACCACCAAATAGATGGTATAACGACCTAAAACCAGCAGCAGAGATAGCCTGGATGAGAGAAGCACAAAATCGAGAGCAATTGAAAGAAATAGAAAAGGCCTACGTTTAAGAATAGACATAACAGGCTATGAAAAAAAAAAAAACAAAGAATATTTTTACAAACAATTTTTTTTTCAATTACAAAGTTATGCCTTTCTGCATAAAAATGCAAAGGTACGTAATGAACTGAGAAACAATGTAACAACAATAAATACATTGAGTAAAAATGGTAAGGACGCAAGTAATCCCTTCTAAAACAGCAGCAAAATCTCGAGATCTTTAATGAGGCCCAAAAACCACTTCCAGGTAATAACAAATATAAACCATAGTACAAAGCAAAGCGACATTTCTACAACATACCGTACTACAATCAGAAAGTAAAGTAACACCTAAAAAGAAAACAAAATAATGAACTAATTAAAAAAAAATCAACGTTTGCAAAATGAAAGCTACAGCAACAGTTGAAAATTATCAAAGAACCATAAAATAATTGCCATAAATTTGCAGTTGATTAACCCTATGGACTTCAAATTCAACTGCAATACATAACATGTATGAAGAACTGACCAAAAAACAGTCAGAGATCGAAAATAAACTGTCTAACAATACCAAAGAAAAAATGGCAGCTAAATACCATTTTGATAAAATCGAACTAGCTTATGAGGCGGAGTAGATTCATGCAAAAACAATGAAAAAAAGAAAAATAAATACATTGCTAACACCACCACAACAATAGGTTAATAAGGTTAATACAGAAAAATTTAAAATGCTATTACTTCCATCCATATTAAAATTAATGTTCAAGATGAAACAATTATTTTTTTAATTTCAAAAGCATTTTATCCACTTGAAAAAATTATTACATAATTCATTAATAGATTTTTTTTTACAAAAATGAGCGAAATAGTGTAAGAACTTGATTTTTTTTAAACGCCTCTTAATTTTTCAATTTTTAATATTTGGAGCTAAAATTAGGTTCATATAGAAACTAAATACGAAAATAATATGTATAGTTTTTTTTTTAAATTTTTTTGATAAAATTTGAAACTTGCTCATATCCCGTAAAAAATGGAATCTGAATCAGGAACTTCATGAACAACAGCTAATTACTTTAAAATTTTCAGTCAAAAATACTTGGAAAAATTCCAAAATGTTGGAAATATGAAAAATTCACTTCTTAGTTTGAGTTAATTATTATTTCCTTAAAAAAAATCACAATAAAGCTTAAAAAATGTCGGTGACTACATTTTTTTATACCTTTTACTGTGTACTCTGTCCCGTAGAGTAAGACCGCATGTGGCACTTAGTGTCTTCATTTCTGTTGCTTGTAAGCGCCTCTTTGTTTTTGTGTGTTCTAGTCTTGACTGCATACGTCATAATAAGTCTGACGCAGGTATTATATATCCGTGCTTTGCTGTCTTTCTGCATAAGTTTGTTTCTCTATATCTCCATATTTTAAACATCCGGCAGTTTTTGATGCTCTGTTTATTTGTTGTTGAGCGTCATAGGTCTTTTTTACTGGATAGTTCAACGCCGAAGTAATTAAAACACATTATTTGTTTTACTGGACTGTTTTTGATAGTAAATTTACATCTGATTGGCTCCTTTGAGAGCACAATTAACTTAGTTTTCTTTACGGAAATTTGCATATTGAATGGTTTTGCTATTATGTTGAATCAACGGAGCAGGCGCTCTAAGTCATCCTTGTTTTCTGCCAAGTTTATTGCGTCGTCAGCGTAGCATATAATACTGAATTTGTTTTTGTCTATTTGTATCTAATATTCTTTAGTAATATACATTTACATTAATAAAGTATTTGTGGTAAAACTTAGTTATTGCTTTCATCACAGTTTAAATGCAACCCAACATCAACTGAAAAGTCGACATCGGTTTACAGACCCAATAACATTTTAGATCTATTTAATTTTCTTGTAACTCAAAATGTGTATGTATCGATGACCACTCACAATACCCTCACCATAAGCAATAGCTTTATATCAGAAGAACTGATATTAATAAACTAACTGATTGGCAAAGCTTCAAACTGCAACTCAAAAAAACTATCAACTTGACAATGACAATGAAACGGCAGTAATATAATAATATCTAACAAGATTTATAAGCAAATACTTTTAATATTATTCCGCAAACCAAAGGTAACAACTGAGAAATTAGTGTATTTATTCCGAATAAAAAGACTGGATCTCTAGAAGATAAAACTTGATTAAACATTGTCACACAGCAACTCAAGAGAATAATTATCTATTTTTTTTAGAGAAATACTAAAACACTAAAAGGCTTGCAGAATCCACAAATTAAAAACGCAAACAGCACATGGGCGGAACAAAACATACAAAAGGTTAGAGATAGTGATATTAGACTCATTACTCAAAAAGAAACAGCAACAAAAATTAAAAAACATATAAAACCGAAGAAAACTGCAAGGGTTTAAATTCTTAAAATTCTAAAACAACTTCCTTGTACTGCATACCTTAAACTAAAATATGTATCTAAGATATATATATATATTTTTTTAAATAACGGAAATCAATTATAAAAAAACAAAAATTTAATCCCAGAGTACCTTTTGGCTTCAGAAAGAATTTCTCAGTTATAGACCAAGTTAATGGGATAATATAGTTGAAAAATCATTTAGAGAAAAAAAGTTCTGCCGTTTTTTTAATGTAGCACAAGCCTTTGATAAGGTGCTCCACAGGAGAAATAATTATAATTAAAAAACAAAAACGTTTGCCACAAGAGTTCTCACAGTTACTGAAGTCATATATTTTAGACAAAGCTTTTAGAATTAAATAAAAAAATACTTACTTTAAACTAAACAAAATTAAAGCAGAAGTCAGTAAATTAGACCATAATACAATAATCACTTTTACTGACAACACCGTTAGAATGTAGGTAAAAATTTTACTGTGTCAACCAATAAGAAAATATTTCTGTGTAAACAAATTCTCAAGCCCGTATGAACATTAAACTGTGGGGTTATGCCAGAAAAAACTCCTTGGTATTGCAACACGATTGAGCTCTACCAAGACTTGGAAATTAATACCGTTAACCAACCTATTAGAAAATTTGCCAAAAATTATGAACTGCAACTCTTTAATCACGCCAATATTAAAGCCATCCAAAAGGACCAAATTTACCTAACAAGCCGTTGATCCCATCAACCCCCTTCAAACAAGAAGATTCCAGGAGCGATATAAAAACACATAATAAAAAAAATGCAACTTAAAGGATGAGTTTGTAAAAAACATTAGTTAAACAACTAAAAAAGTAAGTATGTAGTAGAGAACTTTTTTTTCCAAGCAATACGTCTAAAATATTTTTTATATTCTAGGATTATGCGTCGTCTAATTACTACTCTGTAGATTTCTGTGGTGATGTAAAATTACACAAAAAAAAACACCCTTAAACTTTGATACTGATTATTGTTGACTGTTATATCAGACAACAAATTTGCGCTCTTGACGCCTTAAAAACACGACAAAACATATGATCTTCAAGTTGTCGCTCTACGAAACAAGTTTTCAAAGCAATTAAAAACAATTGGAGAAAGTTAATTCATCAAGAAATTTATAAGTGAGATTATAGAACATTTACATCATTTGATCTCAGAACATTATAGAGCAGTACTTTGTTTACCCTTAATGCGACGGTATTGCAAGTGTAAACTTACGTAGGTTGCATGCAATGGAATCAAAAACATTATCTTTACCTAATCAACGTTCTGTATGTTTATATATAATGGTCGTAGAAGATCAAATTCCGTGGAAAACCACGCACTCCTTACAAACATATAAAAGCATTCATCTCGTCATTATACGATAGCGCTAAACGCATATTGTTACATTAGCATTGTCTTGAAAACGATTTTAATCCTATATTCTTAGAAGCTCAAAATCCATATTTTGCACAAACGGCAAAGGTTACTGTAAAAAATGCTTTTCTTTTTTTGTAAAATCAAACGGTACAAACTTTTTTTAAGATTAAACCAAATTTAGTGTTAGTTATTTAAGTTTTTTTTTAAATATTTTATTTTATTGCAGGTTTAAAACAGCTTTTGTTATTGTCTCAAGTTATCTGCAAACTTTTTCTAACCGTTTCATCGACATAATAAGTACAGCTACATTTTTTGTAAATATGCAAACACAGTATAAACGTTATCTAATTATTATTATTTAAAAAGAATATTTTCTATTTTTTCCAATTATTTTTAATGTCAGTTATTAATTAATAAAATTAATTGCTTGTGACATCCACGTCTTTGCAAACTGCTGTAGCATCTCTTTAATTTAAAACTCTAATTATCACAATATAATTAATTATGTTGTAGTTATTTTTATGACATCAATCGCTACAGATCTAAGTCGATATGAAACGATTCAGTTCATTATGGTGTTGCTTATACATAGCTTTTAATCTAAAACATATTATGATTTATAGCCATCTTTTGTCATTCCAATAGACCACTATTTATTTCTAATACCATATATGAAATATAATAGTTATGTACAATAATAATAATTATAATTACAGTAATAGGAAATTTAACATGCCACAAAATCAATAAATTGCTATGACAGAACAAACCATTTATCAAATACATATACTAAAACAAATTATGAAATATTGGGGTAATTTAATAGGATTTTTTTCCAATAATATTACATTAGAATTCTAAATTAAGAAACAATAATACATTAGAAATCTGAATTAGGAAATAACGAACGTAAATTAGTATATATTGTTTAGTTAGTAGTTATATGGTAGCAGGAAACAAATCATAGAAATTAAATTACGCTATCAAGCCATTATTGTCAAATGATATAAATTAATATTGCTGCATAATAATCGCTTACAAATAAATTAAATGTGTAATTCTCGTTAGCTCATAATTTATTCAAATACAAAAAATTTAATCTAAATAACTGGTTGTCATATCGTTATTTCCATAATGGTTTTATCAGTTGTTATATTAATTTATTTATATATTAAAATTTTAATCAATAGTATTAGGGATAGACTTAAATATAGATTTACCTTGACCCAGTAATTAAAGTAAAATTCGGAGCAAAATCGCAGCTCGTTATATCACTTCTATGCCCATTGAGGGTTTGCAGAATCTCTGCCGAATCACAGGTTAAACTCATTATTGCATCAAAAACTGAAACAAATATAATAATTTGTTAAATATATGATTTCTAGACATTGCCATAACATGAATGTTATCGTAATGCATAATGTAGT
Source organism: Tachinus rufipes (assembly GCA_963932245.1). Taxonomy (NCBI): domain Eukaryota; kingdom Metazoa; phylum Arthropoda; class Insecta; order Coleoptera; family Staphylinidae; genus Tachinus; species Tachinus rufipes. The sequence continues at coordinate 88,275,026 of OZ010743.1, forward strand.
AATAACGATTAGTTATTTATAATATTATGGTGAAAGCGCCGGGCACAATAATAATAATAATAATTTAAACGCAATAAATAAAATAATATTACATATTGTTTGAGGTCAACATTACTAAACGGCTTTAGTCAAATTTTTATTAAAGCTTAACTGGTTACATAAAACACAAACTGTTTGGTATAATTTGAATAGTATAGTAAAGATTGATTTCCCTTCAGCATATTTGAGAACTTATTAAATGAGACCAAATAAAATTATTTCTTTATATAGTAATATTAAATGAAGCACACGCAAGTTTGTTTGTATAAAACAAGTAAATATTATTAAATTGCTCTCTACGTTTAATTTTTATTGTACTTTTATACTGTATAATGAATGAATCGATAAAACTTGTGTTAAAGGCAACCACTCCTTTAAATGTGCACTTTGTAGTCTGATATTAGTGTCATTGTAAAAAAAATTGATTTTATCACGTGCATTGTGGTTATTATTGCATGATTGTCCTGGTAGTATAAAATAATCTATAACCGCATTAACTTCAATTAATTATTCAAATATTTCAACTGCTTGACAATATCAATCACAAATAAATAATGTAATCACATTAACTTAATTAATTATTAAAATGATTTTATTTTTTAATACAGTCAAGTAGGATAAAAAAATAATATTGGAAGATATTTAATATTGCCTATTTAACTATATTTGATTGTCTACCTTTTTAGACATTGCAATTTGGTTAACAGTTGTGATACAGAAGTTTTATCGATGATATTCGGTTTCTTTGGTTAAAGCAACATGATGGAGCTGCAACTACTTTACACCATCAATTAAGCAAAATCAATTTCAATCAATTAATCCTCCTAAAAATCATTTTTACTGCAATTATTATGTAGTATTTCAGTGTACATTTTTTAAAACTTTTATTAATTATTACAAAATTGCAATTGAAAGATATTGTTAAAAATGAGTGGATGAAGCGGTGGTCTAATTGTACTCAGACTAGTACTTTATTAGAGATTAATAGTATAAATCCGTAAGAAGGTCTATATTATACAAGTAAACAATACAGTACAGCAAAATGTGAATATAACTAAAATTAAGAAAACCTGGAAATAAAATATACCAAACGTATCAGATGTGTTTTGAGATGCAAAGTTCTAAAAAATAGTTCAAAATTGTGATAATTTGTGTACTAAAAGACAAAATTAAACTCAAATAAACTCAATAAACAAATAAATGACCAGGTGCCACTGAACAAGGATGAAAAAAACAATGTAATCCCATTTTGATTAAAATATTTGCCTTATCATACAAAGAACAACATTCCCAAATTATACCTAAAAAAAAGCAAATCTGATTTTTAAACTATAAATCAAATAATTGCATTACAGTCAACAATTTTTGAAATTTTTTTGAAAAATATAATATTTTCCTATTTTCAAGATCTTAGACCAAAATAACTTTATATCAGATACTCAATATAGGATTTGATCAAAACAGATCTGACACATGGCAACCATAAATAAAATTTTACTTTAGACAAATCTGAAAAAAAATTTGCAGTAGTTCTAGACATTTTCAAAGCATTTGATAAAGTTTGGCATCTTAATTTGATTAACAAGCTCCATAGTATAGGTCTTGATCACAAATCTGTAAATATTATCAATAGCTTTCTTAAGAATAGAAAAATTATAGTTAGAACTCTGACTTTAAAATCATAAATATTGGTATTCTTTAAGGTTCGGCCTTTTTGCCAACTATTTTTGATTTACATTAATAAATTTCTTCAAATAACCAAAAGTCCTGTTTATAGTTTTGCAGATAATAAGCACCCTTCATACTTTATACTTCATATTTTTCAACGACCATATCCACAAATATGTGTACCCTCTATAAACAAAAACCTCGAAACAATATCCGAATCTAAATCCCAACTTGGTAAAATTTTTCTCTTAAAAATTTAATTTTTTACTGTTTTAAAATTAAAATCTAAGATATCATCGGAACTAAAAACTAAACAATAAATCCATATCTAAATCTAGAATTCGTCTTTTAAGAGTTACAATCTCAAATAATCTTTTCTAGAACAACCACGTTGTTGATACAGCTTTAAAAGTATCTAAAAAGAATTTAAAAAATTGACATTGCAAAAAGAAGAATATAAAAGTAAGTAAAAAAATGTTTCAATTGGTTAAAAAGAGGAAACTGTGTATTATCATGGATTTACATAAATTAACAGATAAGATAAAAACGATAGATTCTGATGGGCTGATTTTGACAATGTAATAATTTACTCAATTTATCAGTCTCAGCTTCTATCTGTTGATATGACTATGTGCTCAGAAATAATGTATGATAGAATTAAAAGCGTGGGCAACCAAAATACATAAAAACTCTGGTGATAGTGTTAAGTAAAATTTAAAGTAAAGATTTGGGCAAAGTAAGAGTGCATTAAATACTGCAATAAACGTTTTGTTTGTCAAAAAAAAAGAATCATAAGTGAAAGCAAAGTGTAAGATTATGTTGTAAACAAAACTCTGCTATGAGTATACTGGGCGGATGAGTAGCTCAGTGAAATCATAGCCGGTCCCAAGCACGGATAAAAGAGGAGGGTTGAGGGACATGGCCAGCGACTTACCCCTTGTAAAAAAAAGAAATACGCTCACAGAAGGAACTCACAAGCCTCGGAATGACGGATACACGATGATGACCACGCGAGTATCAGGAAAAACAAGAAAAACTGGAAAAACCTACTACGAAAGAGTGAGGTTAGAATTGCTGGGTGGAACATAAACACATGAAATAGCAAATCACACGAAATCATAGAAGCTCTCAATAAACACAAAATAGACATCTGCATCCTATCCAAAACAAAGAAAAAGAGTCACGGTTACGTACTTGTACACAACTACTTCTTATGCTATAGTGGAAAGGAACACAACGAAAGAGCAAAATCAGGAGTGGCAATTCTAATCCACAACAAATATAAAGATAATATCGAAATAACTAAGTGTATAAACCATAATATAATACTATTGACATTAAAGTTCAGAAAAGAAAGAATGCACATCATCGGCATATATGCACCAGATAGCTCCAAAACGCATGATAATAGAGCATCATTCTACAATAGAATTGACACAAACGCAAGAATTGGTAACAACAATCTACCAGGAGTAATGACTAGATTTGGAGAAGAGCAATTAAAAACCAATTACGAATTAATAATACTTACTTTAAACACAAAGACCAACAAAAGTACAAGTATCAAAACACTAGAGGACAGCGATCCATTATAGATCATATAATAACAAACAGAAAAGTCCACTCAAATAAGATCATAGACGTAAGAGTGATACCATCAGCCAATATAGACACAGAACATCACCTCGGCGTATGCAAGTACCAATTCAAAGCAATGAGACACAAGCAACAAGAGCCAACAAAATGCAACAAAATTAACATAGAGGCATTAAAAACAGAGAGCATAAAGATACTATACAAAAACAGACTAGCACAAAAAATAGCATCCAACAGCATACAAGACCAAGACAACACAGATGAAGTCTGGAAAAAGCTAAAATCTAACATTACAAACAGCGCTTTCGAGGTTATCGGCTGCAGATCAGTCAGTAATACTCCTCAACATAATTATAAACCGTGGTACAACCCAGACCTAAAAGAAATAGCCCAACAAAAATCAGAAACCTACAGAAAATATAATAACACGAGAACTCAGGAAGCTTACGATCAATACAAACTGGTGAGGAACAGGTGCAAGACAGAAGTGCGACACCTAAAAGATCAATACTGGGAAAACTTCAGCATTGAATTGCAACACGACTTATATGGCGGCCAAAAGAAAATCTGGAAGCTCCTCAGGAAGTTTAAGCAACCAGTTGACAAACAACACCAAACCGAATGTATAACATCTGAAGAATGGGCCAAGTACTTTAAGAAACTGTATGAAATAGAAAACAACAACATCAAGGAAGGAACCACTACCGTAACGCACGAACAGACAATAGAGGAGTCATACTGGCTTATTAGCCAAGAAGAAATAAATCGGGAAATCAGGAACCTAAAAACAAGAAAGACACCAGGTGAAGATATGATTCCCAACAAACTCCTAAAATACGGCGGCGACAAACTCGAAACAGAAATCTACACCTTGTTTAGAAAAATTGTCAAATCCGAACAAGTGCCGGCAAGATGGAAAAACACAATCACCATCTCAATCTTCAAGAAAGGTAAAAGAACAGACCCCTCAAATCACATCACATTGATAAACACCACAGCAAAACTTTTCACAAAAATACTGGCCCAAAAAATTAACAAACGAATAACGGTAAATGACAAACAACAAGGATTCCGACAAAATCGATCAACTACAGACGCAATATTTACTGTAAGACAGATCACCAAAAAAGCAATAGAGTTTGCCAAACCCGTCTATCTGTGCTTCGTCGACCTGAGGAAAGCATTTGACAAAATTCAAATCGCTGATGTGATTTTAGAACTCAAAAATCGAGGAGCGGGGAGAAAGCTAAACAACCTAATAAGAAACATCAACACCAACAACTACACAATCATGAAATCAAAAACAAAGACATCAGAGAGGGTGCGCGTAAGCGATGGAGTAAGACAAGGTGACAGCATGAGCCCGACCCTATTCAACATCATAATGGACAACATAATAACCGCAGTAAAGAACCTTAAAGCGGGATACAGAATGGGGAACCAATCCTTCAACATCCTATGCTATGCAGATGATGCAACACTAATGGCAGACAACGAAGACGATCTGCAACGATTACTAAAGACATTCTTGGAAACAGCAAATACAACCTCGACATTTCCCAACAAAAAACTAAGTGCATGGTAGCCAGCCAATACCCAACAAGATGCAAACTAGAACTCGACGGTAAGGTAATAGAACAAGTGATGAGTTTCACATACCTCGGCATAGAAATATCAAGCAACAGAAACCTTAATATGGAAACCCGAGCAGCCACCAACAAGACCCGAAAAATATCCGGTGCAATAAACAATATAATATGGAGAAATAAGCACATATCTAAAGAAGGTAAAATCCGAATATACAAAACCGCAATAAGACCAATTCTCACATACGCAACCGAAACAAGAGCCAACACAGCAGCTACCAAACAAGCAGAGATGCGCACCCTACGAGCGATAAAGGGAGTCACGCTAAGAGACCAAATCAGGAGCTCTACAATCAGAGAGGATCTACAAATACAGGATGTTGTACGCTGGACAAGAGACCGTCGGAGGCACTGGCGGGATCATGTGAAACGTATGATCCTACAACGGATCGTTAACTAGGCCATGACACAAAGACCCAACAATTTAAGACCACATAGAAGGCCACCAAAGAGATGGGCAGACTCCTGGACATCCATATCACAGGAGATAAGAGACTAAGGAGGAACTTAAAAAAACAGGCACACGTGTCTATAAAAAAGTCTACGAAGAAGATGTAGTAAATCCAAAAAAGAAGTCGCAATAAAAATAAAATAAAATTGCAAAAAAAATTGTGAAAATGTAATAAAGTCAACAAAGGTTGTGTGGGGCTTAAGTAATAGGATAGTGGCAAAAAACCTTAACAAATATGCAACAAGAAAATTTAGCTAAAGAATTTTGCTGCAATCCTTTAGTGAAATGGAAACATATTGAAACGTCCGACGTGGACTTCTTTACAAACACTAAACAATGCTTCAAGTTTGGATAATATTCCGTCAAAAAAAAAGTGGTACCGAAAATAGTGCTTAAAATATTGAATCAAGAATTAATAAATAAACATTTTTCAGATAAGTGGAAAATGACCAAGTTTGTTCTTTTAAAAAAACCCAAAAAACTGAGTTACCTCTTGACTACTGGTTTTATCTATTTATAACGATTGCTGTTATAAACGCATTCAACACATTACCTTGAAAAGAAAGAACCAAACGTTGAGAAAATAAATGTCGGTGATGAGTTGAAAAAAATTCTCTCAAACAATCTCACAAACTTTTAATAGGAGAAAAAGAATATTAATGATGTTTTGCAAAGTTTTACAGAAGTCTATTCTAGGCACCCTTAATAATAAAAATAAATAAAGAAGTGCATAAGATCTGGTGCCAATTGCAAATGCACTAGAAATCATTAATAAAACTATTAGTTCAAATTGAAACAAAACCAAAAGTTGGTTTAATAAAAATTGCAGAGATCATAAAAATAAATTGAGAATTAATTTGAACATACTGAGATAAAAAGAATTTAGAACTCCAGAATTAAAAGGATAGAAAGTAAAAAAATGAAGAAGAGTCGGAAAAGAGAAAAAAGAATGGAAAAGAGAAAAAAGAATGGAAAATAGTTTTTAGAAGAAAGAATAGAAAAGAGTTTAATAAAGTGAGTAAAATAAAAGAAGAAAAAGACAATAAAAATAAAAAAAAGCAAAAAACTGGAAGTTAGCCTATATATAATAAAGGAAAAAAAAATTGGCAAACTATAGGGGCATTACGTTGTAAAAAAAGTAAATAAAAAGCAGATCGTCCTAGAAGTAAAATTAGGTTTTAGAATAAGAAGAAGTACAGCCGATCATCTTATGGCTCTAAAACATGTAGTGGATAAAGAATTAGGACAAAAGGGGACAATGTTATTTTTCTTCTTGAACGACTTAAAGGCAGCGTATAACACAATTGAAAAAAGGATATTTATAGAATTTTTGATAAAGAAGAATGTATCAGAGCAGGTAACAGAAACAATAAAAAAGATATATAAAGAAACTTGGTGTCAAGTGAAAGTGGGTGAATGTAAAAGTGAAAGGTTTAGAATGACTAGAGAATTACGATAGGGATACTTGTTGAACTCCTTACTATATACGGTAAGTCTAGATAAAATAGTAACTGGTCAAAAAAAGTGTAGCTGATTGATAATTCTGGCACTAATAAGTAGTAGCATAAAAGAAGTGATAGAAAGAGTAAGAATGTTTTTAACAAAAAAATTGAAAGCAATTGTTGATAAAACCAAATGAATGCTGTTTAGAAAAAAATGGAAAATAAAAAAAAAATAAGAATTTAAGATAAATGGTCAATTGATTGAACAAGTAAAAGTGTTTAAGTATTTAAGATTTATATTTTCCAGTTATGAGTCTAATATGTACAATATGTAAGTAAGAAGCAAAAGTAGCAGTTAAAAGTTTTATGAATCCGCAGAAGAATAATTCAAGAATTGTTTAATTTAAAATGCATGTACTCTTCTTCTTTTTGTGCCTTATACGCTGTGGATACTGGTGATCATCATGGCTATCTATAGCTTGTCTATGGATCTTCTAAGCAGCTGGATTGAGGTCACTCAAGGATATTCTTCTTCTCACTAGACCTCTTTTTCCCAGCACCTTTCCTTCCACAATAAGTTCGAGTATTCTATACCTTTCTTTGTTTCTCATAATACGTCCAATGTATTTTAGTTTTCTGGCTTTCAAGGTCATCATTATGTCAAGATTCTTTCCAACTCTCCAAAGAACCTCCTCATTCGACACTCGATCCATCCACGTAATCTTCAGTATACGTCTGTACGTCCACAACTCAAAAGTTTCTAGTTTGCTTTTGTTAGTTTCCAGGATTCTGCGCTGTTCAGCAGAGTAGAGAAAACATAACATCGTATCATTCTGATTTTAAGTTGCTAAGTCAGATCTGAACTGGTAAATATGGTCCCACTATTGGTTTATGCAGATGCCTAGGTTAGGGTATTTGTCAACATGTTTGATAGGTATGTTGTCGAGGGTCGAGTTTACCGGTGGTGGATTGTTTTTGGTGACTACCATGCATTTGGTCTTTTTTATATTTAAACAGATTCCGTGTTTCTTGCTAGTGAATTTGATCTTTTCCATTATAAGTTAGAGTCATTTGGCACTACTGGCCATTATGACGGAGTCGTCTGCATATCTGATGTTATTGAGGAGTTTACCGTTGACTATGATTCCCTCCTCCACTCCATCCAGTGCTTATTTGAAAATGTCTTCCAAGTATATATTAAAAAGCATAGGCAAGAGTATACACCCCTGTCGCACACCTTTACATATTTTTATTTTCTTTATTTTATGGTCTTCTACTCTTACTTCTGCTATTTGTTACCAGTATAGTTTTGCTATAATGCAAATGTTTTTGTCGTCAGCTCCCGTTTTTCTAAGTATCCTAATCAGTTTTTTGTGTTTTACCCTGTGTATATGTATTAGAAGTGTTATATTACATAAAGCAGAAGTCTGAGGTGTGAAAAAAGAGTAATTGATAGAAACAGTACTGCTAAAATTTAAAAAAAAGAATTAGTAGTAGATCCTTCAACACATAGCTATAAGTTTTGCAGAAAGCCTCTAAGGAAGCCAGCTGGAAGGCAACTGCAAAACTGCTAAAATTTAAAGACAGAGTATTTTGAAAGATTGATCAATGTTTAGTAAAGGAAATATTAAAGTTAGTAAAAATTGAAGGAAATGGAAGTCTTGGAATCATTGTGTGGAAGAGTGTAATAGACTAAAGTGTAATGATAATAAGCAAATGCAAGCAAAAAATGCAATTGAATTTTTGAATGAAAATTGGAAAAGAGCAAAGACATTTTAAAAAAATAAAGAAGGCAAAGTAAATCCAACAGTGTAAAGTTATAAATAATTTTTTGTAAGTTTATAGTTTTTTTGTTATTTTTGTTTAGTCTAAAAAAATATGTTGTTTATTTATTATTTGATTTTTATTGCTGTCGATGTATGCTATTAAAGGTCTTAATTATTTAGTAGTTAGTGTCTTGTTCTGCAAAACAAGCGTTTGCAGTTACAATTCTAAACTAAAAAAACACTTTTCTTTGTTTCTGAAATGAAAAGTACTTATGAGTAAGAAAGTGCATAATACAGCATGGTGCACAACTAGTTCAACTTTGAAAAACTTAATTAAAAAAGCAACTTCACAATAAAAACTCATGGATTTGCTTTTAATTAATGGTAAGACGGGCAGATGTTTATCAAGAGGATTGAACTGAACAAAGTATTAAAATTAATTCTATAAGCGATATAGACAAATTAATTGATTAATTTAGTGTTTGGCATATAAAGTGTTTTATCAACCTTAACATTACATTCAAGGTTGTTAGAGTACTTACAAAATAGTAAAAGGCTTAGAATGGATTTATGGAATTGATATATATCTACCAGCTAGATATCATTTAAAAATATTCAATGCAGTACTGCGGACTCCAAGATGCCCTAGTTAAGTAGTAAGTTTATCATGGTTAACACAACTAAATGCCTTATTTAACTCATCAAAGATTGTTTTATGTTTCACCACACTCAAACGCTAAGTATATATTAGTGATTAATATACAATTACAATCAATGGTAAATTACATAATTTGTTGTTAATGTAGTTAGAAAGTTTATTAAAAATAGCATTTTCAATAGTCATCGGCCAAAATAAAAATCTTTTGTAGGTTTACTTTCAGTAGTATTAAAATTCCTATTTATCAAATAATTATTCCTATTTTAATTTAGTATAATTGTGGTACTTGTTTGTATCAAAATTAAATTACTGAGTATTTTTAACACACAAGCTCTTTTCTTTAGTTCGCTTTAAATCATGCCTGCTATAAAAGTAATGATGAAAACTAAAGTTAATATTCTAACTTCAGTTCAAGAAAGGAAAAATACAATAGAATGGAACAGTTACAAAGATATGCGTTACCAACGCCACACGTAATAGTAAAAAGAAAGCTTAACCATATTTTGAAATTGGAAGCACACCTTACTCTGCGTAGGCATTAAAACAACCGGATGTTTATGATCGTAGAAATAACATACCTCCTAATCTGTGTGATATAAATTTTATCAGTATGCATTTTGTTATCTTGGCAAGTATAATATCAGTAAATAATTTAGATTTAAATAAAACTATAGCAAGAGTTTGTGTATAAATTAATTCATAAAAGCAACCTTATTAAAACTATGAAAACCTTTAGTTCCAATGAAACTGGTTCTGATTCTATTAATATAAAATTCAATTTAATAATTTTATAATTTATTTATGCTTATTCATATTTTGTATATAATTGTAATAAACAACAATTATTATTAGTTACTTTCCTATCGGCTGAAAAACTGCGTTGGTTATGCCTTATTTAAAATTTAAAAAAAATTAAAAAAACAATTCACTCACACCAATTAGCGTCTTGTCCGCGCTATCAATATTTAACACACAATCATTTAATTTCTGTATGTTTATCAGTCAGACAGATATTAATGAATTATTGATTTAGTAGCTATGGGTAAAAAATATAATGGTATAACAGTAACATTGGTTTTAAATCTTTTGATTGTCTCAGTCATACTTATTTGTTGACAATGTTAACACAATTCACCTGTTAAAAAGTTAAATTAGTTACACATTAAGTATGAATGTCTCTCTCGGTACCGTACATTACGTTAATGACATTTAAATTTGTTTGTACTTTTAATAAAACCTAGTTTCATAACAATTTTTTATTTAAAATTAATATTATGCTTATCAACAAATTTAAATAAATCTAAAATAATTTACTTTAAAGAATGTGCAACAGCAAACTTGTATATCAAAATTAGTAATATTGTTATAGATAATGTAAATTAAGTAAAAAATCTTAGTTTTATAATTGATTCAGATTTTAGTGGTTACGTATCTAAGATTGTTCAATAATTAATGATAGAGCTTTACGTTCATTATACCATAAAAAAGTTCATAAGTTGTAAAAATTAATAATCGAAAAAAGATATTTTTACAGTCGTCAAAAGTGTTGAAATATCAAGCAACGCTCATGAAATGTAATTTAAAGTATAAATAATGAATCAATTGAAAATCTGGTACAGGATGAAATTCTATCCGTATAGAAAACTGCAGTAATTTAGACCTTAACAAACTATAATAAAAAGTTTTTAGAGTTAAATAATAGTCAACCAGATATTGGACAACATTTTTAAAAGTGAAGCTCATTTTACTTTACACAGTAATGATAATAAACAGAAATTTTTACCAATTTATTGAAAACCAATTCATTCACCAAAAGTGACTGTTTGGTGTGCTGTATCATCATCAAGAATCATCAAGCCGTGTTTTTTTTTTTAAGAAAATAGTAGTCACAGTCAATTTTGAACGGTGTACACATATGCTTCAGACTAGAAGACAGAAGAAAATAACTACTTTTTCCATCAATGTAGTGCTACCTGTCATACTGCAAGACAAAAATATGGAAATCTTGCGCCAAAAGTTTACAATAAAACATAGTTTACAAAAAATATTAATTGCATACTAGAGATCATGTGCAAAACCGGTTTAGCCATTTTAAATAGCTTGGCATGACCAATTGCAGATTATTTGATCTGGTACTAGGGTTACCAGATCAAATAATCTGCAATTGGTACATAAAATTATTGTAATTAAAATACTTGTTTACTTTTTTTATTGTTTTAAACCTGAATATGTTGATAATACAACTAACTTTGACCGTAAATATTATTATTTATTTACAATCTCTAGACATAAATCCAATATTTATAAAAAATCTTTTTGCTATGCGCCAACTGTATCTTATAACTGCTTCCTTAACAATTAAAAAAAAAAGAATGCCTATCTCTATTTAAAACAAACACTATAAAGCATTTGGTAAAACTCCAATACTAGTTAACTACTTTTAATGTATATTTGTCTACTTTCAGTACAATATATTTTTGTTTTTGATTAAAAATAAATGATTAGGTAATCAATTTAACTGTTAATTGAGATTAATTATAAAAATACGTTTTTGTTGTAAAGAATTTTGTTTATTTCTATAATTTGCAAAAGTAGTTTTTATGGTATTTTGTTTTAATACGTTATTATTATTTCATAATAATGGCATTGTTTAAATATAAATCTATTCTCTTTTTAAAGATCATTAAATTTATTTATTTTATAGTATTCTAAATATTTTATCAAATTTTTGTTAAATGTTTTCTTTTACTCTAATGTCATATTATTAATTTAAAATATGCATTAAATGTATCCTTGCAAATAAAACTATTAGGCTTAAATTTATACTTACTAAAAAACCAGTTTACGAGTACTTTTCACAATATCAAAATATTTACAAAAAAAAATAATTTTACGGACTTGGCAAAGATGTTCGCATAACTATGTATCAAGTAAGTGATAATATGAGGTGCAATATGTTATGGTAGCAGATCATCTTTGGTCTTTATTGATAGTAACTTAAACTCAGCCAAACACATGTGCTGGAACTTGTTGCATTTCCATATTTTTGGGGGTTAAAAAACCCTATTTCCCAACAAGATAATTTTTGCTAGAAGCTAACATTGTTGTCCTCCCATGTACTGCTCGGTTGCCAGATTTATCACTTATTGAGCATGTTTGGGATATAATCGGTAGAATGCTAACTATTGTACCATACCCACCAAACAATTTGCAGCATGTTCGGCTGCGGATTCAAGAAGTTTGGGATGATAAACCGCAAAAAATATATTTATCACTTGATTGACAGTATGCTTCGCCATTTAATTGAGTGCATAAAAAATTATGGTAAAGTCAGTATACATATCTCACAAAAAAACAACAACCAAAACCAAATACTTCATATTTTGCAAGTTATGATAAAATGTTTCATTATGATGCTGACGTTGTTGACCTATAGTTCCACTTCTACTTTGGGTGTAATTAGCAAAGATAGAAGTGAACAACAAGAAATTGAAAACGATGACGTAGTGACAAGTCTTATGAACATGAATTCAGATCAAATCAGACTCAGATATACATACATCATACGAATGACACGACATCGACAATTGAACATTCTGATCTTGGTTTTGAATCTAAAATCAAAATCACTCTTTGATTTGAACTGTGTATAACTTGAGTTTTAAACAAGATTGTAAGATAATTATTGTTTATAGAACATATTAATACATTTTTTTTTGTAGTTAAAAATGTTTTATTTTGTTAAAAAACTTGTAAATTGTTTATTCATTTTTTTAAATTAAAATGAATTTTTTTGATTTATTCATTAATTTGTTGTTTTTATTTGAATTTATTCACCAATTTAAATTTTTAAATAGCCTAATTTAACAACAATTTGTTTTGTTAAATATCGGGTACATTTGTTTAAACTGCAATATACCCGGCATTTACCCATTGGATACGTTTTTAATAAACTGGTCATTTGCTCATCACTGATCATCATTACCAAATATTAAACTAAACAACAAATCTGTATCTAAATCTTTTTCAATTTGTTTTCTAAAGGTTACAATCTCACATAATTTTTCCTAGAACAGCCATGCTGTTAAAATAGCTTCGAATCTAGAAAACTAGAATTTCTTAAAAGATGTAAACAGTTTATTACTTCTGTACAACTTTTGCATAGATATAAAACTTATATACGTTTCTGCATTGAATAATGTTCCCAAGTATGAGGAGCAGCATCTGAAACTACGCATTTTTTTCTAAATTTGATTCAAAAAAGAACTATTTACATGCACTCATTTTATCGGCTGTGGACAAGAACAAGTTTGACTAAAATATCTCTTCAAACTCGGTAGCATATGGAAATAAATTCCACACTAGATGTCAGATAACAACATTCCTTCCAAGCTTAAATTAAGCCGGTTTAAAAAAAAAGTCTAAAGTTTCTTCCTGTTGATTGAATAAAAATAGCAGTTTGTGTGTCAACCGATCAAACTCCTAAAAGCATCCTAAAAGAAATTATTGCAAAAAAGCGTGTCTGGTGAGATTAGAAATTAAATCATTCACTCAAAGATCATTTTCTATTACTGGCAGAATAGCAAAATGGAGGTTTATGAAGAAAATTTCAAACAAAAATAGCCAAAAAGCAATACAAACATCAACAAGGACGTTTATCTAGCAAAATAAAAACAGAATATGCATCAAACTATCATCAAATCAAATGGAATACAGATCATGGGATACACATTATTTCGGTGCGACCGTCCCACAAACGGTGGAGGTGTTGCAATTTATGTAAAAACGGAATTAAAATCCAAAATTAATATGTGTCAGAACAGCTTTGGGTAGATTTGTTGGTTGAAAACACAACAGTTTGTATTGGTGTAATATATTGGCAACCGTCTTCAAACTTTACTTTTTAAATGCATTTGAGGAATGTTTGTCCACAATTACAACAGCCTTGGAACTTGTCTGCTGCGTTGGAGATTTTAATTGTAATATGATGTGTTTTTTAATTATAATTTTGGACGTCCTTCGATATTACTTATTAATTAGATTTATCTAATGGATTTAGAGTAAAACAACCATGAAATAGCAATAGGACCTGTTTTTTCTTTCTTTATTTGTATTAATTACATTAGTCGTTTACTATCAGCGAACGTTTCGTGGATGAAACTATCTCCTTCCTCAGCGCTAAAAATGTTTTACATATAAATAAGAGACTAAAGAACGTTATAAATTAGCTTAATTAATTAAAACATTATTTTAACATTAACAAATTACATACGAATCATGATAAACATATACAAACCAAAAAAATATATATATATATATATATATATAAAAAAATAGAGGGGGCTTACCGGTGATATGAAAAATTATGTCCGTACAACATAAGATTACAATCTAATAAGTATTTCCACCATTGTTATATGTTATTTGAAAGCCACGTTTGGATTTTTTTATATATATATATATATATATATGTATATATAATATTTTATAATTATTGGACAGATACCATGCACCTTACAAAACTGCTCGATTTACTCGTAAAACCTACCTTGGATAACAGATAACATAAAATTAATAAAAAAACGCATTTAAAAGATTTAAAAAAAGCAAATTAAAACAGCATTGGGAGTACTACAAAACCCTTAGAAATTTAACTACATTTTCAATAAAAGCAGAGAAAAAAGAATTTATGGAGCATGTACTTTCTATATCAAATCAAAAACAAATCTGGCAAACTCATAAAAAATACAATATATACAACAAACCTAAATCCGCCAAAATTCCAGAAGATCTCAAAGATGTTAACAAAATAAATGAATATATAAGGGCAACCAAAACTTCTAAAGCCAACGCCCAATTAATCAAAGAGTATAAGAGAGAAGAAGAATAAGAAGAAATTTATTAATTCAGCACATTGTTTTTACAATATTAAACAGGTCAAAATATATGTACACTAAAAGTTAAACATAAATATTACAAACTATGATAAAACAAACATAGATATTACAACTTATAATATACAAACAGATTAAAAATAACAAACAAAACAGTCAAAAAATAAAGTAAAGAAACACTTTTGATGATCTTAAGTTAGGGAACAGTTCATTTGTACTGTAAAATGCGTTTAATGATAAAAATGACTTAAGCTTATGTTTAAATTTATCAATTGTCAGTACTGTTATTGAATGTGGTAGTTTATTATACAACACAATTCCAGAGTAATGTGGAGATTTTTGAAAAAATGTATGTTTGTGTTTAAACGTGACTAATTTTTCTTTGTTTCGAGTTTGATACTTATGAATGTCGCAATGCTTTTGAAATATAGATTTATTTGATTGAATGTAGCATAAAATATTTAAAATGTAAATGCATGGAAGTGTTAATAATTTATGTTGAATAAATTTTGGTTTACATGTTTCTATATATTTCAAATTGAACATTAACCGAATAATTCTTTTTTGTAATATAAACAACCTGTTGAAGTCCGTAGAAAGACCCCACAGACAAATATTGTAAGATAAGTATGAATATACTACGGCATAATAAACGTTAATAATAGAATCTTGGTGGAATTGATTCTTGATTCTTGAAATTAAATAATAAGATTTATTAACTTTAGAACAAATGTATTCTATATGTTTATTCCATTGAAGATGTTGATCTATAACTACGCCTAGATATGTTATATGAGCTACAGTTTTTAAGTCAGTATTATTAAAATTAAAAGTTAATTGGTTATGCTTGTTGTATACGTTAGACATATGCATTATTACTGGTTTATCAACATTTACTATTAATTTGTTTTGTTTACACCATTTATTAAATTGTGATATAATAGTTGTGACCTTATATTTAGCTTCATCTAATGTATTTGCTGAAATTAGGACTGCAGTATCATCTGCATACATAAAGACATCTCCTTCAGTGATATGATGTGGTAGATCGTTGGCATACATTAAAAAAATTAATAGACCTAGGTTGCTACCTTGAGGTGTACCCATATCAAGAGAATATTCTTTAGAAAAAGAATCTTTGTATTTGACCATATATTTTCTATCTCGAAGGTATGATATAATCCAGCTATTTATAAAGCCACAAAAGCCCATATTGTATAATTTGATACTTAGAATATCAATATTGATAGTATCAAAAGCTTTTTTTAGGTCAAACATAACAATAAAACATTCCTTTTTTAATTCCAAATTGGTTAAAGTACTTTGTATTAAATTTAGTGTGGCAGTTTCTGTCGATCTACCGGCTCGGAATCCATATTGTTTATCATTTAAAATATTAAATTTGTTTAAAAAAGAAAATAATCGACAACAAATTGTTTTTTCTATGATTTTTGAAAAAATACTCAATATACAAATTGGTCTATGATTTGATATTACAACATCACCTTTTTTAGGAACTGGAATAACATAAGATTTTTTTAAAACGGTCGTATAATAGCGTAAATTAAACGGAAAGTAAACTAAAACTTGTTGAAGTTAGTGAAATTGAAATAACTAAAATACTTTCACAAATTAAAACAAAAGCGTACGGAGTAGACGAGTTAAACATAGACATTATTATTATGTTCAGCCCATATTTAACTTCATACATAACACATATTGTAAATTTTTGTACATACATGATTTTGTATTTCTCGAAAGTTGGAAAGAAGCCAAAGTTGTTCCATGGTCAAAAGTGTCAAATCCAACCAACGACAAAGATCTAAGACCAATCAGTATACTATCAGTACTTTCAAAAGTTGTAGACAAAATTATTGAAATACAGATACGAAAACATCTGAACAATTCAAATGTTATTCCATCAACTCAATCTGGTTTTAGGCCCGGTCATAGCTGTGCTACAGCAATGGCGCATATCACAGACGACATTTTAAAATCAATAGATAAAAAACAAATTACCATTTTAGCATTAATAGACTATTCTAAAACTTTTGATTCTATTGACCATCAATTACTGTTTGCTATTTTAAACTCTGTTGGGTTTGGGCTTAATACAATAAAAATTTTAAATTCTTATTTATTTCATAGAACACAAAAAGTGGTAATTGGAAAACAAATATCCAAAGCAATAAGCATAACTAAAAGGGTACCTCAAGGGTCCATACTTGGTCCACTATTGTATATAATCTACACTTTTTCATACCCAATAAAAACTATACTTAATTCAAAATACCATCTATACGCAGATGACACAAAAATATTAATATCTTCCGATTTAAGTACAGTAAGGCAATTTATAAACGCCATGCAAGACGATCTAGATTATCTAATAACTACGTCATCAGATCATTCTTTTGAAATTAACGCTTCTAAATCATGTTTAATAATATTTGAGACAAAGAAATTAAGAGAAAAAGCATTACAAAACAACATATTGCTCAGCATAAAAAACGATATGCTACCAATAGTAGATTCAACAAAAAATCTTGGGTTAAATATTGATTTTGATTTTCGATTCAAACAACATTTAAACAAAATTGTCCAAAGGTTGTTTGCAAACCTTAAACCAATCTATTCTAACAGATTTTACTTAAGTCAAAAGTTAAAGGCAATGTTATGTCAATCCTTGGTACTCTCACATTTAAATTTTTGTGACACAGTGTATGGCCCGTGTATTACCAAACAAAACATGAATAGATTGCAACGCGTTCAAAATTGCTGCATTAGATTTATATTTGGCATAGGTCGTCCAAACAGTGTTAGCCATAAATTAGCAGATTTAAAGTGGCTAAATCTAAAAAACTGTAGGTATTTAAACGCTGCAGGTATGTATCATAAAATTTAACTACAGGTATTCCAACATATTTATTTGAAAAAATTAAATTTTTAGGTGATTTTCATAATATAAACCTACGAAACACTAATGGGATATCAATACCAAGGTACAACTCACAAATTTTCAAAAAATCATTTTGTTATAATATTGCATATGTTTATAATTCCTTACTCGCTAATTTTAAACATAGCATTTGTAATTATAAATATAATTTAAAAATATATTTATTGAAGCAGCAACATAGTATTAGATAATCTTAATTATTTAGTAATAGTATTTTAATATTTTGTTTTTATGTAGTTATGTGAAAAAGTTCATGAGGAAGACCAGAGAATAGTTATTTTAACTATTTAATCTGATCATGTATCTTGTTGTCAATACTATAATTAATTTTTCTGTAATTTTTTCGACAATAAAAATCATTTATTATTATTATTATTATTATTATTACTAATACAGTATTTTTTAGTAACGGCATGAAATCTCAATAAACAAGACCAAAAATTGGAGTATAAAATTGGTATCAAAACTGATTAATGTGGTCTCACATTGCATAATAAATAGTTTGAAAAAGAATCGGCCAATGTTTTGTTTAGCTTGGGCTGTATTGTTTGTGTAGTGATATGCGTAAGAATTTTGCACTATAAATAATTTGTTTTAATTAAAACCAAAATTAGTTCAAACTCTTGAAATTATTATCCAAAACTTTTCATATACCGATAGTCCAGATTAGTTTATCCGCGATCATAACCATATCATCGTATTGCAATGCAAATACAAGACTAGTTAAAAAAAAATACTGTTAACATAATAAAACATGTCTGAGATAATAAATATAAAACACATACACCTTAATAGCAAGTATTCAAGGACTCAAGATTTTTCTATTGTCAATACAACCTAGTTAACGATATGATTAGAAAATTAAATTAAGAAATACCTAGATTTAAAATTTGATATTTAACATTAAAATTGTACTTTTATGATTATTAAACAAACCAAAAGCTGCTTTCTAGTTTTATGTATTACACGATTTTCTACTGCAGAAAAAAACTGAATTTATTCTGAAACAGTTATGAACAAAAATATAAGACAATAATAAGAGCTTATAGTTTACATTTTTAATAGCCTAAATAAAATAATTTGTAAATTTTTTATGTAGCCTATTTTTATTTAAAACATTTATTGTGAATGCCAATATAAAATTATTTGTGCTAAATATTTATTTAAAAAAATAGTCACATGAAGATGTCAACTGATTCAACTTACATAAATATTCACCATACGTTCTCTCGTTCATAACGTTTTATATAATTTTATTACATATTACACGTGCAATATATTTTTCATAATTGAATTATCTTGAAATGACATTAAATGATTTCATATACTATATGTAATTAAAAAATCTGTAAAAATATCATTAAGTGCTTCTTTACTTGACATAAACAGTTCACACGTGCGTAAGTAAACTCAATTAATAAAACACGTGCATGCCTCTCCATAAGCAATGTGCCAATTCATTTAACTAAAAAAATATACGTACATTGTAGAATTTTTAGTAATTAAATCACATTCTCACAACCAGAATATCGCGCCTAACTGAAAAGGATTTATTTTATAAATGGCATTTATAACAAACACATCGTGACAACTATTATACGCGCTTGCTCATACCCGATGTATGTATGTGCAACAATTTCAAATATTAGTTTGAAAAGTTGTCGTCTCTATGACAACTCCAATAAAGCAATCAATTTCGACGCAAAGAATATTAACAATGCGTTGTATATAGTCTAAATAGGTGTATTATTTCCAATATTGATTTATTTAATTATATTATGACGTGGATCTCCGGGCACCTGCCACTTAATTTATTTATAGTGACCATTAGCTCGAGAAAATATTAAATAATAATGTAGTGTAAATCGATATTCAGTAAGATGGTAAACATTTGCCCCTGCAATAGCATTCAACTAGTTAATTAATAAACTAAAAATCAATTTTTATGACTTTAAGTGTATATTTAAAAATTTATAATAAAGTAATTATAATAAAATTTTATAATTGTTTTACTTTTAATTAAATTAAATTAAAGGGTGTTTTATACAAAACAACATTAATTATAATAGAACATAATATTTAATTTAACAAATTAA
Organism: Tachinus rufipes; assembly: GCA_963932245.1. NCBI lineage: Eukaryota > Metazoa > Arthropoda > Insecta > Coleoptera > Staphylinidae > Tachinus > Tachinus rufipes. The sequence goes on from OZ010743.1 coordinate 88,295,241, forward strand.
ACATAAACTTTAGGACAATGATTATCTTAAAACTGTTCTAAACTAATTTACATACACTTAGGAATAAATTTAATTCAGACTTGTTGCCCAGATGCATTTAAGGACTCAATGATTATGTAGTGTAAATATTGGGTTCTATAGAATACAAAAAAAAAAGTAGCACTTCTTGTATTTGATCATCCATGTTTATTGATTTTACACAAGATCATTATTAGACACATCTCACTTAGCACTTCAAATGCTGCTCTACTTTATATAAAAATGTGAGTGTGTCTTGAGAGTAAAAAAGTCAATGATGCAGATCAGTAAAAGCTTGCTATCAATTGTGCTAGATGATTGGTGACTTTACACTCAAGAGACACTTAGCTATATTTACTGTCAAGTGATGCGACATGAATACATTGAGGATATATAATCTAAAGTCGCACGTCAAACCACAATTCCTGCAAAACATTTTTAGAAATTATGGTATTTATTAGTTTATGGGCACTCTAGAATAAGTATAGAACAAAATGGTGCCCCGAATACGAAGCTCTGCAGTCATCCATATGAGGACGGTGTAGAGCAGCAAGTGGAGAGAAAACAAAATGAAATATAAACTATAAATATGTAAATATATTATAATAAATTACAATAAAAAAAAAACAAGTCCGGATGAAATTATAGCTTATATAAGTATGTGCTTGGTTGCCAGCTATTTGTTAGATTAATTAAATTCTGTCAAATTCATATTTTAATTAATTAGTTTAAACAAATTGCAATTATTTGTTTGTCTTTAGTTTTTGATAATTTGAAGATTTATATATAAGTATAATTGATTGGTTTTGTTCAATTTAGGTTGGTTATTAAATGATTATTATAAACATACGCAAATATTCCTTTATTGGCATTCTTTCTTTATGCGAATTTCTTACTAATGTCAATTCTAAATAGTTTCTTCTAAATTTCACTTTAACGGGTTATTACAACCCTTTTAAAAACTTTGAGAAACACAAACATGACTCCAAAAATAAAACTGACAACGTAGAACTAGCCCCAATAAAGTCAATGGTCAATCTATATCAAATGCCTGAAATGCCTGGATACGTCAAACCCTATAACACCATGCAATGAAGATGTAAGAAGAAGAAAATTTTAGGTAATTTCAGAAAACTAATCAAGAAACCAAACAAAACAAAACAAAATGAACTCAACCATTTCCTAATCTCAGCGGAGTCCGTCCAGTTGCCGGATATTAGTAGCAACTTATAGGCCTTGTTGTGACAAACTATAGCCTCTCTCAACAAGACACGACCAGAAACCAATCAAGGACCAACAAAACAAAAAAGAAAAATAGCATTGCGGCTTCTAGCTCGGCAATAGACACGTGCCACTGAAGAAGGATGTGAGGTGACCAAAAAAAACTAGCAACCTAAGAAAAATTTTTAGCAAAATATGTCATCTTTAAGCTAGCATCTAGAAAGTAAATTAAACCAACAAACCCCGAAAAAAATTTAAAAAAAGAATGCAAGCCGACTAAACCCCAACTACCGCTCTAGTAAGAGAAATTACTAACACGGAGACGTAGATGTCACTGATAATATAAAAATATTTAACACAATAATTATACATAATATTATCTATATACATTTATAGTGTGCTCCGTCAAACAGATGGTAGATAAAGAAATATTAATAATAAATAACTACATTCTAAAATAAAACAAGCAGTTACTGGAACATTACAAATATAACAAACTAAAAAAGATTTCTCGGATGCCAACAAATGCCTGTAGGTCCATCAGCAGTGACCAATGCGCAGTCGCATAAGAATAACCTCTATCTTACATAACAAACTCCCCGCTGTAATTACGCTTTGGTACATCGCAACTTATTGTTTTGAAGAGCAAACCACTCGGTCTGCCAGTTAGACAACATCAGTTGTTGTGGAAAACTAAAACATCCTAAACACAACACAAACCATCTCTGTAAACAATCTGGCTTTACTTATTGCCAGCTTAGCAAGGTCGTCAGTCAGCTTTTTCTCTGCCACCACTAATATTTATATGACTGAGAATTCAAATAAAGTAAACAGTAACATTTATTTTAGACATATAAAGCAAAATTGAACAAATAGAATACAGTTTTGCTCAATAAACATATGCACTTAACGAGTCCGTACATTATAACTTAAGATGTATCTGGCCATGTATGAGTCAAGTGTACGGAATGAAAATTCGCTTCTTAAAACAGTTTCGAAAAAAAAAATTTGTTACAATTTTTTTCTAAAAAAGGCAATCCTGAGAAGTGACAAACAAACAAAAAATTTAAATTTAAAATTTAAGCCTTTTTGCTATTTTTAGTAGTAAGTATTTCTGGATACATTGTAAAATACCTCGGACCTTTTGCACATATATAAGCACGTTTTTATTCATATTTGAGAAAAAAAAACGTATCTTTTTTTAAGAAAAACTGTCTGCAAAATTTTCAAAATTCAAGAAAAAAAAATTGGTTATGAAAACGTATTCCTTGGACAATTTTGAAAAAAAAAAGTTTCTTATAATTTTTTCCTAAAAATGCAATTCTGAGAAGTTACAAACGATAAAAAAATGTAAAAACACTCAAAAACCTCGATTTTTTCAAATTTTGATTGCTTATTACTCGAATATGGCACACTGAACAAATTTGAAAAAATTCACATAATCAGGATTCCTGTAGAGAAAAATATTTTCAGTGGTTTGAGCAAATACAAATTTTTAATCCGTACACTTAACTCATACATGGCCACCTGTACTTAATTGAATGTAGATAAGAGCCAAATGTAAATTGCACTTCATCTACCAAGAAAGCGCAACCCACACCAATCCATTTTCGTTAATGCAGTGTTTAACCTAGGACGTTCAAACGTCCAAAGGAGATTGCAATAGTAATACAGAAAGAAAATCAATATATCTATAAAATAGTATACTACAATTTCTTACAGAAACCGCTTTTTTAGATCATATTGTGATACTGTATAAATTGTCAATCGTTATGCGCAACACAAAACGTCGGATGTAAGCGTTTTACATTTAGTTTTGCAGCCTAACCTAACCTAACAGTCAAAATCTTACTTCAAAGACAAGTGATGATTCAATTGCCTTGTACAAAATAATAACAATAGAGCTAATGCAAAATGCACCAGTTGCTAAACAAACTCCTTTTAGTTTAATGACCAAACATAAATGATTTAATATGTTATCCTACAGTTATGGAAAATATTAAACTTAAAAACAAACTTTGCAGAACATGGCTCAAACATAAAACCGAACAAAACCGTCAAGTTTTAAGAACAGTGAAATACATTTAGCTTACCTAAAATATATTAAAAATGGCGAATCTTAAAAAACAAATCCATTTAAAGTCTATTCTTTTCTTGGAGTGATAAAAAAAAACAATGAAAGCTATAACTCCAAAACAAAATAGTGAATGCATTTGCAGATCACTTTGAAAAAGTTTTGTGACTGGTAGAGTTTTAAGCAAAACCTAAATAAACAGATAAAGCACATACATAGGAAAATTTTACCAAAAATCTTGAACTTCACTGTATAAAGAGTTGGTTGAAAAATAAAACTAATATAATCATCGGTGGAAGCGCCAAAATAAATATTTTCCAAAGCATTTAAAATATCGAAAAACTCGATAATAATTTGATCACCTAAAAAACTTTTTTTTACCTTTCCGACGGGGGTTCTCAAACTAATAAATGTAACGTAATCTAACCATTACTCATTTTTTAACTTTTTTGCAAATTTTATGCGCAACATCTTTGACTTCAAATAAGTTAATAAGTTCTCTTCAGTTGGAGAGCATTTTTACAATCAAAATTCCATCACAAAACGGGCTTTCTGCAAGATCTTTCTGAAGACAGCAGAATAGTAGCATGTAATGCATAAGTAATTTCTAAATATCACATTTTAAAATTTAAAAAAAAAAACAAGCATAAAAGTTTGGAAAGTAGTTACTAGCATAAAGATGTTCAGATATTTAGAAAAAAACTGTAAGATCAATAGCCACTTCCATCGACTTTGAGAACATGTTAGTATTAGGGTTTGTGAGTTTGCTAGGAACCAGCACCTTAAGCTTAAATTAAGCTGCTGTCTTTGCAAGCCTTGTCTTAGATTAAGTCTTAGCCTATTGAGGCTTTGACTTAAAATAAATTGCCACTTTAGTTGATTTCGGCTTATCTTGAGTAGTTTTAGTTGAAGTTTTACTTGTTGTGACTTTATTCTAGATTACGGTGACCGTAGTCAGTTTTGATTTTGAACCTAATGATGCAACATACTCTATTGAGAAGATTTACAATAACAGTAGATTTTATAACTGGTGTTTGAATAAGTGTTTCAGCTAATGCAGTATACAATCTAAAAAAAGTAAGAGCCATAATTGCTTTATAACTCTCATCAAAGTGAAAAAGTTTATCTCACACTCACTCACTCTGATCTCAGTTATATTCTATTCTTCTTTTTTTAAACTTTGTGACAATTTTGAAAATAAACAAAGTACATAACATTACAGTTTACGCATAAAGTAAGTGTCATGTTTTTCTGTACTGCATTTTGCACACGTTGCAATTGGTAGACTTAGAAACACCTCATTGAATTTGGAATAAACGGACAAACAGGTTCAAAATTAAATGTCAAGATTATGGATGTTGTATCGATGACCTTACAATCTTTTCTGGGTATATATTCTTCAACAGTAGTGTTTAAAAAATTATGCGACACAGCAAACTTTCTTAATGACGATTATTTATGCATTTTACTGCTTTGCATTTTATTATTGCCTTCAATTAGTATAGTCGTATCTTATAACTTCTTACAAAAATTTATTGTGCCATTAATAATGTTTGTGGTCCGGTGAATAAAGAAAAGAAACCTCCTTTAGATTTACAAACTTTGCAAACGAGCAAGATTGTATGATTGAAGGTTTAAAATGTAACATATAGACTTCCCCAACTTCATCACATATATGACGCTACATCACAAACTAATGCAGTCGCCAGGGCTAATAAAGTGATATACGTTTTATAATTAATATTATTAATATAATTATAAATAAATAAATAAATATATGTATATGATGAACTTCTGCCAACACAAAGAATACTATAGAACTCCAAACCTAGCTCAGTGAAAACTTTCATTCTATTACTACATAAATAACTACTAAAGTTAAATATAACAAGCCGATTGATTAAAATATGATTAAGTTTAACTTCCCAATTACAAGAAGTTATGATCAGTAATGCGTTAAACTAACGCTATTTTAAATATGAGTATTAGCCCCTCAACTACTATATAGTTTTATCTACAATTTCCTGCAGGTTTTGTATACAGGTTTAGATTAACAATTAATACACCGTTAATAATAATGTAAAATGTATAAAAGTATTGTACTAAATTTAATAAATATAAAATAATATATTTTTATTTATATTGATGTATTAAAAGATATTTCATTACCAACGCGTTCATACGCCTTTTTGAACAACCAAGTTATTAAGATTTTTCTAATAATCTTAATTTTTTTAATAAAATTTACATTTTCTTGTATTGTTTAAATATCTACTGAATTAATTACTTTTATCAATACTTCTTGATAAAAACATAAATATAATGTTGTCCATAATTGAACTAGGGACTAGTGTGCGTTCCCACTACGCACGCAACAAACCCTGAAATAGTCATTCTGTACAAACCACAGGACTTGCAACACCAAATTCTTAATTCTAATAGTTGTATCTTTCCTTTTGTAATTCTAATTACAGTGTACCAAGTCAATCTCTCACTATTTTACATAACAATCTCAGTTTAACTTCCAAAATTCTCAACTAATCTGTTGTATTTATTTTCTTTCTGTGTTGTATTTTTGTGAAAATTTTCCCAAAATTGCATACACCAAAAACGTGGTAACTCCCAAAGTTATCAAATAGAAATAGAACTTGATCACGGTTTAGAATTGCCCAAGCCGTTTTAAACCGAGAAGCGTTACACACTAAATTGATACTGATCCCTTAAAGCTAAACAGTAGAACATCTAACTTTTGGAATTTAAATTAGATATTAATAAGAAACTAATTTTTTTTTTCAAAATGATGAGTTTATTAGAAAGATTTGGCATTTTCATTTAAGAAAAAAACACAACATCATTCAATTGATTACCACGGCTGGCTTGATAATAACCCTCCGATTAACCTAATTTTTAGTACATTTTCAATTGTTTGGGCTCCAATCGCATGAATGGCAACTTCAATTTTGTGTTTGAAAGCATCAATTGTCTCTGGATAGTTAGCGTAATATTTGTCCTTAAGGTCACCTCACAAAAAAAAAATCCAACGTGGTCAAATCACAGCTCCTTAACGGGCAATTGACATCCACATTTTAGCTGATAATTTGATTTTCAAAAACAGTGCGCAAAAGATCGATGGTTACGTTGGCTGTATGGCAAGTCGCCCCGTTCTGTTGAAACCAAATGTCTTCCATTTCATACTCTTCAATTTTTGGAAACAAAAATTTGTTTAGCATGGCCTAGTAACGTTCGCTATTGACAGTAACAGCGGCTCCTTGTTCATTTTCAAAGAAAAATAGCGCAATAATGCCGCCGGACTAAAAACCACACCAAACGATTACTCGTTGTAGATGCATAAGCTGTTCAATAGTCATGTGTGGATTCTCTGATCCCCAAATGCAACAATTTTGCTTATTGACATAGCATTCAAGATAAAAATGAGCTTTATTAGTAAAAACAATTTTTCCATAAAAAAAATCATTTTTGGCCAAACGATTAGCCCATTAAGCAAACTGAAAACGCATTGGAATGTCATAAGGCTTTATTTCTTGGATTATTTGAACTTAGTAGGCCTTCAAACCGAAGTCTTTATGCAAAATTCTTCTAAGAGAAGTGCGAGAAATGTTCAGTTCTTGAGAACGATGACGAGTTGATGTTGATGCATGTTCACGCACACTCTGAGTAACAGCATTATTTTTTTTGGCTGAGCGCACTGGACGAAAACATGAACATGTTGTTTTATCCACTAACAATCTAGTTTTGTAAACTTGCTTCTCAAATTGGTCCACAAACTGCGTTGAAGGCACTTCTTTTCTATCAAATGTGTTTCGTAAATTTCTTGCCGTTTGAGTAGAAGACTCACCACTTTGTTTTTATTATTTTTCAAATTTGTGTAAAGTGTAAAGCATTCTATTTTGTAAATGTCATTATACCTTGAATAACAAAGTAAACGGTAGTTCAAATTCCAAACGTTATATGGCCTACCCTTTAGAAAGCACAGATGATTACTTATTACTGAACTTCTAAAAAACATCCGTATTATTCTTCAGTTCTATAAACTATGATGCAATATTTTAAATAATTGTTTTGAACCTGGAGCATACGATGTCAGTCAGGCCGACCCCAGTGCAACTCTAAAAATCGACGGAAAAGTCACCGCCAGTGTTAACATCGGAGAAACGACGCAGGAAGTGCAATTCTTGGTGGCACCACATCTGGGAGAAGAAGTGATTCTTGGAAACACCTGGCTCACAAACAACGACGTGAGCATGGATTACACCCGGAAGTGTTTACATTTTGGAAAGCATCGCCGCGCTACCGCGTACTGGTCGCGAATAAACAATGAAAAATCCGCGCAACCAGGGACAATTACAGTGCCATGCAACGCATTCTCGGAACCGTTTCGACTAAAACAACTTTTGAACGAGTTTAGTGCAATTTTTTCCGACAGTATAGTTCCGACAACCACGCGCACGGTGACTCATAAAATCGAACTGAAAGACTTTACTCCGGCGCGATCTCCGCGGTACTCCTACAACGCGGCTAAGAAGTCCGCTATTTACAAACAAATAGAAGACATGCTCGCCAATGGCATAATCGAGCAAAGCACCAGTGAGTACTGTACCCCTGTGGTACTTATAAAAAAGAAGAACGGTGACCCGCGCTTCTGTCTGGACTACCGCAAACTTAACGCGGCAACCAAGGATGAGGTCGCACCTCTTCCGAAGATACACGAAACACTGATGGACTTTGGCGCGGCGCAAGTGTTTACCAAGATGGACCTCGAAGCAGGATATTGGCATCCCCATGGAGGAGACCCATAAACATTACACCACGTTCGCGGCACCCAACGGCGGCACGTATCAGTTTCGAGTGATGCCGTTTGGACTTAAAAACGCCCCCGCCACGTTCCAGAAATTAATGTCGCGTGTGCTAGCCGCACTATTAGGTCGATTTGTGTTAGTGTACCTCGATGACATTTTGGTGTACTCGGACAATCATGATGACCACCTAGACCACCTACGGCGCGTGTTAGAGAGACTCCAGGAGCACGGGCTCAAATGCAAACTGGCCAAGTGCGAATTCGGTCGAGAGTCCATTGAATACCTGCGACACCAGGTCACCGCCGAGGGAAACCTGCCACTGGAACATCACCTGAAGCTCATTGCCAACTTTAAAGTCCCCAAGACCCGGAAACAATTGCAAAGTTTTTTGGGAACTTGCACGTGGCTCCGGGAATATGTGCCGGATTTCTCGAAGGTAGCCGGGCCACTCATGAATTTACAAGGGCCCAAGAAACCATACCGCTGGACCGAAGACGCCGACAAAGCGTTCCAGGAAGTGAAGGAGCTAATGAGCCGACCGATGAGACTCGCTCGCCCGTGACCTGACTTATCATTCGTATTGCAGACCGACGCGTGCAACACAGGGTTAGGCGCTGTGTTGTACCAAGAAGAGGGTGAAACAAGACACATAATATCTTACAGCAGCTCTCGACTTACCGAGCGACAGGCTAAGTTTCATTCCAACGAACTGGAGTGTATGGCCATCTACTGGGCTGTTAAGAAATACCGGGCTTACTTGGAAGATGCCCCTTTTATCCAGAGGACGGATAACAAACCGTTAGTATGGCTAGACAAGTCGACTGATGCTAACGCCAAGTTTACCAGGTGGTCATTGCTCTTGCAAGAATTCTCCTTCAAGATGGAGCACACCCCTGGGTCTCTTAACCACTTGCCCGATGCATTATCGAGAAACGCGTGCTCATCCGAGATAGTGGACGAAGGAATAGAGGACATCGACAGGCTACTACCGCCAGAAGACGACACGGAGAAGACAAACCACAGTCTAAACCACCTATACAGCAAGCTGGGCAGGCAGCACCAGGTCACCAAAGATAAAATCTCTGTCCTAAGTGAAGAGACCCTGGCTGCTCTAGTGTGAAGAGCACAAGTCGATTGTCCCCAAACACAGGAAATAGTGCGGCAATATCGAGCCACGCTAGATGACCCTGACATCCCAGACGGGATCGACTTAGGGTACAAGTTGGGCGAAGCGGGAGAACTTGTACGGACGATAGCAGGACATAACCAGCTAGTCGTACCACCCGCAGCTCAACAGGAGGTACTTAAAGAGTACCACTCTAGCGACACCGCCGGCACCCCGGCAGAGACGAAACCTTGTCATCCATACTGACGGCATACCACTGGCCACGCATCCGACAAGATGTGCGGACCTTTATCCAAGGTTGCGTAGTGTGCGCCCGAACTAAAACAGGCCACACAGGACCTGGAAATCCACTACAGTCGCACCCACCAAGCGCACCCTGGGAAAAAATAGCTATTGACTATATAGGTCCATTTGACGCCACCAGGTCGGGAAACAAACTAGCACTGAGTAGCCGTTGGGTAGAGGTGATACCAGTGCCAGCCGCAACCAGCGAAGTCACAACAAAACTACTTGAGGAGAAAATATTTCACCGCTACGGATATCCGAGAGTTATCCTATCAGACATCGGAACCCAGTTTAAAAGTAAAACTTTTGAAAACTCGGTGAGGAAGTGGAAATGCGTACACCAGACGACGGCTACGTATCACCCGCAAGCCAACCCTGTCAAGCGAAGACACGCAAAATTAAAAAAGAGCGTAAGAGCACTCTTGGAGCAAAACTCACACAAACACTGGGACGAAGTTATTACCCTGGCCGTCTTCCACAATAACCGGCAAAACAACGCCGCCACCGGACAAAGTCCGAGCCAACTATTACTTGGACAAGCGCTAAAACAACCAGGAGGCTGGGACAAACTTCAACAAGACAGGAAGGACGAAGACCCGGAGAGAAGGTTGCAAAAGGCACGACAACGCCAAGCAACTTACCGACAACAACGCTACCCACGACGCGACAACGCTGCCAGGATTTATCAACCAGGAGATATGGTAATGGTCAGAAGTAGAGCACGAGGGTTTGCGAATAAATGGCTAGACCCCAAGAAGCTAATAACAGCCGCAGGCGGTCACTGTTATTGGATAGAAGATTCGCCACACCGACCACCCTGCAAATTACACATTGACGATCTTAGACCCGCTCCTACAACCGACGAACCACCTCTCCAAGTAACAACCCTCGAAGACGTTGCCCTCGTCGAGAAAATAGGGTGGAATTGTTACGGCCACATGGCGGCGCCACTTGCCGAACACACGCCCAGTCCGGAATGTGCGAGAGCCAATCACCGACAAGGTGACAGTATAAAATAAATGCATCGAGAAATTTCCAGTCAGTCGAATCTCACGATCGCAACTCCACGCTACTCCTGATTGGAAATAAACCAACTCGAATAAGCAACGATGCTCCGTAATAACGACAACGCTCCGCTCTACCACTACTCGATGCCGACCCACGCTAACGCCTCCGGATATTCTCCTGGACCTCCGCCGACGACCCCTGCTATGCCTCATGGACCTTCTGTTATTATGACGACAACACCCGCTATGGAATATGATAATGAATTGGAAACCACGTTCGGACTTTATGGAAACAGCACAATGACGACCTCCGCACCGACCCCGGCTCACGCAACCTGGAACTCCATGTATACAATAACGACACCGGGAGCACTAGCTCCGCTAACTAACCATGGAGAAGCCCCGACCCCTGGGGGAATTTTTACATTGTTCGGCGGTGGAGACGTGGAGACCGCAACTCCCAAGCAAAACCACCCCCACAATAATAACAATCAGTGGCCACCAACGTCACAACAATTGTTCGGCCCCCTCTCTTCCAAAAGTAATTTACAACTATTATGCAATAAATTAAGCAATTCGATATGCACGATTTTAAGCAAACACTTCTATAATTAGCAATAATTAATTTCTTTCCGGTCTTGTAAATTGAAGTAAAATAGTTATTTTTCTATATCATAATACATTTTAAGATTAAAATAGAGTTTGTATTAACAAAAATACTTTATTCAATTTGACTTATATCTAATTATAAAAATCTATGCTAAGGTTTTTATATAGGGTTTTCCAATAAGAAGTTTCATTTTGATATTTAAAAAAAAAGGGTATTTTTTAAAAGAAATCAATATATGTTTATTTCATTGTAAAGAAAAAGGTATGCTATTAACATTTGAAAACGATATCAGTCAAATGGCCGCCATTTCTCGATAACTTTACGAATTCCACCTTTAAGGTCTTGAATCGATTGTGGAGCATTGGCATAGACCTAATCTTTCACGTGGACCCAAAGAAAAAAATCTAAAGATCACAAGATCTCGGTGGCCAATTGTGATCACCTCTTCAAGAAATAACACGGTCACTAAACATTTTTTTGCAAAATTGCGATTGTTTTGTTGCTTGTGTGGCACGTAACGCCGTCTTGCTAAAAATAAAGATTTTGTCCACATCAATATCTTCCAATTCCGGCCATAAAAAATCAATAATTATAGCTTGGTAGCGCCATCCATTCACCTTAGCAGTTGCACCAGCCTCATTTTCAAAAAAGTAGGGTCCAATTACACCGCCAGCCCAAAACTGCACCAAACAGTGACACGTTGTGGATGAAAAGACTTTTCAACAATCATTCTTGGATTTTCTGAGCCCCAAATGCGGCAATTCTGCTTATTAACGTAGCCTACGAGATGAAAATGAGCCTCATCACTGAAGATGATTTTTCGATAAAATTCCGGATAATTTTGATGCATTTGAAGGACCCAATCAGCAAAAATACGACGTTTATGGTAATCGACCGGCTTGAGCTCTTCTGTTAACTGAACTTTAAAAGCTTTAAGACTCAAATCTTTATGCAAAATACAGTGTAATGTCGTTTGTGGAATGTCTAATTCAAAATATCGACGAGGAATCGACAAACCTGGGTTTTCTTCAACACTACGGACTACATCAGCAATATTCTCATGCGTTCTTGAGCAATACACACGGTTTTGATTCTTCACATCAGAAACTTGTCCCAACAGCTAAAATTTTTCAACCAGGTTTACTATTGCCGGCCGAGAAAGTGCTTTACAACGATCAAAAAGTACTTTAGTTTTGCGAACTGTGACTGAAAATGTTTCACCATTTTTGTAGTAAATTTTAATAATTTCAATGCATTATTGAAGCGTGTATCGTTCCATTTTTAATAATGGCGTAGTTTATACTTGTAAAATGTCACAATATAATAACTTCAAAATTGACAGCTGCCCAAATAGCCTGTTAATCAAAATAAAACTTCTTATTGGAAAACCCTTTATAAAATGATTGAGCATATTATAAACTTAGATAATCTAACAGTTGAATTAAACCATAAATGTTAGCGGGGTCAAAGATAATTATAAACGACTTGATCATACTAGTTTTAACAATACACATGTCTATATGATACCCAGAGTTGGCATTAAGGAAGTCATCACTGGCACTAACACAAACTTAATTTACAAAAAAAATAATGTGGTAAGTGACTAATTTGTGTCATGTTAAGATAACTGTTTCTATTATTTTTACTGTAGGCGTCAAGCCCAACAAGATTATATATAAGTATATATTTGATAAATCTGAGAAAATAGATGAAGTACACCTTAGCAACTACAAAACATCATGTAAAAATATTAAATAAATTATAAGAAAAATTAAATAAGAATCAGACTATTTAATGATAGACAAACATAATTTCAAAACATGTGTAAAGAAATGTTTATTTTTATTATGTTTAACTTTATTTTTACAAGTTTTGGTGCTGTAGCAATAAATTTGATAAAGCAATTACACTGCAGGCACAACGTTGCGTCGTAATTGCTCAACTCGCTAGCGCTTCTTGAACAATATTTACAACTAGTAAGAAAAACACTTTTGTTTTGAAATATATTGCATAAATAAGTATTAATAAACGACTACAAAATAGACAACACATAATAATTCAAACACCTCATTAATCAACAATCAAATAAATAATCCATAAAAGATTTAAACAAAAAAATTATCGAAACAACTAGCAATACCGACTAAATAACAAATAATAACACTAAGTAGACCAACAAAAACACATCTAAATTAGGTAATAAAAAACCTTTAAAAAGAACATTAAAACATTATAGAGTTTTTCAAAGAGTTAATAATAGCAGCGCTTATAAGTCTAGCTCAGTTGATAGAATAATCAGTTGTAAAAAGCTTTATCATTAATCATTTGCCATAAATTATTACAAAAAGCTATTATGTGTTCTACTTTGGATGCTTTAATTCTGTCTCATATTGTACAATGAAGTAGGCAAAACTACTACAGATATAATTAGGAGTCTTAAGAAATTACCTTGCTTCTTATTAAGTGCAAAAAAACCACAGCAGTCCTTGTAAAACATAATATCTAAGTCGGGTCAATAATTTGAAATAAATATCAATCCATACTTGGAAAACTGCGCAGCCAACACAAAAACAAAGATGTGCAGATTTACAAATGCATAAAGAACGAGAAGAAACTTACGAAAATACCCGCCAACAAAATGTACTACTGCACAAAGACGGCAACCTAATCATAGAACCAGAAAAAAACTAACAAAATAACGCAAGTATTTACAAAAACTGTTTAATGACAGCATTGAAATTCTCAGACTCAAATAAAACAGGTCCGGCAATTAAAAGACAAACTTGAGCACGCAATCAAAAACTCGAATTCATTTAAAAATCTGGCCCTAATAAAATTCCAGCTTAACCAAAGGTTATAGATAAAGATTCCATCAATATTCTATTAAAATTAATTATTTAACATCATATACGAGACAGACAACATAAAAAAAACTGGCTGAACTTAACATGCAAGACAATACCAAAAAAAAATGAGACCAAAGATTGCTCGGACCACAGAATTATTGCTCTGATGAGTCACGCCCTAAAGATTTTCCTAAAAATAATGCACAATCGCGAAAACTAGAAGAAGGCATTATCTATATAAAACAAATGTACGAAGACAAAGGTGTCTAGACATAAACCATAAAATGTATATTTGTTACATAAACTTTCAACAATTTCTTTGATAGAATCCAACACTCAAAGTTGTTTAAGATACTAAAGAAGAAAAATATTTATACCAAACAGCAAAGATTAAAGTCAAAAAAGATTTGAGTAAAAATATTGAAATATATCGAGAAGTTAGAAAAAGAAGCGTACTGTCAACTCTGCTATTTAATGTGTACAATAAAAGTATCTTAAAAAAAAACAAGAAGTATCAGCATTGTTCTACATAACAATCTACAATATACGTCGCGGAGACAATACTAACATCATAACTGGCAGCACAAAAAACCACCAGTACCTAATTGAATTAGCAACTACCAATTTTCAAATATTTGGCCTAGATATAAAAAAAAAACAAAATCGTAGTCACCACAAAACCGCAAATTACAAAAAAACTCCTCTGTAACCAAATTTTTTTAAAGGTAGAAACCAACCTAGCTTACGCCAGTTTAAACTCAGATCATGTAAAATTTTAAAGATCGACCATACTTAATTTTTTAGCTTCTACACAAAAAATAAATTGTAATCTCTTCTGTAACCGTAGTATGAAACTAGAGCTCAAAACAAGAGTATTGAAGTGCTATATATTTCTCACCTTATTATATAGAATAAAGGCTTAGACAACAAAGGCAGAAACCCAACAAAACAGCAACGCACTGAATGAGTGAAACCAGAGAAGTAATAACCACAATAAAGAAAAAAACTAGAATACCTTAGTCACATTCTGAGAGGAAACAGATTTAACATACATAAAAAGATTGATAAAAAAAAATTGTAGATTAGCAATCTGAGAGACTGGTTTGGTTGCACATTTGGAGAGCTATTTAGAGCAGTAGTCAATAATAATTGTTTTTAACCTCCGAACTTAAAAATGGAGATCCCAAAACTAAAAAATAAGTACCTACTAAATCAAAGTTTTAAATCGCAACCAAAAAAATAATAAATTGGCGTTGTTATTTTCAACAAAAGTTTTAAATTCAAACATCCTATAAAACCTATGTGTATATTACCTAAAAATACAGTGCCCTAGTATGAATAGACTAAACACCATTGTCAGTAGTATATTTTTAAAATACCAAATAAGCAGAAAACTGTTATTGACAGCAATTCTACAAGTCTCTGTATAATCAAAATTTCTTCTAAGTATTAATCTTAAAACTTACAAACTCAAAATGTAAAGATTCAAATAGATAAGAATTTAAAAGTATAATTTTAATACCAATCATTGTGTTAAAATAATCCAATCGCCATAAAATGCATTAGGACCCGCTAACAAAGCAAAAATTTAAGTTGAACACGTGTTAGAGCAAAAAATATAAAACATGACGGCTAGAAGATTTAGTTTGAAAACTTCTATAAAAAAGTAAACTCGTATAATTTTTTTAATAACTGAAAATGACATTATGAATTCTGTTTTTAAAATCATCAACTCTGTTAAAATTAATGTATAATTTGCAAAAAGAAGTTTCATTTTGATATTAAAAAAAAAAACGGGTACTTTTTAAGAGAAATCAATAAATGTTTATTTCATTATAAAGAGGAATGTATACCATTAACATTTAAAAACGATATCAGTCAAATGGCCGCCACAGTTACGGTTGCAGTACCACATTCTTTTCATAAAATTTTCCATGACCAATTCGCACATTTGCGGCAGTATGTCCTCGATAACTTCACAAATTCTAATTTGAGCTCTTGAATCAATTGTTGAGCATTGGCATAAACCTTGTCTTTCACGTGCCCCAAAAGAAAAGAGTCTAAAGGTGGCCAATTGTGATCACCTCTTCAAGAAATAACACGGCCAGGAAATTTTTCTTGCAAAATTGCGATTATTTAGTTGCTTGTGTGGCACGTAGCGCCGTTTTGCTAAAAACGACGACGTTTGTCCACATCAATATCTTCTAATTCCGGCCATAAAAAATTATTATCATAGCTCGGTAGCGCCATCCATTCACCGTAACAGTTGCACCAGCCTCATTTTTGAAAAAGTAGAGTCCAATCACACCGCCAGTTCAAAAACCGCACCAACCAGTCACACGTTGAGAATGCAGACTTTTCAACAATCATTCTTGGATTTTCTGAGCCCCAAATCCGACAATTCTGCTTATTAACGTAGCCTCCGAGGTGAAAATGGGCCTCAACACTAAATATAATTTTTCGATAAAATTCCGGATCATATTGATGCATTTGAAGGAACCAATCAGCAAAGATACGACGTTTATGGTGATTGACCGGCTTGAATTCTTGTGTTAACTGAACTTTAAAAACCTTAAGATTTAAGTCTTTATGCAAAATACGGTGTAATGTCGTTTGTGAAATGTCTAATTCCAAAGATCAAAGAGAAATCGACAAACCTGGGTTTTCTTTAACACTACGGGCTACATCAACAATATTCTCATGTGTTCTTGAGCGATGCACATGGTTTCGATTCTTCACATCACAAACTTGTCCCAACAGCTCAAAACGACAGTCAACAACTTTCTTGATTATTTTATAGATAAATAAAGCACTACTTTTGTCATAATTCATTGACATAGAAGAAAAATTGTGTCTAGATAATAATTGACAGTGATCAAAACGTTGCTTCGGATAAATACCATCTGCTTTGTTTGACAAGTACTTCAAAAATCGTTTCTGCACACGCTCAACTTTTAAAGTGTGGCTTGTACAACACTGATAACAGGTTTGGTAACATAACATGACCGTCCAATTCCCCCGGATCCTATTTTTTCTGTAGGGATATCTAAAGCAAAAGACCAATGAGAAGCGTCTTCAAACAATACAAGAATATACAATGTGTATTTTAGAAAAATAGTAAGTATTAGACCAGAGTTATTGAGAAAAATTATGCAAAACTTTAGAAAAACATTGCAGTTCTGCATAGAAGCTCAGTGAGGCTATTTAAACAAAGTTTTTTTTAGATACCAGCTGTTGAACCATGTAGATGTGTACAATGTCTCACCATATTGTTAAAATCACATGTTCTGAACGTGTATGCCTTCTATACTTATATTCGATATCAAATTCCAATTACAGTATCTGCTTCTGTCTTTTAAAAAATACGGTTCTATGACTTCACCAGCCTATTAACCACAATAAGCAGCAACTTTTTGTGGATGCATTTATTATTATTTTCAACACTCTTATTGCATGTTTTGCTTATTTAATCCTTTACAAACCCGTTTTATCAAAACAATTTAGTTATAACAGGTATAAGAGGTGAATTATGTACATAAATATTCATTTTTAATAAACTCAATGTTTGTGTTTACAATTACTATTATACTAACGATTGTAAAAAAAAATATTATGCAACAACTGATCAGCTAATTTTACATACTAAAACTTTTAAACCACATACGAAGAGTAATGACTAACAAAACAAAATCAAATAACAAACCCAAACCTGACCTCAAAGGCCAGTAATAAGAAGATATATATCATTCCGCTCTTGCTTTTGACATTACAGTTCCTACAACTACTAATTTTTATCCACAACTGACATACAACTACTAATTCAAAAAAGCTAATTTATCAAACTTTTATACTGCTTTTTAGTAGTGTTTACAAAACTTAAAATTTATTAACATTCTAATTTTGTTAATAATATTATTTTGTTTGAAATTAAATCTATATCATCTAATAAAGTTAAGCAAGCTTTTAAACGCTAAAAAGCAAAATACACATTAGGTCTTGATGGTATTCCTTCTTTCTTAGTTAAAGACTGCGCTACTGTTTTAGCATATCCATTACATTATTTGTTTAACTTAATATTAAAAACTTTAAAGTTTCCAAAACTATTAT
The DNA here is from genome assembly GCA_963932245.1 of Tachinus rufipes. Classification (NCBI taxonomy): domain Eukaryota; kingdom Metazoa; phylum Arthropoda; class Insecta; order Coleoptera; family Staphylinidae; genus Tachinus; species Tachinus rufipes. The sequence continues at coordinate 88,313,352 of OZ010743.1, forward strand.
AAGATGCTTCTGTCAGACCATCTTTCAAAAAAAAAAACGAGGAGAATAGCTCTAATTGCTTTAATTACCAATTTTGGTAAAGTTTTTAAACGGATAATATGTATGATAGTCAATTAACATTTAGTAGTCGCATAGACAACATTGTCAACGCTGCATTAAAATTTGCATGAATGTATTATTAAATTTGCAAAACCATTCTCTAATAAAGAATCTTTGCACGTAGTTCATTTTGCTTTTGTCAGAAGTAAACTAGAACATTGTACTACTTTGTGGTCACCATACTACGCAACTTAGTCCTACAGTCTGAAAAAGACGCTATTTGTACAGTACATGTGTTACCGAGAAGATGTCTACTACCCGCCTCGTGGTACTACAGATTATGATGTTCTATTACCGTTTTAATTTTGACTCTCTTTAAGGTCGTCGTAGAAGCGCTGATATATTTTTGGCCACTAAGCTTGTTTGCGGAGATGTGGGTTGTCCGATACTATTAGACAGTTTAAACTTCCGTGTACTAAGACGAGCAGCCAAAAACCCACCAGCATTTACTTGTTCTAAGTCAAACAGTAACTTGGATAAACAGAATAATGAATGCTGTAAACTCAACGCCCAATCAACCATTTCATTAATTATTTTGTATAATTTTTGTTATGTTATAATTATGATTATTTACGTTTTTTAATTGTGTTTATTTATCAATTAGGTCTGTATATTATGTTAGAACTATTAGTTCTGTTGATATAATAATTTAATAAATAAATAAATTTATAAAATAAAATAAAAACAAAAAAAAATTATGTGTCAAATGTCAAATTCATTCTAATCTCTTGAAACAAAACAAAAATATTTTGTCTAACTACGTCAAAATTACGCAATTTTTTTCCTTCTTACTGTCAGAAAGATTTCTCGTTCGGAATTAAGAAAACTAAGTGTTTGCACAAGCAATTTTCAAAATTTTTGTTTCTCTTAAATAAGCTGTAAAATATCAATTACAATAGTTGCTTTTCACGTACGCATTTATATTTAATTTGATTTCTTAATGTCCAGATTGATTTTGTAAATAAAAATAAATAAGCAAAAATTATCTTTTTAGTAATCTTCATATGAAACTTAGGTTAATAAGCACGTGTTATTATTATACATGAAAATATTACCCATAGATTTTTTTGTTAAGTGCCCATATATCTCAGCTTTATTGCTTTATTGATTCTTTACCTACACAAATATAATTATTATTACTGCTGTAAAGTAGTGCATAGTGTTGCCAAGCTATTATCTATGTTAAGTGTATATAATACATGGAAATGTTTTATTGTTGTAAATAATTAATTTTGACATAATTTTGTACAGTTTTTTATTGAACATTAAATATAAATATTCATTAATTATTAACTCAGGTAAATAGAATTAATTTTAATTAGACTACACTGAATCAAAACAAACATTATAATAAATTATTTACATATTATATCACGCAGATAGACCAGTGTTTCTTAAACTTTATTAAAACAATTTAAAATTTGTTTGCGATTATGCTATAAAAGTCAAATTTTGATATAAAATTAGAGTAAATCTTTCAAATAAAAGTTTCTTTATTTGATAAATAAAACAACGCAAAAATATATTTATTTATACAATGTAATTTATTTCATTTATTAGCATGTAACACAAATATTTTTTTAATAAAAGTTGTTTATTGGAAAATTTAGAACAAGCAAACAGTTTTGTAAAATAATATTTAAGTTTTATTTTTTAATATGCGTCAGTATCTACTTAAATTTTGAATTTGCTTTCAATCATAAAATTTGAATGCCGCTTCGTAGTTAAAGAATATCTTACAATTCAATATTATTACGATGTTTACGATTTATATTTGAGTGCTTCATTACGCGGTTTGTTGATTATATTTACCACTGTTTTATTATTTCATAAACATGAATTAAATGAAAAGTTCAATTGTATGATGCTTGACAGTTTTAAAAAAATTGATAAACCATCATTTTCCTTAATTTTTCAGCAATAAAATCCAAACTGGTAATGCATTAATTTTTTTTTTTAAATTTCAAAGTGTGATATTTAGGAATTACTGAATATGTCACAAGTACATAGATACCTTTGAATTTCAACAAGTAAAACCACACTAGCTGTCTATGAGATGATGTTCTATGAGTCAAGTGTAACGAATGAAAATTTGTTTTTGCTCAAACTACTGAAAATGTCTTCCTCTACATGAATTCTGATTATGTGAATTTTTTCAGATTTTTATAGTGAGCCATTTTGAGTAATAAGCAATCAAAATTTAAAAAATATCAAGGTTTTTGAGTATTTTTACATTTTTTTATCATTTGTAACTTCTCGGAATTGAATTTGTAGGAAAGAATTATTAAAAACTTTTTTCTTCAAAATTGTCCAAAGAATAAGTTTTTACAGCCAAAATTTTTTTTTCTTAAATTTTGCAGAACTTTAAGACAGTTTTTCTTAAATTTTTTTCTAACTTTTCAAGATTGCATTTTTTAGGAAAAAAACTATAACAAACTTTTTTATTCAAATTTTGAAAAAAAAAAATTTGTGACAGTTTTAAAACGTGCTTTACATATAAAAGCACGTTTTTAACCATATTAAAAAAAAAAAATACACGTCATCTTTAAAAAAAAAACTGTCACATTAAGTTTTGCAAAATTTTCAAAATACAAAAAAAAATATTTTTGTCTGTAAAAAGCTATTCTTTAAAAAAATATGAAAAAAAAATTTGTTATGATTTTTACGAAAACTTATTCTTTGGGTAATTTTGAATAAAAAAAATTTCTTACATTTTTTTCTGAAAAATTACAAACAATAAAAAAATGTAAAAAACTAAAAAAATCAGTTTTTTTTTAAATTTTAATTGCTTATTACATGAAAATGGCTCACTGAAAAAATCTGAAAAAATTCACATAATCATGTAATGGAAAACAATTTTAGTGGTTTAAACAAAAACAAATTTTCATTCCGTACACTTGACTCATACACGGTCATATATAATGTTGTTGTTTATTCTTTGACTCGTATAACTTATTTCATCTGTAGAATTTGGCCTTCTAGTAACTAGTAATGCATTTGCAAGAATAAATTTGTGGTAAAACATAGTAAATTGTTTTATTATTTCATAAAAAACAGGTTACTACAAATACTGGTGGAATAAGAAATTCATGAAAACAAGAGTTCATTCACAAAGACCAAAAAATATAACTCTTAAAAAAATCTTAAATAAAATTTTAGAAACCAAAAAGAATTCTTGGAAACATCTATGTAAAAAAGTGAACCGAAATGTCTAGGAGTCAGTTTAATAGATTGAAACAAAATTAATTGTTGAATTTAAATTTTAAGCTGTCTATAACTAACAAATAAAGCTGTCAGTCAGCTTTCCCAAAACATCCAATCACCCCGTAGGAAAACATTAAAATTAAAGATGTCAAACCGTGTCCAAACGAGATTCCACCTGAACTAATAAGCAAAGCAGTAAATAAAATGCTAAAGATTATCCTAAAAATATTTAAACTGGAATAAAAAAAGCTGGTATCCAGCAATGAGAAAAAAATTTAAAAAAAGCAAAAAATCGAGAAAGAAACAGCTAGATAAATACCATTATGCTTGACAAATAGATTCGGTAAGCTATATAAGCATATGGTAGTAAGCAGATCAAGCAACAAAATAAAAAGTAAACTATTCCAAGACCAGGATGAATTTAGAAACAGCAAACCTACAAAAGATGTAATAAAAAAAGTACTAGACATAGTCACTGAAGCAAAAAACAGAGCAACCAAAAACAAAAAAAACCTGGCCATTTGAATTTTTTGGCAGTATTTTTTGCTGCTCCACTATAAACTTCATCTCTATTCTTAACTAGGAATTCAATAGACGGAGTTCCAACAATAACCCACATAGCTTTTGCCAATATCAACTTGTATGCACTGCATACTCTGATGGACATTACCTTCTGTATCCTAGTTAGTTGTTGCATTTTATTGGCGGTTACTGTGTGCCATGCTGGTGCCTCATACAGCAACTGCAATTAAACAATTCTTTCAAAAATTCTTAATTTAGATGCTCTAGGTTCTCCAACATTGGGCATCAGGCTACTTAGAACAAATACCGTTTTATCTCCTTTTTCAATGGTCCTACTGACATGTTCGGCAAATGTTAGTTTAGTGTCAAACTACACACCCAGGTATTTAACTGCCTTGCACAGCGTAACTACCGTACCAAAAAAATTAAAGTAAATTGAGGGTTTTTTTTTATGTCAGAAACGCCATATACTTATTTTCTTCTCTGATCAACTGCCTTGATGCACTGTAGAACAAATTTTGATCGTCCAGGATTACCATCACACACAGCATCCGGCGCGCTCAAAATAGTCTGCCGTTCTTCTCAAAACCTAAATTGTTTTTTTGGACTTTCCGTACGTTCTACCGTATTAAACCGGCCCCGTAACAAGTGTTTTGCGTCTAAAAAACTGATTGGTCTAAACAATCCAAAACCTTCAAGCGTTGATTTGTTTCCTTTTTGGAACAAGACCAGATAATGAAATAAAAATAGAATGTTGTTGTGGCCGCCAAGTTATTATAAACTTTTAAAACCAGATTTGGATTAAACCGAGCTACCTCCTTTAACTTCTTAGTCCTGAACATTTGTTGTGCTTCAACCTGTACGACTCAATTATTTTTTGAGCATTCTAAATTTTTTTCTCTAGCTTCTTAACCTGCCAACGTTTGTCTAGCTTTCTGAAAAATACCACCCGTTGCTCTTCTTCAATGTTAAAAACAATGTAGTTGTAAATGTTTAATGATTCTCAATCACTAACTTCTCATTGCGTCAACTTTGGTTTAATGCAGTGACAAACTATTTAAGGTCTAAGATTGAGGAGTAGTCCTGCCTTTTAAAAGTAGCACGTTTACCTCGATTTAACATACATAAGTTGTTCATGGCTATCTAATCAGTCACAATCTGTCCTCTCCAATCGGTAAGATGCATACCCCACTAAGGCGGTTTTGCGTTGAAGTCACCGGCAACAATTGCCTTCTTCCTGTTGCACCTGATTTGCATGCTTATTTTCTGGAAGGTATCTTGCAAGTCATCCTTCCCAGAAAAGTAGCAACTATATATTGTAAAAGCTGTCGTCATAAAAGTATACCGAAAGCAAAACCCATGCTTTTTAATTATTAAGTTAGTATCTTCCTTTAACATTTAGGGTTTCCGGATTGGTATTCTTTTTTCTTGCAGTAAACACAGTACGCATTGTTTTTGCATTCAATTTATTTGTGTCTTTCTTTGCGCACTTTTAACACAGATTTTCTGTGTCTGAACATTCGCAGGCTGCTTTAACATAGCCATTTTCCCAGCACTTAAATTATTTGATTTCGTCTTTTCTCTCCAGAGTTCTGAAAGATGTCCAGCCAATTTTAATTGTTTCCAATTAAATCAGCTTTTCAAAATCTTCAAGTTATGGCTGTTGTAACCTGATCTAAATATTTGACATAAACCGTTATTTTATTTTTTTATGTATGTCTGTCTTTTCGGATTCGTCTTGTATTAAAACTAGCAGGCCACCGTTCCTTGTTTTCGTTACCTCAGTCACGTCAACTCAAATTTTGCCGGGGTTTAGATTTTTGTTTACCTTTTCTAATAATCCGCATTTGTCCGGACCTTCATATCAATAATTAACGTTTTCTTTCAAAGTTTGTTTCTTTTAAAATTGGCTTTTTTGAACTTTGCAGTTTTGTTTTAATTGACAATTTTTGGTTTTTTACTGGCTTCGTTTGGTTTATACAGTACAATTTGTATCATTGTGTCGGCAAATAGATACACTATAATTTTTTTAAGCCCCTACACTTTTTACCTCAGGTAGAGCCAAATATTTTGTTTTGTTGCAAAGCATGGTTTTTGATAATATTCATAGCTGAAATCAACTTTTTCTTGTACGCCTTTATTAGTCAGTATAAGGTATCATATGCATCTTAACACATAAAACATGCTTTCCTCATTCTCAGAAAAACCAAATAAATGAACCATTTATCCACCTCTTCCTCCGTGTTGGTGCTTTTGTAGCTAACGAAGGTCTCCCTATTTTTTTCCCATCTTGCTTTCTGGTGATTTAATTAATTTAAGTTTAATCTTTTTTGGTTTTTTGTTTCTGCGGCATTTCTTGTCCCAGGCTTGATTAGTGTATCTAAGTTTTGGTTTGATGCACTGACGGACTTTTATCTGTTTTTGTCTTTTTTTACAGATGTGTCAGTTTTAGCTTCTTCTCTATTGGCCAGGTCAAAGGCCAAAGCCAGGTTTCCATAGTTGTGTCCACTTTCAATGCTTGGTGGCAATCTGGGTAGTCCTTTTTTAACAAATTTTCATGATGAGTTGTTAGTTTACTCTCCCCAATGTCCATGGAATAACCCAGTTTGTGGCAGGAGTGGGATTGCGTACTTTTGGTGCTACCTTCCTGAGGTAAATTATTTTTATCTACATCTACTGCATAAATAATAATTTCATTTTATCTACTGGCAGGCAAGAGAAAAAGTTTAGAGATGTTTGGTTACCTAGCCCTTGATATCTAACAGCATCGGTAACCCAAAAATGATCTAGAGTAGAGTTTATCCAAGAAAGATGGTTCAAAGAGGAAAAATAATAGAAATGGTGGTAGTGCCTCTGCTAAGGCATCAAGCAATTGTGTTGGTCCGCGTGTGCAGTCTCCTATCCGCCACCTAGAGACGCGTCTAGAAAGGGTTTCCACTATCCCTTACCCCCAAAATATGGGGTTCAGAATTGTAGTATTTACCTAAAAACTAATTTATTTATTTAACTATTTAAGGGTGAAAATATTGTGTGTTTATATAGAAATATAAAATATTTTTATCTTTGAATACTATGAACAGCTAAATAGCTTCCAGATATATAATATAAACATAATAGTCCCCCCGAAGCGTTGAGAATGAATTAATCCGCTGAGATAATTTAAGTCTTTGTCGTAAAGTCACTATATCTATGGGTACACCGTAAATGCAACGTCTAAATCATTTTATCATTATTAAAATTTCTTTTAACCTGCTTCTTTAAATGAACTAATGACATGAGTATAAGTAAGATGTGTAAATTTGTAGTTGTTTAGAGTCAATTGATTTAGCATCCACCTTGTTAACTGTTATTAAGCAAGAAGATATTCTGCATAATGTGAATCATGGTTTATATTCAAAACTGCATTGATTTTATCATATCAAGATAACTTGACATTTTTTTTACTAAGGCGTTTGAACTAGTAAAATTCACTTGTGTCATAACACAGTTTTTAAATTCGTACTCTATTCATACACTTATTGGAGTGACAAACATTCGTTTTTATACTGTTGGTTTTGGCCAACTAATATAAAGACAACAATAAAAATGTTCCACTGACAACAAATTAAAATAAATAGTATATATCTAGATTACGTTAACATATTCTGGGTTTTATTGTCGCAACTTTTAACATTGTAGAAAACCGAAAACCAAACTTGTAAAATATCGACCCATAAACCCTCTCTTAAAGCACTCACGCTTTTTAACTTTATTTTAGCAAATGGGTTATATACAAACAAATACCACAACTACTTCTATCTTACAAACTACATCACTAGATGCTTATATAATAAAAAATACATGAATGATGTAGTTTTGTACAATGAAAAGAAGTTTGACATATGATAGACCTATTTTATTTAAATTAATTTAAATTAATTTAATATTTAGTAAACTCTATATGACGTCAGATAAGGCATTGATAATGAAAAATAAAGAGTCAATACGCCGCCAGGAATTGTTATAGGATCAACATTGTTAACATTGCTGCAAAAGACAGCGAGAGATCTATGTACAATTGCCGCAAGTTCTAAATTTTGTTATTGTAGAAAAAGTAATCATAACATTTGAGAGTAATTCTTGACAAGAGCCTGTCATTGCCAAAGTATAGGGACAATCGTGAGTAATAAAAGATCTAAAAACCACTAAAAGAATTCCGCTGGCTGATCATAAAAAACGAATCATCTGCATTCTTGCAATTGAGGTTGTTAAATAAAACGTGCAAAATTCTTAATTGTTGAAGCTAAAGGAGGTCAGGTATTATTTAAGTTTGTTAAATTAAATTAAATTGGGTTAACATTACTATTAAAATTAAAATAATTGTTATACCTACAATATTAATTTGAATTTGATTTAATCAAATTCATTTATTACTTTTCATTATTTAATGTTTCTGTAAGAAAATGAAAACTGTATTGTTAATATATTACATTCTGGAAATAAACTAATGATTATTTATTTATATTTTTATAATAACAGTGTTTTCTTTTGAATAACAAACATTCATGTAATTAATGAACGATTACCGTACCGTATGATATTATTGTAGACAACTAAAATTAAAAACGTAGCGCTCTCGGTATAAATTCATTTGAATCTCAAACAGTAAAGTGTAACATTATATGAAAGCATCACTCCTAGGTTCAATAAACTCCAGTACGTACTATTTACATGATACATGTTTATGAAGATTACCTATTCGAACGATATACTCGTTCCTTTTCTACCATTTCCAATTTCTTTGTATGTTAAAGTCAGTCTCCATAATCAATATACTGCTCAGTCGCACAAATATACACTTAAACTTATATTACCGTATACGGTTTGTTGTGGAACATTTTATACATATATACTTTAATTGCATTGTCAATTAAATTTATGCAAATTAATTCTAGTTGATTTACAAACCCACGAAGAAAAGATGTGTTATAAAAGTTACATCTGTCGAGTGTTTAATTGCAATTGTAATTCATGTTTTATCTCCGGATGGTAGTAGAAATGGCTATCAAAAAATATATTATTACCCAATGAGTATAATATAAAAAATAAAATAGAACAAAACTAAAGTAATTATAGAAATCATTACATATTTTGCACCTTAGCGCTTTTATAGATATTTTAAAGCAATAATAACGAATTTCATTGCAATGGCAATAGAAAATTCTAAGGATACTTCTTATTTTCGTCTTGAATTATTGATACTTTGCCATAAAGCAAAACATAAACTGAAGCTGTGGGGAAAAAGTGCGATTAATACATAGAAAATAAAAGTTTTTATATCACAAACTCCATTATCTCGTTCCACCCTGTTGGGGCTCTATAGAGAAGTATTTCAACCCCTAACTGCTACCAGTAGAAACCCATTATCCATGTAGTTATAAAATTTTCATTAGTTCTTTTTTTAATTTAAGCGAATTACGTTTTAAATCTTATTACATTATAAATTAATTTACTTTCTTAACTTAATGAAAAAGCTGATGTTTATTAATATACATTATTTTAAAGAAAAATAATTTTATTTCCGTAATTAAATTATAATTTAATCAATGATATGTGCACATATTGATAAGAAAAGCAACACAGTTTATTTTTCTGAATGTATGATTCCAAAATATTTATTTCATAAAATAATAATAATAATAGAAATAACAAGTTTTGTGTTGAAGGCCAAGGTCGAAATTTTTTGAAGTGGTAAAAGTGAATAAGTAATGAAGGGACATTATTTATCTAATTTGGTATTATTGAATATTGTTTATGTGAATCGTTCTAACCTGATTATAGTATTTAGATTTAATTTTTCCAACTGATTGCGCAATAACACACGTTTTATAATTCTCATTAGCCTAATTCGTTTTAATTTATTGTTTTAATGAATTGAATTTAAATGCATATTTTATTTTATTTGATTTCTAAATATAATAAACTTTTAAATTTTTAGACAATTGTAATAGAAATCTGTATTTTTTAAAGATTATATAAATAAACATTTGTGTTATTTGATGTTTTTCATAGTTATTAGGTTAAATATCTTTGCGTAATAAATTAGTAGATAACCGGTGATATTTCCGGAAATTAAATTTGGAGACAAACACACAGTTTTGTTAAAAAAAAAACTTTCAAAATCTAGAGCCCTATTCTACAACTTAGAGCAACTTAGTGTGACGGCGTGTGACGTATCTATTTGCTCCGACAAGGAGTAGGTATTGATAGCTGTGTTCTGGCGATATCAAGGTTTTGACGTTGTGTTCAAATAAATTAAGTGTTTATACAATAGTTCTATTTTAATAAGCAATAAATAATATTATTATATTAATGTGAATTTTGCATAAGAAAGAACCGTCGTAAAACATTGTAATTAGTGACAAAACCTACATTTTGAATAAGATTAAAAAGAAGTTTTTGAAAAATATTGTACCAAAACTTTTCATTGTGTTTTAATATTATAAGTTTTATTGCATATGTACATTTTATCAACAATCAAAATACTTAAATCGATTTCATGTTTTTTTTTTAATGATTATTTTTGAAATTGTTAACATCATAACATAAATCTAATAATTCACTTTTTTTTTTTTAATTTTATTAAGAATATTTACATATTTACAATTTATATTATTTTTTTCTCCCCACTTACTGCTCTACACCGTTTCCATGTGGATGGCTGCAGAGCTTCGTATTCGAGGCACCATTTTATGTTTTCATTTATCTTCTACTATCTTCTTCTAACTAGATCTTGTTAATATATAGTGTTTTTTAATTTTAATTTTGAATTCTTTATAATTCTTTGTATTCTTGATACTTTCAGGCAGTTGGTTGTACGTGACAAGTCCATTGCCTAGTATTGTTTGATTTGCTTTTTCTGTCCTTGTTGTGTGTACATGTATATTGCTTCTTCTTCTTGTGTTATGTCCGTGAATTTCTTTGTTGCATTTTATTTGAAGGTTGGTTTTAATTTCTTTATTTTTAATTTTGTATATTAGTTTGCATTTTTTTATTTTTATTTTTTCGTTTATCTTTGTTATTTTGTATGTTTGTTTTTGTTGTTTCTCCCCATATGTTTATTAAATAATTAATTTTTGCTAAAAATAGTGAATGGTAGATACTTAATGCAGTTTCTTTTGTAATGCATTCCCTAGCTCTATACACAGCTCCTATTGTTGTTGCGCTTTCTTTTAATAATTTTGTTAATATGTTTATCCCAAGTGAGTTTCTCAGTTAATATTATTCTTAAGTATTTTGTCTGTTTTATTCTAGTAATTGGTATGTTATTTATTTCAATTTTTATGTTAATATCTTTTGTGTTTTTTTGTCTTATTATCATATACGTTGTTTTTTCTTCATTTATTGTTTGTATGTTTTCGTCGTACCATTTAGTTAATTTCTTAACGTCTTCATTTATGTTTCTCTCTATTTCTTCTTTATTTTTTCCGTGATATATAATACATGTGTCATCAGTATATGTATATATTTCACCAACTAAGTTTATATTATATATATCATTTATGTATAATATATACAATATTGGCGCTAATACTCCACCTTGTGGTAACCCATATTCTGCTATTGTAGATGTACTAACTATGTCGTTTATTCTTGTTTTTTGTGTTCTGTTTTTAATATATGTTTTTAGTAGTTTTAAGTTTGTGTTTCTTATTCCAAGAACTTCCATTTAGTTGATCAATTTGTTTTTGTCGATTGTGTCAAAGGCTTTCCTCATGTCTATAAATATTGGTATTACATACTGTTTGTCATCCAGCTTTCCTGCTATGTGTTGTATTGTGTCAGTTGTTATGCCCATAGTGTTTGAGTTTTTTTGAAATGCATATTGTCTTTTGTTTATTATGTTATGTTTGTTTATGTGTGTCATAAGTCTGTTATATATTGCTTTATCTGTTATTTTGCTTAACACTGATATAAGCAATAGTGGTCTATAATTTTTTGATTTTGATTTTTCTCCTTTTTTGTGTATTGATTTTATAATTTGTTTTTTGAGTATTTGTGGGTATTCACCTGTATGTATCATTTTATTTATTAGTTTTTTCAGTATTGGTGCTACTTCTTTTTTATAGCTTTTATTACATCATGGGTTATTTGATCTTTCCCTGGCGCGCTTCTTATTTTCAGTTGTTTGATTATATCTTCTGTCTCTTCTTCTGTTGTTTCGTCAAACTTAGCTTTTTCTTCTGTTCTTACAGTTGTTATTGTTTTCCTGCCATCATTCTTCTTAATTTTGTTTGCCTCGTTTTTTCCTACTGTTGCAAAGTAGTTGTTTAGTTCGTCCGCTATGTCAATTTTATCTATTTTTTTTTGTTTGTGTTTTGTTATTTCTTGTTTTATTTAGCATACTATTTATTTCCGACCATTGTTTTGCTTGATTTCTATTTGCATTTTTCATTTTGTTTTTGTAGTAATTTTCTTTTCTTTCCTTAATTTTATTTTCTACTTCTTTTTTCTTTTCTTTTAATATTTTTTTAATGACATTATTGTTTGGATTTTTGATGTATCTCTCTTGTGTTTTGTTTCTATCTTGTATTATTGTTATTATTTCCATATTTATCCACTCATTGTTTTCTTTTCTTTTTATTTCCGTTACTTTTGTATTTCGTTTTATTGTGTTTTGTAATATTGTTGTTAGTGTGTCAAAATCGTGTACTGTTTTTTTATCTATGTTTTCAAATTCTTTCTTAATTTTTTAATAGTTTATTTTCATTTTTAGTACTTTTTCATTATTATATTCCATTCTGTTATTACCGCATTATGGTCTAATAATGTTATTTTTTTAATTTTAATTTGTTTGTTATAACGTGATTTATTATTGTGCCAGGTTTATCTGCGTTGTTTCTCGTCACTCCATCTTCATTTGTTTTATTTAATATACAATGGCCATTTTCTACAATTAAGTTTCTGTAGTTATTTGTTATATTGTTATTTTTTCTTAAATTTATGTTCATGTCACCTACTATTATATTTTTGGTTTTTTGTTTATGTTATTTTGTCTATTACTTTTAAAAAAATCATTTTTTTGCGGTTTGAGGTTTATATATTGCTGTTACATGTATGTTTGTTTTATTAAGTTTTATTGTTAGTATTTCAGTATATTTTTCTGTTTTACTTTCTTGTACTGTTGTTGTTATTCCGTTTTTTATGTATATTGCAATGCTGGAGGCATTTTTCATCAATCTGTTGTTAAATATTGCTGCGTAGTTTAGAATTTGAAAATATTTTTGTTCATTTGAATATAGCCATGTTTAAGTTATTACAATAATATCTGGTTTGTATAGTACAGGTATTGTTAGTATTTCATCAAATTTGTTTCGAATACTTCTTGCGTTATGTAGGTATATTTTTATGTTGTCCATTTTGGTTATAGTTATTATTTATATATATTTTTGTTTTCTGTTTTATTGTTTCTGGTTTAGTAGTTTCTTGGCATGTTCAATACCATGGATAACTATTGGCTTGTCTTCTTCTGTTTTCCTTGCAAGTATTCTTCCTTCTTTATACCAAACCCATTTGTATTCGTGCTTTTTCAATTTTCTTGCTTCATAAAATATACTGTTGTTTTCGTACATATGTAAGTTGTTCCGTGATGTATATTTCTTTTTTTCCTTTTAATCCACATTCATCTGCTTTGATTGACCCTTTTTCTTTTTTCTTTTTCATTATTTTCTTTTTTTTCTTCTTCTGATTGAATTTAACCAGTATTGGTGGATCCGGATTCTTATTGTTAATTCTATAGGCTTCTATGATATTATTTGGTGGTATTTCAATATTTATATTTGTGAACAGTTTTGCCACTGTTTCTTTTATATTTTCTTTTTGATGTTGTTTCGGAATCCCTGCTAACACAATATTATTTTTTTATTTTATCTTGTTCATAATCGTTTACTTTTTCTTTCAGGTCCTTTATTTCTTTTTCATTTCAATATTTTCCTTTTTTATATCTTTAAGAGTTTTTTTCATTTCCTTAATTTCTTTTCTTCCTTCCTCAAGAACCGACACTCATTCGGGCAAAGGCCATAGATTTGGAACGAGTTATCAAAAGTACTATTAACGTAAAAAAAAAGAAAAAAAACAACAACAACTAAAAAGAAGATCGACAATGAAAAAGAACGACAAAGAAGAATAACGATACGATTACATTAGATTTGTGATTAAAAGTATATTTTTCTAATAATTCTAATTTGTGGACTAAAAAAGAATTTAAATTCGGTTCATCTTGAACATAGAAAACCCCATATCTTCTTTTTGACTGAAACCAAAGTTAATCTAATAGATTCCGATTATCATCTTGAACATTCATTGGTTGACCAATAGAGTGTCAACAACAAAGCCATTTACACGGACACGTTTTCTAACAGTTTTGGAGCATACGCGCTAAACACGTAAGAAAAATCTGTGTGTAAATGCGCTAACATGTAACCCGATTTTCCTACTCGCCTGGCATGGACCATGACTTTTTTCTGGTAAATTATTCTCAAACATTATCTATTAAAAATAACAATGTATCTGAATTCTGTTATTGTTTCAAATATTAAAGTAATATAAACCGTGGTAACTACTGCAGATGCCATTATCTACAATTTTAACAAAAAATTGTGAATATAATGGTATCTACAGCAGTTGTCATTGTTTACAGAAAATAATCTAAAAATAGTTTATTTATTTTTTTACCTCGGTGCTGTTATTTTCGTCGCTGCGAATAAAATCTGAGCGATGATTCGTTCCAGAAAATAAGGAACTATTTTAAAACATTTTAAAAACTCAAAAAACTTCGTTTTTTTCTGATGTTATTTTAGTTTTGCAAACTGTTTTTTTAAAAACATTTTTGTGGAAATTTTTTCATTCTCATTTATTGGTCTGATAATCGGTGGTGTGAGTCAAATTCAACTCTTGCCGGATTCTGTCTACATTTTCATCGATTTTTCAAGATGAATGCCTTTTTCTGCAAAATTTGTATTATTCGAATATTTATTGAATTACAGTTTAATATTGTCATCTTTAAAATAAATTTCTTAAAAAAGCACATAGCGTTGAAGACTGTTTTTCCAAACCTCATAGCAGTGCTGGAACTCGTATACTGGAATAGCTTTCAACTGGTCGGTTAAAGCCGTTTAAATGATTTCAAATGTCCCAAAATGACGCCTCTTGTAAAGTTTTATTTGAATAAAAAAACTGAAAAGCCGTTTGAATATTTTAATGGCCAAAAACTTGTTTATTAAAAATGCTGTTTAATAAGACGTATTGGGCAGAAACTCGTTTATTGACATTGCTGTGTGACAAGGCGCATTGTTGTGATGCCACCCCCATTTGTTATTGATGTTTCGTCTTATACGCATAATGCTTTTTAAAATTTTCAAAAGCTTTTTGTTAAAATTATTGAACATTCATGTTGGCTTTAAGGTACAAACTCAATGTGCATGCATTTGATCTCCTAATTACTCATTCTTGTTTTTGAGGCCTTGGAAAGATAAAAGAATTCTATTCTTTATAGCAGAGGTGGAAATCTGCGGCCCGCCTTGAACATTTTTCTAGCCCGCAAAATTTTTCAGACTTTTACAAAATATACACTCAGATGCAAAAAACCGAGTAATTTTTTGGAAAAAACCCCGAGTAATTTTTTTTTATAAAACTTTTAGTGTTTTACAATCAAAGAGATCAGGGTGTAGAAAAAAACAACATATAGTACTTATCAGTTTATTTAATAATAATAATAATAATAATAATTTATTCGACAAGTATGATCACAGGTTTATGACATTTGTCAAGTCAGTACACATATTAAAACAATAAAAATTACAATAATACAATTTTAAAATATAGTATAATAATATAAATATAGCATAGTTATATAACAATAAAATAAAGTATTTATAGATCATAAATTTAATAAAAAAAAAAAAAAATTAAGAAGAGAAATATTCATTTAATGTATAAAAGCAATTTTGCAAAAGGTATTCCTTAAATTTAAATTTAAAATTAGTCTTGCTTTTACACATTTTTATATTATTTGGGATTTTATTGTAAATGTCAATGCATGATAAAGATAGTGACTTCTTATATGTTGATGTTTTGTGAAGTGGAATTCTCAGGTTGTTGCAGTTCCTTGTTAGGTGGTCATGGTTTTGAGAGTTTTTCCCAAACATAAGCTGGTTATTGTAGACGTAAGTTCCACATTTATAAATATAAATACAATAAAATGGCAGTATTTTTTTGTTTTTGAAAACTAGTCTGCAAGTTTCGCGATAATCCATATTGTAAATTAGTCTAACCAGTCGTTTTTGTGCGACTTGTATTCTGGTTGACTCTTGAGATTTTCCCCAGGCAATAATATTGTATGCCATATGAGGATAGGCTAAAGAATAATACATTTGCATTAGATAATAATGGGAAAGGGTGTTTTTTAATTTTGAAATTGCATAATATGCACTGCTCAGTTTTTTATTTATATAATCTATGTGGTTAGTCCATTTAAGTTCAGAGTCAATAAAGCAACCCAAGAATTTAGTTCTGTCGGTTTTAAATGGGATATCTACTGTTGAAGTTCTATTTTTAAAAAATTGCACACTTACTGTTTTTTCTCTGTTTAAAATTAGTTTGTTATTTTTGCACCATTCTTTTACTTCCTCTATTGCAGTTGCTATTTTAATTTGAAGTTCATCAGCTGATTTTCCTTTTACAATAATTGAAATATCATCTGCAAAATTGATCACAAAACCAGTTGTAATAAACTTTACAAGGTCATTCATGTATAAAATAAATATTAATGGACCTAAAGTGGATCCTTGCGCTACACCCAATGGATTGTCATATATACTTGACTTACATTTTCCTACATTAACATATAATTTACGGTGAGTTAAAAATGACTTGATTAAATTTAATGCCAATCCCCTGATACCTAAACTCCAGAGTTTGTTTTCAATTAAATTAATATTTAAAATATCAAAGGCACTCGGCAAATCAAAGAATAATCCGGCACACATGTAATTATCGTCTACGGTTTTGTGTATATGTTCAATAAAACTAAAAGTAGCAGTTTCTGTTGATTTTTCTTTTACGAATCCATGTTGGCTAATATTAAGT
Organism: Tachinus rufipes; assembly: GCA_963932245.1. Taxonomy (NCBI): domain Eukaryota; kingdom Metazoa; phylum Arthropoda; class Insecta; order Coleoptera; family Staphylinidae; genus Tachinus; species Tachinus rufipes. Next base: position 88,330,302 of record OZ010743.1, read on the forward strand.
AAATTATATTTTTCTATAAAGTTCCATATCCTCTGTGAAATTATTTGTTCATATACTTTTGATAATGTATTCAGGATAGATACCGGCCTGTAATTTTCCATATTATCTTCGCATTCCTTTTTGTGAATTGGAACAACACGAGCTGTTTTTAGTGCTGAAGGAAATACTCCTTGCACTATTGATTGGTTAATTAATAGTGTTAGTGGTTCTTCAATCTTGCTACATACAAATTTTAGGACTTTAATCGATATTCCATCTGGGCCGGTCGATTGCTTGTTTTTTAAATTATGTATTATTGATTTTACTTCTGATACACTAAGTTCATATACTGCCATTGTATGTATATGGAAGTCAGAAGTAGTGCAAACCGATACGTCATTTTGTCCAAACTGATTTTTAATCTTTTTACTCGCATTTGTTGAAAAGTGAATTCCAAAAGCATTTGCTATTTGACTTTGGTTTTTTGTGGTTACTCCGTTAATATTTAATACAATATCCTTTTTTTTTTATTACGTTTTAAGTCGGTGTTAACTAGTTTCCACATTGATTTAATTTTATTTTCAGAAGCATCTATTATATTTTCAAAATATTTTCTATTTGTTGTTTTTACTAACTGTCTGTGTATTTTTGTTAATTTTATATGCCTCATTTTTTTCATGACTTGGACTCTTATTTAAGGCTGCATATTGAAACTTAAGTTTTTCGCTTGATTGTTTTAGATCCTGTGAAATCCATTTTAAATTATAAGTTAACCGTGTGTTTCTGGTAATAAGTGGACACGCGTTTTCGAAATTGTCTAAAAAAAACTCCATAAAGTTTTGAAAAGATTTGTCAACACATTCTGTAATCTGAAATTTATTTTGATTCAGTTTTAACAAATGTTGAAACTTACTTAAATTATGTTCACTTATACTTCTGTTTTGTACTTTTTGTACTTTTTTGCCTAATGTATTATCAATATGATTTGGTTGATGTATATAGCATATTTGTTGTGCCAGGTGATCTGCTAGGCAACAAGTGATAACAGTACACGTAAAGTTGTCTATATTTAAGTTTGCAACTATATAATCTATTCCTGTTGAAGATATTTTTCCGTTTTTGTCACGACATATTTGTGTTGGTTCATAGATTTTATTTATTAATTTATATGAATTAAATAAATCACGAAGCATATTAATGTTTGTACTATTTATTAAATTGTCAACATTTAAGTCACCGCATAATATGATAGAATCTGCAATTTTAGTAGCATAATCTAAAACTTGTCCTAATCGAAGTATAAAAGTTTGAAAATTACCGGTTGGTGGTCTATATACGGATACAACGCAAAGTTTTTGTGATTGGATGATTATGGCGCAACATTCTATTTCCATTTCTATTGATAGATTGACAATTTGTGGTATTCCTGTACAATTTAGTGTTGTTTTAGCAAATATAACTACCCCTCCATGTATATGCATTTTTCTGTTATAATATGACACAAGTTCGTAGTTATGAAGTTTTATGTTGTCTATATTATATTCGTAAGTCCAAGTTTCCGTTAAGCATAATATTTCTGGATTTGTATTGTCGATAAAAATTTCAAAATCATCAATTTTATTTATTAAACTTCTTATATTTAAATGTATAAGCGTGTGTTGTGTAAGGTTATCATACTCTGCCCTTATTTGTCGGTTAGGCATTTGTCGCTGTGTTGAAAATTTTGATTGGGTTCATTTACTATTGGTTCAGAATTTGAATTTGTATTTTCTTTTACATGTGCGCTATCATTACTGTAACCTGCATTATTTGAAATTATTTGATCAGTTAGAATCTGTTGGCTAATTTTGTGGATAATTACCCTTTTGGCTGCATAGTGAAACTTAATAAAATTAGTTTTGAAGTGTTTTCCTATAATACTGTTTGTGTCCACATATGAAACATGATTACATTTTGCATTATGAATGGTTTTTGCCATATTTAAATTATGATTATATATAAATGAATCTAATCCTTTTTGATTTGTGTATGGGCATCCTAAAACTAAAACATTAGTATGACGGCTTACGTTTATAATGTTCTCTAATTCTTTATATGATACTTTCTCATTGTGTATAGCGTTTGATTCACCGGCAAATAAAATTAAATAATCTTTTTTACTAAAAGTGTGTATATGCTTTTCAAGATTTTCTACAACATACTTGAATGTTGCGTTTGATTTTATTATGGTGCTAATTTTGTAATTTGTTTTTGGTAGATATGTACTTAATAATTCAACAGCATTTTTGCCATAACTATCAGCAAGTATTAAAATGTTAGAATAGTTTGTTTTGGTTGTCGATCTATTTGCTTTTGTAGTATTATCTCCATTTTTAATGAACAATAATAAGCAAAAACGATAATGTAAATGAAAATTTCAGTTGAATAAGATTTCAATACTTCGTATTGCCTCCTCAAACCCTAACTATTGCCTGCATACGGCGGCCAATGCCACTAATAAGCTCACTAATATCATTTTGTAGAATATTTTGCCATTTGTCCTGAAGTGCCACACGAAACTTGTTTATTGTGGTTAGTGCAACTGCACGTCCTCTAACACGTCTGCCCAGCATGCCCCAAACATGTTTTATAGGATTTCCATCTGGGGTACATAGAAGCCAGTTTAATTTTCTTATTCCAACTGCAACCAAGTATTTTGTGAAGCAACTCACAGAATGCGGTCTCGCGTTATCCTGCATCAGAATAAAGCCATCGACGATAAATGGAGCAAATGGGACTACGTAACTTTCGAAAACCTCTTCAATATTCCGATGTGCAGTCAGCAATCCTCCATCAATGACAATCAATTTGGTGCAAGCAACCATTGATATTCCTGCCCATACCATCAGGAAACTTCTACCATGCCGGGACTTAAAAGTGCACTCCGCGCAAATAGTTCTCCCGTTTGTCTCCATACTCGTTCTCATCCATCTGGCAAATGTAGAGAGAATCTAGACTCGTCAGTAAACAGTACTGTCCTTTATTGTGTCAATGTCAAATTCAAATGTTTGCAAGAAAATTGGAGTCTGGCTACTTGGTAAAATGGGAGTAATTTTGGTCCAGCTGCTAGTCTAGAAGATTTTAAGCTAGCTTTTGACAAAATCTCCACACACTCACAGCTGTACCACGAATCTCACTGAGTTGGTTTCTGATCTCCACTAAAGTTACATAGCGGTTGCATAGAGTAGTACAAACAATAAATTGGTTATCGATAGCAGTCGTTTTTGGTTTCATGCCAGATTCCGGCCTCTAAGTATTTCTGCCGGTCTCCCTAAACCGCTCAAGTGCTCTTTGGACGGTAGACAGACTGACATTAAGGAATCTGGACATATATCGCTGGCTTCTTCCATCTGCCACAAGAGCAACAGCTTTTTCACAATCTGCTCTGAGAATGACATTTAATCAAAAACAAACAAGTCAACCCAGTAGCCACCTTGATCCTTTGTGCATAATGTTAAATGAGCAATAGGTTGTAAAAAACGCATACTTTTAAATTTTATGTTTGCTTATTATTGTTCATTAAATAAACTGATAAGTACATGTTGTTATTTCTACATCCTGATGGTCTCTTTGATTGTAAAACACTAAAAGTTTTATTAAAAAAAAACTCGTGTTTTTTACAAAAAAATTACCCAATAACTCGTTTTTTTTTGCATCTGAGTGTATTTAATTTATAATGCCTAAAGTAGTATTGAAAAACATTATTTGTGCATCCATATATTCATAAATTAACTGTAAAATTGCGTCTAGTATCATTATTAATATATTATCTATGTTTACAGTAAGAATAATAGTAAACACAATCATAATAATTCATTATTTTCAATTATTTACTCCAAAAAAATGTCTACAGTGGGTCTAAACCTAATTTGTATATGGATATAATTTGATATACGGCCCGTAAAGTTATAATGCTTTTCCTGCTTGTTTTTCGGGTCGTACTCAAACACCCAAGATTTGTCACCAGTAATAACACGTTCCGGAAAGTATTTTTAATTGGTTTTATAAAGTCAAAACACTTTCCCTCCTAATTTTGTGTTAGTCCTGCAAAAGGTTTTTTAGAACCATTTCTGAACAGATATTCTTTAATCAAAATCTGCTAAACAAATATGTGAGTTAAATTTTCTGGATTCAATCGACATTTTTATAGGTTCTTAAAAATAAAGACCAGCGTAGTTCATTTTCAATCGACTCTTTTCCTTTTAAAAACGCCTTAAACTACCAAAAAACTGATGCCCTTTACAAAACACTGCTAAAATTTTGTAAACATTTTCGTTGCACTAAAGCAAACCTGATAGCATACTGTTCCTCAAAATTGGTGTCATTCATTTTAAAAAATGCAATAAAATAAATTTACAAAAAAATTGCTACAAACAACAAAATAAATCTAACGAGTTCAAACTCGTACTAAAGCCATATCAAATGTTTACTTGCCATTCCTTCAAGTCCCACGTCTGAAGAGTTGCCAAATCAAATGCTACGTTGTCAGTCTCTTTACTTAACTTACACAACTCAAATTACAAAGCTTCAAAGAAAGTTATTTACAAAGCAAGAAATTATAATATCATTAAAATAAGTTAAAAAATTGTTTTTAATAAAAATTTTCTTTGCAGTTAAGCTGCATTTCCACGAGTAGTAGTACCACGATTTGTCAACAATTACCAACATGTACTACAGTCCTACTACGGCCACTTCCTTTTCTTAAGTCCAACGTCTTGACAAACGTGTGGTGATATAACTGTAATATTTCTTCTACAAATTTTCTTTATTCAGCACGGAAATTCTCTGACAGTATTAATCCATCTGGTCCTGTTGGCAGATTTTCTAGCCGCGGTCTCTATATTTGTGTGTAAAAGTTGTTGTATGGTGTCCGTTCAACGTGTCAGAGATCTCCTTATTCTCCGCTTAACTGGTTTACCCTGTACAATTAGTTTTTTTTATATTGTTACTTCGCGTTATATGTCCGAAAAACTTGGAAATGCGGCTGTAGACTATAATAGAGACACGTTGTTTAGGTTTCATTGAGGATCAATATGATATCGAGTAGAAACGAGTTACTCGACATACACTCATTTCCAATATAGCTAGCATATTACAAAATTTGAAGATTAAACATCTGACGGAATAAACAGATTTCTCTAGCCAAAGCTTTGAGTAAAAATGCTGGGGACAATTCTACATAAAAAAGTCAATGTAGTGCTCATAGGCCGTAGAAAAGTCTATCCAAAAAAAAAATTACAAAGTTTTTAGACAAAAAATGCGTTAAAAATTAATTATTTTTTCATACTCAAAAAAAATAATTATAAACACACTAGGGTGTGGTTCGAGTCTAAATTTGTACTAACTATCAAACAAAAAGTAAAATTGCCCAAAATTGGTTCAAGTGACAAAAGATGTCTTGTTAAACTTTTGAAATAAGCTTAAAAAATATATAAACCAAATAATCTAAATTAAAAAAAATAATAATTTAAGTAAAAAAAAAATGTGAATTTTTTTAGATGGGCTTTTCGACGCCAGGTAAGCACGACACTGACTATATTCTTAGAAATTGTTTGCAAAACTCAACTTTTTTATAATATTTGTAAGAGTTTATGTTGATAAATAAGCTTATTTTTGCAGTGTTTTTAAGTTTTAGCCCCCTAAAATTCAAATACACAAAACAAATTTATATTTTTCAACTAATTTACATCAAAATACGTTAACTTTGGTGGTTAAAAAAAAACCTTAAAAAAGCTCCTTTTTGCACAGTCGACTGAAAACAAAAAAAAATGGTTTTATGGATTTTGCGGCTTACAGACAAGGTATAGATTTGAAATGGCGCCAAACTTAGTTTCTACAAAAAATATCTGATTGATTTCACTAGTAATTTTTTTTTTTAGTTAAAATTACAATTTAAAAAAAATGCGATTAGTTAAAAACTACAAAAAAACTAAAAAAATTGTAGAATTTTTTTTAAGAGTTTTATACTTTCATAAACCGATCAAAAGACTACTAATAAGTTAAAAAACGAAAAAAAAATACTAAAACAAATTTCTCAATGCACCCCCCCCCCCTCCCCTGCTCTGGTCCGTTTGAAATAGAATTGCCCATACAATATTAATTGAAAAAATTGCCCCAGCTACGCTGCCAAAGTTGGAGTTGTACTAGGCTGTAAAAGATTGTTGTTCATACACTGGCACAAAGCCTTAGGGTTGTATGTTAACACCGTATTTGGCATTGAGGTCTTATACGTAACAGTCGTTGGGGGTATGATTGTTCACTGGCAGCTGAGGCCTTGAGGTCATGAGGTTGTATGCAGGGCACATTACATTAGTAAGAAGCAGTTATAAACTGGTATTAGAGTATACCTTGGGGATGTGCTAATTAAATGATTGATGTGATTGTAGAGATTGCGGTATGACTACCTGTCCTATGCTACAAAGAAATTATATGTTTGTTGAGTGCGCAGAACATATCAATAATTATGTGCAGGTTTAATTTATAGAAAAGCAGCGCGGAAACAATTCGGGGCGTTACAATGACGCGTTGAAGATGAGATAGACCGAGCGGGCACGAATGGAGTAGAGTGGGGCATAGCACCTTAGAGCAACAGTCGGGCGCGGAACCAAGGTTGCCAGTATGAGCAATATATCGCAAATTGGGCAATGTAAAAAGCAAATTTGCGATGAAAATTTTGATTTTGCTGTGAGCTCTCATTTTCGCGATCAAAAATTTTAAGAGGTTTTAGGAATTTTTTAAATATTTTTACTCTATAAAAAACTTTTTAAGGACTTCAAATTATATTTTTATTTATTTGATGCCAGAAAAAATGAATATACTATTGTAGTAATAAAATACAGAAAAAGAATGATTTTATTTAACAAAAACGAAAGTTTTTGTGCTTTTTGCTGGCTTTGTTATGTACGCGCTCGGCTCAAACATTTTTTTGCGGGTTTTGTTATGTTCGAGCCGAGCGCGTACATAACAAAGCCAGCAAAAAAGCACAAAAACTTTAGTTTTTGTTAAATAAAATCATTCTTTTTCTGTATTTTATTACTACAATAATATATTAATTTTTTCAGGCATCAAATAAATAAAAATATAATTTGAAGTCCTTAAAAAGTTCTTTATAGAATAAAAATATTTAAAAAAATCCTAAAACCTCTTAAACGTACGCGCTCGGCTCGAACATAACAAAACCAGCAAAAAAAATTTCGAGCCGAGCGCGTACATATAAAACGCTACTTGAGGGTAAAACCCGTAAGAGTAAGAGAGAAGAGATGAATTAATTTGAGTTTACCTCCAAAATAATAATAATAAGAATATTTAAATATTTACAAATTGTGCGATTTGGGCTATATCTGATGAAGTTTTTAAAAAGGAGCGTTAGTAACTTTTGCGCAGTGAAGCGATGCGGTCAGATGATTTGACAATGGCCACTCTTTTATTATTATAGATACTATTTCTGAATAGTGATAAGTTAATTAATATACGTCGTACGTAAGCACGGAGTAGTGGTTGGAAGAATTAGAGCGTCGCGTTAGTTATATAAAAAAAATAATTTATATAAATATGTTTTGTATAAAAAAAAGCACATACATAAGTTGGTCAACAAGTAGATGATGCAAAATTGATAAAAAGACGATCTAACAAAACTATGTTAGGAAATTGATAGCTCGGCATAGCATAAGAAAAATCCTTCCAAGCACACACCAACCATATAGGCAACAGAGTTGCCACTAGAAATGGTACAAAAAGCCTAATGAGGCCTAAATGCAGTAAACTTTATCTCACCCTTCACTGAAATTTACTACTATTTGACATTGTAAGTACAACAACAATAGACAAACTTAAAATAGTAAAGTAAGATTCAAAAACATCTGCTGTTTGTTGAACTTTTCTCCTAATAGGGGGCATTGCGTTAACACCGTCTTCACATTAGTAAACATAAATTGTTTAATAGTTACTGTAATTTTTGTAAATTGTCCCACAACACTTCGCAGATAACGGAATAAAAATCGCGTCGGCGAGACACACATTCGACGGCATCCGCGTCATTCCGGACACCAACGACGACCATCGAAAGGCTACGGCCTACCTTAAATCAACCACCTCCAACTACTTCACGTGGGCTCTTCCTGAAGAACGCTGCTTGGAGGTGGTCATTCGCGACCTGCCGTTCTTCCTCACTGAGAAAAAGGTGGGTCAGGCACTAGAGGGAATAGGCTATGAACCCTCAAATGTGCATAGAATGGGGAACGAATTTGGTCGCTTCCCCATGGTTTTGGTTCAACTCCCAAAGGGGGAGAAGAACCAATCTATCCGCGACCTTAAGATCATTCTTGGTTTCACTGTGAGAGTGGAGCCAAAAAAAGAGAAGCGGGGGCATCGCTCAATGTCAAAAATGCCAAGTCTACGGCCACACCGCCAAAAGATGCTTAAAAGCAGGCCAAGTGTGCCGTAACTGCTCGGGCCCCCACAGATCGGTGGCATGCCCAAAAGACACACCCTCAAAGTGTGCCCTGTGTTCAGGCCCTCATCCCGCCAATCATCAGGAATGTAGGGTATACACTAAAATGATGGATGCTCAGGCTAAAAACAAAATGGCAGCCGCTTCGGCGCCAAGGTCCGCTCCGGCCCCTACTCAGGCTTCGCAAAGCTCAGGTCCCCGCAAACCTGCAGCTGAGGTAAGCCCTAACAGGTCATTTGCTAATATGGTGGCGCCTCCAGCTCCATCCACGGCAAACAACAAAATGGCCCAATTATTGGTTGAGCTCATTAAGTCTCAACAGAGAATAACGGCCATGGTCAAACGTCTTACTGGTCTTCCTAACAATGAAAAATACACCCGAAGTATTACTAAGGGTATGTTTTTGGAATGCAAATAGCATTCACAAAAAGATGGGCGATGTGGAAGAATTCTTCTTCGACCACGATATCAACATCATGCTGGTTAGTGATTCAAATCACAAACCTGGCAGGCGATGAAGCTTCCAAATACCTTCACGTATTTGGGAACGTCGGGGGTAGACAGGAAGCGTGGGACAGTGATCTTTGCAAGGAGATCGCTGGACCATTCCGAAGTGAACACCCCAGACACTGTATCGTTAGAATCTAATGCAATAGTGGTAAAGGTGCAGGGGTTGGACACTCTCAAAATCGCATCTGGGTACGTCAACCCAACTAACCAAATCGAAATGGCGGATTTCGACGCGGTTCTATCTTCTCCGTTCCCTACTATTTTAGCAGGGGACTTTAACTCAAAACACCCGGCTTGAAACAATCGGGTAACCAACGCAAAAAGCCGAGTATTGCAAGGTCATGTTGAGTCTAAAAGGTATCGAGTACTGAGTACAGACAATCCTTCACACTATAGCTATACCGGTTACCGAGAAGACGGTTTGGATATAGCAATCCTGAAGGACGTCAACTCGCAAATTGAAGTTAGGACAATCAATGCCTTAAGCTCCGACCACATTCCGGTAGTTCTGGAACTCTATGGACAGGGATTTGGCGAGGAAGGAGGACAATTCGTTACCCATACGAATTGGCCTCTTATCTCGAGATACCTGAAAGATAGCATAGAAAGGATTGTTCCAATAAGAACGATTGCTGACATCGAAGGAGTCGTCAAAAAGTTCACTGAACTCATTTATGAGGCCAAAGAACTGGCATCTAAAACCCATCAGGTTCGGGCAAATAATCCACTTGGATTATCCCGCAAAATAAATGCATTGATTCGTAGGAGAAATTCCGCCAGACATCAATGGCAAAGGCATCGCAACCCCTTAGATCGTGAAATTCTAAACGACCTTCATAAGGAAGTTAGATTATCAATAAGGCTGCACAAAAATCAGTGCTGGCAGGAAAAGATGGAATCAACAACAGAGAATACCAATCTGATGTGGAAGATTGCCAAAGCCTTACAAAACAGAAAAGTCCCGATACCAGTCATCCATGGTGAGACAGGGTTGAAAGAGCGGTAGAACGCCTTTTGGACGGCCCTGACGACGACACCCCGTTGAACCACGTTCGACCGTCACGGATCAGAGGAATCTTATCTAAACTTAAAGCTCGATCTGCGCCAGGTCCTGACGGTATTCCGAACAAAGCTCTTAAAGCATTTTTGCACAAAGCAGTAATGGTTCTGACCAATATTGCCAATGCAATCTTACGTACAGGGCACTTTCCTTCAGCTTGGAAAGACTCACACGTAATTAATATCCCAAAACCTAAGAAGGACCGACTGTTTCCTCAAAACTATCGGCCAATCAGTCTTCTATGCATCTTGAGTAAGGTCATAGAAAGAGTAATCTTGGACAGCCTCCAAGTACACGCAACAAAAATTTTCTTCTACTTTCTCATCAGCATGGGTTTAGGCGTGAATACTCTGTAGTACACCAATTAAACTGCGTGACAGATCACATTACCGAGGGCTTTAGACTTAGAAAAACCACAAGGGTGGTATTTTTCGACGTCATAAAGACCTTTGATAAGATATGGCACGACGGTTTAATTCTAAAGCTACATAGACTTAAATTTTAACTGCGGCTCATAAAGCTAATAGCTTCATATCTTGACATCAGAACTTTATCAGTAAAGCTTCAGAATCATGTTTCGACGCACGGGGTAAAAATGGCACAATACGCCGACGATACGGCGCTTCTCTACAGCTCAAGGTCGCCTATGGTGGTCACCACGAGGCTTCAAAAAGCAACCGACGATCTTCAAGAATGGTGCAATGGTTGGCAGCTCAAGGTCAATCCTGAAAAGAGCGTTGCCGTTCTCTTTTTGCGACGACGAACTAAACTGCACGATATCGTATTCATCGGTGACGTACCGATTCCATGGTCAAATGCTGCAAAGTATTTGGGAATCACATTCGATAAAGGTCTAACGTACAAATTGCACGTTCAAGCCGTTCTTGATAAAGCCAAATTGGCAAAAAACCTGCTACTCCCAATGCTCCGCAGAAACAGCGGGCTATCGCTTCGGAACAAACTCCGAATGTATACGTCTACCATTAGACCGCAATTGACGTTTGGTTAACGGCGGCAAACAGTCATATAAGGCGTCTCGACGCATTTCAAAATCTAACTCTTCGTTGAATTATAGGAGCGCCATGGTACGTTAGGAATGCAGGCATTCACAACGACCTAGGCATCACTCCGCTACGACAACATTTTGAGGCGCTCGCCGAGAAATATTTCACGAATTTAGCGATTCATTCAAACACCGATCTAGCCAGATTGGCAGAACCGGACAACAGGGCCACTTCTATCGAAGACCGGTCAACCTTATCTAACCAGGTGGGTTCACCCCACATCCTACAACCTCATCCCACAGCCTATACGGCTTCCTATCTCTATTCATCCCCTTAATTTTCTCCCAATGGAAGGTTTATGAGCATAGGTCTCGAACTTCCCGGTACTCAAAATGGAGCGGTTTTTAGTCGGTAGGCACTTTCCTCGTGAGAGTGAATCCGACACTTTGAGTCAGTCTTTAGAAGATTTTACCGCCCTGACCACCAAAAAAAAAAAAAAAAGTAAATTGTCTCTTAGAACAGTAAGATGCTAGACACACTAATGATGGGTGCATACCCTGAAACACGAGTGTATGTGTCTCTTACTGGACGAGAAGGCAATTTACATAACGTAACATAACTGTTTAACTTTAAATGTTTATTTATTATTTGATTATTATTAGTATTATTACTCTCAATATATTTATGGTTATGCCAATTAAGGTTTTTATTACATTAATTTCCAGCAAAACTTTTTACTACACAAATATCCCACATTTTTACTTTCAGTGTCAATATTGTAGATGCGATTGTTTATGTGGTATGTACATTAATTTGTATAAAAATGAAAAGAATTATTTTTTTATGAGAAATAAATAATTCAAATAAATATAAAACAAACTAATTAAACTGTATGCAAGTATATAACGCCTATTATTATCGCTCGTTCTTTTATAATACTTCTAAACATTTTACAAACTGTATCCATAGCATAATAATGAAACTTCAAAAGAAGATTAAATTTAATCAAACGATAATGTAAACAAGGGCAATGCTATTGTAGAAGTAATATAACTTGAATTAAATTAAACGCCCGAGAAATTTTGTTCCCGCACCAATACAAAAATATTCAAATTTGTATTACAATTGTAGCTTCTTGTAATCCGTATCGCCGTAGATAGATGTAGATTGCAAAGGTGTCATTATAAGTAAATTAAACGTATATTATAAATACAGAACAGATGACTAAAATTTCAAATTACGAATGTAAATTATCTTGGTTTTATTATTTCCGGTGTGAAACCGTGTGTTTATAAGCGATATAAATATATATATACTTGTTTTCGTTGATTTGGTTGGTAATCGACTATTTCAAATTACATTTCTGAAATCAAATTTAATATTGCATAATTATTAATATATTTTTGATCTAATCTAAGATTATCACTAAATAGAATTATTGATTTATGTTTTTAATAATTATACGTATTTTTACAAGAAAATAAATTTAATTATACGATTAAAAACATTTTTAAACATTTAAGAAATTAAAATGTATAGAAACTTAAAAAAAAAACGAAATATCTTAAGAGGATAATAGAAAGAAATGCATATCAGTTATCTAAATCGTGTAGTATAACAACAAGAATAAAGAGAAACTGAAAATAAATCACTACATTTAAGCATTTAAAAAAATACTTAAATTATATAAATAAAGTTGAAATTAAATTGCTTTTATAGAACGTTGAAAACTACTATTATAAAACACTTTATTTATAAATACTAAACTTGCATAGTCTACATAATACAACACTATATTACATATATGGTTTCATATTAAACCCATTTAAATAAAATGAACTATTCAAATTTAAGAACTAATTAAAACAAAGTTACGTTTGGTTTTAAACATGTGTATTTAATTTATTTAAAGCATGTGCACTCTGATTTCAATTAAGCGATGGCAAGCATCGTTGGTTGTTCTGTTTTCGCTAAGAGATTACGAATACTCAATCAATAAAATCTTCTAGCAAGATAATACTACTTACTTACTGCAGACTGCTAGGGTGAACATTAATACTATTAGTAGCTTATATATGTAATATACAAGAAATCTTCAACCAATCAATCAAACTTGTAATCTTGTTAGTTGTGTTATAGTTGACATCTCTTTAATCTATTGCATTTAATTTAATTAAATCAGTTTAAGATTTATTGCAGCTGTTAGAGTATGAAAAGGAATGAATGGGGTGTGACACTGATTTTTTTATCATGTAAGTAAGAATCAAGCAAGTATTAGTAGCAAGTTTAATCCTATTGTGGTTTATAATCTATCGACCTTAATTGAAAGCATGTAATCAAATATACAGAGAGCAAAATATGTTTAATATAAGCGTTAAAAAAATTATTTGAATAAAAATTGGTTAACTTTAGCATTAATTTCATTTATTATGATTATTAGAAGGAGAAAACTTCTGACTAAAATTGAAAAAGATTGTGGCTATAATCTTTTTGGTTGACAGAGATATCCTGGCATTTCTTGATGGTCGTTCACCTGCACGCCGCTATTCCATGGTTTTCCTTTTGGACAGAAGATCATGACCATAGTTTCATCCCCCGTAACAATACATTGCAAAACTTGTTGCCCCTCACAGTTGTTCAAAAAATCCACTCGATGCTGTTTTTAAACAGCAAACAAAAGTTTTGGGACCCATGTTGCACTCACTTACATTCATACTTAAGAAGTCATCTTCTAAAAACTTATAGTCCATCTTAAACCTTTTGGTCTGCAGTTTTTAGAAATGTAGTAGGCCAGAAATTTATGCAATTACCTCGTATGTGGGAAGTCGAGCTAGCTATGGGTATGTTTGCTGTAGCCAGTATTACATAATATATATAATTCTTTAGTTATAGCGATATATAGAACGCCAAGCGGCAATTTCACCAAGTTTATGAATACATTTAATAATGTTCTGTTGCTAGCAGAAGCATTTCAACCAAATATTATAATCAACGGTGATTTTAACATTCTATTTAGACAAAAAAAATTTCAAACAGACAGCTTTATGGACTTATTAAATATGTTTAATTTGTGTGTCACTATAAAATGTAATACGCATCTTAACAATTGTATAGACAACATATTAACTAATCTTGATCACTATACTTCTTTTGCAGTAAGCACGAAACTTTCAGATCATAAAGCTGTTATCATAAATGCGCAGATTAGTACAAATAATGATTACAAATCAGAAAAGGTATTAAGTAGACCTATAACTGAATCAGGCTTATATAATTTATTCAAGTTAACTGAAAATATTGACTGGAGTTTTGTAAATAGTTTTGCTTATATGGAAGAGAAATGGAACAATTTCACAAATATTTTAATAGATATACATACAAAAGCGTTTCCTCAAAAACATCAAACGTATTCTTCGCGTTTTGCTTCTGGTTGGTTTAACGATAGATTAGCTTATATTCGCAATAATGTAAACTTACTGCTTGATATTTCTAAACAATATCCCAATAAAGCAAATAAAACAGCTTTTTACAATCACAGAAGCTATTACAGATCAGAAATCAAAAAAACAAAAAAACAATTTAACGATAAGAAACATAGTAAATATTAATTTAAATAAGGCTAATTGCAGTTCACAACCTAACCATTTCTCTTCATTAGAGTTTGCAAATTATTTTAACAACATTCCACTCGATATAGTGACTAAAATTCCTAAAAGCTCAAAAACGCCTTCAGAATATATGTCATCTGTCCAAATAAATAACAACACAGAATTAAAGTTTGGTGACGTTGCAAAATTGCAAAATCAAAAACGCTGTCAACCAAATAAAAAACAAACCTAGTAAAGATGTGTACGGATTAAGTGCAAAACCTATTAAAGCTATAATAAATTTAATTATCTCACCTCTTGCTAAATTGATAAATATTAGTATAAATGCTGGCATATTTCCAAAAGTCTTAAAAATTTCAAAAGTAATTCCGATTTAAAAAAAAACTAATGTGGACGATTTACCAAACTATAGGCCAATCTCTATCATATCTATTATTAGTAAAATTTTTGAAGCTGTGTTAAAGAATAATATCGCGGAATATATGGAAGTGCATTCCTATTATACCTCTAGACAGTTTGGGTTTCGTACCAACCACTCTATTGCAATGGCAGTAAGTGAGTTAACTGAGTCGATTGCAAATGCATTTGAAAAACGACAAATTACTGGAGCCATTTTCTGTGACCTAAGCAAGGCATTTAATTGTGTATCCCACCAAGTTCTAGAAAAGAAAATGTTGTACTATATTTTTTACCCACATTCAATGAAGCTTATTATGTCATATTTGAGTAACAGAATAGACATAATATGCTGCAAAAATAAGCAGACAGAAAGTTTAAGCGGTGAATATAGTGTGCCTCAAGGTTCCGTACTGGGCCCTATTCTGTTTTTGATCTATATTAATGATTTACCAAATGCAATACCAAAAGCCGAGTTAATACTTTACGCGGACGATACTGCTAGTATAAATAAACACCACGTACTGAACGAGTTAGTGCGGAATCTGGTAAATACACAGCTGATGCTTTCAGAATGGTTTTCGGCTAATCTCTTAAGCCTAGATGCTTCAAAGACTGACAATACAATATTTTTGCTGCAACCAGTCGACAAGGAACTAAACGTAGAGGTATTAAAGTTTCTCGGGGTTTAAATAGATCCGGGGCTTACGTGAAATTGTCATATTGACAGCATAGCTTCCTCAGTTAGTAAGAATATCTTTATATTACGTAATATTGCAAAAATAACATCGCTGAATGTGAGTCTTGCAGTTTACCATGGATATATCATGTCAAAACTTACATATGCTATTACAGTATGAGGTCATTCTTCGGCTAGTAAACGACTATTTAAACTTCAGCGTAGAGCAGTCCGAATACTATCTGCTTTAGATTACAGAGCGGATTGCAAATATGCTTTCATTAATCTTAGCCTCTTAACAATGCCTGCAATTTATATATATATGAATGTTTAAAATATATGAAAACAAACACAGACAACTACAATAGTAATCAAAGCTTTCATGGATATAATACAAGAAAGAAACAAAACATCAGACGTGATTTTTTAAGATTGATTAAATCTAGAACATTAAATAATTACTATGGGCCAAGCTATTTAATGTCCTTCCTCCAAATGTAAAAATACTGCCTTTCAAACGTTTTCTAATCTATGTAAAAGTGTTATTGTTGAAATTATCACTATATAATATTGAAAAATATGTAAACCATAACTTTTTAAATACGTTCAATTAATATGTATATTTTAGACCTACGTAATACTTTTTTGTAAATGCATCAATAAACTTTATTATTATTATTATTGTGGAATCAAATACTAGAAAAAAACTTCCGAGTAGAAAAAGACACAGGTCGCCTTTGATGTGCGGTAGCAAAACCGATAATCAACGGATAGAAGCCAACTCTAAGCAAATTTTGGATCCAACGGCTTTATGTCAATACATGGCCAACTTGCATTGGAGCAAGTTGGGAGGCCAATGTGTGAAGCCACAGTAACATATGCGGCGTTTCACTGATGATTTCTTTTTTTTCTATTTCTTTATTATTTCATTAAATATATCATTATAATTATTTATTAAGTTTTGTAAAAATTAAATTTACTTCTGAATTTAATATAACATCGTTATTTTTTAACCGATTTATATGATTCGAAAACCATTTTAAATGGTTTTTTGAGTATTATAAAGGTAGGTACACACTTGCATGGTTTTTAGTATAGTTGCTATGGCAACCAACTTAATTTTTTGAAAAGCAACATACATTTTTTTTTTCAATCATTATGATATCCTGAAAACAACATGTAAAATATACTTTTATACCAAATTTTCTGATAAATTTAAAAAACATAACTTTTGTTTTTTATTTAAAATGATCGCAATTGAATAGTTGGCATTAAAAATAAATAATCTATATTTTTTGGGGTGTTTTTATATTATTATGCGTAACATAGTGATTTTTAAAATTTAAAAACAAAATATATTATTATTTTACATGGTTGTACTAAAAATATCATAAAAATTCAAAAAAAAAAATTTGAAAAATATATGTTGCTATTTAAAAAAATTAAGTTGGTTGCCATAGCAACTACACTAAAAATAAAAATATGCATGTACCTTTATAATAGTCAAAAAACCATTTAAATGGTTTTTGAATTATATAAATCGGTAATTCTCAAACACTCGATGTCTCAGAATTGCGCTAAATTTTAGTACATGAAAGTATGAACCAAAAAAAGAAGGTTCCCAAAGTTTTAGCCCTCTAGATCCTTTTTTGCTCTTTTTTAAGGGTAAAAAAGCCAAAAAATAGCTTAAAAAAGCTATTTTTTAATTTTCGTTTTCTCAGCCCTGGAATTAGGTACCAATACGTACCCGGCGACAAATGATTTGTTATTTTATGTACTTTGATTTAAAATTTTTGCATATTGAGGTATCTTGTAGATACATTAATATATTTCGCTCCGATTGTGAACACATTTTATGAAATTTGACCTGACTTGAAAGTAGTGCCACATTGCAAAATCACAATATAATTAGATTCACAAGGGCTCAAAATGTTTTTTATTTAATACCCTTTCCGAATGTTTAAGGTTTATTTATGATCACTCAAGTACTTCCGGATATATATTGTTTCAAAGTTGGTCATTTTTGACAAAAAACTTTACATTCTCAAACAAGCGTCGTAAAATTTTCTGTCAAAATGAAATGACTTGAAATTCTGAGAAAAGATTCTTCAAACATGTATAAATAAATTCTGAAAGTTTGGATATGAAACTCGGAGTTTGAAAAAGCATTAGCTGATGTGTAAAAATTTTAAAAATTGGTTCCTGCATCAAACTGTTTTTCAAAGTTTTGATCAAGAAATATGCATTTTTTCCAACAACGTTGTAGAACAAAAAATTTCCAGTCGATATTAACTGATGTGTTTTTTCAAATTCTGCGTAGTTTTATCGCTAAAAGGCACACAAAGAAAAAACTACGAATTTGACTGAAACTGTGTTTACATTATACAGGGAGTTTATAAATAAATGGGATTATGTAATCACTTTAAATATGCCGCCTTTTTAAAATCGTTCACTATACTACATATGTTTTCATATGTTTGCTTGACAGCTGTCAAAGTTGATCTGTCAAAACAAATAGTTTAGTGAACAATTTAAAAAAAGCGGCACATTTAAAGTGATTACATAATCCCATTCATTTATAAACTCCCTGTATAATATATTATTTTAAATTATATTAAATTAGATGACAGATGACAGATGACAGATGACAGATGACAGATGACAGATGACAGATGACAGATGACAGATGACAGATGACAGATGACAGATGACAGATGACAGATGACAGATGACAGATGACAGATGACAGATGACAGATGACAGATGACAGATGACAGATGACAGATGACAGATGACAGATGACAGATGACAGATGACAGATGACAGATGACAGATGACAGATGACAGATGACAGATGACAGATGACAGATGACAGATGACAGATGACAGATGACAGATGACAGATGACAGATGACAGATGACAGATGACAGATGACAGATGACAGATGACAGATGACAGATGACAGATGACAGATGACAGATGACAGATGACAGATGACAGATGACAGATGACAGATGACAGATGACAGATGACAGATGACAGATGACAGATGACAGATGACAGATGACAGATGACAGATGACAGATGACAGATGACAGATGACAGATGACAGATGACAGATGACAGATGACAGATGACAGATGACAGATGACAGATGACAGATGACAGATGACAGATGACAGATGACAGATGACAGATGACAGATGACAGATGACAGATGACAGATGACAGATGACAGATGACAGATGACAGATGACAGATGACAGATGACAGATGACAGATGACAGATGACAGATGACAGATGACAGATGACAGATGACAGATGACAGATGACAGATGACAGATGACAGATGACAGATGACAGATGACAGATGACAGATGACAGATGACAGATGACAGATGACAGATGACAGATGACAGATGACAGATGACAGATGACAGATGACAGATGACAGATGACAGATGACAGATGACAGATGACAGATGACAGATGACAGATGACAGATGACAGATGACAGATGACAGATGACAGATGACAGATGACAGATGACAGATGACAGATGACAGATGACAGATGACAGATGACAGATGACAGATGACAGATGACAGATGACAGATGACAGATGACAGATGACAGATGACAGATGACAGATGACAGATGACAGATGACAGATGACAGATGACAGATGACAGATGACAGATGACAGATGACAGATGACAGATGACAGATGACAGATGACAGATGACAGATGACAGATGACAGATGACAGATGACAGATGACAGATGACAGATGACAGATGACAGATGACAGATGACAGATGACAGATGACAGATGACAGATGACAGATGACAGATGACAGATGACAGATGACAGATGACAGATGACAGATGACAGATGACAGATGACAGATGACAGATGACAGATGACAGATGACAGATGACAGATGACAGATGACAGATGACAGATGACAGATGACAGATGACAGATGACAGATGACAGATGACAGATGACAGATGACAGATGACAGATGACAGATGACAGATGACAGATGACAGATGACAGATGACAGATGACAGATGACAGATGACAGATGACAGATGACAGATGACAGATGACAGATGACAGATGACAGATGACAGATGACAGATGACAGATGACAGATGACAGATGACAGATGACAGATGACAGATGACAGATGACAGATGACAGATGACAGATGACAGATGACAGATGACAGATGACAGATGACAGATGACAGATGACAGATGACAGATGACAGATGACAGATGACAGATGACAGATGACAGATGACAGATGACAGATGACAGATGACAGATGACAGATGACAGATGACAGATGACAGATGACAGATGACAGATGACAGATGACAGATGACAGATGACAGATGACAGATGACAGATGACAGATGACAGATGACAGATGACAGATGACAGATGACAGATGACAGATGACAGATGACAGATGACAGATGACAGATGACAGATGACAGATGACAGATGACAGATGACAGATGACAGATGACAGATGACAGATGACAGATGACAGATGACAGATGACAGATGACAGATGACAGATGACAGATGACAGATGACAGATGACAGATGACAGATGACAGATGACAGATGACAGATGACAGATGACAGATGACAGATGACAGATGACAGATGACAGATGACAGATGACAGATGACAGATGACAGATGACAGATGACAGATGACAGATGACAGATGACAGATGACAGATGACAGATGACAGATGACAGATGACAGATGACAGATGACAGATGACAGATGACAGATGACAGATGACAGATGACAGATGACAGATGACAGATGACAGATGACAGATGACAGATGACAGATGACAGATGACAGATGACAGATGACAGATGACAGATGACATATGACAGATGACAGATGACAGATGACAGATGACAGATGACAGATGACAGATGACAGATGACAGATGACAGATGACAGATGACAGATGACAGATGACAGATGACAGATGACAGATGACAGATGACAGATGACAGATGACAGATGACAGATGACAGATGACAGATGACAGATGACAGATGACAGATGACAGATGACAGATGACAGATGACAGATGACAGATGACAGATGACAGATGACAGATGACAGATGACAGATGACAGATGACAGATGACTAATAATGAAAAGGTTTTGCACAAAAATAAAGACCCAATAATTATTGTAAAACCTAATTAACAAAATTGATTAAAAAAAATTATGCAAATGTAAAAAAATACTTTTATTTTGTTTTAAAATGTAATTTATTGATATCTAAAATAAATTATGCATTTATTGCAATTGAAGAGTTTGAAAAACTAAAGCTACACAATTAATTATTTTTGAGCTATAATTATTTTAAAATATTATTAAAATTAATAAACAACTATTATGTTAGTCAGAGTAAGTTTTAGAGTCAATATGCACAGTATCAGATGTGTTTGCTGCTGCCATATTAATTTTTATAACTCAATTTTGGATGTGCTGTCATCTTACAGTAAAACACTAAACTAATATAATATTAAAATAAATACCTAACATTAATTTATTTCATTAATTATACTTGACACAACCACTACATTTTGAAGCTAATATTTAAATGTTACCATACATTGGAATAAATAAAGCAATATGTCATTAAATGGTGATAAATATCTCAATATTTACAACTGACAGTTGTAGGTTGAGTTTACAATGTGTTTGATAACATGCAAAACAAGACAATCTGGCTACTAACGTTTTAGTCGACAACTAGGCTTAGTTACGTTTTAAATATCATTATGCATACGATCAACAGTAATATTCAGCTAGTAGCACCTTAGTAGTTACTAAATATGACTATGCATAAGGGTGTAAATGTTTATTTCATTGTAAAGAGGAAGGTATGCCATTAACATTTGAAAACAATATCAGTCAAATGGCCGCCACGGTTATGGTTGCAGTACCATATTATTTTCATAAAATTTTCCATGACCAATTCGCACATTTGCGCCTGTATGTCCTTGATAACTTCACAAATTCCATCTTTAAGGTTTTGAATCAATTGTGGAGCATTGGCATAGACCTTATCTTTCACGTAGCTCCAAAGAAAAAAGTCTAAAAGTGTTAAATCACAAGATCTCGATGGCCAATTCTGATCACCTCTTCAAAATTGCGATTGTTTCGTTGCTTGTGTAACACGTAACGCCGTTTTGCTGAAAATAAACGTCGTCCACATCAATATCTTCCAATTCCGGCCATAAAAAATCATTAATCATAGCTCGGTAGCGTCATCCATACACCGTAAAAGTTGCACCAGCTTCATTTTCAAAAAAGTAGGGTCCAATCACACCGCCAACCCAAAAACCGCACCAAACAGTGACACGTTGAGGATGCAAAAACTTTTCAACAATCATTGTTGTATTTTTTGAGCCCCAAATGCAACAATTCTGCTTATTAACGTAACCTCCAAGGTAAAAATGGGCCTCATCACTGAAGATGATTTTTCGATAAAATTCCGGATCATTTTGATGCATTTGAAGAACCCAATCAGCAAAAATACGGCGTTTATGGTGATTGACCGGCTTGAGTTCTTGTGTTAACTCAACTTTAAAAGACTTAAGTCTTTATGCAAAATACGGTGTAATGCCGTTTGTGGCTACATCAGCAATACTCTCATGTATTCTTAAGCGATGCACACGGTTTCGATTCTTCACATCACAAACTTTTCCATCAGGTTTACTATTGCCGGCCGAGAAGGTGCTTTACGACGACCAAAAAGTGCTTTAGTTTTGCAAACTTTGACTGAAAAATGTTCACCATTTTTGTAGTAAATTTTTCCATTTTTAATAATGGCGTAGTTTTTACTTGTCAAATGTCAAAAGATAATAGCTTCAAAATTGACAGCTGCCCAAATAGCCTGCTATTCAAAATAAAACTTCTTATCAAAAAACCCTTTATATATATTTTTATAGATTATCTTTATTTTTCAGTCAAATTCGTAGTTTTTTTTCTGTGTGCCCTCTAGCAAGAAAACTATGTAAAATTTGAAAAAAAAACACATCACGATTATATCGACAGGAAATTTTCCGTTCTATAACTTTGTCTTCTTATAAGTTTTGAAAAAAATGCTTACTTCTTGATCAAAATCTCGAAAAACAATGTAATGCAGGAACAAATTATTAAAAATTTTAGAGTTCATGTTAGCTACTTCAAACTCTGAATTCTATTTCCAAACTTTCAGAATTTATTTATACATGTTTGAAGAATACTTTCCCAGAATTTCAAGACATTTCATTTTGATAGAAACGTTTTACGCCTGTTTGAAAATGTATCTACAAGATTCTTCAATATGCAAAATTTTCAGATCAACGTACATAAAATTACAAATCATTTGCCGCCGGGTACATATTAATACCTATATCCAGGGCTGAGAAAACAAAAATTTTAAAATAGTCTAAAAAGAGCAAAAGGGTCTAGAAGGCTAAAACTTTGGGAATCTTCTTTTTTTGGTTCATACCTTAATGTACTAAAATTTAACGCAATTCTGAGACATCGAGTTTTTGAGAATTTTACAAAAGTAATAGAATTTCTCATATAAATATATATTTATAGATTTTTATGCTTATTTAAACAAATTTATTATGTAGATACTTCTAATTATTATAATAAGCACTAGAAACGGGGTGAAGTCTGTTCACATTATAAATTATAATTGACAAATAAAAAAATGTTATACAATTCTTTGTTTTCACAGACCTCGCATATAAAATATTCATTCAAGTGACCCTTAAGAATCTATTAAAATATAATTTCAATAAGTCTACGCCAATAACTAGGGGAGGTAAAGCCCACGGTACGCCGCCCCTATTAAAATACGTTGAATGGAACCGCATTGCCCTGTTACGACATTAAAATTATCTGTGACTCATCCGGATACTAACCCTTTACGCTAGTTCTACCATCAAAATATCAATTACTGCTACAATTAATTAATGTATATGCTCACAGCTATAAAGTTGAATTTTGTAGACAATTATATTATTTGTTAGTGCATTTCTATACAAAAGTTAATTTAGATATTATAAAAACGTTAAATTGCATCGTATGTAAAAAACAAATTAATCATTAAATTAAACTCTAATAGCCGTATTCTGAACATTTTTTACAGCGATGTTAATTAACATTTTGATCGTTGCTAGGCAATATTTAAAAAAAAATTTATACCTGATTAGTTAAAAATCAATTTTTACAGCAATGTTAGCTAACATCGATGTTAAAATATGTTCAGAATAGACCCATAAAAGTTATAAACAATTTCTAAAACCGGATGAATTCTTAAATTTCATCAATATAGAGATGGAAGGTCCCAGCAGATACTATTCTATTTAAAAGTCACAATATCTTAGAAAAGAGATAATTAAAAAAATTTCAATTAAGAGCATACCATTAGGAAATAGCTAAAAAAAAAACATCAAATATAGAAATAAATGCGTTTTTCTGTATTTTTGAATGCATTATGTTTATTTTATTTATTTATTTAAACATATGCCATTCTACCTTTCGATGTATGGCTTTTTACATTATTTCGTTTGATAGAGTTCTCTCCATTTTTTCCCGTCTTGAGTTGTTTGTTTGATTCATTCCCACAATATTCCCTTTCTTTCCGCTTCTTCTTTTACATTGTCGTTCCAGGTTTTTCTCGGTCTTCCTGGGGGTTTTTTCCCGTTTCTCTTGTTTCATATATTCTTTTCGTTATTCGCGTATCTTTGATTCGGCATACATGTCCAAACCATCTTAGCTGTCACTCCATTATTTGTTCAATTTATGGGTTATATTTGTAGGTTTTGTCTGTGTACATCGTTTCTTATTCTGTCTCTTCTTGTTTTATTTTCTATCTTTCTTAGGAATCTCATTACTTTTGCATTTATTCTCGTTTTGTTTTTTTCTGACAATGTCAATGTATTGCTGGAGTACATTATTGCTGGTCTTATTACCTTCTTTACTATATCTGTTTTTATGTCCTTTGGTATTTCTTTTTTTCCAAAAAATGTATTTTTCATCATGTTGAATATTTTTCCGGTTTTTCCCATTCTTTCATTTATCTCGTTGTCTATCTTTCCTTTATTGTCAATTATCGTTCTTAAGTACTTAAAGTTTTCCACTTGTTCTTTTTTTTTTCTATGGGTTTTGTTTTTTCTTGATATTATTATTGTTTTGGATTTGTTTATGTTGATCTTCATGTTTATTTTTGTTAATTCCATGTCTATTATTTTGATGTTGTGTTGTAAATCTTTCCCCGTTTCCGCAATTATTGCCATATCGTCTGCAAAAAGTAATTCCATGATCTTCGTTGCTTCCATCTTCCGATATCCTACTTTTAGAGTCTTCATACTATTCTTTGCTTTTTTATGGCTTCATCTATCACTATTGGACTCAGTACACATCCTTGTTTTAGCCCGATCTTGGTTTCAAACTCTTGAGATTCTTCATTGTTGGTTCTAACGATGTTTTTATTATCTTTGTATAAAGCTTTTAATAAATCTATATAATTCTTCTTATCCGGTCAAATGCCTTCTCTAGATTGATAAAGCAGATATGGATATCCCTTTTCTTATTTAAAAATTTCTCGCTGAGTTGTCTTATTATGAATATAAAATCTTGAGTGCTTCTCTCTCTTCTGAATCCGCATTGTGTGTCTTCTATGGAATCTATAATCTTGTCTCTTATTTTTTTTTTCTATGATTCTTGCTAGAATTTTTCCCGGTACACTACTGGTCGTGAATCCTCTGTAGTTATTACAGTTTCTTTTATCTCCTTTCTTGTATGTAGGTAGTATTATTCCATGTTTTATTCTACTGGTATTTTTGTGTTTTTAGCTATGTCATTGAGTAGTTCTGTTAATTGTTCTATTCCTTCCTTACTCTTGTATTTAATCATTTTCGGTGTTATGTTGTCTATGCCTGGTGCTTTTTCTATTTTTAGTTTCTTTATGGCGTCTATAACTTCCTCTTCCTTTATTTCCTCAATTTCTGGCATGCCAGTATCAACTTCTTCAAGTTCCTCCGGGCTTAGGTTTTCTGCTTCTGTCAGTTCTTTGAAATATCCTATCCATCTTTCCATTATTTTATCCTCTTCTGTGATTATATTTCCTTTTTTATCTTTTATGTTTATCATATTATATTCTTTCTTCTTCTTTAGTGTTCCATAGAATAGTTTCTGGTTGTCTCTATAGTTTCCGCCATCTTTTTACCGAATTGATTCCATGATTCATTTTTAGCTTTTTGGACCTCATTATTTACTTCTTTTCTTTTAATTTTGTATTTTTTATAGTCTTCTTCTTTTTTTGCACTAATGTATTTTTTTCATTTTTCTTTTTCTCTTTAATTTTCAATTTTATTTTATTCAGTTTTTTTATTGTGTTTGTTCTCTATTTTCGTTGTTCCACAGCTTTCTTTTGCTGCTTCTGGTATGGTGTTTTTGAATGTTTCCCATTTTTCTTCTTCCTTTCTTTCTCTGATTTTACTACATTTCTTTTTTACTATCTCTTGGAATCTATCTCTGTATTCTTTTTCTTTAAGTTTGTTGTATTTTTATTTTCTTCTTTTTCTTTCTTCTTTTATCTGTTTTTTTTTTTTCATTTTTCTCAAATCCATTTTTACCATGTAATGGTTGCTTCCGATTTCTGTCTCTCTTGATACTTTTGCATTTAAAACATTTTTCCATTTTTGTTTGCTTACTATAAAGTAGTCTATTATTGATTTTTCGTTTCTAGTCGGTTCTTCTCTCGTAAATTTATGTATTCTTTTGTGTCCAAATTTTGTGTTTGTTATAATAAGGTTGTTTTCCACGCTCAGTTCTATAATTCTTTCCCCATTATTATTTCTTGTTTCTCTCCATTTTCCCATGTATTCTTCTATTCTGAGGTTTTGGTTTCCTACTCTTCCGTTTAAGTTTCCCATAATTATTACATTTTCTAGTCCTTCATCTATTTCATTCTGTAACTTTTCAAAGAATGCATCTCTATCATCCTTTTTAGCATCTTCGTTTTCTCCATAGGCTGTTATTATAGTCCATATTTCCTTTCCATATATCTACTGACAAGATTCTTTTGTTTATGTATCTTTCTGTCGTAATGTCTTTTATTTTGTTTGGTGCTATTATTATAACAACTCCCCCTTTTGCTCTTTCTTTTTCATCTACTCCTGACCAGAACATCCAGTATTCTTTGTGTATTTTTCTTAGTCCTTTTTCTTTCTTTTTTGTTTCTGTAATTCTTAAAATTTCTATTTTATGTTTGATCATTTCTTCTACCAACTCTTTCTCATTATGCTTCGTATATTCCATGTACCCAGTCAAATTTTTTTGATTTTTTCTCTTTTTGTACTCATTTTCTCTTTCATTGCTTTTCTGTTATCCGAGCATGCATTTTGTTGCTATTTGCAAATATAATTTCACAAAAAAGACTTCGACATATCATAGTTTAATCCTTTCTAAATGTACTGGTAAAAAAATAAATCGATTATCAAATTATTTGTAGAAGCAGCGATGAAGCCAAAGTTGCCGTTTTTGTTAAAATACTACAAATCAAAGTAGCGGTCGGTATAGTCTTAAACTGAAATCAAAATCAAAAACTTAAAACGTAAAAAAGCTAGAAAAACGTAAAATGATGATAAACAAAATAATTGTAAAGACCACAAACTACATAAACATAAAAATTGAAAGTGTAGAGATATAAATAAACTGAAAATTAAAAAAAAATGCTTAATAATAGATACTTCTAGAAGATTTTGTGAATTGTTATTCGACACGTGCTCGTCCAAGTCGTTTAACAGAAAATGTCACGTCTGGTTGCCATAATGTGGCCGAGAATCAGGGAACATCTATTCAGCATCAAGTTTAAGAATTGAATGTTTAAAAAACACAAAAGATTTACGTTTTCATGTCTACAATATCCAACTTACTTAGGAATTCAAGTCTATAGACCATACACAGCAAACAAACTTTATCAATTAGTGCATTGGACTGGTAAGTTTTCCAACAAAATCATTTTCAGCAATAAGCCATGCTCATGTTGATAAGAACAAACAAAATTGTTTAGTGTCAATTTTAGGCTGAATGCATAATTGGACCATTTTTTTTCAAAGACGCTACAATAAATTCACAGACAAATGGTAAATAGTATTGAAAAGTAATAACTCAGATTTTTGTATTTCAATAGATACTGTGAATTTAGAAGAGATATAATTCCAATAGAACGGTGGCACTTGTCACACATCACGAGAAACAATGGCATTATTAACCCTTAAAAACAGATTAGACGCTGTATCACTAAAATACAACCACAGTTATGCCACATTCTGATTCAAACTTTTGTCAAAAATCATGTGTTATTTTACAAAACATTTTCAAATTATCTAAAAAAAAATTTTGATTTAAATTTTCCGTTTCTGTAATTTATTTTAAATATAAGGCAAATATAGTTTTACAACAGAATTAAAAAAAACTAATAATTAACTATTTTTTTAAAAAGATATATTACGTGTCAACATTTTTTATGTCAATAAATAATTTTTTGTGTTTTAGTGGATTTTGGACAAATAAACACAAGAAGCGCATCAAGCGCAAAATCTAAGGACTATAAACAGTGACAGGATTAGGGTTTACAAAATCGTTTTCTATAAAAAGTTTATATTATCAGATGCGGCAGATACTAAAAAAAAAACAGATCTAATTAAATTTAACTTTTTTTTTACTTTTTTTTTGTAGAGGTGTCGGCCTCAACGACGCTTAAGTTAAGAAATGTGTTATTTTAAAAAATGCCAAAGTTTAGAACCAGTAATAATGTTCAGAACCTAGAAATCTTTATAAAACCAAAAAAACTAAATTTGATAAACTTAGTTTACAACTGTTTCAATAAAGGTATATACTGTAGTATTTAACGTCTTTAGTTTCTAATTTCGTGTTTAAAAAATGTTGTATGTATTGAAAAAATAGACTAATATATATTTTCTTGACTGCCCACTCTAAAAAAACTACTGTTCCGCTCGTATTATGGATCGAAAAGTGATGCATTGCTGTCATGGGCACTAATAGACCCTATATAACATAAGCAAAATGGGCGTCCTATATGATTAGGAAATGGATCAAAAAGATTAGAAGCTTAGAGCTGGCAACACAAAAGACGGAAGTCGTAGTCCTGGTGAAAAGAAGAAAACACATCATAGTCGGGATTAATCTAGGGACCACCACAATCAAATCCCAAGATAGTATTAAATACCTAGCGATGAGAATAGGAAAAAAACTGAAACATAGGACCCCACATAACTAAGACCAAACAAAAAGCTGAGAAACTAGTAATGGCTCTGACACAAATCATGCCAAATGTGAGAGGTCCGAGAGCTGAAAAATGCAAAGTAATGAGAGCAACTGTCTACTTGATACTGCTAGAAGCTGCGCCTATAAGAAAAGAAAGCTGCAACATTAAAAAAAAACTTAAAGAAAATGTGTCTTGCGGTGCATGACGGTTGCATTTACTGTCGGGAACCGGATAATCCAGACAACACATTCGTGAAGTGCACTTGCTAAAAAGACATCAGAATAGAGGTACAGAATAAAATCGGAAAGAAAATAACCATCAGCAATCTGACCTCACTTATTGTGGAAAGTGCAAGCAACTGGAGGGCTACTGATAAAAGAATAAGAAAAATATTCATCAATTGATTGCAAGTTTTAGGTTTAGCAGTGAAGAGAATGGTTATAAATATTGAATGAATAAAGAATACAAAACGTTTAAGATTTGTAAAAATTGAGCAAGGACTTGAGATCATTGAGTTTAAGAGTGTAATGAATTAAAGTGGGATGATAATAAGCAAATGTAGGCACGGAAATAAAATGAATGTTTAAATGAAAATTGGAAAAGAGCAAAACTATATAAAAAAATTAAAGACATCAAAGTAAATCCAACAATTTAAATGATTTTTAGGAATATAAACTATAAAGTTTTATTAACTTTAGAGGTTTTTTGTTCTTTTTGTTTAGTCTAAAGAAGTATATACTGTTTATTTATTATTTTATTATTATTACTGTTAATATATTTATGGTTATGGCAATCAAGGTTTTTATTACATTAATCAGAGAACCTTAAAAATAAAATCAATGTATGGATAACAAGACTAAAGGTATAAGAATTGGCAAGACAAAAGAAATGAACGTGTACGTGAACGGAGATAAATTAGAACAAGTGGAAAGGACTTTGGTACTAAAATTAAAAGGGCACGCATAAGAATTTAAAATATAAGGGTTAAGTGAAAACAGCTTTATAGCTAAACTAAATTATGATAAATAAAGAATGCAATAATAATAATAATAATAATAATAATAATAATAATAATAATGTCAAAGAAGTTTTTAGAAGAAAAAACAGACTGTAAAATGTTTTGTATTGAGTAAACAGATATAAAACATAGACAATAGAAAAAAATATATAAACAATCAAAATGATGCTCTGGAAGATATTAATGAGTATTGTGGTCACACAAGATTCGGAATAAAAAAATGTTAAGAAAGGAAGAAACTAAAAAAAAAAATATACAATGAATAATAAAAGCAAAAAAAAATTTTAAACAAAATATTTAAAACATCCAAAGAAGCTAAAATGATTTGTAAAAAACGTTTTAAATTTTACATAGTATGATTTTCAAAAAAACTAGATATTCAGGAAACCAGAGCATGATAAAAACTTAAAGCACAAAGCTTAACCATCAAAATACTGTGGCTCACTAAACCTTTAAAAAATCAGTTTAAATAACTTTATAATAAATTTAAAATATTACTTTTGTAGCACATTAAGTTTGTAATTGTGGAACAACGCTCACAAAATTTATGTTGTTTATCAATTAAAATAGTTTTTGGAAATCCATTGTATTTGTTCAATTTGAATTTGATCAAATAACTTACAAATGGCAGATTAAATTGATATGAGTATTTATGGTGTGATAGCTCAATGGTAGAGCACTTGCATATCATGCGAGCAGTCCGGGGTTCGATCCCCGAAATATGACTGAAATGATAACTTGCTCTTTATCCACCAGCGTGGTTCGGAAGTCACGTATTAAGCTGTTGGTCCCATCAAACCACTTTAAACAAGTCGTAGACTTACTGTGGCGATGTAAAATAGCCGTAAAAAGCATAATAATAAATAATAATACTTCTATAGTGAATATTATAATATATACGCTCTCTTGGCAAAACATTATACTAACAAGCAATATCTTTCAAACATTCATTTCAAAAATCCGTATTTCACCTTTTAAATAGTTTAAAAACTAATGCAAATTCTTTGAATTATCTAAAATGATTTAGCAGACTTCATTCTACTTGAATTGTGTCTAAGTTTATTGGATCTCAAGTTGCAAAAAAAAATTGAGGCTCAGCATTTATAGTGAGAATTTCCAACGTTTCATAATTTGAGTAATTTTCTAACCAATCAGTCAACTGCATCAGAGTATCTTCATCACCAAAATTTAATACTCAATATCCTAATGTTAAAGATCATTCAAAAAACCATTTATAGTATCTTGTCGTATATGTAAACTGAACATCGACTAATACATTGCTTTAAGATCTATCTTATTTATGTGTTTCAAAGTTTTCTTGCAAGACCTATGTTAGAAAAAACCATAAAACTTTATTACATTTTGAATTACAAGATATCTAATATTATGAAGATGTCTGGTCAGTTTTATCATCAATTGCTGAGCAGTTGAAATTACGAAAGATGAAGTGTTTTTTTTTCTTGAATGAAATGAACAATCATTCGTAGGATCTCCTAAAAGTGTAGTAAGTTGTTTATTGCGTGCCTCTAATAAATCAAAGTTTAATGCGGCAGTGTTACCAAAAATGTTCAACACACTGCGCAATCTCAGTTTTCAAACTTATCCTTGGCTATTTTCAATTCAATAATATTTTACCCATTGATATTTTATTGGGTGTTGTTGCTATGTTAGGTATCACACTAGTTTATCCTGCTCATATTAAGGTTAATCTAAGTGCTATTTTGATTAACTTAGGTTGGATAACTATTACAACATTATTTAGATGTAGAAGAGTACGTTCTTCCAAACTCAAAAAACGTACTACACAGTTATTACCAAAAACGTACTACACAGTTATTACCAGAGTTTTTTACGCCAAAATAGGCATAAAACATTCACAAGATATCGAATACGTAGGTAATTTTGGCCTGGGGATAAGGAACAAAAAAAAGAAACACTAACTAACTACCTCAACACCGAAAAACTATTCTAAACACATTCTTTAAAAAACAAAACCAATGAAAATGGACCTGAAAAAAAGCAGATGGCTGGACAAAAAATAAAATTGATTTCCTACTTTCTAGCAATAAAAACATATGCAAAGATATCTCAGTATTAAACAAATTTAACACAGAAAGTGACCACAGATTGGTCCGCGCAAAGATCTTCATAAACACAAAAATTAAAAGAAAAAAGTTGGTAAGCAAAAAGAAATTTCCAACAGCCGAGTTTCTGACACTCAATAAAAACAAATACGAAAAAAATGTAAAAAAAATGAAACAACCAGAAAGTCTACAAGAAATTAATATAAGTAGACGATATACAACAAGCATAACAGATGACATTCAAACAGTCACAAAGAATATGTAGCAAGATAAGAAACGAATAAGAAACCAGACTATCAGTAAAAACAAAACGACTTATAAAGAAGAGAAGAGAAACCTGCCGTAACTCACCCAATTACAACACTATGCATAAAAAGAAAAAGATACGCACAGATATTAGAGCTTATAAAATCCAAAAAGTCATCAAAACTATAGAGGCAAACAAAAACATAATAAAACTTAAATCAAAGCTCTCCAATGGAAAACAAGATATTGTTAAACTAAAAGATCTCCACGGCAATATCCTTACCAATAAAACAGACATCGTCGCGGAAATTCAAAGATTCTACTCCAGCCTATATACATCATTCGTACCAAACCCAACGACGTCCTCAAAAACTATTACAAATGGAGAATCGAAAGAACTTACACATGTGTTAAAACAAATGAAAACCGAAAGACCCCAGGAGAAGACCAGCTAACATCAGAAATTCTAAAAACGGGAGGCAAAACCCTACTAAAAGCTCTAAGGATACTAACAAACAAATGCTTGTACGAGGAAAAAATACCAAAAAAATAAAAGAACGCAGAGGTCATCATCCTGCATAAAAAATAAGACACCACAAACATAAAAAACTACCGTCCAATAAGCCTGTTTTCACACCTATATAAGCTTATGATGCAAATGATCACAAAACGACTCACAAAAAAAGATTAGATTTCTACCAACCAGTAGAGCATGCAAGCTTTTGGAAAGGTTTCGGCACAGCAGACCACCTACAAACGATCCAAACACTTATCAAGAAGACAACAGAATATAACATCCCAGTACATATAGCGTTTATAGACTACCACAAAGCGTTCAACAGTATCGAGATTTGGGCTTTTCTGTCGGCAATAAACGACGCAAGAATAAACTCGAGATATACCGCTCTAATGGAAAACATCTACAAAAAGAACACCTTTCACGTAAAAATAAACGATAACCTACACACGGAAAAAATAAATCTCAACAAAGGGGTACGGCAAGAGACTCGATTTCCCCCAAGTTATTCACCGCAGCCATAAAAAAAGTTTTTAAACAACTAAACTGGGACGAGAAAAGCATTAAGATCAAAGAAACATACCTTCACTTAAGATTTACGGACGACATAATTCTAACAAACAATAACATCAAAGAATTAAAAACTATGGTAGAAAAACTAAAGAACCTGTCTAAGCAAATAGGGTTAAAAATGAATCTAAAAAGAACAAAAATTGTAACTAGTAGCCCTTAAGAAATGTCGATAGATAGCATCTTAATAAAAAAGTAGAGCAATATACATATCTGGGGCGTACCATTAAAATTGGTAAAAGAAATCAAACGCAAAATCCAACTGACATGAACCGCCTTTGAAAAGCTCAGCCATATTCTAAAAAATTGAGACGTCTCAATATACCTAAAACGTAAAGTCTACAACAATTGCATCTTCCCCATTGCCACCTATGGCTTGGAAACGATGGCGATCACTAAAAAACCAGCAGCAAAACTTAGAGTGACAAAAAAGCAATAGAACATGCGATACTAAGAATCACGTCAAGTGCGCAACACAGATATCCAGACAAAAACAAAAATAACAGACGTCATAGAGAGAACAGCCAAACTCAAATGGCAATAAGCAGGACACGTATCCAGAAAAAATACAGAAAAATTAAACAACAAGATTACCTTCTGGAGATCCCAAGAAACAAAAAGAAGCACAGAAAGACCCCAAGCAAAATGGATCGATAACATAAAGACAATAACAGGAAAACAGTGGATGAGAACAGCAAACGTCAGAGAAGCATGGAAAAGAATGAAAATGGAATGTATCTAATAATGGAAGTATGAAGGCTAATAAGAAGAAGAATAAAAAGAAAAAGAAGAAGATGCATTAAATGCAGTTTAAGAAACCAAAAAAAAAAAAAATGGCTAACTAATAATGAAGGATAAGTCTTATTACTGCAGAATACTCCAACTATTAATGTATGTAGATTATAATCTCCCAGTAGAATAAGTTTACTATTGAGATTTGACAAAGTAGCAATAGTAGGCGTGTTTATCGATATCTGAATTTAGTGATTACTACTAGCTCCAATTAAATGGGACATTAAGTTAAAATTAATAAATAAAAACAAATGTTTTACAGTTGCAGTAAAACACATTTTAGATGAGATCTTATTCCAATTAATTTACCTCTATCATCAGATTTAGAACTTGTAGCCAGTTATTTTTAGTTAATAAAAATGTTCATTAACACAAATAAGACAAATTATGGCAAGAACTGTCGATGTTTGTTAGTAGTCTGCAGACTTTGTAATACCAATGTAGAACCTAAGCTGTTGACTAGATTTAAGCGCTAAAAACCCTCGGCGGTATTAACAGATTTTTTTAGAGCACGCACAACCATAACTTATAAATCTTTTGACCGCTATATAGCAGGCCAATGTTATTAAATAGAATCATAAAATTAGCCGCACATGATCATCAGGAATAGCAACTTTAAAACCTCTGTAACTTTCAGATTTGACTAGTCAACAACATCAATTAATACAGCCAGAAACTGTGGTTATGTGATTTACTATATCAAATTTCTTGACCCACCTTTGAGTTCAGATACATAAATGTAAAAAATAGTTTTTAGTAGTAAAATATAAATTATTAATATATAATGCAATTAGTGCAAGTTATCCCGGGTTGACCAACGCTTTGCATTTGCAAGTCTGACCGGGCTTGATGTCAGTAGGGTTAAAAAATAATTAATTATAGATAACTTAAAACTAATTATAAGCAATAAATACTTGAACGTGAACTTAATAACATATAAATTTGCAAAACAAAATAACGAAACTATTCTCATTTTTGTTAAAACTTATAAAAGCTCCGCATATAACAATATTTTTATCCGCTCTGTTATCAATATCTAAAGCTATTTATATCAAGCAAAGTTAAAATATATTAACATTCAGTTATTCGTGCATATAATAATTAGGTTGGACGTTTTTTGAAATAAAAATTACCTGTTCAAATTGCCATGAACTCATGAACTATTTAAAAATATATTTAAAATGTAATGTTAAATGGTCTATAACATCGCAACAAATATTTTATTTAAAGAAATAAAACAAAGTCCAATTATCTTAAAAAGTTGTGTGTTTAAGACCTTGAACTACTAAGTCATGCGGGAATAATAATAACTAACTAAAATCAATTATGTTTGGACTATACATTTTTGTAGGATATAATTAACGCGTGAATAATTTCAACAAAACCGCTGCAATATTTATATATTGGATATATTATTAAATTTAAATAACTAAACTAAACTAAATATAGCGGATAAAGGTTGTAAATATGATTTACTATTCAAATTTTGGCTTGAGACGCGTAATGGTAGGAGATATCGATTTAATTCTTGGTGCAATGGAATCTAGAGCGAATTTCCGTCTAAATTCATGTGCAATACGTTAACATTTGAAAGCGACTGTTATTTTTAGAGAGCGCTGCAGGAACAAAAATTCATCAATTCCGCCGAGTCATGCGGAGTACGTCCGATTTTTTCGCGAATGCCGTTAAACGGTAAAAGGTATCGATTAGATGTTTGTTTCCCTGGATTGTACGGTAAATTTCCGTGCGATCTCGTATATAATACATGTATATTTGATACAGGGGAACGTATATTTGTTTGCATATTGTAGCCGCTACGCTGTTAGATTGTGTCCCTCTTTATGTTTTAGGCTGTAACTCACGATTGGTTACAGATATTGATCTGGCGCTTGTTTATTCGTAATCTACGTCAAATTTCCGTGCGGATTCGTGGGTAATATGTCTATGTTCGCCGGCCAAATAAAGGATTTACGGATCTGGCTAGGGTCCGGCCGAAGGCGTCACTCGCCGAATGCGCGCCTGTAATCTTAATAAAATGTTTGCATTAAATTGAACGATTGCGTTCATGCCTGGGCCTTTTCGCCGCATCTTTTCCGTGTCTCTGCCTTCTTTTCGGGGTTTTCGTTTTGCCAGGGCAGGGATACCGAAGGGATACGCCAAGTATCGACTCAGGATGCTTCCATTTTATGTGATGCTAGCGTAATATCGCGGATAGTGGAGTCGAGCGGTTTAGTACACGACAGTTGTTTGAGCGACCGGCCCGAGCCTTCTGAGGGCGGTGGGGGGCGACGGGGGACACACAGCCAGATTCACGCTGCTCAACGTTGGGTTTCATTGTTTTCATTGCTTTTTAATTGCGCTCGCTTTTAGGTGCACACCTTTTAAGTATTATATTAAAATAATTATTTTTATTAATTATATTAATAACAAATGGCTAAAATAAAGTATATAATATTTTATTATTCATGCATGATTAACTCATCAATTAATTTTATTAAACTAATTTATTATATTGTAAGCAGTTTATTTTACTTGCAAGTTTTAACTTCGACCTTTTTAATAATTATACATTAAATTAAAAAAAGTCGCCGACAAACTAAATGTATGTAATCAGTTTCAATTTTAAATCATTATTATAAATCCATTTATATTTGAATATACTAGATGCCTATCAATTGTAATGATTATTAGTTATAACTAAATAGAATATACACGTCAATAG
The DNA here is from genome assembly GCA_963932245.1 of Tachinus rufipes. Classification (NCBI taxonomy): domain Eukaryota; kingdom Metazoa; phylum Arthropoda; class Insecta; order Coleoptera; family Staphylinidae; genus Tachinus; species Tachinus rufipes. Next base: position 88,367,331 of record OZ010743.1, read on the forward strand.
ATTGATATGAATAAAAACAAGTTTTATCAATTAATAATAATTCTTTATCAACTCCTATCAAGCAGTTTTATTATTTTGTAACTAAAAATAAATAAAACAAAGTTACGCACCGAGAATTATAATGCAGTAGAATCGATTAACTCTTGAACAAGTAGTGTTTATATAAAAAGCATTAAGAAGTAAACGATTTAAATTGAGCGCCAATTTCTTACTGAGCCAAGTAAAACGCTATTTAGAAGCTAATAACAATACTTTAAGAAAACAATTCACTAAACGTTAAAATCTAGCATCTAAAACCAAGAAGCCAATTCTGATTGCTGTCACTTTTTTTATAAAAATTACGTAATATCAGTAAAATAAGACCAAATTCTACTTAGATTTCACTAAAATTAAGTAATTTTTACGACAAAACTTACCAATGACTTAAGTCACCGTGATTAGAATAGAACCTCAGGTACACATAACAAACGGTTCTGCTCACACTAACTGATTAGCGTACCGTAACTGTTTTTAAGTCCTCTACATCAAAATTTCTCTTATATAGTTATATTGTATTGTCGCCAGATTGAAGACGCCAAACCACCGCCGCGCTTGTGAGCCTCTGGAGTCCAGTAGTTATAACAACCATGTTGTTATAGCAACACATCTCAAATTTGTTGAGAATTGTTCAGTACTGTATGGCAAATCATTAAATTTTATTATCAAAATTAATCAATGTGAATCATCCGGTTTGATTAAGAAGCAAACACCCGTTCGACACGAAAACGCAAAGTCTACTGTACGTGAGAGTGTACAAGGCAGTCAATGTTTTGTCGTTCACAACTCGGCCTTTCTGCGACTTTAATTTGGTAAATGAGTCAGGACTAGGATCTGCAGCCGTATAAAAATCAACTGAACCAGAAACTTAAAGATTGGGTTCTGGAGCAGTTGGAAATTGACTCAAATTTTGCCATGTAAACAATCAAAATTGTCGGATTTGGAACGATACTATCCACACAAAATGTCGCTAAATACAATGGTTTTTTTATTTGTAAAATGTCAAAAATAGATTAAGAACGTCTTATTTATTAATTGTTATTATACAATAAAGCTTAAAAACATTTTTTATTAAATATTTTAACAGCATAATTTAACCAAAATTATAGGTAGTTCTGAATTTGATAATTATGCAAAACGTCAGATGTCAAACATAACCTGAATTTATTTCAATATAAAATAATGTTAAATGATTAATTGAAAAGTTTTAATATAATTCGTGCGATATGGGCATACTATCCACTCTTGTTATACAAAGTACTATTTTTAGTTTAGTTTTACAATAATATCTACATTTTTAGGCTTTTATTTTACAATAAAAATTATACCAGTTTTATAACAAAACTTCATTCAAATCTAATTTCAAACCGTTGAATTGAATATAAATAAATTGTTTTGTAAATGCCGCAGGTTGCTCTAAATTATCCCCATTTGGTCGCACAGAGTGTTATGCCGCGCGGGTTGTGCCGGCGGCTTTATTTGCCCGCGGGTTTCAATATTTCTAAGAAGTTTTTCAGCAACTTTGCCGGGCGACACAGGCCGCCCGGCAAAGTAGCTTTAGTGTAGCCCCGCCATTATATTTCATAATTAATGCCATAAAATATTTATTCAATTCAAAATATTTGCGCTACAACCATGACAACGACCTCGGCTAACCCACTCACTACCACCGCTAGTTTCGTGATCCAAAACCCCATTGATTTTAATTTGACTGGTTCATCGTTCAACCACCAAAACTCCCAATCCATCAAAGTTATCACCCGAGAACTGGATAACGTAATGAATAGCAACGACCAAAACATAATTATATCGAAACATCTCTTCCAAAAGCCGTCCAAAGACACTAAATCACTTTGCCTTGCTCTTGCACCTCTCAACAATGCCATCGCATCTATAAAAGCACTGCTTACTTTACTTCCCACATAGCAGACCTAGACAAATCAGTGATAGCATTGGAAAACAGGTGTAGCTGACATCTTTCATCACTAAACCTCAATAATCACAACCTATTCCGACCCCCCACTTTTTCATGCGTTCTAAAAAACGTGTCTTACAACATTACAGACGCCGATGACGCACTGATGGCGATTTCCTTATTCATCAAAATTATTTCCGTCAATTATCTACTTACTCATGGTTTAATAATCTCCAAAACTCTGCACCAGGATGAACCCTCACTTCTTCTCAAATAAAAAAGCCAAGTTGCCAGCACCGTAAACCATTACTCCTCCCTCGCTCCTCGGTATCTTCAAACTCAAATACTATACACGGGCAATACCATACACATCACTTGTAAACCCAAACTATAATGACTGCTCCCTTAGACGCAAAAACGTACACTCGTCCAAATGGACAATATCTTCATTTTTTTTCCCTTCAAAAAATATAATCTTTTCCCAAAACAAATCTGCAATTTCCCAAATTTATTTTCTATTAAATCGCGCAGTGGGCCAAGCAGGGACGTGGCTACAGTCTATGATGCCTTCCTTCCAATCTCTCTCATTAGTATCGCTGCACCTCATAGATGAACATGGGTGTAGTAGCAGCTGAGTTGCTATACAAAACGTAATTGGCAGACTATCCATTTTTTTCTTTTATCTCAACCCCAACAAACCATTCCCATCAGATTTCTTTAAACATGTTGCCAGTCAGAAAAAATCGATCATTTGGACAATATAAAAGCCTGAAACGTTTCGTTTGGCATTATCCTGGCAGACTTCCTCATTAATTTTCTTTTATTTCAATTAAACTGCCCCGACCCTACTTTCGCCAACCACAACGGTCATTCTATTATAGATCACACTTGACCTAACTCCATAGTTCAATCTTGCTGCCCAAGTGTCAGCAAACTGCATCACCAGCAATCCTATGCCCCTCTTAGACTGTTACCTCTCTATTTAACCCCCTCTCTAACTTTAATCAAATATCGCTATTACAAAAACGCAAACCATTAAAATTCCGAGACCGCCCTTTCTCAACTCGCTTTTCGATATCGATCTCCCTAATCAGAATCGCAACTTATTTTGTTTCAAAAAAATCAAACTGATGCAATCGACCACCGCTCTTGATTACCGTGATTGAGAATCATAAGCAGGATTCTCAACTCCCTCTGCGTAACACCCAACTTGTTTGATCTACATTTCAGTGTTTTTATTGAAAGACCTTTTATATCGCTAACTGTTTAAGTAATAATTTTATTAATTTCACATTTTTTCAGTAGCAATTGACAGTCACTAACGTACATTATACAAATCAACGTGACTCTTTGATTTGAGCTTAAAATTGGCCGGAACTAGTTTTTGTATCTGATTGGTTCCGATCGTTTTTGACAAATTTTCAATCGTGATACTCATTCTAAAACATGGTTTATGATTGTCAGCCATACATTTCTTATAAACTGTATGGTTTTATATAATTAACTAATTTGGACTGCTAATGGAAACCAAATTTGAGTTTTTTCCGTAATGTCCAGTTGATCCAAAGAATCTATTCTGAGTCATGCAGTGCAGACATTCCGCTTTGTTCGGCTTACATATATGTTGTAGAAACTCTTGCAAATTTGCTTTCTGAAAAAGTTGCACTGTAAAATAAAACAATGATATCCAATGAGAAACTAGAGACGTTATTGAGTCTTCACAAACAAAACAAATTTAAACAGCACAAAAGCTAGACGTACAATTGAAATTGTTCTTTGTTTTCCCAAACTATCAAGTCTTGTATGTTTTGTATTAACATCCTAAGTCCTGAATTTAATCCAATAAAACATAAATTAGCTTTCACTGTAGAATCAAACAATATGACTCAAGTCAGAAATCTTATTGAGTCTTAAACCAAATAAATTTAAGCGGTACAGAAGCTAATGTATCCATAATGTTCCAAACTATAAAATCTTGAATCTTTTGAACGGACAGCAATTAGAATCCAATAAACCAAGTCTTATACTATAATGAGAACACATTGAAGCTCCAATTACAACAGTAGATGTATTGGATGCAGCTGTCACTGTAGAATTAAACAATATGACTCAAGCCTTTATCAGAAATCTTATTAATCCTGTACAAATACAAATGCAAGCTGCAGCTAACTGCAGAAATAAAATTGTGACCATACTACAGCTTCATCAATGTAGAATCTAATTTGATAATTTGAAAATATAAATAACTAACATATAACAATCATTTTCCATAATAACAGATAAAGAATGTTACTGTAAATACTAATAATACTTTCTAATCGCGATAAATAAAGCGGCTTAATATTTTCTTTATAACTAATTAAAATATATAATTTAATATACCATAATTATTATTTGCCAATTACATTTATTGTCGTACAATAAAAAACATAATTTTATCAAATGCTAATTATAGCAACGTATTCCTTTGTTTTCATTTAGTCACCCTGTGGAATGTTAATGGAGTAAGAGTGTTAAGGGCGTCGCAGCGTGTAAACATTATATGCACGTGCAACGCTTCAAATTAACTATTTTACATCATACATTATAAACCCCAACTAAATGTTTAACAAATTATTTTAACCAAATAATGAATGTATTATCTGTTCATTCATATTATCACTTTGATCTTTCAATAAACATTTTATCGTTTTATAATTAAACTAATTATTTATGGAAGTAAAGTAATAAGATAGATAATTTTCAATTTCCGCACAAAGTTAATTACAAAATTACTTATTAATTAAATAAGTTTAATCTAATAGTTATGAAAGTGAAATTGTTCTAAAATTTTGTATTCAGTTTGCCCTATTTTAAACTTAAATTCGAGGCCAGCGTCCAGATTCTACCCCTTTGCGGAAATCAATTCAACAGGGAATATTTTAATCAAATTTATTTAGTGGTGTTGCAAGTAAAATTTATAAAAGATGTAATTGCATTACTAAACCTATCATTAAGTTTGTTTATGCTTTTTGTTTGTCCTATAAATAAAATATTAATAATAATAATTTTCTAATAACGGTAATTAATAGAAATGTAAAATACTATTTTTCTATTTATATGTGACAATTTATACGGTTTATAATTTAGGAAGTTACTTTTTTATTATTAATTTTTCTTCTAATGACAAAATAATTGCACGAAATTAGATTCGCTCACAATATACTGTTAAAGAATATAAATCAAGTAGTGTTGAAATATCTTTATAAGATGTTCATTTACAATCCAATAAAAAGTAGATTATTTAATCATTTATTAAAACTATTGAATTGTATACGATTATACTGTGCACGCAAGGTAAATTATATTTACATTTTTTACAATTCAAGTAAGTATATTTAATTACTATATAATTTGTTTAGTTTCTTTTTTTACCATTCAATCAATCAATATGTACGATTTATTTACAGTTTCCAACTAACCTATTTTTATATTCCGTAATCACAACCTAATCTCAAAGTGCTTATTACGCACGGAGCCATCATACATTCTTCAAAATATGACATTTAAAACCTATTCTATATTTATCATTCATTATCATTTGCAAATAGCAAAATCCGCTACAACCAATTGTACAAACGCACAACACGAAAACGGCAAAACTAATATCAATACCTAAGAAATACTTAAAAAAAAAAACAAATTTAAACCAATCTTCCTTCTGAATACCATCACCAAAAATTAAGATCTCTCAGAGCAACAGTATGGCTTTGTAAAAGGCATATCTATTCTAAAAGCTGTGAAAATGTAATTAAAACTGTAGAAGGACGTTACCCGGTGAGGAAAAGTGCAAGTGGCGTAGGAGCAGGCGGGGGGCGCAGGAGATGCTTCCTTAAAAATAAGAGACAAAAAGAGTCCCTATTTTATTCAGAGTAGGTCCATCGGCAAAAACATTTATTCAAAACTCCGATCATTAACCTGCAAGCAAAAAAATAGCCTGCCTAAAAAAAATGACGCACCAACAACAAAAGCCAAAATAAAACAGAGAAAAAAGGTAAAAAATAAAATAATAATAACTTTAATAAACAATTAAAGATTTTAGATTCTCGTATATTTCATGACACTGGAAATTTCATTCTCTACACGTTGCAAAAAACCAATTAAAAAAAAAAGTTAAATTGCGCAAGTTGTGCTCGAAGTTTTATGACACTCACAAAACTGCCCCTTAAAATCAATAAAAAAACACTACATACGTTTTAAAATTTATACCACAGTTATATAGCAAAGTTAATAAATAAAAATATCACGTACAATTGAAAAAGATAGTTCATTAGTTAATAAATGTTTTAAAGCTAAAATCACAGTACATACAGAGAAACATTTCCCCAACACTTCACTAACACATTAAAAAACTTTGTTTATACTAGCGGTGACTTGTCAAGTGTTCGTATCGCGGCTCCACCAAACCACATCTCTGCTCATCAGCTTCCGCACCAAACTGCTTGCTGATCCCGGAGTACAGCTTCATTTTCCGGAACCCACGATCCTAAGGCTCCTACTTAAAGTGCCATCATCACCACCTCGTATTTTTTGTCCCCCAGTTGAGTTACCACCTCCTAATATTTGTCCAACTTTCATACCCGACTGTGTAAATGCCTCTCGTTAGTTTTTGAATAGTATTGCAACGTCCACAATTAATGCGCTCTTGTTGTTATCGTTCAACAATACAATATCAGGTTTTAAATTTGAGTTTATACAGTCTACTGTCCTGTTGACAAAAAATTGCTTTTGCAAGTCTGTCTTAAACAGCATTGTAGCTTTCCTGAAAAGCGTTTGAATGCATCTAGCAATAGTTTAGTACGTCCAGAAGAGTTTCGTTGGTGTTGGCGCATCTCCTGCATCTTTTGTTACTATAGTCAAAACGCCTGGTAGCCTTAAAAAAAACACAATAAACGGGCGCAGTAAATAAAGTTCCAATCCGTTAATCAGGTGGCAAACCCAGTCCTCAGAAAGTGGTTGCTGGATGACCACAATGATAATTAGTAGAAAAAGTTAGAAGTTTTTGCTCATAACATCTTCTAACCTGGTCTTTACTAACTACCTAAACTCGACCTTCATTAATCTTTCCACCAAAGTTTGGAAAGATTATCACTGAGCCATCTCTGACGTGTAGTTTAAGAGAGATTGATGATTGTCAATTGGGTTCTAAATCCAACTGATGCTAAGTTTTTCCCATGCAACGTGTAGCAATCCTTGCACTTATCCACAACAACTATGTAAAGAAGTTAGAAGTTTTTGCTCATAATATCATCTAACTTGGTCCTAACCTAACCTAACCTAACCTAACCTGGATTTTTATTAATCGTTCCACCAAAGTTTGGAGGGATTATCACTGAGCCATCTCTGACGTGTAGTTTAAGAGAGATTGATGTTTATCAATTGGATTTTAGATCCTACTGATGTAAAGGTTTTTCCCCATGCGACGTGTAGCAATCCTTGTCCTTGCCCACAACAACTATGTCGCCGTTATTTTGCGCCAGGTTTCTTTCCATTGAGCCTAAAAAGTAGTCACCAATCTCTTAAATAGTAGGTTAGTCTTTTATTTCCGACAAACTACCTGGCTCAGCTGGTCGCAGGCAATTTTTTGTACAATGTTGTCTGAGCATTTTATAAGCTTGAGTGACGGTTGATATGTCTGTCAATTCGCATAAAAGTAAAACATCTGTGCCACCCTGCACTGATGGTAAGTATAACACTTCAGGGCTGGAACGTTGAGAAAATTTCATCTAAGACTTCTTATAATACCCAGCAACTTTTCACCTTGTTCCTCTGAGGATAAACGCTAATTCGGGAATAAAAATTTGTTATATGTGTCTATTTTCCACCACAGTGCTAGTAGAGAGTTATGTGTGTCCGTTAGCTGCCCCTTTATTCTTGCAATTGTTTGCTTGGGTGATGTGTCTACATGGAAACCCGCCAGTATGCCTAAGTGTTCATAGGCTTTGTCCTCTACTAACAGTGTTGTGTTTTCACCCTGGATAGAATATAGTCGGTGTTGGTGCCTTTAGTCCATATCCAACACTGCACATTTAATATCAGACCGCAACGTCTGGCAGTCTCACTTACTCTATTCAGGATATCGTGCACGGCATTAAAATCGGAGACTAATATGGCCATATCGTCAGCGTTTAGTCAACTACTAAATCCCCTTATTTGTAGCGCGGAACGAACAACGGCTTTCATAGAGATGTTGATGGCTAAGCGGACACCCCTGTTTTACTCCCACCTCAGTTAATATAGACAAACTTAACCCATCTTTACACCAACCTTTAGTAAACATGCCCTGGTACAGCGTTTTACTTATAGACTAGTCAATTGTTCGGGAAGTTTCCCACGGTTTAGCAAATCCGTTTTGTGTGTGTAAAGAATTGACCCAAAACGCGTTGACGCGTTGAAGCTACCACAGCTCTCTTCTGCTTCCTCCTGTCGTGGTCAAAGGCGCTTTGTAATAAAAAGTTGTGCTCGAAACAACCTTTTGCCTTTTTTAAACCCTTTATGGGCTTTGGAGATTATGTTATTTGTTTTGCACCACGCTAGTATACGGTGTGCTAGGTAGAAAGCATAGAATTTGTATATGGTGGAAAACCGCAAAGATACTAAAAATGATAATACTACGTAGGGAGACAAAGTCAAAGACATACAAATTTACGCAAAAATAAATAATGACATCAGAAGAGAAATAAGACTAGCCAATGAGGAATGGCTAACAAATAAATGCAAAGAAATAGAAACCTATGAAAACAAATATGACTATTTTAACATGCATAAAAAGATTAAAAAAAATGAGCGGAAGAACGAGAATACGTTAACCAGAAGTAATATTAAATAAAAATAGCGACCTGATCATAGAACCGAAAGAAAAACTAAAGAAATGGTGCGAATACATAAAAGAACTATTTAATGACAATTGAACAAAACCAACAAACTCCAAAACAAAATATACTGGCCCAGAAATTCTGAAAGAAGAGCTGGAATACGCAATCAAGAACACCAAATCCGGAAAGACACATGGACCCGACAAAGTGCCTGTCGAATTAATAAAACTCCATAGATACCTTACTACAACTTTTTAACAACATATATGCAATAGGAAATTTACCAACCGAATAGTTAACATCAACTTTCGTGACGCTACCCAAAAAGAATTGAGCTAAAGAATGCTCCGACCATAGGATCATTGCCCTGATGAGCCACACCTTAAAGATCTTTCTAATAAACTAGAAGAAAGAATCAGCGACACACAAATGGGGTTTAGAAAAGACATGGAAACCAGAGAGAATACTTTTGGTTTAAAAGTATTGAGCCAAAGATGTCTAGACATGAACCACAATATGTACATATACTTCATTGATTTTCAAAAGGCGTTCGATCGAGTCCAACAAGATAAACTACTAAAGGTACTAAAAAAAAAGACTTACAAATAATATCCAACCTCTACTGGAACCAAACAGCAAAAGTCAGAGTTAGTAAAGAACTAATCAAAGAGAGTTAAGATACGCCGTGGAATAAGACAAGGATGCGTGTTGTCGACTCTTTTATTTAACGTGTATAGTAAAGCGATATTTTAAGAAGCATTAGCAGAAATAGCGGGAGGTATCGTCATAAACGGACAAACCATAAACAATATACGATACGCCGACAATACCAGCATAATTGCAGATAACTTAGTGGATCTACAACTCCTAATCAATCAAGTAAACACTCACTGCAAGCTATACGGTCTAGACATCAACATAAAGAAAACCAAAGTCATGAACACCTCAAAGAACTGAAACATAAATACACACCATAATAGACCCCAGGTCAACAACAAAACAATAGAATGGGTATCCTGTTAGAAATATCTGGGAACATGGGTAACCGAAAACACGGAACACACAAAAGAAATCAGAAACAGAATAGAGATAGCTCGCAATACTTTCACAAATATGCGGAAAATTCTCTGTAACCGCGACATAAAACTAGAGCTAAGAACTAAAATTCTAAAGTGTTATATTTTCCCCACCCTCCTCTATGAAATGAAAGAATGGACTACCAAAGCAAACAACATCAAGAACCTAGAAGCATTTGAAATATGGTGCTACCGGAGGATGCTCAAAATCTCATGGACCGATAAGATCACCAATGAGAAAGTACTTTCCCGAATGAACAAAACAAGAGAAATCACCAACACAATAAAGAGGCAAAAACTAGAATACCTTGGTCATATTCTAAGAAGGGACAGGTATAACATCCTGAAATTAATTATTCAGAGAAAAATTATAGGAAAAAGGTCAATTGGCAAAAGAAGAATCTCCTGGCTCAGAAACCTAAGAGAGTGGTTTAAATGTACCTCTTACCTTTTTTTTTACCTTGACGGAACCCTTTCAATAATATGACAAGTAGACGATTGAGTATCCACGCAGAGGCTTACCTAGGATATAAATAATGAAAGGAGTTCTCTCAGAATCGGCCTTGTCCACTTCATTTTGTTACCCCACCTTTTAGGTTTCAAGACAAAGTCTTTGCTCCGAAAAGTCAGGACTTTTCCACAAACCTATGCTACAGTAGCTATGCCTCTGTATCCTCGTCTGAATAATTACACATAAGGTACACCACCTCGATATAAAATCTGAATCTGCAATTCGGAATTACTACAGAATCGAGACTAAGAAATTCTGTATAGAATACAGAATACTTGGCTCAAATATTTCTGAACTGCTTCATTTGAATGTATGTATCGTATAAGCTAGATACTGAATCTGGGATACGATTTGTACATGTGAAAGAAGTCATATTCCGCTTATTCGTAAAATAAATAGAATTTAATAAACGTGCATGTAACGTTCTCAATAGACTTTCTTATAAAATGCTTTCATTAGTTTATTTAGTTAGCAAATTATGCTATCAATTAATATTTAAAGTTTTCCGCAATATTTCAAAAAAATTAAAGATCGATATCATTATTGGTTACCTGACTACAAATTTTAGTTTGATATCAGTTACTTATCCGAAAACAACAAAACTTTTGAAATGTTGTAAAACTATTTTAATTGCGCAATATGTATAAATAAATTCCTTCTATGTTAGTGTTAACAGTTCCGATTTTTTAAATTATTATATTATAAGCTCATCTAAAATATTGAAGGTTTGTAGATTAACGCTATTTAAAGTAAGTTAAAAAATAATATAATAAGTAAAATAATATACATTATAACTGGAGGAATAATTTTAAATTAGTTTGTCTGAAAGGGTAATAAACATAACAAATGCAAGACCTGTTGAGGTGACTTAGTAGCTAGTTCTCACCAGTCCGAAAAGAAGTAGTGCTCCACATGTCCGTAGCGTCTCACAATAATGTTTATTCTAATTATAATAATAGTTAAAATATGATTAAATGTTGCGAAATGTTTATTATTAATATAAATGTAAACATTTGCTATGTCGGAACAATCGCTTATCAGTTACAATAATTGACCGCGTCTATTTATTAATTTATGATATTTATAAACGATTATTATTATTAACGCAACAACATACAAAGTGAGTCATCGACTGGATTCGAGTTGTAATAAATATATCGTTAAAAAATCAACAAACCGAAAATGAAGAAAAAAAATTGTCCGCTACGATTGCAAATAAGTCACGCGAATTAAAAAAAAGTGAGTAATCAGCGTAATTTCTCTAGTGTGCATCTGGCCGCGATGTAACTGCACGTACAAATGTGTGACGGAGAGGGCAGAGAGGCAGAGGCAGGCAGAGCACAGCAGAGAAGCGAGAATGAAAGCCTTTTGGACGAATACGGGGGGTTCCGTGCACAGCGGGAGGGGGGTTGGCAAGCAATCGGACTGACACCAAGCCTAGGTCCGGCCATCTTGTGTGACGGCAAGCGCTGTTGTCCGTAAAATACCCTAAAATCCGGTAATTTGTGTCCTAAATTCGTGAAAAACACACACAACTTATTGCACATAGTGCGGACTGTGCGTACTACATACAGACTCACGTGTATGTCGCGTACTACATATTTAAATCGCCAATATATCTAATTGTTTTTGTGTACAAACGCTTTGTGGGATTTTACCTGATCTCTCCAATGATCTTTTGGAATAATTACCACTCTACCCACACGTAAGTACCAACCAAACTGTTAACTTAATTCATAGCGTCTTACCTTAAACAAACAACCGTTGATTTTTCTTTGTATAATAAATGCAATTTCAATTAAAATATTCAACCGGCATTACATAAACAATAAATTAATAAGAGAAAAACAACAATTTCCTTACTGACGCACACACGATACTATCTAAAAATAATGCAGCATGAATGCATCAATCAAAAATATAATACCCCACCGCTACATAAAATTCGCAGAAGTTCATTCAACAACGCTCAAAAATTAATTAGGCCAATTTTAAATGCATTTTATACCAATTATTTGTGATTACTTTATGTAACAGCTGCGTGGCGTGTAACTGTAATGTTTTTTTAAACATCGCTACATACAATGGATCATATTTGGCTAAAAAATATAGACAACAATAATTAATAAATAATTGCCCAATCTTTTATAATTTAAAAAGTTCTAAAGATATAAATTATTTAAATATTAATTCATCCAATTAATTATCATTAATAGCATCTTTACAAGCAATTAACATGTAATGGGTTCCGTATCATATTTCCTTATCGTGCATTTATTATTATTACATGTAATTGTTGTTATTGTGTTTTTAGTGTGGGCTAAATAATATAGTTCGTGTTATATAATGAATTTTTATCCACCAAGAACGCTTTATAAAGGTTATTCTTGCTCGATAGGTAATTTGGTTAAAATGTAGTGTACGGAATTTTAGACCTTAAGATCTGTTACTTCGGTGCGCAGGGGGAGGGATCCATTTGTATCGATTCTTTATTTGAGGAGGACGCTTAAATTTATTATAGCTCTTGTTGCTTCTGTGCATTCTATTTTAATTCAATAAGCAGACTTTCTTTTTTTTTTCTGCTGCGTACGCTCCCACCATACTTCTATAACTTCGATTTTTTGAAATGTATTGTTGTGCACATCCTATGGAAAGTAATTTGTCTCTTTAATTATCGTTCCTGTATCGACTTTTAGAAAGCACGCGCTTTGTTATACGATTTTATTTCATTTTATTTAATAATTGTTTGTTAGCAATTTACCAAGTTTTGTATTGAATTGTTGGGAATTGTCTTTGTTAGTAGCTATGCCGTTATGCAAAACAATTTCATATAATATCGCTTCCAACTTGTTCTCTATTGAACACAAATGCTCCTCTTTGTATGGAAGGTGTGCGGGTCCCACAAAAGAATCTTATTGAACCATTTTTTAATTTAAACATTCCGTTGAAACGAACTACTCTTGCATGGTTTTTTTTTTTTCAATAAAATCTATACAATGCAGCTTGTCCATTCTTCACTACAACACTTTTGACAAGAATTTTTATTAAGCATCTTTTATATCTATGAAGTACACCCGAAAAGACGTTAGCATTTTTATCTGTAAACTAATATTTGGTTTTATTATTATTAAGTATATCTAATCCAAAAGTATTGCTTATTATACGAGCAAGAGTTGGGTCGATACATTAATTCCCATTTATCACACATGAAATAGAAATGTTTGTTATTGCTTTTTATTGAAAATTCCGCTTGGTTTTATTATTTTATAGAATAAATTGAAAACAAGAATAACATTTATAGATTTTCATTGCTGAATATGCATTAATGATTTTTAGTATGAAATGAATTGTTTTATAATTTATCTAATGCGTGTGTGTGTGTGTGTGTGTTTAATTATTATATTATGAATCATTTTCTTACGTGATCATCTACGGAAATAGTCATTAATCGAATTTGTCAACTTATCAAAAACTGTTTACTGCAAAATCAAATTTTTTATTCAGTTACATATAAATGAGAGAAAATAACTTGATAGGTTTTAAAAACTTTTTTCTATTTTAGAAATGTACGGTATCCTTTGCATAAATGTGAATAATAAATAAAGACCTGACTGTTTTCCCTTGTTTTTTAAAGACAATTTTTATTGGAGAACAAAATAGGAAACCAAACTTATGATTTAATTATCGTTTTGGGACATAATTACTACCAACGTTGATTATTGCTGGTTGTTATTAACTTGGAACATAGTCGATTCTGCGATAAAGAAGCGTTTGTTTATTAGACAATCGACGGTTTAACGTTGTCCAGCAACTTCTCCAAATCATATCAGACTTTAATCACTTGCAATTCTTGCAACTGTCAGAAGAAGAATTGATTTGGTAGTTTGTGTATGCGGATGAGGGAACAAATTCTATCTTTAATTGTCGATGGATTTGATATGATATGAAGAAATAACAAATCTTTAGATTTTAGATCACTTCTGTCAGGAGAGGATTTGTCGTGATAGTAGTTTGAGTGCGCCTAGGAGATTTTGACCATTTTTGTTAGGGATTTGCTACACGTTGATTATTGCTTTTTATTAGCTTGGAAGATGATTGATACAAAGAAGCGCCTGTTTTGACTATTTGACGTCGTACAACAAACCGTATAGACTTTAATTATTTGAAAATTGGTTAAGAGAAGGTTTGACGTGGTAGATTGTGTGAGCTTAGAAGAGTAGAAGATGAGGAAGCAAATTCTAGTTTTAGTTGGCGGAGGATTTGGCACGAGGTGAAGAGGATGTGGTTTCTTTTTGCGCGACTAAACTTTGCTGTTGATTTTGAACTACTTTTGGTCATTTCTATTCGGATTTTTTACTCTTGACGCTCATCATTCTTATTTTGCTAATAGCTGTAGCTGGCTGATCCAGTTATCGTCGTTGGTATAAGTATTATCAACGTTGCTAACTATTTGCTTTGGAAGATGGTTGATACTGCGGGCAAAGAACCGTTCATTGCAAATCTTCCAATTTGTAGCAGACTTTTATCATCATTATCAGTCTTGATTTATCCACTGCTGGACATCAATAAGCCTCTTGTAGTTTAATTTATTTTGTACGCTTATGCACTGCGTTTAACTAGTTCGTATTGAGTCTGTCTATCTTGTCGAGGGACTACTGCTGCATCTAAGAGCGTCTTTGCGTAGTCTCAGACTTTAACCTTTTCTTGCAGCTTTGTATTTGGGATTTTGTCTCTAAGAGAAAGGCCTAATATTGCACTTTTTATACCTCATTGTGCTACGTTTTTCTGGTTAGGTAAGTGTTTTTGCTCTATAGGTAAGCACGGGCAATATGCATTGATCAAAGACTTTTTTTTTACAATTTGGTAAGTCAGATTTTAGGACGTTTCTTAGTTTTTCAAATGCTGCCAGTGTGAGCAATATTCTTCGTGCTAATTAGGTAGTTTGATTATCTCTACCGATACTTATTTTGTGTCTTAGATATTTATTTGTGTTTATTTGTTCTATAGGGTTTTCCAATAAGAAGTTTCATTTTGATATTTAAAAAAGCGGGTATTTTTTAAGAGAAATCAATAAATGTTTATTTCATTGTGAAGAGGAAGGTATGCCATTAACATTTGAAAACGATATCAGTCAAATGGCCGCCACGGTTACTGTTGCAGTACCACATTCTTTTCATGAAATTTTCCATGACCAATTTGCACATTTGCGGCTGTATGTCCTCGACAACTATACGAATTCCATCTTTAAGGTCTTGAATCGATTGTGGAGCGTTGGCATAGACCTTATCTTTCAAGTGGCCTCAAAGAAAAAAAGTCTACAAGTGTTAAATCACAAGATCTATGTGGCCAATTGTGATTACCTCTTCGAGAAATAACACGGTCAGGAAACTTTTCTTGCAAAATTGCGGTTGTTTTGTTGCTTGTGTGGCACGTAGCTCTGTCTTGCTGAAAATAAACGTCGTCCACATCAATATCTTCCAATTCCGGCCATAAAAAATCATTAATCATAGCTCGGTAGCGCCATCCATTGACCATAACATTTGCACCAGCCCCATTTTTGAAAAAGTAGGGTTAAATCACACCGCCTGCCCAAAAACCGCACCAAACAGTGACACGTTGAGGATGTAAAGACTTTTCAACAATCATTCTTGAATTTTCTGAGCTCCAAATGCGATAATTCTGCTTATTCATGTAGCCTCAGAGGTGAAAATGGGCCTCATCACTGAAGATGATTTTTTGATGAAATTCCGGATCATTTTGATGCATTTGAAGGACCCAATCAGCGAAGATACGACGTTTATGGTGATCGACCGGCTTGAGTTCTTGTGTTAACTAAACTTTAACAGCTGACTTTAGTCTTTATGCAAAATACGGTGTAATGTCATTTGTGGAATGTCTAATTCCAAAAATCGACGAGGAATCGACAAACCTGGGTTTTCTTCAACACTACGGGCTACATCAGCAATATTCTCATGTGTTCTTGAGCCATGCACACGGTTGACTCTTCACATCACAAACTTGTTCCAACAGCTCAAATTTTTCCACCAGGTTTAATATTGCCGGCCGAGAAGGTGCTTGCTTTACGACGACCTAAAAGTGCTTTAGTTTTGCGAACTGTGACTGAAAATTTTTCACCATTTTTGTAGTGAATTTTAATAATTTCAATGCGTTGTTGAAGCGTGTATCGTTCCGTTTTTAATAATGGCGTAGTTTTTACTTGTCAAATGTCAAAAGATAATAGCTTTAAAATTGACAGCTGTCCAAATAGCCTGCTATTCAAAATGAAACTTTTTATTGGAAAACCTTAGTTTTTACCTGCGCTGTGTACTCATAACCACATTTGTCATGTATTGTGTTTTACTAAGTTTTATTTTTAGTCCCACGGTTTTGGAGAGGCAGTTTTTAGGCGTTTCATGTCTTCGTTTTATTTATGATTTTTTGCTATTTTGTTGGTGTTGTATGTTTGTATGTCTTTCCTAATTTCTTTATACAGTTCTCATAGGTAACCGGCGTTAGTTGTGTGCTTTTCTGACAATTCCTTTTTTTTTCTTTTATCAGATTTTTAGTATGTCTACTGAGCTTGTTCTTTTTCTGCGGGTCTTGCTTTGATGTTTTTTTTTTAACGATTATTTGTGAACCCAGTGATGCCTACGTCTTGGTCGATACTTTTCTCTATGGTTCTTAGATTTGACACTATCTCCTGCTGGTATGGAGTGACGTCTTTTAACGCTGTCTAATTGCTATTTGCATTAGGAATTTAAGGAGTGTTTGGCTTTTATCACTTCTTGTTTCGTACTCGTGGGTACTCCACGGTATTTCTGTCTTCCTTATAGCCTATTTTGGCGTTGAATTTTCCAATTAGTATGGTATAGTTATAGTTATATTACAGCTTATACGTTTTCGTAAAAGTTCTCAATTATTTTTTGGTATTGTAGGTAGAAGTGTGTGCGCATATCTGGATGATTTTTAAGGTATATTTTCTGTTAACTTTGTATACAAGTTACATCACTCTTGCGCTGATACACCGGATCTCTCTGATATTTGGCACATGTTTCTTGTTTATTATAAAAGCTATCTTTTTATCTTTAACGTTGTTTGTTACATTATAGTGGAACAAGTTTCCTGGGTGTAGCGTTAGTTGCTCATTGCTTTTCCGATTACGTTTGCTTATTCCGAGTATGTCAAATTTTACATGGCTTTTCTTCAAGTTCTTGTAGTTTCTCAGATGTTACAAGCGTTTTGGTGATTATGATAGTAATTATTATTTGTTTTCTGTGGTAGCCTGGTCCAACCCGGTGATTCTTTGCACTCTTCCATGTTGTCTTGTCAGACCGCTACTTTTGTCAGGAATTAACATGTCGTCGGGCACAGCGGGCCGTATGTTTTGATGTCCTATCATACGGGATATTATTTTTATCACACTGATCAAGGCGGTTTGATAAGAAGAAGAATTTAAAAAAGTGCATTTTATTAATTTCAGTTTTGACAGTTATACCGCTGCTACTCGGTCGTCAGAGCCTTGTTTGTTTTCCAGGTGAGGTTGACTTTAGGGCTGGTATTAGTCTTGTTACTTTTGCTTGGGGGTGTAACTTTAATTAGTTGAAAATTTGTCAGGATATCAGGAGAGTGGGGCGGATGAGGAAGCAAACATCTATAGTTGGCGATTAATTAAACAAGAAATACAGCCGATGCGTTTTTTGTGAGACTATTTTTTGTTTGAGTTTGTACAGCTTTTGACCATATCATCATCATTCTCATTCTCGTAATAGTTGTAGCAGTTGGTAATGATTGGATGAATCCGTTTGGACACACGAAATTGCTTCTTTGCAATCTTTTTGATGGTATTTCAGTTTGGCATGGTAACATGCAGATTTTTTTTTGCATTTTTGAAGAGAGGCCATGTTTTTTTACTAGTTCTGAGCAATTAATGGAATTGTTGTCTGCCAGGTTCTTTCTTAATTTCCAAACTATGCCGAATTTATTGAGACGGCGAACATGATCGTGACGTTGATGTGTCTAACAAAGTGATGCAGAGCGTAGCGTTCTTTCCAAATGGACCCGTTATCTCATATAGGCATCCAAACATACACAAGTATTTTCTGTGGCTTGGTGTGTCCGACATTTCAATTGCCTACCTCGAGGTCCGTATACGTATATTTTGTACTTATGGATTGAGCCACGGTGGATATGCTTCTGCACCTATAGAATCTACACAAAACTGTAGTGCAGAAATATTTTTCTAGATTTTCATAGTCTCTTGTAAATTTTTTTCTTATGTAATGATAGTTCAATTTGGCTCTTCAATATACGTGCTGCCTTTGGGACTGACTTAATCGTTAATAGTTTTTTTCTAATATGGTTTTATAGTTGTCACAGATATTTTTCCAAAGTTGTCATTACTAGTTGCAGATTTTACGGAGTTATCAACGCTGCGTAACTAGTTTCTTCTAGTTTATAGCTTGACCTAGTCTATTGTGTATATTTTTAGATTTTATTTCTCATTAAGCCTCGTTAGCACACTATGGGGTTAAAAGCTCTTGTAGGTAGCCATGTTAAAAGCCAGATTCAGGCTGTTTTTTTGCAATTTTTCTATGGTTATCAATATAGCTACAGGACCTTACGAGTAGCATTCTGTCTATTGGCGAGTTGATTCCATAAGACATTTGAATACTCTAATTCTTTTGCTCTATTATTTCTTGCACTACTCTCATTTTACTTACTCATTTTGATACTATTTTTCTCATGGAGGCTTTTTTAGGTACTAGTAAACTCAATTAATTACTTTAAGTAATTTTATTCTGTCTATTATTAGTGATAAAATCTAGTATAAGACAAGCGATTTTGATGAATTTTTTAATGTTATTTATCAGATGGAGGCCTATGAACCCATTGCACGGACTTCTGTTTTGTGGGAGAATCCCTGTGATATACCCAGTTACAATTCTATAGAACAACAGTCATCTTTTGTTCTCTCCTTTCTCTTTTTGGAATAGTAAATATTCCTTCAATTACATTCTTCAACAAACAATCTCTTCTCAATTTTTCTCAATCCTTTTCATTTTTTTTATGATTGTACCTGCTAGCGCTTTTTTCTCCTCTGCTCTTCTCAACACTTTTTTATTCCGGATCTTGTCCGACTTAATATCCCTTAATCTTTTCCAGAGCCACATTTTGAACGCTCTTATGCGATTTTTTTTTATCGTCCAAGTTTCACATCTGTACAGGAACACGCTCCATACAAAACATTTCACAGTTTTTTTGCAGGTTTATATCTAACGTGCTACTCAAAATCTTGCTCTTTTTTCTAAAAGTCGTCAAACTTTATTCATAATTTTGGGACTTTTTGCAATAAAAAAATATATAACTCAAAAACGGTTGGTAGTAGACACCGGACAAATTGTATTATCTTCAGAAGAGTGTAAAATTATTATTGTTATATTATTATTAGGTTTCTAATGTTTTTTTTTTATTTTAACTTTTTTTGGGGTAAGAACTGTGCGTTTTGACAGAATAGCTACTGTCTTCTTCAGCATTGCGGATGAGTAGTAATGTATGATGTTCATAAATTTCTTCTATATCTTTTAAAAAATGTCATTGTTTTCCACGTGGCTTCAATTGATTTTATTCGCAACGGCGTTGAAACCTAATTAATTTTTAAATATATATTTTAAATAACAAAAAATATTGATTTAAAACTCTTCAGTTTGTGTTTTTAATTGTATTGATTTCAAACTTTACACACTTGCATATTATAACTGCATTCTACGTATTTTAATTAATTCTGATTATTATCATCAGTAGCTGGAACATATATCCCATGAGGCAAAGTTTTCAAGTAATTTGCACAAGAATGAATGAATTTCATCAATGGAAATGTGTATGAATAAAACACTTAATTAAGTACATATATAAATTTAAATCAAACAATGCACTAGTGTGTTGGCTTAATAGGATAAAGAAGATGTTAATTAAATTACATATAATGCAATTAATGTAAGTGCCAATGTTTACCTATTCTAAATATAAATCATTGGATAGAAATAAATATTGGCTCTGGATGCCAACTTATAGTTTTGTTTATTTTTAAATTTATTTCTAAAAATGGAAAAATTTATGATGCATCGACATTTGATTATTTATTTGCATTAATATTCAACTATAAATTTGATTCAAAATTAATAAAAATACATATTTTACAATGCTATAAGACAGAATAGTTACATTTTTTGGACTTAGCAGAAAATTAAAAAAAAAAAATTATAAAGTTAATAATTAATTCTAGTTTATAATAAATATTATATCATTAATGGTGCTTTGCACGTCTTACGTGCCTCTCTAGTTTTTTTTGGTTCTTCGTTCTTTTCTTTTTATTTTATTGTATCTTTTTCGATGTTCTAAGAATGGGAAAAAGATGATATGATGATATCTCGCATCTTCTCCTTTCTCTTTTCGGATTTGCATTCCTTCAATAAACAATCTCTTCTCAATGCATGCCTTATTAATTGTTCTTCATTCCTGCTCTTGTCTGATCACTTTTTTTAGCACGTAGTGAAGTGTTGGCTGCAGCAAGTGGCTCTTGAGAATGACTAGCGCATGGCAATATCTTTCGGTTTTATTCTCTGCGTTAGTTCTGCTGTTATTTTGTCATTGTCACTAATGTGATACTAAAGGGTGAGGCCATGTAACGTTTGGAATTTGAACTACCGTTTATTTTGTTTTACAAAGGTATAATGACACTTATGAATTGACAGAAATATTGTTTTATGTTAGACATTTACGAAATGGGACGCTTTACACTTGAACAAAGTTGGGAAATAATGAAAACTTACTTCCAAAGTGGTGAGTCTTTTACTCAAACAGTAAGAAATTTACGAAACAAATTTGATAGAAAAGAAGCAGTTTGTGGACCAATTTGTGAAGCGAGTTTGCGAACCTGTATTGTTAGTGGATAAAACAACACGTTCTCGTTCAGTGCGCTCAGCCGACAAAATTAATGCTGTTACTACTTAAAGTGTGCAAAGTGTTCTCAGGAACTGAACATTTTTTGCACTTTTTTGAGGAGAATTTTGCTTAAAGACCTCTGTTTTGAAGGCTTACAAAGTTCAATTAGTCCAAAAAATGAAGCCTCATGACCATCCGATGCGCCCAATTGGCTAAAGATTTTTTTATCGAAAAATTGTGTTTTTTGATGAAGCTCATTTTCATCTCGGAGGCTATGTCATTAAGCATTTGAGGATCAGAGAATCCACACCGTTTGGTGTGGTTTATGGTCCGGTGGCATTATTGGGCCATTTTTCTTTGAAAATGAGCAAGGAGCCGCCGTTATAGTCAATAGCCAATGTTACTGTGCTATGCTAAACGAATTTTTGTTTCCAAAAATTGAAGAGTATGCAGTGGATGGTTCCAACAGGACGGGGCCACCTGCCGTACAGGCAACGTAACTATCGATCTTTTGCGCACTGTTTTTGGAAATCGAATAATTTTCCACCTAGGAGCTGTGATTTGACCTCGTTGGATTTTTTTTGTGGGGAGACGTTAAGGATAAGTGTTACGCTAACCATACAGAGACAATTGATACCTTGAAACACGAAATCGAAGTTGCCATGCATGCGATTGGAGCCCAAACAATCGAAAATTGGGTTAAGACTGAATTCTCATGGAACCCTGTGACGTCATGCGCAATGCGAACTAAACCGTACGGACGTATCTTATATTCATAGTATTATGGTTCTCTTTGTTTGATTAATTGGATCGGAATGGTACCATTGGTTTTTGAGATATTTTATGCTTTTGTCTGACAAATAGATAAGACTGCCACTAGCAGTCTTGAATATTTATTATGTGAAAAAACTATATATTTTCTACTATTATAAATACATACTTCTCACTATTTGAAATTGCTAACACAATTTGTTATATCGAGATAAGCACTAACGAGACAGATTATAGATAACATGGCAAATATAAACAATGTGATTTTTGTCTATTTATGTTTTCCATTGATATATGTTATTATATTGAAGGAAAATGAATGAATAAATTACTTTTGTATTGTAAATGGTGATTTTCTGTCACTTATCAGTTATCACGTTATTTATTTTTTGAATTATGCATAATAGCCAATTTACGTAGTAAATATTGCAAAACGCTTATCTATATGACACTAGTACTAGAAGTGTATAGTAAATCATCGAATTCTATTTGAGCACGGCTATATGGTGCGAACAAGGTTCTTACAGCAACGAAACATAAATGCGAGAACAGATTCGAAAATCCTATTTAAAATTATGTTTTATATACATTTTTTAACAAATAACGAAACTGTAAGTAGACAACATAATTATTTAATTATCTTAATCAACTTAACTTTAGTTGTTGAAAAATCATCAAATGGATGTTGACCTGAGGCATTTCTGCCTACAGCGTCATCTAATTAAAAGTATAATTTTAATGTTTATCTTTCAGAATGTTCTCTAAGACACGTGATTTTAATAAAATCTGTTGATAATTGAGTCATCATATTTTTAATGTATTGATTTATTGCATTATAATAAAATATTAATAATTCAATTAAAATTTGTTCCACTTTTAAAATATGAAAATTAGCGACTTTTTATAAATCGTTTCTGATTGCGCGTTTTTTTTTTGCGAACGTCAGTTGCGCGAATTGAATACCATTGTGACTATCTCTAGGTCATTGTTTGCTTGCAAGCAACTATCAATTTACTCATTTTAGGCAAGCTTTCTTGTTAACTAAGCAACTCAAGATAATAACTAAAAATGAAAGTGTTGTTATTGCAAAATATAATTTAGAGTGATGAGAATCACTCGCTACAAGGTTATTGCCATCAAATAAAATAACAACTTAAAATTTAATTTACAATATATTTACAATATCCATTATATAAGATCTGTCTGAACGCTTTATAAAATTACTAGGCTACAAAAAATGAATTGCTTTAAATGAGTTGACGTTTAATTTATTGGAAGTAGTTAGTGTATATTGATACGAAGAAAAAATTAATAATGCATCTTTGCGTTTTCTTGTGCATTTATTAAACCTTCTGGGCATGCAGTAGGTTCCGTGTATGGATGTTGCATGCACGTTAAAGAACCCAATAATTTAGGTTATAATTTCTGAATTTGCGGGAAAATTTCCAGATGTTGTAGTCTTAACCTTTAGCGTCGATGATTAGCCTTGACAGACGAAATATATAAATAAACTACCTAATTAACTTCTGGGCATGCTAAAAATTGGATGGTCTCAGATAAATGGAAGTAGAAATGGTTCCAAAATTGTGTCAATGTAACAGCACGCGTTTAACGTGCTCGGAATGAATATTAAAGGGAATCTTTAGAGGTAGCATATTGTTTCCTAACTCATTAAATCATGAGTTAATGTCGTATGACGATAAATTTGTCTTTCGTGTAAACCTTAAATGTCCTTCAGTGAAAAATCTGGATTTGTTGCTGAAAACAATTTCTGCTTATTTATGAAACCATGTCTTCCCAGTAAACACAGTTACGTTTAAGATACGTTTATTTTTGGTATTACACCTAAGTGTAATATTTGTTTATTTGTTAAGTATATTATTCGGAAAAATGTCCGGCGACTAAACGGATATATCTCGTATATTTAGTGTGTAATATACGTATAGGTTAAATGTATTTTAAACGTGTAATTTACACGTATTATCAACGTATAGAAATGCGTTAAAATATAATAAATATATTTGTAATTTTTTCAATTGAAATACACGTGTATTATAGGTTAAACTTTATGACATGTGTATGTTTGGATGCCTATACGAGATAACGGACTTTAATTGGGAAGAATTGGGTCACCCATCCAAGTTGTGACCGGAGCGGACGTTGCTTAACTTTTGTTAACGCTGGTATTTGTACATGCCCTCTCTGCCGTACTGCCTACTTTCTCGGATATTTAATAATGTAAAATATGTATATCATTTTAACATAAAATACAAAGTATTACATCTAAATAAATAAAACATTATAATATTTAACATAGATATTAAAGAACATTACAATTAAATTAAAGATTCATTTTGATTTTTCAACCAGTCTTTTGGTGACATCTGAAAAATATACTGTGTGTATTTCCACAACCTCATATGACACACATATGGTAATCTTTATTTTAAATAACTTGACTAGTTTGCTATTTGTATTTATAATACTATATATAACAATAGCAATTAATATTATTAAATTTAAATTAAAAAAAAAAAAAAAAAATCGATGAATTGATATTAATGTTACTGTAATGGCTATAAAAACAAGTTATTTGAAACAAAAATGTCATTGCATATTTTCAGACTTAGCACAAATTAGGTATTTCATATTAGTACTCCTAAACCTGCGCTTCCAGTTCAATTACACAACACTTCAGCACTGTTGTCAAACAACTTAAAACTGTATCGGATATTGCAACTAATAGCAAGTGCACATTATGGTTAATAAAAAATTTAAAAAAAAAAAGATAAATCATGCATCTCAACATACACTTTGCAAACTATATTCACGCGCTCGGGTAGCCTCGGACGTACGAATATCCAAGACAACATTGATCGGTAAACTAAACCCAGAAATAATAAACGTTAAATATACGTAGATATATTATGCAGGTTATTTATACAAATATTCTAATGGATAATATACGTATATTAATCAACTGTAGAAAAAAAGGAAAATATTAACGTATAATATACAGATATACATATCTTACGTGTACAAGAATGTATATTATACGAATACACATATACCATATACGCTTTTTACACCATATATATACGTGTAATAAACTTATATTATCTAAACTTGTGTTTACTGGGTTGTTTCTCTAGGTGTCACTATGTTGAATTGTTAAAAAGAGACGAAAATAAAGATGTTAAGAGAGCAATCCAAAAGAGCACATTTGCTTATAAATGCTGCTCATAGAGACTATGACTAAATGCCTAATTTATTTCAATCGCTGTGTTGATTCTGTCGGATGTCGAATTGCATTTCTTCTTAAGAGTTGATTTTAAGTTCTTATGTTACTCTGGGACGTTAACTGCCTCTACGACGTACATCTAGGCTTTCTTCTTGCTAATCTCTACAGTTTTGACGTACACTGGTGACAATTTTACCGAATCTTAAATCACTCTCATGCATTTCCATGATTCGTCTTCTTTCAAATGGTGTAGTTTGTTGAAGATTTGCACGTCTATATAGTTGGTTACAATTTACAAGTATGGCGACACTAAAATAAACCGTTCAGAGTAAAAAAGTAACGTTTGGTGGTTCTAGATTTGAGCCACCCAACGCAACTTTTTGGCTCTAGGTTTAAGCCACTTAACTTTTTTATTCAAAAAAATCTGTATGAAGGTGCTCTGAACACCGATTGGGCAGGGATTAAAGTAATAGATGGAGACTTGCCATACGTCTGGTTAGTTGTAATGTTCAATTTGGATGTAACAAAAAACTGGAACTGTTACGCATGTTGAGTAGAATAAAGATTAATGCAATTGCATGTTTGAAATTTGAATTTGTTTAAAGAATGTTTATGCAATTCTTTGATTTAGCTTTTTCTACATGGTGGAGTGTCTTTTGGTAGCCATGTTTGTTAATCAGAAAATTGTTTTAATTAATGTTTTTAATTTGTTCAGTCTTCAATGTTCAATTTTACCATACTCTGGAAAAAAATTTTTTTTCTTTATTTTCTTCTTTTATTATCGTTAGTGACTTTAACGTTATAATCGCAATAGATTGGATTCAAAGGCAGCTATAGATTTGTTGGGCCTTTTATTTTAAATCAGGGGTCTTCAAACTTTTTCTTACGAGGGCCACACTGATTCCTCCGCAAAATTTCGCGGGCCAAACTTTGAATGTGAATATAAAACTATGTACATACATAGGTTTACACAGTGGAAAATTCCGATAACACACTCCATTTTTGGAGATTCACCAATAAAAGATGGTCTTGGAATTCACCAAGATTTAAGTGTAGCAACGCTGACTTGCATATTGCATCTAACATCCGTAGCAGTTAAAGCAGTTGAGACTGACCTTACTAAGGAACAAAGTGAATATTATTTGTGCCATTGACATTGAAATAATACGTAAAGTAGACAGCGTGTGCAAGATTTTTAAGGAGCAATAACAGAAGCAGTAATAAATATACGGGAACCGTACGTTCCGAAAAATATAAAGCATTAAAGAAATCAAAGAAACTGACTTTTTATATTACGCTGCTGTACGCTGGCTTAGCTATGCAAAAGTTTTTATGAGATTTTTTTGAGCTTTGGAAGGCTTATAGATATATATTCCTGACAGACAAGATCCGTCCGTTGGCTGAGCTACATTGCGATAATTGGTTATGAAAATTAACTTTTTATTCTGATGTAATCAAACACATGAACGACTTCAATTTGAAGCTACAAGGGGAGAATCAGCTTCTATCAGATTTATATACTCATTTTAAGTCAAATTGACAAAAATTTCTACTGTTTAACTAAAGAAGGGATGTTTTGCCGATTTTAATACTTGTCAAGCTTTCAGTCAACAAACCAAGACACACATTGCTATAGATTTTGCAATTGAAGTTTTAGAAGCTTTAAAACATAACTTTGAATTTTGTTTTTTTTTATTTTGATAGAATTGCAATGAACATCAAGTTATATCAAAATTCTTTCAATCTGGATATTGAAACAATTACCCCATATTTCAAATGGAGATAATTGAATTGCAAAGTAACAATCTTTTTAAAGAAAAATATGCAACTTCATCTTTATTGGAGTTTCCTCACTACACAGTATTTTTAGTTTTTGGCAATACATATCTGTGCAAAAAACTTTTTAAAAATGAAATACACTAAGAACGATTACAGGACTAAATTGAGCGATAAGCATATGAAGTTGCTGCTTTTAATCTCCACAATCTTCACAAAATTGATCCACAACTCGGCAAACTTATCAGCGACAAATGACAACTACATAAATCACATTTATATAAGTTAAATTAAATAAAAAATTATTTGTTAGATTTGAATTCAAGATAATTTTTTGTAAAATGTTTACAGCAATCCGTATGCCGATACTTTCCGGTCTGCCGCGGGCCGGATTGGCAAAGCTCGCGGGCCGTAGTTTAGAGACCCCTATTCTAAATGATGGGTCTACAACGAACGTAATTGCTCAGTATGGCATTCGGAAACACTGCAAGTGTTCTTATTATTACCGAAATTTACTTCACTCAGTCTTTGTCTGTTCTATATATACTCTAAAAAAAATTGCAAAAAAAACAGATGGGTTTTTTTATATGAGGATTTCTTTGTCAATTTTGAATTCAACTCGTCTAGAGAATTCCATCAACTTGTAACCTGATTTGTGGACGATGTTAAAACATTCTTACTAAAGTTTTCTATTTTGCCTTAGAAAACAGAAAGATCTTTTTGTTCATGGTAGGACAAGGAATGTTCTGAGACGGCCAACAAAATAAATCGCTTTTTTATTATATTCCGCCGTACAGGAAAACTATCTTATTGTAACACGGCCAGAAAGGGTCTGGCGCAAGGAAAGAGGTTTTTGCTTTGCAAAAAGTGGGAAAACTGTTTGCAATTTTTTATATTTAATCTTTTTACTGCTATGTATGTTCAATGACTAATAACACAGGCCAACAAAAAATGTGTGATTTAGATTTGTTCATTTTTTTGAAGTTATGGTGGCTAATCTAATGAAGAATCAACATTTTTTTGTTTCCATCACGCACCATTTTTTAATAAATTTACTAGCTGTCATATTATGGTTTTTTTAAATATTTGCGAATAAAAATTAAATGACATTAGGAAAATTTCCGAAAGTAAAATTTAATTGCTGGGGTTCTCTAATTTGCAGTCAGACCGTCGGCGAAGGAGATATAAATAGACGTATTTGTTGTAACAAGCGCCTTTATTAGTCTGTTTGCGTTTGGTCTAGGTAGCCGCTGTTTAGTGAGTTTAGTGAGCTTTTTGCAGTTAAATTAATTAAAATGCTAAGACTTTGTCAAAATAATCCAGATAATTTTCTATGTGGGTGGTTATTTTGTGGTCAAGAAATTTAGTCGTAGAACTACATCACTGTTGAAACACCAATACTACACGTATTTTATAGTAAAGATTGGTGATCAAGACAAGCATTGGGAACCCAAATGTTGTATGTAAGACATTCAAAGAGGGTTTAAGGCATTGGAGTAATGGAACAAAGAAATCTCTACCCTTTGGAATACCAATGATTTGGCGAGAGCCAACAATTCACCATAATGACTGTTATTTCGGTATGTGCAATGTATGTGGATATAACACAAAAAATAAAAAAAAAAAAACATCATTTATCCGAACCTCAAGTCTGCAATTAGGCTAGTGCCACATGGCCCAGACGTGCTAATACCTGAAAAACCAACAAATTTAGACGATGTTATAAGCAGTTTTGAACCTGAAGTTGATGAAATCAACTTTAGCGACGCCAGTAAAATATTGAGCGTTTCTAAGCAACCGCAGTTATTTTCCAAGACCGAACTTAACGACTTAGTTAGAGACTTAGGTCTTACAAAGGATCTATCCGAAATTTTAGCATCCAGACTTCAAAGTTAAATTTACTGGCATAAGACGTTAAAATATCGAATTTAAGAAAACGCAAGTCCGATTATTCAGGCTATTTTGAAAAAAAGTGGTTGTCTAATTTATTGCACCGACATTTCCAGTTTGATAAACAAACTTGGGGGCACATACTAATATCGTTGATTGGAGGCTTTAGTGTTTATTTTAACCAAATTGTTTATTAATTTTGTTTCAGCATTGATAAAAAACCTTACGTGATAGAGCAAAATGACACTCGGATTTGAATTCAGCAGATCAATATTATACAAAATCAGATGTCAGATCAAAATCAACTTTCAAAAAACCAAAATTTGTTGGCTTGTGTAATGTTTAGACCTATTACTTCTATCAACGATGAGACTTGGGCTACAGAATATATTTTGAAATTAGCACCGTTGGTAGATTGCACACATTTGTACATACTCTTACTGTGTCAATACATATTAACAAACTCAACTTTGATCTTGCTTGCAGAGAGGATTCTGTCATGGTAAATGATAACAATTCCTACTTCATGTTATAGGAATATTTTTTGACTACCAAGTTTTATGTTGTCGATATCTTTAATAACTTGGAATATTGGAAAGCTGTCAAGGGTAAACCTTTTTTTGGATATGTTGCGGTTAGAAAGATGGTGTCAGATAAATTCTATATTTGCTTCTTTAGAAAAGGCTACAGTATATATGAGAACATCATTAATCTGTCCATGTTTGTCGGTCAAGTGCTACTCTTATTTAGGCGAATCCAGCTACTCTCTTTTCATTGTTACCCCACCTAGTTTGCTGTTGTCTTCGTGGTGTTTTACCAAGCCGTTGCTGCATGCTGTTATTCCAGCGGCGGTCATTATCGTACATGTCCTATTTCAGTCTAAGGACTGTTTTGGCTAAATCAGCTACCTTTATTCTCTCTTTTATCCACGTAGTTCTTTTGTAGTCTCTGAGGGTAATGTGTAGCATTCTTTGTTTCATTGTTCTTTGTGTTACTGATAACCAACGTAAGCTGTCATTAGTGAATGACTTAAGTACGTAATTAAGTCATTTCAGTCTTAAGGACTGTTTTGGCTATAACAGTCAACATTGTTCTCTCACTTATTTACGTAGTTTTTTTTTTGTGGTTTTTGAAGGCAATTTATAGCATTCTTTGTTCTATTGCTCTTTGTGTTACTGATGCGTATTTGAGGTGACTTAGTCTTTGTCTATTTATGTTAATACCCTATGCAAGTTTTTTTTAATATGTCTTCTATAGCTATTGTAATTAGTTTTTTGTTTTGATTGGTATTGGTTCTGTTTTCTCTTCTAGTTATCTATGGTATATCTAGCTGTTATGGAGTGCTTCTTTGACTGCCCGCCATTCTAAGGAGTCGAACGTCTTTTTGTAGTTTACGAAAGTTGTGTACACTCGTAGTTGGTATTCTGTGGTTTGTATTTTCATTAGGTGGTCTGATGTGATGAAAATTGCCAGCTTTTTGGTTTGATAATTCGAGTTTCTTATATTTCTGCTTTTTTGGGGAAGTGATAGTGGTTGATAGTTGGCTATGTTTTCTCTGTTTCCTTTCTTGTGTAGCAGTATGGTTATACTTTGTTTTCATTTTCTTCCTGCAGGCATTTATTATTTATGGCCTTTAATGCGTCCACTACTACTTTCTTTCATGTGCGTCTATTTCTTCTATGTCGTGTGATCTGACATTAAGAATTTTTGTTGTAGGTTTTTATATGTGTGAGATGTTATTTCCGTATTGACAAAAATTTATGTGTGGTATTTTTAGATATAAAAGGAGCTTTGATAACGTGTTCATATCTTTCTTAAAATGTGTACTAATTAATCTTAAGCTGTCTCTTCTATTTATCAACATTATTATTGAATTTGTGTCAGAAAAACGGTTGCTTTTGTCAGGAACATCTACAGAAGAGGGGCTTATAACTTTTTTTGGACTTTTACATGTACATACATGATCAATTTTTTCGGTAAAAATTGTTTTTTAAGCAGATGATTTTCTTATCTACTCATCTAGCCATAGCCATAGTGATATTTGCAACATTAACGCAGTACTCTCAGAGATTATAGATTGCAACTTTTCCTCATGCCGATCATGTAGTGTTATACCTAATAATGGTTGTCATCGTGTTAAGAATATTTTTATTGTCCGAGTATCGTTTTATCAATTTGGTCTTACATTTGGATCATAATCGTGGAGTAACCACACGAATGGATTTTATTTTAGATACATTTAAGGAATTTACATCTTGAGATGCGTTGCAAGCTTTTACTGGGGAGGGACCATGAAATTATCTTTGTTTTAGCTATGAGCTATGAACTACACTTCTATTAACGTTTTGAAGGAAAGCTATTTTCTTAAGATATTTTGCAACACTATTTATTATGGTCGAGGCATGACATTTTAAGCACTCACAAACATGTATCATATTTGGCCTCCAAAAGGTAGTCCTTGACTTGAGTAAGGTTTGCGTTTCACATACCACTCTTACACGTATACTGTACAAATAGTGGGAAATTAATGTCAAGTATGTGGGGGTACCACAAGGCTATGTGCTTGTGTAGTTTGATATTCTTCATAGGCAAAACTGTACTGTTTTCAAATGACACTATTATACAGGATATAGTGATGTTGATAGCTGAGTAAAGTTTAAAAATATTTTTATTTTTATTCCAATTAACATGAATAATTACATAAATGCAGCGATGTGCGATATACATTTTGTATACAGTCGTGCTAATAGCAAATCATTCGCAGCCAAGCGTCTTTATAAAAAAATGTAATAGCTTATCACATTATATTTACACGTCTCTACCAACGTCTTTGTGAAAATGAAAGTTTTCAAAAAAGAATATCTGATTGTCTGATAGTCGACGACACCTAGAAGTTAGGGCAGTAGAGCTAGAAATAGTAGTTATTAACCAAATTGAAGAACGTTCGTATAAAAGTACAAGACATTGCTCTTACACAAACGTAAGTCACCAAAATAGTTTGAAGGATTTTAGAACAAGCACTATTACCAAGAGAATTTTAGCAAAAGCACAAAACAGTTTTGGAAAAAAAAATTAATGGTTTCTACAGATAATTGCAGAAAATACTCAGTTTTTTATTGATGAAGCTTATTTCTCCATGAGCTTCAATGGCTGCATCACTAATTTTTATAATAATTATCTATAGACCGAAGAAAACCTACACTCAATAATAGAAACTTGTCATTAACATCTGTTTTTTTTTATTGGAATTATTGGTGATTTTATAATTGGGCCGCACTTTTTACCGGGGAGGCTAACTCTTGACAAGTACAGGCTGTTTGATCCAAGAGAAGCTGATGTGCCACTTTAGATCTGAATCCAAATGCATGACGGCACTCCAGCATATTTTAACCAAACTGCTCGTAAGCATTTGGATGCTGTTTATCAGAGTTGTTGCATATGTTGAGCAAAACCTTGGTCTTCACAGTTCCCAGACTTTTAGATTTTTTTGGGGGCTTCTTGAAATTATTGGTTTATTCTGCCTCGATTAAAAGAAAATTTGAGGAATTGCATAGTTGCATTATGCGAAACAATCCAGAATACTTGGATTTTTTGAACGTGTTTGCTTAATCAATGAGAAGGAAAAAGTAGTTATCTGTCATAGCCAGGGGTAGTCATTTCCAACAACGACTGTAATTTGGTTAATTGTATTTGCAAATATATTTTTTTTTTATTACTAAAATTTTTACAACTTGTTATATAGTCAGGAAAGAACACTCCTAAAACTTTCAAACTATTGAAGACGAGATTAAAGCAGTCTGCGTACATTGACTTGTAAACAATACTTCGTTAAAATTAATAATAATAATTATTTCATACGTAAACAATAATGTTAAAAAATATGTGATGATATCTACAAATTTCTTTAATTATTTTTTATATTTGACATGATCTTGAGGATTATCTCAATTAACAGCAGTGATAATTAATATAATACTTATAATTATCTATTATTACTATTGATTAAGTTTGTTCACTTTAGCATGTTACAATCATTAATAATTTCAATAAATTTTGTTAATTAATTTCTTATAATTCACTATAAAACCGGCTTAACGTTACATTTTAAATACATTTTATTCTAGAATATTATGTCTAGACTTGTTATTTTTAAATTCAGTTCAACTCTGCTTGCTATTTGACTAAGTAGTCAGGTACGAAGCACCCAAAAGGTGCCCATCAGGTAGTTAATAATTTCAAGAACTTTCACACACAGAAAATGAATTCATGCATTTCTACATGAATGCTTCGAGGAATTCAATAGCTTCCTGATTAATGATGTCTCCATTTTATGAAAAGCACAACAAATATATTTACATGTTTCGTAAATAATTTTACAACATTTCCTGTTTCTTATATTATTAACCTTTCAAATATCTGTGGTTATATTTGCAAGTATTATTAATTATCGCATAATTGCTAAGCAATTAACTACAATAAGCTTAAAATTAGAAGATTACTTGGAATTTGTCTTGGGAATAATAACATGGAATGATTATTCTATTATAATGGAATAAATTAATATTACAATGTATGCAATTAAATTAGAATACTCTTTAATATTAATTGACTAAAATACGAATGATAATATTTACTTTTAATTAATGAAATATATAACTTTTTTTTAAACATTCATTAAATTAAATTGCGTTAAAGTAGTAACTTTTTTAAAGCAAGAAATTATAAAATTTGATTGTTAAATTCATCTGATTGTTGGGAACGTAAAAAATACCAGATTCAGGTAATTTGAATCGCATTTGAATATCCCAGCGGAATAGCATCATTATAACTTATCAAAATAATTCTCGAGTTGGTATTTTTATTCTTATTTCTTAATTTTGTTATTTTTAAGATATAATTAATTAATTAAAATATCAAATATAAATTTAAATATGTGGGTTTAAATAATTATACTTTAGTATATAATGAAAACGTGCCATGACTAAACATATGAAAATGCGTCTCGAATAATCTTATTTCTTTTTTCTGTTACTATACCGTTTCTACTTGTTAGATGTACCAAATTCCGTATAAAAATAGAATATGACATGACAAGTACGAGTTAGGTCAATACTCCCGATTCATTTAACTAATCCACTTTCAAATGCAATAGAACCATTTTTTTTAGTTAACACCTTCAACTTTTTCTATTTTATTTTACTTGGAAACAATTATAAATTTACCTATAGTAATATAGTTGTTGATATTTTAAAACATACCGTTTTGTATATTTTAAATGATTTATTTACATTTTATACAACACGCTATAAATTACAGCGTTCTTTCTTCCCACGTGCTCATTCAAAAACAAAAACTAAAAATACGTGCGTCTTTATAAAACGGATTATTTATGGTACTTTGAAATAATCAACAGTATTGGAGTAGTTTTAGTTCAAAGAAAATAAGGATGCATATTATTACAGATTTATTTTTAATTATGTTAATTTAAATTAAAATAATGACGTGAAAACTGAAAACACTACTAAACATAATAATTATTATTTAAAATTAATAAATGATGTATTTTACGTAAATTGCTTTTTCATTCAGTGAGAGACACTCGTGTTTCAGGGTATGCGCACATCATCAGTGTGCCTAGCATCTCGCTGGTCGAGAGACAATTTACATAAAAGCATGCCCGAGAAAGATTTAACTGTACTATAGTAATTTGAATCGCATTTTAAATAAGGCAGCGTCATTTTTGCCTTCTAATAAACTTGACCAAAACTAATTGCATACATTTTGGCCAAATCAAGTTCAAATTTTGTACACATATTTCCAACAGGTTTGCCAATATTTGGACAAAATTTGGTTAAGGTACATAACATATTTTGAAAACCGATTACAATTTTCTGGTCTAAAGTACAAAGTTTTTTAATTTATTGTACATTTGCATAATTTTGTTCAAACATAATACACATATTTCCAATAGATTAAATTACTCAAATGTTAAAATATTTGAAAAACCGTTCACAGTTTTCTGGTCGAAACTATAAAGTTTTTTAGTTAATCGTACATTTGACCAAAAAATGATTGCACGGTTTTTGATCAAAATGTGTTCAAACTTGGTACACGTATTTCCAATAACCTTGTAAATGTTTGTACAAAATTTTGTTAAAGTGCATCAAATATTTTGAAAACCGTTTACAGTTTTCTGGTCTAAACCATAGTTTTTTATTTAATCGTACCAAAAATGATTGCACCGTTTTTGGCCAAAATTACTTCAAATACACATATTTCCAATAACTTTGTTTATTTTTGTACAAAATTTTGTTAAAATGCATTATATATTTAGAAAACCGTTTACAGTTTTCTGGTTAAAGATAAAAAGTATTCTAGTTAATTATAGATTTGACCAAAGATGATTGATAGTTTTTGGCCAAATTTAGTTCAAATTTGATACACATGTTTGCAATAAAGTTGTCTAAATTTTAGACAAATTTACGTAATGTACCAAATAATTTGAAAAGCATTTAAAAGGTTTGTTGTGAAAAAATAAAAATCTAGTAATTTTAACAATTCAAATGTTTTAATTGTGATTGAATTCAATTTTTAGCATATTATGCTTAAATCTATCTTCACTAAATTTTGAGGTCAATTTTTTATATTTAAAACTAGATTTTCAAATTCTATGGCCAGACTTTTCTTTATTTTCCATATTTTTATGTTCTAGGGCCGGAATTTTGCTCAAAAACTTTAAATTTGTCATATTTTGTGGTTGCTTTTTAATGTTTAAGGGCCGGATATTATAAAAGTATGACTGGATTTTTTATTCTATAGCCACATTTTAACATTAAAGATTTAATATCACTTCCTCCTTCTTAGACAAATAAATTCTAATGCTTGAAAAAAAGAAAAACTTCCAATTTTTTGATCAGTTCAAACTACTTGATGGTAATCATAATCTAGAGTGACCCACCCACCGGCCCAAGTGTTGGTCATCCAGAAATTAAACATCACTTCCTCTGACTAAGAAACTTCTAACACTTGCAGAGAAGTAAAATTGAATTTTTTTAATAACGAACACTTGTGCTGGTAGGTGGGCACTTTAATTCAAACTACTCGCTGGTAATCTTAATATGGAGTAACCCACCCACCCAAGTGTTGGTCATTAAAAAATCGATATCATCTGTATTTTCTTGGATAAAGAGATTTTTAACGCTTGCATAAAAGATAAACTTCCATTTTTTTTTTTGACAACAAACTATTGGGAAGGTGGGTGAGCACTTCAGTTCAAACGACTATATGCCCACGCCCACCCGCCTTAGTGATGGTCATCTAAAAATTAAAAATCATTTCCTCTTTCTTGAACAAAAACTTCCAACGCTTGAAACCAAGAAAAACTTCCAATTTTTTTATAAAAAACTTTTGGGCGTGTGGATTGGTACTTCAGTTCAAACTACTCGCTGGTAATCATGATCTGAAGTACTGGTAATCATTATCTAGAGTGACCCACCTATCCGCCCAAGTGTTGGTTATCAAAAAATTAGATCACCTCCATTTTCTTGGATAAAGAGACTTTTGACGCTTGCAAAGAAGAGAAACTTTCAATTTCTTTATAACAAACTATTGGGCGGGTGGATGGGCACCACCTTTAACAAATTACTAAACATAAACTGTTTAATAGTTTCTGTGATTTTTTGAAAATTGTCTCTTTGACCAGTGATATGTTAGGCACTCTGATGATGGGTGGAATTAAAATCAAGTTGAGCCTAATTTCTAGAATAAGATGGGTGTTTCAACTATTTATAGTGTAATTTGGTTAGTTTTGATTGGAATTTATCATCGAATTGGTCCAATAAATTAGCATAGTACCCTGTGTTTGATACAATCTCTAAATCGTACAAGCACCGATGAAAATACGGAAATGGAACAATTCTACGATTACCGATCACCACCGCAAGAAGAGCCGAAAAAACACAATTCTCAATTGTTATAGACGACTTCAATGCCAAACTTGGGAAAAGCGAAAACGAGCAACTTTGGCCTAGGCGTCCGAAATGACAGAGGAGACGAATATTTATTTTGTATGAATTCATTCTTCCAAAACCTGAACAAAGAAGATGGACGTGCATAACCCTAAACGGTAATCCGATTTAACACGGTTACTGTTTCTTATCACTCTATCCAACATATTGATGGGTACGTTGGCCAATTTTTTATGTCCAGAGTCTGGGTGGTTGGGGGATTTTAAATACCCCTACAAAAAGTAGTCGCAAGGGGTCATCTGGATGTACGTCGCCCCCCAGGCGCCTTCGGAAGTGCTCTTGCAACACAGCTCTTTAAAGTATGGCGGTTGCTTCGTCATATTGAAACCATATGTCCTTTAAGTCCATTTCATCAAGTTGCAAAAAAAAACTTCTTGACTATATTTACATAACGTTCTAAATTGTTTGTTCATTTTCCGTGGTGAATGGAAAGGCTTTTGATGGAGTTTTCTAGGGTTGTTGGCAGCCTAAAAGCGCATATTTTACTTATTGCATATCTTTCTTCTTCAGGTGCATATCCGATTTCGGATGTTTGCGATGAGCATAACTATCTTCACTTTATTGGTTGTTATTCTGAAGATCTTCTTTGAGGTCTTCTTGTACCACGCTCTAAGATTCTGCAACCATGATATTTTCCTCTGTCCTGGACCTTGCTTGCCGTGTATTTCGCCTTGAATGATGGCTTATAATAAGGCGAACCTGTTCTCGTTTCTCATAATGTGGCCTAGATATTGAAGTTTGCGGGTTTTGATGGTGTCAATGATCTCTGTTTTTTTCTTTATCTTGCGGAGGATTTTTATGTTGGTTACTCTGTCTTTCCAAGATATCTGCAGGATGCGTCTATATAGCCACATTTCAAAGGCTTTCAGCTTTTTTGTTGTTGTTTCATTGAGTGTCCAGGACTCGACTCCGTAATAATGAGAGTATGTAACACTTCAACATGCGTATTTTGGTATCAAGATGGAGTTCGTGGTTTTTGAAGAGGTTATTCATTGTATTGAAAGCAGTTCGAGCTTTCCCAATTTTATTCTTTATCTCTTGACTATTGTCCCAGTTTTCGTTCACAATTGTGCCTATGTATATTGTGTATGTTGTCTGTTTCACTCTCTCTATTTGTTGGTTGTGAGCGTATAGATTTACATTGGGTATCTTTTTTTTGCTTATGACAATGAACTTTGTATTATTGCTATTAATAATAAGTCCAAATTTTTCACTACCCGCTACAATTTTGTTTAAAGTCCTATAAGAGAGTCAGCGAATATTATTGTATCGTCGGCATATCTGAAGTTGTTTAGCCTAGCTTCATTCAGTGAGATGCCCTTTTCAGTGTCTTTTAGGTTTTTTTAAAGATTTGTTCGGAGTATAAATAGAACAGAATCGGCGAAAGTATGCACTTCTGTCTTACCCCTCTCGCTATTTTGATGTCTTCTACTTGTTCATCTTTAATTGTCAGGGATGCGGTCTGGTTCCAGTACAAGCTGGTAATGATTTGGCGTCGATCCTTACTTATTTTAAGATTTCTATCATCTTGTGATGTTGATCAAAAGCTTTTTGGTAGTCAATTAGGCATACGTAGATATTGCAGTTTGCGTCTCTGCTTTCTTGGAAGAGCATCTGTACTGAGAAAAGTGCTTCTCTTGTGCCTACAACGTTAATGTATATATCCATTCAAGTTAAATTGAGCCTCATCACTAAAAAACACAAGCGCGTCTTGAGGGACGTATTCAAGAAGTGCTTTACACGCATTTCTTTGAGAATAAAATTGCGTTTGGATAGTTTCTGCACAATGATCAACTTGTACGGATGGAAATGAAATTTAGCCGACCAGCAATTCTAAGACGTTCAGACGCATGTTTGCGCGCCGAACGCTCCAGGGATTGCAAAATTGAAGCTCTTAACTGCTTCGAGTTCTTCTTTTTTTGCAAAAAACAGTTTTTCTG
The DNA here is from genome assembly GCA_963932245.1 of Tachinus rufipes. Lineage (NCBI taxonomy): Eukaryota > Metazoa > Arthropoda > Insecta > Coleoptera > Staphylinidae > Tachinus > Tachinus rufipes. The sequence continues at coordinate 88,406,309 of OZ010743.1, forward strand.
GACGTTGTGACTCAGAAAGGAATTGATTCCGGTCCGGGACATGACTCAAAGGCGCAATATTGAAGCAATTTTGGAAGACGGGTTGAAACCACTGAAAGCCCTTTGAAAAAGTAGGCTTCTAAGGCAAACAAACGCTGATTGTTATGTCAACTCATGATGACGACTGAAATACAAGTTAACAAAACTTTAACTTGCCGCACCGTGGATAAACACCAGATTGGAAAATCGGAAATTGATACAACGAATCCACCAGCTGGATACCCAGTAACTACAAAATCCAGAAAAATACTGTAAAAGAAATAAACTCTCACACTTTCAGAAAAAAAATAAAATTGATGTACTAAATACAAACAAGAAAGTATTTGCACGGCTATGTGTATGAAGAATAAGAAAATAAGCAATGACACTATACAGCTCATGGACAAACGGAGAATAACTACTCGCAACTGTGCAGATTTTAAACTTTTGAACAAAGAAATTAGTCGAAACGATATTAGAACATACAGCACAGGAAAATTAAATGACCGTATCGAAAATAACAAGAATGTAAAGGTTCTAAAGAAAACAATAGCAAAGATGGTCAAGGTTACCAACATGATGCTATAATGAGAGACAAAATGGATACAAGCATTGTCAAAGAGTTTTCCTATATATAACTATACTCATGGGCAAAACTAAAACTTCCAGATAGCTATGCACAAAAATATCCAAAGTCAGTTTAGAGGAATGCCAGGCATAACGATCCCAGAGATCAGAGAGTTTTAAATCACATGAAGAACGGAAGGGAAGCAGAAGATCAAATAATCTTCGAAATGCTAAAATTCAGGGTCAAGATCTACTAGAATCTCTAAAAAAAAATCTAAAACATGTCTAAACGCGCAAGTAATGACTATCCTCCTTCTCTGTTTATTTGCCCTCCGTGGGGGTTTGGTGACATCAATTGATCAGGTTAAATAGAGTCGACAACGGCTGGTTCTTTTGTACGGTCCGTCCATCCAGTTGGCGATCTGCTTCTGGGTCTTTTCCCTTCTACTTTACCTTTCACTATAAGGTTTTCTATCTTTCCAGTTTTTCTGGCTATGTGGCATAGGTATAGGAGATATGCACGATTTATCTTGCGTGTGAGGCGGACTTTTATTTTTAGTTTTTCTAGATTGGATTTGTAGGTGCGATGTACTGTCCAGGAAATTCTTAGAACACGACGGTATACCCACATTGAAAGCTTCAATCCGGTTTATGTCTGCTTTTTTTAGGGTCCATGTTTCGGCGTCATATGTTGCAATAGGGAAGATTAGTTTTTTGACTAATTTTAGCTTTGTGTTTTTTGTGATGTTGGTGGCTCTCCATAATTTTGTGAGTTCGGTGGCGGCGGATTGTGCGATGGCTATTCTTCTCCGTATTTTGGTCTCGCTGCCTCTGTTGTTGGTTAGCATAGATCCAAGGTAGTTGAAGTTGTCTACGACTTTAAAACCTTTTATTTCATGAACGTTGGCCATATTGTTGTTCGCTTTGTCGATTATTACTTTGGTCTTGTCAGTGTTTAGTTAGAGAGACCATATTGCGCGCTATTCGTAACTAGTTTCTGCATTATTTGCTCTATTTGTTCTACGCTTGAGGTAATTATCAATGTGTTGTCGGCGTACCTTAGATCGCTTATTTTTTTTTGTCCACAGACACACCTTTATTTCAACCGTCAAGATCTTTCTCATTATGAACTCGGTGTATATGTATAGGCTAGAGAATACAGCCTTGTCGAACTTCCGATTTTGTGTTAAATTGGATAGAGTATGCGTTGTTTACTTATTCTCGCTGTGTTGCCCGTGTAGAGGTTGCCAATTAAGTTAACCAGATGTCCTGATACACTCATTTTAATGAGTACGCTCCATAGCGAGTTCCATTGGACGGTGTCAAACGCTTTTGAGTAGTCTACGAAACAGAGGAGTATGGGAACGTTATATTCTCTAGCTTTTACAATAAGCTGTCTTGCGTTTAGGATTTGCTCCTTTGTCTATATTTCTGGGACAAAGCCTGCTTGTTCTTTTGCAATGTTTGGCATGAAGAGTGATTTTAATCTTTTGTGGATAATGGTCAACATTACTTACTGGCATGGGATATTAGGGACAGTGTTCTGTAATTGGTACATTCTGACGGTGCTCCTTTTTTGTATAATGGAATGAAGATTGACTCACGCCAGTCTTTAGGCCACTGCCGTGTTGTCCATATTGAGTTGCAGAGTTTGTGCATGATCGTTATTCCAATCTCGCTAATTTATTTAAATTATTTCTTTAGTTATTTCGTCTGCGCCAGGAGCTTTTCTATTTTTGAGGGAGTTTATTGCGTTTTCCACTTTTGGTAGCATTATAGTCGGTTCTGTTTCTGTGTCTGGAGTGCGTTGATGTCGTGTCTGTGAATTATCTTTATAAAGTTCTAGGCAATAGTCTCTCCAAACATTTGCGATTGCTTCCGCGTTATTTATTATGTTCCCAGTTTGATCTTTTATTGTCTGTGTACGTTGTTTAAATTTTCTTGACAGATGAGAACTTTGTTGAAGAGTTTTCTTTGTTGCGATTGGCGTGTTGTTCTAGTACTCGGCATATTTCTGTAATGTGTTTGTTTTTTATAGTGGCGAAAGGAGTGTACAATTGTACAAAAAAAGGAGATACTAGCAATATACAAAACAACCGTGTCTTTAGCCTGCTAGCACAATATATAAGCTCTTCACCAAAGACATCACGTACAAATAAGCTAGACTTTAACCAAGCTAGTGAACAAAATTGCTTTAGAAAAGGCCACGGATATGCAGACCATTTACAAACGATCCTAAGTCTAATAGAAATGAGCGTGCAATATAACATCTCGCTACATATGACATTCATCGACTACCAAAAGGCGTTTGATTTCATGGAACTGGACGCAATTTTTAATAACAATGCAAGAGTCGACTTGAGATATGACACAGACAAAATATCATTCGATTGAGGTATTCGACATGGCGACACTATTACCCAAGTTGTATACGCTAGCATTGAAAGACATCTTTAAGAAACTCTGATGGGAAACAAAAGGTATCGACATTGAAGGCTAATTGCCCTAACCTGGGTTTGTAACCATCGATGGCCAGACGCTCGGAAATGCTGGCCACACTATAAAACTCGGCAAAGAAAATGACCGCTGAAATCAACTGACACATCTGCATGAGCTGGGCTGCACTTGGAAACTTGGGTTTATTTTAAAAAATCCGGAGGTATTATGGGGCATGAAGAAAATGACGAAATGATGACTCACGCCACATAGCAAAGAGAAGTTAAGAGTTTCGCAGCCATCAATGAAACGTACAATGTTCAACATAAGTTTGAGGGCTCATATAAAAAACACAGAGATTCGCAGAAGAACCTGTGTGACGGACGCGATTAGACGCATATGCGAACTCAAATAGAACTAGGTAGGGCATGACTCAATAAGATGGACTAGGAGAGTGATAGAATGGCGACTAAGAGCCAACCCAAGAGAAGCGTAGTAAGACCAATGAGATGATTATTGCCTTATGAATCTTTGAAAAAAAGGCCACAACCATTCTGGTTTTAACTATTTTATTCATGGCGTCCAGTAATGATCAATGTTACAATAGTTACGAAACCTTACGGAAACTCTTAGATAGCGCTTAAACATGTCCTGTTTGGTGCTTCGAGCTGTAGTGTGGTTGGTATTTCAATTAATCAATCCACAACTCTTAATCATACACTTTCGTAACAAAATTCATGTTTACATGACAAATATGTTTTCAAATATATTTATTATGTTATACAAATTAGTTGTGTAATATTACTCGCCCAATGATAAGAATTTTTATTAAGTTATGATTAATATTACAAATATTATGACAATCTAATACCTTTATTTACGTAAAAATATACATTTATGTCAATGTTTATGTAATGTTTATCAATTATAAAGTAAAATATGCTATATATTTGTATAACGTGGTGTGCAAATTGAGTCACAACATCCCCGAGAACATAATTGCTGCTTTTTAGGAACGAAACTTGTTTAAATGCTGTTTGTTTGAACAATGTCGGTGATTGCGGCTTTATTTAATACAATTAAATGAATCTAAGTTAAGACTTTTGTCATATAATTTGATTTGAATTTACAACTAACCTACTCAATTAAATTAAAATAATCACAACTTTATTTATAATTAGACTATAACAACCTTGAACCTTAATTAAACATCTAGCCAACTGATCACAAATAGGTATTATTGCATATCGCACTATTAAATCAATTCATTTCATATAATTTTCTATGCTAATTATAAAAGTTATAACGCGGAAAGGCAGGTGGGAAATGTTTCCATTTTTTTTTTTCAACAAATTATGCAATGAATGTGTTACATTGTATGCGCCAACAAATAACATTTCTTAACGTTTAACATTTATAAAATATATATTCGTGCGCTAATTAACCACACGTGAATACATTGCACTTTCCTGGTAATTAAATTTAAAATATTAATATTTCAATTTTGACTTGTTTGAACAATTTTAATTTTATCTCAATTGATTGATTGCAAGAATTATAATTTACCATTGTATAAATTATTTGAAGTGTAAGTTCATTTCCGACAGTTGTTGATTTAATTGTCGCTCTGTTAATTATTATATAAAAAGAAATTGTATTGGTGTTGCGAAAATTTACTACGTGCATGTACTACTTAATAATAATATTTTATTTGGTTTCTATCTTATAATTTAAATCAAGAGAAAGTCATGCAATTGTTCATCCATACCTTTTTTAACATAAAATTCAGTTTTTTTAAGTTTTGATTAACAATTAATTTTCAATCATTTGTTCTAGAGTGATTATTTTAATATTTAACACAAGTTCAATAATTAAGTCGAGTTTTAAGAACATTTGTCTGAATTTTCTTTGCATAGAAAACATATTAAATTTCAAATTTGTTTAAATTAAATTATGAAACTGATAATTCTTCATGAAGACAAATTGAAGAACATTTTTTCAATTTTGTTTGGCAGCGTCCAGTTTTGGATGAACCTAGCGTCTTGTCGTCTTGTCTCATGTTGAAAGTGAAAGGGGCATTAATATATCACTGGGCATTGGTGATTACGGTTCTTCTTCTTTTTCTTCTTCCTCGAGTTTTACACCCCCCCCCCCCCCCAGTGGGGTTTGGCTTCCTCCTCTCTGGGTCTCGCCTCCATTGGTCCCATTCTGTTATTACTTTGGCGCTTCTTCTCTCATCCATTCTGATGGCGTGTCCTAACCAACGAATCCTTTAGGCTTTAATAAACCTAACTATATCTGCTTTGTTAATTAAATGTGCCAACTCGTAATTTGCGCTAGCGAAACCTAATGAAATGAGGGTCTTGTAGATTTTAAGCTTGCACGTTCTGCTTTGGGTCTTTGAGTTTAGTAGGGATTTGTTGACGAAATAACACCGCGTGTCTTTCATGATCTTTATCTAAACCTCTACTTTTTGTTTTTTTTTTTTTCGTTCAGTTGCGTCTCCAGGTATGTGAATTTGGGGACACCTGCGAACTCAAAGTTTTCAACTGCCAGCTGCTGTAGGTTTTGACCATTTCCAGTGAAATTCATAACTTTGGTCTTGTTTTCATGGTGATTACGGTTAGTCGAGCTAAAATGTTGGCTAACAATGTACTCGTTTCAGCGACATTAAGTAACAAGACACTCTATCATTTGACCACTGGATAAGTTCAGGTTTTTTTCTGACTACCACGTCTTAGATGAACATTAGTTAGTGAGTAGTAGTTTTCTTTCTGATACTTTGATAGATAATTTGTCATTTGGAATTTTAGACATTGGAATTTTGTATCTACAAATCATCACGTGCGATAGGTGTTTGATCTATTGGGTATAAGATTTATCTTATAGGTGGATGCAGATGGAAGACCTCCATCTGCATCCACCTATAATGATCTTTAGCTTTTTTTTGACTTGCTCGAGGTTGTCACTTTTTTCTTTGTGTTTTATTGAGAATCACTCACTGCGGATTATAGTGGAGTCTGAAACATCAATATATTGACATTATAAAAATTTAAGATGTACCAATTTATTCATCATTTTAATTTAATTAGGTTGATTGTTGTTTATTTTCATAATACACTAAAAGCTATGTAAACTAAATAAATAATCATGTAATTATGAAGTTTTTAATTTAATTTTTGTTTGTTTTAGGTAAGTCCCGTTATTTCAATAAACAATCAATGGTTTGGCTGTATTACTACTCAGTAAGTTGTTATTTCTATAAATAGGAAATGTTATTTGCTAAATATAGTGTCTCATCGAAAAGTTACAACAGAACTATACAAATTATTGAGGGTAAAGTTTCGTTACGTTACTAGCTCTTATTTGAGTCATTGCTTAGCGAGAAATATAAAAATTGGTATAAAAAACAATTGTTTTTGTTGACCCGGCATTGGTACGTTGACAAAAAGTTTTAGGATTAGTACTCTGGGGGTATATTATAACACAATTAAAAAAAACTTCAAAAATTTAAAAAAATATTTTTTTTAAATTTTTTGCATCACTTATTACTATAGAACAAATAGCGGTTCTCAAAATGGGGTTCAAAGTGGCATCACTAATTACTATAGAACATATTCTGTTCAAAAAGTGGCGTCCAAAGCGGTTTTAGTAGGACGGCAAAACAGTCTAATAAATTTTGAAAAAGATAAAATAGTCAAGTTTTAGAATAAGAATTTTGTTCCATTTCCACAGCTGAACACATATACAGGGTAAGTTGGGAGGAACGGACCAAACTCTAGGAGTGTATTCTACACTTGAAAATAATGTAAAAATTAATTAAAAATAAACAAAATTTTATACAATAACGTTTTGGTTATCATAGCGTTCTTATAATAAATGTTCTAAAATATTACCATTTATCTCTAAACATTTTCTGCTTCGTCTACGAAGGGCGCCTGTTGCTCTCCCGATGGAGTCATGTCTTTGCTTAAGATCGGCTGCAGCATTTCTAATACGTAGAATTAGTCAATCCCAAGTGTCCACTTTTACTTTGTACACTTTATCATTGAACCAGCCCTATAAACATTAATCTAATGCTGTGGGGTTTGGAGATCTTGGAGGCTAACTAATAGGACCACCGCGACCAATCCAACGCCCTGGAAACCTTTCGTCCAAATGTTGCTTGACCTGACGAGCCAAATGTGCAGGAGCTTTATCTTGCTGGTAGTACATTTGCATTCTGATGTTTAAAGGAACATCTAGTAGTCCGTGTAATTTATTTTGTAAAAAAATTAAGTAGTTGGCTCTTGTGAGACGATTCTCCAAACTGAAAGGGCCCATTAAATAACCATCTACCATTTCACACCACACGTTTACCGAAAACTTATTGAAAATTACTTTCGACTGTTGCGTGGGGATTTTTGTCTGACCATACATGACAGTTGTGAGTGTTATTAATGCTGTCACGGGTGAATGTTGCTTCATCTGTAAAAAGTATGCTCGATACAACACGAGGATTATTATTTATCCACCGACAAAATTCCATACGTTTAGGATAATCTTCATGTAGTAGGTGCAGTGCTCTCTGTACATGGTATGGATGTAAGCCTTGCTTGTGGAGTGTGTTTATTACTCTTGTTTGTCTAATACTCAATTGAATACTAATTCTTTGTGAGCTGGTCGTTGCATCTTCTGCTACTACATCCAGAATATCTTCTACCTCTTCTAAATCTTGTCTAGTAGCTTGTTCAGATGTTATGTTAACACTGGGAAGCTTTCCGGTCTCGCACAGTTTGTTGAAAACTCTGATAAATACATTTTTATTAGAATGTCTGATGTGGAAACCGTTGACGATATTCTTTAACAGCAGCTGTAGCATTCCCATTACAAAAACCATAAACAAACACCATATTTGTATATTCTAAATTTGAATAAGTGTGTCATTTTGTAACACTTTAATATCGTACAAACAAAATAAACGTTAAATTACCGTCTCACACTGACACATTATCTGAACAAAAAAAGCTATCAAATATTTTAGAACGTCGAACATACTAGATAAAGAAAATTAATTATGCTATAACTTGAAAACAAATAAAAATTGGTTAACAACATTTGAATTTTTTTACATTATTTTCACCTGTAGAATACACTCCTGGAGTTTGGCCCGTTTCTCCCGACTCACCCTGTATTGATGAACATATACTTGAAGTCGATAGCAATATCCTTGATAAATAAAATATATAAAGAAGAGACGCAATGTCCTCAAATGAGACAGTTGTAAAAGCAATAATTTCGAATAAAGCCTAGTTAAATAGGTAAATTTATACGAATGCCACAACGACATACATATGTAGCGCTCGTTACTATTTGTTCAATCGGACTACCCAATAATAACATTAAAAAATCGAGGTTTACCTCGAAACGCGTCTATGGATGTTTTTAGTTTAGAATATTTTTTCATAAATTAAATTTTTTAATGTCAATATCCTTGAGGTGATGAAACTGCATGTATTCGTTCTTAGCAAAGAAAATTCTTACCATTTACTGATCTACAAGCCCATTTGAACTTTCCTGGTGATCTGCCTTTGGAGGACAATTTAATTCAGGAACAGTTTATTGATTTGATAAATAATGGTGGTGCAAAAGATATTTTTCGTGAAACTTGTTGTAGTGATTTTTGGATTGAAATGGCACAGTCTTATCCTGATGTTGCAAAGATGGCTCTAAGAGTCCTGATTTCATTCGAAACCACCTATGAGTGTGAGTCGGCTTTTTTTACACTACTTACTATCAAGACAAAATCTCGAAATAGATGCGCGACAAATGACATGAGAGTTGCACCGACCAAAACAAAGCCAAACATAGAAGAACTAGTTCAGGCAAAGCACATGCATCCATTCCATTCCATAAATTGTTTGTGTGCATAGTTTGAACGGTTTGCAAACCGTCCAAATCGTATGTTGGAACAGACCTATAACATGTAATATTTTCTGAATACATAATTGTTTGTACAAATATGTATTATTTGCTACACTTTTCTTTTTTAATTAAAGGGGTCTGCGAGCTATCGAACAATTTTTAAAGGGACGCAGGACATTTTAAAAAGTTTGAGAACAGTTTGTTTAGACGAATGCATGAATTTCTGTCAGCTTTTCTGGGGCATATAAACAGCATCTTTACAAATTGTTTTACGAAGTTTCCATTAAATGCGTGGATTTGATTGTATCTGGACTCTGTGCTCATTTAATTTATTTCAGAAATTTTTGACGTAGAGTTTTACTTTTAGTTGTAATATTATTATATTTACATATTATTCTAGTAGAAAAAAAAAAACAAGATCAGGGGCTATCTTCTACTAATTCTAGAGACGCTGTACGTACTAGACAATTCGCCTACAACATCAAATTCAGGTTTTTGGAATTCTTTGTCTCCGCACCTATCTTGTTATCTCGGTATAAAGTAGACAAGAGCAGCACATTTTTTGGAACGAAGGAAACAATCATAATATTGGATTGGAATCCAAACTTAGAACTCTTTACTTCTTCTCGAAGTGCAAGCATTGTTAAGCGTGCACATGGTTGTCAATTTAAATTCTTTCTGAAGTTTTATGAGAGCAAACCAATTGTCAAACGTTATGTTCTTTTTCAAATCTCTAACGTTGTTCTACAAGACGCAGCACTATATTATCTGCTTTATTACTAAGGGAAAATGGTCTATCTGGTTCCATATTGAAAACATAAATACCTTTATGCTATATTTATCAGGTTTGTTTGGAATATACTTCCTGAAACTGTCTAATTCATTCACCAAAGGGTGTGGGTTGAGATTGTGCCATTATAGGAAATGATGATATTGATTTGTATTCTGTAAGAGATTTAGAATTGAAGAAGCAGGTTTTTTGTCAATCTGGCTTTGTTTAGGATGGTCTGCACGTACAATTTGTACGTAAGCTCTTTATCGATTTTTATACTTATACTTTATGCAGCATCGTATTACGAAATAGGAACGTCGTTTAGAAGTTTAGCTGCTAGAGTTCTGCGGTTTTGATATGAAGCTCATCAGCTTTATAAGACACAGGAGAAATTTTATCTGTGCAGTTTTAAAGGTAGACCTTTGTGCCAAACTACATAGTAGTCCCGTCAAAACCTATGTTGGTGGAAGATTGTTAGATTCCGCATAGTCTTGTATTCTGTTCTTACTTAAGGTGCATAGAAGTCTGATAGGCCGGTAGTTTTAAAGAAACTCCCGGTTCATTTTATGTTTTGGAATGTTTATGACGTGAGAGCCTTTCCAAGCTTTTGGGAAGTTTTTGGTGCAAAGCAATATTAGTGACGACCATTTGGCTTAATGCAAAAAAGATTTGAGTGCTCTATTCAAAATTCTGCCGGGGTCAATAGCAAATCGAGTTATTAGTTTCAAAATATTTTTTCTGATTTAAGAAGGTTGAACGCTATTTTTGTCAGTGTTCTCTAAAAAGTCACTGATTTTTTGTTGGACCCTTCTATCCTCTCAAATATAGCGAGCGACGTCTTTCTTCTCAGATACTTGTAAGCGAAGACAAACTAGTAAAAATTGAAATCTCTTTAAAGGTATTTGTAGTTCTGAAAATATCTACACCAGTTTTGTCATTGATCCACAAATTTTGTAAATTTTGCCTCGACGAACGAAAGAGACCAGCAAAATAAAACTGCTCCGAGCTCAACTGTGTTAGATTCCTTTACCATATGTTTATAGCATAATTTTGCTATTTTTGAATTATTTTTATGTTTGTGTTTCGAGTAATATTACTCAGCTTAATATAACGGTATTTTATATCTGACAGTGACGAAAGACTGTGTATTTACACAGCACGCTCGAAACGTAGCAGAATCAAGAGTCGCAAGCTTTAGAAATATGCACAAAAACAAAATAAGTCCGTCCGGTATTCATTCACGTTGGCCGTTTTTGTTGCTGACTAAAATGGTCAACTGTTGGTTATTGAGGTATATTTAACGATTTTGGACATACAATTGATTAAATTTTTAATGCCATGTGTTACTTTTAAAAAGAAATTATTTTTATTTATCTTTTTTATATCATCTGAGAGTTTATTTTAATTTTATTTATTTATTGCAAGACTACAAACTATTCTTTTCTTGGTTGATCTAATACGGGGTGTCCAAAAAGGGTAGGCGGTATTTGCAAATTCAATAAAAACAAAAATACGAGTCAGAAGTCTCTTCTTACGGAAATTAGAAGTCACGCGTCGATACATCTCTTTGGAAACAGCTGCCATTTTGGTGCGGATGTTGCGCTTTAATTGCAGTAGGTTTGTGGTTTGTTTTTATAAACATTCTCTTTAAGGTAAGGTAAGAAATAATCAATTAGGCCTTATTTTCTTTAATGCCGGCGAGGACGAGCACTTATGGTAAACAGTGAACGGTATTGCGACATGTTAAAGAAGTTTTTGGTTCCAGAACTGCAGGTGTTTGAAGGTTTTAATGTGGAAACATGGTTTTAACAAGATGAGGCTACTTGCCACACCTTAAGCCCCGATCTTACACTTCATGATTATTTCTTATGAGGGTGCCTTAAAGAAAAAAAAACAAACCACGAACCCTACTGCAATTGAAGCACAATATCCGCTCCAAAATGGCCGCCGTTTCCAGAGAGATGTGTAGACGCGTGACGGCTAATTTTTGTTTTTAGTTAGAATAGTGCCAGCAGCACGAGGGTCAACATTTGGACAATATAATTTTTGGAACTTATTGTTCCAAAGCTTTGTCTAAAAAATTTAAAAATTCTGACTTTGTTTTTATTGAACTATATAACTTTCTACCCTTTCTGGACGCACCTAGTTAATGATTTAAAAGTATTAGTAGAATTTAGATAGATTTGCAGTAATAAAGCCTACAAGCTTGTCGTACAGCACGTCCCATAGTGACACAAGAACGTAAAGATTGACTTTTAAGAACAAGTGCAATTTGAGATTTATCAGAACCAACACGAGTGATTTCAATAAATTGGGTAAAAGCAATTGGTCATAGAGTCTCTATAAGTACCATTTATAGGCTAATGGTCTAGAGTGTCTGTGAGCACCGTTTCTTTGTGGCACTCTTGCGGGCGTTTATGGGATCTCAAAGGTCAAAGACAAAATTGACAATTTGTTCAACATTGCCATACGGCATTAATTCGTGGTGTAATGGTTTGGGGCAATATGCCAAGGAGGAAAGTCTTTTTTAATATTTATTCCGGGAACATTAAAACGCGCACCGGTATATTGATGCAGTCTTAAAACTCTTTTTACTTCTATTTATGCGAGACCATCTATAGGAATTTTTTTAGCAAGATAATGCTTACGTAATACATTTTTTGAAAACAGAAAATTGCGTCTTCTTCCGTATTCTGAAAACACTTAAGATGAATTGCGTCACCAGCTTCATATAGCCTAGAACGAACTGCCTTAAGATGCATTAGACTATTCGATTTCTAGCATGCTCAGAAAGTTTGATGAATGCATAAGAGTATGCGGAGATGTAACGCGTAGTTATTTTTTATGAAAGTTTAATCAATCAACATACACTATTTTCAATAAATTTCTTAGTGTATGTTGGATTAATATTAATATTATGTTAACCCGATTGATGCGGCTGATATAACTTAAATCTTCTCTCAAACTTAAATTTTGATGCAATCAGAAATCTTTTACAATCGATCAAAATCTACTACTTTTGGGGCTGTTCAAAGACAAATTCGGGTTGATTGGATTGAGATTGAAACGTGTTTATTTCATTAGGCATTAATGTGCTTGCGGCATACAAAAATACGAAATGCTTTGCTTAAAGCTTTAGTTTGTAAGTGTTTATTAAACATCAGACGCGCAAGACCGATAGTCTATTTTTTTAGTTTAGTGCGCTGATTTACTGTCCAAATGATGTCTAGTTTCGGTATTTTGCACGGAAATTGGTTTTAAGATGAAATTACTGCTGGCGATGATTATTTTGTCAGAGATAATTAAAAGTTTTGTAATTGGTGATATTAGACAAATAAAAATCTTAAATTTTTTTGTCAACAAACTTTTTAGAATGTCAAAAAGACAAAATCTCTATTTTCGAAATAATTCCTATTATGTTTTATGCATCTTGTCCACCGTGTTGGTGTGTTAGTGGTTACATACTCAAACAAACCTAATATTTTGGACAGTAACTCACTTTTTTAGTACAATTTTGATTGTTTGGCCTCGAATCGCATGAATGGCAACGATTTTGTGTATCAAGGCATCAATCGTCTTTGGATGGTTAGCGTAACACTTATCCTTAAGGTCTCCGCACAAAAAAAAATCCAACGGGGTCAAATCACAGCATTCATCAGCATTTTGGCTGATTATTTGATTTTCAAAAACAGTGCGCATAAGATTGATGGTTACGTTGGCTGTATGGTAAGTGGTCCCGTCCTGTTGAATCCAAATGTCTTCTATTTTATACTTTTCAATTTTGTTGGCACAGTATCGTTTGCTATTGACGGTAACGGCGGTTCTTTGCTAATTTTTGAAGAAAAAGGCTCAATAATGCCGCCGGACCAAAAACCACACCAGACAGTTACTCGTTGTGGATGCATAGTTTGTTCAATAGTAATGTGTGGATTTTCTGATTTCCAAATGCGACAATTTTGCTTATTGACATAGCCTCCGAGATAAAAATCAGTTTCATCGGAAAACACGATTTTTTGATAAAAATGCTTATCTTTGCCAAACGATTTTTAGCTCATTGGCCGAACTGAAATCGCATTGGATGGTCTTGAGGCTTTATTTCTTGGACTAATTGAACGTTGTAGGCTTTTAAACCGAGGTCTTTATGAAAAATTCTCCTCAGAGAAGTGCGAGAAATGTTCAGTTTTTGAGAACGATGTCGAGTTGATGTTGATGCATGTTCACGCACACTCTGAGCAACAGCATTAATTTTTTCGGATGATCGCACTGGACGAGTACGTGAATGTGTTGTTTTATCCACTAACGATCCAGTTTCGCGAACTCGCTTCACAAATTGGTCCACAAACTGCGTTGAAGGTAATTTTCTATCAAATTTGTTTCGTAAATTTCTTACCGTTTGAGTAGAAGACTCACCACTTTGGGAGTAAGTTTTCATTATTTCCCAACTTTGTTCAAGTGTAAAGCGTTTCATTTCGTAAGTGTCAAACAAAACTAAATTTCTGTCAACTCATAAATGTCATTATACTTTTGAAAAACAAAACAAACGGTCATTCAAATTCCAAACGTTACATGGCTCACCCTTTATATGTTACATCGTGACAATGGTTGATTTGAATATGAAAAGAGCTATTGATTGATAATAAGATCTTTCTGTCGTAAATGATTCATAGATACATTACAACTTATTATTTTTCTGTTCCGTAGAATGCATCTTTTAGGTTTGGCCGACTTATTGATTTACTCCTGCTTTGCTTGAATATGCTTTTTCTTGTATGTTTATTTTTAATTATTTTATTGATAATAATAATTAAAATAAATATTAAAAAGTAGTATTATGTAATATTAATTATTTGTTGGTTTTAATTAATAGCAATTAAATTAATAATAATAAATCCTGTAATTGTATTACATTTCAATTGAAATGATTTGCAATAATTTAAAATTTAAATTCCGATATAATATATTTTAAATAATTTTCAATCAATACGATAACCATGTAAAATAAATGAATACGCTTTGATCAGAGAAAGAAACAAAAACATATTTCGCTCGGATTAAATGCACAAACAACTTTTTTGTCAGGCGCTTATCTTGTCTTTATGCGCATGCTATAGCAAATGACTGTAGCCCAGTTGAGTGCAATTCTTTAAATCGGTCGGAGGTGTGTTGTGCCAAACAATTAATAAATTTAGTTATTATTACGGTAAAAACATTAGTGCAATATAGTAGGATTATATGCTGAAATATTACTGTAGCATTGAAGGTAGGAATCGAATTTAATATTATTAAAATTTTGCGTAGCGAACACGAGTTTTCTAAATATTTAATTATAATCAATAAATATTTAATGAAATTTTTAACATATTGTGTGTATAATACTTGACTTGTTGTTATTTTAAACATATTAATGTCATTAAAATATTTACATTCAATAACTTCAGAGAATTAAATAACATACAATATTTATATTAGTGGCGTTTTACTTAATTGCTATTTTCTACGACCTGATGGTATTAGTTAACACTATTGAACTTTACAGAAGTTATAAATCATGTTTCAAATCTATACTACTAAAAACTGTGATTTTATAATTTGTTAATACATTCGCTGATGTTTACAAACATACTGTTACATAAGTTGTAAAATATTAACTAAACAACATTATAGGATAAAAATGTAGACAAGATCTTAAATGTGAACTGTGGCTGGATGTAATGTTTGTGTATTTGTTATGTTCTGCTTAAGCTTTACGTTTTTTCCAGGTTTGAAAACATGGCATGGGTTTTTATTAAAACCAATGACGCACGTATTTAAATGTAATTCGCCACACACGTTTTGAAAAATTGTCTGTTTTTAATATTATTATATTTACGAGTTTTTAAGTTCTGGAAAAGCGTGTGTCCCAGGTCTTAATATTAAAGTCGCCGAATGAATTTGATGATGGTCATATTATCTTTAATGTGCAATGCTATACAAACCCAATTATGAAAGCAGTACGTGCTTCCGTAAAAATTGTTGCTCAGAATGCTAATGAGTTGCCGTTACACCATTTATTTAATTGAAATAGTTTAGTGGAGCCACAGGCAAACTCAAAGTTGTATTGAAACATTTGGTCTGATCTGTAACAAGAACTATGTTACTTACATGCAGTAACTTTTGGAAAGAATTTCACAATTATATTTGACGGTTACCTAAATGAAACGAGTATTGGAGGAACTAAAACTTTGGAAAGAGTACGTTGTTCGAAGAAGTATCAATTGCCTGACGTTTAAGTTTGATGAAACTACAGCTTCAAAAGTTAGCCAAGGGTTACAAACAAAAACAACTTTGTTCAAATGGTTTGTCTTTATTTTGAAAAAAATAAATAAATCAATGGCCTTTGAGGACGTAACCACAGCAATTTAATAGGCATCAGTTTATGACTGTTGAAATTGTCGACAAAGACATCGATCTTTTGGTCTTACTCAGTGGAATCATGCAGCACACAACAAATGTCTTGGCAAATCAAAATTTATCAACTCTTTCAAAAATCATACGGAACTGCTATCATCAGTGGAATTGTTCAAACAAGAAAAAGTTTATTTGGAGGTTCTAACGTATATACGAGGGACACTGCCAAAGTCCGCGGAAAATGTAAAGCAAAACACAAATTACGTTATGTAAATCGCTTTATTGCTTCTCAAAATATTCTTTAAAATCTATACACTCTTGCATCCGATGAAACCAATCTTCAAAACAATTTTGCCACTTTGAGCGAGGTACCTCCAAAGTGATTTAAATGCTTCAACGGTCTCTTCAGGCGATGAAAAACGCTCTCACGCGTTTTATTTTTGATATGTCGAAATAGGAAGAAGTCATTGGGCGATAAATCAGGCGAATATGAGCAATGAGTTATTAATTGGATGTTGTTACTGGTCAAAAACAGTTTGTCGTGCTTTGTGAGCGCTTGCATTGTCATGATGAACAATGATTTGCCGGTTTATGTTGTTTCTTCCGATTTCAGCGATAACTTCCGGCAAACACATTGAAGTATACCAGTCAGCATTAACTGTCCTTTGATCCTATAATGCAAATAATTTTTTTTCGAAACTCTTTGTGTACGCATCACTTTTGTGGGTTTAGGTTCATTTTGAAACACCCATACAGTCGATTGCTGTTTAGTTTTAGGCTCATATGAATATATCCAAGATTTGTCACCTGTTACGATGTTATATACCGAATTTGAACGACCCCCGTCGAATTTCTTGACACGTGCTTGTTTTTGTTCTTTTTTAAAATTGTGTGGGATTCAACGACTGCAAAGCTTCCTGACATGCAAATGATCGTGCAAAATCGTATGTATTTGTTTTGCTGCAATGCCTAAGGATGCCTATATCTCAGTATAGGTCACATGCCAATCTGACAAAATTATTTCACGCACAGCATCAATATTTCTCGCGACAACAGAGGTACATGAACGACCTTTGCAAAGATTGTCATCAAACGTTGGTCTTCCACGCTTGAATTCTACGAACTATTTGTAAACCATAGTTGGATGGTGCTTTATCCCCAAATAACGAACTAAGTTTCTCCACACATTGCTGCGGTTTAAACAGTATCGAAAATTATTTAAAAAAAATTCTGGGAAGTCACGATTTGAAATTTCCATTTTTCACACAATTATTACTCTCGTTAAATTTTGTTGGAACTAAACCGAGCAGTTTGAAATCGAACTTTCAACTGAATTATAGGTGAAAAACGTCAAATTTTACGAATATGACAATTGCAGAACGACGGCAATACAGGCAGTACTAGATTCCGCGAACTTTAGCAGTGCCCCTCGTAGAAGAACGATTACTTATTGCATTTTGCAGCCACAAAAAATAGATTTAACTTCTTACTACGGCCACCAACTAAAAGTGCAGCTCGAAAGCATATTTTTTGTAAGTATCATGGCAGCATATCTTTTGTAAGTATCACCAAGTACAATCTTAAGTTGGGTTTTACAAGAATTCGGAAGAATGGAGCTGGGGACTAACAAATTGTGGACTGGAACTGATTACTAACACAGTTTATATCGTGTAAGTGCAAAAGAAAATGCGAAGCTGCTTTTGGGTGGCAAGCAGGTATTATGTGTTCTATTATCTGTCCTGTTCCATGACAGTGAATTAGATAGATAGATAGATTCTGGTAACTCTCTCGCAAATTAAAGATTGCATTGTCTAGGCTAGGCTATAATAACTGATGGCGTTAAGCTAAGCGGTCTAATCAGCGATGTATTTATTGGAATACTATTGTTGTTGACTTTTAAACCAGCTTCAGTTTCGTACTAATCTAACTCTTTTTGGAAATTAAGCTACTTCCGAAGTCTGTGGTTTGGTGGTTTAGTCATTATATCAAAAGACCCGCTCTTAGGGTTTTGTGCTATCAGAACGTGCTAAGTGTGTTGGCATATCTCCGTGAGTCTCTTCTTTTTAGTTGTTTTGTTGTTACATCTTACAAAATGGCCTTGTTTTTGTTGATTTATAAGAGTACAGGGTTATTTGCCTACATTGCTGTGGACAAACATGCAACAACGTCGGTAAAGTTGAGCATGAAGATGATTCTACCATCCAAGATAATGTGTTTGAAGAATTTCTACAACTTGAAAAATATTTTCAGCAGAAAGAAAATGAACAAGGACTATCTAAAAAAAAGAAAAATATAAATACTAAAAACGGGTTTGAGATTAGGCTTATTAGGAATACCACATGCAAAAGCGCTTTAAACTCTACATTCATGGTGATGTGGAAAACAGTTTTTCTTTTTCATGTTCAATATCTTGACAACAATTACAAGCAACAAAAAATTATATGCTAGCCATTTTTGTCTCAGTTCGGAAAGTCGAGTTAACGCAAAAAACGTTTTTTTGCTTTTATCAAGATGGCGGAGAGAGCTCATAGGAAACGACAATTTGAGGTTATGCATTTCTAAACCTTCTAACATAATATAAAGAAATGGGACTTTTGAACTATTTTTAAATGTACCAGTTAATGTAACTAATCGTTCTTAGCATCTATTTGAAGAATCTTTTAAAATGAATTGATATGAATTGCAACAAAACGCATTTTGCTATCTAAAAGACTTAACACGATGTAAAAATTGACCAGATGGGCACACACAAGCTCTCAGATAACATCAAGACAGAGTCCGATTTGTTTTTCTGAATTGAAAAGAAATGTTTGCGAGTCAACATGCAACATTTTATTTTAGATTGTAGTTTTTTGGGTGCATTTTACACTACGCAAAGGTTCTAGAAGATTTATTTTGAATCGCCGTACTGTTCGCACTTTATTTAGCTCAATTTGCAGACACTTTTGTACTTTCTGTTTTACGTACCATTCCTTTAGTTGAAATGTTTAAGTTATCGCAGAAGCATCAAAGATAGCCACTTTTGCACTATCTAAAGGGTGACAGTTTGTGTGAGTTTATTAAATATAACACCGTAACAGTTTAAAAAATATGTATTTTGTGTTAGGTATTTTAGATCGATGGTGTTCGGATTATTTATTGTGAACTCTACTTTTTAAATAACTTCAAAGAAAGAAATCTAAAGGAGTGATTTTGCACGATTTTGGCGGCCATTGGATCGCGCTATTCTTTGAGATGACGGCCTGGAATTTTTTTACGTAATAACTTTATTGTTTCTGGTGCTGTGTGACTGTTGTGAGCGCCTTGTTGAAACCAAAGATCTTTGATATCCTTATCTCTAACTGGTCCCATACAGATTTTAAATTGATGTTAACAGCATATTTTCAAAAATACGGGAATTATGTCACCAGACCACAAGGCACACCATACAGTCTCTAGGTTTCAGTTTTTATGTTTTTGGATTTAGTCAAAATTTGTTGCGTAGTGGAGTACGTAAGGCCTAGTTGCTACAATCGATGATGAATTGATTTTTCTGGTTCTGCAGTTACACTTTTGGCAATATTCTACACCGAGCGACCGCTACGAGTATGTTGAGGTACTTTGGCGTTAGTTACGCACTCAGTTTGCTCGAACTTTTGGATTAAATTCTAAATTGTGCGCTTGTAAGGTTGATTTTGATCACCAACATATTCATTCACGTAGAGCACTGAATGCAGTTTTTCTTGATCTCTTATTTTTATAATAGGCTTGGACAATTTTAATGCGTTGTTCTGTTGTCTATTTGGCCATGACTAAGATTATTTATATTGCTAGGATGCAAAACAACAACTTGATGCTTTGAAAATATTTATGTGTCATGTGGAACATGAATCACTCTCTATATAATGGTGTATCTGCAAGAATCTGCAGAGCTACATAGCGACTGTTTAACAGGCCACAGAACTCTGATGTATATCTTATCTCCATGCTACGAAACCTGGTCTTTAGCTTTTTATTTTAGCGGCTCTGCAGTTTTTTTCTTTGGTTTTTTGACAGAACTTTGCTTTTCTCTTACCTATATTTTATGTTATGTATCACAGATACTTGCACTTTAAATATTGCAATTTTCTAGGCTTGGCTTTATTGTCGAGGTCTTTGACTGATGCCGTTAAACAAAGCGAACTTATCAGCGAGGTATTTATTGGAATACAATTTTTTTTTAATTTTCAAACTAGCTATAATTGACTTTAAAACAACTAGAATTTTAGTCGTATCATACTTATTCTAACTTTTTTCAGAAATTATTTCCGAACTCTATCTTATCATACGGAGATGTAGCTGTTTTGAGGTTTGGTCAAGTCATTCTATTAAAAAAACCGCTTTTGGGGTCTTGTGCTGCGTACCAGATGTTGAGGATGGGTTATAAACAAAGTTAATTTTAGGGGTGCTTGGTAGTTACTTCTCTAAAATGTCCTCTACGTTCTACGACATCTATCTAACATTTTGTAGGTTCTCATCCAGTCTGTCATGATTATTATTCTAAGCCAATTGATTGGTGTTGTTATAGTAGTGAGACGTGATTTATCATCATCAACGGCCTTTTTTTACGCCACTGGAGGCGCATTAGTCTCTTTTCTTCCCCTAATGCAGGCAACTTACATTGCAGGTGGGCCCACGCTGACAAGGCGGGTTGTGGAGTGGGAGAGCGTATAAACGTTTTAAATAGTTTCCGTTGTGAGATTCGAACCCACGATCTTTGGTACAGCAGTCGGATGCCTAGACTACTGCGCTACGCTTCCCTGAGACATGATTAGGTTATACTCGTATTACATTATTTTTATTAGTTTTTAACAACCAACTAGCATTTTTTTAAGGCAATTAAATAAGCAAATAATAGTGAATGAATATAAAGCTATTCGACCACATTGCGAAATAAGCACATTTGTTGTAAAATCCGCTCTATTCCCAGAAGGTTCAAAAAGCAGCTGCTCCGTTGACTACAGCATTCGCCATTCGCGTATATTTGCTTGTGCTCCGAAGCGGAATTGCTTGATTATTTTGGCATCTAGCTTTAACATACATAAAATCATTTCATGAATATTGAAATAATAATGTTAATTAAACATTCCTACAATTAATTTATAAAAAACATATATATTGTTTTATTTATTTTCATTTTGATTTTATTTGTTTGCCTGGGTTGGTTAGTTTCTAAACTGTTCTACGTAGTCTTATTATACGGTTTTGTATCATCGCTAAAGTTTTAAACGGTCACGATTCGGGTCAGTTCCAAAACTTTTTAATTGTTAAAACACTGAAAACTGTTTCCATCCATTAAACTAACATTTTAGTGCATACAATGTTACCACAGTTTTAGTAGTTGCTAAATTATCTTAATTTTATCGGCGCTTTTAAATTAGAATGTCTATTATAGATTAAATAATTTCCTTTTGATAAAAATTTCCTGTCGGTATTATTAATACTTCTAAAATAGTAATATCATTAATTGGTCATATTAATATAGTATTAATTTAACTGATTACGTTTATGTTTAATTATATTATTTTATTATTTACAATACAGTTTTATTGTAGTACTAAAGTAACTAAAATATGGGTGTGGTTTTATTTATACAAATTAAGCAATAATTAATGCAAAGCACACGGCTACTCTGTGGGAATTATC
Source organism: Tachinus rufipes (assembly GCA_963932245.1). NCBI lineage: Eukaryota > Metazoa > Arthropoda > Insecta > Coleoptera > Staphylinidae > Tachinus > Tachinus rufipes. Next base: position 88,428,057 of record OZ010743.1, read on the forward strand.
AAAATATTGTCTGATCATTGCTGGTCCCTTTAGTAACAGGATTGATTATGTACAAATCATTAATTATTTCTCAAGCTGGATATGATAAAAGCTATGTTTATAGAGTAGTGGGATATGGTAAAAGGGATTAAATAAATTGAATTTCTTTGTATATTTGATACTAATGAAAATGCAATTAGTGTAATTTTGAATAGACATCTAAAATGTGATGGTTTATGTTTTAATGAGGACTGAACTTGGTCGACTTTTATAATGATGTAATACTTTGAGTGTTCAAATGAAAGAAACATATAAAATACCGAAAAGAATTAATTTTATGAAAATAACATCGGCGAGCTGCTGTCTTTACAATCGCGCACATTCTTCAAGTTTGTGTTGGAAGTTTATTGTGGCGTCTTGAAGCATAGTATGGCCTAACTGGCTTCATCCTTTTAAAAGAAAGTAGCGTCGTAATGATAAAATAAAAAATTCCAAATATCGGGCAGCAATGACTTATAGTATAGCCATAGATATTAGACTGGATCTTAAATATTTTTTTTGTGGAGTTTTTTTGGGTGCACCCTCAGAAAGTGATCTTTATGCAAAAAAGTAAGCTATGTCAAATTTCAGCCTTTACGAATCAAAAGAACACGTAAGGACTGAAATTTGACATGGCTTCTTTTTTTCATAAAGATCACTTTCTGAGGGTGCACACAAAAATTGCACCATTTTTTTTTTTAAGAACTTGTTTCATAGATATAGTTTCTTTATGACATGGGCTTATCTTAGCTGATTTTTTCATTACTAACCAATGGACGAATTATTACTATTCAGTCGTTCAAATACGATATGTAATTGATAATATGTTTTGTATTTGCTCTTGCTCGATTTATGTTAAATTTTTTTTGTTACATTGGATCGACCACGAGTATGAGTTATTTTTCTATAATCTGTTATTGGATTGTAACATTTAATTATTTTGTGTGCAAATCGAGTTTTGATGAATGATTGCTGATTGTCTCAATTCAACACGTTTTGAAGTCGATCCAACCACTTACTACAGCATCTTTACAAACTAACTTTAACATTTTTAGACTTTCTTTTCTAAATTTGAAACATGATTTGTTAACATTCTTTTGCGATTGCTTATCAAATCACTTCTTGTAGTAATACTATTATTTTACATTGTTTTAGATGTTTAAAATTGTTGCTATTTTTAGTAATATACATTAGCAAATTTATTGAAAAAATATTTTGTGATTTGCTCATTCTAGAAAGTATAATATTTTTTACTATTTCTTTTGACAATTGAAAGCAGTCGCTTGTTCATCAATTAATAGTGAAATGCAATATAGTTTTAGTACTAATGAAATGTTTTGTATTAAGTAACGTAAAATATGTTTGTTTTGGCACAAAATCATGTAAACATGACGACTCAAAAATTAAATACGTTGCAGTTAAAGTATTATTGTTTTAAAAACATTAGAAATAGAGCTTAGTATTTGGACACAAAATACAACACAATAGTTGATATATAATTATTCCGTCGGGATTTGATTTTGAATTTTTTGATAATAAAAGAAAACTTATCATTCATTTTGTGCTTTCACATGAATGTATTAAAGAAAACAGATTTTTTTTTACAAAATATATATTTTTGTGTTCAGTCTTTTGTTCGATTTATTAGAATCAAACATGAAAAATAACATTGTTCAAATGACCTCCTCTTAAGATGTGATGTGATGTAATCCGCTTGTCATAATTTTCAATAACATAGCGGCATAACTCAAAAACGTTATTTTGCGTCGATTTTTTTGTTTCAGCTTTGTAATGGTGTTTGGTTTCTTCCTGTAAACTCTACTCTTTAAATAACCTTGAAGAAAGAAATTTAAAGGAGTTACACGCACAATTTCGGCGGATGACGCGGCCTGGATTTGTTTTGCTTTAATAACGTTATTCTTTCTGCTGCTTTGTGACTGGTGGCATCATCTTGTTGAAACCAACTTGATGATGATGAAATTGATTGTAACAGCATTTTCCGCATTATCTTATAAAAATACGGTTCAATTATGCTACCAGACCACAAACACGTCATACAATTACTTCTCTTTTTTCTTCTCAAATATTTTTGTTGGATTTTTTAATCCCCGGAGTTCTGCTTGTTAACGTAGCCGCTTAGATAAAAAATGTGCCTTATTATTATTTTGAAAATCTGTTTTTTTTTTGCTGCATTCGGCAAACAACCGACACTGTAAATAATTACTAGGTTTCAGTTTTTGTGTTATTTATATTTTGCAAGGATGTAAGTCTAAATCCTTTTTGAAAATTTGTTGCGTAGTGAAATACGTAAGCTTTATTTGCTTCTATTCAAACAACGATTGCAGTCTAATAATATTACACGACACAGTGTATTGGTTTTAAACGTATATTGCAGGTTAAACAGTGATATAAACGTAAAGGTAATAAGTAGAACGAATTAATTCTAATTTCAAATTGTCAAAACTGACTTTTCTCAAAACAACGCCTACTCATCAGTCGACGTAACGTTCATTGCTTTCAACACCTTCCTTCGGGACGGCGGCTGGCTGATCGTTTCAGCCCCATTATCAGAATAAACTGATGGTGTTTTGGTCCATTAATTATCATCACGTTTGTGAAGACGTGATCACACATGACATTGCCATCTTTAATCTTGTCGCGTAAGAAATGGTACCTCATATCGATATGCTTGTTTTGATTGTGGAATACTGTGTTCTCTGAGAGTTTTAGTGCTCCCTGAATGTTATTGTGTATTAGTATAGGTCCTTGAACCACACCAATTTTAAGCATTAGGTTTTGGAGATATATGGCCTCTTTTGTTGCTTCGGACATGGCCATGTATTCAGCTTTGTTTGAGCTTAGAGCCACCGTACGTTGCTTCTTGGATTTTCATGATATTGGAGAATTTGCCCACAAGAAAATATAACCGGAGAACGATTTTCTGTTCGTTGTTCGCTCCTCCAGTCAGCATCCACAAAACCTTTCACTTCTGTATTTGCTGAACTATAGCAAAGACTGATGTCGGCGGTACCTTTTAGGTATCGCAAGACACGCCCGAGGGAGCTAACAGCATGACAAATATCAGATCTCGTTGATGTAGATAGGTAAATCAGCGCACCAACCAGTTCACGAAATGGATATTTTGTTTCTTGATCTGCTAAAGCGTTTTCGTCTTTCGTTAGCTTTGTGTTCGGGTTGAGTGGATTCAGTACGGGTTTGCAGTCCGACATATTGAAACGTTTCAGTAGTTCTGTCACAAACTCTTGTTGATTCAGTCGTATTTGGTTGCTTTCTCTGGTGAATTCGATTTCCAGACAATACTTGGCTTTGCCTAAATCCTTGACTTCAAATTCTGTTTGCAACATATATAGTAGGTAGATGCATGGATCTGCATGTGTGGGTTCAGGTGGTGTTCATTTTTTTGTAACACTGTCTGCCGACTTGTTTCAGACCGTACAATCCTCTGTCTAAGAGACAAACACAGTTGCCTTTCTTAAGAATTGTATAACATTTCTTCGGCCGCTGTACTTAGGTTAGTTTTTTTCTTTTCTTATAACTTGTAGTAGTTTGGCTAAATTTTTAGGAGCTTTTTTTGTTTAGGTTCCCATTTAAATATGCGGTTGTAACGTCGAATTGACGAATTTCTATTTTCTGTTGTGCTGCTAATGTCACAACCATCCTTATGGAGCCGATTCTAGCGACTGGGGCGAAAGTTTTAAATTTCTGGGAGAAACCTTGAGCAACCAAGCTGGCTTTTTTTTACCGTTTTGCTTTGAATTTTTCACGTAAGATGATTTGGCTTCCGATTATCAGTTTATTTGTTGATCTGTTTACTAATTTCCAGGTATTATGGCGGAGAATTGATTTTATCTTGTTTACCATCGCCTTGTTTTATTCTGTTGCTTCTGGAGACGACATCGCGATTTTGATTGCAACTTCGGCTAAATGGCAGAATTTAGTCTTCACACAGTTTGCTTCACATCCGTTTTCTTCAGTTATAGGAATAATGTTGTAAACTTTTCTCGGTGGGCCTTTGTTCTAGTCTTGGTCTGCCGGGACCTCTTCTAAATTTGAGTTGTCTTTCATTCTCATTTTTGACCGTCGGTTTTGCTAGATTCTCGATTTCCACTTCATTTACTTGATGTTCATCAACGTGTTCTTGGTTTCTAACGTTATCTTTGATGATGTTTTTTATCAAGTTTTGGTCGTTTTTTGATGTTGATTCATCATTGGTTTTCCTCAGAATTCTGCCTTTATCTTTCACAAATTTTACGTTGCGGGAAACTTCTAATTTCTTTTCCCCTACGGAAGGTTTTCTGATTTTTGGGATAACCGAGTAAAATTCCAGGTTTTCCACGAATGTCTAACTTGCTTCTCTTTGGGCTTCGATTTCTTTCAACTTGTTTATTTGTTTAGGTTTTCCGCACCATGATTTGAATGGTGTTTTTCTATTTAAACTACTTAATGGGCAGCGATTTTTAATGTAGCAAGCCCTGTTTACTGCTTCTGCCCAGAAGGATTGAGGAAGTTTGGTGGATTGCATTAAATACACCTTTCACTTGTTTTCCAGTTTGAATCTCGACACTGTTCACGTATTCTTTAAATTTTGAAAGTACTTGATCTTTTGGTTGCAACAATTTTACTTCTCCCCAACCTGTAGCATTATCGGTGAAGGTTAAGTATTTCATATTTCCTTGAGATTTCTCTCTTATTGGGTCTCAAACGTCTGAGTGAACAATTTCAAGCATTTTGGTTGATCGTTCGGGGGCTTTCTGAAAACTGGAACGCACACACGTAGCATTCAAAATTTTTGAATTTTACTTTCGCTGCATGCAGATTCTTGCTTGTTAAGGCGTCCTTTAAGCTGCGCAAGTTTAAGTGACCCATTATTTGGTGATATTTGCGAAAACTATGGTTCAATTTCATTAAGCATGCTACGTCATTGGAAATGTTGTTGCTTTTGGATACTATATACAAGTTGCCTACGCACTTTGCAGTAAGTACAATTCCATTTTGGCTGTTCCAAATTATTGCCTCACTGCGCGTAAATAGCACTTTTTGATCTTTATCGGTTATTATACTTCAGGACATCAGGTTTGTCTGGAACGCAGGCGCGTGTAGTACGTTTGTCAATGTCACGTTTGCTACACTTCCGTCGTTTTCAGCCCTAAAATCTACTTTGCCGATTGCCGATATGTTTGTTGTATCCCCGTTAGCTAAACTTAACTTTTTGATTCGATTCTTGTCAATGGCTTCGAAACGTTTGATGTTTTTGCACAAGTGCGACGTGGCACCACTATCGAGACACTACTGTTCGTGAGTATTTATATTTACTTAGAAACATGCGTTTGTTGTCTCATTTCTTGCTTTGTTTGGGCAATTTTTGGACATGTGGCTTACTTGTTTGCATTTGTGGCACTTGTAACTAAATTCTTTTGTTGGTTCAGTTTGCTTGGATTTCTCACTTTGTTTCCGGTATTGCTTCTTGGATTCCTTGGCCCACATGGCACTTTGCGCCGCGCCGCTTTGTTCTCTTTTTCGTGCATTGCTTACTTCCATTATTTTCACCCGTAGAACTTCTGGAGTCGGCAACTCGTCGCGCGATTTGATTGCGCACCGAAAATGTTTGTACCTTCCGGGTAGACTGTGTAAAAGCAAAATGGATAAATGGTTGTTGTTTATTTCCACGTTCATGCTATCTAGCTTGTCTATGGCGTCAAAAAATCGGTCTAAGTGCTTGCGTATATCTTTGCTGTCCGCCATTTTTTGTTGAGTTGGCCTTTTTAACATCGTCGCTTTTCGTGCTGGTCCTCTGAAGTTTTTTCCAAATTTTCCTTGACGTTTCACACTCTTTGACTTGTTTAAGCTCGTTTGGGCTTATCAATTGTATGATATCGGATTTCCGGGACACAATATTCGCACTTTGTTTAGATTTCACTTGTGTTTTTCATGAACTTATTCAATCCGTTCACTTACTGTCTTTTTTCTGGGCTTATAACCTGTTCAAACAACGATTGCAGTCCAATAATATTGCACGACACAGTGTATTGGTTTTAAACGTATATTGCAGGTTAAACGGTGATATAAACGTAAATCTAATAAGTACAACGACTTAATTCTAATTTCAAAATGTCAAACTGACTTTTCTCAAAACAACGCCTACTCATCGGTCGACGTAAAGTTTATTGCTTCAACACTTTCGATCGATGAAGAATTGATGTTTTTTGTTCTGCAGTTTACTTTGACGAACATTGGCTATTGCGGTCTCTGTGTTCAAAGGAGTTTTATGTTGCGCACCATGTATGCAAAAAGGACATTTTTTTTTCATCTGTACTTTTTTGGTGAGAGGCCAAAACACCGATAGACTTTGCGAGCGTTTTTTTTTTTATCCAACGACTATAGGGTGAACCGAAGCAACAAAATTTAAAAATCACAACTTGCAATTTTTAATATTATTGCAATGTTTTTTTAAACTCCGAATACGGTCTTGACTATAGCTTTCCAATTAAGATTTATGAAACATCCTAGACTTACTTCTTTTATCTCTTTAATTTTGTTTAAAATTTTGGAGAACTTCAAAATTATTTGTTGTCTGTCTTTGGCGCATGTTTTAAATGAACATCCAGTAAATACCGCCGACACACAAATCCTTTTGATGCTTATAAAAAGAATCAATTAATAACTTCAACGTATAAACATGTAATAAACGTTGTGCGTAATTGGCCTATAACGCGAAATAGCAACGTATCTTTAGGCTAACTATAAACAGTAAACTGCGCATGAGCTACGCAACTTATAGTATTGCGTGTTATGTAACGATGTCGTTTTAAATTACGTCATTAACTTTCCCTCCATTACTATATGCTAACCAGCTTTTTTGGGTGGAGAGAAGAAAATTTTCAGTATTGTTTAGTAGTGTCAGGTGTTTAAGTAAGTCAGGTTTTTACTGACTAAAAATTATATGTTTTTTGTTTATTTTTTTGAGGTGGTTGTTGTACACCTTAGGTGTTATAGTCCTTTAGCAGCTCTGTCTCTTCGATGAAGTCTCGAATCTTTTTCCAAGGGATTACTTTCGGCTCTATTTCAGTTAGGTTGCGTTGACCAAAATAGGTTGTGCGTTGTAGTTTATAAGCTTCTCATTCACTCAGCAATTGTAGCAGAGTCTCATTTTTTTCTTACACTTGCGGCTTAGGGCATTGTATGCATGCGCTTGTTAAGACCACATTCTCTGGTTATGAGTCCGGTGAGTTTTTGCAGTCTGATTTGACACATTTGTGTTGTCAAGATTTTAATATTATGTAATATTCTTGAGCGTGTCAATCCCTTACAGCTTTTTCAAGTTGCTGTGCTCCGCCTTAAGTCTGCTGCGGAATATTTAATTTCCTGTCTTGTTTGGGATTCCGAAAGCAAGTTCTAGTTCAGTAAATATTCTTTTTGCTTCTCCTTTGGTGAGCAGATGGTATCTAGACCAGGCGATCATGATAGTTATTATGGTATAGTCCCGTTTCGATAATTTTCTTGAAGCACCACTTGATGGCTGCCAATTGAGGTATATTTGGTCAGAGGTAGCGTAGTTTGCTTTTCTTGGTTTTGTTCTAGTTGATTTAATCATAAAGTAGACCTAACTGTTGGAGTTATGAATGGAACAACACATCTGATAAACGCTTTATTCAATTTTTTTGATAATACGTTTAACAGTTGATGCACGTGAAACATTTTGGTTACCAAATATACGATTTGCAAATCGTGCCAGTCAATCTTTTACTACTTTTGAAACAATTAGAATGCGGTGTTGTATCGAATAACAATTAATTTTTAACAGAGGCGGACTGTTTATCATCAAACTGACATAATGACTGTCAAAGCACAAGTCGTATTTTTGTTTGTTTTTATAAATAATATTTTAGAAGCTAATATATTCTTATTTTTGACAGATTTTACGGCGGGATAAAATACACAATTCTAAAATTAAATAGTGTAATTATATTATAATAACGCTGGATGACATTTCATTTGTGTGCGTTAAACCTATCTAATATGAGCAACAAATAATGCAGATTTGATTAAAGTTTAAATATTCAATTTCAATTTGTTTTGGATTTAATTTGATGATTTCGCTTCTATATAGTGCAACAAATGGGGGGATTCCTGCCGTATATAAATAAATGTTTACATTAACGAATCACCCCCGCCCACCTGTGGATTCATACATTTGCACCATTATTGCACCAACATTTATTTATTGCTTGCTGCTACAAATCGGAATAAATGCGTTTGAATTTAATTTAATAAATAGTTTATTTCACTTTGAAATATCGATAGTAAAACAAAAATTATTCAGTCATTGGGTTGTTATATGTCTTAATAATTTAAAAACTTGTTTTTAATTATTTGCTATTTAACATTTTAGAATTCCTGGAATAGAAATTTCAGATGGCCAAAGTACGTCAACAAATAATTAAATTAATGCTCGAATCTAATTTTATTGTTTGCAATAAAAATGCTACATAATAAATCAACTACCCAAGCACTAAAAACATTGAGTATTAAAAATCGCCCCCATAAAAAGTCTTTTCTACACACAACACAACCCTGCAACATAATCGATCGCATTCACAGTGTGAATGCATTCATGTTCAAATTTCTAACGTACTTTCCGTACATTAAAAACCAGCGTACAGCTGCCTGCCACACAAATGGGTGTATCTAATGTAAACTAACTGGCATGCATGAAAAAATAGCATGTGTGGGTTTATAAAATGGCTTGAAGCTAACGACACTAAATCCGTCTCATTCACAGCTTAAAATATGTAGAGATAATTTTCTTATTACATATACCATAATTCACTTAACACATTCGTTGATAAGGAATGTAAACAATGTTATTATCGACGTTTCCTTAGTGCGCTATCGGTTAGTATTAAATATGCTTAGTGTCAGCCTTTAATATATTTATTTACATGTGTAATATTAACGTTGTATTAGATAGATACTCAAGGTTGAATGATTTAGAATAGAATTTGAATGGTCGATACATTTTTTGTTTAATATAAATGACGCTAGAATAATTAAAGATTGGCATTAATTAAATACCATATAAATACATGTATTATGTAATTTTTAATCATTCATACGCTTATTTTATTCGACTTTCATTAAGTGTTATCAGATGTAATAGTAACTGTGTTTATTTAGTTAGAAAGTATTTGGACTACCAGTAAAAATAGCATTTGTAACTAGAGCACTTACAACAAATCTGTTTAGTTAAGTATTTTTAAAATTAAAATAAACATTGCAAACAAAAACTGAATAAAATGTTTATTTAGAATAATAAAATTATAACTTACTATGCTAATAATGGTTATTTATACTATAGCCTATAATTGTTTATTGAGTGATACCAACAAAGGGCATTTGTTATAATAAATAATAAATACTATAATGTAAATAATCAGTTGAAAAGATCTATATAAGTCTTTCTAAAATCAGGTTGAGTAAATTCATAATACGATCACATACTATTTTAAACTAAATGAATGACTATATACTTTAACAAATTTCTAATTATGATTTCTTTTGTTTTAGGTAAGTTTCTATCCAGGAATTTGTGGTTTTGCCAGTTTTTATTATTATTAATTGGAAATTTGTTAGTTGGCAACTAGTGGGAATGGTGTTACTATTTGATAATTCAATATAAATCAAACAAACAAAATTTTATTATTAAATTTAAGAACCATTATTATTACTTATTCAAACGTATCTCTAGTAACGCTAACTTTCGAAAAAAAAAAAATGCTTATGGTAATTTTGCACAATACGACTTCGCAGCGTTTTCAAAGTCGCTATTCGATGAAAAGTGACGCTTTTAATACGCACAAGGGGATGTAAGGTGGATGTGTAATTTCTTAAAGCCCCCATTGATTTACTTTTCTCGAACAATTCGTGCACTTTGAAGTTGTAGTGCAGAAACAGAGTTTTTTAGACATAATTGGTCTTTTTTGTGTATATCCGCTTTTAAGTTATTAATTGTGTTTTTGTAAACATTCTACGTTATTGTAGTCTTTTTTGGCATATACTTAAATAAGAGAATACCCACTGCGTTTCAGAAAACGGTAGCCACAACTTTGCGCAGAAAATTGCATCTTTGCCTACTTAGGTGGTAGAAAGCGTTTATGAATCTATTGCATTGACTTTTGTTTTATGAGGATGAGGATTTCAGTCGCATCTCAAGCTACAATTTTAAAGAAGATTTTTATTTTGATAAAGCAGCTACATTCTTCTTGCAAATTTATTGTCTTTGCAATTTTTGTTGGGGATTGAGCAACTTGGAAATTCATCGTGTGGACACTTTGCTCATTTCCAAATCTTTATGAAACTTTTATTTATCTGTTTTCTTCTTAATTTGTCGTCTTCTTTTGAAGGTTGTCGACTATTGTGTTTACTGTAAGTCTATCGATTACTCTTCTAAATAATTGGTTTGTGGTGCAGTTAAACCACTCTTTTATATTGCGGAGCCATGACATGACCCATTTTATCTTTCTTCTCTCATGATGTGCTCAAGTTATTTTAGTTTTTGAGCTTTTACTTCTGTAACTATTTTTGCTTTTTTCTTGAGGCGTTGCAGAATCTTCTTGTTAGTAACTCGGTCTATGCAGGATATTTTGAAGTATCCTTCTGTTTAACTACATTTTGAAGGCTTCTATTTTCTTTATTAATGGTCATTGTGATGGCTTCTATTTTGTAGAGAAGGATTCGGAATATACAGCATCTTAGCACGCATGTTTTTGTTGATTCTGGTCATTTTGTAGGTATTTTGTTTGTGTTAAAGAGGTCTGTGTCGTGCAATGTTTGCGGTCTTTCTATTTCAGTGCATTTCTTGTTCTTTACTATTTTTTTAATCTATTTTTTCTAATCATAATATAATCGATATGATTTCTTACGACTTTTTTTTCTGTGTCTTGTGGTGCCTTTCAAGTAGTCTTCTGGGTAGTAATTTATTTAGTGTTTGCTACTACTAGTTCTTTCTCTTGTGTAAATTGTACCAGTTTTTATTTTTCTCTTTTTTGCGTTTTTCTAGACCGAATTTTTCAATTACATCTTTACGTTCTTCTTTTCCGATTTTAGCTTTCCTTCTTTTTTTTTTCTTTTTCTCTCATCATCATTCTTCTTCTTCTTTTTCTTCTTCTTCTTTTTCTTCTTCTTTTTAGTCTTTAGTTACTTCTATATTGTTAGATATAGACTTTTTCCATTTTTTGTATGTTCTTCTGTCTATGACAGTCCTCATCCACATTCATCTGGCATTTTTTTTTTTTTAATTTTAAAATTTGATATTTAGGAATTAATTAATATGTCACAACAACAGAAAATACATTTGAATTTCAACGTGTGAAACCACATTTGCTGAAACTCAATATGGTTTTGATGTCATTGAAGCTTCTCATTTGGGGTCTTTACAAGGTCTTTTTACTTTCTTGGCGTCTCCAAAGGGTTATTCTGTGTGATCACCGTTTTTTGCTTTGTTGTTCCACATGTCTAGCTTTCTAATCCATATTATGATTAGGGTTTTCTGTTTTTTTAATGTTTTGGACTTTTTTCTATTTGTTTATAGAATTCTTCTAGGCTTCCGTCTACGCTTTGTGCTTTTGCTGCGTATATTTGTATTATATTTATTTTTACTTTTGTTGTTTATAACTGTAACATGATTACTCTTTTTGATAAGGGGATTAAGCTAGTGATTATTTTGTTGATAAGGGGATTAAGCTAGTGATTATTTTGTTGATATTTGTATCAACTAGAGTTTGAACTCCGTGGTGGTGCTTCTTTTGGACGCTGCTTCTAGAGTAGTATAGTATTCCATCCTCTGTTGGGCATTTGGCATTGTCTTTAATATATTTGTTTTACTGTTGGTTCTGTTTATAACTGTTTTTCTCGGAGAATTGAACTTTAAACTTTTTTTCTCGGAGAATTGAACTTTAAACTTTTTTTCTTCAGAGGTGGTAACGCCCTCTATTAGGAGAAACATTGAACTGTTTGTGTGTGAAGGAGAGCTGTAGTACAGTTAAATTCTACTCGGACTGGCGACGGCATTTTTGGCGCGTTTTATTTGCATCAGATGAGCGAAACAAATTTATCATTTAAATTAACCCAGTGTGAGAGACATACACTAGTTTCAGGGTATGCACCTATCATCAGTGTGCTTAGCATCTCATTGGTCGGAGAGACAATTTACATAAAATCACAGTAACTATTAAACAGTTTATGGTCGAGCCATGATGATTGCACTAAGAAAATTCTTATAGATCTTAAATGCACTGGTTTCTTCTTTCCTTCTTCTTTCCTTCTGCATTCTTATGCCGTTGACTAATTGTTTTTCACTCGCTTTTAGGGACGATTTCTTGTTTTTAGCACAAAAAAGGATACTCTTACTTTTGCTAGTTTATTCACCCGAGGCAAGAGGGGTCTGCTTATTTCGGCCGACAGAGCCTTGTTAGTTGTTTAGCAGGCTGCAACGGATGATTGAAGTTATCGCTTGCGCAGGTGAGTTTGTCATTTAGAGCGGTATTAATAGTGTTTGTTTTCTCTCCTTTATACCTACACACTCGACGGCGTTGAACACTAAATCTTTAGCTTCGCTGATGATTTTGTGAGTTTGTGCTTTCAGAGATCTTTTACACTTTGGGTCATCATGAATGAATTCCTTGCCTTATTTGAACTGCTTATACCAATATTTGACTTAAAAATAGGACTTGCATTTTCTCATGCATTTTTTTTTTTGGGCTACCTTTTTAAATATTTTTTTTATTTTTGCCTCTTTAAACTGATATTACAATGATAAATGTTAAGGAATTGAAACCAAACTTGGAGATCACACTATGAAAGTCACTGAAACATGACATAAGGTTTTTTTGCTACAGCATATTGTTTTCATAGCTAGGTAGATAACATAAATACTTTCTTCGTATATTATGAAACTACTAACAAGTTTCAATTCTTATTGGGCCATCATCTGAAAATTATGTTTTGGTTTAACAGAACATATGAAATGTTTAGAGATTGCAACAGTTTATTTTTGAATCAGTTCGGTTACATTTTCTATCAATTTGTCTAAAATTTCTTGCTTATACTTTTTTTATAAAGAAGTTTGGGATCTACATATCGGTTTTTAATATTTTAGATATCTGTTCACTACACAACTTGATGAAAAGGTAATTTTGGCGTACGCTGGCTGCTAGTGGTGTTGCACATCTGTTGGTAGTCTCTTCTTTTACGAAGAAGAACCAAGTCATAGTCCCTAAGATCGATCTTTCAAAATAAAGTACATTTTACAATTTTGTTTAGCTATTATTGTTTCTTTGTTGATGTGACCACAGTTTTTATGTTTGATTTAGTGATTGTTGTGGCAGGAACTGTCTTAATCATATGATATGATAAAGATTCCGATGGAATTTGTATTGTAGCGTTTATAAAATATCGGCGTAGATGCAGTAGTCTTTTTCTCTTTCAACATGGCCATCGTAAAGATGATAAAACACTTTGTTTTTATATAACCAAAGGGAGAAAGCACCTAACTCAATCCTTATTCTAATGGGTGGAGCTTTTTATCAGTTCTGAGTGGTCTGGTAAAATTTAGTTTATTTGGGCATATAATTTTCTCTAATGCCTAGGAAAAATATCCTGTGTATTTATTTAAGCCTGTCATATGAAGTTAGTTTGATTAATAAGAATGGAATATTAGGTTTTTTTAAATGAATGGTATACCGCGGAGCGTAGCGCAGTAGTTAGGCATCCGACTGCTGCACTAAAGATTGTGGATTTGAATCTCACAATTAATAAGAATAGAATAATTGGTTTTTTCAAATGGTATACCGCGGAGCGTAGTGCAGTAGTTTATAAATCCTACTGATGCACCAAAAATTGTGGGTTTGAATCTCACAACGGAAATTATTTTAAACGTTTTTAATACGCGAGGTTTTATGACTAAGATTATTTTCTGGTCCAGAGTAATGTAAGTAGTAAGCCAACATTACGGGCCAATGCCTAGCAGTGACGTTAAAATAAAAGATGGTCTGGAAAGGTTGATGTTTATATGACAAACTGACTCAAACTAAGTTTTACCTCAGATTTGTGGAGGTGAAAGAAAACGGCTACTTTTTACCGGCTTAGATTTGTACGCATGTCTATAACCGAGACAAATTAAAACTTTTACCTCCAATCTAGTTAAGTCTTTTAGCGACTGGTATTACTAAAACAGAGTTTGTTTTCGGCTGATCTGGTTTGCGAAGTTTGCACAATGCACAATCGTTTTTTCTGATCGCTGATATTTCTGCTTGAAGAGCTGAGGCATGTTTGCGCAGTGATAACATAATTGACTTTTGGCTCTTGCATCTGTTTTATGTTAGCATCTTTTTTAAACGTTTGTAAACACATGTTTGAAGAAACGAACTACTTGGCACACGAGTTCTTGAGAAGGCGTTGTAGAGCAGATATGTGGCAACAATTTCAAGAACAATTTAATAGTATAATGTTAACCGTAAATTTATATATGCAGATCATTGACTAAGGCATTTTTGGCAACTGCGGAAGTTTGTGATTTGTTTGTAGAACACGGGATTGTATTTTATCGCATACATTACTTTTCCATACAAACAAACGCTAAGCTACTAGACTGTAGGAATGTTTTTTTTTGCTATAGCCCATTTAATACTTTGTAGACATGCAAAACGTTAGAGAATGTTATTAAAAAGTCTATACAATGATTGCAAGGTACAACTTTTGACCAATACACTAGCTGCATTCATTATCCATCCATCCCAGCCTGGCAAAATAGGTTAGGAAATGTGGTGGAGGATCTGCCCTTTCAACGCAGCCAGTCGCCAACTTGCTCCGACTGTTCTGAGCGGAAAGACGTGTCTCCGCGTGAATGTGTTTTTCGACTTTGTAACACGGCGCATTTTGATCTGTCAAGAACTTTTGGATTTGATTCAAAATGAGCCGGATTTTCTTAACTCTATCGTAACCAGATGTCCTGGATGTTCAAGTACGACCCAGAACCGAAAAGGCAGAGCAGCGCGTGGCACACAAAATTATCTCCCTTCATAGAAAGCGTGAATGAGCAAGTTTTGCATCAAAACGTCGATCATTATCTTTTTTGACGTCCGAGGAATTGTCCGGAAAGAGACTCAACTTTTTACTTCAAGGTGCTCAAAAGATTAAAACGCCGGATCGAGCGCGTGAGTACTGACATCAAAACACGGTCAAGCTCCACCATGACAATGTCCCTAGTCAAACGGCCGTCATTGTTACTAACTTTCTGGCTTAAAAGAACACCTTTGTGTTCCCTCAGCTCCCGTACAGTCCCGACGTAGCTTCATGCGACTTTTTTTGTTTCCTTGACTGAAGAGAGAGCTGAAAGAAAAGCATTAGGAGTCCGTGGAAAACATCTAAAAGCATGTTACAAGGATATTAAAAGACATTTCTGTCGAGGAGTTTCAGGGTGCCTTCCAGGCGTAGCAAACATGTCTCTGAAAGTGTATCGGTGCAGGCGGAGAGTCTTTTGAAGAATTTTATGCGTTTGTACTAGTACGATCAATAAATCTATTTTTCATAGAAAATGCGTATTACTTTCATAATGGACCTTGTATATCTTTTCGAATTACGTTCTGGTTAGAATATGAAAAAGATGTTAACCTTGACTAGGTTTACTGCGGAGTATTATTCACAAAGTTTTTTTTGCCTTGCTTTTTTTGACCTAGCATGTTTGTGGGTGTTTTTGATTCAGTTACGTTGACTACCGATGTATTAAGTATATTTTGCACTTGCTAGTTTTCTACGTAAAGATGATACCATGCATAACCATTGTTTGGGTATGATGGTTCTGTTAGGAATAGCCTTATGTGCTTTATTTTTTGACAGTTTTGCTACAGTTTTCAATAAACTTTTTGGTGTTCTTTTTATGGTGAGCTGGTTTGTCTTAAGGTTTCTTTCTATGCATTGATTTCTTCATGTTCAGATCAGGCGTACTTTGCTGTTTTTAGCACAAGTTTGGATTTTATGAGCGTATCGCTTGTAGTGCCGTTGCCTGTTGGTCATGATAGTTTTTGGTTTGCTAGCGCACATTCAATGGCAGCTATTTCTACTTGAAAAACTAGAGCATGTTTTTATTGTGATCTGTGATATTTGGCCTTATCTGTGTACCACATGGTTTCTGTCGATTTTATTACTATCGGCCAAGCTGAGGTGTTTCAAAATGAGCACAAGATTTGAAATTGATAATTTTTGTTTAATCAAAATTTGACAAATTATATGGCTAATAATATCAATGCGTCTATTGTTATTATTAGCCACGGAACTCTACACGAACGAAGCTTTTGTTTGTTTTGTTGAGTGCGTGCAGTTTTTGGTCGACAAAATGCACCAAATTATTCTACAGTTAAAGAGACCTATTGAGAAATTGATTGATTGATTGCGAACTAGAAATGGTCAGTCTAGTCTATTGAATATATTGCTTAGAGACTGCAAGTGACATTCGCAGCAACAGACTATTTTGACAGGCTGTTTGCAGAGAGTTTTAAAGTTTATTGACTCAAGAACTTGGCCAGGTGATCATGCGCTGTATCTATTTTTAGCGATGAGGCGCACTTAATTCAATACACAAAATAGCTGGATTTGGAAAGCAGAGATTTTACATGTTGCTTCGTCCGTGAACAATATTGCAATATGAACGGAGGTTTTGTACATCGGTTTGGGATTTAGACGAGTTATTTTAGCAGGACGTAGGTAGAAGCCTGTTACATTGCGCGAGAGACAATGCAGTTATTACATGAAAGATTGACAACCAGAATTGATCTAACGTCGTCTTGTTTCTGTGGGGTTCTGTGAAGCCTATGCCAACTAACCAACTACAATTCCTGAGCTGAAGGATGAAATTTCCCGTTTTATTTGCGAAATTGAAGTGCTAATATGCAAAAATGTAATTGGCAACTTCTCTAAAAGAGTAAGAGTCCTCTATTAAATTTCTAATGAATTATCATATAATAATCAAGGAAATTAAAGAAATTCATAATTTTTTGACTTGAATTTTTGCTTCTAAACAAAATGACAACTAGCTGAGTAAATTTTTGTTTTATTCTGAACAGTACCAATTAATTATGATATCATCTTCAATAATTATATACTATAGGACTGCTTATTTATAATAATAAATCACTATTTAATGATTGTACAAGTTAATACATTTCTAGTAGCAAAATAATATTTCATTTATTAATTTCAGATACTCACAAATAATTGATATTTAATAATGACATTATAATTATTACTTAATAGTACCTGAATCCTGTTATTATTATAATTATTGCTTCGCTATAAAAGTTTTTTACCATTCATTAAACATCATATTAATGCTACAATGATCCCATTTCAATATTTCCATGTCTAGTTGCCGGACTGATCTCATATTTCATTCCAAATGATTACACATTGTGAATAACTAGCACTGAAAGGACAATGGAAATTTGCATCTATTACACTTAAAACAAATCATCTCGTGAATGCTGCATCTGCAAAACAAATAATTGTTGGAATGAAATAAACATGCATCTGGTTGCAACCCTTTGCGCTACAAAACGCATTGACAATAAAAATATAAATTATATAAACTGGATTTTTTTAATTGTACTATTAAATGCATCACCTGTTGATCAATTTAAAATGTAAATAAGGCATTTTGTTATAATAATAAATACATGCATGATTTATTTATAGGGGAATATTGTTTTTGTCTTAAATCTTAATTGGTTTTATGTTTTATAGGTCAGAATGCTTGATTAAATTACGCAAGTTCTTCTTAAGAAATTGCGGTATTAGTTTGAAATACTTATTAGTTTGTTTGTTTAAATTATTGTTAAGGGCAAAGATAAAGACTGACATTCCTACGTTTGTGAGCTCTATATTTATTCTTGCAAATAAATCATCTCAGGTCATACATAATTCTAGTTTAATTATAATTTATTCTTGTATAATAATAGTTCAGATCCTCACCTCATTCAACGAAGAGTAACATTTAGTTTTGTAGTATGCACATTTGCAGATTGTATCGTAACGTATATATTTTAAACTCAACTCAATTTTATACTCAACAATTGATTATATAATAAAGTACGTGATCAGGTAAACTTAATATTTATAATTTTTTCCGTAAATACAACATAATTGCTCATCCAATTCTAATAGTTGGTCAAAGTTCTTGAATAATAAGATTTGAATTTAGACTGAGGTTTTACTTCTAGGTTTTGAGATGGCTTCTCAACTTTGTTGACAGTTCTACTGTTTATTGTCGGAAGTTTCTTAGCTATGCTAACTTTTTGTGGCCGAATCTTTTTTTGCCTTCTATCTTTCTATTGAGAATAAGGCGGAGCAGGTTGTACTTTGCGCCTCGCATTATATGCTCTAGGTATTCTAGTTTCTTTCTTTTGATTGTAGACATAAGAGCTCTTTCGTATTCAATTTGCAAATTTGCATTAGTAATTTATAATTTCTCATTCTTTCGGTTCATGGTATTTTGAGTATTCTTCTATATAGTCATGGTGTGAGTATAATGGTGTGTCCGTCTCGTGAACATGACGTCAGGTGGGTGATAGAAACTCAATTCACACGAATCACACGCTTAAATTAATAATAATAATGCGAGTTCTTATCACCCACTTGACGTCATTGTTTAGAGATTGCCACATCTATATAGTCACGTTTTCAATACTTTGATGCGTGTGGTCCTTGTCTGCTCGAGTTTCTAGGTTTCGCATCAAGATAGAAGAATTGACAATACATATCATTTGGTGAACCTTTTTCTTATACTCTTGTTTAGATGAATATTTGAGAGTAGTAGTTTTAGCTTTTAGCTACTTCTATTGTGCACTTAATATCTTCTTCTGGGTTTATTGTTTGATTTATCCAACTGCCAAAAATTTGAAATGTACGTTTTCTATTTTTTTGCCATTACGGGTCAGTACTACCGGTTTGACGTCCCTTTTAATAATTATTATCAACTTGGTTTTCTTGTCGATTATTGTTTATTGTTGATCATGTGTTGCAGTTCTTCAATTGGTTCTGCTATAGTTACCGTGTTTTCTGCGTATCTGATGTTACTGATTCTCTCCACCAATTCTTAGTCTTACATCTTCTCTCATACCCACTTTAAAGATATGTTTGGTGTAGATCTTGAAGAGGATATGGGATAAGACACATTTTTATCTAACTTCTGTTTGGATGATGTCGCCAACAAACAATAACGGTTGCATATTGGTTCCAATATAGGTAGACTAACAGTTTGACATCTTTGTCATCTAGGCCCATTTTTTTGATCGACAATCTTTCTATGCTGTACTCGATCGAAAGCTTTTTCATAATCAATGAAGCACAATAAAGGATTTCTTTTTAGAGGTATAGAACTTTGAACTGAAATTAAACTCATAAAAATAATGCTAACGCTATGGTATTGGCTTTATTGGAAAGATAATTCTATGCCATTACTGCTTAAATATGATTTGGGGCGTATGGGCGCCGCGGCTGGTTTCAACAAACTGCAATCTGGAAGTCTAATAATCGACCACTTTATCGAGCAGCCGGGGTCGTATGTCGGCAATAACGCGGCGAATGTTGGCTTCCAGCTGATCTAACGTCGTGGCGTATACCAGCAACTTTACATATTATGCGGTCAGCGAATGTTTGCTGCAATAAATTGATTGTATCGCGCGCAGTGTTGTGCAATCTTGTTGGAACCAAAGCTCTTCCACATTAACGCCATTCAACTGGGGAACGAAAAAGTCAGTAATCATGGATCGATAGCGCTCTCCATTGACTGTCACGTGTTGGTCGGCACCATCTTTAAAGAATTCCACCATCCCATAAAGCACACCAAACAGTGTGTTTTTGTGGATGTAACGGCGTCTATATAATGTCTTCTGGATTTTTCTCGCTCCAAATCTCCCTCATTGCTGATTTTTTTTTTGTGTAAATGATGATCAAGAATAATCTTGTTTTCGGCTCATTTTCTGAACGTACGACGCATATAATGGTCACGCAACTTTAGTTCTTGCACTGTATCTTGTAAGCTATAAGCTATAATGGTTGTGATGTTATCATCGTCTAGAAGATTTAAGCCATTACGCTCTTAATTGGTCTGGATCTAACGTTTTTTCGTTTTTAGATTGTCTTATAGTCTTTTTTACTTCAGATTTTATTATCTTTGGGCTAGTCTTTGGTGGTAAATCTTCAGGGATCAAATCCCTCGATTATTCTCGAACAGTTTACCTATATACTTTTCCCACTCATGTTTTATCTTTTCAGTTTGTAGCATTTCTTTTCCATGCAAGTTCTTAAGAGTGGAAGACATTTTTTTGCTAAATATATTCTTTATTTTTTTTGTGCACGTTCAATTTGTCATGTTTTTTTTTTTAGTTCTTCTGTTTCTTTACATCTTTCTTCCATCTATTCGTTTTTTGATTGTTTTATTTTCTTGCGTTTGAACTTGTGTATTCTTATAAACTCGACTTTCTCTCTGTTCCTTCAAGCTCTGCGTCTTTTCATTAAGTCTGTTAGTTTCCGTCATTGTTGTCTTTATTTCTTCACTTTGCTCTGAATCTGTGCCTGGTGATAAATTCTGTGTATGCACGTTCTTATTTATTGACGTAGTGAAACATTTTTTGTGTGTGGGTTTGTTAGCAGGTGACGATTGAATGTTCTTTTTGGACGCTGGTGTTGGCGATTTTCTTTAGTCTGATGATGATATTTTACACTTTGATAGAGTTTTTAAACTTTGAACTTTGTTTTTTAGTAGCTGGTGAATTTCAAATGCAGAGTCGTCTTATCGGTAATTTGTACCATGTATTGCTGATGGTAAGTATTTTTTCTTGGCAGAAGCTAACCAGTTGCTCACCCCTCCCATTTTTTTTTTGCTTAGTACGTGACAACCAGTAATTCCGGGAGTTATAAGTCTACTACAGGTCACCCATTATTATGTTAACTTTGTGTTTTTTAGTGTATTTCATGGCTTCTTTAATTTGGCCATAAAATTGTTTGGTTTTATCTTTGCTTTTGTCCGTCATTGGTGCATACACCTGGATAAGGTTTACATTTACTTTCTCTTCTTCTTCTTCTTCTTCGTCAGCCATTCATACGCCACTGCTGGCGTCTTAGCCTCTTCTCTGCTTGTAATGTTGGCAACTTACATTACAAGGGACCTACAGTTTTAAGTGGATTCCAAACCACTGGAGAGAATTCATCACTCCATCAGAGAAGGTTTTAGCCGTAAAACTCCACACTGGCAAAGCGGCTTGGGGAGTGGGAGAGTGTATAGAAAGTGAAAAGTATATCACGGTATATGAGAATCGAATCCACGATCTTCGGTACAGCAGCTGGATGCCTAGACCACTGCGCCACGCTCTCTCCATTGTACCAAGTGTACATTTACTTTACTTTTTTTTAATAACATGACACTATAGGAGATTGGAATGAATGCTTGTATAGATGTGTTTATTGTTTTTTTTTTTAAATGATTAGGTAGTAAATCTGTTATTTGTTGTGTGTTTAGATTCAGGCCATCAAGCTTCACTTACTCTTCGGATCTGAGTGTTGACTTGGGTCATTTACAATTGTATATTTTGTAGTTTACTTGCTTTGTACATGGTGCGTACATACACATTTGTTTCTTGTTTTGTTTGACCGTGGTTTGTTTTGTGTTTATGATGTTGCTTTTTAGAAATAATTGTGCAGAGTAGTTTTCGCAGTACCAATGCCATTCTAGACTGTTTTATTCTGTTCTTTTTTTTTCCAATATTTTTTGTACTTTCAATAAAATGGCGTCACCCAGGAAGGCGTGGGTGCTATGTACGTTTTGTTTTAGTTTGGGTAAGTCCGAAGGGTGCCCAAATAGTAGGTTATAGAGCTCGTTTCTCATGTTTGTTGCTGGATATAGTAAATTTGCTGTTATTTGGTGTTTAGGCATGCAGCATGATTTTTTTTATTGTAGTTTGGGATGGTGATCTTGCTGATTTATGTTATGTTGTTATTTTGTGTTTAAGAAGAAAGAACATGAAGGTTTTATAAATCAATTTCCAAAAAATATATCATTTTTGGTTCAATGGCCTGGAAATGAAATTATACAATTTTACAGCATAATTTGATTCTTTTAATTTTGAACTGAATTTTGACTTCCGTTTTAGTTCCAGGTTTTAAGAAGACTTTTTGATTTTGTTGATTACACCTTGTTTGTTGGCAGGTTTGGGTGGGGTGTTGTCTGAGGGCGATTCGTAGTTTAGTTTGGTCTGAAGTAACTTTCTAAGTTGTGTTATTGCATGGTTTATTCTGGGCGTTCTCCCTGAAGACTCATTAGCTGTACAGCATAGATACATATTGAGTCCTTGTCCTGGTTTGGTTGCAGGTTATTCCTAGCGCTTCTTACGTCGTTGTTGTGACTATAATTTTTGCTATCCGTATGTCAACTATCAGATATCTCCGCAGTGACGTTTGCATGGGTAATGCATAAGTTCTGTTTTTTTTTTTTTTCTAGATAATAGATTTTGTTTCTAGTACTTATTGTCGGATGGAGATATTTCCTATTAGTTGGTCTCTGGGCATGCGGCATTCTTACTTTAGATTCTAGTTTGGGATGGACATTGTTTTTTGGTTCATGTTGTTGAGTTTTTATTGTGTTTATTGTGCTTTGTAAAAATATGCTTAGGCGAAGCCAGTCTCTGCTGATTGGTGATATTTATTAATTAATATTACATTATTCTAGATAGGATTCTTTTATTGCGCATTTTACAGCTATTTTACATCACCCCAGGCTTACGACTTGTTTAAAGGGGGTTGATGGGACCAACGGCTTATTAGATAACTTTCAAATCACCCCACCCCGGTGGATAAAGAGAAAGTTTATATTTTCGTAATATTTCAGGGATTGAATTTCGGTCTATAACTGAGATATCTCACCGTGATTAGTGTCCATGTAACCAACCAACCATAATTACATTGGATAATATGAGAGTGTGGGTGGACCAGATACTAACTAGGCCTTATCAGCATTTACAACGCTTTCATTCTCTCAACTACGGGTTTGGTAGTATGTATTATGAAATTAATGGAGAGGTATATATTTAAAGGCAGCTGTTAGGTAGTAACACAAGCATAAGCTCTAAACTATAGGACCTTGTAACCGGAAAAAAAAAAACGTCACGTGACCAGCCAGGAACATGAGTTTTGCTATTGACCTATTGATCATATACATTATAGTTAATTATCCTTTATACTGTTCTTAGTTTTAAATTTAAAAAAATTAAGTTAAAATTGATTTATAAAAATTTTGGTCACAGATGTACATTGACGTTTTGTATAATGTGAATTGAGCATTAGACAAGTTTTCAACATAGTGGTTGCATGTTTTTTTGAATTCTTGGTTCAAAGGGCCTGCATTTAAAGTCTTACGCTTTAGTTACAGACGAGGCCTAGTATCTGGTCTACCTACACTCTCATATTAATTGTATTAAGCGTGTTTGGTTAAATTGTGCGTCGAGATTTGAGTACCTAATTTGTATCTTCACTCAACTAAACCACTCCGGTGTGTTAGCCGTTAATTTTTGCAGGCGTTAACGAGGTCTTACTGATTATAGTTGTACAATTGCGACACCTACAGAAGCCGTCGTATTTCCTGCAAATCAATGCCGTGTGTATGGTTTGATGGGATATGACAATAACGTAACAACTTCTGGAGTTGTGAGATGGATCACTACTTTGTGAGTGGAGTGGGCGCTAATCCTGCTTGTACACTAGTTTGCAGAGTTGTGTTGTTGGGGGACTGCTGTGTTGGTAACCTTCTTTATCTTTTGATCTGTTTTGTTGGGTGAAATTGATTTAGTTTTAACTAAGATGGTAGGACTATTAAAGATGGTTGGACAGTCAAAACACGTACCAATTTGAACTAAGTGGTTTACACTATTACATGAAATCATTTGTATCTTAACTATTAGTTTTGGCTCAATGATCGTGAAGTACTTCGATCTTTTTGAGATAGACACCCTTTTAGTAGCGTGCTATGCTATTTTTTACCAACTCATCAAAAGAGGTTTGAATCTCTACATATAAGCTAATTTATTGCTACAGATTTTTTTTTTGTTAGGCGTGGGTGGGAATCTTATGAACATTTTGTTTCCAGGACGTGTCAGATTCACCTTTCTAAGGGTGCCTACCGACTAAACCTTACCAAATCTGGGATTTGCCTGGAAGCTTGAGACTTTTTGGCTCATGTACTTTCTGTTTGGAGATGTGTATGTAGGCGGTTGTTTAGGAGTCGCCTTATAGGCCAGGTTTGGATTTTGTTTTTGGATGTGGTTTTACCCACGTTACGTTAGAAGTAACTCTGATACTATTGAGTTCACCGGTCGTTTGTGGACAAATTCTTCTTTATTTGGTTTGGCGAGTCTTGCCAGATCACCATTGGAGTGAAAAGCGAGGTTTTTGAAGTACTTTTTGATCAAAGCTTTAATGTGTTGTCGAAGTGGAATAATCTCAAGGTCTCTTCGAATGTCGAGATTTTGAACGTACCATTGAGCTCTTGTGAGCATTCGCAGAGTTTTGCTTTGGAAAGCTTCTAAACGAGTTAGGTGGCTACTTGCCGCACTTCCCCAAATGGGGGAAGCGTATGTGATCATCGGTCTGATGGTCGAGGTGTAGAGCCGGACTTTGTTCCGTAGCGACATGCCGCTATTCTGACGCAACATCGGGTAGAGTAGAGATTTGGCCATTTTTGTTTTATCTAGTAGTCTCAATTGTACCTCAATCTAGTAATAAAGTTTCTTATCCAAAATTACCGCAAGATACTTGGACCATGGTATGGGAACGTCATTAAAGGTTACGTTCTCATGCGGTTTGAGTGACCAACGCTGAGTGAAGAGTACGGCTTTGCTTTTCTCTGGGTTTACTTCGAAGTGCCATTCATTCATCTAATCACTCAGATTGGAGGTGCATTTTTGTAGACGTAAGGATCATTTTGGTCGACCCTGAAGAATAGATAAGTGCTGTGTCGTCAGCATATTGAGCTATTTTAACCCCGTGCATGCTTCCCGATGGCATGTCGGCTACATACAGGTTAAATAGGTGCAGCGAGAGAATGGAGCCTTGAGGAACTTCACCTTGCTACAGCAACGCTATTATAATTAATGAAAAACGTTTATTATATCAATACTTGCGGTTGTGGGTCTAGAAAATATTTAAGTTTTGTGAAATTATGAAAATCATCATTTTAATTATTTCCTACCCGCAAGATTAGATTAATTTCAAGCTTCCGAATAACCGAATTGTTGATCAATTACAATATTTATCAATGCTCTTATAATTTTATTGTGTATGCATATTAGATTGTATACTGAAAAAGCCTCCAAACACGATGATCTAACATTATTAATGAGTTTATACAATAAAAGTAGGTGAGATATTCATAGTCATTTCCAACTGTGCTTGTTTACGATCTCAAAATTGCTGAGCAATGATTTTAAACATCTTTCAAATCATTACTTTTTTCTATTGAAACCCTCTTTAGTCGTTTTACAATATATTACTTATGTCATCGCATGATTTTTATATGTAAATGAGATACTAGAAGCTGTTTGTTTCCAAACGAGCTTTGTCGACTGAAATATAGGTTTAAACACATGCCTCATACATTGTAAGTATTTCTGTAATAAAGTTAATGGCGTCCATAATCCAAATCTAATCCTGACATCTTACATACACCTCGTTAGAACTGGAAAATTATTGCGCAACATAATTCTACTTTAATTAGATAAATGTTTCACATAACAAAAATTATTCATCTTAAAATATTTATTGAAATAATTTATTTATTGTAATCAAAAGGTGCGTTTTATTTAATCTTAATAAATTTTATGCAATTAAAAAGTTTTCATTCATTCATTCTTAATCAATCTAATAGATAGCTATCTCTCTCATTATATAGCACCGAATTAAAGAGAGATGAATGATTTCGTCGCTATAATTAAAATCCTCTCTTGATTTTATTGCATGCGAAATGGGATGGCTACATTAAGTTTATTTTTAACACAGTCTATCAGTCTAGCTTATTTAAGGAAAATTCGCGTTAACATATGTGCGAATTGTGATTCAGCATCTAGTAAATGGAGCAAAACTAGCTTGGGGCTAAATACGTGTTAGCATTATTTACTCATAACGGACGGTTTATTTAGGTTTAGTTGGAAAATTATTACTTTTAATGGATTATACGACACAACAATAGTTAGTTGACTACAAAATTGTTTATAAATACGTAATTAGCGATGTGGTATTAATTTTTTATATTTTCCATATTATAAATATAATGTATAACATTTATATTTGATGCACTCTACGCAAGAAAATGTAATATGATTTTCTTTAAGTTAAGTAGGCGGCATTTGTTCATAGTGTAAAAATAATTTAAGATTTGTTTTGACTTCATAAAATGTGGATGAAAACAGCCTCACTTATTTTATTTCTGTGGATACTGTAGCGCAATGGTCGCATAGTGCGAGGACTGTTGAGCAATCAGCTCGGGTTCGATTCCCAGCAGCGGCAATATCTAATTTGTCGAATATATTTTGATGCGGCTGTCACTTTTGCAAGGCAATGGCAAATCTAGTGGTGTTCGGATTCCATGTTTATGTAGAACTATTAATTGCACACTACAAACATATGAGAGGGGCGCCTACGTTCATAGTGTGCACGGCACTATAAGAAGAATAATTTCTGGATACCGCGAAGTTTAGCAAAAAATTATCAGCGACCTTGTCGTATCAAAATTTGGGATAAACATACATCTTTGAGCAACGAAAGTTTACTCAATCGACTTTTATAATAAAGACATCAGCCAGCTAATCACAGAACATGGCAGATATGTCTATATTTATGTTCTGCATCTAGAGTGATTGCCACAAAGACAATGAAAAAAATAGTTTTTTAATTACTACGCAGCTTTATTCTGTATATAAGATTTTCGACAAATTTTGTAATTTTTTTGACCGTGCATGAATGTTATGCACAAATTTTGAAACATTTCTGCAAGTTTATACAACAAATCGTGTAACTCGCAATTTTTAATGGATATTTTATTTTTTAAATCATTTTTTTTGGGATATATGAGGTCTGGGGAACTAGGGAGCTACGGCACATCACCGAAAAGAAAGTTTTTAGGAAAAATGCGAAGCACAACTTCTATTGAGGCTTAGGCTATATCTGCTATGGCAACATCTTGTTGGAAACATGTTTTGTGTTGATTCAACATCTAGTAGTAGGTAAACAATTTTTACAACATGAATACATATTGCTTGGAGTTTACAGTCATAGTTGTCTTTCATGCATAAAAAAAATACGGTTACTACTCGAAGTCGGCTCACAGCGCATCAAACGGTGACTTTCTTATTGCGTTGATGCAGTTTAGGGGGTTAACAGAATTGCTCAAATAAATGAGCTTCATTGCTCATAAGTATTACTAGTTTATTTTTATCAGCAAAAATAATTTATATTCATTTGGGGAGCTGGCTGGTGTTGTGCAAAATTACTTCCATTTATTTGTTGGATAAACATAAGCTTTGAAAGCCGACCTTGAGGATTAATTGCCAATGCCATCGTTCTCAAATTTTGCGCCTTTCTGTCGATTTAATCACGTTTTTGAACTGAACCGTTACGACCAATATTGAAGCGTTGCGAAAGCTCGGCTCTGCTGTACGACAATAACAGACTGGCCTAATTTTAGATACTAGCATTGTGAAGTGGAACTTTTTTTTTAGAGGTTGTGGCAGACCGCAGATGTGCAAAAATTTTGGTTGGAATTATGCTTTTACTAGTGAATAAGGAAAGTCTTGCAGCATATCGGAATTTTGTACTTGCTTTTGTAGGGTTGTTAAAATTATAAAGCATTTTGTTAGAAATTTGTTGTTTACTTCTGCTTCTTTATCTTTCGGGCTACTTGAACAATTCTTTTCTAAAGGGCAAGCTCATTGTACATGCAAAAAAATTGAAAGGATTGCAACCATCGCTGGAGTATAGTAGGCTGGCTGTACATCTAATTGGAATCATCTGTTTACTATATAATTCAAATTTCATCTAAGATTGATTGCAAATTATTTTTCAAAAAATAAAGAAACTTATTTAGGCTTGGAGGCAGAAAAAAATTGAACTTTTTGTAAATGATATAGATGACGACTGCTTTCAAAGTCTTGTTTACAGTGCTCCGCGAAGTACAGAAGGCGTTTTATTGAAGTGCTTTACGATCTGTTCTGTTCTTTGTTTATTTTGAAGATGTCCAAATATTCTTTTTCTTCTTTTTTTCAGCTCTTATCTATCTACTTCTGGATGTATGCCTTTTCTATGTCTCTCTGTCTTAGCAGTTTGTATCTAGTTTTTTCTTGCCACCTATCGTCTCTCCACCTTCTCGGCGGTCTTTCCACGCTTCTGTTTGTGCCCCTCGGTCGCCATTGCACTAATCTATTTGTCTATTTGGTATGGTCCTGCTTTGCTACATGTCCAGCTCATCTCCATTTTAGTTGTGCTATTTGTTGGTTACTTTGGTCCTTCTTCGGATTTTCTCGTTTCTGATTTGGTCTCTGATGCCGATATCTAGCATTGCTTGTTGGGTAGTTAGTAGTTTATTTGCTGTTTTGCTTGTTACTGCCATGGTCTCAAGACCGTACGTGAGCACTTGTAGGATAAACGCCTCGTAAACTTTTTTTTCTTTAGGTTGATAGGAAATTCTCGTGATTTGAGTATGAATCCCAGTTTCCCAAACGCTGCGCAGCATTGACCTATCTTCTTTGCTATTTAGGTAGTTTGGTTATCTTTGCCTACCTGGATTTTATGGCCTAGGTAGATGTATTTGTCTACGGTTTCTAGTATTTTGTTTTTGAGTGCTCTTGGAGGTCATTATTTTTGTTTTATTGAGGTTCATCTGTAGTCCCATTTTTATTGATGCTTGGTGGAGTTCTTCTAGCGTGGTCTTTAGTTCATCGGTGGAGCTGCTGATAATAAAAGTATCTCCTGAGGTGACTGAGGTACACTCTATCGATTAATTTTTTTTTGGTCTTAGTTTATGCTTTTAAAGACTTCTTCTTGCGCGGCTGTAAACAGTTTTGGAGAGATTGTGTCGTTGTTTTGGCGTACTTCTCTTCTTATTGGTACTTGCTCCGCCTTGGTATTTTCATCAATTTTAACGTGTATAGATGCATTTTCGTAAATATACTTAATGAGGATTGAGTACCTGGAATTGATTCTTGCGTTGTCGAGGGCTTTCATGATTGCCTACTTTTCTATGAAGTCGAATGCTTTTTGGTGGTCGACGAAAGCGATGTGTAATGGTATATTATATTCATTGCTTTTCTCTATGAGGGTCCTCAGTGTTTGCAGGTGATCGGTGATACTGAATTCCTCTCGAAACCCAGCCTGCTCGACTGGTTGGTGGAAGTTCAATTTAAGTTCTAGTTTATTTGTTATTTTTTTTGTAAGGAGTTTATATAAGTATGGCAATAAGCTTATAGGGCGGTAGTTTTCAAAGTTGTTTTTGTTTCTTTTTGTGTGTAGAATAATGACCTTTGCGTTTTGCCATTTACTTGGTATTACCCCTTCTATTAAACACTTATTTAGCAACATTCTTACACTTTCTTGTAAGTCTTTACCTTCCATTTTCAACATTTTGCTTATGATCCGATCTTTGTCTGCACATTTTTTGTTCTTCATTTGGTGTAGCTCTAGCATTAGTTCTTGGCGGTTTATTTCCGATTCTTGATATTGATAGTTCTGGCTGGTGGAGCTATATAGAGTTTTGTAGAAGTCCTAAATCACCATTTTGATTTTTCTCTGTTGCTAACAGTGCTACTTTGGCTGTTCTTTATTTTTGTTCTTTCTAGTGATAATTTCGATCTTAGAGCCTTCATATTTTAGTTGTCTTTGATGGTATCAGTTATATAAGTTATATAAGTTTTGTCCTGTGGTGTCTTATGTCTTTCCGTATATTTCTAATTATGTCTTTGTTTAGTTTTTTAGTTTTCTGTTAGTGTTTCTTTTTTGTTTGATCAGTTCTTTTTTTTGTGAGCTCAACTTGCCAACTCTTTCTTTTTGTTTTGCGCATATTATTTTTGATGCTACTTGTATGCTGCTCGTTATGTTTTCAATTAGTTTTTTCAGTTTATTGGAATCGAACCGGTTCAATACTGTCACATCTTGAAAGATGCCTCTTCTGTTTGTAATGATGTAGTCATTTCATTTTTTACTTTTTACATCTTGGGAGTAAACTCCAACTCCATAGCCTCGAAGAGATTTTAAGTCATAGGTGTAGATTTGTTTGTCTTTACCAACTTTTTTTTTGTTGTACATGTGTATGTACACTATAAGGTCGTTTAAATACAAAATAGGGTGACATGATGAGCAATTTTGAATTTATAAAATAATGGCATTAAATAAGTCAGCTGATTATTAGGTTGCGTTGTAAATATAACCAAAAAAAAACCTGCTTACGCCATTGGGTTCTATGCCGGTCCGGAAATCATTTTTTGTTGTTGGTCACAACGTTTAGAGAAACAGGTTTTGTGCAGAAAAGAAGAACATCAAAACGCCTAAGAACATTGAAGCAGTAATGGTTTTAGTTTTGCGATCCTTGCGGCGTTCGGCGCTTAGAATTTTCGATCGTTCTGTCAGGCGAATTTTGCACAATGATCTTTATTTCCATCCGGCCATTGTGCAGGAACTTTCCGAATGCAACTTTGCTGGATGAAATGCGTTTCTTATTCTAACTTGACTGGAAGGAAAATACTGGGCTGCCAGCATCCCCGAGATCTCTATCGGAGGTCTTTGCATTTGCCACGTGTTACTGTTTGGTGCGCAATCTTAGCAGTTGGGATTATCTTCCCATAGTTTATCGACGAAAATGATCAGACTATCACAGTCAATTCAGACCGTTATGAGAATATGCTCGAGGAGAGTTTGACTTGATGAAATGAACTTAGAGGACATATGGTTTCAACAGGACCGAGCAAAGGTCCTTACTTCAAGAGCACTAATGGCTGATTGATGATTTTTAAAGCGATGTAAACCACAACTTTAAATGTTAAACTTTTTAATTTAAAAAAAATTGAAAATTTATCTTTCTTAATTTTGGTTTTATTGCATTATGAAATAAGGAAGTTATCATGCCGCACCTTGTATAAGGTCGCGTTGTACCATAATCTTAGACAGAAGATGCATTCAAGCATTGTTAAACATGTAATGTTCCAATATTGTTAGCCAAAGACTTCGTAAATGTGAAGCTTTCTTTATTGTCAGATTGACATATAGGATCAATTTCTACTGCAATGGTTGCTTGCTCTTTATTTAGATGAATTTTTCTATTATTGATGCTAAAATAAAGTATTTAATTATTATACGCCAGACGTTAAAACTACCACATCTGGAAATTTTATCACAAATTCAGGAATTTCAACCTAAGTTATTGGGTTCTTCTAAAGTTTCTTTTCTTAATCGAAAGTCATTACAACATATTTTTTCTTAACAAGAAAAACTGACCTTCCAAATAGGGGTCTCGAACCTAAGACCCTTGGTGTAGCAGTCCAGTACACTAAATAATAGTAGTATTATTAATATTTTAAAATTACTGAGTTGGTTAAATGATCAAAGTTAGGGAGAAAATTTTAATTCAAGCATAAAATTATAACCAGTAGCTGGGTAGAAAGCACACATTTTATGTAAGCATTTGTGTACCTATTCTAATACACTGGCGAGCAAAAAATAGAGGTCACTTTAATATTATGACTTATTTTTGGAGTTTTTTGTTTCAACTTTATGTTTGCAAATTGTAAACCAACTTAGGCGTTTAATAATTTATTTCTTGACAAATGTTATCTATCTGTGAGTTGTTATCTCCATGTTACAGACTTTTATGAAACAGCATCCATTTTGCTCTAATTGAAAACCTACATTTTGTTGTGTTTTTTTTTTACTTAGTGTTGATTTTTCTCTGCCAATTTGTCATTTACACGGTGTACTGTACTTCACAGGTCATAATTACTTTAAGCCCTATTGTTGTGGCAAGAATTATAGCGTCGATTGAACATGGGCGGGGAAAACGTGAAACTGCAACGATTGTTGTACTTTGGGGTCCACAAGTTTGCGGAATAGAACAGCTTCTGCAGTTCATCTACGAACTTAACTTCATGAAGTTAGAGATGTAAATGTTGAGTGGACCGTTAGGAGAAGGCTTCGGGCTGCTGGATTGTTTTGTAGAAAGATGGTGGCTACAGGTCTACTTTTTATAATTATATTGCATGGAATAATGAGTTCAGTTTGTATTGTTGAGCGAATCCTATTTGGCGGTGGGTCGGTTATGGTTTGGGCAGGAATTTTTTACTGAAGCACGCACAGAGTTGGTCTTTATAGAGAATGACTCCCTGACAGCTCACAGATACATTATGGAGGTTCTCGAAGATCATGTTATGCCCTTCGTGACAACTATGGGCCAGCGCGGCATTTTTATGCAAGATAATACCAGACCTCACGCAGCCAGAGTTGTCAGAGATTATCTGGATGAAGTGGGAATTTTGCTGTTCTATTGGCCAGCCCGGACATGAATCCCATAGACCATATCTGGGAAACGACCGAAAGCATACACCTGCTCCAAGAACTGCTCAGGAGCTAAGACAGTTGCTATTGCAGAAATGGAATATTATCGACCAAATGTGATCTTTAATTTAATTCAAAGTGTTCCTCGTCGACTTCAAGCAGTCATTAATGCAAGAGGGGGTAATACTCGTTATTAGTGTTAAGTTTTTTTAATATTCTTTGTTCCATATTACTCCTAGAAACAAAAGTTCGAACTTTGTCTGAACTGTAAATTTGTGATATTTCCAAAATTTTATAATTTATAATTGTTTACAATTTGCTAACATAAGGTTAAAACAAAAAATTCCAAAACTAAGTCATAATTTTAAAGTGACCTCTATTTTTTGCTTGCCAGTGTATAACAATAAATTATATAATTTAATAAAAAAATTAATTTTTAATGTTTATTTGAACATACGAAACAATAAATATATTAGAAAATGTTTATTTAATGATCACTACGTATGTTATAACTATTTAAAAAATTATCTATTACTCTACGAAAATCCAATACATCTAAGAATTAAAGGAATAATGTGGTTACCGTTTGAATGACACTAATTTACGTTCAATAATGTATATACAATGTACTGCTGAATACAGTTGTAAACATTACAAGATATTTGTTAAACATGCATGACTTGGCGTCACTACACATTCAAACTGCGCCCTGTAGTATGCGTCATCCAGTTAAAACTTCTTATTAATTTTTAGTAACTTTGTATGCAGGTCAGAATTTTTATATTTAATTAAATTCCTGATTGATGCGCAATCGTTTGTTCACTTGTGTAATCGTCGGTATTATCGTAAATGCACCGTTGTTGTTATGATTAGAAATAGTTAATACAGGAAACGTTTTTCAAATTGTTTCATTAATTAGTTTTCAATTGAATGTATACGAATGCATACACATGCATTTAAGCTAGAAGCCGTAAGTGAGAAAAGAAACCTTCCAACAGGTTTGGAATAGGGAGCTACTGTGTCAACTCCTGAGAACTAGGAGTTCTTCTAATTAGGTAAACCAACTGTTGAAAAGGGAACTACCCTTTTCAACAGTTGGTCACCTAATTAAATCTCGAAGTGACCAACAAACCTAGTTTTATATTTAGGTTATTGGAATAACGCTTTGAATAAAATTATAATGATTTATATTTATTTTACAAAATAATATGATTTAAGTACTTTTGTTCTATAATGTAATGGCGCGATATCAAATAGCGTTAAACGAAAAATATTAAAAAATGCACAGCTTACTCGTATTACAATAGGCGAAGATGTTTTATTTTATCATTTGACTAGGATTTAAGAATTGATACGGTTCATCTCTTAAGCTATTAATTGATTTCCTACAAAGACCTTTTGATTTACAACATTAGTTTTATCATGGCCGGAATCGGCGAAATCTGGTCGAATTACACACAAAATGAAACTGAATTTTATATTTTTGACAAACATTTTTATACTCTTGAGCAGACTGATGGTCTTTCCAAGTGTGTGCAGGACGTGAGATGAATAATGTATGTGAATTTATTTATTGCTGAAACTAGTAATGGAACTACTCAGCCTTCTTACGTTTCATGTTTTATATTTAATATCTATTACATGAATTATAATATATGTATTTTAAACCTAATAACTAACTTTGTTTTTAATTATTTTTTTTTTGTTTTAGGTAAGTTTCTTCATTTTATCCAACAAATGGACAGACGGCATTTTGATGAGGTTCTCTTACTCAAAATATGATATTTTTTTGGTAAATATGTTATGAAACTATAATCAGAATTGAATAATAATTATATTATGAAATGGGTTTGAGTTAATTTACGTAAAATCAATTTTACCAATTGCAGCGGGGTCATTTTTGTGAAAAACTTAATAAGAATGAAACTAGAACAATTTTTGCTTTAAAATTAATTACGTTAATGATTATTGAAGTTTCAGTTTTGTATGAATGTTTGTCTGTCCTTGACTTTTTTATCGATGTTCTTCAGATTTTCTTTTAAGGAACGCTACTAAATTTGTGTATTATCTGATATCGATATTTATTTTAATAGATATTATTGTGCGAATCATTAAATACAAGGCCCAGCAAGATGAATGCTTATAAGTAGTAGATAAGTTGGCAAAGTATGTTATAAGTACTTTTTCATTTGCATAATTGTGTACTTTCTTTTCAATGCATAATTTTTTAAATTTATGGTATGTATACTTATACTTCGCTTTGGATTTTTCGAGGAACAATCCGGGAATGGCTATGTTTGCTTCTTCAATATTGGAAAGAATATTCTTCAAATCACTCATTTTAGGATTGTAGAGTTTTTACAAATTAGTGACAGTAAAATTGTTTACTATCAAACTGACTTTTTTTAAATTTTAAATGTGATATTTTATTATTTTTTAGCTAATAAACTTTGTAATTCAGATCAGGGTTGCTACTGTATGCAGTTCAAAAAAATGTAATAATTTGAACCTCTATGCACCAGGTGTCACATGGGTGTCATCTGAGATAACTTGGCAGTTGACGTTTGTTCTTCTCAAAACTTGTTTCAATTTGTTTTGATATGACCTTAAGCCGGAATGGTTTGTAGCTGTTTAGGTGCTTTTGAAGTGTCTCGTGTCACCTTGTTGCTCTGTGGAATACTTGCGGAAAGCGGTTGCAGAGGTACTGTGTGGGATTAGACAAAATGTATGTCTATGACCATGAAGTTGCTGCCGCAGGACTTTCATGTAGAATTGTGGAATCATTTTTTTTATGAAATTCAGAAAACTAGTCACTCGATTGTCAGACAAAGCAAATGAACGTTACTGTTTGACTGGAATTAAACCATCAAGATCAATTCTCCGAGAACTGTTATATACCGACCTCCGCTACGTTCCGAATATATTCTAGATCGCAATAATACTAAACCGCACCCAAACACAAAAAGATTAATAGCGATACCTGCTTCCAACTTTTGGCCGGCTTCTTCTCATCCATTTTGAAGAATAAACCGATAAAAGAGTGACACACTCACTCGCTATCAAGAAATTGGATATCACTTCTTTTTTCTCATATTAAAGGAGTAGAAACTTTTAATTCTTTTATAACAAACATTTTGACGTGTGGGTGGGAATTGCAGTTTAAATTACTCGGTGATAACCATAATCTGGAGTGACCCACTCAATCGCCCAAGTGTTGGTCTTTAAGATATTAGTTTCAACTTTCATCAACATGGAAACTTCTAACGCTTGCAAAGTGGATAAAATTTTCATTTTTTTGATAAAAAAAGGTGATTCAGCTCAAACTATTCGCTAGTAATCATGGTTTAGAGTGACCCACTTACTTGCCTAAGTATTGGTCATAAAAGATTGGGTATTACGTTTTCTTCTTAGACAGAGAGAAGAGACTTCTAACGTTTGCCAAGTTTGCACTCCACTTCAAACTACTTGTTGAAAATTATGATATGGAGTAACTCACTCATATGCACAAATGTTGGTCATTAACAGATTTGGTATCATATTTCTTCTGACTAAGGAACTTCTAACACTTGCAGAGTGAAGAAACCGCTGGAATTTTGACTTCAACGGTAGTTAAGTTCCTGTTACGCACTATTGTCGGAATAAGACGCTTGTACATCTTTGGAGACCTGTTTCAGGTCTTTGACTACAAGATCCAGGTTTCAAAAAGCGACTACGTTCTGCGGACACATTACCAAGATGAATTTTTGCGACATAGCGTTGAGACTGGTCATCATGAATCAATGCAACTGAGTTTAGCTCATTAATTCCTATAACAACAACTTGGTAATTGACGAAATGTTGAAATTATCAAATTAAGTTTTTGCATAACGTTAATACTACAACACAGTATGGAGAATGGCACAGAATTTTTAAATATTCTATTTAAACGAAATAATTTGGTTACCACAGCTACCGATTATTAAAAATAATCCAATTTAGAGGCTAACAAAAAATAATTGGAAAAAAAGTATACTGAGTTGCTTTTTGTATATACTTTATTTAATAAAGTTTAAAACTGTTTGAAAGCTCATACAAGTATTTAATAATTAGTTCAAATTAATCATGAATTTTATTCACTTCTATCTATTAATATAAATTACTTCTGGAGATGTATTTTAAGACATTTTCTTTTTAATATAAAATAATCTGCCATTACACCTGAACAAATACTATTCTTTGGCTCAATTTGTATAAATTATAAATAAATCGTTTATGTATATTTCTATAGATATTTTAACCGTGTCTTGTAACCACAAAAAAGCAAATCTCTTTGCTTTAGGAAACTCGTGAAACTCATATCAAAGTTTGGCGAAAATCCTGTACCCATTAAAGTGAATATTCTAATTAATTAAAGCGAAAACTTCAAAACACTTTAAACAATATATAAAGCCCGATACTAGCGCTTTGAAGGTGCTTAAATAAGTTATTAAATATTTACTAGACAAGTATTTTCATTAGATTTAATAAGATTTTTAAGTAATTGAGAATGCAACTAAAATTAAGAAGTTGATGATACTAACAGTAATTTGTTATTTTAATTAAAAATAGTTTCACAATTTGTTGTACATATATAGAATTAATTGATTGATATCGGTGAAATTTATACGTACTAAAATAATTGCGGAATGATTAATTGTAGACACTTTTCCATTAAACGTAGAAGTAACAAATGTCTATTTACTGTAATTGATTGAGCAATAGGATTTAACCCTCACCGCGGGCGGATAGGGGTGTTTTATTAAAAGTGAACGAAGTTGACAAATGAAAACAAAATTTAATTACGAAAGTTTGAATCTTTTATTATTTAGCAGTATTTAAAACAATTTTTATCGCTTGCGATGAATTTGACAAAAAAAACTACTAAAAATACATTTATTTCTATATTTGGTTACAATATTGCAAAGATTGATGCTACTCACCACATTTGTTTGGATGGACGACGTAGGGGTGAGTCTCCATGAGGCTGATGCAGCTGTTGTTTTTAGCATTAATTCTTGTGCGAACTTTGACTATATAATGTTTGTGTTGGTACGCCTTGAAACTGATTGTAGGTCTAAATGGTAGATCATGGTTGCAATTCTATTATCTATTGCTGCATTATCATCAAATTAGTAGAACTAATCTTTACTCAACTTGCAGTGTTATGTACTATCAGGTTCTATCAACTGACCGAACTGGGATTGTATACAACTGCAAATACTAGAAAGAGCCGACTTCTTTGTAGCATATCATGTAAGTTTTAATTATAATTCTTCTGCCAAGATGTTTATATTCTCAGTTTTAATAGCTTTAGTCATTCGATGATCAGTAACGATAGGGAGCATGCTGTATAAATAATAATATAATGGAACTCATTATGTTGGGGATGTTTCGGAAGTTTATTTTAGCATACTCGGGTCTTAATTACAAGAGTATTGAATTATGCAAACTTAAACTTTCTTATTTGAAATTAATGTACGAGTATACCATGAATGAATAAAAGTATTCCTGCAGCTTGCTATCATAATGGAAAGGTCTCGCTAGGGATTTTCAGTTTAATGGATTGATTTTATTCTGGTGCTCTTCAACTAGAAAGACAAATTTGCTGCATGTCTACAGTTACGATAGCCCATCGGCGCTACAGTTTCAACTGCGTTGCGTTTCTACTGTGGGTTGTGAGTTATACAAGTACGTAAATTCACAAAACTTTCAACAAAAAAATTATAAATATTATTTAGTCATTTGTTTCTCTCGAATTGGTCGTTTAGGTTCACGTTCTGGATTCAGGACCCATGTAAACGCGGCTTAATCGTAATTGCTGTTGAGTTATCTTATATCTGATGTTTTCATAAATTGAATAGAAATATTTTTTTCTTTTATAAGGTGGTTTGCTTTGCGTACCAGCACTGCGGACATGATTGTTCTATTGTGCACCTCTTGACTTACTCATTTAGCAGTTCTGTTTCTTTGGTCTAAAAGTCTAAAAGTTTTTTTGAGGGATGTTTCACCTCTTCTTTAGTTAGCTTGAGCTTGTCAAAGTAAGCTGTGCGTTGCATATTGTATGCCTTACATTCACTAAGCATATGTGGAGTCTTTTTGTCTTATAAACATCTGCGATATAGGGAGTTTTTGTTCCTATTATATGCATCTGCTTATTTAGGCCACGTTGTGATGGTTCTGTCAGGAATGATCTTACTTAATTAGGTTGCTCTGTTCTGCTGCAAGTTTGCTTTGGATTATTGCTTTTCCAATCTTGTATGAGATCCCTAAAGCACGTTCAGATCTAACAAATGTACTTGTTTTTTACTGTTTGGCGAGCTGATCCGCCTTGAGGTTTTCTTCTATTGAATGATTACTCCAAGGATTGTATGAACTGATTTTGGATGATCCGATCTTGTATTATCACCTTATTGTTACTCAGCTCGTTTCGATATTTTAAGTTTTTTGGCGGTTAGCGTTAAGGTTTTCGCTCTATATGTAAAGACAGGTAAAATACATTGATCATATACTTTCTTTTGCAAGCGTATCGGAATTTTACTTGATGTAACCGAGCTTTTTATACGCTGCCCAAACGAGGTTGATTCTTCTGTGTAGTTTACATGTCTGATTATGTGATTTTATTATCATGGTATACGTATTTGTAGACTAGATCCATGTTTGAGTTTTCGATATTGTTCACTCGGTACCAATTTTGTCATTATTTTTGTTTTAGAAAAGTTGATCTCCAAACCAAGCTATAAGAATATATTATAATGTTTTTCCAGCATCTATCATCTAGCTCTTCTAGGTTGTCAGCTATGAGGAATATGTTATCGGAACGAAGATTGTTGAGTTTTTGACCATCTATGGTAATGCTTCTTGTGTTCCAATTGAGTTTCTTGTGAACAATTTGTAGATATGGTATACCCCTGTCTTACTTCTCTTCCATATTTATCTGTACACTATGCGACATTCTCGCATCGCCTTTATAATGGTATTGAACTGTGCCTGTGCTTGGTTGTTTGGTTGGTAAAAATCCAGTTTCTTCTATAATCTTGAAGTTAGTATTCTTGTGAACAATTTAAGGAATTGGCTCAAAAGTGTTATGGGTCAATAGATTTGCAAGCCAATCTTATTCCCTTTTTGTAGAGTAGGATAGTATTGCTTTATGCCACTTGTCTGAAATATTGTCATCTCCAGACAATATGTTGTTTTTTGTTTTTGATTTCAATTTTTCCGATAGTGATATCTGGTTGCTTCTCGGATCTTGATAACGTTCTTCTACGGTACGTAGTATTTTCTTTGTATTTGTTGTGATGTTCTCTTGCTTGTTCTTTAGTTTTATTATTACTAACTATTAATTAAGGTTTCTGCGTAATACCTTTATGCTCTTCTGTTCTGTTCTATTGTTTACTGGATCTTTTTTTTGCGATAACTTCTGATATCTTGCTTGATGGTTTTGAAATTTTTTCTGCTTCTTTCAGTTCTCTTTTTGGTTGTATTTGGATTGTTTTTTATTTGACTTTGTTTGGCAATCAATCAAGTTTTTGCACCATAGCAATTTTTAATTTTTTTGTTTGGGTCATTGGGTAGCTTTTTTTTTGTAGAGCTTCTATGTTTGTATTTGAATCATTTTTATTTATAGTTTATCGATGTCCAGTGGGGTTGACCATACTTGGCCTTTCTTTGTATGCACTTTCTATTTCCTAGGTCTATTTGGATTGTGCTTTTCACCATTCGGAGTTTGCTTTCCGTCCACCTCACCTCATATTTGCTTTTAAATATGCTATCTAAGTAATCAAAGCTGTCCTATTATGTTGCTTAATATATTGTCTTTTCGTATTTTGTTTTGAAAACAGTCCGTAAGAGACTTGTTCTATTGGTGACATTCTGTTATAACAAGGAGCAGTTTTTAATTATAGGATTTAAATTAATCGTATTTTTGCTGGTAACACTGAAATATATTTAAGTCCACCAATGACTTGTTCTAATGTCAGGGTGTTTCTGTGTTTAAGCGTTAGATTTTTTTTATTAAGGACAGCTTTGATGCTGTTCTTACGCAACGTTTCTGTTTTTAGCATTGTTAGATTAGGATCAACTTATTTAGTTGTTAGCTGTTCTATCTACGGGAACAGTTAGAATAAGTTAAGTTGTTACACGGTGTGCTTAACTTAAACATAAACATTTTACTGAATTGCAAAAGTAAATCAAATCAATTATTGATCTTCTTAAATATTACGTGTAATATACTGGCTTCTAAGCCTATAAACGACTAATATGCTTCTCTAGTCTGGAGTATATAAATAATCTTTCCAGTGGCTTGGAAGCTACTCAGAAATGTAGGTCTGCAAGCGTGTATACGGCTCAAGAGAAGAAGTAGCTTATAAACTGCCAAACCTACTGAAATTGTTGAATGTTAAGTTTTAAAACAATGGAATTTTTTAGAATACAAGATTAAATTTATCGTTTGTAAAATTGTCTGGTTATTTGCGCAAGATACATCTTTTTTTTTTCTTGTGAGGGGGAAATGCATTACGCACATTTTGTAGAGCTCCCGGTTGCCCGTACACTCGCCAAAACCTTGAACCTCTACGTCCTTTTGGACTTGCGGAATTACCGTTGTGATATTCGGCTTCCAAGTCTTATCCTCTTTTTTTTCTCGTTTGTTGTCATTATTTTTCTTATGTCTTCATGAATGGCACTCTAGTTGCTTGCACTTTCTACCATAAGTGGAGTCAGATTGCTGACGGTTATCTACTTTGCGACTTTATTCTGCACTTCCGTTCTGATGTCTTTTCCGCGAGATTTTATCTGTTTTGCCACATTAGGGACAGCCGTCATGTACCGAAAGATACGTTTTCTTTAGGTATGACTTAAGCATCTGTCCTGTAAGGATCTGTGTAAGATAGTAGTTTAGATTTTCATGTTTTTTGTTTTTCCACGAATTATTTAGTGACATTTCCCTTGATCTGCCATTCTTCTTCCTATTTTTTTTCGTCTTTATTCTATTGGTTTTTTTGTTCCTTCAGTTGTTTCTCTATGTTGTCGGCTTGCTCTTGGACAAGGAGATGTATGGGGATTTTTTCTGTTATTATCTGTATAGCCTTTAGAAAGCCGTTTTTTTTTCTAAGTTTGAAAAAAAAAAAACGTGAGTTGTGGTACTACTAGCATAGGGTCGGCTTAATTGTTTTTCAATTCAGATATTGTTTTTGGGTTATTGGCATACATCTTCTGTTTCAAAAAATTCCAAAGTTAAAAATCTGCATGATTTTGGTGATTCAGATTGCCGCGGCACGAGATAAGCCTTCTTTCAAATTTTGTCTGCAACAATGTTATTGTTTTATTTGATATGTGTTAGGTTGCGTCATCTTATTGAAAGCTCAAGTCTATGAGATCCATTTCAGTAATTTGAGGCCAGAAGAAGTGGTTTATCATCTTTTCGGTAACGAACGCCGTTAACAGTGACCGCATTGTCAGCCGAATCCTTAAAGAAGAACGGTTTAATCACTCCGTCAGCTTAATGTGCGGACCAAATAGTTGTTCGTGATGGATGCATAGAACGTTGAAAGATTACTCCCCAAATGCGACAGTTCTGTTTGTTAACATATCCATAAAGTTCGAATTGCGCCTAATCCGAGAAGATGATTTTCTTACAAAATTTACTAACTTGTTGTTTCTCTAAGATTCATTCTGTGAACGTTCGGCGCTGCACATGGTCTGCTGGCTTCAAGAGTTGTGTCTCTTGTGAATCTTGTAAGCATGCAAACGCAAATATTTAGTCGAAATTTGCTGTAAACTGCTTTGTGAAAGTCTCAATTGCTGAGAACGATGACGAATTGTGGTGGAAGAATTTTGGTTAACACTTTCACTAACTGCTACAAAGTTTTCATTACACTGAGCTGCTCGAACACGGACAGGTCTCTTCTGGGTTCAGACTTCAAATTTCTCAATTAATTGGAAAGCTGCGGGAAGGTGCGTTATGGTGACCGAAAAATGTACGACATGTTCGAACCGTTTCCGAAAAAATCTCACCATTTTGGTAGTGGGTTTTTACAATATCTATGCGTTGTGCGTCTATGTAATTCTCCATGATTAAACCTCAATATTTGAAAATGACAGCTGAAATAAAAAAAAGCTGGATTACGGCTTCGTTTTTTTGTGTTATCAGCTGTAAACCCATTTTTTAATCCACTTCTTAATCATATAGGACGCCCATTTTGTACATTTCGGTATCATCGGTTTTCGTGAGCTGAAATGTTGAATTAATCCGTAAACGGTTATAAAATAAAACGTGTGCCAGCCAAAGTCATTGAAATTATAGAATTCATATTACCAAGAAGCAATATTGTGGCGAAAAATAGTTTTTAAATATGTGTTTGATAAGACAACAGTAATATTTTGTGTAATCAATTCAAACACTAGTATTTAAAAATTTAATTAAATCTTCTATATATTTGATCAATATCTGATAGTTTTGCCGGTTGACT
Source organism: Tachinus rufipes (assembly GCA_963932245.1). Lineage (NCBI taxonomy): Eukaryota > Metazoa > Arthropoda > Insecta > Coleoptera > Staphylinidae > Tachinus > Tachinus rufipes. Next base: position 88,471,205 of record OZ010743.1, read on the forward strand.
ATCTAAGAAAAGTTTCTTTGAATTTTTTTGATTCAAATGACTGCCCTGTTTTAGAATTTGAAAAATATACATGAAGGGAGCTGAATTTTTTAAAACTAATAAAAACCTGTAGGTAATTATTCAATTTAATATCGTTCTCTGCTGAATACTATTAATTGAGTTGATGTAATCACGGTATTTAATAGGATTAAAAAAACAATTAAACAGAATCCATGAATTGTTTTTATTCATCATCAATTTTATATATTTTGCATATAAAAGAATTGCTAGAAGGTTTCATTTACTTTTTATACTGCATGGAAAATACATTTAATCCCGCTCTAGTTGTAAACCCGGCATTGTCCGTAGCTCCTGGATCCATTAAATGCGCTATCAAAATGATTACTCTGTCTGTTTATATATTTGGAGGGGAGAGAGAGAAATGTATAGATGGAAAATCAATAGGGCATAGGAAGAGAATAACCCGGGGACTAAAGGGGGCTAAACCCTCTCCTATAACAGCACACCGCAACGACACGACATCCATTTCATATGGAATTTGTATCCGCACAAACGTACAAAGCTTACAAATGGACGCCATCTCGCTAATAATAATGCTCTGCAATGTTTTTTTTTTCAGTGCCTCTCGTTCTGGTCTGTTCTGTTCAACTACGTCTGCCTCGGCCAATATAAGTGAACACAAAAGAATTTCAAATCGCATTTACTTAACCGACTCTTTTCAAATGGCTGCCAGTCTTTTTACAAAAACTTTTCATTCATTATATAAAATTATCTATTTATACAAATTATCATTAAACCAATAAATTATCAATCAATGCTAATAAAATTTTTACATACTGATAATATTAATTTTAAGTACTTTATTATCATTCGAATTAGATTCAAGGCGAATGTGAATCGATTGCGTGGAATAAAATTAAAGTTTTCTCTTTAACATAATAAATATTCTCATGCTTGTATGTAAGCGTGAACGAATCCATTAGCGAATCGGTTATTTGGCAAATTCCCGGACGTTAAATAAGATATGCGACGTTTAAATATACCGTGCATACGAAAGATAATTTAAAAAAGAAGACTTCCATAATGGAATACGTTTTCCGAACGAGCGAGCGAACCAACGATTTCAAGAATGTATAAAATACAAGAGGCTGCACGAACCCAAGCTAAATGCTAAACGCGACTGTAATCTAAACAAGGACGAAGATACATATAGCCTGTCTGTCGGCAAATGACCTGAACTCGAATAGAAGCTATACATGTCTTATGGTTCTCATTGGAAATTCTTATTGTTCGTCTGTTTTGCGAGCCGAGCCTGACGCCTATTGTTGGAACGGTTTTTAGTGCGTTACTATTAAAACCCAACCAACAATGGTCTAAAAATCTTTAACGCAATGTGAGGCATCTTCTATATTACATATACGGTAAAACCATATTAAATTGTGTTAATTGGAAATTATTACAAAATTGAATTGACAAATATTAAATACTAAATTTATAAAATACTATTCGTGTGTAAAAAATATGAAATTGCTTCAGTTTTTAAATCTGTGCAAACGTTTATCTAACATTTGTCCCAAATAATAAAAAAAATCCTAAAAGTACTCAAAATAAATGTCTAAATTCACTAACATGACCATTCCGGAGGGACCTTTATCGGTTTTATTCCCCATTTGTGTTTTTTGTGTGCAACAAACCCTTACCATAATCCCGTATAATTTTATCGATGATAAAAAGAGCGTATATAGTGTCCATTCCCGGTCCAACGTTTCGCTATCGAACGAGTTTATATAAATAAAATTTATCGGAATAATTCTATTCCATTTACATATGTTTGCGGAGCATTAAATTTATTCCGCGCACCCACCGTTCAGGAAACTTCCACACCGAGAAAATTTAATGCAAAATTACATTCGGAGTTCGTATTAGATTGTTAAATAATTTTGTAATGCGCCATCAAATATATAATTAAGTAATTATACGCTACCAACAACACTTTATGAAAATTATTGTTTATATTATTAATTGCCAATTAAACAATACTCAAATTATATCTAAAATTTCAATTGACATGCGCCACTTCAAACAAAAAACGGAGATTATTGATTTCCTTAAATTCCAACCTTTTTATAGATCTACCTGATTAAAAGTTTTCAGTGTCAAGTTAAAATGAAATTTTTATTATATACTTGCTGTAGGTGTAATAATTTAATCAGCAAATATTCGATTAAAGAAGTCATTATATTATAATTCTTAATTACTAGGGTTCTCATTTCTTTTAATTATTTTAGCATTAGTATTTTATTAGAAAGCTAGGTTAGAAAAGGTGCTTCTGATTTAATTTTATTATAATCAAACATCCGATTAGTTTATTTAACATTTCAGTAGCTAGATAAGTAAACAACCTTACCTAAACAATGGCATGTCATTCATTGATTCAATTTCTATATATTATTGTGACTGATACTCAAATTCAAAGGTATTTTTATGTTGTTCTGGCTTAAGACTATTCCGACCGCTACCTTGGTTTGTAGTATTTTAACAAAAACGGCAACTTTGGCGTCATTACTGTGTCTACATATAATTTGATAACCAATTTATTTTTTCACCAAGACATTCAGAAAGGATCAAACTGCGATACGTCGAAGTGTTTTTTTTTTGCAGCCAAATCCTGCTTCTTTTTGATGTAGTGATGTGTCGGCCTTAGTATATTTTGTCAGTTTGCTTTTCTTGAACCTTCTTCTGCAATTTTGTTTGTTAATAATGTTTCAGTAAATGTATGTTCTTTTGCTTTTATTTAGATTCTCGCCCCTCTTTTCTTTATCTTCTGTGGCTTTTAACCTTGAAGCTTCAAACTCCTCTATCATTTTCCTCAGTACTGCCAAGTGCCACTTCTTTCCTGCTATTTCCCGGATGTAATTTTTTCATTGTTTTTTTGGCTTTCCGGTTCACGTTGGTTTTGTTTCGCTGTTTCCAAGGTAGATGTGTTCTATGACTACTTTGATTTTTTTAATTTTTGATTGTGATGGTAGGTTGCTCAATACTTATGATCTTTGTTTTACTAACGTTTGTTTAGGGCCTGCTTGTTTGGATGCGGCTTCGAATAGCATTCTGTTAATATTGTCTAGGTTGATGCTTAATATGATGATGACATCGGCGAAAGTGATTGAAATACTTTCCGTCCATATTCAAAAGAAATACTTAACGCTAAAAAAAGATTATGTGATTTTTTGATAATGTCAGAAGACTTGACTTTGTCATGAAACGTTTGGTTGGGATGGAGACATGACTAGGCTTGCTAAGAATAATTACAAAATGTTTAGGTGATGTGACGTTAGGTCTAGCTAAACCTCCTTGACGACAACGTTCCCTTCTTGAAATTATATTTGGTAAGGTCAGATTATGTGCAGTTAGCTTGTCTGATTTGATCTAACCTGACTGTCCGTATAGGTTTAGTTCTGACTAGTTTGATTGCATTTGAGTAGGTTTATGTTGTGACTCCTGTTTTATTTTTAGTTAACTGAGTTACGTATCTTGACTTTACTGGGAGAAAGTTGTTTTTTTCAACGTATTTGTTAATGCATTTATATATAAATCCAACTATGCAAATTAAGAATGTACTTTGAAACACAATATTGTAAGTGTCTTGAATTAGATTTGATATACCTTACACGGTAATTCCAAATCGCTAGTGTTTTCCTTATTATCATAAGAGACACCGAAGTATTTTAGTATGGATAATAAAAAAATGTGCTATGCAATAATTCTTGCTCGCTTTTAGTACAAAACGCAGGGTAGTGCGTAAGCGATGGATGAAAGATTGGTTAATGAAACGTGAGTAGTGTTTTTCCTCGATTTTGTAACTTGTGGTATTTCCTTATTATCATAAGAGACACCGAAGTATTTTAGTATGGATAATAAAAAAATGTGCTATGCAATAATTCTTGCTCGCTTTTAGTACAAAACGCAGGGTAGTGCGTAAGCGATGGATGAAAGATTGGTTAATGAAACGTGAGTAGTGTTTTTCCTCGATTTTGTAACTTGTGGTATGAAGGAGTAAGTGGAGATGTTACAATATCGTCAGATGGAGAATTTAGATATGAGCCGCTATAAGTGGATGATGATAGATTTTTTATTGAGATTTCTTAGGCTAGTTTCAAACGGAATGCAAAAACTCTTTGATGTGGATCTAACGCTTCCAACTTCTTACTCCACATTATGTCAACTATAGGTACTGGTTTCTGTTCCGTGACAGAGTCTTCTAAAAATGAACATAGTTTTTATAAAAGCTTATTCTGACGAGCTACAGGCCCAATTGTTTGTTTTTGTTATATTGCAACTGGCATCGGTGCGTTATCAATTGATGAGCGTGATTATACCTTGTGACTGAGAGGATGATTTGTGGCTTGAATGTTGGCCTTCATTTATGCAATCACCAGAATCTTCCTTCAAAAATGTCTTCTTAGAGTTATCTGTATTAACCTCAACATCTTCTTCATTCAAACCTGGTGACTCGCCTTCCAACATTATTAAAATACAAACAAAACTTAATTAAAACTAGTAAAATTTAAAACTATTTAGCTCGCAAAATATAGTACTAGATCTTCTACGACAGATATCACTGTCAATGTTTTGAAATATTGACAGTAATATTTATTGTGTATGGTGCCCTACTTTTGTTTAGCCTTAACTCCTTTGAGCTTTGAAGTTTAATTACGAGTTTGTCTCTATTGCTCATAAAATGTGCTCAAGATGCGTTTATGAATGATTGTAGGTTTATTCTGGAATGTCAAAATTGGTCTAATTGCAACGTAGTCCAGAAGCTTTTTAACTATCCGTTAATTCATTTAAGCATACAGCTTTATTCTAACTAGTTTTATAGATTTTTCCTAAATATAGAATATTTTAAAAACTTGATTTAAAACCTTATAAGGTATATAATTTGCTTCACTATAGGTAGAGTGGTGTCGAAGCAATAAACTTGTTTTAATTTTTTTAGAGCCGATTTTGATTTAGTAATTTTGTATATATCTTAATGTAAATTGAAATACATAATCATACGATTTGATTGGAAGCACTTTTGGTGCAGTGTATTATATTTTTGAACTCTCTAGACTTATTACTCGTCTTTATGAAAGTAAAAGAAAGCTGCAAAATTGATACTACGTTTATTAGAAGTAGTGGCTTGGTTTAAAGCAACTACATCCATTAGTTTAGACCGTTTGAACTATGTACTAGGCTGTCTACTTGCTTTTGATCTTCTATATCTTACAATGAAACCCTAGAACTACTTTGACTACATTTTACACTTACTTTATAGACTACAACAAATCCGTTTTTAGATTTATATTAATTGTGTACTAACCTCAATAGTGTTTTTTAAACTGGTTTTGCAAGCCGAAAACTTTCTCCTTGAGGAGGCTGCTAAGAAATCACCTTTTTGACGAACCCAAATAACATGTCACTGTATAACATGTGCACACAAAGAAAAAAGACATTCCAACAAAGTAGGTAACTTTACGGCGGGCGGACTGGCGCGTAAAGGGTCAACTCCTATGCCGTGTGGAACTGTGCTCTACCACTCAAAAGCTTTAATGATCTACTAAAAATCAACACACACAACGCATTGCGATGGCGTTGGGATAACACTCCGGGCAGCAGGAGGCAAGACTGCTCCAAGCGTCGAGACAGCCGATTACTACTTGCGACTGTCCAGAAACAGGATCTTTCAAACTATAACCGGGATCTTTATAGGATTCTGTCAATTAAGGAAACACATGTAGACGATTGATATTGGAGACAGTCTAACGTGTATAGGATGTGAAATGGATGACCAGAGGATCGAGCACTTGCTATGTACATGCCCGGCCCTATTATAGATAGGGAGTCTATGTTGGCAAGTTGCTGGCTTAATATGGCCAGTATAAGGTAAGCACTGTAGTTGCATACATCGATCGCATGGTGGCGGCTGACCTGCCCAAACGAGAGCCTTGTCTGGTTTTTTTACCCCGTTTTGATGGGGTAGGGGGGAAGCGTCAATAATAGTGTTTTTGCTAAGATGAAAATTGGTAAACAACCGTGCGACCCCTGGCGGCGGTTGGACGCAAAATTAATCCACAAAAGGATTCTAAAAATTTTTAGTCTGAAGCTTTTTGAGTTGAGTCGCTTTTCGAAAGAGGCATTTAAACACTCACTTTGAGAGCCCGCCACGGGTTCTTTAAAAAATCGCGACCGGTCTTATTCGTAAGAGCTGTCTTTCATCTTTCATCAAAAAGCAAGGCCATATTGGTATTGTTTAATGATCAATTTAATCTTCAAAATTTAATTTTTTGGATCCAATAAAAATTCTGAGTAAAGGTGTTTTAAAACCAATTTTTTCAAAAAATGTGCATTGGTTAGAAGTCTTGTTTGTCCAAAAAGGAGGAGATGATATCTAATCTTTTGATGTCCAACACTTGAGTGGTTCATTTCAGATCATTACCAGCTAGAAGTTTGAACTTGAGTTTAGCTCTAAAACAAAATCCAGAAAGCCTACAGCTTTTGAACTTAAGGTGTTTAGTTCATTACCGCATTTATGTACTACATTTGCTTTGGATGTTGTTGGTTTTACATAGCCTAATTCTGTTAGCATATGACCTATCGGGATACTGGTTGCCAGTTGTTCAAGTCAGATACACTTGTAATGTATACAGCTCAGAAAAGATGAACATACAGCGGAATATTTCAAGTTATGCCAGTTTAAGTTAGTTTTTTAATCGGTGTTTTCTGCTTGGTTTTTGGCCACTACACTAGTAGGTGAGCATTTATGAAAGTTTTGTATAGCCATACGAGTTCAGTTTTGCCAATAGCTTGTCTACATTGCCAGAACGACAAGCATATTTTTTTGCATCTTGTATTTAGATGTGAAATTAAATCCAAGCATTTTACCTTGGTTGGTAACGTTAATGGGGTGGTTCCGAGAATAACTTTCTTCACTACCACTCTCAGTGATTGTCACTTCTTTTTTAGCTTATGATTGATTTATCCATCCACTGATTATGTGGTTAACACAATGTCTTAAAAATGCGGTTTTGTTAAACGCTCTTTTGGTGTTTGTAAATATTTCAACGGTGGATGTTTTGTGCCGTTTGTCTTGATTCGATCTGTCAGAATGGTTTAGTGGATCTTTTCTGAATGTGTGCTGGTTGAGCCGTTTCTAGAGTTAATTTATTGCACAATCTCTCAAGTGTTTTTAGAGGATATCATTATGCCTTGGTGTAGTCACTACTCTTTGGTACAGTTATAACTTTATGCTATGGGAACGTTTGAAAAACTATAAACGCTCCATAGATTCATGTCATGTAAATCAGGATAATGTTCTTGCTTAATTGTAGGAGGGCTGGACAGGTTTCATTCAGTCAGTGCAATGAATGGCGAGAAGTTTTTGATTGGCTAGGTTGGTTATACTAATCTCATTTACAAGGTGGTGAGTAGCGGCTTGATATCTACTTCTACTGGGGTTTGAAGAAGTAGCTCAGTTGCTTCCAATAGGTTGGTTGTGTATGTGCTATTTTATCCGTACTTTTTAAACAATTAAGTTGCTGTTAGATGTGGTTTTTTTGTTGTTGTTGACGTAAGTTATTTTTCTTTAACTTAGCTAGGTAGCTTTCTATTCCATTCACACTTTAAGGTTTACTTAACACTGTATGGGCACCTAACCTCTGCAATAAGTTTACCTAAAAGGCAGCCTTTGTCGGTCAGCCTAGAAGATTTTATCCACGTCATTTCTGTGTTCTGATTTTTAAAACGGTATGTTGTGAGTTTACATCACATCTGATTACGAGGTTTATGCTACTTCTTATACAGTACTGTTCCAAGGCCAAGCCCAGGTGTGCTATATACGGACGCCTCAATGATATTTATTTTTTGGTCATTAGCCGAGCTGATTGCTGGTGGAGAGCTGTAGAGCATTCGAAATGTTATGTGCTTAGGTCTGAACATGCACGTCCTTAGCTTCCCATTTTTCTAGGGTTCTTAAAGGCTATTGTGTCCTGCATCACTTCTAATTTGCGACATAGTGTTGATACGGCTGCTCGACCGTGCAGTGATGCAGTTATAATGAATTACATTACGGGGGGTTTGGAGTGGTCTTCTTGGACAACGATCAAATTATATAAACTTTAAATAGCCCGGCTCGATTTTGATTGTACCAAACAAATTGAGAGCTCAGTTATAGAGCGTTAGCGTAGCACGCTAAACAGTCAGAGATTTGATCCTCGAAATATGACTAATAATAACTTTCTCTTTATTCACCGGGGTGATTTGGAAGTAACTTAATAAACCGGTAGGTCTCATCTACCCTCCTCAAACAAGTCGAAAGACTACTGGGTCGATGTAAAATTGCTTTAAACGCACAATAATGAAGAAATTTACATAGACATTCGGTAAAATCATTATTTTAGTTAATAATTATGCAAATTAAATACATAATAAACAACAAGTCCATCGATACGTTTGAATTATCTATTGATTCAGAAAAAAAGATGCTATCCTTGCAATTCATGCTGTACGGTGAACAGATTTGTTGTTTGTTTCTAATGAAATTAAAATCAGGCGACATCTCGGAACAGTTTTATGCTGTAGAATGTCAACCGTATACATTTATTTTATTTTACAAAATTAAATAAATTGTTAAATAAAATATTGATCATGATTTTAACAATTTGTCATATTACAAATCAAATATAATTTTAAAATTAAAATTTATTTATAACTCTCAATATGTGAGGTTTACTCTTAATATCTCACGCGCTATTAACTCTTATAATATATGTAAAAGGTATTTTTGGATGATGAGTTGAGATGCCTTCGTGACGAATTTTAAATATTAGATGCACACTTTCTTTGTAGTTTTTTGTTACTGGGCAACTTAAATGATTCTAAAAATATAATTAAACGGAATTCTTTGTTTCTAGCTGGATATGTGATTTAAATTGTTGATATACTAAATAACGTTTCACATGCGAATTAGTTTATTAACATTACAATTAAAATAGAGAAATCCAATTATTGTTATGGTAAATTTTATGAATTAAATAAAAACAAAGCAGACGTTTTATTTTTACGCTAACATAAAATATTTATACATGTTTAAAATAACGACGTATAATATGATCGTAAATTTTGAAATAACAATGCAAATGAAATAAATCTGATTCAACTTCTATTTTGTTTTTTAAACAAACAATGTGAGTAACGGAAATGTTACTAAGGATGTAAAACATATTACACAGCACAGAATGAGACTACCTAAATGCTATAAAAAGAATACAGCAGAACCAACTGGACTTTTTAGTTATTCTGATAACATGGTATGTATGCCATGTACATTTTGCAAGGAGATCATGCTTAAAAGCGTTTTCTGATGAGAAGTTTGAAAACTTATATTTGCAAGTTTTATGTTAAGTATCCAATAGTAGTTTTGGTACAATGGAAAGAATTTGGCCTTAAAAAAGATTTCTTTAGTGAATAAGATACACAGTTTAAAGAAATATGGGTTAAAGCAGATTATTGACCTGTTATAAATAAATATAAATTTTCTAAAAAAAATGAATAATGCATCATTCAAATTTAGTGAATAGAAAACTTTGCGTTCTTTTTACGTTTTTACTGAATTGAACCTTGCTCGAAAACAATATGTCTATCTATACAGTATCATTCTAACGCATATAAAGAACGCGTCGTTGTTATGCGAAGTGTGTTCAGCTTCAGGGTCAATGCTGAATGCTCAAACATAAAACTTTGCATTCATAAGAAATAGAGAATTTGGCAGAATGAGCATAATGCAAATAAAGTGATTTTAGAGAAGTTGATTGATGCTGGATTGTTGCGTTTTAGCTTTAGCCGTTTACATTGTTTGTAAATCAGGTGCAGGTGCCTTACCGTGAGCCTGGCTTGCTTTTAGTTTGTGATAAACCGGGCATTTTCTGTAACTGGCGGTATGCAGCGCTGGAGCTTGGATATGCTCCGAAAAATTTAACTCACGCATATGGAGCGTTACACCCCTGTGGCCGTAGCGTTGGCAACGGTTGGATTGTGCGATCTTCTCAGACTGTTGTTTGTAATTTATAGTAACGCGAAGTCCGCATATCTCGGTAAGAGACAGGATGATGCTGAACATATAGCATTGGGCAGGTTTTATTGATGAGCTCAGCTTGCACATCATCAGCTTTGATGCAGTCGGGTATATTCCAAATGACATATTTTGGGTCTTTTCAGCCCCTATTTGATAAGTATAGTGAAAGACTTTGTTTGTTTTAAAATGTGCGATTACTGCACAAAAATCTGTACTACGTTACGTTCATCGACTTGAACGTTGCTAACAGCTTTTGGTAAACGGTTTTTAACCCGAATAACCATGTGCGGAGGGCGGCTTGAGTCAACATCTTTTGTGGATGCTGACGGGTTTGCTGCGCTTGAGGGAGAACGTAGGGATCTAGTACAACCACTTCGACTGCGCCTTACGGGCTGGCCGAGTCTTGGATCTTTGGGCCTTGGTGGCGCTGACTAGATGGGCCGGCTGATGATCTTAAAGAGTAACTGGAAAGAACTCACCCGATTTTTTCTTTAGCTTCTTAGTTCTTGTTTTTCACGACGATGAATTTTTTTCCTAGGGGCAGGGTTTCGTGGTGGACGTTACTGTTGTGGTGGACGTTAATTTATTCTGTTTTTAAAGATTTGGGTTTGTCGGTAGCGGCAGGTCTCTTGAGGGAGGCTCTGGGATTCCGCTGGCTTGTTGGTGGGGATTGTGGTAGCTGCGAGTCTTCTTTGGTGGAGGTCAGGTTCGGAGCGGGTGGCTGGGTGGGCACATTGTTGGTGGTCTTTGCGCTGGTTGCGATGTCATGGTTTATTTTTGATAGGGCTTCTTTCGGTTTGGTGTCCTGCTTCTGTATTAGCTTCTCATTCTTTTCGATCTGCCTGTACATCAGCTGGAGGATATTGTTGTCCGGTCATGTTATTATACTGAAAGAAATTTTAAATGAATAATGATTCATTAATTAATTATACTCAATTAATCGTGTGTGCCTGTTTGTTTTTGCAATAAGAATTGCAGTTATTTGTGTGGGGTTTCTCTGGTCGGCTGCTGGCAGTTGACAGCTCTTGCTGCTGCTGGAACGCTTGACTCACTAAACTGAGTAGCTCTCTTGCTTAACGCTTAATTGTTGCTGATATAAGATTTTAAGATCAGTTTAGATTTTTTGGTTCAAAATATTGTAACCAATGACCGTGATGAAATATTATTGATATGCAAAGAAATTAATAAGTATTTAGATTGCTGCTTAGCTATAAGGTGAAGACGAATACAGCATGGCTATCATGAACAAAAGTTTGATTTTGAGATGATCAATGTTTTGCTATATGACAACTTTTTTTTCAAATTTAGAGTATAATAAAGACGGTAGTGTTCTTGTAACCATAATTACTTTAAATATGAGGGTGTGGGTGGACCATATACCACTAGGCCTTGTCCAGTATCTACAGCGCTTCCATTCTCTCGAGTAACGCATTTGGTAGTATGTAATTAATTTACGGGTAAATCTTTAAAGGCAGCTGTGAAGTAATAACACTAGTGTAAGTCCTAAAATGTCTGCACATTAAACAGGAAAAAAAAAGGTATTTTCCAGCACAACAAAAGAGCTTTACAGGGCAAATATACTTGTTCCGATGAATAGGAGGAAGTACCTGCTGTACATAGAAAGAATGTATGACAGGTGGTACTAACTATAGCAAGTTATGTTAACAATACAAATTACTACAATAATCGGTATATAACCACGAAATTAACCATGAAGGGTCATTTTTGTTAAGAGAAGCCAAACAAGCAGCCGAAAAATTAAATGTATTTTTACTGGATAATAATTAAGGCAGCGGCGTTGTGGGTTAGTTGCTTAGGTGCTTGCTTCTCGTGCTGAGGGTACTCAACGCTTTAACCGCTTCGGCATTTATGGTTTCAGCGACAAACAAATTTACAAACATTAATCATCTTGCTTCATTTTATTACTCATACTTGGAAAGATCTTCGGCCTGCTAAACCAGGTTAGTGAGGTCGATAGAGTATAAAAACGCCAATTTTATTTTTAGAAGTTTCTATTGTTCACATGCTTCTAAATCAACTTAAAAAATACATAAAAACTACATGGACTTTTCTACAGAAAATTAAAGATCTTGAACTTTCTACACGGTTAACTTTTTATTAATCTTCAGCCAGATTAAGATCTGAAACGGAGGGTTTTATAACAGGTTATACTTTAATGCACATTCTAAGCGCATGCCCAAAATATGAGCTAACTTTATACATACAGGCATAATGCAGTACTGCGTGAACTTATTATTAATTTCTAAGACACGTATACAACGTCGACTTATTGCTGGCTCTGTCCTATGAAGCACTAGAAATACATAGAAGCAGTAGTTCAATTTATTTATTGTAGTCGTAGACGGGATGATGGAAAAACAAGGTTATCTGAAAAAAACAATCTCACTTACTTGCGGTACATCCTGCTGGATAACTGACTGGGCTCTGTAGACTGAACGGTAGGAACCGGGCCTCCTGTGGAAACTATGCCACTAGTCAAAAAAAGGCAACAGACCAGCCAATATAAGAAGAATAGCCACTTGGAATGTCAAAATATTGCACAAATCTGGTAGGCTCTGGAATGCAGTAAGTGAAATGAAGAGAGTGGAAATAGATATGCGAAACAAGAGGGTTAGGCAATAGAATAACTCAATCAGATGAACCTACGTTCTGGATGTTACGAAAATAACAAATATCACCGACACGGTGTTGGAAAAAATGTAAGCAAAAAAGTATGTAACTTTATACCTTACTCTGCGAGATGCATGCTGATACAGGTAAATGTTAAAACTTTTTAAATTAACATAATGCAGGTATATCCATCTACTGCTAATAAACCAGATGAGGAAATTGAGCAACTATATAACCAGATCGAACATATAATGAAGACTTCAATGCGAAGGTAGGAAATGGAAGAATTGAGGTCATAGTCGGATATTTTGGATTAAGTCAGAAGAATGAACCTGGAGACATTGCTGCAATACTGCTAAGAGCAAAATCAGGTTAATTTTAGTAACACCTGGTTCTAACAGCCGTGGAGGTTGCTAAAAAAAAGAAGAACACGTAGACAAGAGCCAGATTGATTACATTGTAGTCAATAAACTATTTTGCATAATAAAAAAACGTAGGCGTAAGACATGTTCAGGAGCATCAGCTCCGATCATATTTTGGTAGTAGCTACCATCCGATATCTCAAAGTCATATACAGAAAAAAGCAAAGTTTGATAATGTAATTGATCTTCCACTTTGAATCAATAGCTTTCCGAACATATTTGCAAAGTATCTGCAGTCAGGTATGACATGCTTGACAGTTCTTCATTATTGATCTAACTTTTTTGTACCTTATTAGTTATCCAGAGGTTACAATTTACTCAGAGGTATTGTTGTAATTTAATTTAATGATTTATTTATGGTAGCGGTATCATAAATATCTCGTTAGCCAAATCATACAAAATTTATTATAGTTTGTATGTTATTCATAATATTATATTAATAAAAACTTCTGTTTCCTGTCTATTTTATTATGAAAAGCAAAATTTTATCAACATATTTATTTATGTTAATTTTGTTATAGCGGAAGTGGTTTATTTATTATATATAACATCGTGGTGGCCGTTTGTGGACAAAATATTAAATTATTTTTTGCCATTTGAATTATTTTATAATCTTTATTATATTTGAGAACATTACTGCTACTACATAAAGCTCCATTGACCTCTCCCAATTTATATCACCTATGCACAAATAAACAATACCATCGTAGTAGAATTGTTAAACTAATAATCAAAACAGGCGGTAAATATAAAATCAGTAATATTATTTTTAAAAATTGAATACTAAATATCAGAAAATGAACAGCTCGAGCACGTTTGGGATATTAAGCGGACGTGACTGAAATATTTCGGTTGTTAGATTAACTGATTTAAAAAAATGATATTCGCACCTTTATTGCTTTATTTTGAAATTTGTTTTTATTAATAATTTTACTATATTATTTTGCGTATGTTATTTATTATAAATCATTTCATTCATGATGATAAAACCCTGACTCATTAATATAAAAAAAAATGTTTATAATAAAGGTTAATGTCAATGAAAATGATGATGTAATCATGTTTACATTAGTCGATAAATGTTCCGCTTTAAGGCATTGCTTGTCTCTCTGTGTGAAGGAATTTATATTGATAATTAAATGTTTTATTAATAAATATTTCTTTGAAAGTTTATACGTTTATTTAGTTTATTAGATTAGTATTTTGTTTTATCTTTGGTTGCATTTTTTATTATTATTGTTTTCAGATAACAGTTTTTGGAAACGACTATACGCAGTTGTATAATATTAATCATCTTTTTCAAACATTGCGTGGGTAGAATCGATGTACCAACTTAGAGTACCTCGGACAAATTAGGCCGGTTACTATAGTCATTAACGAACAGAATGTTTATTAAATCATACAGAATATATTTAATTAATTAATAACATTACAGTTATTTAATGTTCAGGTCCCACAATCAGTCTTAATGTACTCTATTAATATTGCTTCTTATTTTTGTAACGTTCGAGTTTTGGTTCTTCTTTCTGTTAAGATTTCTGTGCTAATAAGTACTTTGAATATACCGGGTGCGTCTACGATATGTACTTTATTAAATTTCTTAACTGATAAGAATGCATAACACATCGAGGTTTATTTCTAAGCGATTTGCTGAGTATTCATGGATTCAAAGTTTTGTCGTTCATATGGTCATATTTTAAATAAAATATATTTTATATGTCACTTGCGTGTTAATACCGACAATACAATACATGCATGTTGTCACTATAAATACCACGCATATTGAAAATACGCCAACGGACAATTAAAAAAAACAATTAATCTCTTCTGATGTTTTTTTTTATATTTTAGCTTTGTATGTAATAAATAACTTTATCTAAAAGAGATATTGACAAATTATAAAATTATGATTATCTTGGCTCATCATCTCATTACATCAATTTGTTATATGATTTATATTATATTTTCTTTTTAAAATAACTCATGATCTGTTTAATATTTGATACTTACTGATTTGTGAAGCTTTTTCAATGTCTAATCAGGCTCTCAGAGCAATTTTGAAGCGTATTTTAGACTAGTAGTTGATAATTTACTGCCTTATTTCATATATTCCTGTCAACTGTTTGAGGAGCAGGAGTCTGCTTTTGAGTGGCAGATACTTATTGGGTCTTAAGAAAAGTTTGACTTGCACGCTGTTTACGCAGCTACATGCTCTGACTCTGGAGGTGGGCTCTGGCCACTTGACGTTTATGCAGGGGGGGGTGAAAAACATGACTTTGTGCGTTCTGTTCTTTTTTTTTTTGTTTTACATGCTTTCACATGCGTTTGACTGATAAAGAGCTGTTAACTTTGCCTGCGCTGCATCAGCTTCGATGCATTCGGGTATTTTTTTGATAACGTTTTTTTGGATCCTAATTGGAACGTGTAGTGGAACTTGTCGTTGCTTACGCAATAATTGATTGCAGCTCGAAAGTCCGCATCCAATTTTGGATGCATGCGGATACCATCGGTTACGTTTACATTCATATCCTTGAATGTAGCTGACAACTTTTGTCTCGTATTACAATGGGGTTAAGGTTTGTGAGTCAGCATTCTCTATGGATGCTGACAAAGTTAGGGGACTTGTTGGCGGGGCTAGAGATGTATTGGCTGCTCTTTGAAGTGGTTGCCTTGGTCTTAGTTGCTGGCGGGGTTGTGGACCCTTGGCCTTGGTGACGCTGACGGAGCCTGATTTTATGGGCATAATAGGAGCGGAAACTGAAGAAAATTCTGTTTCTTGGACTTCTTGCTGTGGACCTGAAGAGGAAGGATTACTTCCTCTTCAAATGGGGCTTCCTTGTGGGTGGCTACTTTCTCACCGCTTGGATCTCTATCGGTTCTTCATTCTTGGAGGGGCTCGACTCGATAGGGTGTAACAACCCATTTGTTGTTAATTTGAATTTGCCGCCAAACTTGGTTTGGTGAGAACCATCTCTACCTCAGCGGTTTTTACCCCAGCGGTTTTCTTGCGGGATGCTTGCAGGAATTCTGCTTGTTAAGCATACATAGATGTATATATACATCCATATGTACCGGCCATGTAAAATTTAAATGTATCATGCAATACGTATTTTGGGTACTTACATATGTTTTATTGTTTCCGGGAGATCACCCACAACACCACACTTCACTTATGCAGCCGGTAGCCGCGGTTTTAAGGTCCCACCAAGTGGCAGCGGCCATGCGGTTTTTTTTATGACTACGAAACTGCTGTGTTTCGAACACACAGGCAGTGGCGTAACCTCGGTGTTTTCACCGCACAATTAAAACATATATACGTATAATGCCCAATTCCGGCCCAATCAACCCGCTAATTGGCCTAGAATAATAATTAATTAATTCTAAAATGAGGACTGACTGTATGGAACCCACCATACTTTGTTTATATTTTTGTATTAATATTTCGTTATTTATGTACCAATTTTATCGGGATTTGAACCCCGAATGTACAAGATTATGTGGGTGTTTTTGTGAAAGTAATTAGACCTTTAAAAGCTAATTATTTTATTTTTAGTTTTCTACAGTTAGTAATCTTTTGTCTATTTTCCATTTCTTGCGGTGGCACTCCTGGTTGGTTTGGTCACGTTGGCCAATCCCGTGGGTGCTGTATTCTTTTCCCTTTCCGAACTTCTATATAATCCGCCGTCGTTCCCGTTGGCCAGTTAAGGTATAGGACTTTTGTTCGTATCTTCTGGTTTCCCGCTGCTAAGGAAGTTTTGCAGGCTGCCGGTTTTGCGACCTTAGCAGCCCTCCCGTTGTCATCCCGTCCTATTCCTACAAACTGTGTGAGTCCCTGTAATTATTGTGTTTATTATGTAAATAAGTTCAAGAAGTGATTGTAATTTTGTTTTAAAGAGAATTTTGGCTTACTTGACGTATTATTATTTTTTTCCACAACGTGATTGTGGAACCAAAGAAAGAACCCTCTAGATCACGAGTGATCGCTACCCTGCCGTTTCTTACAAAGTAGGAAACGTTACAAAATGTATATACTAAACCACATGTGTGAGATATAAAGTGATTAAATTGTTAAATGGTTAATGGTAGTTTTTTTTATTTGCTCTTGTTAAATAAATAAAGTATATGAAAACTACCATATTCTATCACCAGACGGGCCATTGAAAACCGTTCTGAAGAAGCTAGCCGCTGCAAGTGGCTAAGTAATCTCGGCGCGTCGCACGGGTTTTTGGGAGGCCTTTTGAGTGAGGGTTGGTTTGCGGCGTTTGGAGTTTTGGTAAGCGGGGCATTACCGCAGCATCTGGAAAGACGCTAGAGTCTTTGGGACTTCTGCATAGGAGGTCGGCGCCAAAACTTTCGGTGGCGTGGATGGCTGGAAGATCTGCTTGGCAACGAATGATATCATGGAAGCGGTGGAGGCGGCTTCTGTCTTTTTAATTTTCTTCATAATATTCTTTCGCAGTCCGAAGAGGATCTTTTTTAGGTCCAGCTTGTTCTGTTTTAGCTCGTCTTTCTGGTTGTCGATCCTCTCTGGTTCATCGTCAATCATTTGAATGACATTGTTTTGAGTTTTATAAACTTTTTGTTCTGCTTGAAGAGGAGGTCTTCTAGCTGAACATTCATTGCTCCTAAGATTTGGCTCTTGTTCAGATAATTAAACGCATCAAATCATCTGTGTGACTTGTTGCAATAAAAATGGCTTTTATGCGGTCTACGGGCTTGCTTTCTTCGGGTGGTGAAGTGGTTCGCTCTCAGTGTTGTTGTGTCCCTCGCTGACTGGGCGAATTCTAGTTTAGTAATCTCCGCTCTTGGAATTAAAAATGTTAATTTTGATTAATATTTGGCTAACACAAGCGTACGGAATTGCTTTGACGTGTGAGTAATATTTTTAAATTCGTGATTCTTGTGAACGCAGTGGGGGTTTTAAGGGGGGTAATGGGGTAATTACCTTCTCTAAGAATTTTTTGTTTATCAATTTTAATTGTTAAAAATTATGGATATTTTATATTCCAAACAAATGACATAACCGGTAAATTTTTCCAACGTTTTAAAACGTTAGAAAAGGTCCTTTTCCATGTTGTTTGTTTATTGTACTTACAAAATAAAATATATATTTATGTTTTTTTTTTTAATTACCCTCCTAGAGTAGTTGGCTGGAAACGCCCTTGTGTCAACGTGAATCATAATGGAGTGTTTATCAACTAATTTAATGAAAAGAACGCACTTAGTAAATGCCTGGTTATACACTGCGAACTAGCATCCGATCTAGCCTAGGCAGTTAGCAGTGCAGCTACTCGCACCATGTGACCGCATCATACGAGTAAGGGTGTGGACACAACGGCGATCCGACCATCGAACAGCGCTCCGATAATCGAACAGCGCTCCGACCATCGAACAGTGCTCCGACAATCGAACAGTGCCCCGAGCATAGAACACTACAATTTGTTCTAAGGTCGCACCTTTGCACACCGCTCGAGCCTCGTATTTATATTGAACTGAATCTTTTCTATCGGCATGAGAGTAAAATTAATTAGTAATTAAAAAATATAATGTAATAATTTTACTCTCACGCCGCTCCGAGCTTAGAACAAGTTTTAGTGTTCTATGCTAGCAGCGCTGTTCGATGGTCGGAGCGCTGTTTGATGGTCTGATCGCCGTTGTGTTCACACACTTACTGTCTCTCGCCATTATTGTATGATGGGGTCACACGGTGCGAGTGTCTGCACTGCAAGTAACTGACTAGGCCAGCTCGGATGCTAGCTCACACTGTGTAACCAGGTCTTAACAATGGTGATGATTGCTACAGTAGGTTGATTGGTCATAGTTACTGTCGTACAACCTCTAAATTTAATTTTTTTTATACTATTTCGATCTATTAAACTAATTTGTTTCTATTTGGCTGTTGGTTTGATATAGAAAATTATCGGGTACTGAAGTTGTGCCGTCATCTTAGATTACGATTTCAGACATTCGTTGGTTGAAAAACACTTTGCCGCCTGGCACCATTTATATTTACATACACAGAATCTATTTTGATTTTTGTTGGATGGATTGTAGAGCGACAATGCAAACCAATTATGTACTTGATCACGATTTCTTGTTTTTCAATTATTTTTTTTTTAATTCAAAGCGTTGTGACGTTGTAGTAGGCAACAAATTCTTAGAATTTCACCATTTACATAATTTTGCTACCTACTTTGCTATTAAAACGTATCGCAATGTTGTGCTGAGGCTATTTTTTAGAAAATATTGGAAGTAATAGCCCGTTAATTGGTTATTATGATTTATAATGCTAACTTTGGTATTAAAGGAAACCAAGTCTACTTTGGAAACTTTTATTGTTAGAGATTGTGTTACTTTTATATAAATTGAAAAAACAAAACATTTTAAGATTTATATTATTTAACGAGTGGACAATGGCTATTAATTACGCGGGTGAATTACTCTTGAGTAGAATATTATACTTTATGCATGACTCATCTATAATATGTAACACTTAAGCTTTGAAAGATTGCATATTGCAAGCGATAATAATCCGTAAATTTATAAAACATGGAAACATTAACATAATATATTGTGACGAACATGCTTTTTGTTGTTGCGTTTCTAACGCAATTATTATTGATTCTTTAATTTGATTACATCGATACCACACCGTTATCGTTGTAATGGCGTTGCGACTTTCGAACCATTATTCCCCGAGTTTTATAATGATTTCAATTGATTTTAATAGGATAATTGAGCAATTAGTGTCAGAATTTGCCACCATAATCGAATCTTACATTAACATATTTTATACAAATGTGTATACTATGATAGTAACTATAGAATGATTGTGAAATGACCTATCGACCCAGCGAACACGAAAATGTCATAGCAAGCAATTCAGAAATTCATATTTCAATTTACCATTAAATTATTTTGATATTAATAATATATAATTTAATTCGATTTAGTAAACAATCAAATTAAAAACGTTGGAAGTTATTAATGTTAATAATAGCCTTAGAAAGTACGTAAACCTTTTTACCAGTCATTATCCTATATTATTAATAATCACCGCTCATACGAACGCAAACAATTCACGCCACGGAGTATTTATATTGAAATAACCAATCAGATAATGCGAATCAATATTGGCACACATTCATCGGTGCTGAATAAAAATTCCATAAATATTAAAGCACTGCCGATTTTGTTTTGGCTTTACGGCAATTACTAACCGCAATTTCGAGTTTTGCAACGAGTTATGTTTTGAAATTATGATGATGTATGGGCACATGGTGTGTAATATAAGGGTGTGTAGCTGATATGTAAATGTGATATATCTGAAAACAGAGGGGTGACAACTATTCTCCGCATTGTACCGTTATAAAGGGTGGAACAAATCGACGAGGGGAAAGTATTCCTTGTATTACTTCCGTTGTAATCAACTTTTTATGTTATTATTTTAAAGCTACCCGCTTAATTTTTTTCGTAACTAAAATTGATTAATTTTTACCATTAAATGCAACGAAGGTTATTTCTTACAATTATAATTCCGTACTGGCGTGGCTTATTTCAGAAGGTTGTTTGTGGCATTTGCAATTTAAATTGATGATGAATTTTAATATAATGTAGTAGTATTATGTTACACCCATTTTTCACAGCGGAATTATCTCATCTACTTTATTCTACTTTGTGTAATTCATAGAGAAATGTGAAATGTAATTGGATACATAATGTTTGGTTATTGATGTCAATCAAATCGAAATTTAATGTGTCGCCATTTATGAGTCATAGTACACAATTGAATAGAATAACAAATTATCAACAATACAATATCGTCGAATTAGTTGATTGTGTGTGTGTGTGTGTTAAAAAATCGAACCGTGATAGTTAATTAGATTCAAACATATTCAAATTTATACAGGGAATTCTAATTAAAGTTTGCCACCCCCAGTAATTCTACAAATTCTGAATAAAATGCAAAAACGAGTCTGTCTTTGATCATTGAGTGTATTGAATTTAATTTTAATTTTAACCCTTAAAAAATTAACTAGTACGCGATCAATATATATATTTTTTTATTTTAAGACTTTTAATGGCATTTGAAAATTGCGCTCAGGTAATGTATATTTAATATATCAAAAATTGTACATCTGCCACATTACTACCATGCTTATGAATAAATAAATAATTAATTCAGTTCAAAAGCTTTCTGGAAATACTCTTCATGAAACGAGGTTACTTTTGAAGCTACAATCAATCTCTAGTTTAAAGAAAAAGGTCATCAGAAACCACATAGTGTGGATAAGTTTTATAATATATAACCAACTAATAATATATATCTTTATCAAATTTGTTTTATTTTCGAGAATGCGTTTGGTATTTATTGTGTTTCGGAATAATGCCAGCAAAAAATAATGCAACTTTTTAAGTTACATTTATCAGGTTTCAAAAAACAATTTTTTGTGATTTTAAAAGTTTTGGGAAATCTTGAAACAATTAGTGGTTTTGGATTCTGAGGACCGTTATATACGCAATGCGGCAAGATAACTTATTTAATTGAAATGAGCGCCTTGATGGTGATCATAAAGTTTTTTAACTTGTGTTTTGGTCGTCATAATGCGTTGCAGTAAGCTTACGTTTGCCATTAGAAGGCTATTTTTCTAGCGGCTGTTTGTTGGTTTTAACCTATCGCCTTTCAATATTGCGCTATTGGGTTCTGTCCCGGACCGGAAATCAATTCTTTTATGGGTCACATCGTTCAGGGAAACTGGTTTTGGGCAGTAAAGAAGAACTGCAGACGCACGTCTCATCAGGACACCAGAGAACATCGAAGCAGTAAGGGTTTCAGTTTTCTGAACCCCACGCGCAAACATGCGTCTTTTCTTAGAATTTCCGATCGTTCTGTGAGGCTAATTCTGCACGATAAATTTTATTTCCATCCGTACTAATTGGCCATTGAGCAGGAACTATTTGAAAGCGACTAATGCTTGAAGAAATGCTTGTGAAGCACTTTTTGAACACCTCTCTCAAGACGCGCTTGTGTTTTTCAGTGATGAAGCTCATTTAAACTTGACTGGATATGTCCAATGAGCAAAACATACGCTACTGGGTGTCCAACAACCCTCGAGAACGTCACCTTTGCGTTTTTCACAAGTTATCGTTTGGAGCGCAATCTCGGCATTTGGGATAATCGCCTTATGGTTTTTCAAGGAAAATGAGCAGACTGTCACAGTCAATTCAGAATGTTATTTTAATATGCTTAAGGAGTTTTTTTTTGCCACGATTTGATGAAATTTTGGCTGGACGGAGCAACCTGATTTTCTGGCCGTGTAATCTCACGCACCGAGCTTGTGCGATCTAACGCGACTTCTCTGAGTAAATGGTGTGTTTTATTGAAAAATTAAATCTTGCGCTTATTTTGAGACACCTTTAATAAATAAGCTGTACGATTGCAAAAGTCGTTTCTTTTTATTGCGGAAGAAAAACCTGTTGGTATTGTTACAGTATTATTTGGTAGATAGCTACAGGAATCTTTTTCTTTGTCAATTGAACTTGTTTACTGCTGTCTTAAACAGTTGGTTTTATGGGCGTTCGATCCAATCTCGGAGATATTCTAACCACTCTTCTCAACACTTTTCTTACCAGTTATTTTTTCTTGGATTATGAGTTAGAAGTTTGTACCGGGCACTTCTCATGTAACCGAGGTACTGAACATTCCTAATCTTAATTGTTCATTTTTTTTTCTTTTTTTTTAACACTTCTTTGTTGGAACTCTATCGGTTCATGGTATTTTCAGGATTCTGCGGTATATCCACATCTCAAATGCCTTTATTTTGTTTGTTAGCTGTTGTTTGAGCGTGGAGGTCTCTATACCATAGTATCTTAAGAGACTTGCTGCAAAAGAATTGTTTTATTTTAATGAAAGGGTTGCGGGTTTTTTATTTATAGGTTAAAGTCATTGTTTTTGTTTACCTATGTACCCAGGTATTTGTATATATGTACTCTTTTGATGTTTTGTCGATTAACGGTTAGTTAGCTGTGTCATTGGCTAGCGGATGTTATTCACTGTGGTTACCATTCACTAAAATACCAGCTGTTTGTCATTTTCCAGTGCTTTCTGCATTGTCTCGAAGTATAGGTTAAAGAGAGTTGACAATAGGACACATCTCTGCCGAACACTTTGTCTAATTGAATCATTTTCTAATGTTTTTCTTTTAATGCTGGTGGCATTTTGGTAGTAGCAAAGATACACTAGAACTTTTAAATCTCTGCTTACCATTTTATTTCTCTATAACAGTTGGATTAGTTTTTTGTGTCGTAATTTGTGAGTGTAGTAGTACAGGGTCATTATAAAAGTTTGGGATTATGTAACCATCTAATGTACGTTTGTGTCACTTTAGTGAAATAGTGAATTCAAGTTTGGTGTGCGTAAATAATGTTGCCGATCTTAAAATTCAATAATAAAAATATTCTTTTTATATGTTTACATTGTTTACATGTTTATAACTGCTGTCGAAACTTTTGAACACAACCCGGAATGGAATAGAGCAATTTCCCATTATCAAACCAAAACAAAGTAAATAATTTAATGCACAATTTTAAAAAGGCGGCATTCTTTTTCTTGGTTGTAACTTCATAACTGAAGTATCGTGCATTACTGATATATTTAGGTTGTTTGGTGGACCCTGGTTTTCTATTGTTGTCGGTCTGCTGCTTTTTTGAGACTGGTGTGTATTGGTTGTCCTGTAAAGTTTTTAACTTGGTCCAGGTAGCGCGTTGGAGATCTTTCTCTCGCCCTTTTCTCCTCGATTTCTCCATGAACAATTAGTTTTTGGAGGTTATCCTGTTTCTTTCTTGCGATATGGCCGAAGTATTTTAAAATGCGTTTACGGCATGTAATGGATAGTCTTTCTTTAATGCCAAGTTAGTTAAGTATTGATGTATTGGCTCTGCGTGTCGTTCATGGGATGCGCAGCATCCTTCTCAAGCACCACATTTTGAACGCGTCTATTTGGTGTATGTCTGACGTTTTTATGGGTCATGATTCTGTGCCGTATGGAAATATGGAGAAGACTAAAGTTCTGACTACGGTCATTTTGGTACTGTTGGTGATTTGTCTGTGTCTCCAGGTCTTTGCTAAATTTGTCATGGCCTCCCGTGCAATTGCAATGCGTCTTCTAATTCCAGGTTCTCATCCTCCCTGATTGGTAATTAGCGACCCTAGGTATGTGAAGTTCTCGACAGTTTTGTTTTGAATTCGATTTGTGAGTTGTAGTGTGTTGGCTCTGCCTACTACCATGAGTTTGGTTTTGTCTAGATTGACTCCAGTAGAGCAATCATTTTGTTTTTGTTCTTGGCTATTAAGGCGGTGTCGTCGGCATATCTTTGATTTTTTTACCGTTGATTGCGACTCCTTCTTCAAAGTTTTCTAGTGCTTCTGTCATTTTGTGTTCTTCGTAAGCGTTGATGAGTCTAGGTGAGAGGATGCACTCTTGCCGCATGCTTTTCTGTATTCTAAAGCGACTCGAAGTTATAAGTTTAACGATGGCTTCGCTGCTGGTGTATAACTTAGCGACCATTGACGTTAGGTGATTTGCAACTCCCATGTCTTTCAGTGCTGTCCATAAATCATTCCTTAAGCAGTCGAATGCTTTGCTATATTCCACAAAGCATAAGAGCATAGGAGCATTGAACTCTCTTGATTTCTCTATTAGTTGCCGCGTGTTAAATATCTGATATATTGTGTCTTGATTCTTTACAAATTCCACCTGTTCAGGTGGTATTTGGAATTCTAGGTATCTTTTTAGCTTCTGGTCAATTTGTTCTTTTTCAGGTGTTTTATGGATCCCTCTATCTCTGTTCTCAGTATGTTAAGTTTCTGCTTAGTTGCCATACTTATGGGTTGTTCGGTTGTTATTATTAGCTCGTCTTTGTATAGTTCTTTGCAGTATTGCTTCCATCTTTCTGCGACTTTATCGCCTTTCCATAGTGTTTTTTCCGTTTTTATCCTCTATGGTAAGTGTTTTTGGTTTGGGTTTTCCTATTAGTTCTCTTACTTTTTTATATAGATTGCGGGTGCTGTTTTTGTTCTGGTGTTCTTCTATTTTTCTGCAGATTTTTTGGAAGTGGAAGACAATGTAGACAAGATAAGAAATTCTTGTCTACATTGTCTTTGGATCATTTTTGATAGTCTTGTATCTATCGTCGTCTTCCTGAGTCACTAGTTCTGTTTGTTTTAGGGTCTTCCTTTTCACGATCGTGTCTTACGTTTTTTGTGAGATCCACTGTTTGTTTACTCGCTTTGTTGGTTTGGTCTATTGTTGAATTTTCTGTGCTGTTTCATCCATATTTTTTTTTAGTTTTTTCCATTTTAGCTCCGCGTATGCGATGTTTAATAATACTTTTTTTTCTTTAACGAGTTTGTCTTCCAGCTCTTGTTGGAATTGCTCACTGGTTGCGTCAATCATTTTAGTTCTTTTTTCCTTATAGTGGATTTTTTTTATAATTGTAGTATAAATTGCAGTATAAATTGCATTATAAGAAGTTGGTGGTCTGATCCGCAATCTGCTCCAGGGAACGTTTTGCAGTTTATGATGGAGGATCTCTATCTCGAATTGACTATGATATAGTTGTTCTGATTTCTATATCTATCTCCTGGTGATTTCTACGTGTATAGGCGTCTGCTATGGTGCTTGGCAGAACTGAATCAAACAGACTCTCCGCTCGTTTCGTGTGCCTAAACCGTAGCGCCTTATTGTGTTTTGCAGCTGTTTGTAGAATGCTTTCATTATTTTTTCCGATGCCTCCGATGTTCGTTCGTAGACTTGAAAGAGGTTTATGTTGATGGGTTGGGACTTGATCTTTAGCATTTTAATTTGATCACTGATGCATTGGTACCTCAGTACTCCTTTGTTGGCGGTTTTGTCTAACAAATGCCACTCCATTGCAACTTTTTTCTGCGTTTTCTGAGAAGTATGTGGAGTGTGCAGTACTGCTGTTAAAATGTCTAGCTTCTTTCCAATGCGTTTCACTCAGGCCTATAATGCCCAACATGTGTATGTCAGCTTCTCTTTCGATGATGTTAGGTTTGCCTTTCTGCAAAAGTCCGCGGAGATTCCAGGTTCCTATTTGGGTTGTGTT
Organism: Tachinus rufipes; assembly: GCA_963932245.1. NCBI lineage: Eukaryota > Metazoa > Arthropoda > Insecta > Coleoptera > Staphylinidae > Tachinus > Tachinus rufipes. The sequence goes on from OZ010743.1 coordinate 88,497,497, forward strand.
TCCTAATGTTATTTTAGTTTGGTTGGATTTATTCAAGGTTGCTGTCCCCGAAGATCCGATTGGGCAGCTATATTCTCCGGTGTATTTGATATTTAACATTGAATTTTTTCATAATGTTCTCTTGGGATGTCTTAGCGACCTTTAATGCGGTAGTTTCCCGTTTCTTTTTGCATCTCTACGCCGTTTACCAGTTTGTCGGTTCATCTTTTGGGAGGGATTTTTCACTACCGGGGCAAGGAATTGCCCTACTCCTGCCACCTTTTCTACCCGAAGCTGTTGGTTGGCAAGATGGTGCTGCTTATATCGGCAGCAGCTCGGTTGACAAAGACTCGTTGATTATCAGCCTTCTATCAGGGTGTGCAAGTTTTGCTCCGCCCCTGGTATTTGATTTCTTCGGTATCACTCATATCTGGGCGGCATTTTCCTATCCGCCACCTGGAGAGGCTCTTGATGGGGGACTAGCAACCCCGCACGGCATATTTAATAAAAATAATAAAACATCTTGGTTAACATCAAGGCAACGCTGTAAAAGAAACTAAACAGCGCTTCGCGTGTCCCTACCCTATTTCTGAAGCCAAACTGGGTATCACATATTTTTCTGTACGTTTTTTTGTGTATTACTTTTAGAAGAGTTTTCAGTATATGGCAAATCAGGCTTATAGTGCAATGGTCTTCACATTTTTTGCTTTGGGTTTTTTGTTGATAAGATACCGGTGTTATAAATGTCGTTGATAAAGTCTACTAGTACTTCAATTTGCTCTTCTTGTATTTGTTAAGTGTTTCTGCCGGGATGTTATAAGAACTGGGCGCCTTTTTTTTTCATATTTCTTCGAATAGTTGTTCTTTCCATCTAGGCAATCTGGACGTCTGTTATAACATTACCGTTTGTGTCAACCAAAATACTGCTTTGGCGTTTTGACTGTTTCTTTTATCTTCTGGTGTATATTAAAGATATCGTATGATTTTTGCAAGTTTTTTAGTTCTTTATTTTTATTTTTTACTATTTTTCTTTTGCTTTGCGGGCCTTTTTGATCATTTCTTTATGTTTTTTTTTTTATATTGGTCAGCATTTGTTCTTTTGTTATTTGTTAAGTAGTTAATTCTACTATGTTGTGTTTATTAGTTTCCTATTTAACATTTGGATCGATAGCATGTCTCTTTAGCTTCTTTAAGCTTTTCGTTCATGGTTTATTCAACAAGTTTTTTGGTTTTTAAGTTTTGAGTAGAGGTTTTTGTTGATATTATGCTGTTTTTGTATCTTTTTTGAATTAGTCGATTTGATTTTGTATTATGTGATGTTTAATGTGTTGTGGAGAAGTCTATGTATAAAGTTGGTAATTTGAAGTATGTATTTGTAATAGCCATTTTATTCTTTTTCTTTAGCCTAATCTAATCCATAATCTCCCACTATAGCCGTGTGCCTTTCTTTGCTAGTTATAATGAGGTGTTTTCCCGTTGCCTTCCTTATTGCAGTACTTTAGCCGGTGGAACCATTATTCAGTTTTTCTCTGGTGAAATCTGAATTCAAGCTGTATTGAAGTACATCTTTTCCGCTTAAGTCTAGTCTCAGCGGTTACTGCTGCTCTTTACCATTGGAGTCGCCATGTCACAGTATCCTTTTTGGACTAATTAGTATTTCCTTTTCCAAGAGCTAATCACTACATTCTGTTACTACAGTAAAAGGTGATAATTATATTTTCTTAATTATTGATCTTGTAGTTATATTGTCAATATTGGGTTACCGGAGTCCGTGCAAGGGGGGGGGGGGGGGGGGGGGGGTGACGTTTGAGCCAGTTAAATAAGGACTTGGCTCTACACTCCACAGGAATAAATGCAACTTAAATTGATGATTTTTTTCCACATTCTCAACGTCATTTCGATCTTGTAGTTTTACGGCAAACACTTATCAATATTTTATTCTCAAACTTTGCTTTACTTTTAAACTCCGAAGCGCTGTGTGTGGGAATATAAATTCGTACATTAACTATTATTTAATTTTAAAATTAGAAAACTTTTTTTTATATCTGATTTTTGCTCACTTTTATTAAATTACTTGAGGTAATGTTTATAATGAATAAATTCTATACTACTTACACGAAAGTATAACATTTATTCATTGTAAACATAACCTCAATTAAGTTTTTTATCGTCTAAAGTTTTTTAGTTTTGTCCGTCTAAAAAGTACGAATAAACATTCGGTGTTACATTTAATATAATTACATCTTTAAATCACAGTTTTCATATAACCCATGACGTTAAAGCAAAGCTTATTTCAATCATTATATCGAGTCTTCTTATTTAGAATCCATATATAATTAACATCAAAGCGACGGCGATGATTCAAAGACAATTAAGTTTTCTCCGCCATATTTTATGTTTTCATAGAACACATTCTCTAGGAAGACACATTTAAATTTCCAATTGAAACGCACAAGGAAGTCGCGTTTAATGTCACTTTTATTGCAGACAATTTACATTGCAAATTGTTTGTACGAATGCATTATGCTCTTAATTAACAGATATTAATGTGAAAAGAAAAAATTCTACAATTAGTATTCTTAATGTTAATTACGACAATATTTTTTAATGGAACTGTAACATTTAATTTAATACCGGCTTGGGACTAGTATTTTAACAATTATAATATGTCTTTGATTAGTCAAATTATGAATTTTTTTTTCCAAATGTGTTTATATAAAATATACATGTAACTAGTTTTGATAGTGTTGTGTGTAATGTGTAAAAATTTGAGTTATCACTGTTATGACGGCGCTGAGTAATAATTTTATATCAACCAACTATTGAATTATGAATTTTATTTTTTTACATATATTGAAATTGACATTTTTACTTTATCGAAACTATGTTGCCTTTTTTTGGATAGGCTCAATTTATTAATTTGATAAACTTGTCAATTGTTTTTATTTATGTAAATTTTTCAATATTTCATTCAGGTTGTTTTATTTTTGTTTGAAATAATTTTTAATTTTGAGGCAGAAATGATTTTTGATTAGTTTTACTGGGTTGTGATTGGGGGATCATAAGTTTTAGTTGAATGAAAAATATATTTAACATTTTACAAATCATTCAATCGATTTGACAAATACCGGACATACGTCGTAGAACTTTGTTGTTGCGTCGGTGCAACTGAAAAATACCCGATCGCGGCGGACCGTTTAAATCAATTATGGGGTATACTACGGCAAGCCACCAAGAACATGGGAAATTAAAAAAATCTATACTCTTGGTGGAACTTTATAGCAGCAACACCTGTGATTGTGAATAAAAAGCTCTCTTTTGGTGTTGTCGGCAGGTAGGAATTTGGCTCTAGATTGTGGTTTAGCCTCGGGAAAGCAGTCGAAGTTGTGGCAACCTTAAAGTTTTGGGGTTGATTGTTGCAGGAGTTTACTATGCCTAGAAATATTGCGATCTAGCCGGTTCTGATCTTTGTTGATTTTTTCTGGAAGTTGTTTGATTTGTTTTTACTTTCCTAAAAGTGAATGACCGGAGCAAGTCGATGCGCCATCCGTGGTTCTTCTGGATGTGCAAATTAACTGATTTAATACTAGACAGAGGCGAGCAGTACAGTCGAACCATTATAAAGTATTATAAACTGCGTCAAATTTAAATAGTTGTAGTGGGAAGTTTTTATTTTTGTGATTTATTTACGTTTATATTGCTAAACCTACATCTAACATTTATTACACGTCCTACAATTCTACAAGCTCAAGAAATGATGTAGATATATTAAAACAAAATTACATGTTTACCTTATAACATTTAACATCATTTATATTAAGCATAACATTGATTTATTACTCAACATCATTACATCTGTTTTTTTTTATTTACAAACTAATATCAACTAAATATGTTTAATAATGTATTGATTTCTTTTTTTTTTCAGGTGAGTTCACATTGCTTCTATAATAAATTTATAACGTGAGGTAAGCTAATGTTGTTTATTTAGGAAAATTATATACCGGTATCCTTTCATTCCCTTCAAACAACCACTGAATATGAATGTTGCATATAAATTGGTTAATATTTAGTAATGATGTTTAATGGCTAACTGATTTAGTTAATCAAAATTCCGGATGACTGTAATAATCGTTATTTATATTTGCAGAGCATTATACTGTATTTACACTACGTGCTTATTACAGACCATTCATTAGTTGATTATGTAACTCTGGGATTAATGAAGATGTTTTTATTTGTACATTTCAATTCACTTTTGATAATGATTACATTTTTTTTTCAATGGATATAAAAAGGTTACAACACATTTGAGTTAGACAAGTCCGGTTTATTGAAAACTAATCTAATAAAATATTAAAGAATACGTTCTAGCCACATTTCAATGAATTATTAAGTTTGAAAATAACTTTGATTTGAAAGTTTATAAAGTACTTTGTATTAATGTGGAGTGGTTTCGAGGTGGAGTGCTATCTATCACGTTGCTGTTCTTATGTTTTTTTTTGTAATCGAGTTACTTATAAATTATTGTATAAAGTAGATATGAAATGAATTAATAATTTATTCAAACTTAATTTAACGATCACAGCGGCCAAGGGTCAAGCAGAGATGTTGTCCGACGGATGTCTTTGTGTGGTATATTCTTCCATTTTTTGATTAGGACATCTGTTAGCTGTTGAATGGTCTGAGGTGGATTTGGGCGCCTTCGAACACGTTTATCTAAAAAATTCTAAAGATCTTTAATGGGGTTTCGATTAGGACTTAGGCCAATTTATGGTCTGAATCCCATGGGGCCTTGCGTTGTCTTGCTTAAACACAAAATTGGGCATATACTATAAGCGGCTGGTATAACATCATTCTCTACGACGAGATTGATGTACTGTTCTTTCATCAAGACCGCTCAAAACCATTACAGGTCCACCACCATATTTTTTGACTTCTTGTATGGTTTGTGCAGAATGGCGTTCATATAGACGTCGGTATACACGTACTCGGCCATCACAAGTTAAACGAAACCGTGGCTCATCTGTGAAGAGAGCTGGTCTCCATTGTCGAAGTCCAGTTTCTAGGTATCGATTTGTTGCAACTTGTCGAATACTATTATGGTGCCATTCTCGATAGAATCAACAAACGCGAATGACTTCTACCTTATTTTGTTGCCTCACAGGTCTCAAACTTAACAATTTTTGATGTACTATCAACGTTGTTTACTATTCCAATGAATACTACATTTTTAAAACAAAATTTGCACATTCCTTGTTCTACTTTGTTTCTTGTAGTTTTTAGGATTTTTTATTGTTATGTAAAATTTGTTCTGTTTTTGCAAATTTATTTGGTCAAAATGTGAATCTTTGAGTAAATCGATTTGGGTTTGAATATTGTTAAAAAAAAATAAGGCTTAAATATGTGTTCTAATTACTTTGAGCAGTGTATGTATTTATTATTTTTTTAAATTTTGATCTCAACGGAAAATTTGCTTCAACAATCTTTATTTAATGCTGATCTTAACTTTTTGACGTTGTTTGGTAGATAGTCTTGTTCTTGTTGATTGTGTTTTGGGTTCTGATTATTTATATCTATTCGATCAACTCTTTAACGCTATTATATTTTGTTTTATAATTTCTATGACCTTTATGTTTAATTGTGGGATAGTTAAGCAGATCTTTGATTGAACAATTGTACTATATCTTGTTTGGGAAAGTTTGTTGTTTACTCTCCTATTGATTACCTCCAATTGATGCTCCAATTTTATTTGGAGTTGGTGTTATAATACACTGCGTCAATAAATTAGCGGAACACGAAGTAAAATTATTGTATATTTTTTTAAAACTTGGTAGTGTAGATAAGTAAATAATGAACAATTCTAACTTTCATCCGTAATTAAACAGTCAAATTGTCAAAGCTATAGAATATTGGCTTACAAAACTTCAACTTATGACTACAACAGCTAATACCAGTAACCTCCATGGGATTAAATGACGGACTGGCATTTTTGTGGCATATTTTCAATCAATCTCCGGAGGTGTGTTGAACCATTTTTGTTGAAGTGATAACATAAGCTGTTAAAGACTTTCTGGATCCACAGGGCGGTTTCTGATATTAATATTCAAATTTTTTTAGGATGTGTTTTATCTAGACTATTTGCTACGTGTAGTTTTAAACTATTAGTCTATAAGGGCTCTAGCAGGTACCACATGGTTTGTGGTTAAGGAATGGAAAGTAGATCAGTTTGAGTATTAAAGAGATGCCAGCTCATACTATGTTAGAACCTCTTTCAAACTTGTCTACTTCCTGAATCATTGTTTCAAGATAACGTTTATCTATACCGGCACAAATTTTAAAACAATTATCACAACGTGTAAATCAAAATCTGTACTTCTTGCTAAAGATAACTGAGGAGGACCACTGCGCTATCTTAAATTTGCTTGTTATTGAGCGAACATTAAGACAGTTTTTTTTTTGTGAGCCGTAGTTAATCATGGCTTTCAGACCGGTTTCCTTGATTTTAAATTGTTTTTTTGCAACGCCACTAGGTCATTTAGTAGATCCATAGCAGTATATGTGGGTTGTTTAAGCGCAGAAATGCGAAATAAAATGTCTCATTTAGGGTTATCCCACGTTTTTGACTCTGATCAGCTCGTCTAACATAACTTTCTGCGTCTAAATAGCGGTTTCAAACCCTAGATGCAACAGATAAAGGGCTTACATGAAGTTGTCTTGCAACATGGCCGTACTTGTGCTCTTCTTCAATTAATGTTACGACTTTTGCAACTTTAACTTTGCTGAGATGCTTTATTTCACTGTCATACACTTTAATGACGGTATAAATAACCGAAGCACATTAGATAATTTTTAAATTGCCATAAAAATACAGATGGATATATTCAATACAAGACTATTATCATGCTCTGTTTTTTGTTTTATTTTGTTGAATCAAAAGTGGAATTGTTCATTATTAAATATCTTTAAAAAAACACACTAAAGTTAACAATCTACTGAAAATGTCATCTTTTTATTAGTCCTCTAATTTATTGGCGCAGTGTACTTTGTCGTTTTGCTAGACATGTTGAAATAGTTGGGAGGTGACACATGTTAAAATATGATTGGTATGTTTCTAAAAAGTGCATCGTATTGTTACCGGATTGGCCCCGATTTTGTTAATGTCTAAAAGTGACTCAGCTGCCTCTGGGAAAGATTTTGTGTGTATATTTGTGTATTTTTAATTATTTGTAGCGCAAGTTCTGGTTTTTAGAGTTTACAGTTTTTGGTTTTTTCTGTTTTGTTTATAGAAATTTTTCACAGATCGGCCGGAAACTGTTAAATTCTAATCCGTGTATCTTATTCTGAGTTTTTTCTAATGCTTTTAAGTAGATTACGCAATGATTTTTTTGTCCAACTATGATGTTTTTTTCTAACTTTTATCGGTATACTGAATTTGGAAGTTTCTTCCATGTTGATAGTACGGTTGAAGAAATCTTTCTTAAAAGTTTTGGTCCTACATCTCTGAACTGTCAGTGAATATTTGTTAGAATTTTTAGCAAGCCTTGTACTACGATGTTTAGGTGGCAATAGCTGTTTTCCATTTGACAAAATAGGCTCACTAATTCAGTAATTTTTGAATTTGATTGTTAAACGCGCCTTACATTTTTTATGTGTTTTCGGGGGTAGAGATTGTTCTACAAACGCCAAATATGTTCTGGTGCGTTTGTCAGGTGTGAGACTCTCTTGCTCGTATTTTGTTTGAACAATGTCCATTGAAATATCTAAAGATAGATCTGCAACGCTTGTGTTGTAAAGTATCTAACTCATTAGTCAATTTTAGATAGGCAATAATCCGAATAGCTCGTTTTTGAATAGAGTTTAGAAGAGATAGTGTAGTTTCCAAAGCTTTTTTCTATACATGGGAACAGTATTCTATACAAGGACGAATATAAGTTTTTTTTTTTTTTTTATGCAAAAGTTGAACATAAGTAAAAAAACTTTTTCTTAATAGATGTAAGAAATCTTAGTTTTCTAGATACTTTTGAAGCTATGTCAACAATATGGTTGTTTCAGAGAAGACTATGTCAGATTGTAACTCCTTAAAGACAAATTGATGAAGATTTAGATATGGATTTGTTTAGTTTAATAATTGGTACTGATGATACCTTGGATTTTGAAACAGTAAGAAGTTGAGTTTTTTTAACGTTAAAATTTACCACGTTGGGAGTGCTTCATTTAGATATTGTTTTGAGGTTTTTGTTTATAAATGCTACAAATTCTACCCTAGAAGATTCAAGACTCTGCCATATTGTCGACATGGTCTTTGGAAAGTATGAAGTATAAAGGGTGCTATCATATGCAAAACTATGAATAGGGCTTTTAGTTATTTGAAGAAGTTCATTAATGTAAAACAAAAATAAAGTTGTCGAAAGAGCAAAATCTTGAGTATCATCAGCATTTATGATTTTAGTATTAGAGTTAAAACCATCAATTCTAACTATAATTTTTCTATTGTCAAGAAAACTATTGATAAGATTTACAGATTTATGATCAAGAAATTATACAATAAAGTTTGTTGATAACATTAGGATGCCATACCCTATCAAATACTTTCCCATGTTTGTCTAAAGTAGAATTTCATTTGAGCCTAATATAAGACTGTTATCAAACGTCCATGGTATTGGATGTTAAGTATCAGGCCTCACAGTGTTATCATACAACCTCAAAGCCTCAACTGGCAGTGTGTGAATAACAATCTTTTACAGCTATCAGTATTTTAGTGACCTCACTGCCAATGTATTTGTATTACACACCTTCAAGACTGCTTTCTGTATATGTGTGAATACCTTCTGATACCTGAGTTACACTCCTAATAGCTTCTCTAATTAAATCTTTTTCTCTTTGAACTTGTAAGGTAAAAATTTACCAATACTTTTCATCAAGAAATATTATAACAATCTTTAACTAGTTTATTACTTATCTACCTCTAACATAACTTCAGAAGTTTATGTTTATAATATAGTTTTTATAATATAGTTTTTTTCAACAAAATCAACATTATTGTTGTTAATGTTACTTTAGATTAGTCTATTTCAAAGATTAATTTTTTTATAATTTGTTTCACTGATGGTTGGTTTCACATTTATAAATAATAAAACAATGCAAACTTTAGAGACATCAATCTATCTATTTTTAGGTCGGTCAGATTTATGAATAAATAACCGTACATTATTAAGTGGATAACTTATATAGAAGTATTAAACTTGCACAATGAATTGATTAGTTTTAGAACACGTATGATTAATTTATTATGCTTAAATATAATGCATAAGGAAAAGTTTTACATAAGCATTTTTCTTTTATTTTTTTTAAATCAACGTTATTTAGATTTGAAGCTCTGCATTGGTAGCGTATTTGTAAATGACTTCCAAACCATTCAACACTTGCAAATATTTTTTTGATTAAATGGAAGTGAAGCACTGAATAATAATAATAACATTTTAAAAGACTTATTATAATTAACAACATTTGCATAGAATTGTTAGAGTATTTTAAAATTACTTTGTGGAATGCTGTTTTCAAGTTTATTTCTTTCTTTGTTAGAGATATCTTGGATTAAAACGTATTAGATCTGTTGATTGTTTTAAATCATATTTGGGTTTATTATTGCTTCTTATGTATGGTCAGAGACATTTTAGGTTACATATTTTGTAGTAGAATTTTTTTACCTTCTATTTTCGACTCTGTAGCACAATGTAGAGCAGGAATAGAAGAAAAGTGGATCACAATCAAAATAGGAAATACAAAATTAGCAGAAGAAGAGAGAAAAGAAGCCTTGGGCAACACAAGAGATGAACTAAAATGGAATAAAATTAGATGTTTTGCAGGAAAAAGAAATAAAAGAGCTAACATCATTGTGTAGTAATATATAACAGGGAAGAGTGATTGTGCTATTTTCTGAAGACAGATATGATACCGATGGCGAAAAAGAAAGGAACAAAAATGTGCGAGGAGTACAGAACAATCAGCTTGGTAAAGCACTCAGCGAAGGTCTTGTAGAGAGTAATAAATAAAAGACTCATGGAGAAAAATATATCGGAAAAACAAGAAAAAGAAGGACAAGGGATGCGATTGGTATGGTGTACAATTGAAGAAAGGTACTTAAAGAAAGATAAAAGTTTAAGTGTGTCATTTGACTGTGTTTGGTGAAAAAAACTGATTTTGAAAATTTGAAAAAAAAGGAGTAGATTGGAAAGATAGAAGACTGATATTTAATTTGTATATAAGACAATAAGTAGCAATGAGGTTACATGACAAAAGGACCCAGTGCTTTGAAATTGAAATTTGAAAGGAGTGAGACAAGGTTGTTGTTTATCACCAACGTTGTTCAATATGTCTGTCAAAGAGATGGCTGCGAAGTACTAGAAGGGCGACAAGGGAGTGAGCATAGGAGGAAGAAGAGTATAATCTATTCGATTTGCTGATGATAGGTTTGTGTTCACAGAGAGCACAGAAGAACGGAAGATGATAGTTAAAGAACGAAGAACTGGAATCAATGTATGGACTGAGTATAAACAAAAACATGAGGTTATGAGAATTGGAGAGGCAAAAAATTGACGTGTACGTGAACAGAGATAAATTTGAGCAAGTGGAAAGTACTTTGGTACTGAAATTACAGAAAGTTGGAGAATCTAGAGAGAAATAAGGGTACGCATAGGAATAGCAAATCATGCTTTGAATAGAAAGAGCAAGAGTTGGATACAAACCTACAAAAAAGAATTTTGAAAACTTTTTATGGAGTGTGTTCTTATACGGATGTGAAACTTGGACAATAAGAAAAACAGATAAGTACAGTAACAGAAGTATTTGAAATGAATGTGACTCTGGTGGGTCAGACAAGATCCGGAATGAAAAAGTGTTGATGAGAAGTGATTGTTTACTGAAGGACGTGATTGAATGAATGGTGAATGTAAATCTGAAAAGAGCAAGGTGAAGACGAAAGATGACTGATGTTCTAATTAAAGGAGAAAGGTACATTGAGGAGAGGCACATAGGACCTGCAAAAAGCAGACGCTGAACGTCTATTATGATGATACTCAACATGCTCAGCTCAGCGTAGTAATCAGTTTTTTGTTGCATTTGTTGGAATTGTGAAGGATACACATTTATTTTACTCGATATCTTTAATAGATTAACAATTGTTTGTTTTTGCTATAAACTCGGTCAAAAATGACATTGAAATTGTGTCTAAAAGTAGAAAGCTATCTCTATGCAACTTAAAATAGTGGTGAAGTAGTATTTTCTGATATATTTTGTTATTTACCACGATTGCGGCGTCGCTGTTTAATGGAGAGTTACTTTGGAATAGTACAACAATATAATCTGTAATTGATTGCTAAAACTAGTGAACTAGTGTGCACGAACATGCAAGGTTATAATTTGGATAAAACTATTGCAAATTAGGGTCATTACAAGTACAATTATTATTTGCGTAATTTGCATTAAACTAAAGCAACCGCTATTCTTTTCGAAAAAATATAAAAGACTGGTTCTAGGCTTCTTAAAATAATGTTTATTAATTATACATAATTTACATAAAGTAGTTATTTTTTTACACGACTATGTGATTGTTAAAAAAAATAGCTTTCGATTAGGATTGAAACGTTTACTGCTATTCACTTATCGTAAAACTTTTTTATGGATAAATTAACAATTTAGCTGTCTCAAACAATCGAGTCTATATTATGTTATTGTCTGGGAAAATAAAACTATTATTATTAGATAAACGATTATTACTTTTATAGCTAATACGCTAAAATGTTTCGTTATTATTCGCTTTTGAAAAGAAGTTGGTACTATTTTTATCAATAGTTAAATATTGATACTTTTTTAAATATTATTTTGCGGATAAATTGAAGTGGCGTTATCTTAAACTGTTATCTAATATTCTCATTTCCGTATAATGATATGAAGATATCATCAAATGTCTACATGAAACATTTAATGTAAATTAGTGGTAATTATTGATAAACAATAGAACACTAATTAATTAATACTATTATGTGTTTAGTATCTTAATGGTTATGTCAGTGAGTGATAATATAAGACTAGCATTGTTATGTTTACGCGTTATTTACTCATAACTTGTAATGTTTTTTAATTTAATAATGTTTCAATTTTGTATAGCTATAGTTTTGATTGTAATACATGTAATATACTAAAGAAGAGCGCAGTTTTAAATATTTTATATTAGTTGCAACTTATACGTTATAATGGGTTTTTTAATAGGGACATAACAATTTTTTATTTAAATACGGAACCTACCATTAAACTTTTTCTTTATCTGTCAATGTCAAAACGTCAGTTAAGTGAAGTTTACGAGCAACGTTTAGAAATTATTAATTTTTTTTTGCTATAGTGGATAAATTTGAGTCAACATATTCACTATTGAATGTTCTTGTGGCAGTAAGACAACGCTCCGGTCGAAATACCGAAACTATCGCAGCCGTAAGTGCTTTAGTTCAAAATGAGTCAAATCTCTTTTTCATTTGAAACTTCTCTGATTGGGCTCTGCAAAAGTTTGAAGAAAATCTTGAGTTTTATTGAAAAAATATCTTCATCAATGAAGCTCGTTTTTTTGGTTTAATGGCTTTGTTAATAAAGAAAATATACGTTATTGGACAGCAACAAACTCACATGTGCTTCAAGAAACTCTATTGCATCCACAAAAAGTGAACGTGTGGTATGGATTTCATGCCGGGGGTGTGATTGGACTGTATATTGGCATGTTACGGTCAATGGAGTTTGCTATCGTATCATGTTGCAAGACTATCTTTTAACATTTTTTGATTCATAGTTTTTATTATGAATATTATGTTTATTTTATATCATTTACAAGTTGGGCATGCATTTTCTTAGTTAGCAATAGATTTTTTATTTTTTTATCCTCTTCTGGAAGATAAATAATTTCCTTCTTTTGAAGTGTACTCGAGACCGATTGCATCCAATGCTGTTGCGAACTTTGTTGTTTTAAATAAGACTCCAGGTATAGAATTCTATTACGTTCCAAGCTTTTGATTAGTTGTTATATCTTGAATGAAGCTACTACAGACTTTGCAATGAAATATCGGATATAATATAGATTTTTTAAAATATTTTTGTCAATAAATGCATGTTGATTTCGAAGACTCGTAGAATGTTTCTTATAAGGTTGGAGTAGTTAATAATAATAATAATAATAATAATAATAATAATAATTTATTAGTCCAGAAGATCTATACAAGATATAAGACAAGTCATCACAAATATACTAAACATATATAAATATATAAAAAATAATAATAATTAGTTTACAGTCATAAAAATTAAAATAAAATAATAAAAATTTTAACTTTTAATACAACAATACATACAATACAATAACATAACATAACATACTACAACATATTAAAAGAAGCATCTTGAATAAATTCATTTACTGAATAGTATGCTTTATGCAACAAGATTTCTTTAATTTCATTTTTAAAGCGCTTTAGATTTAAAGATTTTATTTTTCCTGGTAATTTGTTATATAGTTTTATACCCATATATTTAGGACTTTTCTCATAGAACGTTAATTTGTGAGTTGGGTATTCAAGAAGTGTGTTGCCATGCCTGGTATTATATACCGTGTTTCCCCTATTTACTGTCGTGTAGTTTGCTAAATTAGTTTTAACGTTTATTACAATTTGAAAAATGTACAAACTATACACCGTTAAAATGCGATTTTTAATAAACACGCTTCTACAATGAGAAGTTTGTGGTAAACTTAACATTATTCTTAACATTTTTTTCTGTATTTTAAAAACACGTTCAATACTACTTGACTCACCCCATACAACAATACAATAACGAATAGAGGACTCAAAATGCGCAAAGTAAAATAGTTTAATTGTATGTCTGTCTACAAATTTGACAAGTTGTCCGCGACATAACAAAAAGAACATAGTTTTTTTGACAGTTTCTCTATGTGCACTTTAAAGTTGCATGCTTGATCTACATCAACGCCTAAGAATCGGGTGTTATTGGCTTGTTTAATTGTCAGATTGTTACATCGTATTTAGAAAGAGTATGTTGAAGTAAGGTTGTTGGCTGTGAATTTAATTGAAACCGATTTTTGAGTATTTAGATGTAAATTGTTACATATAAACCACTGATCTATATTTTCTAACAGTTCATTAGCTTTTTTTGGAATATCATCCGCTTTTTGTGATGATAAAAATAGTGACGTATCATCAGCATATATGACACTGTTTTCAACTACCAGATCATTAATATATATAATAAAAAGTAATGGACCTAGTACTGAGCCTTGCGGTATACCTCTATTCATATATAATGTACTTGATTTTGTATTGCCAATTTGAACGTAATGTGGTCTGTTACTAAGATAACTTACAATCCATTGTAAACTTGTACCTCTCATTCCATACTGGTAAAGCTTGGCAACTATTAATTTATGACTAACGAGGTCAAAAGCTTTACTCAAGTCGAGGAATATTCCCAAACAATGATGTCCTTTTTTATCTAAATTGTTATAAACATTTTCCATATATTCTAGAACAGCAGTTGCTGTAGATTTATGTTTCATAAAACCATGTTGATGAGTGTTAAATAGCTTAAATTTGTTAAAAAAGTTAGTAATTCTTTCTGCTACAACGTTTTCGATTAATTTAGAAAAAGTGCTTAAAATTGCAATAGGCCTATAATTATCGGCTTGATTTCTATTGTTTTTCTATGGCACGGGAATAAATTTTGTTTTTTTGAGAGTAGATGGGAATATTCCTTGACGTAGTGATTCGTTTATAATTGATGTAATTGGTTTTACAATATACGGTATACACATTTTTAAAAGATTTGCACTGATTCCATCTGCTCCAGCAGAATTTGAATTTTTTAAACGACATACTATATTAATAACTTCATTTTCTGTCACTGGTTGCATAAACATAGTTTGTGTATGTAGTGGTATGTTTATATTATTTTCATCAATATTTGACTGTGAAAGACTTTCCGCAATAGTATTGAAGAAGTTGTTTAAATAGTTTGCGATTGCTGATTGGTTATATTCAATACAAGTTTTAGTTTTTATAGAAGTAATTTCATTATTATTATTACTAGCCATATTTCCTTTAATTATATTCCACGCTTTTTTGTTTTTATTTGCTGCATTTATTAGTTTTTTGTTAGTACGTTTTCTTTGCTAGAATAATAACTTTCTTATAAACCTGTTTATAATTAACATAATATTGTTTAAGATTTTCATTGCCTTCTTTAACATGCCTGTACAGTGCTTTAAGCGTTAGAGATGACTTTTTGATTCCACTTGTAATCCACTGATTGCATTTATCAGAAGTATTTTGACGTTTTAATGGAAAAGCAGCTTCAAAAAAGTTATTAACAACATTTATAAACATTTTATATTTTTGATTTACATCATTCGTCACATTTACGCAATTCCAATCATTTTCTTTTACTAGATTTTCAAAGCTTTTGATATTGCTAGTATTTTTGAGATTTCTGAAGTATGTCAGTTTGTTTTTATTATTAAGATTACATTTTAATTTAATACTTGCCGATTGTAGATTATGATCTGACATTCCATTTTCAATTACTGAACATGTAATATCGATAATACTGTTATAAACATTATTACTAATACATATATTGTCTAGACAGTTTTTAAGACGCGTTGGCTCATTAATATGTGCTGTAATATTGTAAGAAATTAATAGATCCAATAAGTCAGTTCTTTGCTTAGAACTCACTGGAAAGTTAACATTAAAATCGCCGCATATAACTATTCTTTCTTTTAGCATAAAATACTTAATGTTTTATCAAGCGATTCAATAAATATATTGAAGTCTCCATCAGGGCTTCTATACACGCACAATACTAATATTAAATTTATTACAATATTTGTCCTTAAATCTAACTTACTTGTATAGCAAATTTTTGCGTTTAGTGGTATATTACTTCTGTAGGGATGCAGTTAAATTTGTTTAGCTTGGAGATATGTATCTTGGATACGAGACCACTTTTCAGCTTGTTTTCCTCTTGGTAGAGCATCTAGTCTTACGTGGCTGTGCGTAAAATGAACACTTGGTTGCAGTCGCTGGAGGTGTTATGGCAGGCCGGTGCGTCAATGTCTGCAAATAGTTCTAAATGCCGCTTGGCTCTAAAAATTGATCGGGGATCCTTTCTCTAACAGTAAAATAATATGATTTCTAGTTTGTTACGTACAAGAATCTCGATTAGCCAAAGAAGTTTAAAATTACTTTTAAGTTGTCACATGAATGGTAGTTTGATGTACTTTACCTTGAGAAGGTTTTCTATATTAAATTGGACTTTCAGCTATGCCTACAATAGAGATGCAATATGTGCAAATTATAGTACTTAGTTGGTGTTGTAGTATTAGACTATCTATGTGTGAATTATGAATTTAAAAGTCAGTTTATGTTGGGATGTTTTCAGTGATTTATTCTACGTTTTCTTGCGTTTACGCTGTACAGTAACTGTTACATGTTTGATGAAAGAATCTACTATTATGAAGTGGGCACAAACTTTTTAGTATTTTTGGCTTCTTTGCGTTGTAGCAAATATTTTATTTTACTTTGAAATTGAGAGTATTATAGAAATCACATTACGTATAACTACCGCTTTGCTATTCTTCTTAACGTAGCCATCCGTTACCCGACGTTGGCTATCTACATAGCAATGTTCACCTTACGAAACAACTCTGTTGTACCGAATCCTATTTTTAGACTTTCTAACTATTAAATTTTTTTTTCCAGGCTCCATTCTATCATCTACCTTTTCCTGAAATATTTCTTGCAACAGACTATATTTTTGATGTCTTATTATATGTCCGAGTGACCTAATTTACATATATAACTTCTGTCTTGATCTTGAATTTTTTTAGGACCTTTTCATTGAACATGTGTTCTGTTTAGGTGATTCTGAGAATTCTTCTGTACAACTACAACTTAAAAATAATTTAGTTTGTTTGTTGTAGCCTCCGCGACAGTCTAAGATTTGACTCCGACAATAGTACCGGGATCACAGCATTGTACTAGACTAATTTTAGTATTGTGGGACAGACTATAGTTTTTAAGACTTTTTTAAATGCAACTAGCTTTCTCCATTCTACTTTTTATTCCTCATTCAGCAGGCTTTCCAGATAAGTGAGTTTTTGTACTCTTTCATTATACTATACTTGTGTTTTTACTGATAACCATAAATTTTGTTTTTTGTTTATTTTGAGCTCATGATGCTGTTTGCTTGCTGCTAATATATGTTCAAGAGATGTTGCAACCCTTTTATGGAACTTGCAAAAATGCCTGCATCGTCAATATATCTTATGTTGTTTATTGATTCACCATTGATTGTTATTCTTTGGACGACGCTATTCGGAGCATCTTTAATTGTCATCTTCGAGTAAAGGTTAAAAAGCATCGGGGATAAAACATTTTCTTGCTTGACTTCAACTGAAACTTTAAAATTTGTTGCATCTAATCGATTACGATTGTTGGTTGTGTCATGATATACAATTTTTTTTGTTTGTTGCTTTGCGATTGATGTTTTTATGGCTATATCATGACCTAACCTAACCTAAACTAACCTAAAACTGTTCATCTTTTAATCTGTCCTATTACGCTTGTCTGTTGTGTCAAGATACACATAATGCTTTTTTAATCTTTTTATTTGTTGAAGGTAGACAGTTCAGTCAGTGTACAATAACCTAATGAAATATTATATCTAATCTGTTGTGTTGCATCGCATATTACAAAATTAATAGTAAGATTTTTAGGAAGGTAAAATTATTTGTTTTTTGGTTTTTGTTTGCAATTTTAAAGACTTGTTTAGGTGATAATGTTTAAAAATCGGGGTTTAACTCTTGCAACTTTTTTTTAAGCATGTAGGGAGGTGTTGGCTTCAACAAGTGGCCCTTGGCAATTCTTTTCGATTTTCTTCTATGCGTAAGTTCTGCTGTTAATTTGTCCTAGTCATTGTCTCTAATGTGGTACTAGTTTGGGGTGGGCTAGTTTCTGCCATACGGAATTTGCGCAGTCTTCTGCGGCAACACATGCTGTCCCCGGTTCATCTCTTCTATACCTTATTTTTCTGCCCTACTCCTTACACTGGCATTCCACTCTTCTTTCTTCCATTCTTGTGTTATTTAGCCTAGATATTTGCATTATTCTTTGGTATCTTTTCAGTTTTTCTATATCTTTATTAACTTCTTCTTTGTCGTATCTTCTTTCTTTCATAAATATTTTGTGCAGCTCCATTGCCAGTTTAACTTCTAGTGAGATTTCCATTTGGGATTAGTAGGCGTATCTTCCGTTTGGATATTGCTTAGTCAATTCGGTCAACTTATTTTCCTTAAGCAGTTCTGTCCTTTTCCTTCTTATTTTTGCAATTTCTGTTACTACTACTAATGGTCTAGTATAAGTTCTTCTCTTGTCTCTGTTTACTTTCTATTCTTTGGCAGGCATAGTTGTTTTGATCTTCTTTGTTTCTTTCCTCTTTATTACTTTTTTCCATGTTCTTTCGTTTTCATTTAGCTTCTCGTTCCTTCTTCTTTTGTCTTCTGTGGTTTTTAATTTGTGAGTTTCTTCTTACATAAATCTTAAAGCTTTAAACTCCTTTATCTTTTTTTTAGTACTATTGTTGCATACTTTTTTAATGCTCTTTATTTGGTTTTGTCACTCAAGCATATTTTAATGATTGTAGATTTGTCTACTTTGTTTTCTAATACTTTTTTTAGCGTTTTTCTATCTTTCTCCTACGCTTTGCACTCTACTAGCGTATCTTCTGCGTTGTCATGCGTGTCTTCTTGACAAAATATACATTTTTATCTTATTTACTTTTTGTAAGTACTTTCCAACGGCTCCATGTCCGGTGAGTAGTTGTGTCGTATAGTAACACGTGTCCGTTTTTTTTTCTACCTATTCTTTCATTTCTGGTATTAGTTTGCTTGTCCATTCTCCCTTTTCTCCTTTTTTCCACTGTCTCTGCCATCTTTCTAGTGCTTTCTGCGACGCCGTTCTGTAGGCTCTACAGATTCTTATCGGATTTTGCTCTCATAGTTCCTCTTTCTTCTTTTCTGTTTTTTGTCTTTAAAGCATCTCTTTTTGTTTCTGCGGCGTACAATAGTTTACTTCTAGCCGCAGTTGCTATTTGCCTCCTTGCCCCTTCTTCTGGTTCTCCCTTGTTTGGCATAAGCCTACTAAGCATTTTTTCTATTTTTTTGTTCCTCTTACCGCTTTTTTAACCTGTTCTTTCCATCTCTTTGCTTCAAGTGTAACTCCAAGGTATTTAATTTTGTTTCTTATGGTTATTATTTTGTTTGTTCCCCTACCTGAATTTTTCTATTTCGCTTGTTAGTCCTCTTTGTCGATAGCCATGTCGCCTCGGTTTTCTGTGGAGCTAGATCTAACCCTTTATTTTTCAACTATCTCTTTATCATTTCTATTGCCAACTCTAACCTTTTATTTAGTACTTCTATGTCTATATCCCTACCTACCGGAGCCACGCCATCCGTAAATGCTGTTATTGTAACTATTTAACTATCATTAGACCAAAAATAGTAGCAAAAGTCATCATATTTTATTTGTGGGTCCAGTGTTATTTTTTGCTATTATTAAAGTCTTGCTGTATGATGCTGCGGACTAAAAGATAGACACAATCAAGTTACTTCTTATAGTGCCATGTTTGCTAGGACCATCTGCATCCCTCTCGTATGTTTGTGGTGTGCGATAATAGTTCTACACAAACATACGGGACCTACAGTTTAACGTGGAATCCGAACCACATCACTAGAGGGGTTTACTAGGCAAATACTTCGATGGTTTGCGAAGGAGACGACCGCATCGAAATATATTCGACAAATTGGATATTGCCGCTGCCGGTCGCCTCAAGTTACTAAGGATGTGAAATTTTGCACGACGTCGTTTTTAAGTTTTTTAATTTGAAATGTTATATTAGTCAGAGACTACTTTGATCTTAGGAGTAGTTACAGTAAAAAGAAATCAGTATTTTATAAAAATAAAATGAACAAAATATAACTATTGAATTTTGATAATTGGCAATTGATCAAACTCCGTTAGTTTTGTTAAAATCGTACAATAAATAGTTGGTGTTCTAATTTTTTGCAATACATAGTTTTCATTATGGCTGTTCAAACAATTTTTGCTTAATTAAATTTGTTGATTGTTTTTCTACATGATTGAACACGATTATTTAAAAGCAACATGAAGTCAAAAACATAACAAATGTTAAAACTTTTTTTTGTTAAGTTAATAATAGCAGTTTAATTGCAGCTGTGGTTTTAAATTTAGTCATGTACAAATTCTATCATCATTATAGGTACAAATTATATATAAATATGTAACAATGTGTTTTCTAAGGTTATGTTTTCGGTTTTGTTTACATGCATACTCGTCATGTACTACCTCTAAACTAAGTGCGTGAAATTGTTGTTCGAACAGGTTTAGTAATAAATCTTGTGCGTGTTTGTTTGGTTTGAATTTAAAAACGCCAATTTCATTCTTCGAGAGCCCGAAGCGCTGTTTAACATTATTTTTGAGCAAGTTCTTTTAATTTAAATTTAATTAATTAATGATTTTATTTATTATTACGTTTCTATAATGAAAAATAGAGTGTTGGCTATAAATTATAATTATTCATCAATAGTTTACATTATTTTTGTTTAAATTGGCTAGAGATGATATACATCGATTAGAATTATTATATAAATCGATCATCAAATCTAAAAATAATCTTTAAAACTTAATCATTTACGACACGTTAATTTGACATTCAAATATATTTATGAATTATTATCGTAAAACTTATATAAATAAATATGACACAATATTTATTAGGAATGTTATGGATCATTATGGAAAACATAAGTATATATCTAGTACTACTTACGCAATATCAATATCGGCAGATGTTCACAGAATAACGATTTGAATTTAGATAAGAAATTTATTGTACATACAATTGAGTCAATAATTTCCCACACATGAATAAACTCTATGGCTGGTTTTAAATATTACGTACAGTGAGTTTGTGCATTGGCCTAACCCTCAGTTTTTTAAATATTAAGGGTGAGTGGATAATATTGATTAAATCAGCAGAATTAAGAGATTATGAGATGAATGCTGTTCGGAGGGTGCATTATAAATGTATAATATAAAATTTAAAAAGGTTATGAATATTTAATATATTGAATCTGAAACATATTTTTGTTATTTAAATTGATTTTGTTATTTGATATATTAAATTAGGTATGTTTGAGGATTTTTATTTTTATTCAAGATGTGATATTAATCTTAATCATTATTATGTTTGAATAATCAATTAAGACAAACAATCGGACAAATTTGCTCATTCGAATGTTTGTCAGAGTATATCCTACTCTCGCCACAACCGATTCATCCCGAACAAACTTGTTTGTAAATCGTCGGATTCAAATGTAATTGAAAATAGTTCGTTGCAATAGTAAATCGCAGCCAGATTATAAACAACTCAATGATTAAAAAATAATTACTATTAATTTCTTTTATGAATTCTATAGGGAAAGGTATGCAACGGAGTTGTACAACATCTGTCGTTCAAATATTCGAGTGAAGATACCTCTCGTGTTTTACCTGCATTTATATTTGGAGGGATGGGTAAATAAAACGAAAAAGTTGAAAAAATAAAACGAATAAATAGTAGATCGGAAATACCTATCGTCGTGATCAAAGAATGCACACGTCTCGAAAGATCGGCAAACAAAACGAGTCGCAAGTTCTTTCTCTTTTACTCTGTGTGCGAGTTCACTTTGCAGAGGCGAACCGATTGTAACCAGCTTCTGTAATTTTTGCATTCTAATGATGAGGACGTTTATTTATTCACTACTCGTGTAATTGTATGCTTGTATGACCAATCAATTATCATATGTTTTTGTAAGAATGTTTTCAGTATTATTTAACAATATTTTTGTAACCTCAAGTCGGCATTTAACGGGAATAATATTACTCGGTTAAAATATTAAGTTTGTTTGGCAAAGTTATGATTCATTGTAGATAACATTTATAATTATTCAGTTATGAATTAATATTTTAGATAAGCTAATTTATATTGTTACACGACTATAAAAAGTTTATTATTGCACACGGAATAGTTTTGCTAATTATTATATTAACACTTATTTTTAAGTGCAGTCATTTACATAGCTTTTTAATTGCACCCCGAGGAATATATTTATAGATATTACCTTATTAATTAAAAATTATAATTGATCTTTGCACTGTTGTGAAATTTAAAATAGTAATGCTGCTAGAAGTAAGGTCGTCAAACTAACATCCCACGATAATAGATTTTTCAAAAAGTGTTTGTTCAAGTTTTAATAAGTGAAAGTTAATAAGAATGCAATCTTATAATTACTATTTGATTATTCAAGGATGCATATTCATTAATTTTTAAGTACTAGTTTGCAGCAAACTTGTTTGCTAAATATTTGTATTTGAAAACATTTTATGTTCTATTGCTTAGAGCTAGATTTAGTTTTATAAAAGATTTACAATCTTTGGTAACAAAGTTGTATCTCTTGCTAAAGTCTACAGAGTTGCAAAATTTGCTTTTCGATGTTTTACTAGAACAAGTCATCTGTTTGCAGATCTGGACTTTTGTTGCCGCTTAGATTGTATAAGGACAACCCTATGACTTTATTTGACATTGTCATTATGAAAAATGAGAGCAGCAATGAGTTGTTTGTTCACTCTCGACAATGGAAGAATTTTGTGGTATTTTTTCATAGACATGAGAACTTAAAGTACTCTAGTCGAGGCTATTAACCTGATATTGAATAGCCCCCAGTTTCGACTCATTCAGCATAGGGGCTAAGAAGCAGTCTTATTAAAAAAATGTGCAGATCTGAAGTGCACCCTGTATGCAAAGGTGCTATGCTCATAACTCCATAGCCATAATATTTATTCAACTACTTACTGCCACGATTTTTATGGTACGAATTTATTACAGGTGAATTTTGCTAAGTATTTTACTGAAGCCAGTGTGGATGAGAATATTTTAGTTTTTTTTTTTTTTTTGAGATACGATTCATACGTTAACTGACGACGGGTTTTGTTTTAAAGTTGATTTTGGATACTTTGTTTTATGTCAGTTTTTATCAATAGCTGTAGTTTATATGTTGGTAATGTTATTTTTCTTTTTCTGTTTTTAAGACTATATCTGCCTTCTAGCCTTTGTCTTATGCTAATGTTTAGCTCTCCGTCCACCTAGGTCTTTGCTATTTAGTTCATTTGGCGATTTTGTTGTTGTCCATTCTATCTACATGGTTTCTTCATTGTCGGCTTTGTGATCTCATCTAACTAGCTATGCTTCAATATCTAGTTCTTCGCTGATAGCGCTGCTTTTGATTTCATCATGTAGGGTTACTCTTTTTATTGTTTTAAAGTTATTTCAGTGTTTCTCATTTATTGTTTGGTTTTAGATGGTTTTGCAAGGTTAGGATCGGCCGTGTACAAGTTTTATAAATCCTATCTTTGCCCTGTGTGGACAAATATTTTTTTATACCACATCATTTACGATCCAAGATAATTAAATTTTATTACTTGTTCTATGGGTTTATTGCCCACGGATGGGATCCTTGGTCTTTTCGGTTAATATTATCTTGTTTTTTTTTTTAATGTTGTCTACAATCTAAACAGAAGCTGTTGCAGCTCATCCTTGTTTTCTGCAATTAGTGCAGCATCGTCAACATAACATAAGATTTCCGAGGATGGATTTATTGCTCATTCTGTAGCTCTTAGCCATCTTTAGTTCTTTAATTTGTTTAATTTTTTTTTTATCAGAATATTGAAGCGTGCTGAGCCTAAACTATTTCTTCGGTCTGATTTTAGCCTTTACGTCTATTACTGTTGCTATTTCTTTTTAGGTCTTGGATGATCAGGATATATTTTTTGTTAATTCTATGATGACGTGGATAGCTATGATGTTTGTTAACTGAGACAGATTTATATTGTTTCTTTTTTTCTACTAATTGACGTAATATAAAGACAAAGTTGCATGTTAAGGTCTATTTTTTGGGCTTTTTGAGTTTTTTTGGGATGGTATTTAGCAGTATTATTTTACGATAGTTTTTTAATTTCTTTATTGCACTTTTTTTAAATATCAGGAATAACAATCCTAATGGTTCTCCAATCCTCTAGGATTCTTTATTTATCTATTATTTTCTGAAATACAGTTGTCACTATTTTTGATCGTTTTGTTGCTGATATCATTAACATGCATTAGCGCTTTTCTATTTTTAAGTTTATTTTGCTGTTGACTGTACTAGTGTTATTTCAGGTTGTTGAGGCGATTTGATAGTTGTTTCTATATTGATATTTATGATTGACTTTATTTATTTTTTGATTTTTATATAATTATTCGAAATATGTAACCCACTTTTCAGGATTGATGATCGTAATTTATACTTCTTTGTTTATGGTTTTTTTTTCTATTTTTGAGCATTCTCTAGACTTTTTTCTGCTCTCTGTACGGATCAAGTTGCATTTCTATTGAAAAATATTGTGTTTTTAATACTTTGGTTTTTGGCATTTTTGGATTTCTGTATTTTAAGCACTTTGTTTTTGTTGGCTAACTCTTTTACATCTTTTGTAAATTAGGGTTTATTTTTTTTTTACCATTGATGTTAGATTCTATAGCTTCTGGCACTTAAACGTAGTGTGTCTTTAATTTACTCTAGGCTTGTGTTGATGATGCTGTCTGCATATTAGTTGTCTGAGGTATTCAGTGTTATCTTTAGGGAGTTTAATTAACTGACATAATGATTTGGCGGTACGCACAATACCAAGGAGAGTGCCAATGGTGAAATATATATTACAACTCTACAGATTTACGAAAAGGATCAGAGTGTCACGCCTAATGCTATTTCTAAATGAGCTCTGGGTTTTGTTTTAGGTTGATGTTGTTGAGGTAGTATAAACCAGTTAGTTTTTTGGTATTGGTAGTGTGGGGTTTGTTTGTACTACTTTTGATGTTTATAAAGTATGTCCAGTGAGTATTAATTAAACGATCTGACTATTTTTTTTTATGCACGATACCAAGCAGAGTTCCAATAGTGAGATATATTACAATTTACACATAAGGATCCAAGTGTCGCGCCTGGCGCTATTTTTAAATGAGTTCTAGAATTTTGTTTTAAGTTGATGTTGTTGTGGTGGTTCAAACCAGTTTGGTTTTTGTTATTAGTAGTATTGGGTTTTCTTGTACTACTTTTGATGTTTATAAGATCTAAATAAGTATGAGTATTAGTTGAACGTTTTGACAATTTTTTTTTGCGTGGGAAGGGGAAGAGCTTGGGCAGCTGTACTGTTTAGTAGTGTCAGATTTTTACTGACTTAGAACGCTGTCTTCTTTTTCAACGAGGTGGTTTGCTTGCCGCTTTTTGCACTTTGATTCTGCTGTTTTACTTCTTTAGTAGTTCTGTCTCTTTGATGAAGTTGATATATTTTGCCAAGGGATTATTTTTAGCTCTACTTTGGTTAGGTTATATTTGCGTTGCACTTTATGAGCTTTTCATTCACTCATCAAGTGTAGCGGAGTCTATTTTTCTTCTTCCATATACCCGCAGCGTAGGGAATGTATTTTTATTACCATTTTTAAGCATGTGCGTGTTAGTACTACAGTGTCCGGTTATCAGTACTATGAGCCTTTTTATTTTGTTTCGACTCATTTGTGTTGCCAAGGTTTTATTATTATGCAATAGTAATGTTAGGAATATTCTTAAATGTCTTAATCTCTTACAGTTTTTTCACAAGCTGCTGTGTTTTGCATAAAGTCTGCTGCGGATTATTTACTTTTTGGTCTCGTATGGGACACCAAAAGCAGATTCTGGTCCAGTAAATGTTCCCACTGGGCAAGCTGGTTTGCTATGAGGCTTTCTTTTATACCCTGGTACTTTGGTATACGGATTAGGCTAACTCTGCAGATTGTAGCCATTGCTTTATTTTTATGCTGGTCAGTTTGGAGTTTATTACATTGCAATGCCGCTTGACTGTTTGACAATATGGTTATCAGTCTGTTAGGGTATAGTTCTGTCCCAATCATGTTGCTGGCGCGCCACTTGATTTCAGCTACCTTTGTCTAGAAAACCAAGTTATATTTGTCTAATGGTTTTTTTATTCAGTTTTTTTTATGAAGGCCGACCTCGTCATTAGTTTTTTCCTCATGCAACATATTTGTTATGCTAGGTCTGTGGGTTTGAGGTTTACAATGTGTTTATTTATTTGCAGTATCTAAGTAGTTTGTCATGATTTTGCGATTATCATCAAGTTAAGTAGTAGATAGTTACTGCTGAACGACGCCCGTTTTCATTCTCCCTATTATCAGCAGACTTATTATTCTCTGAACTCAACCTAGTTGGTTGGCCGGTCCGACCATTATTTTGGTTTCAAAGACCACTTGAATGACTTTTGTGTGGAAGTTTAATCTGGTGTTAAGCGTGATTTTGAGATATTTTACTTATTTTGTCATCGGGAGCGTAACTTCATACATTCTCAGTTTGTTTAGGAGTGTGATGTTCCGCTGTCTTGTGAACGGTACAATTGTTATTTTGATTGGGTTTATTGATTGCCCTTTATTTGTTTGATACAGTTGCCCCAAACTTCTCGTGTACGAGATTGGTAAGATCATCGGTGTAGCCCGTGTCGGTAATTCTGTATCAGTTTGTCTATGTCAAGGCTCCACCGTAAGGGTGAAAGTACACTTTTTTGGAACTTTAGCTCCTACAGTTTTTCTATATAATGTTATGGTTAGCTCGGTTTTTGAAGTTCTATTCTATACTATTCTTCGTTTTTCTATTGTCTTTGCGATGAATTTGATGGTAGTATTGTCTAATGCTTCCTTGATAACTAGAAAGCACTTGTTTAGTTATTGTTTGTTTGTAGTTCTGAATAGTTTGGAACTTGTTTGTGTTAGAAGAACACAGAATACAAAATGCACCGGAATAGTATAACTTAAGACTGAATGACAAATTGCTATGGGCAGGCAGCTTTTCCATTGATTAGGTTTTGTGTTGGTATGATAAATAGGACGACTGTAAAGAAAACGATAGAAACATTTGTGAGCTTAAATCGAAACACATTCTTTTGTTGGCTACTTACTTTGGCTATACAGGGTGTTGAAAAAATAGATTGTATAATATTTAAAGAGGTAATAGTATGAACTAAAATAAACGAAAAAGTTTTAATAAATATGGGTCTGTAAAGTAACGATTAACAAAATTACATAAGATGTTCGAAGTGTCCTTTTTATATTTCATGACAGGTACGACATTTTAGTCTGAAGAATAACTGTTTCTAAAACAGGCTATTTACAGGAGTAACTTTGACCAATATTTTCATATATTCCCAAAGAAAGAAATCTAGAGGGTAGGTCTGCCCCTTCCTACCCAACCAAGCGGAAAAGTTTGATGTAAATGCTCTCTAACGGTAATTGAAATATGAGCTGGAGCATCATCATGCTGGAATCACATTTGTTGTCTTTAGTCAATAGAAATATCGTCAAACCCGGCTCATTCGTAAGAAAACAGTGGTCTTCAACATCATTGCGTAGAAATCATACGAACTTGATAATCAAGTGTATTTAAGGTTTGCACTCGTTGTACATGGATAAAGCAGCTGCTTGTGGATGGTTCTCAAAACAAAAGGATCACTAATTCTTATCTTGGCTAATATTATCCGCACACTCGTTCTCGCATAATGCTCTATACGTGATAGAATAGTACCTTGTATAAATGGTTTGCCGAATGCACCAGTATCACGCAATCTTTGAGGAATTTTTTCAAGCATTCGATGTGAAGCAATCTATTTTGACATTTGTTAAAAAACGAATTTTGGTTGAAACAGTAAAATTATTTGTGAGGTTAATTTGGAGGCTGACTAGTAAACAGCGATGTTTTTGGAAAATATTGTTTTTGGAGACACTTACCTGAGCAGTTGCACCTGAAAGCACAAGAGTGTTTGAACACGGTTTTCAGTAATAGTTAAAGAATAGAACTACATTATTATTCTAAAGAGGATTTTAAGCTTCTTTAGACATTTTTAAAGCAATTAGGTTGTTAGGATTGCAAACGTTTTAGATTGTTAGATTGCAATTACAGTGAAAAGCTCAATACATGTTTGCATTACGCTTATCAACAAATTGGTAGTAAGGTATATGAATATATTATTATTATTAACTATTATTACTTAGAAAATTTAAACATCTTGGTTTAGCATACTTATTTTGCACGGCTTCCAAACTGGGCTTTTTAATTATTACACAGTGAGTCGAGCAAATGAATTTTTTTTTGTATGCCATAGAAAGGAGGGGCCATCTAACTTTTGGAATTTGAATTGGCTACAAATAAATCACTAATGAATATTTTTACGTTACGTTGGCTGTATGGCAAGTGGCCTTGTTCTGTTAAAACCAAATGTTATTCATTTCATACTCTTCAGCACAGTAACCTTCATTATTGCTCAATAATGCCGCCGTACCAAAAATAACACTAAACGGTTACTTGTTGTGGATGCATCGGCTGTTCAATAATCATGTGTGAATTCTCTGATCTCCAAATGCGACAATTTTGCTTATTGACATAACCTCCGAGATGAGAATGAGCTTTATCGGAAAACACGATTTTTCTATAAAAATGCTCATCTTTGGCCAAACGAGCTTTAGCCTATTGGGCGAACTGAAAACGCATTGGATGGTCATGCGGCTTTATTTCTTGGACTTAATTGAACTTATATATGCCTTCAAACCGAGGTCTTTATGCAAAATTTTCCTCAGAGAAGTCCGAGAAATGTTCAGTTTCTGAGAACGATGACGAGTTGATGTTGATGCATGTTTACGCACAAGTATAGTTTGAACTCGCATGCTCATTTAGAACCGTATGGATTGAACAACTTGCTCGGGGGGTTAGTATGCGTTGTTGCACAATATATTATTAAAATAGTCTATTATTCAACGAACTGGTAATGGTTGAAATTATTTACGCCGATGATGTGAAATTATGTATTATTATTGTTAATTTTGTAAGATTGCAATACTGTTCATGCAAAATATTTCTTAATCTTAAAAAACTTGGAAACTGCTTTATCGGTATATTGTTTGTATAACTTGCAGTCATTACATTACTCTATCGATTATTTACAAACTTTAAATACAAGTTTCTAATAATAACATATTATAATAAATATTTTTGTTCTCCATAAAAACCAATAATGTTTTCCTGTTAATAGTTACTGATTACAACAGTCATCATTTAATTACTTTCAGTGTATATTCAATAAATATCAATTAGATACTTATAATTAAATCGAATGATATTGTAGCTATTCCAATAAACAAATAGTTACGATTCCAATTCAGTCTGGCTGTTGTGTTTACTTATAGCATTTTAAAGTAAAATAATTTAAAATAAATTTTTAAATAAACTTTATATTGCTCTACGACCTAGGTTACTATAAGATGAGTTATGCAATAATCAATAACACTGACCTGTGTTAAAATTTAATGCTATCATAAAATTTCATTAAACAATAAATAATATATAAAGTTATAAGAGTTTTCCGTGCAATGAAAAATGTATCGATATTTCTAGATTTAGATAAAATTAATAGATTCGTGTAGCAATAGATGCTGTCATCAATCAAGCAGCTTCCGAACTGATTCATCGATATTTAATTGGTACTTAATCAAATCAAATTATTAGTTTACTGTTACATATTGCTTCCATAAGCTGTTTGAATTGATTGAAACTGAACTGCAATTATTAAATTAATACATATTTATTTTTTATGAATAATGTTTTTACATTATGCATAATTTTAATAAAACAATCTAATATATACATTGGTTCCAGTTATTTACTTCCGACAAAGAATGACCAATTTATGTTTATTACACTTTTTTTTTATTTGATGGATTGTTTGGATAATTAACATTATTTCAATGATTTGTGTCAATTCAATAGAATACTTTTAATTAATTTTATGAAATAAATAATTTAAAGTTAATATGCATTTAAGTCAATTGGTTCAATTCAAAATAAAACAAAAACAATGGTTGGCCTTGCACTCTGATGAAATCAAAGCCAGTGTAAGCGAAAGTGTCGAATTCGTCGTCGCAGTCAGTAATTAAGGATTTTTTGAAGCATTTTTATGCTTACAAGGTTTAACTAACACAAGCATTGAAATACTAAAATTATTCAAGTTGTCGAGCGTTTGTAAACTGGGTTAGAAACTGGAGTTGCTGTAATCGTACATGGAATCTTATATTGTGAGATGATTGATTATACCAATGACACAGCCAATGAAACCATTTCTCTGGGCTATCTTTAGGATAAATATTAACAAACCATAAACCATTGAGGACCTCAACATAGCTAACATTTTCCAGTAAATGTGTCAAGATGTCAAGGAAAAATTCATTTGTCAAATGATTAGTTTCACACATAAGTTTTTAAATAAAGCAAAATTTAAGGTGTAGCAAAGCTGTCTCCTATTTTCAATACAGTCTCGTAAATCTGGTCTGCCTCGCAGAAAAGTGGGAGTAGTATCAGTAGAAAGAACAAGACATATAGTTTTATAGTAACAACAACATCTGTGAAAAGAAAAAACTGATGATGGTCTAACAGCCGAAACCGGTCTTCATAAAATCAGCACAATAAAGTATATATAAATTTTATTAAAATATCCTAATCTCACATATAGTTTTGTTTGAAACAGGTTTTAATCTGAAACACGATGTGGACCGACGTACAGCGAGTTTTTTTTTGGTCCACCATTGTTGCACAACGAGCATTCTGTTGAAATATCGAACTGAAAATCAATTGTTTTGTGGGTCAAAAACTTCATAGAATGTGGATCTGTTATCGAAAAAGGAGGTAGACGTTATTGATAGTCAAGCGCTCAGGGTTATGGTTGCCTACATGCTCTGCATGCAGACATGCGGAGGCTCTTTGTATGTCTGATCGCAGTGTGCAAAAAATTTGTTTATCAGGATTTTTACACTTTTATCCATACAAGATGGTCCTTGCACAGGAATTGTTAGAACCCGATTGGAACAATCGAGTTGCTGCATGTGAGAACATGGTTGAAAGTTTACCTTAGGAAGTGGTTTTTTATTGACGAGGCTATTTTCTATTTATGTGGACGGTAAACAATAAAAACATTCGGTACTGGTGTGACGCCAACTCAAGACAGATCACGAAAGGCTTCTGCATAGTGGCAAAGTTACAGTTTGGTACGTTATGTCAGTAATGGGGATAGTCAATTTAGAATGCTACATAGCAATTATTTAGATTTTTTTCACCTCAATCCTAACAGAATTTAATGTGCAGAATACCAGGTTTTAACAGGATTGGACGACAGCCCACACATCCCGTACATCACTGCAACTTTTAAGAGAAATGTTTTCCGGACGCTTTTTTCATGAGAGGCGATATTTCATGACGTGCGCTCGATTTTTTTCTGTGGAGTTATTTTAAAGCTGAGGTCTTCAAACATTCTCAAGGACTTTTAAGACAACTGAAAGAGGCAATCTGTATGGAAATTCACCGAATATTGCAAGAAATGCAAGCGAGAGTCATGCGAAACTTTAGAAATTGCTTGCGATGATGATTTTATTGTAAAAAAGAGTGTAGACATGGATTTTTGATGACATTTTGGCATAGTTTTGGCCAAATTTGATCAACGCGCGTTAAATATTGTCTTTCAGGGATTGTTCTTGGGTTATTGGCATACACCTTTTGTTTCAAAAAATCGTCTTGTTGAAACCACAAATCTTCGAGATCTATTTCAGTAATTTGGGGCCAAAAGAAGTTGTTTTGTAATCTCACGGTAATTAATGCCAGCCGCATTCTTGAAAAGATCGATCCAATCACTCCGTCATCAGCCCAAAATGTGCACCAAAGAGTAGGTTGTGGTGGATGCATGGGACGTTGAAAGATCACTCTTGGCTTTTTAGCTCCCCAAATGCGACAATTTTATTTGTTAACATAACTATCAAGTTTGACATGCGCCTCATCCGAGAAGATGATTTTCTTACAAAAATCACCATTTACTGATGTTGCTCTAAGATCCATTCTGTGAACGTTCGGCGCTGTTTATCGTCTGCTGGTTTTAAAAGTTGTGTCAACCGAGTCTTGTAAGCATGCAAATGCAGATCTTTAGTCAAAATTTGCTTTGCGAAAATTTCAATTTGCTGAGAATGGAGAATCGAGATGGAAGAATTAACAATCTCACTAACTTCTACAATGTTTTTTTATTAAACCGGGCAGGTCTTTTCTGGGTTTGAACTGACACAAATTGCCTTAACTTTTTCAATTAATTGGACAATTATACGGCAGTTGTGGTTATGGTTGTGGTCACACAGGTTCAAAAAAACGCTGTATTACCGACACAGAAAAAAATGGCGATAAATTCAAATTAGGCGGTCTTAATGATCATCCTATATTATTCAAGCAAATATTAAATTATTTATATTTTACAAATAAAAGAGTACCTAAAATACTTTCTTGTGAAACTTCATATGCATTTTTTTGCCATCACAAAGAGCATAATGTGCAGTGGAGATCTTAGTTTGATCTAATTAAACAGAAAAAACTATTGGAAAACAAAATCCATTAGAAGTGTCCTCTGTAAATTATGAACATGTTTATGCTTTTAATCCATTGTCGTGATTGCTATTAATAAAATACAAATTTAATGTATTTACCGTTTTTGCTTCATTTGATTGAATTTGGTTCTTAAATATAAATCAACATTATGCGACAAAAGTTATAATTAGATATTTTATTATACAATTCCTTATATTTTTATGTTTTACGTTTTTAATTGAATTATTTTTCTCTTTTGTTTTAGGTAAGTCTTCATCCATTCCGAACTCAAATAATTAGTATGTATGTTTACACTGCTGCAGATGGTAAGATATTTTTGATCAAATAAGTTCAGGCTTCACTAATGTGAGCTCAGTCAGACAACATTTTTTATGTTTGATATGTTCATATGTATGGTACAAATAATTAAACAAAATTATTGTAATCATGTTTAAAGTTTCTTATAATACATACAAATTTGCATTGATTGGCTTGAACTTGAAGTACAAATTATTGGAAGATCAGTTTAACTTAGTTAGAAACTGCTTAAACGCCACGGATTGAGAGAAGGAATCCGTTCTGGTCCGAATTTCGAAGATCCGTTTCCGATACTTAATTGATTCAAATGCTTCTCAAATCTAATGTTTGTTTGGTTTATAGGAAGTAGTGTTCTAGCATCTGCAAGTGGAAATTGTAAAGTAAACTAACAGCAATTTGTGGATACGTCTTTTTCTTTTTGATGTGCCACTCATATCGGAGATTGAATATCATTATAGTTAATTTAGTTCTGTTGACGGCACTTCTAAACAGTTCTTTGGAGCTACAGCCAAACCACTTTCTTAGGATTTGCAACCATGACGCTCTTCTCTGTCCTACGCTGGTTTGCTCTTTAATTAGGTATTATGCCAGTTATATATTAAATTTAAGAGGTTTAATAGGATAATGACATAATTTTCATATATTAGCTCTAGGTCTGGTTGTATTTCTCTTAAAATGCTTGGTCAGATTTGGTTCATGTATTTTCTGTTCTGTCATCTTTAAAACGTATATTTATGTATTCAGTCTACCTGTTTAACTTTAATAAACACACCTGTTCGCTTTTTATTTTGGCCATCTGTTAATTTTTTTGTTTTCTTTGCACGTTGAGTATATTCTTATATTCCTCTACTTCTGCTAGGAAACGTCAGTAATAGTTAGTTGCAGTCAATTGTCTACATGATAAACAGGGCCTTGATGATGAACGACACTTGGTGTTGGAAGTGGTTGGAAACGGTGGGTATTACAGGAACGATGCTATCCGTGAAATGTAGTTTATTACCAAATGCTAATCTGTTGGTGTTGAAATGGTACACAGAGTTGGCTTGCGGTATAATCTTGCAGGGTTTCTACAATTCAGTTGAGTTTTCTAGGGGTATTGAAGATGGTAAAAACCCTGTGCTCTATGTTTGACGAAAATCGGTTTTCTTTCAGTTGGCGCATCTATTTTCGCAATTATCTCACCCACTTATTCAACGCCGGCCTGAGTTTCTATGTTTTTTTTAGGAAATAAATCCGTTTTGGTAGTTTAGTTTTACTCATGCTTGCTTGACGATGGGAGGTTGTTTGATTAGAAGATCTTTTTTCTATTGTGCACGTTAATGACTTTGGGTATATGGAAACGTCGGTGCAATGTCTTCCAGTAAATGCGATTTGTTTTTTGCTGAATAACGAAAGCGTGATTAGGAACGGAAGTGTCTTTGTGACGATCTTGGTATGTTTTAACTAATTTTTTGGATATTAGCAAGCTCGGGTAGTGTGGCTTGTTTAGAATTTAGAAGTTGATATAGATTGCCGTTACGTATGTTTTTATACTTCATGAGGCGATGGTAGTTTGTTTTCTCGCAAAATGTCCCCGCAACGGAAGAAAATCTGCCTCTACGAAATAATTTAACATCCAAGTGGTTTACTGCATTTTGAATTATTTTGTTAAATGCTGGCTAATTTAAATTAATGTTATAGTTGGATGAATCATAGTTTGGGTTATCTATATAGAAACTTGGGATGCGCAATTGTTGTTTGATGAATTAAAACAGAAAAATACACTGTAGTAATAACAACATTTTGTTAATAAAAACAACGACATCATGTCAGAGTCATATAACGAACGAACATTTTATTAATATTTATGTTAGACAGGTTTTTAGACTGTCAGTCAGAATGCTATTCAAAGCTCGGTGAGACAATTATGGAGTGTGTGAGTATTCTTAATTTAACTGTGGAACAAAGTGATTTCAATTTTAGAAGGGTAAAAAACTCAAAAATATGCCGAGTATAAAGTGATGCATCAGGAAATAAGCAGGGCTATTAGAATAGCCAAGGAGTCTTTGATGCAGCAAAGATGTAAAGAAATAGAGAAATGACAAGAGAAAGGTGATGTATTTAACCTACACAGAAAAAATCAAAGAAATAACAGGATCACGCAAAGGGGGAAATCCGACCCACATCACAAATGACAAAACGAGGCAATAACTAATGACATGGATAAATGTAATCTATGGCAGGAATACGTCAAAAAGCTTTTCGACGATAACAGGCCGGATGCACCAACTAGCCCAACGCAACATGGCCTCACAGGGCCCAGCATTCTAAAAACCGAATTAGTACACGCCATTAAGGTTGCAAAGAACAACAAAATACTAGGTCCAGACGATATCTACGCAGAATACTTTAAGCAGATACAGGAGGAAAACATAAACCTAATCTTAAAACTATACCACAAGATCTATGACACCGGACAACTTCCAAAGCAATGGCTAAAATTTACGTTCATAATGCTTCCCAAAAAGCAAACAGCAACCAAATGCAAATATCACAGGCCCATCTCATTAATGAGTTAAGCATTGAAAATATTCCTACGCATTATACATACTAGGTTATTTAATAAACTTGAAGGGCTAAGCGTAGACACTCAGTTTGGATTCAAGAGTGGCACCGCTACACGAGAAGCATCATTGTGCACAAACACGTTAGTACTAAACTGCTATGACCAAAGAAAGGACATCTTTCTGTGCTTCATCGACTATGAAAAGGCGTTTGATAGTATCAATCACGAACGTGTCATCGAATACCTAAAAAGAGCTGGTATAGATGAAAAAGACGTAATAATAATCCAAAACCTGTACTTGCAACAATCGGCCAATGTTAGAATCAACAACCAATTAACGACAGAAGTAATCGAGATAATAATGCTATTTAAACTCTACGTCGAACAAATATTCTCAGAAGCATTGGATGATATAGAAATCGGAATAAAGGTGAACGGTACTACAATAAACAATATAAGATACGCAGACGACACAGTGATCGTAGCTAGCAACCAACAAGACTTACAGTTACAAATAAACAACATAAACAGAAAGGGGACGGAAGCCGGACTAAGAATCAACAGGTTCAAAACAAAATTCATATTTATAAGCCATAATAATCAGGCATGGGCGTCCATTACAGTAGAGGGGGAAACGTTAGAAAAAACTACGAGCACAAAATACCTAGGCATACTAGTAAACGACAGATGGGACCCACTACAAGAGATCAAGAGTAGGGTAGAACATGCCAGACAGGCATTCAACAAACTACGTCCTTTGCTATGCGATAAAAACCTTAATTTAGAAATCTGATACAGAATAGTTAAATGCTACGTTTGGCCAGTTCTACTGTATGGAGCAGAAACCTAGACGATTTGTGGACATTCAGAAGAATGCTTCGTATCCTATGGGTACCACATTACCAACGAGGAAGTGCTGAGAAGGGCACGAGTGGAGAGATTACTATGATACCTGAGTCACATACTAAGGGGGCCTAAATATCGAATTCCCCAGCTCATACTCGAAGGAAAGATAGAAGGCAGAAGGGACAACGGACGTAAACAGCTATCATGGCTTATTAACATCAGGAACTGGACCGGAAAATAAGAAAGTTTGGCGACATATGCCAAGCAGCAATAAACAAAACTTTAACAATTATACAATAAATGATAATTTGCCAACGCACATAGGTGTTAGGTTAGGTTAGGTAGAAAGGTTCCTGTAGCCTGCTGGTGATTAAGTCCAGCGCGTCAAGAGCATTATTAGAAAAGTTGTAAGAGAGCAGTATTAACTTCAGGTAAGCAAAAAGCACTCCTGTAAGATGATCAATTACTGCAAACTGCTAGTTGCAAAGTGGACTCCAACAACAATAACGTTTCCGAGAAGATGCCATGCATTAAAGATTACTTATATGACTTTAATAACTACGACTACGCACATTGTCACCCAGAATCACAAACACGTCGACAGAAAATGTATGGAATGTGAAGAGTCAACAGACAATGAGGATGATTTTAACTGCATCTGCACAATAACGTTGAACACGGAAATCGGAAACTATAAATTAAACCGACGCAAATTCTTTACGAGTTTGTAGCACAACGAACATCTACTAACAAGTACATGCATGTAATTGTCACCTCAGCTTATTATACTATCACAAAACCGAAGCAACAAAGAAAAGCGCATTTTAATCAATTTTGCCAAGTCTACATTTACACTCATTTTCGCTACATCAGATAACCTAACCTAAAGCAATCTGCATCTGTGCGCAAAATTATTATAGCCAGTGAAGCACTATATTTTTTTTTGTTCCAACTTTACGTTTGTTGTATTTATTGCTACTGGTTTTAAGTTTTTTATCAACTGCATCAATTGTAACGAGTATTACCAATAACTTACCTACTAAGAATAGTTGAGGTAACTCAAATAATTAGGAAGTTATAACAAAAAATTATTTTTAAACTTGAAACATCCTGTATATTGAATACAAAGAACGATAGGATGCCATATGGTCATATACAAAAAAATATTTATTTTTTGGAAAAAATAATTTGCCGTTTCGTTTCTGATCACCCTGTATATTAGATTACCTTGACGATAATTTTTTTTACTAAGTTGTACTACGTAGAAGGAATCGCACTTATTCATGACTTATGTAGTTTAACAGATGGTGTGGCAGCAACGTTATGCAACACGGTTTTAAAAATTTACTAAAAATGGGATTTCAACCTGCGACAATTCTAGGTTGAGTTTTGATGATATTATATTGCAATACAATTTTAACTTATGTTTACTTTTATTATTGTTTTTTAACGACACAAATTGTTTGGCGGTTATGTTCAGATTTTCTTCTTGATAGGGGTACGATACAATTTTTCCCGCGCAATTCGTGTCTCTTTTAAATACCCTGTATAGAAAAAATATACAGATTTGTACTACTGTAACAAGTTAACTTAGCTTGTCGGTTTACACATCCCGGTGATAGATAAGTGGAAGAGCACAATTATTAAAACTGTGAAAGTTATTACAGTAATGACATTTTTTTCTTTGCTACAAAATCATAACCGCCGGCAACATTCAAATATAAATATGTAATTGATCAAATTCTATAAGCGTTTTATATTGATATTAATTACATTATATTAGAACGTTAACGCACTAAATTTCTCGATTCTTAAATACTCCGCACATTGCTATTATTTTCTCTTGAGCAATCATTTGTATCTCAACAATATAATCCGACAACACTGCATCGAAGCCGGCTCTCCCCGGTATCTTTAAAAATCAAACTGCAGTGTGTCGAGTGCGGACGGTTCATGGAACATCTCTTAAAACGAATATATGGCAACAAAACCAGCATTAGTCCGTCTCGGAGTGAATTTTAACAGCGATTAATGTGTACCGACCGTATAAAATGCGGCTGCCCCATACACGATAGTAAACCGGTCGCTTCAGGTAATGCATTTATTGTATTTTTTATATACATACATACATATATTTCAACATTATAACGATGTGGATATTTTTGCTTACGTTTCAATACGAGCTGTAAATTTAATTGAGGCCCAAAATCGAAAGGACGCTGCTGAATCCAAAGACGA
Organism: Tachinus rufipes; assembly: GCA_963932245.1. Lineage (NCBI taxonomy): Eukaryota > Metazoa > Arthropoda > Insecta > Coleoptera > Staphylinidae > Tachinus > Tachinus rufipes. Next base: position 88,536,112 of record OZ010743.1, read on the forward strand.
ATAATCGCGCGTTGCCATGCAACGGCGACCAGCTTGTTTTCTCCTGGTTTTATTATTGAAATAAAACCACCTGTCATTAAAATAAAAATTCATTGTGTAAATTGTTGTGTTGTAGATGAGTTCCGGTTTAGTAAATATCATATTTTCGGTGTTATTCACGTGCGGTGCCCATACCTGAAATCTATTCTTATGTAAGTCATAAACGAAGCGAAGGAAAAAATAGTCTGACGGGTCGACGAGTCTGATTTCAATAGACACCATTACCGAAGTGCAAAGGCAAAGGCAGATGAAGCCCCTTTCTATCTGCTATTCGATCAGGTTTCTTGAAATATATTTTTAAAAGTGCCCGTCGGATGCATATTGTGTCGGTACGTGTTGTAGAACAGGACGAAAACATCGTTGCCGGGTATGAATTTTATGTATTATTTTAATTTCATTTATATGTTTGTGTGTTAGTTGTGCAATCGATTTAAATAAATTACACCAGTTGCAGTATTTAATTCAGCCGCCTCCCACGCACTATGATAGGGAGACTAATCTAGAGCGAGGTCATGACCAGCTCTCTAGGTCAAGTTCAGGTCGCTATATCCCTATTCCTCCTCCCCCCACTGCTCAAATGCATTCCTCACCTTGACCTTTATTTAAATTTTATAATGTAATTTCACTTCGAGAGGAAGACTTTCATTTTTGTATGCATTGAAAGTTATTAAGCGTTTTATTTTTTATAATATTAAGATTGCTTTTACTTTAACGCACAGTTTGTTATCATAAATATTAAAATAACCTAGATTCCTTAAACTGTATCAAACTGAACCAAGCGAATAATTACAGAAGTTACAATACTAAATGGATTCTCGTAAAATATCTGAATGTTCATTTTGGGCACCCCTATATTTTACCTGAAATTTATATCAGCTTAACAAAACTAGGCAGGAACTAAATATTCACCGTCTTTTCATTATTGTAGATTATAATTATAATTGATTTGCGATTATATAAATAATTTAAGCTATGTAATACTTAGTTGTTAACAATTTATTTATTTAATTAATAACAGACTGTATATTTAATGAAACAATGGCCCCCAAACTGTAGGTAATTACTCTCGAGGGGTGACTGGTTTCTGTGCTAATAGTAGTTTTGTACACCAGGTGTAGATGTTATGGCTTCAATGGTTCGTTTAAATCAAGGCCGATTTAGAATGGGGATGGAGGCCCCATATGTGATGTAAAATAGTTAAAATTGTGATCGAAACGACGCGTTCGGTTACATTTATTATGTGTTTGCTTTGTTTAAATGTGAACAATCCTTTGTGCAATGTTATGTTGGTTATGTGTTTGTGACATTCAAGGAAATATGTGTAAAGTTATAACCAATTCAAGTTGAAACATGTAAGGTTATGTATTGATTTTTATAGAGATCTAAGATGAATACTACGAATAACGAGCATGCTGGCAGGCATTCGCAAAATGAATATAATTATTGGTGATTTCCATATTTGTATATTTTGAATAGTTTTGTATAATTTAAAGATCATATTCTTATCTGCATCTGAATTGACTGCAGAAACTACGTTAAAATATTTAAACATACCATTCGGAAAATCTGTTCTAATAAGATTTTAATGGGTTTTCCTATTCAAAAATCTATTATTAAAATGATTCTATTAGTAGTAGTATATTATAGCAAATTAATACTGTAAAAAAATACATTAAAAGTATTATTAAAATATTAAATACAACAACACATTTTATTAATTTTTTATGATTCTCATACATCATTTATTATAGTAAATTATAACTTAAAAAATTACATTACTGTTATAATGGGGTGCCAGGTGTTACACACACGAGTATACGTTAATGTATGTAAATTAATTAAGTTGCTCATCCATGACTCATATACTACATTGTATGCTCTTTGCCAGTCTTTCAATTATTGTAGTATCATTTTGTAGACATCTCCCAAATATATTTTTCAGTATATTGTTTTAGGACTGTATTATATTTGACATCCGCCTGTGAACATAAATTTTACTTGGCAAACTAGACATAAAACTGTTTATAACATTTTATCTACACCAGCTGCTAGTGCACAAAAGCCACAAGTCACATAGGAGCATATTATTAAGATTACGTAGGCACTAAACTTGCTCTTAAAGCATACAATTTACATCTACTTCTTCCATTTACAAATGATCCCGATTCATTTAGTCTGCGCAGCCTAAAACTTACTTACTACAGAATTACAGCATATATTAAGTTTAAAATTGTTTATTCTTTAATATATTAATATCTGCGACTATTATTGTTCCGCAATCTGATGCTTTTTTTATGAAAATTTGTAAAGCTTGGTAAAGATGAAAATGTAGTATATGATGCAAACGTTGTGTTTGTCGTTAGGATACCAAAACTCTTCTTTTTCATACGTTAGGACTATTTCTATCAATAATGGGGGTAGTAGTAATGTTTGAGATGCTGAACTCCAGCTCTTGTAGTAATTTTAGGCAGCCGATTTGTATGCATTCTATCTCTGTGATCTCTCTACTTTCTTCTCCTTTTTCGGGCTCATCTTACTACGTTTTGGAATTGAGACAAATCTCTTATATTCTCACTTCTCTTCCGGTCAAATAAGCTGAAACTTGTTAATGCTCCAAGTGTTTGCATTTTTGTCGTTCTTAAGAGTCGTTGTTGTCGGTGTTGTATTCTCTACTCTAGTTTCTATTTCATAAGTTATGTTACTTTCCGTACTCATATGCTTGTTTTGCCATATTATATCTTGGTAAGTATCTAGAGATTAAAGCTGCTTTTGTTGTTTGGGCTCTTGTTTCTTCGCTCAGATCCCTATTATTTTTAACAGATGCTTCAACATATATATGAAATTTATTACTTGTTCTACACTAATTGTAGGTTGTCAATTTACATTTTTGTGGTTCTTTAGACACAGTGAGCGATTAGGTTTTCTTTACAGACAGCCATGTTGAATTTTTTTCTTGTTAGTTCAAATTTATATAATAGCCTCTGCAGGTTATCTTCGTTCTCAGAGATTATAACTGCGTCGTCGGCGTGGCAGATAATCTTAATTTCTTTGTCTCTCATCTGATACCTTTTTCCACTTTGTTTCACTTCTTTTGTTATTTCATTCATCATTACGTTAAATAGTGTAGGGCTTAGGCTATGTACTAAAACTTAACGGAGTAAACTGAAACTAGTTCCAAAAGATGTGCAATTTAATCTAGATTCACGTGCTTAAATCGGTTTATGTAGGCCCGGTCAAAGTGTGCTCGAGTCATGTTTTTTTAGCCTAGAACCGATAGGTTGTTGGGCCAGAATTCCCATCATAATTTTATTTATAAGGACTCTCGCACTTTCTACATGTAATCTGGGACTTACAATACATTCTTCTGCATCTTCAAGAATGAAATTATTAGAAGAATTTCTGTTCTTTGCAATTTTAGTTTCTTCGCCCATTTCATTGATTGCAGTGAAAGATTTTCTATTCTTTTTCTTTGCACTTTCTTGATTCAATATAGAGGTAACAAAACATTCTTCATTGGAAACAGTAAAATCATTAAAACTTCTATTCTTTGCCTCTTCAATGCTTAATTTATTAGTTGACTTTCTGTTTTTTTTTTCACTAATACTTTCTTTAATCAATGAAGTCTTTATGGGAGATTGTTTCTTCTTCTTTGCACTATTACTTTCAGAGGTCTTCAATTCATTCTCATCATTTGATGATTTTCTCTTATTTATTCCCGATGTATTAGAGCTCTCATTATCAGAAACATTATAAGTATTAGACCTCCTTTTTGGTGATGTTTTATTATCAATCGTTGATGGAATAACTTTATTGACCACACTCTCAGTATTGAATAGATCTCCTGAATGTTTCGAATTATTGTCTTCAGAACTATTTGATTGATTAGCATAATCCAGTGAGACATTTAAAGATACATTTCCAGTTTTATCACGTAATGATGAACAGAAAAAACTTACAGCTTTGCTGATTTCATCAGATATTTCACCTTTATCAATTGAATCCAATGAAAGATTTTCTTGAATACTGATTGAAGATTTTTGTTTGGATTTACGTTTCTTAACGCTTGGTGATTCATTTAGGCTATTATTAGGTGTTTTGACTAATAAATGTTCTGGTTGCTTTAGTTGAATATTTTCTAAACTAGCAAGATCATCTTGTTTGTTAACAATCGGTACTTTAATATCTTGTATTATTTTTATCTTTGTAGATGGAATAACTTCTACTACATCATAAGAATCGCTTACAAATACTTCATCAACAATTGGTGACTCATGAACAGTTAGCGAATCTGTAACCATTGGTGAATCTTTAATATCAATTGGTGAATTTTTAATTGGTAAATTTTTAACAATTGGTGGATCTATACCTAATTTACTCAACTTGCAGGTACTTTTGTCAGCGTGTATAAGACTGTTTATTATTATTGAACTACATAACTTAAGCTCAACCTCAAGGTTTCATCAGTCACTGTAAGCTTAACAATATTTTGCAGTTGTTGTGCAAGACTTCAAATGTCAGAGCACTTTGACGGCTGTTACGTATAAGATTACAATGCCAAATACGGTGTTAACATACAACCTTAAGGCCTCAATTATCAGTGTATGAATAATAATCTTTTACAGCTTAGTACAACTCCAACTCTGGCAGTGTATCTAGCATGCTAGATTTTTGAAGTACCTTATTGGCCTTACTATTAATGTACTCTTATATAACATTAAGACTTTTCTCGGTTTATATGTAAATAACCCCGGACAGCTGTGATCTGCATTAATGCCATGAATCTTAATGTCAATGTGCTTAGTTATTACACTACCAAGACCTACTCAGACATTCCACTTTTACGTAAACGACAATGTATATAGTACGTTAATTATTATAAGTCGGCAGTACAGCAGAGAGGACATGTATGATTAACGAAAGTTAAGGAACTGCCTGAGCGGATGTTCTCAACAAAGTGATGTAGAGCGTAGCGTTCTTTCCAATTGGATTCGTTACTTTATATAGGCATCTAAACATAAAAATGTCTTCTCTGTGGCTTTGGTTGTGTCTGGCACCTTGATTGTCTATCCCAAAAGGGAACGGCGTGACTAGGTATACAATTATTATAAACAAATGCACTGTTAAGTTAATTATGATTTAGTTTTTGTTAGTAATGTATTAATATGCTTGAACTGAGTAATCACTGGTTTGTGGTGCAGAAAAATTACTTGTTACTAAAAACCATTAATACATTATGAATGCAGGATGTACAAAAGTTCAATAATAATTAAAATGAAAGCTTGATTTTCTTTCCGATTTATCGACGAGGAAGCAATTCGAAGCTTCATTTATTGATTTTGGCCATGGCAACTGCACACTTGTGCATTGTTTTGATGGAAGAAACATTTTGTTCTTTACTAAATGATGTTTTTTTTTTTTCAAAGAGTTGTTGAGCGTTATTGAAACGGTCCAATAAGTTGGCCAATAAAGACGCACCTTCCTTGGTTTCCAGTGTATAGTGATGGATTCATGTTTTGTCCGCACTCTTTTTTATTGCGCTTGAACATCGTCAAATATGCCTCTGAAGTTGTCACACATATGCGTTTTTTGTCGATCGATAAGCAAACGCGGCCCTATTGCGTGGATAGTTTTTTTATATCCAAATGTTTGTATTCATATGATATGCGAACTATTTTGCGCTTTTTCACTCTGCGGTTCTGGTGTAGTGACCTCATTTGGGCGTTCTGAAGCTTCGGAATCAGTTGAGCTTGTACGACCACAACGAAGCGACTTGTGAATCATTTTTATCGATGGTGATGTATCATGATGTATCATGCTTTGTTTTGGTATGAATAATCGTTTGTTACATGTTTTTTTTTGTTTGGAATATAAGTCCTTCCTTGGTTTGCATTAACCAGCTTTTCAATAATTGTATTTGTATAATTCATTTTAATGCGTTGAATATGCCTTGACCGCACACAGTTGAACATTTCAGCCAGCAGTAGTTTATGTTGCTTGTGTTCTGCGAATTTATAATAAAATAAATTTATTACAGCGAACTTGTAACATTTTTAAACCTTTTAAAACCAACTTTTTACTATTGCCGCTTGTTGCCAAATTGTTGTCCGCTGGCGTCATTGGTCATTGACCGCATGATTTTGCTGTTGCAGAATAGAAACTCTTTTTTTTCTTTTCTATTTGTTTGAGTCGGGCTGGTACATTACTTCACTTTCAAGACTTCTTTGGTCTATGTGTGAATAACATCCGATTTCAATATTAATGAACTTTGTCACACACCTAAGGACTCACTTGGTCTATGGGTGAATTCTACTTGTGGTGAGGTTTTTACCTGTATGTAAATAACTATGTATATGAAAGCATTTTAGCGATTGTGCAAAATATTAATTTGGAAACGGCTCTTATTACTTAGCTGATACACTCAAGGAAGATCCGCCGAATCAGCCCTACATGTACATCTTGGGAGTATTTGTAGATAATGAAGGCGCTTCTGATAAAACTACAAAAAAAAAATAAAAATTGCTGTTGCAACACATGGTCTAAACTCCACAATTAATGGATAGAACACAGACGATTTGACGGTCAGGAAAGTCGTTGATAAAGGTTGTCTTCAGGGATTGCATTATCTCTACTACTATGGAGTATAGTAACTGACAGTCTCATACAGCTACTCAATTATTGTGGTTTATATAAAATTGGTCATGCAGATGACATAACGATATTGCTAAGTGATAAATTTAAGTACATACTCTGCAACTTAATGCAAGAGGCTTTAAGACTAATTGAAAATAGGTGCATAGGCTTTTACGATTAATCAACCCTCTAAAAACAGAACTGTTAAAAAAGGATAATTGGAAAACCAAGTCTAACAAAACTTCTAAATGCCTCACTATCGTTATCAACCGAAGTAAAATATCTTGGGTGATTTTTTGACAACAAACTTAACATGGAGACTGTTTTTGAAGATGTACTATGGTTGTACACGGCCGTCATAAGACCTATGCTTACATACGGGACACTAATAGTCAGTTGCAACGAAGTATTAGCTGGCATGCGAACTACACCAACTGCAGCTATGGAGGCAATGACATCTTTGCGTCTGAATGTAGTTGGACTTCGGAATACTGCAAGGAGGAGTGGCAAATACTGTTCCCTCCTAGAGAAGGCTGTTAGAAAAACACTTCCGCTAGGAGCGTAAACAAATAACATGTCATTTTTCTTTGTATTTTAAAGTCCCTACAACGTATGCACACATAAACAAGAGAATAATAGTAATAATAATAATAATATTTATTATCCAACAGTTACAAAAAAACTAATTACAGGATAATATTAAATATAAAACTAATACAATATGTTGTACTTATGTGCATATACAATCATAAATACTAATTAATCATTTATAACACAATATCTAGTCATGATTATAACTACATATAATAATTATAACTCATCAAAACAACAATATTCTAATAAACTAAGTAAATTTTTATATATTAAGCAAACCAAAAATAATGCACATTGTTTTAATAACAAAAATAATAATAGAAAGAAGAAGTTAACCATAAACTATATATGCTACATAGTTTGCAAAAATAAAAACAACAAAAATTATAAAAAATATAACAAAATTGACAACAACAAAAATCTAATTACATAATTCAGTCTAATATAATATTTTTTAAGGACTCAACTAACCTACTACTAGATGTATTAAACATATCAACATCATTGCAGTACGTATTAACACTAGTGCACATTGATAAAATAGGAGATCCTAGATGATGATTAGTCATGGCACGCTCTATATAAAAAACAGTTTTTGATCTTCTGTTTGTTCTGGGCACAATAAAATTAAGTTTGGATAACAAGTATTCATCATTGATGTGGCCATTTATTAATTTGTAACAAACAATATTTGCGCACTAATACGTCTTGAATCCATAGCTGGTAAGTTGAACTCGTTTTGAAGAAGACTATTTAAGATGCCACGATTTGGGTAGATGCCATGTGTTCTGAAGTACAAAGATTTTAGAAATTTTCTTTGTATTTTTTCTATTTCATTAATGTACAGTGCAGCTGTTGGATGCCAGACTATGGAACAGTATTCCAGCTTGCTTCTTATGAATGATTTATAAAAATTTAATAACGGCGCAGTTTCAGTAAATGGTTTGGTATTTCGTAAAATAAAGCTTAATGTTTTATAGCATTCTTTGGTTGTATTAACGATATGCTGCTTAAATGTTAATTTTGGGTCAAAGTAAACACCTAAATCCTTAATTAAATTAATATTTTCAAGCGGTAAACCATTTATTGAATACATATATGTTATATTAGTCTGCTTTCTACTATATTGCATCACTTTACATTTAGCTGTATTTAAATTGAGTTTGTTATTTGATGCCCAAAGTTGCAGTGCATTTAAATCGTTTTGTAAAAGCGTACAGTCATCTATAGTTCGTATTTTTTTAAACATTTTTAAATCGTCAGCATAAATAAGACATTCTGAATTAATAGCCTCTGAAATATCGTTAACAGAATCGAGAAGCAGAATATGGCTAATGATTCGATTAGAATCTACACGGATGGCTCAAAAATCAGTATCCTTAAAATATTTTTACAACTAGGAACGCACACGACTATCTTCCAAGCGGAAGTAGTTGAAGATAATCTATGGAGTTATCGAAATAGGAAACCGCAAAATATCTGGAAAATATATTCATATTCTAACGAATAGTAGAGCGGCTTTAATTGCTATAAAAAGCCTAAATGTCATCATGTCCTTACTTTAGAGGCTTATGGAAATATAATCAAGCTGCTCTGGGTGATAGCGCATTCCAACAAACTAGATATCAATAATGCGATATATACCTGAATCCTGGACCGCTTTAGAAGGCGTTGGGAGGAGGCAATGACTGCACCAAACGCCAAGACAGCCTATTACTATTTGCGACTGTTCACTAATAACTTGCAAACTATGACAGGACATTGCCAACTAAGAAAACACATGCACACGATTGCTACGGGAGATATGAAATGGATGACAAGAAGACATACCCGGCCTTCTCAGACGATGAGAGTCCATGTTGGGGCTTTACTGACTTGACATGGCCAGTATAAGGGAGACACCTCCAAGAGTTGTACTTGCATTCATCAGCCACATAGGGTGATTGAATGTCAGGACAACGGATTGAGGTCATCACTGGAGGAGGTACAAAGAGTCTTAAGAGGCTTACGTGCAGTAATCTTTGGAGTACCCTCTAGCTGTAAATCTAGAATTCAGAACTATGTATATAGTACATTAACTATTATAAACAATGCTAACAAATACTACTGTTGATAAACTTTAAGAAGCAAATGTGAAGCAGTGTACGTTTTGTCAAAGTAATGCGTTTGATGATAATTTATTCCAATACATGTCTGCATGTTTGGAGAGTAAGTATATTACCATCGTGGTCAACGTGCTACACCTTTGGAATGAGCTGGTACCAACTTCTATCTGAATGCATCTCTCATTTTTTCTGTTAGTAGCAAAGAGTTCTATAACTAGAGATTCTAAGCTGCCGTTTAAACAATGTATAAGCAGCGTACATTCTCGGTATCTCCGTCTTTGTCGCATCATGACGTTTCTCTATCACATACAACGTAACGCCACAGTGCGACAAGAACAGAGATACTGAGATTGTACCGCAAAACGCTGGCTTGGAATTTCTAGTTATAGAACTTTTTGGTTAGTAGAGTCTATGTGGATACTAACTTTACCACACTAAATCGAAAAACTAATTTGAAGTAAGCAAACGTATTGTTCATAATTAATTCAAAGATTGGCAAAAAGTTGTAGTTCACTGGTGGGTAATTCCACTGAAATTCGGACAATCGTCCCCACATCGATATCTCCGATTTTGCTCAAATTTTGTACACGTGTTTGGGGTACCAAAATATGTCGATTCCGAAAATTTTAAATCTCTAGGTGCAATAGTTTGTTGTGGTTTGTACTACCACTCTCTTAAATATTTTACATTCTTTTTTTAACACCCTGTATATTCGAAAAATAAATAATTAAATGTACTCATTTATTTAATTGTAGTCGTCAACTATTTAATTAAAAAACATACAAATTACAGGTTTAAAAAAGTACAATATAATTAGAACAAACCTTTGTTCAGCGCCCAATATTCCAATAGATTATAAAATCAAATCAATTCATCAAATTTCCGAGTGTTCGAGCGTTAATTCGCTCATCGAAAATAGCATTCAATTCATGCAAAATAATTTAACCTGTCAGTTAATTTTTTCAGGCAGGCAATCTAGCGAATTACAAAAGTTTAGTGAAAAATATATTCCCGAATAAACAATTTGATATCACATAGTGTTGCTTATGGTATAATTAATATTTTTGGTTCTACTATTAGTAGATTTATTATTAAGAGCATAGAATATATCAAATGGTAAGTAAGAAAGTATTTTTATATTTAAAATATTTTTTGTTAAAGCTGTAGTTTGCGTGGGTGGTACTTATGTTATATAAATAATATTTTGTACACACCCATACGGAACATTAAACTGCTTAATCCTATAATATAAAGGCGTATAAATTGAATCAAATTGAAAAGAAATGATAATTATACCATATCGTTCAAATCTATTTATTTGCATACTAAAGGTATTCAATTATATTATTAATTAAAATTAACTATTAAAATCTCAAATTAAAGTTACACTATCTAAATATTTTATTATTTAATCATGAATTAGAAATATTATAACGATTCTATTATATTTCTTAATGGATATATAAATAATCATCATTCTATTGACATAAATGGGCATTGACTTGTAAACTTGTCCAAATGGAATTGAATTCCTAGGTCATTGCGTGCGGCTAATAACAAATTATCTTCAATTAAATCAACTCCTACCAAAAATTCAGTATGCGTGTTACATTTAATATCCGTCCAAGACATAAAAATACATTTGCAATATAACAATCGAAAATCAACATTCTTTACACAGTTAAGCATATTAACATAACATAACAGGTTTTCTATAGAAACTAAATATGAAAATGTAATATATTGGGAATTTTAAAAGCATTATTTTTTAATCGTAATAAGGTGCGTAACGTATAATCTTCAATGTGAACTTTGTCTTTGAAATAATGCCTCGGGTTAATGAACTGCAGAAAATCAATGTTACCTTTCTTATTGTGTTGTTTCAAAAGTTAACAAGTTGAAATGACTTCCTTATTGCAAACACACATATTTTCTAATAATTGTAGGAATTGAGCTAATAGCATTATAAAATCAATATCATAACTTGATAGCTAAATAAACGACAAAGTGGATCTTCATTTGTGGAACATTTCTTTTAAACTAGTACGTAACATCAAAGACACTTCCAAAATTGGTTAGTAATAAACAGGCATCAATAACATTTCGTGAAATCATTCGCTATATAAGAACAACTTCCAAAGACCGTCGACGTTTGATCATTTCAAAAGAGTTTTCACAGAACAAGAAATGGACATGCATGTGACGAAGTACTTAACTATTGCAATTAAAGTTCAAACCTTCTCGTTTATTATGTCCGTCTTACAGTATAGAATCGTTTATATATATTTGCCATAAGAGCGGAGCCGATAATATTGTGAGAACTACGAACGCGGAAACGTTCCTTTAAATCGAGAATAAACTATAAAAAGGACTATAAAACATTATGTGAAATGCTATTAAATATTCAATTTAAGAAGTAATTAATACTTTAAAGATTGAAGGGAAATATTTGCGGTGCATATTGCAGTTTATATAGAATACTAAAATTGGTTCGCACATTGTGGAATAATTTACAAACTTTGCATACTTTACAAACATGAAATTCAAGATATAATTGTTCTCTTTACATCAATAATAATTGCAATTGTGCTGTAATTATTATAAATTTATGTGAGAAAATAATAAACCTGTGGCATGATACTGTTTAAGTTAATATATTTGTTTACTAACATATTTATCGTTATTTTCAGGTTATGTTGCAGCATGGGTTGAATGGTGCCATGTTTTCGATCTCTGATTCGAAACCGAACTAAATCAGGTGAGATTAAAAAGTTAACATTTATTATTCATTAATTAAGCAAGGATAATCTAACAGGCGGTTAATATACATATGTAAATGTATGTATGGTATTTTGCAAGGTATTTCCTTATACATACTTACATTAGTTACATTCCCTATTGATACGTTACACAAATAAGAATGTAATATATTAATTGGTAGCTTCTCAAAGTATATTAAATAATATTTATTTCGTCATATCATATTATCACTAATTACTAATGAGCAACAATAAAATGGAGTTTTGAGTGAACAATTACAACGATGAATGGACGAATATAATTTTTTAAGGTGCTTCATGTAAACAAATGATACCTAAAATCACTTTTAGCGAACATAGTATGATATTCAATTGTAGTTTGCTTCTTCAATTAATCCAATTTGATTATTTGAACATCTCAAATCTCGGGTGGTTTACACCAAGAGGTGTAAAATGATCATTAGTGTTTGGGTTTGGATTCTAAATAATTTGTTGGATCAGCTTTTGTTTTGGAGATATCGAGGTATGGAGTCTTCTAAACTTTAGTTTTAGTCCATAAATTTTGCTTTGAAATAAAAGTCTTTTTTGAGTTTTTTTTCACTTCTAGCAAAAGTTATGACTCATATACAGGGTGTTTCCTCAATGGATGTGAAAAATGAACTTTAAACATTTGTAACAATGGTACCAACAAAAATAATAAAACAATATTACTTTAATAAGTTCTCAAAATGGCCACCATGATCGTTGATGCAAGCTTGACAACCCAATAAATGAGAATGATAAACTGCTACAAAGTATGTTGTGTTTTGAATGTGCAATGCAACATTCGCAATTCTCTCTCTGTAGCTGCTCCACGTTGTTTATTGGCTCCGCATAAACCAATTGTTTCATTTGTCCCACACACAAAAGTTTAATAAGTTTAGATCAGAAGATCTTGCAGGCCAGTTTACTGGACCTCTTCTACCAATCCACAAAATTATTATTGAGCCACCGAACTACATATCGCCCAACATGGGGCGGTGCTTTATCGTGCTGGTACCACATCCTATTACGTAAGGCAAGAGGGACATTGTTATCCAGCAAATTTTCGATCTGAATTTTGAAAAATTTTGCGTATAAACCAACATTTAAACGAGGTAGTAAGCTTTGAATTGGCAAATGTTGCTCATTAAAAACCCCACAAACGGCGGGTCTATTCTGTATAATTTTAACATCGATGTTAGTTAAAATTGCTGTTAAAATCAATTTTTAGCCAATCAGTTACTAAGTTTTTTGAATGTTACCTAGCAACGTTCTAATTATTAATTAACATCACCGTTAAAAATATACAGAATACGGCCAATTATGTGTTAACTGAAAATCTTTGTTAGTAAGCTCGTACCCTAACTGCTTACGGGTTTCCTAATTATCAGATATGCTCATTATGTATAGTGTTAATGCCATCTCTCGTGAACTTAGATTTATAGTTCCACCACAATATTGAACTAAAGAAGTTAGGATCTTGCTAATATCGTTCAATAAGCTATTGACAAAATGCAAGTCGTTTTGCTGCGTTACCTGGTTGTAGGTGTTGTTGATACTGATATGAGTGAAGAGTTTTCTTATTTAAGGTTATCTAGACTAAAGTTTTTTGATAGTTCTAAACGGACGGACGGTCGTCTAACTGCATCAACTATTTGTTCTTCTTCTGCCACGTTGTGCTGTTGATGTGGAACTTTACTACGGCGATTTTCAATTCTAAATTCACGGAGCCTTCGAAATGCGTCCGAAAATACGCGATGAGAAGGTTGCCTTCTGTCGGGAAATCTTAAATGATATCTGCGTATTCTCCGTTGTTGAACAGCATTTTTATCAAATTTTAATAACCGAACCAAAGAAAACGATTTTGACAAGTATCAAAAGCTTGCATCAACGCAGACTTGTTAAAGTAATGTTGCTTTTTTGGCTCCACCGAATCACTTTGCTGCTCATCAGCTTCCGCTTCAGGCCAGTGTAGCGCTTGCTTATCTCAAGGGCCCGGAGTATTGCTTTATTTTCAGGATTTTACGATCTTATGGCTGCTACTTAAAGGACCATTACCATTACTTTGTATATTTTTTTCCTAGTTGACTTGCCACCTCTTGATACTTGTTCAACTTTCACCCGCCTCTTGCCTCATTATCGTTCAACAGGACAATGTCAGCTCTTAGGTTTGAGTTTATACCTTCTACTGCTCTGTTGATACATTGCTTTGAAAGTATGTCTTGTGCAGCGTTGTGTCGTTGCTGCCAGGTATAAGAATGCATCTGGCAATGGTTCAGTACGTGCAGGAGGAGTTTTGTTAGCGTTTTCGCATCTTCTGTCTGCCTGGCGGCGGCATTGAGAGGAACTCAATCGAGTTGGGCGCGGTGGAAGTTTCAATTTGCGAATCAGGTGACAAAACCATTCAGAAAATCCGAAAACTCTACGTAAGCTTGTCCTAACGAACACGTTGTGAAGTGGTTGATAGCATGTGTTTATTAAACAGTTTAAAATGTCTAAATTGTGTTAGTTTTGTAGCAATCCGTTAAAATTTGGTTGTTAGGAATCAAATTATTTAGTTTGTAATGATTAATTATTTACTTTTGTTGTGATATATTCCATTCAATTCTTTTTTTCTCAATTAATTAATTTAACTGTGGTCTATTTTTGTTACGATGTTAATTATTGGATTTTAAGGTAAAGTATAGCACATTAGGAAGTTTTGCAGCATTTCAGGGATTTCAACTTTTATGCGAGACTATCGACGAATGGAATAAGCTTCCAAATTCATTATTTTTTTACTTATAATCCACAACTATTTAAGGTCAATGTACGCAGACTGCTTAAATCTCTTCTTCAATGTGGTAGTTTTAACAAGTGTGGTTTCAATCGTTGAAATTTAAAGGTATTTTTATTTTATTGTTGGCCGAAAATAGGCTTTACCAGCACGAAGAAGCGAATCGAGTGAGGGCTGCTAAAGCATATTGGCCCGAGTTACAACACTCAGTATTTTTTGCCTGCAAATAAAAAAAATGTTTCAGGAATTTTCACAGTTTATTATAATCTGTCACTACTGTCAGGTTTTAAGGTATGATATCATGTGAAATCATCATTTACAGCCAATGAAATATTGCTAATGATTTTTAAGCTGTTGGCCCCGAAACAGATGGTTTTGGTAGGCAAAAAAAAACTTCTACTTTTTTTAATCTTTGGTATATGAGTTAAGTAAGCTAAAAACTACATCACTTGGGCGGTCGGAGCTCTGTTTAATTAAGCTTCTGAAATAAAATAAGTTTACTAATATACCGTGTGTCCAAAATATAACTAAATTATAGCGTGCCTCGAAAATTGTTTCTGTTATATTATACATCAAAAATAATTGACGTATTAGTCAACGAAATTTAATCAAGTGACAAAACCTGTTTGAACACTTGATACAAGTGACTTGTACTTGATACTAGAGTTTTCAAAAGGAAAAATGTTGGACCGTTTTTCAGAATTTTTTATTTTATTGTTTCTAGACTAACTAAGCTGTAGTTTCCATAAATTTTGTAAGTAAATTATTTATTTTTTAATCTGTTATAATAACTAATGTAAGATAGAAACATTTATAAGAGTTTGTTTTGGATGTACATGAATCTGTTTCTGATAATTGAGGAATTGTTGTTTTTTTTTAAATCTATTCTACACGTTTTCAATTTTGTCATTCAATTTTTCTCTTGTTGAACTAATTTTCTTCAAGAGTTCTTTTTTATGTTTCTCTGGTACTGTTATTTTGAAAATTGTTTACTTTACCCTTAACTGTATAGTTTTTGCTTTTTCCTAATAAATTTACGACCACTTTTGATATGACAAGATAATGATCAGTTCCACATTCAGCTTCACGTACCGCTCGAGTATCTCTAATTAAACTTCTCAATCTTTTATCATACACCACAAAGTCAATCATAGTTTTGGACTCGCTCACTCACTCACTCTTATGACATGTATACATGTGGATAAGTTTGTGCTTAAACCATGTGTTTGATATGAATAATTTCTTTTTGACGCACAAACTTACCATACTTTCCCTAGAGTTCTAGACTCTTTGAGTACCCACCCAAGCATTAAAATCTTCCAATAAAACAATTATTTTAACAGCTTTACTGACACTTAAGATTTCATTCAGTTTTTACCAAAACTGTACGTTCTCATCTTATCTTCATCATTAACATGCGCTTACGCTGCTACTAGAAAAATTCTTCGAATACCAATTTTCATACGTATCTATAAGATTCTAGATCAATTCATACTTTTTTACATGTTGCTTGGCGGTAGGGCTTAGAATTAACGCCAGTCTACTTCTATTTATAGTTCCCTTTCCTCTTCGTTTCACACACACACATAAAATATCAACTTATCTTTTTTCAACAATTTATATTTATTCTTGCCAAATACTCTTCTCACATTTCAAGTATGGGTTTTTTTTTTTAAAGGCGACGAACTTTAAATTGGCAAAATTCTTATTTGTGACAGCTGGTTTGACAGTTCTCGGTTGTTTTGAGATTAGTTTGGTTTGGGAATTTATCATGAATAAATTCACGCCGGAGCAACGTTTGCAAATTGTTCAAATTTATTTTGATAAACATGTTTCAGTTTGATAAACTCATCGGGCGTTACGTGCATTGTATTATTAATTCAAGAAACTGTACACCGTTTTTGCAATACGTTTAATCTAATCGATAATAAGCATCCAGTACGACGTCGTACAGTGCACACACAAGAAGCAATTGATAGTGTGCAGCGTGTTAATGATGATCTAGATGTGTCAATTTGTCTTTGTGCTCAACATTTAAACTTGTGTCCATCCACTTTATGGAAAATTTTGCAAAAAGATCTTGATTACGAGCTTTCAAGATTCAACTTGTATAGGAATTGAAGCCATACGGTCTCTTGATCCACATTTTACATCCAGAAAATATTACCGTTTGGTGCGCTTTATGGGCCGGTAGAATCATTGGTCTATATGTCTTTAAAAATGGTAATGGTCGGAACGTTACAGTCAACGGTGAGCAGTACAGAGACATTATTGCCAACTTTTTTGTGCTTCACATGTTGCAGACATGTGGATTCAGCAGGACGGCGCCACATGCCATACAGCGATACCTGTTAACTGGCCACCTCGTTTGTGCGATTTGACGCCATTTGATTATTTTTTCTGTTAGTAAGTCTCAAGTCTAGACCGGTAAACCAGAAACAATTGAGCACTTGGAAGCCAACATTCGATGCATTATTGCTGAAATACAGCCTGAGTTACTGCAAACACTGTGTGAAAATTGGACTTCCAGATTACGCCATGTACGCTCCAGCTGCGGTGGTCACATGCCCGAAATCATATTCAAACATTAATGCCATAAAATTATCTGTCAAATAAAATGGATATTAAAAACATTTTTGTGTGTTTTATTTCAATTTAAGTATCTCCCCGTCTCTAAAATAAACACCCTTTACTATGAACGGCAAAACTTTAGCCGGCGTTTGTTTTCGGAGTCTATTCGGAAGGCTGCGATTTTGTGTATAAAATAGCTTACCATGTTGCTCTTGGTCTTGGTCTTTACTAGGACACTATAATGACAATAACATAAGAGGAAGACACAATCGAATAATGTTGTCCCCCCAATCGAATAAAATCAATAGAATATATTTGCTATTACAGAATTTTTGGATTTATATTATAATTCTAATGAGCAGATGTGTTCTTAACAAATTAATTACCAAGGATTTCCAATTTGAATTATGGCGGATGTGCGTTTCTAAATGCAAACAATAATATCGCCATGTAATAAACAAAGCGTTGCACTTATTCAGCTAATTGTCAGTCATGGCTAGCTGTGCATGTCTAAATATTGCATTTCGTGTCGAAAAAAAAAAACTTTTGAACTGCTTGCGTCTAATCGTTCAAATCAAATGAATAAATACGAACGAAATCAACAAGCTCGTATAGATTTTTCACATTTGACAGATTTAAAAATAATTTTATTTGTCATCAAATATTTAGAGAAAGTTGTTGAATCTCATTTTGTAATAAATCATAGATCTATTAATACAAAGACACGCTTAATGATAATATAATAATAGTGAGTGTTAATATTAAAATGAAATTATAATATTTTTTGTAATTTACAGAGTAGTGGTTGTGCAATGGATAAGGAAAATGGGAAGAATAATGAAGGTAGTTCGGGATCCAATAAACTATCTAACTCGACTGATCCAGCAGCCTTACTCGATGCCGCTAGTCTTTTCGGTGGTAAGTACCTATTTATATCAATTCAAATGTATTTGTAAAGACTAACGTTCCAATAATTGATCTTCAAAGTAAACAAATTGACCTTTGATAGTGGATAATAGAAAGTGATGACTGGAAAATTGGAAAGCACATCTAATCGTAAAATTAACACCTGTAGTGGTTAATTATAGCAATTCAATCATAAATATAATCATGAAAAGAGGATATACTTGATTATATCATTAGATTTTTAACATTTTGTTATTTAATATGAATTCTTATTTTTATAATTACAAAAATATCAACCAACGTTTCCAATAGTAACATTGCTTGAATCAAATAATGAAATTCCAATTAAAGGTCTTTTATATCTACTACTGAACCAAATCTTGCTTAATAGTGGGCGTGCAGATGGGGTTTCAATTGAACATTATCACAAAGTAAATTTTATTAACGCTTTAAAATAGCTACAGTAGGTGTTAGTATAATTTTTGGGAGGAGGTTTTATTACTTACACTAATCTGAATAATTATCTTTTATACTTTTAATCTACATACATGGATTTTTTATCATATATAATAAATGTAATACAATATTCAATTGATAATAATGTCGGTACTTAATTGTAATTTTACATATTTTTATCCAATACGAGTTGAAAACTATCCAAACAACAACAAAAAAATTTTTTTTTTCGTCAATTCATGAACGGCGTTTAGGTGTGGAGTTTGGATATAGATATTTTTATGTACACGACTCGATATTTTTGCAGTAACCATGCATTGTGTTGTCATTGGTTTCTGGATACATGTACAGTTTGTGGGTTGGTTGATTATTTAGGAATAGCGAACAGCATTTTTGTCTTCTTGAAAAAGTACGGACGAATAAGGCTGCTTGGGACTGCACTACCATTTACCACCAACCGTTATCAACCATAATTTGAATGTGTATCTGTCATATGGCAACGGTCTCACTTATTTATTGCCAACTATCGGTGTCTGCTTATAACCGTTTCATAATTTTGATCCTATTTTGAATTTTAGTGGTCGGCGGCAAGCGCAAGCTGATTTGCGTTTGAATCATAGGATGCATACAGGAAGATTGCTAAATTGGTAGCGGAGCGCTTCTGATTGGTTCTCCGCTACCAATTTGAGAAGCTGAACCAATCAGGAGCGAGCGCTATCAATGTAGCAGTTTTTGGTCCTGTCTTCTTGTACGCACTCATAATAACTTGGTAACGTTATAAATTATATAATTAAATTCTAACCTATTTGATGTATCATTTTTGTTTATAATTTATAATTTCACTAAAATGATTTGAGGACGTCGATGGTGTTGATAATTTAATTTTACGCAAGCTTGCATGAGAGCAGCGATTTATTTCAAACAATTTATTTATACATTGGGTGCGTACAGGATTGTAAGAGCGTCTGCTTCTGATTGTTAGTTATTTCTCACTCAGTTCTTTGTCAGTAGAAGAGTGTTTTTTTGGTTGTAGTATATGTTATAGATAATGAGTGCGTAGAGGAATATAGAAATGCTTACTTCTGATCGGGAGCGATCGCTCTTGATTAATTCCACTATGCAAGAAATAAGCGAAAAATAAAATTAATTGACAGTATTTCATTGAACCATTGAACTTTTAATGGGCCCTATGTTTGTTTTTAGTCAAAATTTAGAATTTTTCTGGTTGTGCGGTACTGGGTTTAGGTCCACACTATTTGAAACTATTTTTCGGGACTCATCAGTTGCTTAAAGTACCTACTGTAATGATATTTCCACAATCTGCTAGTGTACTACACGATAACATTGCTAATGTTTTCTTTGGTTGAAATTATATTTTTTTTAGTTTTTACAGTATCTAATAAAATTTTAACTAACGAAATTGTTAATTGGCCATGACTATTTTTGAGTATGTGCAAGCACTGTTTGACACACTTGTCAGATATTTTCATTACCATGCCGTCTAGAACGCATTTAGCGTTGCTCTACTTGAGAGTAAATATACTAAGTTCTATATTATAAAATAGCATGACGTACCTTTCCGTATAGTGTTAATCACATTTTTCAAGGTTTTAGTTATTTCTATCATTACTTCAAATGTCATATGAAATTTATTTAATGAATAGTTATGTCATAGGTTGTACATAATGAGATGACAAAACTGGATGTTTGCAATGGTTTCAGCTTAGCAGCATCTCCCAACTGTTGCAGAATTATGTAATTAGAAATTAAGCTTTACTGATTCTGGGTTCTGAATGTGAGTGGGAGGGTTAAACTATTTTCACTGCATAGGAGAGCGGCGGGCAGGTTTATCGTACGTGCTCGGTCGTTTTGTCTTCTATTTTACATATTCTGCTTATCGGACTGTCTGACATTGTTCTTAGTATGTATGTATTTTCCTAATTGAGAGTGTCTTTCCAAGATTTTTGTTATGGTTTGCAGATTATTTCTGGGTAGTCTCAAATAGTAGTCGGCCGTTTTGCTATTTGGGACAATCATTTCCTTCATTGCCTGACTACAACCCGGGATGTTATACCACCGTGCTTTAAATGCATTGTGTGTATTTGCTTTTAGTATGGTGTGTTACGGCTTATTAGTGCTAGTGCGGTCCAGGATTCGGGTCTACACATCTTGGGGTTGATCTTTTGCGCCTCAATCTATCAGAATTAACGTTACTTATTGTATTTGAGTGCCTCTTCACACTCAATGCTATTTGAGCGAGCTGCCAGTGTAAGGGCTTTGATGTAATTTTAGACTTTTTATATCTTTTGTTAGGAATTGTACGTTTCAACCGTTTTTTTTTGGCTTACTATTTCCATCACCTCATGGGATAGTCGTATGTGTTTTTAGTGGTACGGACATTGTGATATCTGGATCTTGGGAGTAAATTCTGGCTCCAAAACCTCAAAAAGTTTTTGAGCCATCAGTGTAGATTTGAAGGAGTTTGTTCTTATTCACTCTTTGCTCTTATTGTTCATATGTGTGTACACTGTATTTAAATATGAAGTAGGGTGGCATCTGTTTGCACAGGTGGTTTGTTTACAGCTTCTTTCAAGAGGGAGCAGTGTTTGCTGGCTCTCCTCGTAGTGTACTAAAGTCCGTTTGCATTTAGCAGAGCAGTGCTGCTGAAGTATTTTGACATATATATGGAGGTGTGGCAGACACAGCATTGCTTCTATCGTTGCACTTAGGCATGCCATTTGTTGTAACTGGTTTAGTTTGGTTTGCTTGCGTTTTTTGCTTGGTTCTTGGCTACTAGACTAGTGCCCCATAGGTGAGCATCGGTTTTATGACAGCTTTGTAGAATTTTTGGAGACGGTCTTCATATCTTGCCAACAGGCCGTCTACATTGCCAGAACAACATACTCACCTTTGTACATCTTATGTTTAGGTATGGACCTCATGTGACTTGGTGTTAAAAAATAATGGAATGTTAAGAGTTTTAGTACATTTAGTTGGCCAATTTGTTTTTGTGAAGAGAACCAGTTTGTTTTTTTTGTTGGTTAACCGTAAGAGCTTGAACTTTGCATCAATTTTCTATTATTTTTAGGGCCTCTTGCATTAGGCCAGAGTATGTTTTCAAGTTTGCCATTTAGCAGAATCGTTATATAATCTGCGTACCCAGTTGTGTAGAAACCACGGTCAATTGTCGGTGTCTGACTGCTTAATTAAGGTTTTGCAATGCATCGACTATCTGCTGATGAATTTGTAGCTTTTTCAAAACAATTTTTGGGTACTAATTAAAATTACACCTTTCTTAGCGTGCAAGCGCCATATGTCTCAACGCCCGGCGTGCGTACTCTACAGAAGTGTTCTATGGCCAAAATATAGTCCGATCTGAAAATATCAGAGTTTTCAAAAATCTTGCACTTTTTTGTCACTAGCTCTTAGACTAATAGAAGTGTACTGAAGTAAACCTAGTTACAATAAACTGGTGACATCTTTGTTTAGCTGGCTAATGGGCAGTTTCCATTTTGATCTGCTTAAAAAACATAATTTTTACTATTCAATTATTGTACAACCTATATCAGACTAAGGAAGTAGAATAGTATATTGTGCAACTAGCATGTAATGATACCCATTTCCGACGAGTATAAATGTTGTTGCACAAGCCTTTGTCGTAAGCTACAATTTATGCGAAATGGACATACGTGCAAGTTGTATACTAAACTTTTTCTGCGACTACAATAAATAAATTTATTGAAACTTTGCAAGGTGTACACTTCATATGACTAAAAATGATATAATGTATAGAGAAAGAATTGAATTATTTATTAAGTGTTACTTTATGACATTTGACTTTTTACTTTTGACTATAATGTTTACTTTTTGCACGAAATATTAGTGCGTAATGAATCGTATGAAATTGTATACTTTTCCGTAGCAATAACAGTTGCACAATGGACACATTACAGTAAGAAGTAGAAACAGTTTATTTACAGTTTTTTATCACATAGTTCAGTTTTTTAATTCAGTTATTATTTCAGCATATTGGCCTAGAGGTGATGCGAACGCCGCTAATGCTGCAAACCTTTTTGCGGCAGCTGCAGCTGGAGGTGCCTATGGATTGGGGCCGCATCCATCACTACCTTTCTCAATGTTACCACCATCATCGGGGCGAGGGGTATCACCATATCCACCGGCATCAAGTGCAGCGGCCTATAACAATGCCTACACCAATACTCTATCGGTGGCAGCGAGCCAAGCCGCCAGTTTAGGAATACCTGCCGCAAGTAAGTATAAGTTGTTATATAGCATTTATCAAAATAGTGGCATATTTGTTTGGTTAGCGAATGTGAAAATTAGTGGTTTATAGTAATATTGCAATTATTTAGAGTCGGCGATTGCATTCGAGCTCCGATGAGCACGCAAGAAGTAAATGTCCTCACGTGGTGATCTAGAATATCATACACTGACGCCGTACTCTATTTCTCACTTTTGAACGTAAAAAATCGAATCTAGTGGTTTTGGATTATATTGTAGAGTGAAGCAATATAAGGAAATGCAACGCCAACTTATGTTTGCGTCTTTTAGTGTTTCTAAACGTTTATACCGGTTGCCCAAATCATTCCAACACATACAAAGAATGCAGGGACGTATTATGATTTCATGGAAGTGGTAAAATATGCGCGCGCGCGTTTATGTTATACCAAGTTTGTGTGTTGTTTGTAAACAAGTAATAATAATAATAATAATAATTTATTTAACCCAGTTGATCCAATGTGCGAATATAGGGTAAGCCTTACAATTTCACAATAAAACAAAACATAGATTAACATAAGTAAATTAAAATAATAAAATAAATTTAAAATTACGTAATACATTTGACTTACAATTAAAACAAGGTAGAAAAATACAAACAATATAAATTAAAACAAAATGTTGTCATCAACAAATTCCTGAACAGAATAATATGCTTTTTCTATGAGCAATTCCTTAATTTGGCATTTGAGAGCTTTTATATTTAGTTCTTTTACGTTTTGTGAAGCGGGAACCGTAATGTTTATATGAATTTTGTTTTATTAATTGGGCAGTGTATTATTAACATTTATTCTTTTTTCTATGTTCATATTGGTTCGCGTATTGCGTGTCTTATCAGCTTAAACCACACATGACACAACGCACAAAACTTTGCATTACAAAAACTGATGCACCCACGGTTTACTTTCACTATTCATAAGGAGGGGACGCATTTTTCCTATGCTGGAATAGTTTTGGCAAGCGGTATATTTCTATTCTGTTGCACACGAGCTCGGGGAGGCTACGGCGATATTCTAATCTTGTATATTCTTGCTTTATTCTAGCAGAAACATCGAATTTAAAATTCATAAAATAGTAGATATATCTAACGTTATGTTTTATAATTTATTTATTTAATTTTTATTGTTACAAATAAAATATAGTTCAATTTGTGTGTGCTAGTTTAACATACTATGTGCTTACAGATCTCAAGAGTTTTAGCAAAATACGCACATGTATGTTAATAAGGTTGCAAGCCTACGATTTAGGCCTCGGTCTTACCGTAACAAAAATAACGTTTGTTTTAACTGTAGGATGTGTGTAAATTAGTATTAGTATATATATACAAAGAGAACAAAATGAGTTCATTTTCATTTACAAGTGGAAAATTGAGTTTTTCTGCGAATTATACACTTTAATGTTTATATGACTTCAATACCTAAAATAATGCTTTAAAAAGATTTATAAGTTTTTTAATTAACAGGATATGTCAATAGGTTGTAATATTTTCCAGTTATATTCATTTTGTAATACAAAATACCCGTGCGTAATAAGGTAATTACACACAGGTTGTGCCGTGCGTAATGAAATAGCAACGTAGTCTTTAGTAATAATAGTTTTAAATGACACATTACAGGAAAGAGTAGAAAAATATAATTGCTATAGCCGATATACACGGCTTATATTTATTACTAACTTTGTAATAGACAATACGTAATCACTTAATAAAATTTAAAAAGATTATATAATAAATTCTTATATTCTCACTACTTTCAATTTGTCGCGGTAACTAATGACATTTCAATCCATAAAATATGATAAGAATTGAATGAATCTTATTCATTCAGTAAATCCATAAATGCATAATAATAGAGATTGCGGCAAGTTTTCACTTTCGATTGATTAATTTCAAGCAGATCATTAGTTCTGCAATAATAATTTATGTATGATGACATTTCATGAGTATTGGCAAGAAACTTGTAATACTAACGACTATGCTTGTTGATAATGGAAATTTATAATTGCTGTTCAAAGTTAGAAGAATCTTTTATTAATCATATTGCATAGGATATAAATCTTAAGAAAATAATGAGTGTTCATCAATAAATTTGAATTTCTGAGATTGTAGATGGACTCTAAGCGCGTAATAATTCATTTTTCAGTTATAGTATGTTGAAGCATATTTTTGATAAAAAACGCTTAAAAATCGTTCCCCTATTGTGTATTGAGCGAATAAATTACTCTGACAGTAACAAATTCATGTAAATATCAAAACACCATGCGCGTAGTAATATTTGAATGGCCGCGCAATAAATCTTTCCCGGGATATTTTTTAGGGGATAGTTGTTGTCTACGTTGGTGCCTCGCTTATATATTATGATTTATTACAACATTTAATGGTCACGGGCTCATCTGGGATGGAACCAGAGAGAAGTATTACTGTAAATGTAATTCATTTATTGATCTAGTTTCCTCCCTCCAGTCCTCCATCTGAACCCTGGCACAAAGAACATCACATACAACTCATACAAAGAGCACAGATCATTCATATGCGATAATTAGCGTGAAATTGTTAGCCGATAAGGGATTATTTATATGCCAACTGATAAAATATGGTAAATTCTCGATGTTATCAATGTTGTCATTTTTATTATTCCCGTTATTTCCTATATTCCTTACTCGATTCGCGCATAACCTCAACTCCTATATTAGGCCATAATATATTTTATTTGCACGTTAATATAGCAACCCCATTATTGATTACACCTTAATTCATCAAATACGTGACATATATCTAGATTAGTTGTGAATACGAATTTTATTTTCATATCGCACGTCATTTAAATTCTGGCGCGCATTTTTTTAATATTACCTATGCCACTATATTGATCAATAGAAAACTTTATTGTTTATTAATGCTTAAATTAATAATGTTAATGGCTTCATTTTAATTAAAAGGTGCAGCATGGTGGTCAATGGCCTCACACTTGGCAGCTCAGGATTATCTTGCTCGATTGCAAGCATCCGGCCTAAATTTTACTGGGTTAGGTAATCCAGCAGATCCTTATGCTGCATTAGGTCTACCATCGTTATCAAGTCATCATAAATCATCAAAAAGCTCATCGAAGTCATCATCATCACTGCCTAAACAAAATTCCAAGGATAAGAATTCCAGTAGTCATTCTGGGAATAAGCTAGATAGCAGATTAGATTCTATTGCAAAAACAAGTTGCTCAACATCGAATAGCAAGACTGGTTCCATGAAATACTCCACAAGCTCCAGTTTAACAATACAGCCAAGTGTGAAAATGCATGGCTCTAGTAATTCATTAAATGAAAAGCACAAAGTTAAAATCAATGATAATCTGAAATCTATTGAACATAGATCTAAGGAAAACTGCAGTAGTCCGAAAAGCTCGCAGCCACCACCAACTTCCAGTATTTTTACTAGTCCGCTTAGTTTGGTTAGTAATTCTGATGGGATAGAAAGTATTACAACTTCAACTTCTACAACCCAAAGTTTGAATGCCACTACGCCCAGTTTACCATCTAGTATTTTAAGGTTAGTAAAATTAATTTATTAGTATAGCATATTATAAAAATTATTTTTAAAATTAGTGCTGCTTTGGAGGGAAATGGGTAAGGGAATTTTGTTCTGATCTTTCTTGATTATTATTCATAACTTGTTTGGATAGGGATTTTCATTTTTTGCCAATTTTTCATGATTTCTATTTAGAATTTTTTTGTCCATTGTGTCAAGTTTATCTTTTTAGTTTTAATTATTTTACCATTATACTAATTATAGTGATTCAAATTCAATACTTGGTGGAGTAAGGCTTCCACCAGACACTGAAATAATTAAATACACTTCTTCAATTGTTGGTCCCAAAATTCCCGGAACTACAAATAGAGGTCGCAAGAAGACAATCTCGTTGGATCCTCCATTGGTCAGTGTCCATCCCACGCATTCAAGTACCGGCATGCTTATTGAACGGACCACCAAGCGTCAAAGACTGGTAAGCATAACTTATTACTAATGTATCATATATTATTTTATAAACTTATATTTGTTTTGTTTTCAATATTAGTTTTTGTTTTCCAAAACGATGAATTCAACATTAAGTTTGCAAATTCAAATGTGTATCTGGAATCTAGATATCATGATTTTCTTTTGAAACAACAAAATATTTTTAATTGATCTAATTTAATTTATAGTGCCAAAACTTTTTTTTAAATTTTAGGTCTAAGAGCCGTCTTACACGAGACTGATTTTAATACAAGTGTCAGTACAATAATTTTACGCACCAATTATTTAAAAATTTAATTTTATAATCCAGTGTTTTTGGCGACATATAAAAACATTGACGGATGTATGTGTCCATTATTTAGTAAAATTTTATCCAAAAAATTAGAACCTGTTCTAAATTCTTGCTTAAAAGCTTGCTAAATATTTGAAAAATTGGCGCGCAAAATTATTGTACTGACACTTGTATTAAAATCAGTCTCGTGTAAGACGGCTCTTATGCTTGTGTACTTGTTAATTGAGAGTGTGCTCTACCCTAAAATTAAGTGTATTTTATTTGTAGTGCTAAAACTATTGAAAAATCATTTTTCATATTTCAAAATAAATCTAATTGTAAAGAACTTAATATAGATTAGTGTTTACTAAAAATTAAAATAACGAGAGACAGTTCTTAGCATGTTTTAAATCAATATAAGAAGCAAGAACAAATTTGAAAGAATAACTTATCTTTCAAATTGCTTAGTGTTCTAGTTTGTAGGATACTTTTCTAATGATGACCACGGTTTTAATTCATGTGACTTTCTCATAACTTCCATTCAATAGTTTTGCTATACTATAGAAGTTTTCATGGCATTCTAAATTATTGAAACAAGATTTTTAAAAGTATCAGATTCAAAATACTGTGTATTTATTTTAACGAAAGATTTCAGTAAGGCAAATCAATAGAAACTATAAAGCTTGTGGCTTGTGGAAAAATTACATCTTATGATGCAGCAAATACTTATAAAAATCTAATAAGATGCTTTTTTGATTGACAAATAAGTTGTTTGGCGCACATGACAGTTTTGTTTATAATTATTTATTTCAGTCAGCAGGGGACTCGACTGCTCAATCCAGACCTCATTAAAGTCAGATTTTATACATAGTGAAATTACGGTTGTTAAGAAAATATTTATAATTGTAGGTACCTGGACCCTATTTTCATTGATTTATTGAAACCTATACCCATACTTCATAAATCTCTATTTTATGCGCTCTGATTCTGTCCCTGTATCTGAGCTGTGCATGTGAACAACTCCTGTATTTGTTTATTTCGAGTCCAGCGTGGCTGTGCATAGACTATAGTTTTCTTTTGACTTTTGGCTGCTGTGATTGTGTTATATAATTCACCACTACTAGATATGTTAATAAAAATAAATTTTAGTTAAATAGAAATTTTAAATTATAATGTAAATATTTATATTTATTTGATAGATTATCTAACCTTAAAATTTGTAATGTCTAATAAATGACAATATCAAAATTCATGCCAGCGGGAAAATAGAAATTTAAATATATAAAACGGATATCAGGGTAGCGGGAAAAAACAATTTTTTAAATATTAATCAATTATCAGTTTGAAATATTATATTACATTAATACATTGATAATGATGATTATTCATCGAAATATGTATGTTTAAATAAAATAAATAAGTATATAAAATCATTAACTTCGATAATATGAATAAAATATTTTAGCAATGTTATTCAATAATTTGATTAAACATATTAAATGACAAATGGTAATTTTTTAATTTGATTTTGGTATTCCTTATTCACTTATTATTTTTAGATGTAGATTACTGAGCACTGTGTTCATTCTGTCTCACCCTGTATATGACTCATATTTTTAAAACATATTTTATTTTACAGGATTCATCAGGATCAGACCAAAATAGTACAACATCCAATTCAGGTGCAAACGACAGAGTTGAAGTGATAAAGTTGCCGGCTACTAATGGTAGTCCTACTGGATCATCAGCAGCATTTGCCGGTGGAAATTTTCCTGAAAACCCCAGTGAAGCCCCATTAAATTTATCTCTCAAACCAACAACCAGTAATCATAATAGTAGTAGTTCTTCATTAAGTTCATTAAGCAATATGTCTGCCAATATTGGCTATGATCGAACTTGTAAGTTACATTTAAAATTTATAAATATTATAGTATGAAATTAATATCCATATATTATAGCTCGACGTAAACCAGGTCCTAAACCTAGGAAAGTTCTACAATCTCCATCAGCTTTGCCACCAGGTGCACCTAGTGCATCTTTAGTTCAGCTATTTGCCACTGCAGATTCACCGAGACCACCCAGCCGATCAGAAATGGATATTCCTTTATCTAATAGCAGCACAACAACGGGAAACACAACAATTACATCATTACCTGCTCCCAATCACAAAGACACCAGACCAAGAAATTTAGGTAGAGGTGTCAGCAAACCTAAGAAAAATACAGTTGCTTCTTTACTTGCACAAAGTAGAGCGTTGGGTATGGATTCAATTAATTATAGGTTTAATTTATTTTAATAAATTTTGTTTGTAGGTATTAAGCCCATGCCAATATTAGACCCTAATGCATCAATGTCTCAACAAATGTCGCTGTTGAAGTCCAATATACTGGCTGCACAACAGTATATAGCAGAAGTAGGAGGTGATGAAAAAACACTAAATAAATTTTTGCAGGAAAAATTCAGGGGTACTCTAAGCGATTCTAGTACGGTCGATGCTTCAACAGATTCTGATAATCTTACAGATTCAAATCAAACTGATTCTGAAATGGAAGCTGAGATGGCCGCCAAGAAGCAAAAGCATTATGATGAGAGAGCTTTACGAATACCACTTGAGAAAGGTATTATTTATAAATTAGTTTTTTTACATTAATTTGATTAAATTATTATGTAATTTAGGTTGGAAAAGAGAGACAATAATAAGGGGAATCACTAAAAGTGGAGGTATTAAGGGTGATGTTACTTATGTAGCACCTGATTCGAGCAACAAGTTCAAACAAATGTCTGATATTACTCAGTACTTAGAATATCAGAAAAATGGGGAACTGAATAAGGAACATTTTACCTTTAGTTGTCGAGTCATATTGGGGGATTATCTTCAAGCAATTCCAACTGAATATGCACCTGATGGAGAGTACATAAGGATGAATGAGGAAGATGTAGCTAAAAGGTTTTATTATAATTTATGTCATATTCTATATTAATTTGATATTTTTATTAAAAGGTTGGAAGATTTAAGAGCTGCAATGCGAACAAGTTTACCAGTCGAACAAAGAATTGAAGTGGCAAGAAGACAGCAGGCTGCGAGGGCGGCCGCAAGATTGGATCGTGAGCAGGCGAGGATAGCACGCGAAATCGAAAGATCCGAACGGCAGGAAGCAGCACGTCGTGACCGTGAAGCCCGCAATCAACAATTAATGGAGGTAATTTATCAATTATTCTAATTATCTTCGATGTTTGTGTGAGCTTGCCAATTATGATTTTATGTATTAAAAACAGCTATCAGTTATTTGTTTCATGCCATTGAAAATGTGTTTGTGATAGGGTCGCAAGCGTCTAGCGTTCACTTTAGAACAGAAAATACAGATAATATCAGAAATAGAAGGTGGCAAAACGAAATCAGATGTGTCTAGAGAACTAGGTTTGGCCAGTTCTACAGTAGCCACTATTTGGAAGAACCGTGATAATATAATCAGTGCATACGGTTCTGAAAATTGCGGCAGAAACAACTTAAATATATTTGAAATAGACAAATTTCAATCAGATCTTGGATCTGATAGTCTGGTAGGAATTTTGAACAGAATTTAAATTAAAGGTGTCAGGTTTTTAATTTAAAACCACTAACATGCTTCAGCCAATTTAATTAGATACATTATTATTATTAAGATGGTTCTAAAGTTAACTGGGCAATCTAAACATTCCTAATATTTTTATGCTGAGATTAACCAAGACATTTATTCCTTGGAAATTAATACAATGAAATCGATATTATAACTAAAAATTACAGTTAATAACATATTCTATTTATTCAATAAAACATAAGATATGAACAATAAAATCAAGTAGGCAAAACCACATTGAATCTCGTGGAAGCTACACGATTGTTGGTTTGTTTCTGGTTTTGCTTAGTTCCTTTCTCGCCTTTGGATTGAATGCACAGTACTACTACTACAATATTAATATTTTTTATCTATTTTGAAATCAAGTAGTGTGATAATCAATGATCAACATGAACATTATAGTTTAATAGCTTTATATTACTCCTGCCAAAATGTAATGTTTAAGTTTGCCGATTCTATTGAATTTATAGAATTAGCAGAATATATAAAAGCTTTCAAGTTTGTCACAATTGAACTTATGAGAATGAGGTTTATTAATTTGACCCAAGCTGTGAAAGTGATTTCAATTTGAATGTTTTGATCTATAATTTTTTAAAGTACGTCAGATTTTATTGGGCTAAAGTTTCTAAAAATTAGAGTGAACAATGATTACTAAATTAGTATTGAAATTAGGCTCATGTCAGCCTGCTTCTAAACCCATTTATTGTATTGAAATTTATCATTTAACTCTGCAATTCATCAAAAAATGATGCAGAACTTTCATATCAGAAAACCAATTTATGGTATGAAAACAAAGTAAATCTACTTATTGTTTAAAACAACAAAATGATTTATGCCATTTTGCTATGAGAAATAATTTTAAAAAAATTATGAGAAATAAGTAAGAAATTGTGAAAAAATTATTTACCACATTAGATTTGTCAAACATATCTCTACATTCATTGCATAAATTAATCAAACATTACCATACCATAAACGCTTAAAAATGTTGAGTTGGACCTGCGACAATTATTGAAACTCGTCAAAAATCGTGCAAAAGGCCATAGTTCTTTTCAATTTGTAAAGAGTTTTAATTTTTTGGATGATATCTTTCTAAATAAATGACAAATAAACTCAATTATTAATTAGCTGTATTCTTTTGTCAAATTTCTTATTACATTCTCTAAATTGTGATTGTGTAATAATCTAAACTTAATTTAAATGAACAGTATATTCCTGTGTTTAGTTTCGATTCGATTACATAACTTGAATGGAAAGAAAGAAAAGAACTGTCAAGAATCCTTAATAAAAGGAAGCAATGGATGCATGATCAGCAGAGCAAAAGAACATGGCTCATGTATAGAACACTGATCGACATTAACCATTTAATTTGAATTGATGATCAGCGAACCTGTAATAAAATTGTGTACATAATTTTCTTTATAAACTTATTTATGTATATTAATACTATGTGCAGACTTATTATTATAAATTACTTGTAAACTGTTGCATTATGACGCAAGAAAATATACAAATCACTGATGTAATCTATATAGAAAATCTGACAAATGACACCGAGTTATGTAGTGCTACCTGGTGGTTTGTTTGTCAATTTATTGTTTTTTAAAACATCTAGTTATTGAAAATTGCTGCCTTTGTTTTACTAATTTTTTGAATAGATTTGTTCTCTATCTCGTTTTGATTTACCTATATAGTCCAGTATTTTTTGCTAGCTGGCTTCTGCTTATTGGTTCATTTTGCAATAAAGTTATGGACCTGTGGTGGGTTGTTACTTATTGGTATCTTGGTAGTCCTGGACTGTCCTGTAGTGTTTATATAGGGTGAACGAGAAAAATGAGGTTTACAATGTAAGCAGCCAAATTGAACACCAAGGCATACCACAATTAAAGTTTTAAGGTAAACCTTTTTTTGAAGCGATTTTTTTATTATTTTAATCATAAGATTTTTGGACTTTACTGCAAAATATACAATTTTGTCAAAAAAAAAAAATTTAACTTCTTTTTGTTTTTTCGTATTTCAGACTCTTTGAATGTAATTGAAATTGAATAACTACAATTAATTTTTTTTAACACATCAATTCTCTACACCTCTGATAAACCTAGTTTTTACAAAATGGTGATGCAATAACTCCTTAAGGGATTAATATAACTATTAAAAGATATTGAGTTATTTTATTTTAAGCACAGCATAAAAATATTTAGAATAATAACAATGGGTTCTCTACTGTTACCTTAGAATACTCTTAAAGCTGAATTATAGATAGATTTTGAATCATTGTTCATTTATTTAGTAGAAACATATTTATGTAATAATTTATATCATTATAACAATCTCATTACGTATTATTATATTTGCATGAAACAATTAAAACATCGTTAAAGTTGCTGCGTTAATTAATTAATTAACGCTTGAGGCGCATGAATACTTATTTTGTATTGTTGTATTATCAGAAGATTCACTAATATTGTGAATCTGTTTAGTAATTAATAACGTTTATTTTTCTAATGGCTTGAATTAAAAAAAAAAGACAGATTCATTCATTCTAATTGCGTAAATTAATGTTGTCACTGTTATGAGTTGTTGTGATGTGTTGCATGTACGCAGGCGAAAAGAAAGCGGCAAGAGGAAATCGAGAAACATAAACAAGAGGAACAGCAGCGAAAGCAACAGGTTGGTATTTTATTGCAGTTAGATGTTACAGGATCCATATTGTTTTGCTCAACTTTATCAAACATTTCTGAATTGTTACAGGAGCGTGAACTAAAGAGGCAACAAACTGCCATGCTGAAAGAACAGGTAATTAATGATTTTTATAGTTTATAATTTTTATGTTTGTAGTTAATAATCATACATAGTGCTTGATCATTTGTTTTTAAAAGTACTTCATTGTCATGTTAGATAAAATATATATTCTGCTATGTATGACTTGAATTTACATTAAAAATTATTTATGTATATACAATTAATATATAACCTTTTAATGAACAAATATGAATTTTACAAAAATTATTTCTACTTTTAAATTTATCTCTGAAATGAAATTAGATTTTAAATCATAACTAAAAATGTAGACGTTTAAATTACAGTTTATTTCTAATTAATTTTGTAAGACAAATTAAATGGGGAAACTGCTGCGATAAACGGACTATGTTAGAATACAGAATAGAATACTATAAAACGGATTTTATAATATTTTTACGTACATGTTTACTGTAACTGATAAATCTCAATCAAACTGGATTTGTGTGGCCGTAGTGAACTATACTTAAATATTCTGTACTTTTCGGGCTGCAGTTTTAGAATTTGAAACCTTCAGTATGAGAGCCAAGCCAAGATGAGCCTTTCTCGGTCACATGGCTATGTCATTTATTATTAAATTAAATTGATCATAGGAATTCACTTTAACAAATTTGCACTAACTGGATGGTTGGTAATCTTAGTTGCTACTGGATTTATTGTTATTTATAATTATTATTGTTTTCCAACTGACAGTTTTGTAAGAAGTATTATTTATAAATGAAGAAGTTTAACCAATCTATAAAATGTATAAAGTTTGATTAGACTTTGTTAATGCTTTGGGTGAATTAACTGGAATTAAAAACTTAAAAGTCAGTCTTAACTATCTTCTAATTATGTTTTTTCTATCATTGATTTTAGAAAATTTTGAAAGATTTTCTTAATTGTGTTAGATCTGTAGATCAACTAAAAAAAACACTTTTCTGTTCATAGAGGTGTGGCCACTTTTTCTTCCTATAAATGCGGAAAGATAAAAATGGCAACAAATAATACATTAAATTAAAAAAAAAGTTCAAACTAACTTGGGTTGGATAGTTGGATGTAAGATCTATTGTTAGAAGGAGACTCTTTTGGGCTATCTAAACATCTAACATTAAATTGATCATCAAACAGTACCAGGAAACACATATGTGCTTTCTAAACAAGTAATGCTTAATGATACGAAGATGTAGAGGTTTAATGTTAAAAGGAGACTCAAATGAGGACTCACAAGTGCTGGATTCACTTTCACGAGTACCTACCGACTGAACTCCCTTCTGCTTGAATTTTATAGAAGTTTGTATTTCTGAATGCATTGATCTTCCTGCCTAACTGATAATGATCTTGGTGCATTGCATAGATTTGATAGCCAGCTTTTACCACGTATATGTCTGCATTCAGACTAACAGACAAATAGTTTGTTTCAACTCATTTTTAATTGAAAGGTTTGCTTGTTGCACCTGATATTTTGTTGCCTGCATATAGGATTTCTCCTTGCGGGCGTTGGGTGCGGAGCAGGAGTCTGCCTTTGAGAAGCAGGTGCATCGGTTCAGTCTTTTTATGAAGTTTAGCTTGCCTACAGCTATAGTTTTGCATGTGGAGCTGGGATCAGCTCCGGCTCATTTCACGTATACGTAGGGGGAATTGCATCTTGATTTGTGTTTGAATTCAATGCATCCGGATTTTATCTGCTAAGTTTACGCGCGGCACGGTCGGGAATGTTCATATCCTTGAACGTTGTCGATAGCCCTTGAAACACTGTTTTATCCAGTATAACAATGGCTGGTGGGCGTTTTGTGACAACATCCTCTGTGTATTCTTAGGAAGAGGTCATAGCCGGAACTTCCGGCCCAGAAATAGCGGCTTTTGCTATTCTTAATCTTTTTGGAGATGTCCTTTCGGGCTACCTTTGTGGTCGATCTCTGGCAAGCAAAGGTTTCAGAGTAGTCTAAATCTGTCATAATTTTGGCAGAGGTTCTGCCAAGCTTTCTTCGTAACGGGGCCTCTTCCGAAAATGTTGCTGTTTTGACGTCCGCGCTCAGAGTGAGTGCTGCGGAGAAAACGAGTTAGATTATGGACGTGCGTGCGGACCGCTTATTGATATGGAACACCGTTCAACAGAAGTTCTTTTCTTCCTTATGGGACGCTGGTTAATTTTAAGGCTCGTTAAAAGTGACAATATAGCCATGCTTGAATTCTTGAATTTCCAGTATATTTTATGTCAAACAACTTCCATCCGACTTTCTTCACAGTCCCTTCATCATGGACATTAATTTGTCTTTCCTGAAAAATCCTGCACCACTTTTGCACTGCACAGACCCGGCCAGGAAGTACTGACGGATAGATTACAGATTACTAAACACTATTGCTCAAGCGCCACTTCAATATAATAACTATATCCATAGCTACTTTTGCATGTGAACTTGTCAAATGTCTACAAACATCAAGATTTGTGTTATGTACATTTGTGATGCTTACACATGGTTTGTCAAATGCACATTTAGCACACATTGCTTGACGTTTGTTGAATCATGTGTGAGTACTTTAACTATGTTATATCAATGATTGAAAATAATTTTTTGTTTTGTTTTCAGCTTATATTTTTTTCATATTTATTAATAAACTTTATTGCTTTTGTTACACTTATTTGTAATCATTCTGTATACATTATCTTTTCATGATTGTTCTTAAAGGGTTAAATTTTTATCAAAACTTGGATAACAAGCTTTATAATTTTTTGTAGCAGAATATAATTCGTTATGAAGGATGTTTTATTTGTCACTAGTAGATTGTTAGTGTGAGATATTCCAAGTGTTTATGTTGCTTGTGTATATACTGTTATACTGTTTTTCTCCCATAGATGTACATACAGGAAATCAGTAAACAGCGAGAGTTGCTCTACACTGTCGAACTGGTATGACTCACACGTTATAAGTGACATTATCATATGCACGCAAATCATAACCATGCATTTTCCTTTACGTTAATTATTTTATGTATATGCAAATTTTTATTTTAATAGCTTCTTTATAACAACATCCCAAGGTGACTGTGAATGATTTTTGTACTAACAACTTATTTCTAACGCAGGTTCATATAATAATAATTTAACTTTGAATTTTATTTCTACATTATATAATTATGGGGAGCTTCTATTCAACAACAAAAGCATGTTTATTCAAAGCTTATATACAACCGACTATTTACTTTATAAAATTGTAAATAGCTAATTTATTTTATAGGAGAGGGAACGTAGGAGGCAGCATATGTCATTAATAAAGGCTTTGGAAAATAGAAGAAAATTAGAGGAACGTGAACGTAAGAAGCAGCAAGCTTTGGCTGAGAAACAAGCTAATAAAGAAAAGAAACTCGAACAAAGGCGCATTGAAATGGAGATACTTGCAGAGTTAAGAAAGCCATGTGAAGATTTAGAACTTGATCAAAAAAACCTGCCAGAATATTCTCGAATCCCTGGATTAAAGTTACCAGGAAAGGCTTTTGGTGATACTCTCATGGTTTTCGAATTTTTGCATAACTTTGGCGAAACTTTAGGATTTGATATGGATTCTTTACCAACGCTTGACTCACTTCAAACTGCTTTACTTAGTAATGAAGGCTCATCTGATGCTGAGGAAGAATTATTGTCAGTAATGACTCATTTAATAGTTTGTGCCATTGAAGATCCAGGTATTCCAAATCCTGCACGACATACAACGATTCTGGGCCAAAGTTTACGACAAGCTGACATCACACATGCAAATCTCTCGGAAATATTAAGAATATATCTTTACGCTAACGCAACAGGTGAAGTTAAAGCTTTAACTGGGGTATCATTTGAAAGGGATAGAGAAAAGCGTGTAGCTGATCATCATCAAAATGATTCAGAAATGTTACAAACTTTGACTGGGAAAAATTCCATTTATTATGAACAGCTTCACGATAATGCGACATGGAAGATGTCTGATATATTAAAAGACAAACCCTTTTTGGCTCTATCACCAACAGACAAAGCTGCCATATTAGCTTTCATATGTAATGAACTACTTCAAAATAAGGCTGT
Organism: Tachinus rufipes; assembly: GCA_963932245.1. Lineage (NCBI taxonomy): Eukaryota > Metazoa > Arthropoda > Insecta > Coleoptera > Staphylinidae > Tachinus > Tachinus rufipes. Next base: position 88,573,997 of record OZ010743.1, read on the forward strand.
GATTCGACAAATTGAAAGTTCATTGGAAACTGTTGCACATTCCAGAAAGGAAAAGTGGTTAATCGATGCTAAAGTTAGAAAGTAAGTATAATTTTTAATCATTTATTGGATAATTGTAAACTATTTATTATTTTAGATTAAGGATGTTGCATAATCGAAAAGTCAGATCCGAAGCTGTCGAGAAAGCAGCTCATGTTAAAATTGATGGTGAAGGTGGTGAAACTGGAATTGAATCACCAGCTCTACACAAAGACGATTTATTAGATGAAGAAGAAAATGACATGAGTGAAAGTGAAAGTGTTGGTACTCAGCCTGAAGAAGAAGAGGACATCAAATTATCTGGTGAAGAATTAGGAAAAAAATTAGATAAAGTATTAAAAACATCAGAACAACAACTTCAAGTTATAAACTCAGCTTCGCATCAATTAAGGGCAACTTGTTTTGGGCAGGATAGATATTGGAGACGTTACTGGTCACTACCTAAAGCAGGTGGTATATATATTGAAGCCATGGAATCGGCTGATCATGGAGTATTAGATGAACAAATTAAAACTGATAACAAATCAGATTTAGGTATAAAGAGTGTAGATGATATTAAGCGAATAATACATGACGTTGAAAATATACATGATTCAGTAATAGATAAGGAAGTTAGTAACATTGTTGGTAAGCAAGAATCATGTGATGAAAACAACTGTAAAACGGATGAGGAAAACATTAAAGTCATGGATAATAATGCCAATGAACATAGAAAAACTCCAAACAGGTTAGAAAATGGGGATATTATAGTAGACAAGCGAGAACATAATCTTGATGAGCTCAGAAAAAGTGTTGATCGTATTGTGCAAAGTTTAGAAAGGAACATAGAATTGGAGAAAGAAAATGCTAAACAAGAATCTCAAAATCATATAGCAATAAAAGAAGAGACAGTTGAATCAACTGATACTAAGAAGTTTAACCTCTTTGAAAAACTGGGTGAATGTATGGAACGTGAGAATTCTAAGGAAGGAACATACGTTAAACCTGAAATTAAGGAAGAGCTTAAACAAGAAATTCTTAAGGAACTAAAATCTGAAATTAAGGAATTAAAATCTGAAATCAAATCGGAGCATGATGAAGATAAAATTGATTCAGAAGTGAAGTGGTTTAGTATATTGAACAAAGATGTAGTTTCTTGTGATAGTATACACATGACAGCTGGCAATCGTTGGGATAATGGAGTTGGAGCATGTACTAGAGATAATATAACTGAATTGAAAATACCAGTCTTCCCTCCACCTAATTCGAATGCAAACTATGTGAGTAACACATGCGATAGTCCAGCACCATTACAGATAACACCGGAAGAAAGTGTTCAATTAGAATATATTAAAAAACATGGTTTACCAAAACCGTGTGAAAGACAAGAAATACCAACTGATAAAAGATACGGTTGGTGGAGAATATGGGAAACTGATGAGTTAAAACAAGTATTAGAAAATTTGCATGTTAGAGGAGCTCGCGAAAGGGAATTGAAACGTACTTTTGTAACTACAATGCAAACTATGTATGAGCAACAAGGAAAGTTGTTTATTGAAGAAGGGCAAAAGGATGCTACAGAACTTACTACAGATGAAGGTGATGTACCGATGATGGATGGCGGAGCTCCATATCCCGATTTTCCGGGATCGTTGAATCAAGTTGTAGCACAAAGAGTTGATATGTTTTTATTGGAGCAGGTATATTTGATTCTGATTAGATTTTCATTATGATTGTAATGTTTAATTTTATTCAGGTTGAAGCATTAGAAGATAAAGTAGCTAATGCAAGTATGCAGCAGAAAGGATGGAAAGTGCCAAGCAGAGAAAATAATGATTCGATACCACTTGGACAAGCTGTGTTTGTAGCAAAGGAAAGGTTGGCATCTTTGGAGGCTGCCATAGAGAGAAGATATCTTAAACCTCCTCTAGGTGTCAAGTAAGTAGATATTTTTATCATATACTAATTCTTCATGTAGTTAGAAGCTATGGTTTGTTTTTGATTGGTATCACATTGAAAAACATTTTTACAGTCGGCAAAATTTTTCTATCGTGACTTTTTGGTATTTTTTTTGCAATTTTGTTTGGCTGTATCAACTACAGTAATTTGGTGTGAAGTTCACCAAATTTACATATAACATTGAATCTGTCATAAAGGCTAACTATAAGCAATAACCTACACCAGAAGCTACGTTACTACCTTTTTTTTAAATATTTTTTGTGAAATTAAGTTTTAATGTTTTATTCTTTTTACAGCATGGGTGATCCAAATTTAGCAGCAATAGCCCAAGAAGCAGCAGGAGCCCCAGTTCCAACACAGCCGGTACCAGGTCCTGATGAAATACCAAAGGGATTAGCAGTATGGAGAGAAGCAATAAATAGATCGCAAACATCAGCTCAATTGGCTATGTGTCTATATACTTTAGAGGCATCCATCGCTTGGGACAAGAGTATCATGAAAGCTGTGAGCCCCTCTCTTGCCTTTAATAAACAGAGAGCCCGCAAATATAACAGCAAGCTCAGTGTGGGTGCTTGTGCTTCTTTTTAGTTTTATTAATCATTCTTCTTTATAACAATGGGACATATCTGATAATCAAAATTAAAATAAATAGAAAAAAATTCCAAATTAATTAAAAATGTCCTATTGTATAAAATAACTTTTTTATTTATTTTTTGCATGTTATTATAACAAAATTTCTAATCCAGTCAATTCTTAACTTAAATCTATTTGACATAATATATGAATCTGGTACTTTGGTATAGAATTTGCTTGATAATTCATCTAGTTTTTCTCAAGTATAGTGCTACTCACTGCATTTCCGCAAGACTTGGCTGATAAGGTTCTCTGTAAGCACATAGGCATGTTATTAAAATATGTCTATTTTAGTATTAATCATCTTCCTTAACATATTAAATATATCAGCATGTTGTAATGGAAATGAATTAATGTACACTTATAATTAGATCAGACTAAAAATTAACACAATCAAAATTAAAACTAGGTGGTAGTCTTAAACTGGTTTAATGTTATTTATTTACTAACTTTATTATGTTGCATGGGATGATATTTATAGATCATTTTTTCTATTACAGAATTGTCAATTTTGTAATAGTGGGGATAATGAAGACAAGCTGCTGCTGTGTGATAGTTGTGATAAAGGATATCACACTTATTGTTTCAAACCTAAGTTGGAAACTATACCTGATGGTGATTGGTAAGTCATTATAATTTTAAAATATAGTCATAGCTTGAATAACATCTTTATTTAGTTGCTGAAAACAATTACAAATATATTAAAAAATTGGTTGCACATAGCTTTTTGGAATTGATTGCAGAATTGATAATTTGATCTTGTAATTTAATAATAATATTATCTCTCTTGTTAATCATTTTTATGAATAAAAAATCAAAATTGGGGTTGGGTATTGTATCTTGGTCCGTCCAACAGTGCACAGTGGGGCAAATAATTATCTACATGATTTCTCATAGCTTGTGCTATTACATGATCTATCATAAAACATTCTAAATAAATTACAAAATCATATCGACAGTCTAATTCCAATACCACGTATCTGATAAAATCCAAATTTTACAGGAGACGTTTGTAACATTAATTAATTTATATACATATTGTATTTTATATTATAGATAAGGGTTTTTACAACAGCGAAAACAACAAGGTTTCAATTTTTTTTTATTAGATTTATTAAGTATCTGGTAGATGGGGAACTTAGCTATATATTGCAACCAAAATGTCAATTTCACTTTTTTTAAGTTAAGGGGTATTGGAATTAGACCGTCGATATTGCTTTTCACAGTTGATTTTTAACTCAAATTTATACAGCAGTGTTACAAGTTGTAATAATTGCTTCTACACTTATTGCAGTTTTTCTGAAGTTAATACTTTGCAGCCATGTACTCTGTTAGGTATTTTTTATGGATGTACTAGAACTACTAAATACCTAACTCATACGGAAGCTATTTTATTTATTAAAAAATATTTTTTATCTACTATTAAGATATTATATAAAATGCTTATTAGAAAGTTACTTATAAATACTTAATAAAATAGATTGCGTGACGATCAGATCCTAATTTTTTTTTATTTTGATCTGCGATATATTTATTATAATACTGGAATTTAATTTCATCAACCTAACCTAACCTGATTAACTTTATTAGTATAAAATTTGTGTTCACATATTAGATATCTTAAATCATTAGTATCATCATTTTAATGTGGAAAAACAATTAAAATGCTCTAAGTTTTTATTTGGCTATTTTTGTGATAATTTACGTGTTTTTGAATAGTATTGGCATGGAACCATTTTTTTGGAATCTATTATTGTCTTTTTTAGAGTTTTTTTCTCTCTTGTCTCTTCCGTCTGTTGCAGTAGGTTGATGTCTTGTTGTTTTGCCACGTGCCAGTTTCGAATTTTTGTTACCATTTTAGTCTAGCACAAAGTGACATCTATGTATAATTTTGTCCCATTTTATTGAAAAGTTGTTAGTCCACCTCTTCTATTTAGGATGCAGAGCTCTTTTTCGTTTCCATTCTGCTAGCATGTCTCCTTTCTGGTCGTCTTTTGCTTAATTCTGCTAATCATTTTTTTGAATTGCTTGGTGCTTTCATTAGGGGAGAAGAAACAGGACTACATAACTGCAACACGTGTCTTCACCTAGGTGAAGCCTCCACTACTTCCTGATTTTGTTGCCTGAAATTTGGATTTGGGATGTATATTGCCGCGTCTTCCTGTTTGTCCATGATCTCTTCCTGCTAGCTGCCATTTTCTTATTTGTTTCTGAGATTCTTTTTATTGTTTGGCTCTGGCAGCCTTTTCTTTCTCTTTCAGTGCTTGCTCTAATTTTATAAATGCAGGGCTTTTCATACTTTTCTTTGTGACCCTCTATAGCATAAGCAGCATTTCATTTGCTGGTGCACTCTTTCAATTTATGGCTTTTACTCCCACAATTTCTGCAGGGTGTGACCTAGTCTATGGCATCTGTAACATTTTAGTGGAGAGAAGACCTCCATCACTCTCCATCTGTTCCAGCCTAGGCTGCTATTCTCGAAGTTATACACACAATCGTTTCGAGTAAAAAGTTTTGCATGAGAACAATGCACCACACGTTTTGGTATTCTTGAACACCCGTAGAATCTCATGAACATAATTCGTGTGCGTTGTTTTATTACTATTATACATTTCTACTTCATAGTTGCAGACATTATTTAGTTTAATTAGGATTGTGTTTATTTATCTGTTAGTTTGCATATCAATTTTTCTTACCTGTGCTGTTTTTATTTTGCAGTGTATTGTCATTTTGATTTCCTTCTTGTCGAAGCAGATTCCAGCACTTTTCTGGTAATTCCTGCTGCTTCTGCATCCGTGAGGCAGGTTAATTTCGATTTTCCTTTTCTTGTTGCTATTTCCTTTATTTTTTCCATTCCAGTTCTTTAGCCCTTCCAGTGATCCCACCACTCTGTGGTTTAATAATAATAATAATAATAACTAGTCTTTATTCACTACATTTTACATGTATATGAAAGGGCGAAGTTCAGCTTATTTGCTGCTCTTCCACTTAACCCTTTTATCAATTATTCTCCTTAGCAACTCTTTTATGAGCCTGTAGTTCTGCATAGTTTCTTCAAAGCTTGCATCCCTTTTTGGGGGAGGTGTCACCCATCCTCATTCTTTTGTTTGTTTGTGTCTGAAGTGGCTCAGCATTTTTCCTCTTTAGTTCCTTAGTTGATTTTTTCAGGGTCATCAATATGCTTTTCCGGGACCTTGGATTCAGGTTTTGTTTTCCGTCCTTTTCTTTATCTGGTCGTCGTGTGGTCTTAGCAGCGGAGGATTGTCTGTTTCCAGTACCTCTCTGTGATGTATTATTTTCAATTTCATGTTTCCAAATTGCTTAAATCCGTTCATTTTATACCACCTGGCAGTTGTCGTCATAGTTTTTTATATTTGACCATATTATTAACCTGCAGTCATGAGCTTTAGCATGATTTTTTTAACAATATAGTTATAATATTTAATTATAATATTTTCGGAAATTATTTGAAATTTTGAAAGAAAACTATTGGGTTGGGTGGACTCGTTAATAGTTGATTACATTCAAATAAATCTTTTCTAATACGGCTGCAGTAATTGTTATTTGTTGTATGACTATATAGTTATTAGTAATTTCAAATGGGTTGATTTTAATATTTAATAAACAGTTGAAAGATTGGTATTATAATTAACGTTTTAATTCACAGGTACTGCCATGAGTGTATGAACAAAGCGACAGGTGAAAAGAATTGCATAGTTTGTGGTAAAAAACAATCGTTAACAAACACAAAATTGGTAACTTGTGAACTATGCCCGAGAGCATACCACATTGACTGTATTCGGCCACAAATGAACAAAGCACCACGAGGTAAATGGTATTGTACCAATTGCATTTCAAAAAAACCACAAAAGAAACCTGTCAAAAAACAAATGAAAGTAACTAGAGATAGTGAATCTTCCGAACATGCTCCATTGAGGTAAATACAATATTTCACCCGATAGGAGAAACCGGGTATATTTATTATGTTCATTTTAGTCCTGCCCCATCACATAGTTCAGCTACAACCAACGAAGACATTGCCGTACAACAAAACATAACTTTTTGTAATCAGAGCGACGTATCCAATTCCAGCATTCAAAATGCTGGCTCACCAGCAGCACAAGCTGCAGCTCGTAAAGAAAAAGCTGCAAAAAAAATAACTAAAGAGCTAGCTCCGTGTAAAGCAATATTAGATGATTTAGAATGTCATGATGATGCATGGCCTTTTTTATTGCCTGTAAATACTAAGCAATTTCCTACTTATAAAAAAATTATCAAGAGCCCTATGGATTTAAGTACAATAAAAAAAAGACTTCAAGATTTAACGTAAGTTGATTTTATTTATAAGAAAATAATTAATTTATTAATTTATTCCATATTTAGGTATAAATCGAAAGAAGATTTTTGTACTGATGTTCGACAAATATTTAATAATTGTGAAACTTTTAATGAAGATGATAGTCCGGTTGGTAAGGCTGGTCATTGTATGCGTCAATTTTTTGAAGCTCGCTGGAACGAGTTGTGTCTCAGTTGAGGTTTGCTTTATCCTAAAAGACCGTATCATCGCAGAGTGAGACCCCCTGAAACCAGTGCTTAAGTATACTTGTCATAAACAAATTTTGTTAATTACATTTTTATCGAGTAAAGAATCCCAAGACAATTGTAATGTTAATATACTGAAATAAAAAAGATAAACGATACAGGTATTTTGAAGTGTGTGATATACAAAATGAACATTATATAAATGTATACCAAGCTTTTTAAACGTTGTCCATAAATTAAAAAAATTGTAATTATTTGTACACATGTTGCATCGAAACTTAAATTTAATGACTTAAAACTTTTATATAAATATATAGAGTTAAATAATTTTTGTAATTATCGTTTTACAAACAAGAAACTTAAGCGGTTTGACTTGGCTTTTGTATTATATTTTTGATAGTCTACGTTTTTTTTATACATTTATTTTTTAAGTTATTTATTTCCTTCGATTTTAATATGTATGTGCTTTTCTTATTGTAACAAATTGTGCTTTTCTGGAATTTATTAAATTAGTATTCAAATTGAATAGATTTCATTCCAAATTTTTAACTGTTTGAATTTCAATTGAAAGTGTTAACTTAAAATATATATAATGTTAAAAATATAAGACTTGTATAAATTGTAAATTCACATCGTGCGGGCTCAATTTGTTTTGTGTTTTTATCTTTTGAACGAATTTAGATTCTGGTTTTTAAATCTTCTCTAATGGAACATTGTAATAAAACAAAACATAAATAATTCCGACCGATTTTGATTAGCTGAACACAGTTCTCAACACAAATTGTATTTAAGATATGAATGTGTTTTGTAGGCTAGTTCAAATTGCAAGCCTCTTTGCAGTTTTATAGAACTAGATGTGTATTCGCGTGTAAGATATTTATATTATATTTAATTATAAATGTATATATTGTGTTTTATTAATAATACCTAATGTTAATTATACATGTAATTCTTAATGTAATATGTAACTTTTAAACAAATATTAAAAAGTGTCTTTGCTTTTTAATATTTGAGTCTTTTGCAATTATTTCCTCGTTTCAGACATAACAATTTGGATTTGGGTTTTACAACACAAACGGTAAGAGTTAATTGAATTAATTTATAAAATTTTGTCTAAATCTACATTAAGCGGACACTGACAGTGCAGCTGATTTTGTCCGCTTGTGAGAGGTGCGCTCTATAGAAAACAACGGAACTGTCCGTTTATCAGAGGGAAATTTGTTTAAATTACAAAATTTTAGTGTCTGCAACCGAAAACGAATGAAACTTTTTCACACATACTCGGTTCATATTAGGTTTTGAGTTTTTTTCCATACACTGGCTCGGTAGTAATCATAATTGAGAGAAGTTAAATTGTTTTCATGTTGTTTCTCTATAGAAGAATAAAAAAACTTTACGAGGGAGTATTTGGTGCTACACTAGGCTATTTCTATTAGGTACCGAATAGAAACAGAAGCCCCGTTTCGCACTTGTCGGAAGCGATCGAAAACGAACCGAACCGAGTGGAACCGCATACGTGTGAAACAAGCCTTATAGAGGTATCCGCGACTAGAGATTTCACTGTATGTATATGCATTTGTGTCAAAAATTGTGTTCTTGTACAAAACCTCAAATCCCATAATTATCATAATATGATTCATAATAATTCAGAAGGATAGAACATGAAACTCTTTTATCAATACATGAAGTTTTTATCGTCTCCTGTAAAATTTTAGATTAAATCAGGATACAAGTTCATTTCCAAATCGTATTATAAATTCTAATCATACCTTCCCTGAAATTAATAAAATTAAAATGTTACACAACTGTAATACAGTAAGTTTAATCTGTTAGAAGCCGCCGAAATTCACAAAAAACTATGTAATTTTTTTGTTATTCTGTTGAATTAGCAGAAGAACATAACATGCCTTCCCCGAAATTAATAAAATTAAAATGTTACACAACTGTAATACAGTAAGTTTAATCTATTAGAAGCCGCCGAAATTCACAAAAAACTATGTAATTTTTTTGTTAATCTGTTGAATTAGCAGAAGAACTTACCACAATATAAATTATCGCTTTTTAAATCTCTCTAGGCTCTAGACCAGGGGTGGTCAACCCAAATTATCTTGCGGGCTACTTTGGAAGTGCATCATAACTCCGCGGGTCGCATATAAAATTATATATCCATATATTAGATTTAGACTCGCTATAGACATTTTTTTGAAGTGAAAAATTAAAACATAAAATATAATTTAATTATTCTGCAAACTCTAAGCCCTATAGTCTTTACAACATTAATAAAGGCTATAAAGAAAAGTAAAAAAAAGCCAAAGACACAAGAATAGGATACAAAAAAAGGGAACAAATTAGTATTCAAATCCCAATGTTTGTGGATGACATATTAATAACAGACAAAGAAGAGAAACTACAAGGAAACATAAAAATATACGAAGAAGAACTAAAGATAGGCATGGAAATAAATACAAGTAAAACAAAGACAATGGCAGTAGCGACAAAACCTAAGAGGCACAAGATAGAATTGGATCGACAAATAATTGAACAAGTAAAGTATTGCAACTATTTTGGTACAATAATAGAAGAAACAGGGAATATAGACATGGAAATTGATGCAAGAGTTTAAAAAGGAGGAAGTATATTTAATGCACTCAAAAAACAATTCTTAGTTAAGAAAGAAATAACGATGACAATAAAAACAAAAATACAAAGGTATTAAAACCAGCCCTAATATACTCGAGCAAATCTTGGACAACACCAGAAAGAAATAAAAACAGAATTAATGCAATGGAGATGAGATTTCTAATAAAAATTAAAAGAATAACAAGAAAAGATAAAGTAAAAAGCTCGGAAGTAAGAAGTGAACTAAAAATTAAACTTATAGAAACAGTAATAAATGAGAGGCAGCTAGGAAGGCTAGGACTCATACACAGACTGAATAAAACCAGAATAATCAAGAAAGTACATAAATTGAAAATACAAGGAAAAAACAAACAGCTGGTCCAAACAGGCCCACAAAGCAGCAGAAAAAAGAGGAATAGAGTAGAGTAAGATATCAAAAATGGCTTAAGATAGACAAGCTTAAAAAAAAATAAAAAGAAGTTATAAAATAATACATCCGACACCCGAAAAGGGTATTAAGGACTAAGAATAAATAATAATAATATTTTGCAAATTCATAACTGTAAACTCATAAATAAAACAGGCAATATCTGTCATTTATATGCGCAAGAATATTATTTTAAAATCAAAGTTAATTTTTTTTAATAATTTCTACAGTTAATTTTTGAATATATGGATGCACAATAATAATAATGTATTTTTTAAATAAATTGGTTTTTACTACTTTGCCCATTATAAAATAAATATATTTTGTAAAAGTGTTATAAATCTCGCGGGCCGCAAAATTGTTCAAGGCGGGCCGCGGCTTGGCCACCCCTGCTCTAGACTCTAGACCATCAGTAATGCAATTTATTTTTTCCTCACTTCAATTTCAATTTTAATTTATATAAATGTATTTTTCTTTAGTTTGTTCTCACTTGACAATGGCCTTTATAAGTCGAAACTTTAGTCTTGAACTTTTGTTTGTATTGATATGTATTTTTTAGTAATATATAGCTGTTTTCCATTTGACAAAACAGTCGCACTTGTAGTGCGTTCCGTATATCAACCGAAGGAACCGGCGGTTAGGTTACGGCTATGATCGGTTGCTGAAAACCTTGGTTGATTTATGGAAGGACAGCGGCTATAAAAACGACATAATTCAAAACTGAAATGTTATAGAGTCATGAATTTATTTATTATAATTTAATCTATGTCATTAGCGTTAGTTATTTTTTTTGTATTTCAGTGCTTAATCCTAGACGATTGTATGTATTTACCTGCTTGTACAGTAATCCCAGTACAAATTGACTGGTATAATACACAATAATAATGTTTGATCTGGTGCACGCCTTCGCCCGTTTAGCTGGCTGAAGTTAGCTTCGGCTTCGGCTTTGGATCAGCTTCGTTTTTTATAAAAGTATGTGCGCACGCACGCTGGGTACAGCTGCCCAGCAAAGTCGACACCATGTTTTAAGAAACGCTGTCTTTTAGGATCCGTCGGCAAAATGAATTCCATATTTTTTATAAATAAATATAAATACGTATAAAGTTGTCGTGTTTTTTTTTTTAATTACAATTATAAAATATATGAAATAATACCCGACAATTTACTGCATATTATAAATGTACACAGAGAAAGTAAAAGCAGTAAATGAAGTAATCGGGATGCTCGCAGATGAGCAAATATTACACAATAAAAAGAAATATTTTTATTTTATATTTAAATAAATTATCACTAAGTTAATAACAAATTAATAAGTTAGTTCGAAATTTGAATGAAATAAAAGTGTTCTACTCGCGTAAAGTTGAATTATCTCGCTTATGAAAAATATCTTCTCTTTTATTTTTTAATATGTTATTACTAATTTCATAACAAATCATGAGATTTATTCAAAGTTAAAAAAAAAGTTACTGATTAACAATTGGAGCACTTTTAATTAAACATACGCGCTCGCGGAAAGTTGAATTATCTCGCTTATGAAAAATACCTTCTCTTTTATTTTTCAATATGTTATTACTTATTTAATAACAAATCCCGAGATTCTTTCAGAGTTCAAAAAAAAGTTACTGATTAACAATTGGAGCACTTTTAAATAAATATACGCGCTCGCGGAAAGTTGAATTATCTCGCTTATGAAAAATACCTTCTCTTTTATTTTTCAATATGTTATTACTTATTTAATAACAAATCACAAGATTTTTTCAGAGTTCAAAAAAATGTTACTGATTAACAATTGGAGCACTTTTAATTAAACATACGCGCTCGCGGAAAGTTGAATTATCTCGCTTATGAAAAATATCTTCTCTTTTATTTTTCAATATGTTATTACTATTTTAATAACAAATCACGAAATTTTTTCAGAGTTTAAAAAAAAGGTACTGGTTGACAATTGGACTATTTTTAATTAAACATACGCGCTCGCGGAAAATATGCTCTATTTTTATTTTAGATTGTTGTTACTAATCTAATAACAAATTGCTGGATGATAAATAAAAAAAAAAACAAGAAAAGGTTAATCGAACTAAAATTCATAATCTACTTATTAATTATTTTGCATATAGATGCCAACTGATTGTAAAATTATTTAGTTATTAGTTGAAGATTTTTTTCATATCGTTTGATAATATGCTATCAGATCATTTAAATATTTTAAATTAAATGTAGTAGTAAATATATTTAAATACAGACATTATTCATATTATATACATACATACATTATACATATTTTTTATTTTAATACTTAAAACGATTATTTCTGTAACTTATATTTACTTCTTGTATAAGAAAATACACCAAACTTTATATATATATATATATATATATATATATATCTGTTGGGGAGCATATCGCGGCCGGGCTTGTATAGGAGCTTGTGGCGCATGCACACGGCAGACCGCCCGCCGGGTTTTACGGTCTGTAAATAAGAAAAGGTCTCCATTGTATTGCTTTAATGGCACAAGCTAGACATAATTATTTATTTTTATTATTATTTCGTTTTACAAAATATTATTTCTTCTTTAATCAAATTTGTTTGTGATTGCAGTTAAATTTAAATGTCAAAATATTAATTATCATTTTATAAAGATGAATTTTAAAGATTCTCGTTATTAACTTACGGATATAATTAAAATTAGTAACATCTTTATTTAAAAAAAGTAAAATAACAATTCTGTTTCCAACTTGATTAAATAAATAGATTAATTAAATCAATTAACAACAACTTTATTTGTGTGTTAAATCATTTTTGTATTTAGTGTATTTTTCATTGCATTTTACAGTTTGGTCTATAAATAAGAAAAGGTCTCTATTGTATGCTTTAATAGCACAAGCTAGACAGTGTAGTTGTTCTACAGAATATTATTGCTTGCCTACATTTTTTTTTGTAGTTACACTTAAACTTAGATGCAACATATCATAACAGATTTCTTAAAAACAAATGGATTTTAGAAGCTTGTTTAAAGACTAACAGATGTAATTATTATTTAGTAAAATATTTATTTCAAAACTGAGATATTAATGGGTTTTACAACTTGATTGAATAAATAATCTAATTAATAGACATTAGCAATAACTTCAATTGTGTTTTAATATTATAAGTAATTACGTGAGAATACAAAAGTTGTTTAGTAGTTTAGTAGTTGTTTACATGTTTAATTGTTTAATGCACGTACTAATAGTCAGAGTGGATTTATAAATCCGAGATTCATTTTGCTGTTCTTTGATTAGCTCTAAGCCAATACACGGATATTGTGACGGCAACTTTAGTTGAATTGAGCCAATGTATTCCTCACTTAATTCTCGGATCGAGTTGAAAACTATACAACCATCAATATGCAAATAATCTTGGGTGGTCCCAAGATTATTTAAGTCTAGAATTATATTGACGGTTGCATAGTTTTCAACTCGTTCTGCACCGTCACAATATCCGTGAATTACCTTAGAGCCAATCAACGACTATCAAAATAAATTTCGGATTCATAAATCCAGGATCAATCCGAGATTTTTAATCTCTGACTATTAATATGGGCATAAATGTTTAGTTATTTAGTAGTTGTTTAGTTGTTGTTTAGTAGTTGTTCAGTAGTAGTTTAATAGTTGTTTAGAAATTGTTTAGTAGTTTTTCAATAGTTGTTCAGTAGTTGTTTAGTAGTTGTTGAGTAGTTGTTGAGTAATTCTTAACTAGTTGTTTGATAGTTGTTCAGTAGTTGTTTAATAGTTGTTCAGTGGTTGTTGTTCAGTTGTTGTTCAGTAGTTGTTTAGTAGTTGTATAATAGTTGTTTAGTAGTTGCTCAGTAGTTGCTTAGTAATTGTTTAGTTAATATGTAGGAGTTGTTTAGTAAATGTGTAGCAGTTGTTTAGTTTATGTGTAGTAGTTGTTCAGTAGTTGCTCAGTAGTTGTTCAATAGTTATATAGTAGTTGTTTAGTAATTGTGCAATAGTTTTTAGTAGTTGCTCAGTAGTTGTGTAGTAGTAATTCAGAAGTTGTTCAGTAGTTGTTTAGTAGTTGCTCAATAGTTGTTTAGTAGTTGCTCAATAGTTGTTTAGTAGTTGTTTTGTAAATGTTTAATAGTTTTTCAGTAATTGTTTATGAGTTGTTCAATAGCTGTTCAGTAGTTGCTTAGTAGTTGTTGTTCAGTAGCAGTTCAGTAATTGTTTAGTAGTTGTTTAGTACTTGTTATTTAGTAGTTGTTGCTCAATAGTTGTACTGTAATTGCTTAATAGTTGTTTAGTAGATATTTAGAAATTGTTCAGTAGTTTTTCAGTAGTTGTTTAGTAATTGTTCAGTAGTTGTTCAGTAGTTGTTTGGTAGTTGTTTAGTAGTTGTTCACTAATTCTTCAGTAGTTGTTCAGTAGTTGTTTAGTAGTTGTTGAGTAGTTGTTTAGTAGTTGTTTAGTTGTTGTTTGGTAGTTGTTCAGTAGTTGTTTAATAGTTGTTTAGTAGTTGTTGTTTAGTTGTTGTTCAGTTGTTGTTCAGTAGTTGTTTAGTAGTTGTATTGTAGTTGTTTAGTAGTTGTTGTTTAGTTGTTGTTCAGTTGTTGTTCAGTAGTTGTTTAGTAGTTGTATTGTAGTTGTTTAGTAGTTGCTCAGTAGTTGTTCAGTAGTTGTACAGTAGTTGTTAAGTAGTTGTTGAGTAGTTGTTCAGAATTTGTTTGGAAGTTGTTTAGTGGTTGTTTAGTAGTTGTTCAGTAGTTGCTCAGTAATTGTTAAGTAGTTGTTTAAAAGTTGTGTAGTAGTTTTTCAGTAGATGTTCAGTAGTTGTTGTACTCAACAATTGTTGTTTAATAGATGTTTAGTAGTTGTTTAATAGTTGTTCAGTAGTTGTTCAGTAGTTGTTTAGTAGTTTTTAGTAGTTGTTTAGTTAATGTGTAGTAGTTGTTTAGTTTATGTGTTTAATAACTGTTTAGTGTTTGTTTAGTAGTTGTTTAGTATTTGTTTAGTAGTTGTTTAATAGTTTTTTTTTTCATATATAATTAAAAGAAATGTTACGGTTATTTATAAAGCCTGTTTTATTTATCTAACTTTAGAATTTATAGCAATAAATAGTTTTAAAAACATGATATAAAAAATATCGTTTTTGAGTTTTCAAAAACCAAGTACTAAGTAACTAAGATATTAGATTCTGAAAGAAAACCATTTGAACAGGTTTTTGGGGAAATATAATTATTATTTGATAATTTGTATTCTATGGTGAATGTTCAGCCAACCTAATTATTTACATTATAGTAAATGTTTAATAAATATGCAATGTTTTATATTAACTATTGATAAAATATTTGAGAAAAAAAGTTGTCATTTGATAAAGTATAAAAACAAACTAAAAAATGACTAGCCATATGATTGAAGACAAATTATAATTTATAGCTCTACAATAATCTTTTTTTTAAAAAACATTTTATTTTAATCTGATTATGTTTTCCCCACATTTTTTCTACTTCCTTAAGTCGGCTTTTGTTAGTCTAGCCAAATACTTATCGATTACCGTATTAGTAGCGGTTCCAATATTAATACTCAGTAAGGTTTAATAAAATTAATCTTTTTGTATTATATTATTCGGCACCAGCAAAGTAAAACTAGATTATTCAGAAACGTCAGTCGTGTTGCACGTATTTTAGCGTTGAATGCACATTTTGAATTTTTGAGTTCAGATTCTGGTTATTCTTATTGTTATTGTTGTTATTGTTGTTATTATTGTTATTTTTTTTGTGATAAGTGATATTGTTATTATTGTTTCATGTTTTGCTTTTAAAGTGACATTGTTAAGTGTTATAAAAGTTTTGGACAATGTCATCGAGAACGAAACACCTGTAAAACTGGCACATGCCGTGCAGAAGTAAGTTATTTTAATATTATTTATTTTGATATATTTTCAATTTGTTTTTAATATCATGTTTTTGGATCTGTTTGGGTTAAAATAAATCACTTCATTATGATTTAAAAGTACTTGATTTGCATTTTTGTCATATTATTAATAATGATTCAATTTATATTTATTATTATGGATAATATTACAATGTCTGTATAACCAAGTATAATCATTCATTTATAACTTTTTTGACATTGTTTTTAAAAATCACAGATATTTTAATTTGCTACAATAATATTGCCAATACAAATGTTTTGATTTAAGGTTTTTGTGTAGTTCAAGTTATATTAATTGCTCTAAAAATAGCATTAAACCTTAAATATTGTTAATTTATATATTAAAACTGAATTATTTGTATCAATATACATTTGCCATAATAACCTAAAATGTTTATAATATAATTAGGTACTTGATTTATTTATAAATAGTTATAGTTAGGTTTGTTTATTAAAAAATATACAGACCGGTCTGTACATTAAATCAACAATTAGCAGATTACAGTATATTTTTAAAAAACATAATTATTATACTTGTACATCAAATATATGCAGATCATATCAAGCTTATTTTAATTCAGTTTTAATTTGTAAAATAACAATATTGAAGGTTTAAAGCTATTATTCGAGCAATTTATATAACTGAACTACACAAAAACTCTAATTTAAATCATTTGTGATGGCAATATTATTGTAGCAACTTAAAATATCTGTAATTTCTAAAAAAAGTTATAAATAAATAGTTATATTTGGTTATACAGAAGTTGTAGTATTATTCATAATAATAAATTGAATCATTATTAATTACATGACAAAAATGCAAAAGAAGTACTTTTAAATCATATTGAAGTGATTTATTTTAACTTAAACTGATCCAAAACTATGATATTAAAAACAAATACATATATCAAATAATATTAAAGTAACTTACCTCTGCACAGCATGTGCCAGTTTGAACAGGTGTTTCGTTCTCGACGACATTGAATTCCAAAACTTTGCTAATTCTTAACAATATCACTTTAAAAACAAAAAATGTAACAACAATAACAATATCACTTAAAAAAAATGTAACAATAATAGTAGAGGGTTTTAGCCGGTTCTGGATCCACCGCACCACCGCACGGGGTGGGGATAGGAGTGGGGAGGGTGGCGGAGTGGGGGTAATCCAAGGGGTGGGGGTAAAAGGGGCGGGGTAACCCAAGGGTGGGGGTAAAAGGGGCGGAGCTCCGCCATCTTGGCCGCCATTTTGTTTTCCGCCATCTTGGACGCCATTTTGTTTTCCGCCATCTTGGCCGCCATCTTGGACGCCATCTTGGCCGCCATTTTGTTTTCCGCCATCTTGGCCGCCATCTTGGACGCCATTTTGTTTTCCGCCATCTTGGACGCCATCTTGGCCGCCATTTTGTTTTCCGCCATCTTGGACGCCATTTTGTTTGCCATCTTGGCCGCCATTTTGTTTTCCGCCATCTTGGACGCCATCTTGGACGCCATCTTGGTAGCCATTTTGTTTTCCGCCATCTTGGCCGCCATTTTGAATCACCCTATATAATTTTCCCGCCATTTTTTTGAATTTTTTTTAATAGAACACCCCATATATTTATTTTTGCGCGACATCTTTCTGATAATAAGTCAACTATTTACCATGCATACATCAATTTTGAATAATGTTTGTAACCAGTCAGACAAATACAAAGTTTCCACCACAATTGATAATATGAGTCACAATTGATATAAAAAAAGTGAAAGTTTGTTTTACATTTTTCGAACAATGAGTTAACTATTTACCACAAATACAAAGTTTCCATTACAATTTTAAGACTGGTACATGTGAAAGTGCACTTTCTAATTGGTTAAACATCTGTATATACATCAGTTTGAGGAGTTGCACATTAACAATCATTTAAACTTACATTAAAGCAATAAGTTAATAGTTATTGAAGTGCTAGATCACAATAATTTTAAATATACCAATGATTAAATTGATGAGATATTCATAATATCTCACCGTTTAATCATTAGTTATATATACTAATGATACATTATTTATTAGCGTAGGTCTCTATAACTTTCATTTTTAATTGCTTACTATTTTAAAATAATTTTAAGAGTTTCAACCTACATAATGACTAAGATGGTTAAAAACTTTCATTTAATAGCCTCGCATATTCTAATTTAAGAGATCACTTTCACTTTTAATAGCTTTTGAATAATAATTTTTATATAATTAGAGTAATATTTTTGTTTTAATTTCCATAAACACTTAATGTAACCGAGCTATTGGCTACATTGTCTCACATTAGACATCATTAAAATATAAATGAAGTGTTGAATTGTAAACAAACTGAACAATTAATTTTGAATATTTCAATGTTATCTATTAATTATTAGCGTAGGTCTCTATAACTTTTATTTTAATTGCTTACAATTTTTAAAATAATCTTATGAGTTTCAACTTACACAATGACTAAGATGGTTAAAAACTTTCATTTTTAATAGCCCTACATATTCTAATTTAAGAGTTCACTTTTTACTTTTAATAGCTTTTGAACAAACATTTTTATATAATTATAGAATTTTTTTTGTTTCAATGTTCACAAGCACCTAATGTAATCGAGCTATTGCCTACATTGTTTCATTTAATAACATTAGACATCATTAAAATATAAAAGTGTTAAATTGTAATATGTATAAAACAGATTAATGCTCGTATTCATAAAACATTTTTGTAACGATTCATTATCAAACAAATCATTATAATTTAATGAACATTAAAAATATAATGATATTCATAAATAAATTGTCATTAGTTAAATTATTTAGTAACTTTTTAGTTACTTTTGTTTTTATAAGTTATTAATATATTAACCTATACAATATGTCCTCAAATACTGTGAATTAATACAGATAATTAGACATTTTTAAATCAAACAGATGTGTCAATTTAATGATTCGTTTTGTCTTAATGGACCACAAATAGTGCGTTAAATTTAATAAATAATTTAATGAACATTATTGCTAATGAGTGTTTATGAATACAAAAATTCGATTAAACGTTTCGTTATATTTTTAACAAATCATTATATATTTAATAACGTTTTATGAATACGGGCATTAAAATTTTCAAAAATTGTACGGCAACTTGAAACACAATTTGAAAAATTACTTAATGATGCCAAGGAATGTGCATTATCCCTATTATAACGATCATTTTATATTTTATTATATTATGATTTAAATTCACAATACATTTTTGAAAGTTGTCATTAGTGAATTATTATAATAAATACCCCGCTTCCATTAATCATTGTTTTCAGTATGAGAATTTCTCATTATCATATAATTGCTGTTGATAGGACAAATGTTATAAATTCTTATTTTCTTTACAACTCTTTTTTTTACTTCTAGACCACTCCAATACGAGGCAGTGTGTGCAGTTTTTAATCATTAAATTGACACATCTGTTTGATTTAAAAATGTCTAATTATCTGTATTAATTCACAGTATTTGAGGTTATATTGTATAGGTTAACATATTAATAACTTATAAAAACAAAAGTAACTAAAAAGTTACTAAATAATTTAACTAATGACAATTTATTTAATATCATTATATTTTTAATGTTCATTAAATTATAATGATTTGTTTGATAATGAATCGTTACAAAAATGTTTTATGAATACGGACATTAATCTGTTTTATACATATTACAATTTAACACTTTTATATTTTAATGATGTCTTATGTTATTAAATGAAACAATGTAGGCAATAGCTCGATTACATTAGGTGCTTGTGAACATTGAGATGATGAAGATATGTAATATCATTTGTAACTTCTTTTTTAATAATTTTTATTTGTTTGTGATAAAAGACTGTAAGCGACATATGATTTTAGAGTTTTTCTTCTTTTTAAAACTTTATGTTTCAACCACATTAGTTTGCATAGTGTCTGTGTTAAAAAAATGTTAAAATGTTATATGATTATTTATTTTAAAATAAAGATATAATTTTTTTCATGTAAACATTGCTCTCTCTCTCTATAACTCTCTTACAATGTCAACTTTAATATCACACATTATTATAATTTTTATAGCGTTTTTATTTCATGTATTATTATTATTATTAGAAATTAAAATTACAATATTATACATGGAATATTATCATACAAGTTAGAAATATCTAATCTAAAAATTTAAATAAAATTTAATTATTATTTAAATTCAATCTCTGATATATATCAATGAACCCACCGGAATATGGAATTAAGTGGTAATTGTTTACCAACCATCCATCTCGGATTTTTTCATTTGACGTTAAAAACGTGTAGTCGATTGTCGGTTTCATCAAATAGGTATGAATATTTTTATAATTTGTTGCAATACTTATTTCCTTCAGCATAAACTGCTTTAAAACTGCAAATCCTTACATATTGATGGCTAATATAATCACTATGTTATATGAGGTACACTCTACTAAATAAGAGCTTTTTAATTGATGGATGATTTAAAGCATTTTTTTATATTTAAGATTCATGCTCCACTTACTTTACCTTACCCTTTCTAAAAAATATTGAGGTTATGTTACAATATTGAGGTTATGTTACTCATTTACGGAACAATATATGATACCTTAGCACTTACAAGCTCTAAACCATATTTTAAAATTGATTAAAATTCACCGCATCATTTGCTTTGAACAGTCTGATTTTCTTAAAAATATATAGATTTAAACATCGCGATGTGTAAATCAGTCAAAAATTATTTTGAGAAAGATTTCTTTAATGTATAATGAACAAACAAAAACTATTGAGATGATATTGGTAGGAGACGTTCGTCTGGATTTTTAATGAGAATCTCGCTACCATTCAATCTTAAAGTTGTATATGATAAACCAATTTACATTGGGTTTGCAGTTAAGATTTATTGAAACTACTTATGTATGATTTTAACTATAACTTTTGAGAATCTCGTTACCATTCAATGAGAGCGAGATAAACCAATTTAGATTATTAAACTATTTATATATGATTTTTATTATTACTTTTTAAAACCTCTATATTATTATGATGATAATGTGACATTGTGCCATATAAACACTAACAGCCTTAAAATATGAAAGAAAGTGTTGAATTGTAAAATGTATAAAATAATCAATTATAAATATTTCAATGTTATCGATTATTTATTAGCGTAGGTCTCTATAACTTTTATTTTAATTGTTTACAATTTTAAAACAATGTTCAAAGTTTCAACTTACACAATGACTTAGATGGTTAAAAACTTTCATTTTTAATAGCCTTACATATTCTAATTTAAGAGTTCACTTTCACTTTTAATAGCTTTTGAATAAACATTTTTATATAATTATAGTAATATTTTTGTTTCAATTTTCATTTCATAACATTAGACATCATTTAAATATAAAAGAAGTGTTGAATTGTAATATGTATAAAACTGATTTAAAATTTTCAAAAATTGTACGGCGACTTGAAGCACAATTTGAAAAATTACTTGATGATGCTAAGGAATGTGCATATGGTAGCGATGATCCTAAAGACATAGATTATAATCAAAAATATCAAAATCATCTAAATAAAGGAATCGATTTATGTTACAATTATTTGTGCGGTGAAATAACTTTAAAACATTTTTATGAAAAATTAATAGTGAATAAATTGAATAAACATTTTGAATATTTAGTAGAGGGGATTTAAAAACCTTTATCATTAGACACCTTACATGTGGATTAAGATAATTAATTAATGGTGTCCATATATATGATTTTTTAACATCAACATATTTACAAAATTACTTACTTACTGAAAGCGTTTGACATTCCACTTTCCAAAAGTATTTTTTTCTGAATGAAGCGGATCAGATTCAAGGAGTATTGAATCTTCGGATATATTTTATAATTGCAACGTTAAGAGCAGCGATCGAAGTGGAATTAAGCGGATGATTGCAACGCAAAATAGAATTTGTTTTGAAAGAAGAATAAAGAAGGCTTTCACAGTATTGGGACCCATAGCTACGCTCAAACATCATAGAAAAATGGAACATTGCTTCAATCGATCGTCACAGTTGACGTACAAGGCTTTATTCTTCAAGATAATTTTATCCCCAAGGAGTTATGTATAACTACCGATGGTAAAGACTTTAGCGTTTACCTATTTAAACCCGAACGATACTTCAAGAATCTCAACCATGATGAAATAACCCAAATTTGTTAGTTAGAGACGCATCATCACGATCTTCGATACAGCAGCGGTTACTTACCGTCACATAAATTCGAACACATTTTAAAATCTTGACTATCAACTGTGATCACATTTATGTGAAAGGTAATCAACGGAAATATGTAATTAAAAATTTATTTGATAATATAAATGTTATAAATTTAGTAACTGAAATAGACAATCTCTATCATACAGAAATTGTGAATCATAACTGTTTCAACCACATTAGTTTACATAGCGTCTGTGCTAAAAAAAAAAATGTTAAAATGTTATGTGAATATTTATTTTAGATTAAAAATATAATTTTTTATGTAAATATCACTGTTTCTCTCTCTCTCTCTCTCCCTCTCTCTCTCTCTCTCTCTCTCTCTCTCTCTCTCTCTCTCTCTCTCTCTCTTGTCGATTTTAATGCATCATCCGTACACATTTTATTAACATTTTGAAATGAACAATTACTAAATTTATCAGTGTGATTTACACAGAAATGCAAACATTTTTCAAACTTTGATGCGTAAATTTTATGGTCTATATGTAATACTGTAAAATTCGGGAAATTTCTTAAAAAAATTCTTCTTTTAAACACCCTTGACCACGCACATTACATCGGATAAATTCTGAGTAAATCCATAAAAGATGTTATCAATCTCTGATATATCAATGAACCCACCAAAACATGGAATTGAGTGGTAATTGTTTTCCAACCATCTAACTTGGATTTTTTCATTCGATGTTAAACGATGAGTAGTCGATTGTCGGTTTCATCAAGTAGGTATAAATATTTTTATAATTTGTTGCAATACTTATTTCCTTCAGCATAAACTGCTTTGCAACTACAAATCCTTGCATATCGATGGCTAATATAATCATTATGTTATATGAGGTGCACTCTACTAAATAAGAGCTCTTTAATAGATGAATGATTGATGAAGCATTTTTTTATATTCAAGATTCATGCTCCACTTACTTTACCTTACCCTACCTAAAAAATATTGAGGTTATGTTACTCATTTACGGAACAATATATGATACCCTAACACTTACAAGCTCTAAAGCATATTTTAAAATTGATTAAAATTCACAGAATAATTTGCTTTGAACAGTCTGATTTTTTTTTTAATTTAAACATCACGATGTGTAAATCAGTCAAAAAATAAGTTTGACAAAGATTTCTTTAAATTAATGAACAAATCAGTTTTAGGTAAAACAGTGAAGAATGTAGATAAGCGAGTTGATGTTAAGCTGATGATCCATTAGGATAATATTGGTAAGAGACGTTTGTCTGGATTTTCAATGAGAATCTCACTACCATTCAATCTTAAAGTTGTATATGATAAACCAATTTACATTGGGTTTGCAGTTAAGATTTATTGAAACTACTTATGTATGATTTTAACTATAACTTTTGAGAATCTCGTTACCATTCAATCAGAGCAAAATATACCAATTTACATCGGGGTTTACAGTTTAAATTATTAAAACTACTTATGTATGATTTTTATTATAACTTTTTAAATCCTCTATATGATGATGATAATGTGACATTGTGCTATATAAACAATAACAGCCCGACATTAAAAATTCAGACCAACAGCGGAACAGACAGACATCTAAACAGACAGCTGAACAAACAGACAGACAGCTAAACAGACAGCTGATCAGACAGACAGACAGCTATACAGACAGCTGAACAGGCAGACAGACAGCTAAACAGACAGCTGATCAGACAGACAGACAGCTATACAGACAGCTGAACAGGCAGACAGACAGCTAAACAGACAGCTGAACAGACAGACAGACAGCTAAACAGACAGCTGAACAGGCCTGTTCAGCTGTCTGTTTAGCTGTCTGTCTGCCTGTTCAGCTGTCTGTATAGCTGTCTGTCTGTCTGATCAGCTGTCTGTTTAGCTGTCTGTCTGCCTGTTCAGCTGTCTGTATAGCTGTCTGTCTGTCTGATCAGCTGTCTGTTTAGCTGTCTGTCTGTTTGTTCAGCTGTCTGTTTAGATGTCTGTCTGTTCCGCTGTTGGTCTGAATTTTTAATGTCGGGCTGTTATTGTTTATATAGCACAATGTCACATTATCATCATCATATAGAGGTTTTAAAAAGTTATAATAAAAATCATACATAAGTAGTTTTAATAATTTAAACTGTAAACCCCGATGTAAATTGGTATATTTTGCTCTGATTGAATGGTAACGAGATTCTCAAAAGTTATAGTTAAAATCATACATAAGTAGTTTCAATAAATCTTAACTGCAAACCCAATGTAAATTGGTTTATCATATACAACTTTAAGATTGAATGGTAGTGAGATTCTCATTGAAAATCCAGACAAACGTCTCTTACCAATATTATCCTAATGGATCATCAGCTTAACATCAACTCGCTTATCTACATTCTTCATTGTTTTACCTAAAACTGATTTGTTCATTAATTTAAAGAAATCTTTGTCAAACTTATTTTTTGACTGATTTACACATCGTGATGTTTAAATTTAAAAAAAAATCAGACTGTTCAAAGCAAATTATTCTGTGAATTTTAATCAATTTTAAAATATGCTTTAGAGCTTGTAAGTGTTAAGGTATCATATATTGTTCCGTAAATGAGTAACATAACCTCAATATTTTTTAGGTAGGGTAAGGTAAAGTAAGTGGAGCATGAATCTTGAATATAAAAAAATGCTTCATCAATCATTCATCTATTAAAGAGCTCTTATTTAGTAGAGTGCACCTCATATAACATAATGATTATATTAGCCATCGATATGCAAGGATTTGTAGTTGCAAAGCAGTTTATGCTGAAGGAAATAAGTATTGCAACAAATTATAAAAATATTTATACCTACTTGATGAAACCGACAATCGACTACTCATCGTTTAACATCGAATGAAAAAATCCAAGTTAGATGGTTGGAAAACAATTACCACTCAATTCCATGTTTTGGTGGGTTCATTGATATATCAGAGATTGATAACATCTTTTATGGATTTACTCAGAATTTATCCGATGTAATGTGCGTGGTCAAGGGTGTTTAAAAGAAGAATTTTTTTAAGAAATTTCCCGAATTTTACAGTATTACATATAGACCATAAAATTTACGCATCAAAGTTTGAAAAATGTTTGCATTTCTGTGTAAATCACACTGATAAATTTAGTAATTGTTCATTTCAAAATGTTAATAAAATGTGTACGGATGATGCATTAAAATCGACAAGAGAGAGAGAGAGAGAGAGAGAGAGAGAGAGAGAGAGAGAGAGAGAGAGAGAGAGGGAGAGAGAGAGAGAGAAACAGTGATATTTACATAAAAAATTATATTTTTAATCTAAAATAAATATTCACATAACATTTTAACATTTTTTTTTTTAGCACAGACGCTATGTAAACTAATGTGGTTGAAACAGTTATGATTCACAATTTCTGTATGATAGAGATTGTCTATTTCAGTTACTAAATTTATAACATTTATATTATCAAATAAATTTTTAATTACATATTTCCGTTGATTACCTTTCACATAAATGTGATCACAGTTGATAGTCAAGATTTTAAAATGTTTTCGAATTTATGT
Organism: Tachinus rufipes; assembly: GCA_963932245.1. Taxonomy (NCBI): domain Eukaryota; kingdom Metazoa; phylum Arthropoda; class Insecta; order Coleoptera; family Staphylinidae; genus Tachinus; species Tachinus rufipes. The sequence continues at coordinate 88,599,911 of OZ010743.1, forward strand.
GACGGTAAGTAACCGCTGCTGTATCGAAGATCGTGATGATGCGTCTCTAACTAACAAATTTGGGTTATTTCATCATGGTTGAGATTCTTGAAGTATCGTTCGGGTTTAAATAGGTAAACGCTAAAGTCTTTACCATCGGTAGTTATACATAACTCCTTGGGGATAAAATTATCTTGAAGAATAAAGCCTTGTACGTCAACTGTGACGATCGATTGAAGCAATGTTCCATTTTTCTATGATGTTTGAGCGTAGCTATGGGTCCCAATACTGTGAAAGCCTTCTTTATTCTTCTTTCAAAACAAATTCTATTTTGCGTTGCAATCATCCGCTTAATTCCACTTCGATCGCTGCTCTTAACGTTGCAATTATAAAATATATCCGAAGATTCAATACTCCTTGAATCTGATCCGCTTCGTTCAGAAAAAAATACTTTTGGAAAGTGGAATGTCAAACGCTTTCAGTAAGTAAGTAATTTTGTAAATATGTTGATGTTAAAAAATCATATATATGGACACCATTAATTAATTATCTTAATCCACATGTAAGGTGTCTAATGATAAAGGTTTTTAAATCCCCTCTACTAAATATTCAAAATGTTTATTCAATTTATTCACTATTAATTTTTCATAAAAATGTTTTAAAGTTATTTCACCGCACAAATAATTGTAACATAAATCGATTCCTTTATTTAGATGATTTTGATATTTTTGATTATAATCTATGTCTTTAGGATCATCGCTACCATATGCACATTCCTTAGCATCATCAAGTAATTTTTCAAATTGTGCTTCAAGTCGCCGTACAATTTTTGAAAATTTTAAATCAGTTTTATACATATTACAATTCAACACTTCTTTTATATTTAAATGATGTCTAATGTTATGAAATGAAAATTGAAACAAAAATATTACTATAATTATATAAAAATGTTTATTCAAAAGCTATTAAAAGTGAAAGTGAACTCTTAAATTAGAATATGTAAGGCTATTAAAAATGAAAGTTTTTAACCATCTAAGTCATTGTGTAAGTTGAAACTTTGAACATTGTTTTAAAATTGTAAACAATTAAAATAAAAGTTATAGAGACCTACGCTAATAAATAATCGATAACATTGAAATATTTATAATTGATTATTTTATACATTTTACAATTCAACACTTTCTTTCATATTTTAAGGCTGTTAGTGTTTATATGGCACAATGTCACATTATCATCATAATAATATAGAGGTTTTAAAAAGTAATAATAAAAATCATATATAAATAGTTTAATAATCTAAATTGGTTTATCTCGCTCTCATTGAATGGTAACGAGATTCTCAAAAGTTATAGTTAAAATCATACATAAGTAGTTTCAATAAATCTTAACTGCAAACCCAATGTAAATTGGTTTATCATATACAACTTTAAGATTGAATGGTAGCGAGATTCTCATTAAAAATCCAGACGAACGTCTCCTACCAATATCATCTCAATAGTTTTTGTTTGTTCATTATACATTAAAGAAATCTTTCTCAAAATAATTTTTGACTGATTTACACATCGCGATGTTTAAATCTATATATTTTTAAGAAAATCAGACTGTTCAAAGCAAATGATGCGGTGAATTTTAATCAATTTTAAAATATGGTTTAGAGCTTGTAAGTGCTAAGGTATCATATATTGTTCCGTAAATGAGTAACATAACCTCAATATTGTAACATAACCTCAATATTTTTTAGAAAGGGTAAGGTAAAGTAAGTGGAGCATGAATCTTAAATATAAAAAAATGCTTTAAATCATCCATCAATTAAAAAGCTCTTATTTAGTAGAGTGTACCTCATATAACATAGTGATTATATTAGCCATCAATATGTAAGGATTTGCAGTTTTAAAGCAGTTTATGCTGAAGGAAATAAGTATTGCAACAAATTATAAAAATATTCATACCTATTTGATGAAACCGACAATCGACTACACGTTTTTAACGTCAAATGAAAAAATCCGAGATGGATGGTTGGTAAACAATTACCACTTAATTCCATATTCCGGTGGGTTCATTGATATATATCAGAGATTGAATTTAAATAATAATTAAATTTTATTTAAATTTTTAGATTAGATATTTCTAACTTGTATGATAATATTCCATGTATAATATTGTAATTTTAATTTCTAATAATAATAATAATACATGAAATAAAAACGCTATAAAAATTATAATAATGTGTGATATTAAAGTTGACATTGTAAGAGAGTTATAGAGAGAGAGAGCAATGTTTACATGAAAAAAATTATATCTTTATTTTAAAATAAATAATCATATAACATTTTAACATTTTTTTAACACAGACACTATGCAAACTAATGTGGTTGAAACATAAAGTTTTAAAAAGAAGAAAAACTCTAAAATCATATGTCGCTTACAGTCTTTTATCACAAACAAATAAAAATTATTAAAAAAGAAGTTACAAATGATATTACATATCTTCATCATCTCAATGTTCACAAGCACCTAATGTAATCGAGCTATTGCCTACATTGTTTCATTTAATAACATAAGACATCATTAAAATATAAAAGTGTTAAATTGTAATATGTATAAAACAGATTAATGTCCGTATTCATAAAACATTTTTGTAACGATTCATTATCAAACAAATCATTATAATTTAATGAACATTAAAAATATAATGATATTAAATAAATTGTCATTAGTTAAATTATTTAGTAACTTTTTAGTTACTTTTGTTTTTATAAGTTATTAATATGTTAACCTATACAATATAACCTCAAATACTGTGAATTAATACAGATAATTAAACATTTTTAAATCAAACAGATGTGTCAATTTAATGATTAAAAACTGCACACACTGCCTCGTATTGGAGTGGTCTAGAAGTAAAAAAAAGAGTTGTAAAGAAAATAAGAATTTATAACATTTGTCCTATCAACAGCAATTATATGATAATGAGAAATTCTCATACTGAAAACAATGATTAATGGAAGCGGGGTATTTATTATAATAATTCACTAATGACAACTTTCAAAAATGTATTGTGAATTTAAATCATAATATAATAAAATATAAAATGATCGTTATAATAGGGATAATGCACATTCCTTGGCATCATTAAGTAATTTTTCAAATTGTGTTTCAAGTTGCCGTACAATTTTTGAAAATTTTAATGCCCGTATTCATAAAACGTTATTAAATATATAATGATTTGTTAAAAATATAACGAAACGTTTAATCGAATTTTTGTATTCATAAACACTCATTAGCAATAATGTTCATTAAATTATTTATTAAATTTAACGCACTATTTGTGGTCCATTAAGACAAAACGAATCATTAAATTGACACATCTGTTTGATTTAAAAATGTCTAATTATCTGTATTAATTCACAGTATTTGAGGACATATTGTATAGGTTAATATATTAATAACTTATAAAAACAAAAGTAACTAAAAAGTTACTAAATAATTTAACTAATGACAATTTATTTATGAATATCATTATATTTTTAATGTTCATTAAATTATAATGATTTGTTTGATAATGAATCGTTACAAAAATGTTTTATGAATACGAGCATTAATCTGTTTTATACATATTACAATTTAACACTTTTATATTTTAATGATGTCTAATGTTATTAAATGAAACAATGTAGGCAATAGCTCGATTACATTAGGTGCTTGTGAACATTGAAACAAAAAAAATTCTATAATTATATAAAAATGTTTGTTCAAAAGCTATTAAAAGTAAAAAGTGAACTCTTAAATTAGAATATGTAGGGCTATTAAAAATGAAAGTTTTTAACCATCTTAGTCATTGTGTAAGTTGAAACTCATAAGATTATTTTAAAAATTGTAAGCAATTAAAATAAAAGTTATAGAGACCTACGCTAATAATTAATAGATAACATTGAAATATTCAAAATTAATTGTTCAGTTTGTTTACAATTCAACACTTCATTTATATTTTAATGATGTCTAATGTGAGACAATGTAGCCAATAGCTCGGTTACATTAAGTGTTTATGGAAATTAAAACAAAAATATTACTCTAATTATATAAAAATTATTATTCAAAAGCTATTAAAAGTGAAAGTGATCTCTTAAATTAGAATATGCGAGGCTATTAAATGAAAGTTTTTAACCATCTTAGTCATTATGTAGGTTGAAACTCTTAAAATTATTTTAAAATAGTAAGCAATTAAAAATGAAAGTTATAGAGACCTACGCTAATAAATAATGTATCATTAGTATATATAACTAATGATTAAACGGTGAGATATTATGAATATCTCATCAATTTAATCATTGGTATATTTAAAATTATTGTGATCTAGCACTTCAATAACTATTAACTTATTGCTTTAATGTAAGTTTAAATGATTGTTAATGTGCAACTCCTCAAATTGATGTATATACAGATGTTTAACCAATTAGAAAGTGCACTTTCACATGTACCAGTCTTAAAATTGTAATGGAAACTTTGTATTTGTGGTAAATAGTTGACTCATTGTTCGAAAAATGTAAAACAAACTTTCACTTTTTTTATATCAATTGTGACTCATATTATCAATTGTGGTGGAAACTTTGTATTTGTCTGACTGGTTACAAACATTATTCAAAATTGATGTATGCATGGTAAATAGTTGACTTATTATCAGAAAGATGTCGCGCAAAAATAAATATATGGGGTGTTCTATTAAAAAAAATTCAAAAAAATGGCGGGAAAATTATATAGGGTGATTCAAAATGGCGGCCAAGATGGCGGAAAACAAAATGGCTACCAAGATGGCGTCCAAGATGGCGTCCAAGATGGCGGAAAACAAAATGGCGGCCAAGATGGCAAACAAAATGGCGTCCAAGATGGCGGAAAACAAAATGGCGGCCAAGATGACGTCCAAGATGGCGGAAAACAAAATGGCGTCCAAGATGGCGGCCAAGATGGCGGAAAACAAAATGGCGGCCAAGATGGCGTCCAAGATGGCGGCCAAGATGGCGGAAAACAAAATGGCGTCCAAGATGGCGGAAAACAAAATGGCGGCCAAGATGGCGGAGCTCCGCCCCTTTTACCCCCACCCTTGGGTTACCCCGCCCCTTTTACCCCCACCCCTTGGATTACCCCCACTCCGCCACCCTCCCCACTCCTATCCCCACCCCGTGCGGTGGTGCGGTGGATCCAGAACCGGCTAAAACCCTCTACTAATAATAATAATAAGAATAAGAATAACCAAAAACTAAACTCAAAAAGTACATACAGCGCTAAAATACGTACAACACGACTGAATTTTCTGAATAATCGAGTTTTAATTTACTGGTGCCCAATAATATAATACAAAAGAATTAATTTTATTAAACATTACTGAGAATACCGCACTAATCCGGTAATCGATAACTATTTGGCTAGACTAACAAAAGCCGACTTAAGAATGTAGAAAAAATGTGGGGAAAACATAATCAGATTAAAATAAAATGTGTTTTTAAAAGATCAAGTAAAAAAGATTATTGTAGGGCTATAAATTATAATTTGTGTTCAATCGTCAATCAAATGGCTTGTAATTTTTCAGTTTGTTTTTATACTTTATCAAATAACAACATTTTTTCTCGAATCATTATCAATAATTAATATAAACCATTGCATAATTGTTTTGTGGTGTCTTAGATTGCAACACGCACTATTTCTCTGATTGTATGAAATTGTCGAAGGACCAGTAAGAATGATATCTTACACAAATTATGCTTTAATGATAAGGTAGAAATTATACTCTGGTATCGCAAAGACTCTCTTTAATACTAACTTAAAACAAATAATTTACAAATATATATACTCATTCAAATAGTGTAAAATGTGTTGTGATTGGTTAGTTGCTAATTAGGTAATTTGGGGATTCCTAGAAAGAATTGTTGGGAAAGTACCATATTAAATTATATTGTAGGGATTATTATTGTAGGAGATTAAACATACCTGGAAAGGATTATAAGAAATTTCATTACATAAAATATATTTCCTATCATAAATATAAATTGAATTTTTAGTAGGACGAGGGTGTCATTAGCACTAATCTGTTTATTACTCGGAGCATATAAGATCCGAACAATAATTATTAAACATTTACTATACTCTAAATAATAAGGTTGGCTGAACATTCACCTTGGAATACAAATTATCAAATAATAATTATATTTCCCCAGAAACGTATTCAAATTCTTCTCTTTTAAAATCTATTATCTTAAGTTACTTAATTTTTGAGAATTTTAAAAAAGTTATTTTTTATAACATGTTTTTAGAACTAATTAATTCTATAAATTCTATAGTTAGTTAAATAAAACAGGCTTTATAAATAATAGTATCATTTTTTTTAATCTGTATAAAAAAACAACTAAATAAACAATTAATAAAACAACTGAACAGCTACTAAACAACTATTAAACAACTACTAAACAATTACTGAATAACTGCTAAACAACTACTAAACAACTACTGAACAACTACTAAACAACTACTTAACAACTTTTGAACAACAACAACTAAACATCTACTATACAGCTACTAAACAACTACTAAGCAACTATGGAACAACTACAAAACAACTACTAAACAACTACTAATTAACTACTAAACAACTTCTAATCAACTACTAATCAACTACTAATCAACCACTAAACAACTACTAATTAACTACTACACAACTACTAAACATCTACTAAACAACTACTAATTAACTACTAAACAACTACTAAACATCTACTAAACAACTACTAAACAACGACAAAACAACTACTAAACAACTACTAATTAACTACTAAACTACTACTAAACAACTACAAAACAACTATTAAACAACTACTAAACAACTACTAAACAACTACTAAACAACTACTAAACAACTACTAAACAACTACTAAACAACTACTTAACAACAACTAAACAACTACTAAACAACTACTTAACAACTACTAAACAACTACTAAACAACTACTAAACAACTACTAAACAACTACTAAACAACTACTTAACAACTACTAAACAACTACTAAACAACTCTTTAACAACTACTAAACAACTACTAAACAACTACTAAACAACTACTAAACAACTACTAAACAACTACTAAACAACTACTAAACAACTACTAAACAACTACTAAACAACTACTAAACAACTACTTAACAACTACTAAACAACTACTAAACAACTACTAAACAACTACTAAACAACTACAAAACAACTACTAAACAACTACTAAACAACTACAAAACAACTACTAAACAACTACTAAACAACTACTAAACAACTTTTAAACAACTACTTAACAACTACTAAACAACTACTAAACAATTACTAAACAACTACAAAACAACTGTTGAACAACTTCAAAACAACTTCTAAACAATTGGTAAACAACTACTGATAAGCTTTTGAACAACTATTAAAAAACTACTAAACACTTACTAAACAACTACTATACAACTATTAGGCAACTACTAAACAACTATTAAACAACTACTTAATAACTACTGAACAAAAACTACTAAACAACTACTAAACAACTACTAAACACCTAATTAACAATTACTAAACAACTACTAAAAAACTACTGCACAACTACTAAACAACTACTAAACAACTACTAAACAATAACTAAACAATTATTTAACTACTACTAAAAAACTATTGAACAATTACTAAACAACTATTAAGCAACTACTAAACAACTATTCAACAACTATTAGACATCTACTGAACAAGAACTACTTAACAACTACTAAAATACTACTGCACAGTTACTAAACAACTACTAAACAACTACTAAACAACTACTAAACAACTACTAAACAACTACTAAACAACTACTAAACAACTACTAAACAACTACTAAACAACTACTAAACAACTACTAAACAACTACTAAACAACTACTAAACAACTATTAAACAACTACTGAAATACTACTAAACATTCACTAAACAAATATTAAACAACTACTAAACAATTATTGAACAACTCTTGAACAAGAACTACCAAACATGAACTACTAAATAACTACTGAACAACTACTGAACAACTACTAAACAACTACTAAACAACTACTAAACAACTACTAAACAACTACTAAACAACTACTTAACAACAACTAAACAACTACTAAACAACTACTAAACAACTACTAAACAACTACTTAACAACAACTAAACAACTACTAAACAACTACTTAACAACTACTAAACAACTACTAAACAACTACTAAACAACTACTAAACAACTACTAAACAACTACTTAACAACTACTAAACAACTACTAAACAACTCTTTAACAACTACTAAACAACTACTAAACAACTACTAAACAACTACTAAACAACTACTAATCAACTACTAAACAACTACTAAACAACTACTAAACAACTACTAAACAACTACTTAACAACTACTAAACAACTACTAAACAACTACTAAACAACTACTAAACAACTACAAAACAACTACTAAACAACTACTAAACAACTACAAAACAACTACTAAACAACTACTAAACAACTACTAAACAACTTTTAAACAACTACTTAACAACTACTAAACAACTACTAAACAATTACTAAACAACTACAAAACAACTATTAAAAAACTACTAAACACTTACTAAGCAACTACTAAAAAACTACTAAACAGCTATTGAACAACTACTAAAAAACTACTAAACACTTACAAAACAACTACTATACAACTATTAGGCAACTACTAAACAACTATTAAACAACTACTTAATAACTACTGAACAAAAACTACTTAACAACTACTAAACAACTACTAAACATCTAATTAACAATTACTAAACAACTACTAAAAAACTACTGCACAACTACTAAACAACTACTAAACAACTACTAAACAACTACTAAACAATAACTAAACAATTATTTAACTACTACTAAAAAACTATTGAACAATTACTAAACAACTATTAAGCAACTACTAAACAACTATTCAACAACTATTAGACATCTACTGAACAAGAACTACTTAACAACTACTAAAATACTACTGCACAGTTACTAAACAACTACTAAACAACTACTAAACAACTACTAAACAACTACTAAACAACTACTAAACAACTACTAAACAACTACTAAACAACTACTAAACAACTACTAAACAACTATTAAACAACTACTGAAATACTACTGAACAATCACTAAACAAATATTAAACAACTACTAAACAATTATTGAACAACTCTTGAACAAGAACTACTAAACATGAACTACTAAATAACTACTGAACAACTACTGAACAACTACTGAACAACTACTGAAAAACTACTGCACAGTAACTAAACAACTACTATACAACTATTGAAAAACTACTGAAAAACTACTGAACAATTACTAAACAATTATTAAACAGCTACTTATCAACTATTGAACAACTTTTGGACAACTACTAACCAACTAATAAACAACATTTACTAAACTACTAAACTACTAATCTACTAAACTACTAAACTACTAAACTACTAAACTACTAAACTACTAAACTACTAAACTACTAAACTACTAAACTACTAAACTACTAAACTACTAAACTACTAAACTACTAAACTACTAAACTACTAAACTACTAAACTACTAAACTACTAAACTACTAAACTACTAAACTATTAAACTACTAAACTACTAAACTACTAAACTACTAAACTACTAAACTACTAAACTACTGAACTACTGAAATACTGAACTACTGAACTACTAAACTACTAAACTACTAAACTACTAAACTACTGAACTACTGAAATACTGAACTACTGAACTACTAAACTACTAAACTACTAAACTACTGAACTACTGAAATACTGAACTACTGAACTACTAAACTACTAAACTACTAAACTACTAAACTACTAAACTACTAAACTACTAAACTACTAAACTACTAAACTACTAAACTACTAAACTACTAAACTACTAAACTACTAAACTACTAAACTACTAAACTACTAAACTACTAAACTACTAAACTACTAAACTAATAAACTAATAAACTACTAAACTACTAAACTACTAAACTACTAAACTACTAAACTACTAAACTACTAAACTACTAAACTACTAAACTACTAAACTACTAAACTACTAAACTACTAAACTACTAAACTACTAAACTACTAAACTACTAAACTACTAAACTACTAAACTACTAAACTACTAAACTACTAAACTACTAAACTACTAAACTACTAAACTACTAAACTACTAAACTACTAAACTACTAAACTACTAAACTACTAAACTACTAAACAACTAATTTACTAAACTACTAAACTACTAAACTACCTAGTTATGTTATTAAAATTTTAGGTTATAATGGCAAATGTATATTGATACAAATAGTTTTAAATGTTTAAGCCTACAACATTTAAAATTTTACGTAAATAAATGGTTATTTTTTTATTATTGTACATTTAAATGCACTTTGTAATACAATGTTTAAACAATATAAGTATACAAAATTCTTTACGTTATAAATTAATTTTTGAGCAACTTTTACTTATTTATTAACTATTATTTAAAACTTAATTATAAATTAAACAAAAATAAAATTGTCACGCATGAGTCAAGTGTATGAAATAAAAATTTTGTTTTGCACAAACTTTTGAATATGGCTTTCTTTACATGAATCCCGATCATGTGAATTTTTTCAAATTTTTTAAGTTAGTTATTTACGAATAATGATAAATTTTATGTGCAAAAGATACTCTAAATGTATCCAATGTATCTCAATGTATCCACAGAAATACTTAAAATTTAAGCCTTTTTGGCAACTTTTAAACGTATTTGGCAATTTTGTTGATTGCTGATGTTTTCCAAACTTGACGAATCATAAATTTTATTTTCCTTTTCTAAGTTATAATTTTATTAAGTGCTGATAATTTTTAAACTTAACAAACTACATCTGTTCTATTAAATTTACTTGCAATTGTATTATGAATAGTACGACTACGATTGTTATTAAATTTTCTATGAGTAAAAATATAAACAAAACTTATTTTTATTATTATTACATTTATTTAATTATGTACCGCAAAGTTTTTAAATTAATCAAAATTATTCTACTATAAAAATGGCTTAAGGTCGCATTTATTATAACAAAACATTTGTGGACAAAGAATTCGAATTGAAAAGGCTTTCAACTGAAATAGCAAACACATTTATTATATTACAATAGAGCACGATGACAGATATATTGCAGCGAAACTCAACAAAAAATAATATAGGCAACGCAAACGTGGCTGCGAGATGCTCACTTAGAAGGAGAGTCATATGACGCCGGCCGCGACGTTACCTTTTGGCCGCTACATGCTCCCATCTAAGAGCATATCGGTTGTCATAAGCTCCCATTAATATATATATAAATATATATATATATATATATATATATATATATATATATATATATATATTACAAAAATATGCAAATAACTGTTATAGTGTATTTACAATTAATTTGCTTTGTGTTAATTATAAGAATTATACAGAAAATACGATCGCATTTCACACATTGTAAATATATGAAGAATAAATGCAAAAAAATAAAAATTCCGGCTCCTTTGATACATAATATTTACTTAATGTTTTCTATAATTTTTTTTATATTACTACACCAATTTCATGTTGAATAGTAATATATACAGTGTGTCCGCGGATGGGAAAACCTATTAGGAATAAAATATTTATTATTCATTTTACGACCGAAAAGTCATTCTTTATAAAAAGTTCTGCTGTTTTGAAAATGAATTGACAATAAGAAAATTTTAGATCTGATGTACATGGTGTTAATAAATTAGGAAAGTATTAAAATGCATTAAGGGATAACTACCATTTTTTATTATTTTTTACAATTTTTTTATAAAATAAAGTTGTTTATAAACTAACTTAAAGCCTGAATACAAATTTTGAAATTAAATTCTATTTTTTAAAAACTATTCTACATAGCTACCTCCCAACTCAACACACTTTTCTGCTAACTTAATAAATCTACTGTATACTTTACAAATGGTTTGCGGCACATTTAGATCATGGATTGCTTCTTTTATGCGTTGTTTTAATATTTCCCTATCATGTGGAAAATCATCTAAATAAACCTTTTGTTTTAAGGCACCCAACAAAAAGAAATCTAATAATAAAAACTCAGGCGACCTAGCTGGGTAATGGTTTGGGCCAAACCTCCATACCACTTTGAGTCAAAATGACAAGGCTGTGCAATATACAAGGGCTGCCGTATTGTTGCTAAAACAATTTATTACGTACTTCTGGCTATAACTTGTTAAGAAATGATAAGACAAAATGTTCTAAAATGTTCAAATACACGTGCTGGTTTAAATTTACCTTTATAAAATATGGGCTAATAATCCAATTATAAAAAAATTTACACCATACATGAATTTTTTTGTAACGTAAGCCCAATGACGACTATTCTGTGAAGATAAATACCCGTTTGTGCAAAATGTACACTCATAGGTAAAAAAAATAAATCTATCTTTGGTTTTCAAAGAAATGTTTACCTATCCATTAACAAAACTGTAAACGTCTTTCTTCATCACCAGGTTCAAATATATGCCGCATATTTGGCTTAAACGGTTTAATTTTGTTTTTCTTAAAAAACACGCTTCCTTAAAAAGAATCTAAGAGTTATCTAAAACTGACAATATTGCTAATAATGTAGCGGCATTATTTTGATCATATTTTTCTTTGATTTCTGTACATTCATCACAGACCCAGTTGCATTAAAAATTTTTAATAATCTTTGCAATACTTTTCATGATTTCCATTAAAAACATCAATAGCATATTTATAAGACACATTGTATTAAGTAAATACGCTCTTCTTTTGTTAACATTTTCGAAAATGCTTTCACAAAATCGGCAATCTTGTATTTTTTTGTAATATGCAAATAAATAAAAACCACTGTAATTATATTATTTTTAAAAATTTGAATATTTATTTAAAATTCAGACTTTACGTTAGTTTATAATCAACTTTGTCTTATAATATTTTTGTAAAAAATAATAAATAATAGTACTTATCGCTTGAAGCATTTTCATAATTTCCTAGTTTATTATCATGTGATCTAAAATTTTCTTATGGTCTATTTATTTTCTCAACAAGCAAAACTTTTTATATAGAAAAATGAATAATAAATTTTTTTTCCCTAATGGGTATCCCCATCCGCGGACACACTGTATATTTGAAAATGTGAACGTATCTTGTTTGATTTTATTTACGATCAATGAAATCTTAAAAAAAATCACGTATACATTAGCCAGGTGTTTATTTTTTATAAACAAAATAAAAAACCTTTTGCTAACATTATAATTTTCTTACTGATAAATCATAGCTTTTGAATTTTATTATTTCACTTCTTGCGACCTTGTTCTAATTGTTATATTCCGACCTATTTCTCAAAATGTCAATAAACCCTGTAAATTGTTATAAGATTAATAATAACAAATTTAAATAAAATAAAAGCACTTTTCATATATAAGTGAGATAATTCAACTTTCCGCGAGCGTCTGAGTTCAATTAAACATGTATTAATTATATTTATTATTAATTAAACATATTAAAAAATAAAAGAGAAGGTATTTTTTATAAGCGAGATAATTCAACTTTCCGCGAGCGCGTATGTTTAATTAAAAGTGCTCCAATTGTTAATCAGTAACTTTTTATGAACTCTGAAAGAATCTCGGGATTTGTTATTAAATAAGTAATAACATATTGAAAAATAAAAGAGAAGGTATTTTTCATAAGCGAGATAATTCAACTTTCCGCGAGCGCGTATGTTTAATTAAAAGTGCTCCAATTGTTAATCAGTAACTTTATTTTAAACTTTGAATGAATCTCATGATTTGTTATTAAATTAGTAATAACATATTAAAAAATGAAAGAGAAGGTATTTTTCATAAGCGAGATAATTCAACTTTCCGCGAGCGCGTATGTTTAATTAAAAGTGCTCCAATTGTTAATCAGTAACTTTTTTATGAACTCTGAAAGAATCTCGGGATTTGTTATTAAATAAGTAATAACATATTGAAAAATAAAAGAGAAGGTATTTTTCATAAGCGAGATAATTCAACTTTCCGCGAGCGCGTATGTCATAACATGTGAGTAATAGCATTTATAATATAACCTAACTATTTTTAAAAAACTGTTAATTCGTACATTTTTTGTGTAAATTCTAAAGAAAAACTAAAAATATTCTTAAAATTTCAATCTACAATAAGATTGATGATTATTTGTGCATTTTACAGACTTTTTAAGATTTAAATATTTTTATATATATAATTCAATAAAGAATTATAGATCAGTGTCTAATGCCCGTATATATAATAAAATAAATTATTTTTGTAGGGTTTATTAAAATGTGGACATTGCCAAGTTGTTTTGGAAAGACATGAGTGCAAGGGTGCGTTCTAATTTAGAGAGTATAGTTTGGGCGAACGTCCTCACGTAAGACGTCAAAAGTACGTCCTTTTTCCTTTAAAAAAGAACGCGTTTGGGAGTTTCTACCTGTCAACTGACACAACCTAACCTCCTAATCAAACATATATTTGATTCCTCTCTGAACCTCGGTGAAGGGAGGTCGTTTATATTATACAGTTGTGTAGGTGATCGCGATCAGTGTTTGTTTTTTTTCGGACCCAATTCTCCCGTTCTGATTAACCCCCCTAACTAACCTGGGTGGGTGAGTTTTTGTTTTTATTTTTTTACTTTTTTTTTTTAAATTTTTTTTTTCTGCTGGTAATTATACTAACCCTGGGTGTGCTTGTCTCGGACAGGCCCCCGTAATGGGTGAACCGCCGAGTTCAAAGGGGGAAAATGCAGGTGTCAATGGAAGGACATAATTCATCCAAACCACACCTCGTGGACAAGTTTATTAACACAGACATCGGCCCATATCAAATTTATATTGAACCAATTGATAACACTAATGGGAATATTACGTCAATGGGAATTGGTAACAAAATCATTTCGGCAAACATTAACACGGTGGACAAGGTTGATTCCAGAGGTCGAAATCGTGTAGTCATTTTTTTCAAAAAATATGATCAAGCCAACGACTTTTTAAGTGGCAATTTTTTAAATACAAATAAATTAAGAGCATTTATTCCGTCACATCACATCGCATGCAAGGGCATTGTACGCGGAGTTGATAAGGAATTTAAGGTAGAGGACATAAAAACGAACGCAAGCAATTCGTCGCGAACTGACATCCTAAAAGTGGAAAGATTAAATAGGAAAATCAAATCAGTTGATGGCTCGGGCTTTCAATATGAACCTTCTAACACTATTTTAGTAACATTCAGGGGACACGTTCTCCCGCAACCTTTTTATTATAACCTCAATTCAAGGCCAGTTGAACTATTTGTGTCAAAAGTGATACAATGCTTCAACTGTCTGCGATATGGCCACACCTCTAAAATTTGTAGAAGCAACACCTCCAGGTGTCCGGCATGCGCGGCTAATCATAAACTCGAAGATTGTCCTACTAAAGATTCACCTACCTGTATCTTTAGTAAAGGTAAACATTTTAGCAATGAAAATAAAACCTCCCTTGCAAACAGAATCTGCCCAGAGTATATCAGACAATCAAAAATTAAAGAAGCCATGGCATTCCATGGTTATTCATTTTACGAGGCCAATAAATTATTTTCTACAAATACAAACCCTACACAGTTATCTAGGGACTTCCCTTCTACCTTACCTGAAGTAGAACCGCCTCGCACTCTTAATCGCAACCTATTTTCCACAATGGTGTCTAAACAGAAACCCCTCTCCCCGAATCGCCTACCTTCCAAGGCTAACGCTAAGAGCAACTTAGCCAGCTCGTTGAGCGATGTTTCTGATTTCAACTCGACGATGGTTCAATCCCCAAAACGCAGAAGAAGGTCCTTTAAATCCCCTCTCTCTCGCAAAATTTCTAAAGCCTCCTGTTCTCAAACCAATTCTTCTATTTCTGTTCCTTATAATCCTTTAGCTTTCCCTGTTGATAAACCAGATAATTTCTGTGACGCTAACTTTATACACAAACTAGTAGATACTCTTGTTAAGGCAATACAACAATTCTCAGCTTTTAATCCAGCATATAGCTCTGCTCACATGAATAATCTTTTATCCGACCTTCACAACTTATCTGAATCTATCAATGGCTCAGGGGTCGATTCGGCTAATTAGCTGGAACATACAATCTGGCTGTGGTAAACAACCAGATCTGTGCCACCTGGTCCAAGAACACCAAATTAATGCTACTTTTCTTAGTGAAACTTGGCTTCGCACTAATAAATACTTATCTATTCTTCGCTTTAGCTCTTTTCACAATAACAGAGATGATGGGTATGGTGGAGTCTCTTCCTTCTTCCATTACTCCTTCAGAACTAAATCCAAAATTCCGTCCTTAACGTCTCCCCCATGTCCAATTTGTAATCTCGTCTATAGCTAATATCTCCTTTTTGTTGGGTTACTGCCCACCCAATCGATCTATTAATAGGAAGCAATAGCTGGACATCCTCAACTCTATGCCCCATCCTTTTATCTTAATAGGTGATTTTAATGCTCACCACCCGGCTTGGGGTCACCACAATCATAACCGCAATGGCTTAGAACTAGAAGCTGCTATCGACCAGTTGGGGTTGGTAATCTTGAATGATGGTTCTCCAACTAACATCTATAAAAATGTTATCGACTTAGTTATTGCATCCCCTGACATTGCGTTCAGATGCAATTCAACTACTTTCCAGGATACGTGTGGTAGCATTCACTTTCCCATAGTTACGGAAATAAATAATGTCTTTACTCCTAGCCCAGACCTTAGATCTCCCCGGTTAATAAATCCTAAAAAAATTGACTGGAACGTTTATAGAGAAGAACTTAACTCGTTAAACGTAAGTCAGCCATCTCCAGACTACTGTCAAGTAGTTAATTGGCTAGTCTCTTCTGCCATCAAAGCCTCTCCATCTCCCAAAAAACCAGAATCGAAACATTCGCCGTGCCCGTGGTGGGACAAAGAGTGTTCCGATGCCGTTAATAAACGTCGTCGTCTCCAAAAAAATTATTTCTGTACGGGCAAAATAGATCATCTGATAGCAGCAAGGAAGGCAATGGCGGAAGCCAGGAAACTTTTACTGCGCAAAAAACGCGACAGTTTTAAGGCATTCTGCGGCACCCTTAGCAGGACTTCATCCTCTTCTTACATCTGGTCTACTATAAAACGGTTTTCTAAAACCTTCCGGTCTCGCTCCCTGCTACTTGAGGATAAAGACTGGAAAGAAGAGTTTTTGTGTGAATTAACTCCTCCATCTACACTACATCCATCCATAGTATTTCCCATCAATCAACTCCCTCAAACTCCCCATTCCCTTACAAACCAAATTTCATTAGATGAAATTATGCTAGCCAATGCAGGAAGAAAAGATTCTGCGGTAGGTCATGATAACATCTCATACTCAATGATCCAACAGTTGCCTAGTCAGCTGAAAATCATTCTCCAGAAGCTATTCAACACCATTTTAGATAAAGGAGAAATCCCAGAAAAATGGAAATTAATTAAAATTGTCCCTATTCCAAAAAAAACGTCCCCAGAATGCAATAGCTTCAGACCGATAGCTATCTCATCCTGCGTTCGGAAAACATTTGAAAACATTCTGAAACACCGACTAGAGCAGTGGTGCGAAAAGGAAAACGTATTCCCCCATTCTATAACTGGTTTTCGAAAGGGTCACAGTGTTAGTGATAATTTATCATCACTTTACTGTGAGGTTATCTCAGCATGGTCCCGCAGTCAGACAACCTGCGTCTGCTTCCTGGACATCAAGGGAGCCTACGACAATGTCTGCATTGCGACGTTGAAGTCGATTTTGATTAGTTTATACCTCCCACCCGCGTTTATCAATATAGTTATTAACCTGTGCGGCCTTAAAAAACTCTATATTTCTGGAGCCGAAAACAACCTTAGAACATCTTTGCAAGGCTTGCCCCAAGGCAGTCCGTTGAGTCCTATACTTTTTAATATAGACTTAATCAAATTTACCACCTCGACAATTCCGTCAGTTAATATCATCTCTTATGCGGACGACCTAGCTATATACCACTCTGGCTTTTTTCTTGACAGTATTTTAAGGAACATGGATAGATGTTTAATGGAAACCACATCCCTACTTTTTGAACGAAATCTTGATTTATCCCTAGAAAAGTGCAAATGTATGTTCTTCTTAGCGCGCACTCGGAATGTGATCCCAGTTGATTATGTCCCTATAATCAATGGAACTCCCATATCTCGCGTGGCCTCTTACAAATTTGTGGGAGTCATTTTTGACGAAAAGTTATCCTGGAATTTACATTTTAAGCATCTACAAAAGTCGTGCGCACAAGGGATTAACATGCTGCGTTGTGTCTCGGGCACATACTGGGGTAGTGATCCTGAAACTCTTTTGATCTTTTACAAAGCCTTTATTCGGTCTAAGCTAGATTTTGCGTCACATCTTTTCTCTTTTTGTAGCCGGTCTGCTCTTGCTGTTTTGGATAAAATCCAAAATAGAGCAATTAGAATTAGCATAGGTTACATGAACTCAACCCCAATTAATGTCATGGAAGTTGAATCGGTCATAATGCCTCTATCTATCCGTAGGAACTTTCTTGCCAAAAAGTATGTTTTAAAGCTGGTTGCCATGGGCAGTGGTATGGCTTTGGAAGCCACTACCAGTGCCAGCTATTTCTTTGGAAAAAAACCGTTCTGGACTTCTAAAGGACAGCCTCTTCTTATTTCTGCATATAATGAAGTTGCCCAATTCTCTGGAGTCATTAACAAAAATGCTTTCTCAAAACTCTTTTATACTCCTCAGGAATCAATTATCTCCGCTAAATCGTTCAGGGTTTTTTCAAAGGAGTTAATCACCAATCTACCTCCCCCTCAGGTTAATCAGGCTTTTCGAGATTTCAGTAACGAATATTGGCCACAATATATTGAAATCTATACAGACGGATCAAAAACTAACCTTCTCCTGTCGGTATCCTACGGGGTACATATCCCCCAATTTAAGATAGAAGAATGTGGCAAACTTCCTAATCAATCTTCTGTATTCACTGCAGAACTCTACGCTATCTATAGAGCGCTAAACATAAGTTTGGATAAAAAATGGAAGAAAATTCTTATTGTTACGGATTCCAGAAGTTCCTTCGATGCTATATGCACTCAAGCGCATAACATCAAGAGCAACTGCTGGGCATCCAATATTAAAGTGGTCCTGGGTAACCTTCGCAAAATAAAATCCATAGTACAACTATGCTGGGTACCCAGTCACATGGGCATTGTCGGAAATGAACATGCTGATTCATTGGCAAACAGGGGTCACCAAAGTCGGTGTAATGATATATCTATCAATTACACCGATTTTTTTGAAAGCTTTAAAAACCAAGCAAAAAGTAAGTGGCAAGATCAATTCTCGTCCATCTCCCAAACGAAAGGAAAAAATTACTATGATGAAGTTAACAGTAAAATCAACCTGATACCTTGGTTCAAAGAGTTTCCCTTCCACAAAAAAATAGATGTCAGTTTGCTTAGCAGATTAAGATCCGGTCACTGTCTATCTCCTTGGCACCTTTTCAGGAAAAACATTATTGACAACCCACTATGTGTATGTGGTGAAGTGGGAACACTTGACCACATTCTATTGGGATGTGACCGAATAAGTGCTCAATCTTCCGCTCTAATTAATAATATGACTTTATATGGTATCGAACTGCCCACCAATGCCGACCTACTAATATCCTCAAATAACGCTAATGTCTATTTTTCGCTTTTGCATCACATTAAAACTATAAAACTCCGCCTATAATTTTTGAATTCTGTTCACGTCAATTTAACGTTCATTAACTTTCTTTAACTCGCCCCTCAATCATCAATAATCACTAACATATTCCGACCGAGGCCTCTCCCCTGTGTTGTGACAGAGTCGCTGGGGCTCCGGCTCGAGAAGAGTTAATTTGCTTTTTCTCCTATGTATACCTTCTCCCTTCTGCGGTCGTCCGCATCCATATGTATATATGTATAAGCATATATACATGTATATGTCCTACCTAACGACTGTATTAGGGTCAATTAAAATTCAATTTGAAGTCAAAATTTATTTACAGGCGGTAACTGGCAACAATGTACGTAAACGTACGTGCCAATTGATAGACAGTGCAACTTCACGTCACAACGCCACTGCATAAAACAACAACAACAACAAACATATATTTCGACTTTATAAAATTGATTTTAAAATAACTATTAAAATAAATTTATTTTTTATTTTAGTATTTTAGTTATTATAGAAAACATAATTTTAGATAATAATATTACTACATAATACACGTTAAGAAAAACACATTTTAAATCTCCCGTCGCATAGAACTTTACCATCTCCGAGAGACGGGTAAACTATTTTTACCCGGGCGTCTTTCTCCTATATTTACGAACGACTTGGGCGTACATTCTGGGACGAACGTCCTGCATTTATGAACGCGTTAGGGTAAAAAAATAACGCCCGGACGTGTTTCTCTTCTAAATTGAAACGCACCCCAACAGAGCAAACATTATTATTGTGTATAGTTGCCTGTTATACCGGTCAATCTGTACTGGGATTACTGTACAAGCAGGTAGATAAATACATACAATAAGCACTGAAATTAAAAATATATAATTAAGATTAAACTTTAAATTATAATAAATTAATTCATGAAGTTTGAGTCCATAATATGTTAACATTTCAGTTTTGAATTTTGTCGTTATTATAACCGCTGTTGTTCCATAAATCAACCAAGATTTTCAGCAACCGTTCATAGCCGTAACTTAACCGCCGGTTACTTCGGTTGATATACGGAACGCACTATTAACGTGCTATTAACGAGATATAATATACAGTAAAGTCCGGTAATAACGAACTCGAAAAATATACCAAAACCAGTTTGTTATATCCGAAGTTTGTTATAAACGGTAATAAAAAATATCGTAGTTTGTTTTATATATTTACTTGTTAAAAGTAACGAAAGGATTGTTTAAAAAAAAAAAACGGTATGTTGACATATATGTATGAAACCCTACAATTTGTAAAAAAAACATTGATCGTTTAAAAACCATTTTCCCATGTCAAATGAATAATTTGATTTGCTTGCAGGCACGCGAAAATACGATTACCAATGATTTTTATTATTTCAAAATAGTTATCTATCATAAAAAGGAGACATTTAACTAGTTAAAAAAAAAAATGCGATCGGGGAAATAACGGACACCCTAATGGTGTAAACAAAATACAATACTTAAAAGAAAATACCGTGCAAATCCATAAATCGGGGAACCCCAGAAAATAAACCCTGAAAAGTACGTTATAACAGGAAAATTGTGCCAATTTTAGATATATTTTGGTTTGCTTTATCCTAAAGTTTGTTATAAGCGGGTTTGCTATAACTTGTAAAAAATAGCGTTGAGTTTATGAGAAAATCTTCGTGGTTTCAAATTAAGTACGTTATACCCGAGAGTTCGTTATAAGCGGGTTCGTTATAAATTTACTGTATTCTCAATCATTTAATTCTACTTTGTAGTATTTTTAGGTTTGATTATTTTTATCTACTTTTTATATTTTTTAATTTTTTTACTCAAGTGTTGTAGGTTGTAATTTCATATATTTATTAATGATCTACAATATTGCCTCTTTTCTCAATTTATTTAATAATATGTAAATTTATATGCGCTCATTAACTGCTGAGTTGATTTGTCAGCAAGCAAGCGAACCTAAATGTATAATGACTAAAATGACAAGCGCTGCCAGCAAACGATGACTCAGCGGTGGGCAGCAAGCGTGTTCAGTTTACATCATGAGTCGTTCTGAACGCAGCCAATGCTTTGATTATTATTAAGGCCCGGTTATACCATCTCAGTTCATCTCGAGTTGATTGCTTAAACGAGTTCAACGTTAAATGCAGTCAACTACAACTACTAACTTTGCTGTTAATCTTAACCCCTATTTATTTGTTGATATGTACAAGAATTTATTTTATGTTTCATGACGCACGATTATTATTTTAACTGACTTATGGCAGGATATATGAAATTGAATTAAAAAGATATTTTTTGCATTTAATTTTATCATGGTATTTTTTCAACAATGATAACAAAACAGTTTCTTCAGATGCACTGAAGTTTAGTGATTTTTTTTTTAACATCCATAATACAATAAGAATTAACAAAATAAAAAATAAATTAAATTATATATAATACTTATAATAGATTTATAATGTTTTTGTTATTGTTTTATACGATTAAACAAATTCCGTAAATTATTTTATTATTTTATGGGAAACATTGGCTGTGTTCAGAATGGTTGCTTGCAGAACGACTCATCAGTTGCTAGCGCTGACTCATCAATCAATCAATCACTTCAGAACGACTCATCATGTTTACTGAACGCGCTTGCTGACTACCGCTGAGTTGGTTGCTGACCAAGTAACTCATCGGCTCTACATACTTGGAAACAATTCAATACAAGGATAAAAATAAGTTTTATCCGTATAACACCCATCTGTTAATTAATGTCTGGGAGATATTACACAGGTAGATTGCTTGTTTGATTCTAACACGAAAAGTTAAAAATGCTTCTTTTTTGAAATACAAGGGACTTTTCACAATTTTATACGTCTAGAAAAGAAATAAATTTATTGATGTCAGTGTTGAACTGACTTTTTAATACATTTTAAATTTTTAGAAAACGTGTTCAAGGTTGCATACATATGGTTTTTATCAAAACGTTCGACAACAGATCTTCTAATATATGTATACAAATATAGGGAAAATCTTGCAGTAGTGTCTTAACACTTTTAAAGTATTTGATAGAGTATGGCATTCTTATCTTAATAACAAGCTTTATACTATAAGTATTGATCACACGTTTGTAAATCTTATCAATAGCTTTCTTGACAATAGAAAAATTATAGTTAATAATTTTAACCTTAAAATTATAACTCTAAAATCATAATTGCTGGTGTTTCTCAAAATTCTGTTTTTTTGCTTATTTTTTTAATCTACCTTAATAAACTTCTTTAAATAACCAAAAAATCCTATTTATAGTTTTGTAGATAAAAGCACCCTTTATTTTTCATACTTCAGAGCGTTATGAAATTTCAAAGTTAGAATCTATAAACAAAGATCTTATAACAATATTGGAATGGGGTACACCCAACTTTGATCAATTTTAACTTTAAAACAGCTCAACTTCTTTAACTGTTTCAAAGTTTAAAATATTATTAGTAACAAATATTAAACTAAACAACAAACCCATATCTAATTCTTTTTAATTTGTTTTCCCGGAGTGCAAAAAAAAAATGGAACGACCAAACTGTTGATATAACTTCAAAAGTATTTAGAAAACTAAGATTTCTTAATAGATTTAAATAGTTTTTTACTTCTGTTTAGTTTTTGCATATATATAAAACTTATATTTGTCTTTATATTGAATATTGTTTCAAAGTATGGAAAAGAGCATTCAAAACTACACTATCTCTTCTAAATTCTAATTAAAAACGAGATAGTTATCATTGTCAATCCAAAGTTGACTACTTTAAAATGTTGCAGATCTTTTTATTTTCTATAACTTTGTTTAACGAAAATATAAAATATGTTGCCATTTAAACAAATATTTACTCATAGTACAAGGCTTTCTAGGAATTCTAACAAATATACTGACAGTTCAGAGATGTAATAATGTAATGATACACTACATTTGCACAAAAAATAAATATTTTATTTGTGGTACATTATCACTTAGGTGGGTGGGTGAAGCACTCCAGTTGAAACTACTAGCTCACAACCTGTAGCCACCCAAAAGAGAAAAATTCAATTTTCAAATCATTTACACTTGGGTGGATAGGTGAGGGACATTTAAGTTTATTTAGAGCCGTTAAAGATTTTGAAAGTTATTTGTGTTATAACATTTTTCTCAAATCTTCTTAGATGGGTCAACATTCTAAATAGTTTTTTTTTGTCTCTCTTATAAATTTTATTTAATATCGATCCAAAACTTAGTATTGACTTAAGGGGAATTTGGAAAGGGGGCTAGTGAAGAGAATTATTATATACAGAATCTTAAACCTGTATTTTAGTTTAGGAATTAGCTTAAGTTTAGTTAAGGCTGAAATTACAATAGTGGTTTAACCTTAAGTTATGCGAGTTAAGACATTGGTTATTTATAAAAAATAGGTGTACTATATTATATTAACATTATATGTGAAAATGTTGTTGCATATACTCAACAGCCTAAGCCAAATTTTAATTAATTATTGTTACTAGCAATATAACATTGTTTATGAGGAGTAACTGTAAATCATCAGCAATGAAAAATTTAACTCAAACTCATTTGTTCTGAGTCCAAAATACCTTATTCTTAACTTTTTCTAAACACAGGAAAACTGAGTTTAGCTTTTAAGGACTGGTGATCTTGCATACTCAAACTACTTGCCCCGAGACTATAATACTTTGTCTTTTATAAAGTTTATATCTTACTTACTTTCTTATCTATGCTATTTTCTTACCCATGCTAATCTTTTTTTTTGTTACCTTATCTTTTGATATAGAATTCCGATGACAACAACTTGCCAAAAATAAGTATATGGTCATGTATGAGTCAAGTGTACGGAATGAAGATTTATTATAATTTTTTTTTTCTTAAATTTGGAAATTTTGCAGAACTTTAAAAGACAGTTTTAAAAAAATATAACGGGTATTTTCTTTTTTTTTAATATGGATAAAAACGTGCTTTTATATGTGCAAAAAATACCCTGAAAATTTCAAAAAGTGCCGTGTGCTATTTTCCGAGATATATTTATAATTGTGCAAGCTTGCTCGAAACAATAGGACTAAGCAATATATAGTTACATTTGTGGTGACAATGTTGGTACAATATAGCCAATATTGTGCCAATATCGGACTGTATTGCACTTTTGCCGTTGTCAGAAAATACTGTATGGGTGCGGGTACAATTAGGTTAGTACCCTGGCCTACTCTATTACTTTGCTTAATACAAATGCAATAGCCTCGGGTAAGCGAAGCTATGGTAAGCAGCTGAGGTCAGAAGAGCAGGGCCCATCTGTTGACAGCCTTATTGAATAATACGATTAAATTGGAGAAACAAGGCCTAGCCACTTGTACTAACCAATTTAACCAATCAAACATTGACTTAGTTTGTGGTTTAAAAGTTAATTTTTACATCTACATCTATATTAGCATATTTCTTAAACTCCAAGTTTTCGATAAGACTATTTTTGAAAAGTATCTACAAAACTAAGATTTCTTAATAGATGTAAAAAGTTTTTTACTTCTGTTCAACTTTTGCATGTAATAAAAACTATTACTATCTCTTTTAAATTCTATTCAAAAACGAGAATTGGCGATCCAAAATTGCCTAATAATTTAGATAATTACAACATCGGCGTAATATTACAAATCTTAGAATTTTCTACAGATATTTTTCTGGACAATGTTCAAATGAAACATATTGCTATCTAAACAATTGTTCACTTATAGTACAAGGCTTGCTAGAAATTTTTATAAATATTCACTGACAGTTTGGAGATGTAAGACCGAAACTTTTAAGAAAGATTCTTTTAACCGTACTATTGACACATAATAATTAGAATAGACTTATAAGCTACAAATGTTTAAGTGTTTGCAAACTGCTTCAATTTTTTTTTAATGTGATAGTTTCAACAAATGTCGTTTTACTTGTTGAAATTTATAGGTATTAAATGAAAGGTCAGAAATAACTTGACTGAAAAAAATAATTATAATTAATAAATACTATTTTTATGTAAATCATTTTTTAAGTTCTGAAATTTAATAAAAGTTTAAGTTTTAAATATTGCTGTTAATTTTGCTGTATAGAGCTGCGACAATCAATATCAGTTTTAAAATTGATAATTTTCCTGGAATTGTTAATATGAATTTTTATTATAATTTTCAATATCAAAAATTTTGATACTGATAATTCAGTACACTATAGTTATTAGACTTGCTAATAACTTATTGACAATTGATTGGTATTAAAAACCAATCTCCTCCGGTTGTTATATTAATTACTTTTCAAATCATTCTATTGGTATAAAACTAATTTACGATAGTAGTAGAAAATGTACATGAATACTGATTAAATGTTGTGTTTGTTTTTGACACGCCGGAATTATTACAATAAGTTGCATTGTTGTAAGATGAATGCTAACAAAAACTACTACAAACACTTATTATTATTTTTATTATTCTTGTTATTAGGATTAATTAAAATTATGAAAGAAAAGAAGTAAAACAAATAAATAAATAAAAACTATATATTTTTTAAATTAGCAATAGCCGCTTCAATAAATGCTAAATCATTAATAGGCATATTTCGATATTTTAAGATTCCAAAAATTGTCATGCCTACAGATGGCTTCAATTTTATTGCCAAGCAGAGTGCAGAGAGCAAATAAGCAGTATATTTTTGCTGTAATGTGTAATTGATCTTGAGTTTGATAATACCACTTATGGTTAATATTAATTTCATCATTAACCCAATTTTTTTTTGTATGTTTTCTTCAGGAAGATGCGGACCATGTACATTTAACTTTAACAATGCCTTCTGTTTTTCTACAATACAATTTTTCTTTTGTTTTTTTTAATTAGTTTAAACAATTTGTTTTAGCTATTTCTAATTCTACATATCTTCTTGGACTTTTTTCTCCTGATATTTTTTTTCTGTTAGGTATAGGGCTGCTCAGAAATATGGTTTATTATGGCTGCCGCACATTGTGCTTGGTAAGATTTTCTATTGCAAAAGTGTATTATTCTCTTGCCTCCTATGATCTTTGCAATAATAGAACTAAATTGTTTTCAATTATTATTCACATCATAAATAAGACTTGGCGCTTGTTGTCTCAAATACATATTGTATTGTTGAAGTTTTTCAAGAAGATCTGAAAATCTGCTAGTTTCTTTTTTTGTAATTTTTTTTTATAAAATTAGTGGATATATCTTCTTAACAATTTGTTATGAAGCTTGTTGGACATACAAATGTGCCAATCCAGATCCGATTTTCATTATTCCGAATACTGAGTTGAATATAAATTATTATTATGCGTATTATCGTCATTTGAAGTATTTATTTTAAAATTTGAATTGCACATGGTGCATGTATATTGTAAAGTTGATATTAAACCTTTCAATTCTTTTTTAAAGATGAACATTGTTTTCAAAGAACACCCAAAAACGGAGGAATGGTTGTTTATTTTAGTCAACAAAACTATAAAATATTGGTTTTTAATATGGTACTTTTGCAACATTAACCTACAAAATATATGTTCTGTTACATGGAACTATTAATATACTATATATTAACTTACTGTTATATCATTGTTATCATCCAGTTTTTTTTTTTAAAGTTGATTGGGGTCACTATCATTATCAATAAATTTCATTTTATTGTATGAAGAAATTTCAGACTGGCTTTCTAGAAGGAGATTTGCACAAAACAATTGAATTCAAGCAAAAGATTACAAAATGTCTATAGTGATGTGGAACAATTCTTCATCCAAGAGAACGTCGACATCGTGTTGGTGTCCGAAACAAACCACTCGCTTACCCAGGTATTGATCGATACATTTGAATTAGTTTTATTAGAATCAAATGCAATAGTGGTTAATGTGCCCAGTTTAGGTACATTTAAAATCGCATCCTGCTACCTCAGCTCGAATCGAAACAGCGGACTTCGACAAGGTAGCAAACCTCTTTTCACAATCATTGCTACAAATTTTATATGTAAACACCAGGCATGGAATAGTTTACGGACAAACGCCAAAAGCAAAGAGGTTTGCAATTAGTGGGACTAGAAAAACCTACCTACTACTACTGTCACGTAAGACTCTAAAGAGACATTCTTGATGTGACTATTTTTAAGAAGGTCAACTTTTAACATCTTATTCGAGTAATAAACAACTTGAGTTCTGACTACCTTCCGGTCTTACTGCAGCTCTTCGGAAGAAAGTCATCCGGGGACGAAGAAAGATTTGTCATTTGCACGGATTGGCTTTTCTTTTTAAGATCCTTAGAAGAAAGCATAGGTCGCCAGACTCCAGTGAGAACGGCCGCAAACATCGATAGGGTTGTCAAACTTTTTACGTGCCAATTCCAACAGGCATTGGGAAAGCTTCTAAAACCCTTCCAGTTTGCACCGATTATTCTCTTGGGTTAATTCGTAAACGTAATGCCTATCTTTGCCAGCAACCCCTTAGATTGCCTGACATTAAACTCCATTTACAAAGAAGTGAGCCAGAAGGTTACACATAAATTTGTGTTAGCAAAATACTATCCAATGTGGACGATCTCCAAAATCTTAAGGAACAGGCCACCGTTCTTTGTTTCAGCCATTCATAGCACAAATGGAGTACAATACAGTTAAGGGAAAAGGTCGAAGTTTTTGCTGACAAACAGTCTCAAATCCGAGAAATAATCAACCGACTGGCGGGTCAAATTAAATCCAGAGAAAAACAGGGCTGTTTTGTTCCGAGGGAAGTTTAGTCAGTAGGCACTTTTTTTGTGGTAGTGAATCTGACATTTTAAGTCTTTAGAAGATTCTTTTCCCAAGCAACAAAAAAAAAAAAAAGAACGGCGGGGACAATAATATCTATTTATGTAGTAAAGAGGTATTAAAAAACTAATATATTTGACAACATTCGTAAATGGCATTACAAAAGTATTGTAATTAGCCATAAAGTTCAGGTATCGGCTCAGATGATAACACACTCTTGTGCGCCACCGAACATAAATATTACTGTAAATATTCATGCCGGTATTTGATATCTTACATACCCTTCAATAAAAATAAAGAACAGTATATTTAAAAAATAAATGGACAATTTATAAATCCGACTTACTTGCTTCTTCTCTTTTTACGGCTGCCTTGCAAGTAAATTAGCATCAAAATTAAGGGCCGTCAAGAAGAAGTTTAACTCCATGTTTAAATTTGGAGTAGCTAGATTATTCCAGAGTTGCTAGTCGTCTTTGCTTCACATGATGTTAAAAGAAAGTGAAGAATGAAGACCTTGTGGGGAATTAAATGCACAAACTAAACTGATTGTTTCCTAATTTGGCATATCCAAGATTTTACTAAAAAAATTTTCTTTGATTTAGTCAAGACATTTAACCAGATACCAATGACAGATAAAAACATTGTCAAAACAACAGTAACAACAGCCGTTTGGATTGTTTCAGCTTTTTTGTATATATGACTTTTGGGCTTTAGCTGCTCAAACATTCTAAAGATTTATCGACAAAGAAATCTAAAATTTTGCTATGCCTATATAGGCTATGTGTTAATTGCATTAGTTTTAAGAGAAGAACACCTAAGACATTTAAAAGTCTTGTTTACTTATTTAAATATGTATATATGTACTTGGCCAGT
Source organism: Tachinus rufipes (assembly GCA_963932245.1). Classification (NCBI taxonomy): domain Eukaryota; kingdom Metazoa; phylum Arthropoda; class Insecta; order Coleoptera; family Staphylinidae; genus Tachinus; species Tachinus rufipes. The sequence goes on from OZ010743.1 coordinate 88,629,420, forward strand.
TAGCCAATCTTCACCAATTATCACCTCAGCGTTTTGCAACAGAATCAACAAAAGTATTTCACTTCTACACTTAGATGATATAGGGCAAATGTCCTTTTGTGCGTTGAAGAACTGAAGATTATACAAGTCAGTAAAATATCAATTCATAAAGATACAAGAAATATGTATATTATTGCTGTGCGACATATTAACAAACACTGCTCGACCATATGTCACACTGCAGTTTTAACAAGCTATATTTAATAGCATCTACTAACTCCGAGAATAATAAACGTTACAGTCAAACTAATAACACAGAGATATATTTGGTCATTGATTAGAAAGAACGACAAAGAAGTATTTTGAGTATTAACAAACCAAAGTCACCCGTCGGAAGACTGCAGATATTGTTTGACCTGTGCGGATTGTTTTTTTGGTGGCCAAAATTCCGATGTAGAATCAGCAAACGGCAATAGTAACAGAAGCATTCTACAAAGAAATTACAAACTAATGTTTAGAAAATTGAACCAAATAAAAAGTATATCTTACGGCTTACTACCCATCAGCCAATAACAAGCTTGAGAAGTTTTACTGGCAATTAAAAGCTGCAATTAGATACCACAGGAAAAGATTTGACAACCGTTATGCAAGCTTGTTTACGTGATGTCAGACATTCCAGTCACTAAAGAGGATGAACTAAAAACAGAAAACATAATTAAAACACGGACGTCAGCTGAGACCACTAGTTGATTTTATCAACAATCCAAACGGGCCAAGAGACCGAGAACCATGAAATTACGCGATCAGAGAGACGGATTCAAACAGTTTGCAGCTACATTTCTTATCACTGGCACGAGGGTACTGTTACAAGCATTTAATATGGTTTTTACAAATTATAAAATGTAATTGGTAAATGTAATATAATAACAGGAAATAAAAATATTAGTTGGATTACAAATTCCAAACCCAACTGTAAAAAAAAACATCTAGAAATGTTAAGGGTACAGGAATCAAGTTTTTTAAGTAAACGCTTTTTGTTTAAAGGTTACTTTTACCTACGTCTTTGAGTACTGTTTATCAAGGTTTAATAAGTATTTATCGAATAACACTTTGTTTTTTTGACTGAGTGACATATAAATAATCAAAACAGAAAAGGTGCACACAGGGCCGGCCTTCTTCAAGACAAAGCTTCGGATAAAAACATTTTTGGATCTTCTATGCATAACATTTTTGTCATCCCTTCCCTTTTTAATTTTCAACCAGTTCAGCCGAGTAGCTTACTTTGAATTATAATTGTAACTCAATCATCTTTTTTTACATCTTGTTTTGCACGGATTTTATTATCATTACAATCATCGGAATAATATTAATTATTTAAATATTCTTTTATTGCGTATGCTATTATTATGTCTAATAACCCATTATTAATATTACCTTACATTAATCATTTTTCAATTTAATACTAAAATGTCCGCATTAATCGGTAATTAGTCTAACGATCACAGCAGCCAAGAGTCAAGCATAGACAATTGTTTCGGTTCTACAAACCTCGTCAGGGTTCTATACAATATTAATCTTTTGTTTTATTATTTATATCACCAATTGTGTTTATAAGGGCAGAAATATTTATTTAAATTTGTCTTTGCTATCATGCGATGCCGTGGTCATACAAGACATACTGACGAGGTTTGTAGAACCGAAACAATTGTCTATGTTTTTAACTTAAAAATACAGTTTTAATTAAATTAAATAGAGATACTAAACTAATTATTACTTATTACCTTTGCACGGTCAAAATACCGCGGCCTTTTAACTACTCAGTGGACAGGTCAGTTGAGCTCATCATAGATTAATAGAAAATAATTACTTTTCAATTCTTCAAGGATATGAAAATATAGAAGCCCCATTTTCAATTTCTGACCCTTGGCTGCTGTGATCGTTAGACTGAGTTTGAATAAACTATTAATTTATTTCATAATTAATCTTGTTGCTTATTATATTATTTAAAATATTACGTTAGACAATTTATTAAAAGTACGTTTTATTGGCTTATTGGTTGTTATGTTGTTTATATCATAAATATAAAAAAATAGATAAACACCTCAACCGCTTAACTGCTGGTGACTGCTGAAATGCTTTGTTAGTAAGCAAGCGTAACACAATTTTATTAAACAAGATTGATACAAGATAGCGTTGTTTTGATAAAAAAATAATAGAACAAAATTGCCAAAGTGGCTCTTTGTAGGTTTACAATATAGCCACAACAATTGCTTGACGTCTACATTAAAGTTTTACCTTAAAATTCAACTTTAAAACTTTACTTAAGTCACGCACATGCTCGGAAAACTAGGAGAGCTACTAGGAGAATTAGTGCATTGCAAATTGCAAGTAAAATAGTGTGTGTGTGGGGTTGGTTGATACTAAACATTGATTAAAGAAAATTGTAAGTAAGTATTTGATAAACTCTGAATCTAAATCTAATCTTGTACACATATTTGTGCATATGCAAAATGAATAAAGTAATGCCTAATATTTGCTATTAAAATAAAAATTGCAAAGTTTATCAATCGATTATAAACAGTCACTCCTTATTCGTTCTCTATTTTACCGATTACCGATTATGTTCAATGTTGTTTTACAACACCAAAATTAATTAGTTTTTTTAATTATGTAATTAACTATCTGACTTAAAAGGGGCATGTTATATATCACTGAATGTATATTTCAATTTGTTAGTTTATTGGAACTTAATAATAATAATATTAAAGTACGGTCGATAGCCAATTGTGCAAAACAAACCGATTTATGTTTAATTTACCATGTATGTTTATTATCTTTGTAATTTTATTTTGCAATACAAATGTTATATATAATATTAAAGGTTTGCTTATGTATTTATTGTCTGCGTTTTACAGTTATTTTACATTGCTCTTGTTAGTGTTCAATTTGTTTAAAAAGGCAATGGCTTATTAAGTGACTTAAGAATTACTCCGGTAAATACAGAGCAAGTTTTTATTCATGTTTTGAGAATCAAATTGAGCTTAGCTTATCAATTTATTTCTAAAAGCAAACAAAACTACATTACAACCTTTAAGATTAGAAAAAACTAAGTGCAAATCGAACACACTGTTTTAAAATTGATTTACTAAATACATATGCAAAAATTAAACTCATTACTAGAGCTGTAGTTTGTTGATAAAATTGATTATTAAATTGAAAATAATTTCGGTTTAAATAAGTTGGGATATTTGAAATCATACTCGTGACGTCAAAGTATACTAATTTAGAACTTTTTGGAGTGGTTATTAATTATAAGTATTGTGAGAGGACAAGAGAGAGGGCAAACTTATTAGTTAACAGAGTCACATATCAACAGTACAACTTTACTGTTTGATAAGAGAATGGACTGTATAAATATCTTGTTGAATCTTCCTTGATGTAAATATCTTGATGAATTCTCTTTGATGTTTATTGTGTTGTTCCATATTACATTCTATACCATATAGTTTTTGAAGGTTTCTTTTATTATATAGTAATTAACAGCAGCATGGGTATCCGTTGACAAAAGGCTTAGCGTATTACACACTATTAAAAAAAAATACAAAATTTGGTCTGCTTACCATTTGATGACCAAACATACCCCCCACCAAAATGAACAGTTTTGAAATTATTGTATCACGTCTGGCAAATAATAATTTTTTTTTTCTCTTGGAGGTGGAAAATCCAATTATGGACGGAGTGTGGGACTACTCCTCTTATTCTGAAAAGAGTGTACCCACTAAAAGCCAACCCTCTTGATGTTCTTCTCATGTTTAATGTTTTATTTCTTAGTGTTACTAAGCCAGATTGGCTTGTCAGTAGCAATAATTGTGCATTATTGGTATATGTGTTAATCGATCACTTTATAGATGGTCTTTTATCCAGATTTTAATTTTTGGTTTAAACAGTTCTATTGAATTTGTTCTTAAGATTTCATTTGGAATTTCATTAAACAACGATCGTATGGCTTCTTCTTTTCTTCTTTTTCCATATTTATTGTTATGACTTTCTACTATAAATTTTCCAGCTACATTTTTCCTTCTTTCTTTGCAATGGTTTACTTTAGTCCATGTGTCTTTTTCTTTTATGTTGTTCATATAAGAGTTTAAAAAGTTGTTTAATAGTCAATAGCTCTTTGTATCTTGATTTGAATAACTGCGTAGATTTTTTATTACTCGGTTTTGTGTTTTTTGGAGTTTTTCAATAATATAATCTGACTCTTATTCCATACGTAATTATAGATTCTGGAAGTGCTCGATATATTGTTGTCATAGTTTGTTCCGGTATATACTGGTCTAAGGTAATAAAAACTGTTTAAAATGTGTTTTAATTTCTTTCTTATTTCGTTTACGTGTGGTTTCCAGCTCAGATCTTGGTCTATCCATATTCCAAGATACTTATGCTTTTCCACAACTTCTATTTGCTCGTGGCAATCACAGTTGTCAGATATTTGGACTTTGTGTAAACATTTGGATTCATGAAAAATCAGGTGGATTTGTTCTTATTTTTTTCGCTGATGTGGTGATACTATATGAACTAATTTTGTTTTTTCTTTGTTCATAGTGAGTCCTTTGTCGTGAGCCCATTTTTGAAACTGTTTAAATTTTCTTTGCATATTTTGCAACGCTTGTTGTACATTTTTGTGGATCGATACAATGAATGTGTCATCAGCGTATAAAAAGTATTTGGAATTTTTAAAGCATGATCCTACGTCGTTTACATATAACAAATAGAATATTGGTCCCAAAATACTGCCTTGGGGCACACCTCTGTCAATAATTATATCTTCGCCCAGTTTGCCACTTAATTTAACCTGAAACTTTCGATTGTCTAAATAGTTTTTAAACAATTTTTTAGTTTTTCCTTTAATTCCATTATTTTCTAAAATATTTATTAGAGTATTATGGTCAAGAGTATCAAATGCTTTTGAAAAGTCGACGAATAAGCACAAAGCGTGCATGTTCTTATCCAATGCTTGGTTAACTGTATTCGTGAATTTCTTAAGTAGTTGGATTGTGCTTTTTGATTTCTGATATCCATATTGATTGATGTCTATTAATTTATTTTCTTCCAAATACGCTGTTAATGTTCTTTCAATGTATCTTTCTAATACTTTTGATACAGTTGGTAGTATAGAGAATAATAATATTAATAATAATAATAAATGTTTATTTATGTAGTATCTTAAAATAGTGTTTACACAGGTCTAAAAAATATACATACATATGGTGGTTGTTACAATGTATCACTTGAGCAAAGTGAAATGTTATAATCGTAGAATGCACTTTTTATTAAAAATTCTCTTACGATTATTTCGAACTTAATATTTTTCATATATTTTCTGGCAATTTTTTAAAACAATTTATGCAGTAATAATTAGTACTATAGTACTAACTTTATTAGAAATTGAAATAGTAGGGAAATCAGCTGTAATTTTAGGTAACTCTACAGCTTCAAAATTTAATTAAAAATATTTATTAAACTTTGTGCGTAAATGACAGCTCACCACTCCTTTAGGTGAACCCACCAAAGACTGACCCATTTCATTTAATGTATAAGGACATTTTTTTCTTGAAATAAATCAATTATCAAACGATAGCCTAACCAAAATCTATCTTGCTGCAGATTCTTGCTTGTGCAGTTCCTAAAAAAGCTTCAGAATTTGTGAATGGTTGAGGACTCACAGAATTCAAAGACACAGAGTTTAAAATAGATTCGTTAATTGCCTTAACAAGGTTTTTGTTCATATTTACCACAGGATGTGATACCTTAGTACATACTAACATACAACAAGGTGTTATGATCCTTTTGACTACAAGTTTTGCAGAAAACTTTGAAATACGTCTTGAAAAATGATGAGGATCCAAACAAGCAAAACAACGTTTATGTGCTTTGGCTATTTTGTATCAAGAACTTGGGGTTTTTGCTAAGAACACAGGACAATTTATTAATTGATGTTTGGTCATACACAAAGAGCACTCAAAGAAAAATGCTTTAAGTTTGATCCTTTTGACCTCCATGTGAACTTTTTTTTAATGTTCTTTTGGATGAGAATAAGAGATATTAAATTTTGTTAGAATTGAAAAAGTTTTTAAAACCAAGTCAGCGACAATTGTCTGCTTGGTTAAAAAAATCTACAACATTTTCAAAGGAATGAATCTCAGTATCTAAATGTTGAGATTCAAAGTCTTTTCTTATTTTGGAATCTAATAATCTTAAAGAAAGTTTTAACAAAATGTAATCTGAAAGATTTAAACCTAATGTTTTTAAAGAATTAACATTAACTTGTATCACATCCAAAAGATATGAGTATGATATAAGTATGACTCCTTTAGGGTTATCGAATTTTACAGAAAATATTTAAAAAGTAATGATTTTCAATAATTCGTTTGTTGGTGTATCGTTTTACTAAAAGATCATATCCTACATTGTAAATGTCTGGCATAAAGAGGCAACAGTTTTAACTTATATTTTATTTAAAACAAAAATAAAATACAAAATTTGGCTTGCTTACCGTTTGATAACTAAACAACAACTATTAAAATTTCTTTTGAGAGACATTTTTTAAAATTTAATCTATATAGGTTATGTTTTTAATTTAATCAGAGTACTTTTAAGCTGGTTTTTGCTAGAAACGTTCTCAATCTGGTTGTGGAACGTTCTCTGAGGTCAACCCTTTTTAACTCTTCTATAGTTTAACTCCTAGCTCATTGCTAGACCTGTAGTTTGCTGATCAAATTGATTGTTAAATTGAAAACAATTTTGGGCTAAATAAGTTGGAATATTTGAAAATATAATCGTGACGTCAAAAGATACTAATTTAGAATTTATTAATTTTAAGTATTGTGAGAAGATAGTTGTAGGCAAATTTATTAGTCAACAGAAAAATTGAAATTTTTTATTTTGAGAGCAATTTTTTCGAAATTTAATCTATATATGTTATTAATATAATCAGAGTACTCTTAAGCTGGTTTTTCCAACTTTTCCATTCACACTTGTCTGGTATACTTATTTTGTTATTTTTTTTTGTTCATCTTTTTTTTTCTTATTCACACTATTAGCAGTGGCGTAGGTATTTGTCAGCAAAGATCTACAATGTAAAAAGACCCTCTGACGTCTATTTTTTTTATTTTAAGTATTAATTTTTGCATTTTTTAAAAGTTTATGTCAAATTTTGTTTCTTTCTAACAATATTTTTATTATCATAAAAAATAACAAAATATAACTAAATTTTGGCTTTTTTCTGACAATATTTTGATTTTATAAAACTTAATATTAATTTTTCGTCAATATGTTGATATTTTATGGCCGGATTTTGTAATTTTTAACATTTTATTAAAAGAATTTTGCACTTTATAACAGTTTATGTCAAATTTTGCTATTGTTTAGATTTTATGAAAATGTGTACACTTTTTAACAGTTTATAACCGGATTATGTTACTTTCTAACAATATTTTGATGTTTCAATGCGGATTTTGTTATATTTGACATTTTGTAAATATAATTTTATTTTTTTATCTTTTTACGTTTGCACATGATATTGAATTTTTGTATATCATACTTTAAAGTAATATTCGTATAAGTATATATATAATATTAAAAATAAAACACATTTACTATATACTATATCACACATATATATATATATATAAACCGTAACTAGATTTACAAGACCATAATTGGCTGGTGATACAAGTATGAATATAAAAAAAAAATAAAAATCATATATACTACAGTAATACATAAAATGTACAGAGTGATGAAAAACTACATTGAAACTATTATGATTAAAATGATTATGAATTACATACAATAATACAAAAAGGAAACAGATTAAATAAGTAGAGAAAAGAAGACAAAAAATATTCTGCAAAAAAGAAAACACGATTAAATTATTTCAAATAAAGGAGATTTATGTAAGTCGGTTTTATTATTAAGCAAGTTTACGGTAAGATTATTTTTTGATTTGGTAATTTCAAGAACTTCTAACAAATTTAATTTTCTGTTTTTAGAATGTTTGTGAATGATTTTAAGTTTACCAATATCTGGGAATGTGTGATTATTTTCTAAAATATGTATTGCAAAAGTACAATCTGAATGGCGTAATCTCAAAGAGCGGTAATTAGGAACTTTGAAAAGTTTGTAACCTGTTTAATATGGTCTACAAATTTGGTAAATACTACGTCAAAAACTACGCAGAAGTAAAATAACCCGCCTCCAAAGTAGGTAGTGGCGCATATGTCTAAAGCTTCTAGTTTTCTAAGACCATTGTTAAGAATATATACAAAAGACCAATTTGGTTTAGAAAACACTTTTGCCAATTGGCATATGTTACAAGTACATTATTTACGAAACTTACAACACCACGTTGCAATGCCGCCCGCGTCTTATAGACCTCAAAGTGCTTAAACAGTTTGTAAAACGCAACTACTCATGTGCCAATAACGAGTTACATTCAGTGATTCTAACGTTAAGTAAGCTTTTGTGAAGGACGCAGCGCCCTTGTTCAAAAGATTTGTCGTTTTGCTTTGCTTTGCGCTAATTTGAAACAAACTACAACTTGTTGAAGCGGCGAATAGTTGAACTGCGCTCCTAATACTTGAAAACATTGCTTGGTGCAGTAGAAAATGTCCAGTGCCGTAACAAGGGCAGTGCCATCGATGCCCCCGCACTGGGCGTATCTCAGTTGGGGCGCAGATAACCCCCCTTTAAATTAAGGAAAACGCAACGGTCAGCTTGACGCATTTATTGTGAACCAAAGAAGAGGGAGAGCAAAAGATGCTCTTGCACCGAGCGCATCGGAAGTTAGTTATAGTACTAAGAGAAACCAATTGGTAAAGACCGCAACAAAAGATCAGTTATGATGTTTTCTTGTCCAGAAACGTAACTAATTTGGTAGTTGTATTTTTGTAAGCGAGTTATTTGCGGGGTCAGCAAACAACTCGTAAGGATTTGCTGAAACTATTTAAAGCAAGCAAAAAGATATTAAGTTCAAATTGTGCCAAATTATTCAGCAGCCTTTTGCTTGTAGCAGCCCACACTTGGTTCACTCTTTTGTGAAATCTTATTTTTGTTACAAAATACACTATATACTATGTGGTCTGCCAAAACAGTAAACCGACGGCAAATAAAATATATCTGCTAACTTAAAAGAGTCTAAACAACCACAAATACTCTCTTTGCAAGACCGCTGTAATTTTACACACGTCATTACCGACGGGAAGAAGTCATCAGGGTTTATATTTGTGTCTAGAGTTCTTTTAACAAAAGTTAGGAGGTAATAATGATTTAAATTCATCAACTAGTAACCTAGGACTGTGTTAAGAAAGGTACAAATAATCTTTGTTCTACTACTTTTGCTCTATTATATATGCTAAGAAATATGAAAAAAATTATAAAATATATAAAATAAATAATAATAATAATCTAATAGCTTTGTAGTATATCTATGATCTGCTCTGCAACATCCCATTAAAATCTTAACATCCTATCCACTGATTTCAACGGCTTTTACATACTGCTTCAAATTTCATAGATTAGACATTCTTAAATTCTGTATTGGGAAAACTGATTTAAAACCTTCACGTAGTGATTCCATTTGTTTGTTTCAATCTTTGTTCAAAAAACAATGATTTACAAGTAGAGAATGCAATAAAGAGCAAAAAAATGAATACCAGTTTTTCGGTATTTTTGTATTAAAATCCGGAAATACCAATATTAATACCTGTAAAATAATAAGATATATAAATATATTATATCTTATATAAGTAATTATGAATACCTATATTAAAGTGAAAGTCAAACTAAATTAAATAAAATATTTTTCAATTTTTATTTTTTAATGAATATCAATAGTTTAAAATCAATTACTCAAACGCAATCCAAGTATACTACTGATAAGAATCAACAAATTTAATTAATTGATTTACGTGCTCTTAACACAAGTTATAGATAATAATTAGTGGTGCAAAAGTATATTTCAATGTTTATTATAATTTGTCACTACTGTCAGGTATGACGTCGACATATGAAATTGTGATTCACAGTCAATCAAACACCGCGAAAAGTTGTGTGGCTCAATGGCCATATGCGGGCCGAAAATAATGCTTTAGGAAGAGGCAGGAGAAAAAAGTAATTGTAGCTCCATTATGTTGTTTTGACCAAAAAACTAAATACTATCAATAAACTTCAGCATAGCAACTGGCAACTAAATTTGTTTTTAATTAAATTATATTTGACTGTCTACCTATTTAGACATTGCAATTTGGCTGCCAGTTACTATGCTAAAGTTTATCGATAGTATTCAGTTTCTTTTGTTGAAACAACACGATGGATCTACAATTACTTTGCACCACTAATATATAAAATTGATGGACTAGGGTTAGTTTTTTATTGTTTAGTAATTTATTATAAAAATATTAAATCTTATAAAGCTGGTATATTCACAGCTTTAACTAATCAGAGTGGAGATGTTTCTTTTTTAATATAAAAAATATTGAATATTAAATTATAGAAGATGAAATTATGTTTTTTTATTGATTGTTTACTAAATTACAAAAAAAAATAAAGTCATCTCTAGAATATAATTAACTAATATTTTAGTTTTATTTTTTGGTAGTAAAATATGATTTTAAATTACAAATATGATTCAGTGTTTTGTCACTAGTCTGGATTTGATTTTAGTGCTGATCTGGAAAGCAGCTGAAAATGCTCGTTTTGATTCTACACTTGTTGGAGATACTCACCCCACTCCAATCATTGTTGGAACTCTCCAAAATAAACTTGTCAATGCCAACTTATCAATAAAAAAATAATACCGAAAAACCGGTATTTTTATTTTTAATACCGGTATTGTATTGTAAATTGAGTAGTTTGCTTGATATTTTATTTTTATGTTTAATTTTTTTTTTTTTAGTAGTTAAAGCTTAGAACATTTTGTGAGCATTTGAGGTAAGTAAACACATGTGTGTGCAGATGGCCCTTATGCGTTCATTGGAATTGAATTTCTAATGTCAACCATCAATTATATTTTTAATATTTTATATAGTTTAATTTATTGACTTTGGAAGTGTATTTCTTAGAAGTGTTTGTTCACAAGTGTTTATTTAGGATTGACAGGTTTAGCATTAGTTTTTAATAGTTATTTAGATAGTGCCAAGTGTGTGCAATTGGGGGGTATCATAAATTATCTTTCAACTACCCCTCCGATTGATTTAAGACAGTATTCCGGGCTGGTTGCTGTTGGTTAATTCGTTTAGGGTAGATCTTGCAATCTAAAAAGAGGCGTATCTACTTTCAACGGGTTCGAATTCACTTGACTTAGAGTTCGGTCAGGGATCCTTGCGTATAGCATTAATGATCAATAAAGTAATTTTATATTAAAAAGTAAAAGAGTATTTAATTATAATAGAAAAGATTTATCCCATCACCGCTCCCAATAGCGGTCTCTAGAAAACCATTTGAGGGAGGGTATTTAGAGCTGTAATAAAAGGTAAGTTGCATTCTCTATTCACAAGGTTTGTGTATTGTTGTAGATTATTATTGTCACACTCGTTACGTGTCCGTTGCTAATTAATTTGACTGTATGACCAGGAACCATCAAATTTTAATTTGCTGATGTAAGTTTTTGCAATGTAGACATGTTTGAGTTTGCTAAAATTATATCACTGACAAGTTCTTGCATTTATCGAAAAGTTTTATGAATATCGGAAGTTATATGTGACAAATCTGATAAACAAGAAAGCAATCTATAGAATGTTAGCAGAATGGCAAATCTAGCATTCTAGAATCCATAATTGCATTAGCCATAAATTTGCTAAAAAATCTAAACTTTGTTTTAATTTTTGTTATTTGTACAGCTTTAGCATTTCTAGGCAGTAGCGCTAGGAATAAACCAACAGCATTATGAACATATTTACCTTGTGATCAAATCGTTGTAATTCTTTCAAAACTAAAGCATACAATTCTAAAATATCAGCTTCATTTTTATATTACACTTCGAATAAAGCTTTGGATGTAGCCAAATCTTGCATAACAGCTTCAGCCTGATTTAATTTATTTTTCTTAGAAATTGTATGTATGTATCCTTTAATCATATCTAGGCGTAATTCTTTCTTGTAAATCAGAAATGTTTAGTCACATCTAAACAAGTGTCATATTGACATATTTTTTATCTAATAAATTATAAAGTAATGGAAAGTAATTAGAAAATTATAAATCAAACAGAAACAACACCGGGATTATTAAGAAGATTGCAATTATGGGGAAGATGTCATTACTAAGATGCTGAATAAATTTGATGTCAAAATTTCTTGTAAAAATATTGTTGGGTTAAGTGGAAGAACAGGTATAAGCTTAACTTTGCTCTTTTATAAATGTAAAGTATAAATAAAGACCATTATTATTATTATTATTATTATTATTATTATTATTATTATTTCAGGTTTCCTCAGCTTAGCTGGTAAGTAACGCGTACCTCGGCTATTTATTGCAAAAGGTAAGCGTTTTTGTTGTAGTGTTAATTATTTTAGTCTACTAATTAACATTATTTTATTTTAAGAGTCGTCGTTCAGAACCTTGAGTACAATTACACAGGTATCTATTATAACGCTGCATTTTCTTATAAATATAGTCGGGTACTTCTATAAATTTCAGGATTTCAAAAAAGCTTTTGGTATCTTTCCAGTTGATCCAATTACAATGGGAATCACAATTACCTTATTCTGGTGCCACATCAATCGTATTTTGTTTGACAGAGGTAAGTATTTATCTAGTTTTTCTATATTTTTAGCCTGGAGATTTGCGGCATTGGGAATGGAGATATCAATTAGGTAAAAATATTTCTTTGTTTTGTCAGTTAGAACTATATCTGGCCTGTTGTGCGGCATTGTTTTGTCTGTTATTATTTCACGATTCCAGTAGATTTTAAAAAGTTCATTTTTAGTGACATTTGCGGGGTTGTATTTGTAGTAGGGGTCTTTTTCAACTTTGGGATCAATCTGCTTACATAGTTGTTGGTGCAGTATTTTTGCGACATTATCATGTCTTCTCGTGTATTCCGTGGCGGCTAATGATGAACATGGGCCGGTGATGTGATCTATAGTTTCAGGTTTTTTGGAACACATTCTGAATTTATCGTTTTTGATTCTATTATTATGTATTATGTGTTTCTGATAATATTTGGTTGCAATCATTTGGTCTTGATTTCCAAGCATAAATCTCTCCGTTTTAGAAAAGATATACTCTTCCTTTAGCCAGTTGTTGGTAGCCTTTTTATCAATATGTTGTTGTTTGATAAGAGCTGGATATCTACCGTGTAATGGTTTGGTAGCCCATCGGTTTTCTAGAGATGCTGAGTCTTCTATCAAGGCTTTAGCGTTATAGTTTGCATCGTGTAGTTTTAGGGGAGTAATTTTTTGATCACATACTACAGTAGCGGTTATTACATTACAAGATTAATATGGAGAACATGGGAACAATCTAATACAAGATGCATCTTCAATATGGCTATACTGCAGAAGGTTTATATTTATAAATTAATAAAATTATTGTAAAATTTAAATGGTTATGTGGAAGAGCAGCAATTTGCTGAACATCGCCTATTTCTGATATGTAATAAATATGTCTAAGAAATAAAGTTTAATACAATACAATACTATATTGCTGGTGTTTTTTTTTTGAAAAAAATAGTGACGTATGTTGTTGACTTGGAAGTAATGCAAGTTTGTAATGTGAGTTAGGCCACGTCCTCTTTTAGATCTTGTTAAGTATAGGCATTCCATGGCACTCCTTGGACACTGTGCAACTCTGTATGTGTCCAATTGATGATGCCAAAACTGTATGTGAGTATAGGGATTGCATACGTGTTGAGTGCCTTAATTTTGTTTTTAGATGTTAGTTCTGTTTTTAGGACAAGGTCTAACCGTTTTTTAAATTTGTTTTGTAGTTCTTTTTTTGCTACTTTTTGGTCAATACTCCTTGATTGGAGGTAGCCTAGATGTTTGTACAACTTTTCCTTGTCCATCACTTCAATTTCCTGGTTATCTTTTGTTCTGTGTGGGGCCTGATTTTTCAATTTTTCATTAACCAATGCATTTACTTTACATTTGTCAATACCAAATTTTATTCCTAGATTTTTACTGAATTTTTCTGTCCACTTTAGCAGTTTATCCAATTCTACCTTTGATTTTGCATATAGTTTTAGATCATCCATGTACAAAAGGTGAGTAACATTTAAATCTTTTAGTTTGTACTCTTTCATTTTGTTTAGTTGTTTAGATAGTGGATTTAAACACAGACAAAACCACAGTGCACTTAGGGCATTTCCTTGAAAGATTCCTCTATTTATTGGAATGTTACCAACAACAGTATGTATTCCGTCTACATTAATTAGTTTGTATTTCATTTAAGCATAGTTTGTTCTAGGAATTTTATTATAACTGGATCCGTCTTATATATTTGTAAGATCCCGATCAGCCATGAATGCGGTACGCTGTCGAATGCCATTTGGTAGTCGATATTGGCCGTATAGAATGGTTGCCGTTTTTTTTTGGCATTTTCTGTTATCACAGCGTCTATAGTTAGTTGTTTTTTGCATCCTAATGCTCTTTTCTTGCATCACTTCTGGTCTTCAGTTAGGATGTTATTTACTTTGAGATGGTTGTAGATCTTCTCTATTATTATTGAGGTAAGTAGTTTATACAACGTTGGTAAACAAGTGATTCTTTGTGTCATAAATGACGGTAGTAAGTCGGGTTTCTGTATTATGTTTGCGAAACAACGAGCTAAGCTTTGGTGCGTAAATGAAAAATGTTTGTATCAGTAGTTATGTACATTATCACATTTTGGGGCTTTCAAGTTGTGTGTTCTTTGGATAGCTTTTTTCATTTCGGCTAGCGTTATTGTTGGGCTTTTCATAGAATGGACAGCACCGACAGATCTCTCCTCATCTCTAATCCACAATGCATTTTTATGGTTTATTGACGTTAACCAGATAGATAACAAAAAAGTTTTTATGCTGTTGGAAGACATGTTGGCAGATTAGTTGGTTACAGTGTGTTGGTTGTTGTTATTATTGTTGCTACTTGCTAGGTTTTGGTAGAACTGTCTTTCACTGTTGTTAAAGTTTTTGTTTTGAACGTGTCTGCTGTTACTTTTCTGTTATTGTTTTAGCCTTTTTGTGGTAGCTAATAAAGTCAGTTTAAGACTATTTAGTACATCGATAGTTGAGTTGTCATTTTTGGTTTTATGTTTGGCAATGATCTTATTTGCTGCGCGGTTGATTTTTTCACTAAGGGTTTTGCGTGTATATTTTGTTAACTGTCCTATACACTTGCGTAAGTTTTCGATCTTTTTTTAATATTTTGTTTTCCAAGGTGGATCTCTTTTCTTATTTTCTCCTCCTCTGGCAGCTAGTGGTTTTGGCTTCTGTTCATGTAGCTTAAGGATAGTTACAGCTCCGACATGTATTAGTGAGTGTATTGATTCCAGGGTAAGGTTTGTGATTTCCAATTCTGTTGAATTATTTGCTCTACTTGTTTTATTTTATGTGTAGTGTGTTTATTTGTTTTTGGGATGTTAAACTTAGGTCTTTTGGTGGTTTCTAAGCCTATATACTCTAAGGTGGATTTTTCCAAAAACGAACGTATTTTTTCATCTTCTTCTTGTAGTTCTAGGTTAATTGTTTCACCTTCCACATCTTCAGCTAGTGGTGGTTTAGGTTCAGCTGGTTTGCGCAGTCCTAATTCGACTTTGACCTCTTCTCTTATTTGTTGAAGTACTGTAGGTGTTATTCGATTGTTCTTCATAATGGAACGTCTTTAATCCAAGATATTCTGAATCGTTTTGTTTCTTAGTTCTGGGTATTGTTCCGTTACTCTCCTGTGTAGTTCGACTAGGATTTAATAATGTTGTCAAATAATATTGCGTAAAATTGCAGTTGTCTAGTTTTAAATGAAAATAAGAATGGACAAACACAAGCTATTTGTTGCAACCAATTAGGTAAGTTTTTAGTTATTATTATTAATAAATCTTGTAATTGCTTAGATGCTTTTGCAGCTATTTTGCTGTTTAGGAAATCTAAACTTGGTAATATACATTTAATAATCTATTGCAGAATGTAATGATGACTAGAACATATTTAATCCGTTTAATAAATGTGACAAAAATATTAATATTCTTTTAATATACTAGTAACTTGTGTGTGTTAATGTATGCAACTCCAATTGCAACATACCTATCGCGAACCGTGAT
This sequence comes from Tachinus rufipes, assembly GCA_963932245.1. Classification (NCBI taxonomy): domain Eukaryota; kingdom Metazoa; phylum Arthropoda; class Insecta; order Coleoptera; family Staphylinidae; genus Tachinus; species Tachinus rufipes. The sequence goes on from OZ010743.1 coordinate 88,645,689, forward strand.
AACAGAGCTACTAGGCGATTTGGGCGACATCTGGTGGTGTTTTCGGTAAGCAACTTGTGCAAAATATTAGGTTTGTTCCAACCGACACCAAACGCGGTTTGGGACCGTCAGGATTGTGCGCAGTTGAACTTTCGCGTTCCAACCGTACACTAACCATGACTCTAACTAGAAGTCGTGCGTTCCAACCTGACCCCAAATCGTCCGCAACCAAGTTGTGGACCGTCAGAAACAGTCAGCGATCAGAAGCATGTATTAAAAATCCGAAACCGCCCCAGTCATGCGCAGAGAGTAAAAATGTTGACGCAATTGAAATTAATGAAATTGAAATACCTTCTGCAACATCTACCGCAATTAATTTAATTAGTAGAATTTAAATTTAATGACAGTAATTTATTTATCTGAAACTTAATTATAGTTTTAGTGAAAAATAAAGGAATAAAGTTCATTGTAAAATAGTTTTTTAAAGATGAGTAACTGTTTAACTATACAGGGTGTCCGGAAAATACGTGTACAACGTTTGACGACAGACTCCTGACGTCAAAATAGGTCGATCTAAGCCGACTTAGTTATATCCAAAATTGTCTCGTTTAGCCGGTAGAGGGCGTCAAAAAAAACAAAAATATAACAAAGTTGAAAGTATCTATTGTAAGAAACTAAGTAAAACAAAAACATTACTTAAGCAAATGTGTAAAATGACCGCCATCTTGCTGAATACACTTATTAAAACTCTTTAAAAAATGATATTGGACCCTATCTAATGTCTCGGGATTATTAAAATGGTTGCCTGCATTTAAAATCCGCTGCAATAAATCATCGCGTGTGTTTACCGGAGTCTTGTAAACTACTGTTTTAATAGCGCCCCACAAAAAGAAGTCACACATATTTAACTCAGGAGAACGTGATGGCCATTTTACTGGTGCATCATTGCCTCTTCCAATCCATCGGTTGAGATATTGATGATGTAAGTATTGCCGAACGGCAACGGAAAAATGGGGCGGGGCACCATCATGCATATACTACATTTCCCTCCGAAGTAAAAGGGGCAAATTCTCCAGAAGAATTGGTAATGTGTCTTGCAAAAAATTTAAATAAATATTTCCATCTAACCTGTCTGGAATAACAATGGGACCAATAAGGTAGTGATCAATAATACCTGCCCAAATATTAATTTTAAATTGATGCTGATGATGTGCAACTTTAATGGCATGTGGATTTTCATCGGAATAAATATGTTCGTTGTGCAGATTGGTTACCCCAGATCTTGTAAAATGTAAAGCATGCCTCGTCAGTAAACATAATTTTTCTACAAAAATTTGGAACAAGGATTCTTTTGTTTCTAATAAATTGACAAAATGTAAGCCGCATGGGGGGATCAGTCGGTAAAAGTTCCTGGACTTTTTGTATGTGGTAAGGATGTAACAACTGTTCTCTTAAAACCTCATTGACAATCGTTTTAGGAACATTTAACTCACGTTCTAAGAGACGGGTACTGGTACTTGGTTCTTCTTCAACTCTTTCCAGAATCATCTCTTCTGTTTCCACAGTTCGAGTTGTTCGCATACGACTCCTGCCTTCAAACTTTTTCTCAAAACTGCCCGTTTCCCGAAGATGACGCTCAATATTGGCAAATGTTTGGTGGTTTGGTATTCGACGGTTAGGAAACCTCTCCATGTAAACCCTAACACTCTGACGCCCATTTCCTTGACAAAACCTGTATACCAGGAGCATGTCAACTTTCTGAGATTGATTTGTATAATTTTCCATTTTTAATGGTAAAATGAACTTGTAATTCAAGAATGTTGATCGTATACTTGAGTAAATTTCATAGACTGGTGACAATTTGTCAATAATTGTCAAATTATTAAACGCCATAGCAACAAGGTCACTTAAAAAAATATTGTTACAGGTAATTTCTTATTAATATTTACAAATTTTTGACGCCCTCTACCGGCTAAACGAGACAATTTTGGATATAACTAAGTCGGCTTAGATCGACCTATTTTGACGTCAGGAGTCTGTCGTCAAACGTTGTACACGTATTTTCCGGACACCCTGTATATTTATTTGTATAAAAATAGTAATAGAATAATGTGATACACAACGTAAGGTGTGATATGTTAAACAATTTTAGTTTTTAATATTTGTTTTTAAAATTGTTTGAATTTAATATAATTGATGGTTGCAACCTCTACTACGTGATAATTCATGTTAATGAAATAATAAAACAATTTACTACGTTTTTTATCACAAATTTGTGATAAAAACGTAGTAAATTGTTATATTATTTCATGTTTGAATTTAGTCAAAAACTTGGTTGTGGCGCGTTCCAACCGACAAGCAATTTGTATTCAGTTTGGGGTCAGTACAAAGTCGGCGCTTGCGCAAAAATAATCCATGTATTAGTCGCAACCAGTTTGCAAACTGCCGAGCGATGTCAGTTGGAACAAACCTATTGAAAACTTTGCTCGGAAGGATTCCATTTTGTAGCCGCCTTCCAGACACACCTGTTGATTTGTACCTTTTGTAAAATAAGTGTTTAGTGTTACTTGCTTTAGGTAAGCATTATTATTCTTTTTTAAATTTTATTTTACCCTACACCTTGCTCAGTGCCGACATAATTCAGACCACAATATTTAAACGTAGTGTATTTAAATAAATATAATACAATACTATCTATGCTCATTATCATAACTAGCTTCAAATGAGCCCGGTGCGAGAGCATCATTTTGCGCCCTCCAAACTCCAAAATTATGAAGTTTAGGTGGTTTTCTGCGACCCAACCCAGCCACGCCCCGTTTGGGGGGCACCGATGGCACCGCCATATTTACTATCTGTCTGTCTATGTATTAAAATAAAATGATATTAGATAGAATTGATAAGATTTTTCAAGCGAACAAAGTTGCAAAAATAAATATATAAATTCTACAATTTTCCGTTTGAGGCTGCTCATTGTTTTTGAGACTCTCGCGCAGTGCTGTTAACTTGTACTGCCTGTGGGGAATTTTCTTTTTTGTAGAACAACATTTTTAACATGAGGGGAAAGAGACAGAAAATTAAAAAATGCTTAAATGTAGAGGAATTTAAAAAAATTGGTATTATGATCTTTATTGGCTTCTGCATAAGGAGCGAATCAACTTGGCGCGTTGAAAATCAGCGGAAAGTTTTCAATACTATAATGTGCGTCACAATCAGATTTGATCATTTACCATAAGGTATATCGAGCATATTCCACCTTAAAATTAAATTGATAGTTATTATTGAAAATTGTTGCAAAAGCGGATCTACTGCGTTTGTTTTGATAGCCAGATATTTGGTTTGTGCTACGCAATAATGCGGATTAGGAATATTTTGTTGTCTGATGTAACAAACAAGAAAACGTTTAAAAAAAAAACAGGTTTTGTTCGCGTAATCAACGTGTAAGTTTTTAAAAAGTTTAAGAAAAACCTTTTATTGTATTGAACTTTACATAAAGTAGGTTTTCATACAACTAACTAAATTACTGCAAGTAAATCATTTATATAACAAAATAATGCTGACTATTCATCGTGATAAGTTATGGAATATTTATTACATCATACATGTGTATGTCCTTGGATATGGCATGTAAGCTTTTTGTATATTATTTAATTCATTTAAATTGATTCAATCCAATTCAATTGGTTTAAAGTTTTTGTTATTATGAATAATATTTGCATGCATGACATTTTTAAAAGTTCGGGTTTTGTTGATTATATAATTTTACATTATTGATAATATGGACTTCACTATTTCCAATATAAATGTTCCTTTTAATGCGACATTATTTTTATTTTTATTGAATTTCCACATTGCTACGGTTTTCTTTGGAACGATAAGCATCCACTGGGATTTTTTAAATTTTTGATCTTGATATTCCTTACTTAGGTACTTGAAGGTATTTCGATGTATTTCTGTTTAGTTTTAACGTTTGAATGGCGATGATTGATTGATTTGCATTGGATTTTCATCATTACATTACATAAGAATTCTTTTGGTGTTACTTCAGTGCATATTTGATTTGGCTGTAGATATTTGTCATCAGGTTTTACAATAGGAATTTTGATTACAAAGACAAGCTGTTTGCTCTTAACGCAAATTTTTTATTTCAATTACTTTTAATTTAATTTAATTTTTTTAGGATTAAATCTGGTTCTGTTATTGAATTATGCAAAGTATTAATTTTTGCGATTGATATGGCCACGTTTATGTTATCAAGTATGTCAAAAATCATTTGGAATTTTATAGACATTTGATATAAAAGCACATAAATTTGCAAAAGTTTGTTGAGGTCAAATTTAGAGTTTTTTTATGAATTAATCAATTTCTTGATTTTTTAATTCCAACACAGCTTGGTTATGAAACAATTTTATTTGTAATACTTTTGATATCATGCAGCAAAAAAATTGTGTTCTTTAAATAGTATTTTGAATTTATCTTGTTTGGTAGAGAGAATGTTGATAGCTTTATTATATCGTATGGTATCATTACGGTCTAGATTGCCAGTAATAACTTTAATAACTGATCTCAAACCATCAATTAGTACTCGTTTTGTTCTATTATTAATTGGGTTTACCTGGTGAATTTGGTTTTGAATATTTTGTAATATTATTATCAAATTATAAGAATTATAAAGTGGTAATGAAGTTTCAATAATGGACTACAGTTTTTCAAAATGTTTTGTAATGTTATATACTTGTACAAATGACCAATAATCAACTAGGTTTTTTGAAATGACAAGTGTTAATGGTAACATGCCCAGGTTTTCATATGAATTTTACGGAGGATTCTTGAGCTCTAATGTAGATGGGAACTCTGAAACAACAGGTGTTTTCAGTTCTTTCATGTGAACAATTTTAATTTTATTGTTAGATTTAAGTCTTACTTTTGTTTTATTATTTTCCAAAATTTCAATTAATTCATACGGTCTTATGAATTTTTATTTCTTCTATTGTTACAGTTCTAGACTGTCCTTTAGCATTTTGCAGGTAGACGAATTGGAAGCACGTGTGCTCCAAACGTCTAAATGCGATATAGGCATTCCACTCAAGTTGTACAGCTTACTTTTTCTACAACTGAAAGAAATCTAAAAATTATTTTATATTAAGATCTTACTATTATATCTTGGGTTATTTTTATTTTGAAATATAACGTTTTCTAGACACGCAAATGTCAGGCATAATTACAATACTTAAATTTATGAGTTATTATAAATGTTTTGTATGTGTTTTATATTTTTGATTTTTATCACGACTAAACATATTTTGTTTTTCATTATAAATGTACAATTTTGAAAATTACCATTATAATAAATATTTGTTTTATTTATAGCTTGGTCTATATCAACATTAGTTTGTATATTATTACTTAATTCAGAGGTGATAGGTTAATTGGTCTTAACATGATTTACCTTCGAGACTGTATTAAAAATATTGTTATCAGTATCTTGTATAAACGTACTGCTTTACGCTTGAGTTTCTGTTTCATGAATAGCATTAACAATTGTGCTGCCTATCGTTTCTTTTGTATGTAAAGAGTTTTCTACATAAGAATTTTACTACTGAAGTCGATTTCCATCCTCCAAAATTTTTCACAGTGAGTGTGTCGCCACCAGCATCTGCAAGTATTGTAGCACTTGATTGATGAAAACAGAGCCCAGTGAATAAATTGGGATTTGGTAGTTGCAGATAGCTTGCAATTATTTTTGGCTGTTCACCAATTTTATTTATGCCAACTACTTGTTTGCAACATTTTTTATTTTGATAATTTATAAAACAATGAGACATATTTGAGGCCGAATATCCATGTACTTTTTGCAAATGTTGTAATATAGTCCAGAAATTATAAAATTTTGATCAACTTTAGTTTTTGTGTCTACTAATTTGATTAATAATTCATTATTTAAGTCACGAATATAAGGTTCAAATTTTTTAATTCTTGTTTTCGACATCCCCCTGATGTGCCAAAGATTAACACAACCTACGATTAAAACTGTTAAAAAAATTATATTGTTTTTTATAATCTAATTTACCTTAGTAAATAAATATTTTTTTCTCCGGTGCCTTTTCTATAAAGTGCTTGATTTGAATTTTAGACAAAATATTAGATTTTTTAGATTTATAACCGATTGACTGGAACTTTAGAAATGATTTTAACTTGTTAAATTTTGAAATATCCACATTTTTTTTTACCAATATTGTTGATCTCAACATAGAATGGTGTTCATAATGTTTTAGGGTTTTATTTGTTTTGCAATGTTTTGCATATATACAATCAACACATTCTCGGATATGTTTTTTATCTTCTGTTCCAAACACCACTCCATGAATTTTTTATATTTTTTATTTTATTTTTTTATTTATGAAGTAATAATGCTTGGCACGTAGCCTAGGCAATTTTGCGAATATTTGGAGATGTGCTTGTAATTTCATCGAATCCACTACTACTTTCATTATCCATTGTGTTAAACTTTCAGTTAAATTATGCTGTTAAAATATTTAATTAAAAATGTTTTTAAGCTTTATTGTATAATAACAATTAATAAATAAGATCTATTTTTGATATTTTACAAATAAAAAAACCATTTGTATTTAGCGACGTAATCAAATAATTTTGTGATTTGTATTTTTTGTTTTTATGGTTGGTAACGGCTTATCCACACAAGAGTGAATATATGATACATATCTATTCAGTTAGGTGTGAATAAAAGTGGCAATATATAAAAGGGAGTAGAAAAAAATAATTGTGTCTGTTAAATAAAAAGGATTTCGTTTTTCAGTATGTCCAATTATTAAGAGTATATTGACCGCTACCTTGAATTCTAGAATTTTAGTGAAAACCACTTTATATTATTAAATTATATGTGAAAACAGGAATGACGCCAAAGTAGCTGTTTTCACTACAATACGAGAAAACAAGGCAGCGGTCGGTATGTTCTTAATTCTAATAGTGAAAAATTAGTAGAAGAGTGTATTGAATTATTATATCCTATTAAGGCATATTTCATCAGAGTGGTACAATTTTTAGAATCATGTTTTAAGTAAAGTATTTTCAGGTTTTTAATTAAGCTAGAATGAAGGCGTTCTACTGGGGAATTTGATTGGAGTTGTAAAGTGTATTTTGACTTTATGCAGTTTTAAAAGTTCTTGGACAATTTCATTTTTAAATTCATTTACGTTATCTGAGGGTATTGTTTTGGGAACACCATAAAATAAAAAATAAAGAATTAATGCATTACATATTTTGATTGCAGATTTATTTTGAACTGGAATATCGTGTGCTAATTTAGAAAATGCGTCGATTATTGTAAGAAATTTTTGGTTGTCAAGTTTAAAAATATCTATGTGTAGCAATTGAAATGGTTGATCAAGAGTTTGAGTGAACACTAATGGATATATGGTGGTTTCCTTGAATATTTAGCTTTTTGGCAGATATCACAATTATTAATATAGTTTGTTACATCTTTTTTCATTGTTGGTGTTTTAATATTTCGGAAATGCCGCAGTGATTGCATTTATCTTTGTGTTGAGATTTAATAAGCATTAAACGATCTTCAGTATGTGATGGAATTTTCAAATTTTGCACACTTAATTAGTTTTAAGCCTGTTTCATAGAAATGTTGCATACAGACATAGTTAAAACTTTTATACTTGTACATTGCATCATTATAGAAATATATATATATATAAAATGTTTTAGTTTCTGTAGTATATTCTTATAAAAATTTATAACTAAGTTTCTATTTGTTTTGGAGTTTTGACAATTATAATTTTGTTGTTTAAATTTTTATTGTTACTACTTGAATGAGGTGTAACTAAATATTTTTGTGGGGTATTATAGGGAGGACGAGTTTGTATATTTTCTAATATTTTTGCTTTATTAGGATGTGATTGATTTTGATCGATTTCTTCTTGAAATGGATTTTCCGATACATTTTTCATATATTCTAATGTTTTAAGATTAACGTCTTAGGGATTATAGTTACGGTATAGTTTGCTTTCTTTTTATATATATATATATATATATATATATATATAACTTTGTAGTCGTACTCTTTAAGTTTTAGTTGCCATCTTACAAGTTTGTTGTTGGGTTCTTTTAAGTTAAAGAGCCAAACAAGTGTGCTAGGTATAAATTGTAAATTTATTACCAAAAAGATAAGGTCAAATGAATTTACAAGACCAAACAATTGCAAGCAACTCTTTCTCAATTGTATTATATTTTTGCTCTGTACTGTTTAATGTTTACAATGCGTAACTTATGGGTTTGTTTAGGGGAATATTAGCTTGAGATAAGACAGCTCCTAGTGCAAAATTAGAAACGTCTGTTAAAAGAATAAATGGTTTTGAGAAATCTGGATATTGAAAAATTGGAAAATTTATGAGAAGATTTTTCAAATGTTCAAATGATTGTTTAAAAACGGGTGAATGAATGATGTTCTATTTTTTTTAAGCAATTTGTCAAAGGTTTTGAAACTTTAGCAAATTTTTTTATAAAATGTCTATAGTACCCTACTAAGACTAGGAATGATTTGATTTCTTTTAAGGTCTTAGGATGGGAATTTTTATTGCTGAAATTTTGTTGGGATTAAGTTTTACTCCGTTAGGTGTTATAAGATGCCCAAGATAAGCAATTACATGTTTTAAAAAATTAGAGTTTCTTAATCGTTCAAATATTTTTTTTGTGTCTGACTAAATGTTCTTGTAAAGAAGTCGAATAAATAATAACATCAATAAGATGGACTGAACAAATTTCATCTTGATATCCACGTAAGATATTATTCATTACTCTCTGAAAGGTGGAAGGACAATTTTTCAAACCAAAAGGCATTTGTTTGAATTGATAATGTCCGTAGAAAATGCGGCTTTTAGAATGTTTTTTGATTTTATTTTGATTTGGTGAAAATCATTTGTCAAATTTAACGTTGTAAAGTATTGGCTTCTACCAAGTTTGTCAAGGATGTTTGAAATATTTGGGAGAGGAAATTTATTATTAATGGTTTTCTCATTTAGTTTTCTATAGTCGATGACTATTTTTTATTTTTTTTTATATTAGATACATACATTTTTTTGGAACAACCCAAATTGGGCTAGACCAAGGAGAATTTAAATTTTTTATTTTACTTGTTTCTAACAGTTTGGAAATTTGTGAATGAACTTCATCTTTATGAACATGCGTGTAACGGTATGATTTAGAAAAAATGGAGGATTTATCGGTTAATTTAATTTCATTTGTGAAAGTTTAAAGGTATTTGTTCAGAATGAAAAATATCACAATAGTCATAACAAAGTTTTCTAATTAAGTTTTTCTCTTTGGGATTGCAATGTGTTAGGTTTTTAAGTTTTCTTTTAAAATATTATTAATATAATAATATATTAATACTACAAGTAACATCGAATGCGAGTACACGTATTTTGATTGCGGCCGACAATTATCTCGTATAAACGGGACTTTTCGCTTAAATCAAAGTATTGAAAATAGTAAAGTTAAATTAAAAAGTGCAGAGGTGTAAGTAAAAATAAAGTGTAGCAGTGATAAGAACCGGAAGATAACATCAAATTCCAAACGGATAAAATTGCCAGTCAGTGTGAAAGTGAGACCGACATATAAGAAGAGGGCGCGTTAGAAGGAGAGAGGTACGAGTGGCACGGATCGCAAACAGCACGCCATGAAATGGTTCAAATGATTATGTTTAAAACGGATAAAAATATGGAGGAAATAAAACAAGAGATAAGAACAATAAAAGTGGAAATGGAGAAGAAAGAAAAAATCTGGGAAAAAAGAACTAAAAAGTCTAACAGATAGAGTAGAAAATATTGAAAAAAAAAAAAGAAAAAAAGAGAGAACAAAGAAGAAAAACAACATCATAATAAAAGGATTGAAGTGCAAATAGCACAAAATACAGAAGAAGATCTCAAACAGTGGATTGAAGGAAAATTGCAAGTCAAAGTAGACATTAAGGAGATAATGATACTAAATATAGATACAGACAGTGAAATCATTAAAGTTGAATTGTCTAACTGGGAACAAAAACAAAAGACTATGATAGCCAAAAGTAAATTAAAAAATACAAATATTTATATAGATAATGACCTCACATGGGAAGAAAATAAAATCCAAAGAGAAAATTGAAGTATTGCAAGAGAGGAGAAAGCAAAGGGAAAAAGATACCAAAAAATAATTGTTAATGAGGAAACATACGACTGGGATGACAAAGAAAACGGGGTCATGAAAAGAGAAAACAAAGAAAAACAAGAGGGACGGACAAAACGAAGACGATTAAGCAAAACAAAAGAATAATTCAATTGGGCACATGGAATATAAGAAGTATAAAAGATAAAGAGTTAGAACTACTAGTAGAAGAATTTGAAAAAGCCTAATTGGACATACTGGCCATAACAAAAACAAAAATGAAAGGAAAAAGAATAGTAAAGTTAGGCAATAGTCATATATTTATGTATAGCGGAGTAGAAAATAACGAAAGGGCAAGAGCAGGCGTAGGATGCATATTAAATAATAAAATGGAGAAAGCAATTAAAGAATGGAAAAGTGTGAATGAAAGAATAATGATAGTTAAATTAGAAGACAAAACAATAACAGCAAGTTTAATGATAATATACGGCCCGAGTGAAGATGAAATTAAAGCAACACAAGGACAAATTCTGGAAAATATGCCAAGTACAATATGAAAACTTACAAGAACCTAATGCAAGAGTAGGAAATATAAACAATGGTTTAGAAGAAATAATGGACTAAGAATAACAACTGAAAAAGATTGATTGAATTTTGTATAGCAAATAGATTAAAAATACTTAACACTATGTTTGACCGTAAAGAAATACACAAATATACTAGAGAAGTAAAGAGCAGGAACGAAAAATTAATAATTGATTATTTTTTAACTAATAACACGCAAATGAAAAATGTAAACGATGTAAGAGTGAGAAGGGGCTATGAAATTGAAAGTAATCATTTCTTGACAATAGCAAAGATGAAAGGAAAGGAGCAGACAATACAAACGACATAGAATGCAAACAATAAAGAGATCAAAATATGCAACTACAGAGTAGACAAACTGAAGGACACAACCACGAGAGAGAAATATCAGGACAGTATAAGAAAATTAATAAACAGTACAACAAAACCTGACGTAGACAATATCGAAGAAATGTGGAACTATTTTAAACACATTTTACTGGAAGCAACAAAACAAACATGTGGAATAACAATAAGCACACAATACAGCAAACAAACCCGTTGGTGGAACGAAGAAGTAAGTGAAGAAGTAAGAAAGAAGAAACTGAAGTGGAAAAGTTTTATTAACACAAAAAAAGAAGAAGAATACGAACAATACAAAACACAAAAAAGTAAAAGAAGTCATAAAAAGAGCCAAAGGAAGAAGTTGGGAAGAATTACAAGTGCGTACTGGGAGTGGCAATGTCGAGGGGAACTATGCTGCTGTGCTGTGCAGTGTGCTGTGCATTGTCTTCGGCAATTCAAGAAGTACCCACAATTTTTGTTTTTTTACAAAAACGTTCTTACCGATAAACGACATAGTTTCACTATGAAACAATAACCTTAATAAACAACAAATAATTTAAGTTAAATTTTGAATTTTCTTGCTTTTTTAACCGCATATAAAATCAATATTTGAGAAACATTACCACATATATTTACTTATTTTTAGCGCATATGGTTTTTATAGCATATAAATCCGAGGTCTAGAGATAATCTTCAAATTGAAAGCATACACAACACAATAGACAAAAAACAGTTAGCATGGTATGGACATTTAGAAAGAATGCCAGAAGACAAACAAAACAAGTATGTAATTCAAGAATATAAAAAAAAAGAGGACGACCTATGAAGACATGGGAAAACAATGTAGGGGAATTACTAAGCAGAATTAATTTAAGCTGGCAAGATGCAAGGAAAATAGCAAAAAACAGGAAAGAATAGATGGAACAAATAAATAAGTTAATTTAAAAACAGCAGAAAAATCTCGACACCCGAAAGGGTACTAAGAGATTTAAAAAGATAATATATATATATATATATATATATATATTATGTTCTGGAAATAAATTATCATAACAAGTTTCAGAATTTTTATAAAAGTTCAATTTGTGAGAATTTAATGTTTCAGTATTTTATCTTTGATTAAAATTAATTTTTGTAGGTTTTTCTTCGGAATTTATAATTGTAGTGATTTCCGAAATTTGTGTAGTTTAGTATTTTAATCCCATATTTTATGTTAACCGGGATCTTTACTATTTGCTGAGTTTTAGCTGGAATTGTTATTAAATATTTTTTGAAACGTGGTTCTATTAAGTTTGGTAAAATTTTATGTTTATCTACATAATCTTAATAGCAGATTGGTATTTCAGTATGCTGACTAGTTAATTTTTTAGTACAAAAATTTATATTAGTTCCTAATAGTATTGAAAGATCAGCTTCTGTTAGTTTGTCGAAATTATTGGAAAAGTTGAATAAATAAAATTTATAAAATATTTAAATGTTAAACATATCTAAAATTGGAACATATGCTATTTTGTCATGCAATGACATAGCATGTACTGCATTTATATTAAAAGTTTTTTATCAATAAAATTTGGAAAAATATTATATGCAATTTCAGGATTAATTAATCTTTTAGAGTTTTTAGTATCGATATTAAAAGGATTATGTTATAATTAGAAATGTAGATATGTTTTATATTTTCTATATTTATTTTATAAAATTCTTTTATATTATTCATATTATCAAAGTAATGATTTTATTTATTTATTTATTTTATTTTATTTAAATGACAATATCAAAATTCAAGTCAGCGGGAATATAGAAATTTAAATATATAAAACGGATATCAGGGTAGCGGGAAAAAACAATTTTTTATATATTAATCAATCAGTTTGAAATAATATATTATATAAATACATTGAAAATGATGATTAATCATCGAAACATGTATGTAGAAATAAAATTAAATAAATAATTAAATAAAATCATTACTTCGATAATATGAATAATATGTAGATATGTGGTAAATTGTTAGACAATTTGTTAATAGTAATTATGTTAGGTTCTGTAGTTGGCAGGTTACAGGAAAATTTTAATCGTATTCTAATTCACATGAACTTTCTTGTAAATTAAGTTTGGTTTGTATAAGTTTGTTCTTTATAAAGATTTATTTCGAAACTTTGATCATTTTCTGTGATGTCAGGATAATTGTCCTGAGAATTGTTACTGTATGGATTTTTATAATATGAATTATTATCATTTCTTTTTTTGTCAATATGATAAGTAGATTTGGAGTTTAGTATTACAAGTACTGGTTTCTATTGGTTTTGGATTATATCTACTTTGCGTATTTCTAGTAATATTACTGTTTAGTTTATGTTTAAAATTTTGTTGAAATGGAAATTGATTTTGAGGAAAATTACTAAAAGGCATTCTTGATTTTTGGGAATTAACTGGATAATTTGCTTTAGGATAATTATTAAATTGATTTGTTGAATTATTAAAAAGATTATTATAATTTTGTTTGAGAGCTGGTTGAGGATTATAATTATTCTGATTTTGAAATTTGTTTAATTTGATGTTGGGTAATTAAAATAAGGTCTAAATTGTTGTGAAGATTTAGAATGAAATGAGTTAACTTTTTAAGAATTGTTGTGTAGATGGATTATAAAATGGATTAGTAATCTCAAAAGGTTTTGTTTGTTATTTAAAATTAGATTGTGAATTTTGATTTTGTTCTTTACTGAATTGCAGGAATTTTTTTTCTTTGGTAACAAAAGCTTTAAAGCTTCCTCTAATGCAAATTGCATTGCATAATTGCATGTTGTATGGTAATCTATTAATAAAAGATTTTAAAGCAAAACTGTCATATCGCTCTATTTTAATTCTTTTTTTTTTTGGTCATTTTTAATTCCATTATTTAATTTTAAAAATAGTAAACTACGCGCGTCTTGAATACGCATTCCGAATTGTGTGGGATTTTTATTTTTAAATGGTTTAATTAAAATTAAATCTTGTATGAGGCAATCAATACTCCTTTGATCGGAAAATGTTACTGCTCTTTAGTTTTCAATTCAGATCTTGAGCTTGGCTGCTCTATTTTTTAATTTACTTTGTATGGTATCAATTAAGATTATATTAAGTGGGTCATTGGGATTGTTTGCATTTTGGAATGCACGCAAAAAATGCTTTTATGCGTTTATGAAACGGTTCAGGTGTTTTGTATTTTTGTCGAATTGTGGGATGTTATCAGTTTGATAACGCAACAGTGCCACATTCAAAAGTTCAGCAATGTTTATGTTTATCTTGGCTAGTAATTCAATAATGTCGTCAAGATCTTGTTGCATTAATAAATTTGTTTCGTAAATTTATTTCATTAATTTATTAATTTAGAAAGTTTGATTTTGTTTCATTTTATTAATAATTGTTGTATTAAATAAAATTAATTAAGCGTTTTGCGTAACTTGTCAATGTAATTAAAAAGGTTTCAAATGTGTAAAAATTAAGGAATAACACTTACAGTAAAATTAAAATTAGTTTTTTTTTTATTTGTTTGTTCTTCTTAGCCTAGTTCTAATATGATGTCGTTTTCTGGATAATCTCTGGATTCTTAAAATTAGTGGTCCACTAGAAAGTCTATGCTGTCAACAGTTCTTGTTTTTCTTAAACCAATTACGATAGGAAAAGTTTTTTTTTATTTCTTGGATTGTTGTTCAATGATAAGTTGAAATGTCACAGTACCTGGAGTTACACTTCGATCACTCGATTTTTGTTGTTTGCGGATTGTATCAATTTTAACTGTTGAGACAGTACGATTTGCTTGTTTTACAATTGCTTGATACTGATCCTACCGACTGCGCCAGTTTTGTTTGCGTAATCAACTTGTAAGTTTTTAAAAAGTTTAAGAAAAATATTTTATTGTTTTGAACTTTACATAGTGTAGGTTTTTATAAAACTAACTAAATTACTACAAGTAAATAATTTATGTAATAAAATAATGCTGACTATTTAGCGTGATAAGTCATGGAATATTTATTACAACATAACATGTTTACGTCTTAAATATTTCCTTGGATAGAGCATGTATCTTGCACAAGAAGAAAGGTATGCTTTTATTAATTCTCTCATTTTTATTTTGTATAACTATTTGTTTATTCTTATGCTCTTTATTGTACCCCATGCGATATTGAATTTCTGGAACAACTACCATGCGGAGTACCTATTGATGCCCCCGAGTGTCGACACGTGGCTGAATCGTAAGATTCATTCTACTGGACGATTGATCCCCGGACTCATGGATTAGCAGCTAAGATTACTAATATATTATTTGCCTGCCTCTACCGATTTTTGGCCTGCATATGCTCTTTCGTCAAATCAACTACCGCGAATAGTTTACTATTATTTGATTGGCTGTGAATCATAATTTCATATGTAGACGTCAACTTTTGATAAGCAACACTTTGGTAGGAGGATGGATCACTTCAAATTATAATTACCATTGAGTAGAGTAGAGTTGAACTGGAGTGCCCACTCACCTGCTAAGTATGTGTTATCAAAAGATTAGAAATGACTTCTTTTTGGAAGATCCAGGTCAAACCACACGATGATAATCATCAATTGAACTGTCCCATCCACCCACCTAAGTGTGGTACTCCCAAGGTGTTGGTGTTACCGTCTCCTCTTTGAATATAAAGACTTCTTAAGCTTGCAGAGAGGAGTAACTTTTAAATTCTTGATGACTAACACTTAAGCGAGTGAGATGGCACTTCAGATCAAACTACGCAATGGTAATAATAAATTGAAGTGCTTTATTTACCCGCTTATTGTCATCAGGAGTTTGGTATCATTATTGCTTTCTCTCACATAGTGATTTTTAACGCTTGCAGGGAGGAGCAGCTACCAATATTTTTATGACAAACACTTGAGCGACTGGGTGCCATTTCTGGCAATCTGGAAAAACGACAATATCTCAAAACCTAATGTAACAGCAGTACCAAACTGTTAGAAAAATTAAAACACGCGGGAATTTCAAATTTTACATTTTATCATACATTTACAACTACGAGCAAAACTATAACAAATGTTAATTTAGAAAAATAATTATGTAACATCAAAATACATATAAAAAATAACAACGTAAAGTAGTGAAAGTGTAAGTAAAATACATAACACATTTTTTGTAACACTATTTAACAACAAAAACTTTTTTACTCCTGATGATAAGATAAACAGAATTCTCGAAACCGGTTTAAAATTTAAAAAAACACATAAGAATTAACAATTAAATTAAACACAACATGTATGTACAAGGAAGGCAACGTCAGAATATTAAGTACTATAAATGCAGCTTTGCAATCTGTAGCTTAAAGACGATGCTAAACGGCGTAAGTTGGATGCGACTGACACGTTGCAAAATAAACACTGTGTGCTGATTTGGGCAAGCTATTGTCAAGTTGGTGAATTAGAAACATTGATTTACATATTTAGTTGTAACAATATTACTATGCTCCTTCCAATTTAACTTATTATCTAAGCGCATTCTTAAGAAAGTAGTGCTGTACACTAATGCCTGGGCCTCGAGCCGTTACGCCGTTACGCTATATGCGTCGCAAAATGCAGCGTCAACCTAAGTTTTTTTTTAGCAATTAGCACATTTTCTTTTACAGCATTATTGTAATAAGCAATCAAAATTTGAAAAATATCGATTATTTTGCATTTTTTTACATTTTTGATCGTTTAACTTCTCAGGGTTGCATTTTTCGGAAAAAACTTCAATGAACTTTTGTTTCAAAATTGTTTAAAAAATTATTTTTTTAAGCCAAAATTTTTTTTCCTTAAATTTTGAAAATTTTGCAGTACTTTAAAAGTTTTTCTTAAAAAAAGATGACGGGTATTTTCTTTTTTCTCAAATATGGGTAAAAACGTGCTTTTATATGTGCAAAAGATACCCTGAAAATTTTAGGAAGTGCCGTCTTGTAGTAATTTTTTTGTCTATTTTATGCAACTCTTTCAAATTTCTACCCTAAGAGAGGATGTGATAGCTTTCGCTTAGGCAGCGTTTAGCTTGATCTGCTATCTCTCAACATATTTTACTAGTACATCAAAGTATACCTGTTTACTCGACACACTGTGCGAGTAAGCGTATAGCGCAGTAACTTTGGCATAATATGCTGTCTTTGTGTTAAATTTAATTGGTATGTTGTTTATGTGTTAATGAAAATCTTAAACAGCTTGGGTCCCAAAAATAAACCTTGGGTTACTAACGTTGTTATGATTTGTAATTTTAATGAGCTTTTGTTGACTCGAATAAATTTATAAAAGTAATGATACTGACAGAAAAATGATAATAAATAAGTTTATATATATGATTTCTAATTGCCAAATTTTTTTAAACGTTTTTACAATGTCAAGTAGCAGCATTGTGGTTACATTTTTATTGTAGAAATTTGTGAGAACATTACGTGCAATGCATACTACTTGTTTAGTGACAAACTAAGCATTTGACCGATTGACTACAACTAATGTTTTTCAATATTTATATTTTTTACAATGCAAATGCACATTTAATAAAATTAGAGCTTTACTGATTACCAATCATTTTTCTTACACCGAGTAACAGTAATAGTGTATGTTGTTGTGAGGTCTATGGAAGTTTGTGCATGTATTTGTGGGTGTCTGGATGTCTGCGAGTGCTGAGGTTGTCAGTGAGATGTCTATGAGTGTCTGTATATGTGCTTAAACGTGCAAGTGAGTATTTGTATGTGTCTGCGGGTGTTTGCAGGAGTAAGTAAAGTGTTTGTACGAATATATATATATTAGACAAGTTTAAAAAAAAAGTGCAATTTTTGTAAGTGCACCCTCAGAAAGTGATCTTTATGCAAAAAAATTAAGCCATGCCAATTTTCAGCCCTTAAGATTCAAAAGAACACGTGTCGTACTACTTTTAAATTTTCAAAATTAATATACTTAATAAGTATCATAACTTCCAGATTTGAGTCAGATGCATACCCTGGGTCGCCAAGAAAGCAATTGAGTACTTGATAATTAGGTTTAAAATTTTCGCGGATATATATTACATTTATTTTGATTTATTTTCGGATCACCTCGCGTTGGTTGATTGAGTATTACTCGACATTTCGGCAGAATCTCATCTGCCATCATCTGGAGTGAGCTATATTATTTTTTTAAAATATACTATACAGGGTGATTCTTAACCTATGCGCATAAACTCTAGGAATTATAGTTTATAATCAATATTATTGATAAATTAATTAAATTAATTGCATACTAGTTTTAATCTTCAGTTTTAGTATTGATAAAACTAAAAAAAATATATTATTATAGAATACCAATGTATCATTAGACTAATATATTTTTGTTTTTTTTTTCAGAGTAAACTAAAAATTCAATAATATGAATAAACTAAAAATGTTTTACATCATGTAAGTTATGCTTATTTAAATATTTAGATTAATTGTATAATTTCAATATTTTACAGCCTGGTTGTATTATCAACATCGACTCTAACTTTGCAAAGAATTACAAAGGATTGTAATAGAACGAACGGGATAATGAATCTTAACAATGATAAGATTGTGTGTTTAAAAAATTGTCCGTTATCATATTTACCACCGTTTGAACACGTTACAAATCTTGAGATTGAAAGATGCGTTCTGTACAAAACAGCAAAGTTGGATATATTGAAAAATTTAAAATATCTGCGTATATCATATTCTCAGATACCCAACTCGACACTAATACCAACAGGTTTACAAAAACTAGAATTGGATGGCATTAATGAACCTAATTTTATTTGCAACAATGCTAGCATAATAAATTTAACTTTAAAAAATATAGATTATTTTCCATCAAACGGAAATTGCTTTAAGGAAGTTAGAGAAATTCATGCTTATGGTAATATTACAAAAGTTCCAGAAGGTTTGCAGACAATGTACCCACAGTTAAAAACATGTGTAATTCTTAAACATGTTTGCATACCTGTAAGCTATAATTCAAAAATTGAATTTTTATATAAGAACAATAGCCAAATATATTATTGTAAAGAATTAACATCAACCAAGGCACCCACAAATTTGTTTCCAACCTCTACACTACAAGAAACTACATCAGCTACACCTGATACAAAACCTCACAGTGCATCTATGGTAAGTAAAGTTTTTAAATGTTTCAAGTATAAATTATTGCATAATAATAGTAAATTATTATGGACTAGCTTGTTTACGCTTTACTAGACTTAGAATTAGTAATTTTTGAGCATAATATTGAAAAAAATTGTTTAAGTTTTTAAGAATAAAGCGTACTTTGTAATTTCTTTGTACTTTATAACTCCAGATAAAAAAACCGTTTGAGAGTTCCTTATTGTTAGTGGGCCTTCCAAATTGCTTTGCCGCTGGTGATAACATACGCATACTTAGCCTAAGCCTTCAATAACTAGATCTACACAAGCATGGGTGGCGCTACCAACTATGGTGCTCTCTGCAAATTTTAAATATGTAGCCTTCGAATTTTTAGAGAAACAAAAATAGAATCGAGATTAAATATATTGCTTAAAGTGAGAGGAGAATAGCCGTCTTTAATTTATGCAATTGTGTTGTTTGTTATGCAGTTACGTTCTAGGCTGGTGTTGATGTCTGAAAATAAAAATTATAGAAAGTAGTGATCCGTGGGGTGCAGTGGTTACCTTCTAAGGTACTACTAGGTCATAGTTGAAATTGTTGGGCGTCTTGGAATGGGTGGTCTGGGCTTATCGCAGCATATTTTTAGTGGTTGATTAGTGACGCCGAGTTGAATGTTGTAGCCTTAAAGCTGGCTTTAGAGTTCTGGTTTTTACCGGGTAGGCTCTAGTAAGTATTAAGGGTGTGGGCGTATATGCAAGTAAAAGAAAGTTAATATCTTTTAAAAACAAGTTGCCAATGAAGAAGGCTTTGCAGTTTGGTATGGGGTTGATCTCCCATATTAGTTCTTGTGTAATTTGTATTTTGATAGAAAATGCAAACGCAGAGTATAACCCCATAGCCCGGGTATGTCCATAAAATATCTAATACGTGCTGGTCGACGATACCAGAGTACCTGTCATGTAAAAACTGTGGTGCGACTATGGTCACCTGGTGGCACTAGACGGAATTTCTTACTCTATATTTGTATTTTTTTTAAACAAAATAACTTAAATTGATTTTTTTCATAGTCACAATGAAGTGTGCTGCTGTTGATGAAGTGAAGCTCTTATTCGGGCATACATTTGCCCCCGCTTTCTTAGACTGAGCTTTCAAATTCTTACAATATGGAGATGGTGTCCGGGTGTTGTCGAATGTTTACTGGTTTATTGTTTGGGACGGAAGTAGTTTATTTTTTAATAAAAATGTTTGCTAGGGTTTTAGTATAAGTTTAGTTGTTGAGGGTTTAAATTGTTTAAAGTACTTGCAGTACGGGTTAGTCCAAAACTGTTCTAAGTTGCAGGCAATGACGGTGGTTTTTGAGGTGTCTTGTACATATAAAATTAGTTTAATTTTACGCGTTTTAGGTCTTATGTCACTACGCGGTAATGTTGTGTCTCACAAAGTGGTGATTGATGCAAGTTGCTTTCTTTAACGTTCACTAGGTGCAAGGTATCACTTTTTTTTTAGTTCCAAATAATCCTGTGTCCCGAGATTGTCTTTTCTGTCGTGGTAGACGGTGTCGGTGATATGCATATGGGCTATGCATGAGCTTTTTCTAGGAGGTCCTACATAAAGGAAAATGGTTTATTTCCGGTCTGAGTATTTTTTGATACTTTTGGGGTGTATAGAAAGAAGATGGGTCTTGTTTTCATGTCGGCCTTGAGGCAGCTTTTATCCCGTTGTGTTTGGAAAAGTCACAGATATTGGAAATTGCGGGAAGGGCAAAGTCAAAATGTAACATTTCTTCGTGGTACTCTCCTCCTGGAGTTTAACGTCTATTTAAATGTGTATTGTTTGTGCTGGTTGTTAGTGATAGCAACAGCAATTTTGCTTCAATTCTTTGTTCAGGTCCTTATGGTTTTCCAAATGACCTTATCAGGCTCTTTTGTACATGTCTGGGGTTTGTCCAGAATATGTGCCTGGACGTGTTTTCTGATTGCTTTGAGTTTGCTGACTGGGGTGACAACAGTTTGGTTGACAAGGGTTAGTATCTAGTTGGGAACAGTGATGCTTTGGTCATCCAGATGACTAGTTAATTTGTTATCATCAGATATGGTTGTCTGCATTAAAACATAATAAAAGTAAAGCTTTCTGGAAACTAACGTCTAACAACGGATTACGTAATAAGCTTAGCTCTGTTATGTCTGCTTTTTTTTATATACAGATTTTGAGTGCTGCGTCGTAGATGATGTTAACAACTGCTTGGTTTTGCTTTGGTCATTTCTGATAACGTTTGGCAAATTGGAGTACGTGGTTTTTTCTAAACATTAGCACTTGATCCTTAGGCAACGTAAGATTATCTTAGTGCTGCTCCATAAGTGTTGTTTTATAGTATTTCACGTCTGGGTTTAGTAGTAAAGAAATAAGGAAACCATTTTGGCCAGTGGTGTAGGTTGACTTTAGCTAAGCTTAGGTTAAATTTTTGTGTGCTCTTGTGATCAGTAAGGTATAAATTTTATTTGCTGAAAATCGTTTTGGGGTCTTTTGTGACGGTTATATTTTATCTTAAAGTTTTTTTACGTTTTGGTAGCAGTACTTTAATCTAGCCGGTTGTATTTAGGTTGTAGTTAATCCAAATGTGTGTGCTAAGGTCATCCTGTTGTAGTAATAGTCTTAAACAAAGTTACAAACATGACGTATTGTTTTTTTTTTCTCAATTTATAAGTAGATGCAGGAGAGGAAGTCAAAAAAGGTGGTGTAGCAGGTTGTCTTTTGCAAAGTTGGAGAAAAGGTTGAATTAAAGTAAAATTTTTAAGTGTAATTTTTTTTGAGTTTGCTTGTGTTAACTAGAACTATGTTTTTAGACATTTTAACAAATCCAAAAATGTCATGGATGGAATTTAGCTGCGTGGTGTTTTTTATTTAATAATACATATTGTGTGTAACTCGTGCCAAAATGCGTTAGCAGCCTTTTGCTTTTAGCAGCCCTCACTCTTTTGTAAAAAAGCGACGGGTTGTTAAAGTTTATTTTTGACCCATGATGCACTTTATACTATTTTTTTGTATATTTATAATTGTTTTTTAATTGTTCTATTTAAATAATTTTTTTTTTAGTGGGCAGTAATAATTGGAGTAGGAATAATTGCAGTATTACAGTACTAGTAGTAACTGTAATAGTAAAATTATTGAAGCAAATGCGAATAGCGATATAGAAGCAAGAAACGTTTTTATTAATCATAAAAGTTGAATCTAGCAGTTGGGGAGCATCTTAATGTATTTACGTAAAATTTAATATTTTTGCAAAAAATAAGTTAGATTATATTAGTTATAGTATAATTTGTTATTCAGATTAAGTTTTAAAAATGCTCATTCTTATAAAAACACAAAACGTTGCAACACCTGCTGAAAATATGCTCAAAAGTATCAATTATGGTTTCAGATTAAACAAATTTAAGTCCATCAAACGTCTAAAAGTATATGAAGCCCACAGCCATACTTGGAATTCAAAAACATATAAATAATTTTTTTAAGATTATTCTGTTTGCATAAACACAAGGTATGCTATCTTGAAACTCCATAATAGACTTATGCACCCATTACTCAAAGGCAATTCAACAACTGATACTAGAAAATATATTCTAAAAGACTGATATGTGAAACTCAATTAATTACAAAGATCTCATAACAACAGCAATATTTTAAATATACCTATTAAAGATTTATAAGAATATATATATATATATAAACAAATGGTTTTATTTAGTCACTACCTTACAATACATTTTACCTTTATTTATATTATTCCCTAATCATCACTCGATTTTAGTCAAATAAATATAACAAACAATGAGTCATAATTGTAATAAACTTAAAAACAATATTTTTTTTAGTTATACTTATAAGAGATATAATACTACAAGAGGTCAAGGTCAAAGAATGTGGCCACGCTCATATTA
Organism: Tachinus rufipes; assembly: GCA_963932245.1. NCBI lineage: Eukaryota > Metazoa > Arthropoda > Insecta > Coleoptera > Staphylinidae > Tachinus > Tachinus rufipes. The sequence goes on from OZ010743.1 coordinate 88,668,796, forward strand.
ATTTATGGCTTACCATTTTTTTTTCATGGTCAATAAATGTGGCTACACCTTAGGACATTGCCACACCAGACACCACTTTTTTAAAGGCTAATGAATGTTGCCACACCTATATTAGATTATAACTACATTATCTACAACTTTGGTTTTTAAGGTCGCAATCAAATGCTTATACGTCATGATCACATCTCTCACCATTTTTTTTCAAGGTCATGATAATACTGTTTTCATGACATGGTTAATTGTTCATACATCATGACCACACTTTTCACCACTGTTCAAGGTCACACCAAATGCTCATATGTTATAATTACACTATTATATACTTACAATTACTTATAGAAAAAGTTTTTAATAATTTTCACTCTGACAAAGTTTAAAAATAGATTATTATTTGAAAACACATTTGATTAAGTAATTAAGTTATTTTCTTAATAAAATAGTACTAAATTTTAAGTCATTTTGGGTCAGAACTCAAAGTAATCAAAAAATAATATTTTACTTTAACTTAATTATGTCTGCAATAACATCTGCAATTACTTTATTAGTCTTGATTGAAAGTTGACTCTTTACCTTGTTTAAGAAATCTTGGGAAAATGTATAGAAGTTTCTTTATTCCGTATGCATTTCGATTTGCAATGAATGGTAACATCAGTGTTTTTGTATTTTGTAAACAATTGCTATCCATATTTACTAAGTTCCAAATCATATTATCATCAGACAGTTTGGACAAAATGAAAAATAATTTGCAGTTGGGTGAGATAGATGGTCTGGTTTTGTGATCACTATCACCTCCAATTATTACTTCAATCTTCATCACCACCACTACCACCACCACATCAGACAGATTAGAATGTTTTTTTCCTTGTAGTGGTATAATGAAGAAAAGCTTGCCACACATAAATGATAATAATGATAAAATGGGAATTATAAAAACATAAACTGTATAATAGTTACTGTGATTTTTGAATTGTTTTTTGACCAGTGAGATGCTAGGCTGATGATGATAGGTGCATACCTTGAAACACTAGTGTATGTGTTTCTTACTGGATGAAGAAGCAATTTACATAAAATACATGATTTTTTAATTTTAAAAGTTTTGATATGTTTGGAACATATATAATTACGGAAAAAGATAAGCGGGATATAGTCTTTTAATACCATTTACCAAATTGCTACAACATTTACATTATTTGAAGAGTTATATGACATTTTTTAACAGATCATAGACACAAATTTTATAAACGTGATTTGAGTAAGTATTAACTTTTGTTACATTTTCAAATATTTAATTATATCTATTATTGCAGGTTGGGCTTTGGAGAAAATATTGTTTCTAGAAATCAACTTCAATAAGTACAACCATCTTTGTGCTTTATCATACATTCCACTGCCTACAGAAATAAAGAAAAAAAAATGAAGATAATTTGTTTTGCATGGAATTGCGGCTGTACGTCAGCCAACCGGAAATTTAAATAAAACTTCATCATATGAACATTATAGTAATGTATATAATTTTAGTGATATACATTTTCTTATTAATTTAAGTGATATGGAAAAATTTGAAAAAAAATTTATCAATTAAATATACGGTTTAGATTCATATTTTATAGATGAAATCAGGAAGTATAAAATTGTTAGTCTTATGCACTATACAAAACTAATAATGATGATGGTATTAATTGTTGATGTTGTATTAAAAATTTATCTAAATTTGTAGATCACAAATTTATAATTATTACCAAACAAAACACTTTATGTTGAATTAAATTCTGATTTTTTTTAAGATAAAATGGATTAAGTTCAATAAATGTACAAAAACCAAAATTAAATGTATTTTAACTACACTGAAATGAATATAATTCATGTAGCAAGGTATTTGCATTATTGAAGTAAATCGAAATGATTCGCGTAGCATTGTTACACTGTTTAAACTATTTGCTGGATGGGTTGCACTTGGGTCAATTCCCTTTATTGAAGCACCTTGTGATATACGACATTTTTCATTTTGTTGTCAGGTGCGAGAACTTACAAAGCGGATGGTTTGCCAACACGTAAACATGCTACCTACAATTAGCCGTGAGAGAAATATTCATTTTCTAGATTTAGGCCACAAACACTCAAGGATTGGCCTTAGGTTTATTGATTGTCATAGCGAATGCAAGACAAATTGGAAATTGAATTTGCTTAAACTCAAATGGCATATCGGTTAGGATTATTGGAATTTTTGGAATGAGAGCTTTGTCATCTTTAAACTTTGCTTTGAGTATTGTCGCGTGAAGCACATTGCCTATGAGTTTTCTTACCACCAAATGCATGATGACTACCGAGCCAACCTTCAGTTGTAAGTTGTGTGGTGGCAAACTAGGCAAATCCAATGAGTTTAAAAAAATAGTTGGATAGTTAGTTGCCTTCTCCTCGTTTATTACACAGTTTATAGATTTGAAGGAATGCAATGGACCAACGATTTGATTTTAAATTGAGAAGTTTAAGTGATCCACATTTTTGTTTTTTGCTGCAAGAATTGCTTGTTTGCTCAACCAATTGTGATTTTTGTGGTTGGCAAAAATGTTCGGGAATACTTTGTTGATGATCTTGTCCTTCGTTGAGACAAAATTGAAAAAAATTGGCGGAAACCAAATGAATCTGATTGATTTGTCGATAGGAACACGGCCATTACAGATAGTCAGCAATTTCTAGGAGAAATCTTTGGCAGATAGATTGTTTAGCAAAGCAACTCGCATGTTTGTCGTCGCCTGAAGTTTTCCATAGCGCCACAGAGTCGATGATTTAAACCAAGAGTTTATTTCATCGGCAGTGGTCGATCTTGGAATGACTGGTAGTATTTGGCGGAAATTGCCAGACAGTACAATCATTGCGCCTCCAAAACATCGTGCCTCATTGTGCATTCCAGATGATGATTTTCCTTGCTACCAAAACTTTGCCATTGCTGAGTGTTTTGCAATGTTACATGTTGGTTTTTTAGTCGTTTGAAGGTTTAACGTCTGGCATCCTTCTAGCAACGTGGACGCTATCCCAGAAAAAGCAACTACTACAGCAGTTTTGAACCTTGCACGAACAGTGGCCAAAATCAATGACATGAGGAATGTCTTCCCAGTTTCACCGGGCGCGTCATTAACTGCTTTCATTAACGTATTGTACATTTTTTTTCTGTTGGGGGTTCAACATTGGTACATTTGTTTGAACTGATTGGTTTAATGCATCTCGATTGAAGTTGTCGTTCATTTTACGATATGGCGTTGGAATTCCTAAACTAACTAACTAAAAAAAGACTTAGTTATGTAACTCGTTATTTACCTTAAGATCGGGATTCTCTGAACTGACACGAATTTGATGTAAAATGTACTCTGACATGTCAATCTTGATCCACAGTATATTAAAATAATTATAGTAAAAAAGGTGCGTATCTGACTTGAAGATGCAGAAACAATTGCTTTAGCGATTGTCATGTCCCAATGAGTATTGTTTTCAAGCAAAGTGATTCAAATGATGTCGGCCTACGAATATGCACCAGCAATAACAGCAAGTGGAAGCATTTGTCATTCATTGTTGAAATTTTTTGATGAAGAGTTTCAAGCGTAACAACGTGGCATCTCAGAGTAGAGCAACGTTTATGAATGGAGAATGAGAATATACGTCAAATAGCCTCAATGCAGCTCACATATCGACCAACTTGATAGTGCGTGATTTCATCGTTGGTATAGGGAGTTGGAACGCCGAAAACCGCCATATTGCTGCTTTTTGTAACATATTTGCAAATGTATTTAATGGACTTTACATTGCAATGCGCCTTGAATGTTTTGGAAAGAAGTGGCTAATACGGAACAATTCAAGTGTTATGGACCACAAAATTGTTTCTTTTTATTTTTGTTGTAATAGTTCTACCGTTATCATCGGGTGATTGACATGGATACAGTGGATAACCATCGCCTGTGATAGTCTCCGCCGTCAAATTATGTGGATAACGCTTGGAACACTTGCTTTCAATCATGCTCGGTGTTTGGGGGTTGATAGCGCCACACGGACCTTGAATTATGTTTGTAATTACTGTACTTAGTATATATGCTCATTAAAGAGCATCTAGTCCATATTAACCCTATTTATTGCTCATACTTGCCTAATATAACACATTAGCCCTAAACCGATGCTTTCTTACAAACGTTCTCCTAGATTACAAAACTTTTGTTTAAGCAAGTTTTTAATCTTGGAAACTTTTAAGATCATTGTGAAACCCTTTAAATCATAAAACATTAATTCTTACAATCAGGTTTTTTTAGATAATTTTATAAGCCACTCTAGATTTTTGTAAACTTAGCAAAATTTTTAATACAGTTTACGTTTTTAGAAGTTTTTTTAATGTTCTTCTATGTAGATCAAGACTTTACTATGCACCTTTAGCCCACCCGAGCTTTTTAGTTTTTTGTTAACAATTTGAAAACAGTTGGTAGTATTGAAAAATTATTTTATTAAAATTAATAGAAACTAGGACTAATTAGGGTAAATAGCTGCTATTATTAAAGTTTTTATCTAATTATTTAATTAATTAATTTACAAAAATTTATTAAAAAAATTTAATTTTCAAATTTGTCCGTATCTGCAAAAAGGTTAAATGTGTATGTTGATAAATAATTAATTATAATTTAAATACTGGAGAAACAATATTTAAAATCAATATTTCAATCCGTAAATCCGATCACACAGTGTCACTCGATACGCATCCCCTTCACGCACCATTACTTGCGTTGAGCAATATTGCCTCAGTTCGGTTATCATGAACGTGGTTGGCTGGCCACCCATAGTGGTAGGTGTAAATCGGGGGTGTATCTTTGTGCGCCTTAGAGTGACTTTCCAAGGAAAGGATTTTTTTAATTAAATTTGTTTTAATTATTTGATAAAAAAATTTATTTGTGTTAAATTTTATACAATTTATCTGCAATTTTCTAGAAATTTGTTATTGTTAGTTTGGTTTGTTATTAATAATTAATTAATCGATATTAATTAATTAATATGTATTGCATAATGCCATGTGAAAAGAGGTAGGTTAACTTTGATTTCGAAAAACATTCTGTGAATTAGAACAAACAGTGAAAAAGAGAAAAGTTTATTGTGAAAGTTCAAAAAAGTGTAAAACTGTGATAAGGACACACTAAAAACTAAAAGTTGCGGTCGTGTTTTAAAACACACTCATGTCGTGACGCGCGACACGTCTAATGTTACATAATAAAACATAAACGCGGAAACAGCAATTTGATATTTAATTAAAAGTGAAACTAGGACAAAGGTCGAAAAACGCAATAAGATTGATGCATTTTTAAAAAGCGGGATGTTGCAAAGAACACCGACGGATAAAAAAAAAGATAAAGAATTAGGTCAAACAAATCAAAAAAGGGGAGAAAAATAGATTCGCCAGGCGGTAACAACGAGGCGAAGAGAGCAAATAACCCCACAACAATCCAAATAATGAGAATATTAATTAGAGAGTTAAAAAACTTAACCAGTGTGTGTACAACCACTAAACTGGAAATTAAGAAGGTGGCGAATTAACTAGAAACAAATATGGAGAAAATGGAATTTGAAGAAGTTCAACAAAAAGAACAGTAGAAAGAAAATAAAACAAAGATAGGTGTAGAAATGTCGACTCAGACAATGGAAACTGGAGATAATAGGGAAGAAAACCGTAAAAACCAATTCATCTCGGACAAGGAGAACCAGAAGTGGTTAATGAAGAGGATATAAAAAATATTATAAATAAAGAATGGAGAAATACAAACTATAAATATGTAAACGTGGAAAAAATAACCAAATAATGGGAAAGGAAATGGATACAGGACTTTTAATAAATAAAGATGAAATAGGCAAAGAAGGTGGTATCTTACAACAAGCAAAAATAAAATACCCTGAACTAATGGAGGAAGAAGGAGAATATGAAACGCCATATATAGAAATAGTTAAAAATCTAAGCTGAAAAAATGTGGGAAAGGTGCACATTATTAAGCATATCGAAAAAATGCTTATCAAAACAAAAACATTAAGTATTGAAAAAATAAATAAACCAATACCAACGGGAATTACGGCAAGAGATGCATAAAAAATTATGGAAATGGCAGGAAGAAGAACTAACACAAAAATAAGACTGTGTGTGCCAACACAAGGACAGGTATCGGAGACAAATAGAAAAAGAAGACCAGGAACAGAAACAGGTGCTATAGTAGTGAGCAAACAAGGTGTCACATATGCAGATTTATTGAGACAGGCAAAAACTCAGATAAAAGGATCTACGTTCGAGAAGGCAAGTAACAAAAAAAGGGAAGTTGTTACTAATTACAAAGGGTAATGAGACAGAGAAAAAAATGGAAAAAAGTAAAAATGGAATAGAATGCAATGTAAGAAAAGCCAGCAACAAAACCACAGAACTGGTGATAATCAAAAATATTAGCCCGGAAATTAAAAGGGAAGAAATACTGGAAGAAATTATGAACAAAGTGAACACAGAAGGAAGTACAATAATTTCCATAAAGAAAGGTTATAGAGAAAAACAAACCGCTATAGTCAAAATGGACAAAAAAATAGCGGAACAGATAATAGGAGAAGGAAGAATAAACATAGGACTCATAAGATGCCGAGTAGAGAAAGTTAAAGCAAATGAAAGAAAATGTTATAAATGCTGGAGGAAAGGACATGTAGCGGCAGAATGCAATGGGGAAGACAGGTCTTTGCTATGTATAAAATGCGGAAAGGAGGGACATCAGGTTGCCTAATGCAGAAACAAAGAACCCTGCATTGAATGCAAAGTATTAGGACACAGAATGGGAGAGTAAAGATGTCCAGCTACATAAAAAAAGAAATGAGAAAAACAAAGAAGAATATGGAAGACAACAAACCAAATAACTGGAGAGAACACAAGGAATAGTATCACATAATGTATAAGTTTATACAAATAAACATAGGGAGGGGAAGAGAGGCTCACGATTTACTAATAGCAACAGCGGAGAGAGAGGAAATAGACCTAGTGCTAGTGAGTGAACCAAATAAAAACAAACTAAATGGTAAGTGGATAAGAGACAATAGAACAGATGCAGCAATTTTAGCTAGGGGGAAGTGTAGGGACAAGGTTGGAAGATAGGGATCACCAAACGAAGGAATAGTGTGTGCAGAAGTACAAAACATGATAGTATACAGCTGTTATATCAGCCCAAACTGCGATCTGGAATACTATCGAGAGTGGATAGAAGAATTAGAAAGAAGTTTAAGAAAACAGAAAAACAAAAAAAAATATTATAGGATGAGATTTCAACGCAAAATTACCGAGATGGGGAGGCTACAAGAACGATTTAAGAGGAAAAATCTTAGAGGAGATGATAGCAGGGTTAAATCTTACAATTTGCAACAAAGGAGACAAATCGACGTTTGTAAGAGGAAGCTCAAAATCACATATTGACATTACCATAGCAACGTGGAAAATGGCCAAAATAATAAATGAATGGAACGTGACTGAAGAAGAATCACTAAGTCTAACATATACAATACAATACAATACAAAGGAGAAAGGAAAATAGGAGCACACGAGAGAAGGTAAATGGAACGTAAGAAGAATGGACAAAGAAAAGATAAAGAGAGACATGGAAACAAAAGAAGTGACAGAAAACAAAAATATTGAGAAAAGATGCGAGAGGTACTCAAAAAAACTGAGAAAAGCGGCAAAGGAAGCAATTCCTAGGTACAGGGAAAGCGGACAAAAAGGACCATACTGGTGGTGTGAGGAAATAAAAGAATGCAGGAAAAACACTATACCAACAGGGAGGAAAGTCAAAAGGCAGAGAAGAAGAGGAGAGAACACAGAGGAAATAGAAGAGAAACTAAAAAACGACAGAAAAATCTTAAAAAAGGCAATTAGGGATAGCAGAAAAAGATGCTGGAAAGAAATGATAGAATCTATAAATGGGGATCCTTGGGGAAAGCCGTACAAAATAGTGATGGACAAAAGAAGTCATAATTAAAAAACTATTTCCCAAAGGGAGAACCAGTAGAAGAACCAGAAACAAAAGAAGAAGAAGAAACAATTATGGCAACAGTGGAAGAGATAAAAGAGATCATAAAAGAATTGCCTAACAACAAAGCACCAGGTCCGGACAAAATAACAACAGAGATTGTTAAAGCAGCCTTAGACGGAAACGAGATAGAAATAACTCAAATAATCAACAGGTGCCTAAAAGAAGGAACTTTCCCAGGATGTTGGAAAGAAGCCACTCTGGTACTGATTGAGAAAATAAAAGAAGTAGAAAAAGCAACGTCATACAGACCAATATGCTTAATTAACACACTGGCTAAAATAATGGAGAAAGTTATTGTACTGAGAATAGAACAAGAAATAGAAGAAAAGGAAGGATGGGAAAAAGAACAATACGGATTTTCCAAAGGAAAAACAACCTTAGGAGCTATAGAAAAATAAAACGCAATAGCAAAAGAAGCAAACAGCGGATCGCAGAGGAAAAGGCAACACTGTGTAATGATAGAGTTGGACATACAGAACGCGTTTAATAGCGTATCATGGGCAGCAGTCATAGAGGCGGCAAAGAAGAAAGAACTGAACAGAAAAACAATCAAAATTATATAGAGCTACTTACAGGACAGAAACCTAGTGACCAAATAGGAAAGATTTAAACTTACCAGATTAGTACCGCAGGGATCAGCACTGGGACCAAAACTGTGGAACCTTGTCTATAACGAGTTACTTCGAATGAAGATGCCGGAAAGCGTGTCAATAACAGCATTTGCGGACGGCATAGCAGTAGTAGGTAGAGACGTAGAAATAGAAGTACTAAAAGAAAGATTGGAGCTGGCAATTGATTTGATACAAATATGGATGAGAAATAAAGGTTTAAAACTAACAACACAAAAACTGGAATAATAGAGGAACGGGTAAGATACAGGTGGGAGATGAAAAGATAACCATAGGAAAAAAAAATCAAATACCTCGGAGTGACTCTCGAAGCAAAGGGATGGAATGAACAGGTTAAGGAAGCGGTCATTGGAACAAAGGAAATGGAGAGAAAACTTGGTAGACTTATTCCAAACAACAGAGGTCCTAGAAAAGAAAGTAGAAGGCTAATAGCAACGGCAGCAAAAAGCAAATTGCTGTATGCCGCAGAAACATGGGGGGAAGCCATGAAAACAAAAAAAAACAAATGAAGTAAGAGGAGCCCCAAAAGCAAGCTTGCTAAGGATTTGTAGAGCTTACAGAACAGTGTCACAAGAGGCAGTAGAGATAATTGCGGCAATATCTCCCGCGGATATGATGGTGGAGGAAAGAATAGAAATAAAAAAACTTGTAAAAAATGGAACGAGTAAAAAAGAAGCAAAGATAAAAGCAAGAGAGAAGAGTTTGGAAAGATGGCAGAGAAAATTGGATACAGGAGAAAAGGGAAAATGGACGAAAGAACTAATCTCAGAGATAAAAAAAAGGGTAGAGAAGAAACCCGAGACGTGCTATTATACAACACAAATACTGACCGAGCACGGAGCATTTTGAAAATTCATGCAAAAAATTAAAAAAATAAAGGATGAAGAAAAGTGTACATTTTGCCAGGAAGAAACACACGATAACGCAGAACACACTCTAGTAGAATGCGAGGCGTGGGAGGAAGATAGAAAAAAACTAGAATATATACTAGGAAGCAAAGTGGATAAAACAACAATCATTAACAAATGCTTAAAAGATGAAAATAAAAGGAGAGCACTAAGAAACTTCGCAACAAGTGTACTAATAAAAATTGAAGAGTTTGACAATAAAAGAATATAGAAAAACAAACAATGGAAACAAAACTAAAAGTCATAGTTGAGAACGGAAAGATATGAGAGAAGCTAAATGGAAACAAGAAAACAGAGAAAAAGATCAAAAATAAAAAAAATAAGAAAAGACATGACAATTGTGCATACCAAGAAACAGAAGAAAAAAGAAGAACATTTAAACAGACTACGATACCAAACAAAATTGCAGAGATAAGGAGAAGGAGAAAAGCAATATTGAAGGAAAGCAGAATAACAGAAATAACAAGGCAAATACTAAATGGTAGTTATGCTATCTCAAGGCTGACTGAGAACGCAACCTTTCAGATAGTCAGAATATACCTGGCAACGAGAGGACATGAAAAAGTAATTTCTGATGGAGATACAAGGATATCACTGGAGGTAAAACTTACAAATCTAGGACTGCCAAAAGGAATACAACTAATGGAACTGCATAAATTATTCATGGAGGAGAAGGGATACGATGAAGATGAAGTGATAAAAAAAAATAATTAGAGTAAATAACATAAGGATTAGAGAAAGAAAAGAATGCAGAGGTAGATGCCAGTGCAGATAAGAAAAGGCAAAATGACAAAAGAGACAGACAAAGGTAGGGGCTATAGAGAGAGAAGGGCCGGGGACAGGCAAAAACCAGCCCACCTCAAACTAGCGCCAAATGTAGGTTAGTCTAGACAGGGACATTATTACAACAGTATTTGCGCAGCAAAGAAAACCGGAAGGTATTACCATGCGTAAGTTATTCTTAAGGGCCACTTGTTGAGAGCCAACAACTCACTACGTCCTAAAATAAAAAAAAATATAAAAAAAACTAATTTTTCCTTAGATTAAATAATGACTGTTGCTTCAATTCTTTATTTAACTGACTGACTTTCATATTACTCCAAATTATTCAGAGTTTTAACTGAATAATATTCAAACGTTTTTCTACTTATACTTTAGATTTAATAATAACTTTATCCACTATGACATTTTTTTCAATTTTTTATACAACATTTTCACAAAATTATTTAGAGTTTTAACTGAATAATCTTTTTAACATTATGTTCTTTCTACTTAATAATGACTCAACCATGACTGTTTTTTTCATTTTTTTTATTAAATAACACAGTTTAGTTTTTAACCAAATAATTAATTAAATATATTTAACATTTTAACAAGTTATTGATAATATATATTGGGATAATTATGTTATATCACAGGATATGATGCTCTCTGTTCTTTTACATTTTTGACTTGATTTGAATTTGTCTAAGTTAGTTCTACTAATAGTTTTTGGTATGAATAAAGCTAGTGTGTCCTGCTTCTATTGAATGATTTTTGTAGTTGTTTCAAACAGTTCTTGCAGCAAGGATTGTTGTGTTTTGGGCTTGAACCTAAAAAAAAAAAAGAATAAAATGAATTAATAATTTATTCAAAATCAGTCCAACAAATTACAGCGGCTAAGGGTCAAGCGTAGACAATTGTTTTGGTTTTAAAAACCTCGTCAGTATGCCTTATACGACCACGCATTGCATGATAGCAAAGACAATTTTGAATAAAAATTTCTGTCTTTATGAACACAATTGATGATATAAATAATAAAACATTTTAGTATTAAATTGCAACTAGATGGCAATACTGGTTTTTTGTTTTATTATTTGAATTAAAGAAGATTTTGCTTTCTTGGTTTGATTTGAATTCCATCATTTTTTTGTTTGATATTCTGTCTTCGAATTAAGGTATTTGAATTTTGCTTTATTTTTACTGGTTGGATTTCTGTTCTGGCAGATTTGGTTGGGTATGAATTGATGTTGGTATGGATGTACGAAGCTGGTTTGTCCAGTTTTGATAGGTATGCTTATTGTTGTTATGCTTATTGTTTGATTCTTTGAAAGAATCATTGGTGTTAATTAACTTTTGTGTTGGTTTGTCAAGGTTTCTTTATTTCTCTTTCTCAGTTGTTGGCTTATTGTGTGAATCATATCCTAATAGATACAACAAAGTTATCCCAAATGTATTAATTAATATAGTTAAGTTATTTGATTAATTTAAGATAATATCTCCAGCGTATCAACTGGAAATAGCATTAGCTTTTTTTTACTTCTTTCTATTCTAAAGAATTGTTTGAAATAGGTTAATATTATATATTGTTAAAGTCATTAGCGTTTTAACTGATAACTGCATTTTAGAAATTTGGTTTATAATATTAGGAAATTTTATTAAATCAATCATATCTTACTTCAGAGTTTTGACTGAAAAAGAAATTCAGTTAGGCATAAAGCCAAATCAACTTATCTCTTCAGTGTTTTAACTAAAGGATAAGTTGATCAAAAAAACTGCAACGAACGCTACAAACCACTTCTTTTTACTTTATAGTTTTGACTGAAAAAGAAGTGACTGTGACTGGTATTCAATCTAAACTTTAGTTATGTATATAGACAAATTAACTTATCCTTTCAGTGTTTTAACTGAAAGATACTATAAATTTATCAAATGCAAATGGAAAGCTTTCTTCAATATTTGAAGATTAAGTACACATTTCTTTGTAACTGTGTTTCAATCTAACATAATTTTAAGGAACTGAAAGAAATGTTTCAGAGTTTATACTAAAACATTGAGTGAAAGAAAAAAATGTTGTAGAGTTTTGACTGCAACATGACAAAAATGCTTCAAAGTTTATACAGAAACATTTTAAGCAAAAAAAAATTTTATTTAGATAGATTTATTTTCAACCAATCAGAATTTTATTTTTTAGGTTTCTGCTTTATTTTACAGTAGAAGATTAGTTTACATGGCATTGTATGTATAAATATTTCTTCAATCGTTTCATCAAATTTTATACAATAACTATTTTGCACAAAATTAAGGATACATATTTTGCTTCAATATTAAATCCTCCAGAAGAACTGAATTCACATTTTTTTTTTATATTATGGTTACATTTCCAGAAGTAAATTCATTAAATATGTAAGTTTGCTTATTTCAATTAGGTACTATAAGCAACTTTTTCAATGCAGCTCTGCTTACGGTGCATTTGTTATAAAAAGGGATCAATAAACTCTTTACATTATGGTTACATCGCTTTCTTTCTGATCAACATTTATTGTTTATTGCATTGTTATGGAAATTTTGTTCAATTCTTCTAAAAACTAATCAAAATTGTTTTCCAGTAGATAGCAATTGAATCTTTTCCAAATGAAGAAATTTTATTGCTTATTTTAGGTTACGTTCTCGAATCCAGAATCTGATTTGCCATAAATGGATTATTCTAATAAGCACTGAATAACAGAATAGACAAATAATTAAAACAAAAACTAGAACAGAAGATTTAATAAATTTTAATTGCTTTACAGCTGATATCAATAGTATCTTTTCAAACTGAGGGGATTCTATTGATTATTTTAGAATAAATTCTAGAATTCAAACAAAAAAACCAAGGACAAAATTTTAATTGTGTTATTTAATCAATAAAATTTGAATGGAATTAAATTGGGTTAAAAAGCAAACTAGACTAGAAGATTTAATTAATTTTAATTTTAACTATAACTGCAATACATTATTTTCAAAATTTGAAAAGACCGCATTGTATTTTTATTTCAACTTGGAATGATTGTCTTTGTACACAAATCAATAAATGAAGAATATAAATGTGATAAACTTAGCCTTTTTTGTAATTTTGCAAAATAAAAATAATAATAATAATAATAATTAATTGGATTGATTAAAAAATTATGCTATAGAATAGAATAAATAAGGAAAAATAAGGCTATTTTATTTACTAATATTAATTTTTTATAGCCCCCAAAAAGTTTTCATAATGTTTTAATTTAATTCTTTCACACAAATACGATTTATCCAAACTGTAGCTTACTAGTCAGCTACGATAGGTGGGGATTAATTTAATTTTTTTATCTTAGCTTTGTTGAAACTCTAATATGATTATTTTCAGTTGTTTGCTTCAATGTTAATCAAAAAACGGAATTACTAACTTTATTTATCAGATTTAGTTTGATTTGACAAGCACAATCAAAGACTTGTAAAGATTACGGAGTACTGCAACGCTTTGCACGTTTTCTCTACTTGTACCATAAGAAAAATCCGAATTGCTTTCTATAAAGACGTCTCGCCTGAAAACTGTAATTCCTTTTTATCTTGTTACTATACGTTCCTAAACTAATGAAATATAATTAAATTTATAATAACAGTCAGGCTTTTTCTTCATTTTCGCTGCTGCTATGCACTAATATTTTCTACTTTTTTTAAAAGCCCGGATTATAGAATGAGGAAGAGGAAGATTTATTCTTTTTTTTTTTAACTTTTTCTATTCTTTAGACTTTCCTTCAATTTTGTGTAATAATGTTTTAATTTGCAAACAATTAATAAAATAATTAAAATGTTCTAGAACAAGCTTTGGTAGAAACTTCAAATTTAAAAGGAATAATGCAGAAAAAAAAAACTAAAATTTAGTAACGGAAAAGGTGAGTACTTCTAGTTTAGTAACAGTTTTTACACTATGTTAACATTGATTGATGTGGTTGAGATGGAAGTTTTAACATTTTACAAATGTATAGTTTTGCTTTCAGATGAAGCGATGATAGTAAATACTCCAGATGACATTAACAAGGGTTGAACTATAAACCTATATGACAATCAAACCCAACTGCTTGGGTATACACACCACACTAGATGGGACACGAGGCGGGTCAACCTAATTACATGTCAATAATTTGTGTTTAATAGACATTTTATTTTTAACTAATTTTAGTACCAGAGAAACTAATAGTGTCTAAAATTTTTACTTTGCTTATTGTCAGACTCAATGGATTCCAAAATTCCTTGCTGACAACATTTAGTCCTTGTTGTAAAACACGCTTTTTGTAAAATTTGCGATACTTTTGACTATTATAAATTAAGTCAAATATATGATAATTTTTTTCTTTAGAAGATTGGATCTATTTCCTTATTTCCTTAATTTAATGACAGCTGACATTTGCAAATTTACAAACTTCTTCCTTCATTTAAATGCATCAGCACTTGGGTGGGTGAGCGGAGCACTCTAATTAAATTTTTGTCTACAATTAATAAATTAAGTGCCCACCCACCAAAAAATTGGATTTATCAATCTCCTTTTCTAACTAAATGACAAATTGCATTTTTAGAGAATTAATTATTCAATTTTTAGATCACAAACACTTGGGCGGGTTGGGGTGTCACTCTAATTGAAACTATTTGCCTACAATGAAGGAACTAAGTGCACCATCCACCCTTTCAACTGTTTGTTATTAAAAAGTTAGATTTATCAACTTCCTTTATTTATTTAAACTTAGATTTGCAAAGAAGAGATAGGTACGTTTAATTTTTGGATCATTAACAATTGGGTGGGGCACACCAATTAAAACTGTTTGTCTACAATCAATGAACTGAGTGCCCCGTTCACCCACTCAACTGTTTGTTATCAAAAAGTTAGATTTACCAACCTCTCTCAATTTGATGACAATTTACATTTACAGAGAAGAAAAATATCAAAATTTTTGGATCACCAACACTTAGGTGGGTCACTTCAATTAAAACTACTGTTTACAATCAATGAGTTAAATGTTTTGTCTACCTACCTAACTGTTTATTATCAAAAAGTTGAATACATCTTCTTCTTTCCACAATTAAATAACAAATTACATTTGCAAAGAAGAGATAATTTAGTTTCTGAATCATCAACACATGATGGGGTGGTCAGGGCATTCCATTTAAAAATACTTGTTTACATTCAATTTATTGAGTAAATTTGTTAACCTCTTCCTCCAATATAATGACAATTTACATTTGCAAAAAAGAGAAATATCTTATTTCTAAATAACTAACACTTTCGTGGATGGGTAAATTAAACAATTAAACTTCTTGTTTGCAATTTTTGAACTGTATACTGTAATTTTGATTTGATTTCGACGTACATGTGGACACAATATTGCTGAAGCAATCGACAAAATTGAAACAAATAGTTCTCAGCATTTTGACAAATCACCAAACGATATGCGTAATAATTTATCGAGCTAACCTTTTTGGTAGTTTGCTCATCTGAAATAAATTCAGTGAAATTAGTGTCATGTTGAAATGAAAATTATAATATTGATACTCGCTGTTCCATGGATTTTTCATTTTGATATTTACATGATATCTATCGTCTCCTTACCAAAACATTAGCGGATATTGCAATGCATTGTATGAATTGTGTGTTTTGTATATTCGTTGCAATTTCAATTGCGATTTTATCTATTGTAGGAGCGTTAAATAGCGATTGTGTGTTTCAGCTGGTCGTTTATTTGCTTTGATCACGACTTTGTAGTCATCACTTGGCATGCAATCCAACGCAGTTTTGAACAACCAAACCAATGAATAATGTTCATGAAGTAGTTGCTGCAGATCTTGAAGAATTGCTCTTTTCAGTGACGTATTGATCGTTTAGAGTCAATTCCCCATGAAGTAAACTTGGATGAATTTATGCTGTGCACCTTCAGGCGGTAGTAATGATTCAATTCGATGGTAAATTTGGCTTTGGATCTGTAAAGTTGAACATAAAGTCTGAATTACTGATTTATGATCTGCAAAAGAAAATAAACGTTTATTCTGCACACAACCTCCATTGTTCCAATTTGAAATCAACACTTAAAGCATTTTTTTTGCGCGTCGAAGATTATCACGTTGTTGTTTTGTGCGATAAGCTCGTCAATTTCTTATTGTCAACTGTACTGCCTCTCTTTGTTCTTGTGTTTGTGAAGAACAAAGTCAGGTCATACTAACGCGGCGCTCTTCTTGTGCAATTTTTTGTTCATCTGCAGTGAATTGATTTGCAATATTCCGAAGTAATTGCATTACGGCTTAGTTGTGAAAGATTAGATCTTTTGGCTTGCGCTATTGTAAATAACACTGGAAAATTAATCACACAATTCAAAATTACATAATGGAGCAATTATTGATGCGCGCTCAATCACAAATGTGAAAACCTTACAAAATGAACATCTTTGAAGGCAACTTACCTTTTAAAAATCATGATCAAAAATGCATCCAATGACAAACTACACACAATATACACCTTGTTAAACTGAACTTACCGCTTACTTTTTGCTGATAAATTTCAGAAAAAAATTGAATCAAATTTAAATGTAATAACCATCAAAAACTGAATGAAAATTGGTGAAAACTTGAAAACAATTCTGATAAATTGCGGCGCACGTCAGCATAGCTAGCTCAATGCATACAACGCCATCTACTGGCATTACCAGAACCAGCATACAACGCCATGTTTATGTTTGTTTGTGTCATGTATTAAAGATGGCGTTGTCATCGAAATCAGTCAATCCGTTCTTGAGATATCATCAAAAAGGCGTTCTGTACAAAATGTATGAGAAAATGAATTTTCTTCATAATTCTTTTTGGGATTTTTTTTGATGTTTTTGAAAAATAATAAAAATTAGTTCAGCCGTTCTTGAGTTATAAACGGTGTAACTAACCCGACTTTGTTTTATATATGTATATAGCCACCTTTATTTTGCTGACGATATTGTTGTCATCTTGAACAATCTTACTGAACTAGGAGAAATGCTCTAACAACTCAATCAAGCGTCAAAAAACATCAGGTTGAAAATGAATTTAGGCCAGACCAAGATTATGAGCCCTAGCAACTCTTACATTACTATAAACAACAACATTATTGAGTGCGTTGTGCAATGTCACCTCGGTCACACTATTAAGTTAGGGAAAGGAATTCAAAAGGCAAAAGTCATTTGACGCATTGGTCTTACATGGGCAGCGTTTGGCAAACTCCGGCACATTCTAGAAAACAAGACCATACCAATAAATCTCAAGAGGAAAGTCTACAACATGTTCGTTCTACCTGTAGCTACATATGAATTCGAAACATTGAGCCTCACAAAAAAAAGTTCTAACCGACTAAGAACAACACAAAGGGTGTTATAACGCGCAATGCTGGCAATATTACTGAATGACAGAATTAGGAACGAGACAGTGAGAGAGAAGTCAGGAGCAATAGACATAATAAAACGTATAGCCAAGTTAAAATTGCGAAAAATGGACGCTTAAAATTACACAATGGCGTCCTACCAGCAACAACAACCAAAATTAGAGGCCGACCCCAAAGAAGGTGGTTAGACAACATTAAAGCGGCCGTTGGTAGCCGGTAATATCAGATGGCACAAGATCGACAGACGTTAAAGAGAAACGGAGAGGCTTATGTAAAGGAGTGGATGAATAACAGTTGATAAAAAAAAATAGAGATTCTAGTGCTGACTAATGTTAAATATTGTTGCTAACTACCCTGCTTTTATGCAGCTGCAAATTTATCTGTGTAGTATTTGCTATCGAAGCTTTACATTTGTAAAACTTTGATATTGAGTTTATTTTTACAAGGATATAGTCAATTAAACTATTTTTGGAACCTTCGTTAAGTCTAGCAAGAAAGCTAACTAACCAAGTACTTTATAACAAATAATTTAAATTAGTTTAGTTACATACTATACGCTGACATTATTAACTGTAGACAAAATTCTATATTTATAACACCTATCACAACGCTCAAGATTATTAATATTACTAAAAAAATATAATATACAAAGATAATATTCTAGTAATTATAGAAAAGCATACATAAACTTATACTTTGACATTTATTATTAATAATTTTTTAATGTAAGTATAGATCATTTTTGCAGCAGAAAAACAAATCGATTGACACTACCATATTCCAATACATCAACTCAGTAAAAGCTGCTTTAAAAGAAAAATCTGTCTGTGTAAAAATATTTTTGAATTTACCTAAAGCCATTGACAGTAATAAAATAAAAAAAATATGGAATTAGAAGAATAGCTTTAAAATGGGTTAAATCTTATCTTAACCTCCAGTTTTTGAATAGTCAGATAAATTATATTTTATATTTAAAAGTAAAGCACAAAAGTTGCTTGTATACAAAACTTGTACAAATTGAACTGTACACTGTTGCAAATTTTTTAGTTTTTGTTAACTTAGAATGCATAAAATAATAATATTATTGTTGTGGCGAGTTGTATTGAGTGATTACTCTCAACTCTTGCTATTCTACGCGAAGAGAATAGTTCTTTACATCTACTCAGTTCAGTGACGTGGATCGTATCCATCCTAATGTGTTTGTAGAATCCGACTAACAATATTGTTGAATGTTTCTTATGTCTAGAGCCACTTTAGTTGTTTCTATTAATTGTGCCTGCAGTAGAGCGCCGCATAACTCTAACCGTGGTATTAATTGTGTTTTTAATGGCGTTACTCTTGACCTTGCGCATAAGATTTGTGTGCCATAAGATCCCTTATTGTCCAAACATCTGATATAAATGACAGCGCTATAAGCTGATTCTGATGCGTCACAGAAACCATGCTGCCCTAGTGACATTGTTGATTGGCACACATGTCTATGGATTTTGATCTGACTGACCAAGTCCAGTTGGTTCACATACTTGGTCCACTCAGTGTAAAGATGTGTTGGAACTGATGAGTCCCAATTTATATGCAATTCCTACAGTTTTGTGATGATTAATTTTGCTCGTACAGTGATTGGACCCATTAGCCCAAGTAGATCGAACACATTTGCCAGTTTGGACAAAATGATGCGTTTTGTAATTTTTCTTTGTAAAGCTATTCAGGCGGTTTTTAAAATGTAAAAGTATCATCTCTGCAGTTCCATAGCAGTCCTATTGTTTTAGTTGTGGAGTCTTTGTCAATTATTTTTGTGTCTGTAACACCGTCTAATAGATTATTGCAATTTGATCTCCACTTCCTCAACTGGAATCCACCCGTGTTTATAATGTTGGCTTGTTCTTGTTGAAGTTCTTTGAGTTGGTTTGTAGTATCAACCCCTGATATGCAGTCGTCCACATAAAAGTTTCTTTTAATTACAGCTTTAGCAAGAAGTGACTTTCTTCTGTTGCTAATTGATGTAAACATCTTTTTGCTAGAAATGTATTGTCTTGTTTGTCGTCCACTGATGTCTTTGCCATTTTCATAAGCCAACTCTTTACTTGTATGCTCCGGACATCGTGTTGGTTATTCCAATTTTCAAAACTGTTGCACTTGCTCATCCAATGTGAAAACTGCTAAGTTGCAGACCGGATTTGATAATTCACCCGATATTATCTAACTCAATCTGGTTTTTTGTAAAATTGGTTTAATTGAATGTCCGTTTGGCATGATTTGACCAATCAAAAATAACTTCCAGAAAATGCCTGCATCTAGGAGCATATCAATGACTCCGGATCGGCTAGCTTGAAGTTCTTTGGAATGTCAAAATCGACTTCATCTAACTTTATGCTTGGCTGCCCTTGAGTAACATTTGAAATGATCAGAAGCCTTAATTCTTGCTGATAGGTTTTACTTAAGGAGTTAATTTGTGTTGTAACTTGGCATTTGATAGTCGTTAAGGAATTTCCTATTTTGTTTAGTAATAAATTTATCTTGGATTTCTTCAATCGTAATTTCTTAGCAAGTGTTTATTTAATTGCAAACCGTTGTCCAGTAATGTTCTGCATTGATAAAACTGTTCATCCTTATTCTTTACTTGTATGATGGCTGTTGCTAAGAGAACATAGCCACTGTGCATCTTTGTTGATGTGGTATGTGACGAGCTGACCATTTGGGAGTCGTCTTGCCTTAATGTGATTACGTGTAAAACGTGGCGTTGTTTTCTATGGCAACGTTTACAGCTCCCGGAATGCAATCCTTTGAATAATGATCTGGTGATAAACAGTTTATGCAGAGCCTTAACCATTTCACTTCTTCCAATCTTTGATGAGGTGACAGTTGAAGATATTCTTTGCAGTTATATATTCTGTGTGCATTTAATGCATTCTGGTGTGGCAGTATTTGATACCAATGCATGTGCTCGTTGAGGCTAGTGTCATGGTGCTAGTGCCATGTCTGGATTCTAAGACCTGACAACGATAATGTAAAAAGTTTATCAAGTTTTTCAATTTGGGAGTTATATTACAAGAAATTCTTTTTACTTTAGTGTTTATGTCTAACTTTGATGTAAATAGATACATCAACAAAGTGTTTTTAGATGGCTTCTAAATTGTTTCCAGGGATCAGACATGTTTTGTAAATTTTCACCTTGTTTAACGTAAATAGTTTATTTAAAAGTTTTTCAATTAATAACTTCTTGTTCTTGAATCAAGCCTTGAGCATCTGCAGTGTCACCTTATAGTTTGATGCCACTGAACTGATTGTTTCAGCTGCCTGATCATATAGACATGAGCGGAGATAGTGAAACTTTGAAACATCACTTAGTCCGTCATTTTGATTCACCATAGATCAAAAACTGTTATTAAAACTTATCTAATCTTCCAAGTTACCATCAAATTTAGGCAATATATGTTAGTAGTTTTACTGACAATTGTGACTTGGAAGAATGGATATTTTGAGCGGTTGTTATTGCTGCTTGTGGGGCACGTTTAATAATGAGTTGTTTAGCGTGTTTTTCTGCTTGAAGTAAACTAATTCCATATTTTTTCAATCTAGATTTTTGTACTCTTGATCATCTTTAAACAATTCAATTTCAATGACTTCAATTTTCTAATGTTGCCAGAGATCTTCCAAGTGCTTCTGCTGACATGTTAATTTGAATGCTTTGATACTCTCGGTAATCGTCGTAACAAAATTGACAGTCACTGTGATGGACCGTTTAATTATTGTACGCTTCTTTTCCAATGCAGCTAATTCAGCCATGACTGACTGTGTGTTATGACTGATTTGTAAGTCACTCTTTTGCTCAGTTGAATTCCGTAAGAATCCGGTTCAAAAAACTAAAATGTTATGGCGAGTTGTATTGAGTGATTACTCTCAACTCTTGCTGTTCCACGCAAAAAGAATAGTTTTTTACAGCTACTCAGTTCACCGTAAATTATTACTTCCTTATGTATGTTTATCCAGACAGGTACTTGTGTGACACTTTTAGGAATAAAACAACTTATTGAGGTATTATAACGTCTATTAAGACTCGTTCAAATACTAAAACAATACTGGTCTGTTATTTACAAAATACAATATGTATATACACAAAATAGATGACGAAATAAGTGGAGTTGTTAATAGGATTTGAAATGGTACAAGCTGAATCGTGGGTTGTCTGCACATAAAAATTACATAGTGTTTGGGAATTCTAGAAAATTCCAGAAAACAATAAAGGAATTAAGGAACCTGGCCTTTCAAACTGGTATTGGCATGTTTTAAACAAAATCTTTTATTATGAATTATCACGTAGTATTGGTCAACTACATTAAAATAAAGTTTTTTTTATACTCGTTTAGTACTAAACAATTTTGTCTGAATTATTCTGAACGCCTTAACATGATAACGTTAACTTTTTCTAACAGAATAAGATAAATTATAGCTTTAAATAATATCGTCTGCACAACTTGCAATTTTGACACCATTCTGCATTATTAATAAGTTAATATCATTCATATATATTAAAAAAATAATGGACCTAATAAACACTCTTGTGAAAGACAATTGTTTTTTTTTTTGCAATAAGTTTGTGCTTATTTTGACACATATTTTATTTTGCATATATGGTTTTATCCATTTGAATGCTAGTCTTATGATTCTATACTTTACTAGTTTTTTTGGTAAGATTTGGTTTTATTGTCTATGCTATCAAATGTCTTGAATAAATTTAGAAATATGTCTAAGCAAATTTCTGTATTCTCCAATGCCGATCTGATGATACTTGTAATCTTAAAAATAACTGTTTTGTTAGATTTTTTTTAAGATATCCATGTTGTAACGGACTAAACAAATTTAACCTTGTGATAAAACTTGTAATGCGTATACATCAAATCTTTAAAAAAATTATAGTAATAAATTTATAGGTCTATAATTGTCTAGGTTTTTCCAATCTCTTTTCTTATAAATAGGTCATTAACTTCCATTATTGTTAGTGGTGTTATGTAAATGGTGGTATTTATACTTTTAATATTATCAGTGTGAGAAATATCTGATAACGATTTAAAAAAATTTGGTGCACAATTTATGAAATGCTCATTGAGTACATAAGCTGAATTACTTGTTGTCTTTGCGCCTAAAATATTATTTGATTTAGTTTACTTGCAGTAAGAGCATTTGTGTATTCTTTTTTGGTTTATGAGCTGAACTTATGTTAACCATATTGTGAAGAAAGCACCTAGTCTGTTTTTGATCGTTTTTATCTCTAGGCTGATATATTTGGAATTTGTTTTTTTATTTTGTTTTAATGTCAACGGAAAAGATTTGTTAAAATATAATAAAAATATTTCCATAAATTTTGTTCATTGATAATCGTCGTTTCTATGTTATAAATACAATTTCAATTTTGCATCATTAAGATATTGAAAACATTATCTATGTTTATATCGGTAAACAATCTGGAGTATTTACACTGTATTTTATTTTTGCAGGTTAGTATCCAAATTGTAAGTTTTTATGCAGTATGATACGAGATAAACTAAATCTATGACCTCCAATTCGTAATCATATTCTGATAAATTAATAAAAATGTTATCTATACAAGTACTGAAAGTGATCGTAAAGCGCGTGTCTTTAAATAATGTTTTAATAATACTATAAGAAAGCAATAATAAAATAAAATTGATTTTAGTTTTGTTCTCAATTTTTCAATGATAAGATCAATATTAAAATCTTCACAAATAAAAATAATGACATTTTTTTGGTTTATAATTTCTAATATGCATTCCAAATTATTTAAACAAGTTTGTATGATCCTACCGGGGTCCTATATACAGATAATATAATTAACTCAATACTTTCATACATAAATTTGCCTGTTGAACAATCAAAGTCATTTTTTGTAGAACAAAATTTAAATCAGTTTTACAATAGATTGCCGAGTCACAGTGTTTGCCCGAGTTTTTGCAGAAGCTACTCACTGGATCATATCTTTCCAATGAATATATATTAAGTTTTACTTGATTTTTCCAATGTCCAGCATCAATTTTATTAACACTGTTCCTAATTGATTGAACATTTTGATGTAACTCACTGATACTGTGTAATTGAACATCTGCATAAGTCTGTTGTGTTTGATTTA
Organism: Tachinus rufipes; assembly: GCA_963932245.1. Taxonomy (NCBI): domain Eukaryota; kingdom Metazoa; phylum Arthropoda; class Insecta; order Coleoptera; family Staphylinidae; genus Tachinus; species Tachinus rufipes. Next base: position 88,692,720 of record OZ010743.1, read on the forward strand.
TTAAGTTAACTGGTTTGTTATTGTTTTGTTATATTGGTAATTGTGTCAAACAGAAAAAAAAAAGTTATTAAAAAATCGTTCCATGAGTTAGCGTAATTGCAATAATTTTTTTTGTTAAGATAATTATATAAATTTTTGACGTTCTTGTTGTTTCATTTGGATGCTGGTTTTGTTGCTGCTTCGAGTCGACTTGATAGGAGAACTATGTGGAGTAATAAATTTCTCAATCACAGATGGCAAAGTTTATTTCTACTTTAAATTACTACTTTTTTTTTTATATTAAATAGCAAAAAAAAACTACAAATTACTGCACACTAACTAATAATCTTCACAATTTTGCTGTAAATGTAGTAAGGCAATACATACTGAGATATTATATAAATAAATGCGCATATTATAACTAACCGATTAAATATAATACTGGTGTTAAATTATATAATCAAATGTATAAAGCCATATTATAAAATAATAAATAAGCAATAAATAAAGTTAAAATTTGAGTAAAAACTATAATAAAATTTTAGAATCGATAAATATTTAAAAAAATGTAGATTAAAATTTTAGTAAAAACTATAATAAAATTTTAGAATCGATAAATATTTAAAAAAATGTAGATTAAAATTTTAGTAAAAACTTTAATAAAATTTTAGAATCGATAAATATTTAAAAAAATGTAGATTAAAACTTTACGATAGTTAAATAAAATAATCACAATAGAGGATCGCAGAGAGATAAGTTGAACCAATACTTACATAATTTACTACTGATCGAGATTTACTAGTGGTTCAATACCGTAGTTGTTCCAATATGTTTTGGGTGTGTTTATAAACATCAATTTAGATGCAGCAGTAAGTTTTTTCACACCTTATATACTACTTACTTTTTTGTTTGTATCCGGAATGCTTTTTCCCATTGTCTAATGTATCATTATCAAGCCAAAGAAAATTATGTTTAAACGTAGGATACAATTATTGCTGTATAAAAATCTATTAAAATAGATAAAAAATCAGCTTTATTATTTATGAGTATAGGAAAATAATATAAATAAAAAAATATGTTGTAAGTTTCTCAGTGGACAACAAATGGTGTTACAAAAAGAATAAAAAAATAGTTAGTCTATTTGTTTAATCATTATTATATTTATAATTTAAAGTAAATTCTAACAGCATTTTTTTCAAATTTATTATAAAATGTGGTGTGTAATTCAGTATTTCAAATTTGTACTGAAACAATTTTGGGTTATTTAATACAGTGTCAAATAAGGGAAAATTTGTTAAGGGAGTTACACAAATATATAAGTTAGATTACAATTGTTGACAATATAGGGGTGATAAATAGTAAAAATTGTGTCCGATTGATTATAGTATCAATAGTTGCTACGGTATTCTGGTTTTATGTCAAATGTTTTTCAATAAAAAATTGCATATGGATAGTGTTTTTTGGTTATTTTTATATTTAAAAATTTGTATTTTAAAGATTTGCCTAGTTTCTTTAAAGGAAGTTTTGTTATTTTAAAATTAATAAATGTTGTATATTATGTAAATTGCCTTTTCACCCAGTAAAAGACACATACCGTTGATTGATAAATTTACGAAGATACGCAACCTGAGATAAAATACCGTTCACGAGATGTAGATAGCACTGACACAAAATAAACGTTTATATCACGTAAATTCTGTTTACAATCGCAATAATTTTATAGTGAATGATGGAGATATATATAAATATATATAATAATTGCAAAATAAACGCTATTACAGTTTCAATAGTTATTTGATTAATATTTTGACGTGTATACGCCATCTACATGTCAAGAACATTATATTATTCTAGGCTGCGTATCTTAGTATATTTGTCAATCAACGCACATACACTTGTGTTACAGAGTATGCCCTCATCATCAGTGTGCCTAGCACCTCACTGGTTGAAGAGACAATTTACATAAAATCACAGTAACTATTAAACAGTTTATGTTTAGTAATGTGTCGAAGGTGGTAACGCATTGCTCCTTATTAGGAAAAACGTAGAACTGTTTGTATGTGAAGGAAAGTTTTTTATTAGTACGTTTAGAACAAAATCTAACATTTGTCAAAATCATTTAGTTTAATTATATTAAAATTGACAACAAATAGTTTGATCTTTTTTGAATGTGGTGGTAAAAAATTAAAGTGATTATCAGATGACACGTAGAAGTAGAAATGTTGCCAAAATTGCTGTTTTTGGTACAATACTTAAAATTAAGGTAATCGGGATTATGTTCAGAACATTTAGTACAGTACAGTTTTTGTCTTTATTGTACGCTTTACAACTTTTAAGTTATAAAACTTACTACCATAATAGTTTGTGCTATTTCTATTTCTATTTCTATTTCTATTTCTATAACTATTTTTATTTTTATAAACATGCATTAAACATTCTAAAATATACAAACATGACACAGTTAAAATTTGGTGTTTCACAAAGCTTAGCCTATCATCTTGGTATTTTATTCCCGAGATAATCCGTACAACACGTCGCTGCAATGCAAATATGCGGTGTCTAGATGTTGAGTGGCCTCAAATTATTAAGCCATATTGTATGCAGGATTGACAAAGTGCAAATTATACGGATTTTAATGCCGGTTTAGCTATGATATTTGCAAGGTTACGAAGCAAATGTATATTTTTGTTTAGATAATGCGCAGCTTGATCTCCTTGAGTTTGCCATTGTAATCTGCGATCTAGGTGTATCCTTAAAAACTTAGTTTCATAGTATCATCTCCAGCATCGGTTGGTATGTTGGTAAATATAGCTGCTATAGTTTTGTTTTTGTTCAAACACAGTTGATTACAGGTAAACTATTATGTGTATCTTAGCAGTGTCTCTTTAATTTTTTCTAATATTCGAGAATGAGATATACCTTTATTTAATATTGTTGTGTCATCAGCGTATAACACCAATTTATCAGCTTTTACATAATTAGGATACTCATTAATATATATTAGAAACAATAATGGCCCTAATATGGATCCTTGGGGTACCCTAACATTAACATTAAGTAGCTGTGACATATCCCCATTTACTTTAACACATTGTTTTCTATTTGTTAGGTAATGCATTATAAACAACTTTTTGGGTAAATATTGTATGTGTACAATTTTCTTAATAGCAAACTATGTGACACACAGTAAAGGGCTTTACTTAGGTCAAGGAATGATCCCATAGCGTAGCATCCTTTTTCAAAGCAGTCTATAATTTCTTCCACTAAATCAATCATAGCTGTTGTGGTTGATGATCCGTGACGAAAGCCGTATTGACAGTTTGGAAATAACTTGTTATTTTCAAAAAAAATAGTTAGTTGTTTTGTTAAGATTTTTTCATATACTTTTGAAAAAACTGGTAGAAGCGGTATAATATATATATATTCGAAAATATATTGATCATCAAAATATGTATCAACATATCTTATGATACTACGTTTGTCGATTAGGTGTTTAGAAATATAAACAATTAAATTATTGCTTTTATTATTTGGTGAAAGTTGCAACTTTGTTTCTGTTTCTACCAACTAGGAATTAAATGTAAGGTTTATTCTATTTGTAGCAAATAGAGTTTACTAATATTTTCACGGTCAATATAAATAACCAGCTACTATATACATTTGAAAATTCAAATAATTTAAATGTTTCAATTTTTTTTATATTGTGTTTAGTTAAGCTTATCTAAACCTTTTTTAGAAAAACTGAACCTCAAATTGCCGACCAAGATTTTTTATGAGCTTTTTCTGCTATCGCGGTTACTCGGCTTTCCGACGTTATACAAAAATGTTGACCATATGAGTATTGAACAAGAAAAAAAAAATCTTTTTTACACCACTATAAAAGTAGCGTTTAAGCACGTTTTTTGTGACATGTTATAAAATATGAAGACAGAGAGTTTTTGCATGACAAGAGTTTTACATAATTACTTCTTCTTCTTAATTTAGGATTAGATCTTATTATTAACCAACTATTTATTGTTATTGTGTTTTTTGTGTTCCGAATGTTCAACTGTCCATCCATCTCTTACGTGGGCGTCCGGGAGGTTTTTTTGTGCTAGGCTTTGATGTCAGTGTTTTTTTTTGCCAGTCTATTATTATCTATCTGTAGTACATGTTGGTTCCATTCCCGTCGCCTTGTTTTTCTTCAGCGTACTTTATCGGTAATTTTGCAGTCTCTGCAGATGTCCTGATATGGATCTGTTTATTGTAATGGACATTTGGTTTTTAAGCTGTTATTTAGCAAACATTTATTAGTTGCTTTGAGAACTGACAATTCATTAAAAAGGACGTACGTAAAGAAGGTATGTGCTATCATCTATCAATATACTGAGCAATTACATCGGTTTAGAAATATTTTTTTGTGAATCAAAATGAGGATAAAATTAGTTGAATCATAATTAGTTTGGCCCATTTTTTATTTGTTAGAGACCTAGTGTTCATTTCAATGAACGTTATAATCAATCAAAAAAATTAAAAAAAAACATAATTCAAGCTTTTTAATACTAAAAAAATTATTGGTGAAAATTTTAAGCATTTTGGTCAAATCGTTTTCATTGGGATCTCTGGAGGATATGCTGTCTCTTTGCATAAATTTATTTCTCCAGATTACATTTCTCATATAACCAGCGATTGTTGACGCCTTTGCTATTTTATTTTGGGCGTCGTTGAATAAGTCTTTTTTTGCTGGATATTTCAACTACTAGATATTTGAACTGCATGATCTGTTCTATTGGTTTATCATTGATCACCAGTGTAACGGATTCTTTATAAAGACCTGCATATTGAAATGCTTTGATGTTATATTAAATTGATGAAGGACCCTCTGCAAGTTGTCCTCGTTTTCTGCGATTATTATTGCGTTGTCTGTGTAGTATTTTTCGGTGCTTATTTTATATCCGATATTAATATTTTTTATAAATTTTGTCCATGATTGTGTTGAACAGTAATGGGCTTAAGCTTATGTCTGATATTTTCAAGGTTTTCACGGCATTTGGTAGCTTTTTTCTGTCGAAGGCTTATGTAAGATCTATGAAACACACAAAAGCTGGTTTCTATTGCTTTTTTGGTCAATTGTTGTAGAATAAATGCTGTGTCTATGGTAGATCTATTTTTTCTAAACCCTTATTTTTCTATGGTTATTCCAACTTGGTCTGATATCATATCACTGTATTTAGTAAACATCTATCTAGGTAGTCACTCTTACTATCTTTTTTAAACATGGAGATAGTAATACTGGTTTTCAATTGTTCAAATGTTATTGAAAGATATGTTAGAAAGTTTACATAACTGAAACTGTTAACAGCTGTTATTTGAGAGTTCATACAAATAATCTAAAACTTATTATTATCTCTTGTTGATAGTTTTTGAAAATGTTGGAAATGTTCAATCCATGTTTTGTCTAATATTAATAATTTTTGGATAAGTTTGTTTATTATTTTTTTTTTTAAATTTGTAAATGTGATATTTTGGAATTACTCAATACGTCACAATAACATAAAAATACTAGTGGAATCACACTTATAGAAACTATCACATTTAATACCTTAAACATTTCTGGCTTATAAGTCTTGGAAAGTTCTGAATTTGGAATTTATTTTATGTGTCAACAGGTTAAAAAAATCTTTCTTAAAAGTTTTGGTCTTATATCTCTGAACTATCAGTAAATATTTGTTAGAACTCCTAGCAAGCTTTGTACTACGAGTAAATATTTGTTTAGATAACAATATGTTTTTTATTTTGTTTAAACATGATAATGGAAATATCTATAATACATGCAAAGATCTGGAACATTACGTGTTGTGAAGTTTCTAATTTATTATTTAATTTTGGACAGACAATGATTCAATTAGCTTTATTTTTGAATAGAGTATAAAAGAGATAGTGTAGTTTTTTGTGCTTCTCATACTTGGAAACAATAATCAATACAAGGACAAATATAAGTTTTATATAATATATATGCAAAAGTTGAACAGAAGTAAAAAACTTGTTTTTAAGTTTTTATTTATAGATGCTTCAGATTCTAACCTAAAAGATTCAAGACGCTCTGCCATATTTGTCGATATGGTTTTTGGAAAGAATAAAGTATAAAGGGTGCTATTATCTGGAAAACTATAAATAGGATTTTTAGTTATTTGAAGAAGTTTATTAATGAAAATCAAAAAATAAAGTTGGCAAAAGAACAGAACACCAGCATTTATAATTTTGGGGTTAGAGTTAAAACCATCAATTTTAACTATCATTTCCATTGTAAAGATTTACAGATTTATGATCAAGAGCTATACAATTGTTGATAAGATTAGGATGCCATACTCTACGCTTTGGAAATGTCTTGAGCTACTGCAAGATTTTCTTTATGTTGTCTAAAGTAGAATACCATTAGTGACTAACATAAGTCAGAAAATCTGTTGTCGAATGTTTTGATTGAAATCCATATTGAGTATCTGAGATAAAGTTATATTGCTCTAAGAACTTGACAATGTGGAAATTAATAAAAAAAATTGACAGATTGGAGAATTATGCAATTGTTATATAATTTAAATAATTTATCTGCAAATATTTTAAGAATAACAGGTGGAAATTTATCTATACCTGATGCTTTTCTGGTATTTAATTTAAGAAGATATCTTTTGACAATCTATTGCTTAAAATGAATTAAACCCATTATTTTACCACGTACAGCAGTAGAAAGATTTATAATAGTAGAGTTCGATGCAAATTGGTTTGCAAAAATATTTGTTTTTTCTTTTGGATTAGCAACTAGATTGTTTTGATCATTTCAAAGAGGGAGGTGTTGAAAATTTTGTACTATCTTGCAATGAATTTATTGTATGAAAAACAAATTTTGTTGTTTATAGCTGAACGTCAAAAAGAAAAAAAAAAAAGAAAAAAAACTGGGAAATTTGATTTAGAAAATAAACAATCTGGGCTATTCTCTAAGCAAGATTTATATTGCTAGCTAACAATATGAACTGTCATTTTAACAAATTTTGTTTGCTAACAATATAAACGGTTATCACATTATGAGGCGTGGCAAATCTCAGATAAAATAATAATAATATATGTTTTTGAGCATGCCCTACCTACTTTTCTTTATTCTGGCGAATTAATCTGTTTCTTGCAGCGGTGTATACTCGATATTTGTCTGGCGATTTGAGGCTTATGTATTTTAAGTAGGTTTTTTGTTTTTCTGCTGCGAGTGCTTTCACCTCCGCAGTAAACGATGTTTTTTTACAGTTTTTGAAGTTTATACTGACTCTTCTGGCTTCGAGTGCTTTGTCATCAGCTGTTAGAAATTTTTTTGCGTGTATTATTGCAAAACTTTGTCAAGTTTTAGTTTATTTTTTCGGTGAGACGTTTGGCATACAAGTATTTTGAATTTGAATCCGCAAACAATTTCACATTTTTATTGATGTATTGTGGTGGAAGTTTCCTTGCATGTTTTATAGGTATTCAAAGTTTGCTTAGCATCAGGTTATGATTACTACCTATGATAGCCAATGTTAGTGATTGGACGTCTAGTATTTGTGGTTGGTGAATTTGTCTGTTAGTGATGATATAGTCGATTCTCGATTTCTGTTTTGTAGTGTTGGTATTTGTGTGCATAGTAGGTACTGTTTATGCACAATTTGTTGTGGGTGCGTAGATCTATCAGTAATTGGTCATTTGAATTTAATTCTTTTTTGTTGAATCTTTGTTTTATAGAGTCTATTACTTTGTTTCTGATGCGTGCATTGATGTCTCCTATTAGGAATATCTAGTTGTTGACGGGTGTTTTATCTAGTGTCTTTTGTAGCTTTAAATAGAACTGTTTTTTTCTTCTTTTGATTTGCTGATGTCTGGGGGCATACACGCATGTGTCTTTTCCATAGTGTAGTGTAGTTTTCAGTATTCTATTATTAATATAATCGACGTTTGTTAATTGCTGTTCAAATTTGTCATGTATTAATATTCCCACGTCTGAGTGGCTTTTATCATCTTTATTTGGTCCGCTATAAATTAGGATATAGTTTTCACATTTGGTGTTGACCTTACCTTTCCGTTTGGTTTCCGATCTACAACAGATATCAATTTTGTTTTTGTTTAGTTTGAAAATAATTTTTTGGTCTTTTTTGTTCCATGACATTATGTTTCAGCATTTTATTTGTATTAAATCTATTTTTATGTTTGTCTTTTCCTTTTTCTTGCCGAATTGTTACCATGAGTCTGTCCTGTTTCCGAGGCTGTGTTGGTTCTTTGAGCTGTAATTTGTTTTCATCTCGGGCTGAGTGCTAACTTCGCCCTCAAAACCTCTTTCTTTTTTATCCGGGCTTGGGACTAGTGAGCATAGATTAAATTTATTAGCTTTTTAATTCTACTGCCCAACATGATCATAATGATTATTTATTTTCTTTTTTCTTTTCTTTCACTTTTTTCGGAGACACAGTTTTGCATCTTTCTACATTTTGTTTCTCATGTATTTTCCTTTTCTATAAACGACATAATAGATAAAATTCTCTAAGCCTTACAAGTCGTAATCCAATGACGGGTAATTGCTAAATGAAAGGCAAATAACTTTTGAGGGTCGGTATTGCATATTGGTCAAATTTAATTTAAAATTTTTACATTGGTGAAGTTTATAGACTGTTAACTTGCGGATTTATTTTGTGTAAGAGATTATTAAAATCATGCTAAATTGTGTTTTGACAATACGAAAAATTACAGTTTTATGCTTGATAACGGTGTTTGGAGTTACGCAACGTTCTTCTATTGTATGAAATGTTCTATGACTGCATTGTTAAACACGAATGAAAGAAAAAATTGTTTTTATAATATTGAATTCACCTGATGTATACACGAATTTTCAAATATTATTATTTTTGTACGGTGCACAAAACCCCAAGGTCTGTCTCTAACAAATGCATCTTTTTTGGTTTGCATTTGCGGGCTGCTAAAGCATATTTTTGATACACTACATATTATTTTTTTGTTTGCTTCTACCAAAACCACAAAACCATTTGTTTTGGCTTTAAAATGCGGGCCAAAACAACGATTTAAAGGTCCTTGGGCTTAAAAAACTTTTGTAGTATTTAATTGGCTGTAAAGCAGGGTTTTATATGATGACGTTATACCTTAAAATCTGACAGAAGTGACAGATCATAACAAACATAATTTTCTAAAATAACGTTTATATTTGGAGCAGGCAAAAAAATATTGAGTGTAACTCGTGCCAAAATGCTTTAGCAGCCTTCACCCTTTAGACTCTACAGCGGGGAAAGAAAGAAACAAAGACGTACAGCGGATAGTACACTTTTTTTTTTCTAAATTTCTAATGAAATACACAATTTTAAAAGAATATTACAATATTACATTACTACAGCTTTTTAAATGGTAATTTTTATGAGTAATATGTTTTTAGAATAGTAGTGATTGTAGCTCCATCTTGTTATGCAACGAAAAAAAAAAACTAATACAATCGATAGATTTTAAAATAACAACTGACAAATGAAAAAAATAATTATTTTTAATGAATTTTATAAGAAAATATATTTTTTGTGCAATATTCATGCAACAATTAGTTTTTCTGAGCGATTTTATTTAAATATAGTAAGAAAAACATAATTTTTGATCAGTTTTATAAGATTTTTTTGTCTGAGCATTTTTATACAAATTTAATATAAAAATAGTAATTTTGATGAGTTTTAGAAAAAAATAGGTTTTTTGTGCAAGTTTTATGCAACAGTTAGCTTTTTTTTGAACGATGCTATACAAATTTAGTATAAAAAAGTCATGATTGATAAATTTTATAAGAAAATGTGTTTTTTTGTGCAAATGTTATGCAACAATTATCTTTTCTGCGATATTTTATACAAAATTAATATAAAAAACGTAATTTTTAATAATAATAATAAAAAAATTTTGTGCAGATTTCATACAACAATTAGCTTACCAGAGCAATTTTATACAAATTTAGTATAAAAAATTGCGATTTTGTGTGGTTTTTAATAAATTTTATAAGAAAATATGTTTTTAGTGTAAGTTTTATGTAACTATTACCCAAAGTTTTAAATGCCTGTATGTGAATAACATTCTTTTATAGCTTAATACAACAACTCAAACTTACGTATAGCATTACTTTCCGGTTTTGTACTGTCCTTCTTAATTTAATCTAGATTTGGCATCAGTTTGAGCTGGTTATTGTCCCCGGCTGCTCTCTCCCTAGCTCATACCTTTACCAGTCTCTTGTGCTTTTCTTGTTTTTTTCTTTTTTCTTTTTTTTTTTTCTTTTTTCTTTTTTCTTTTGTGTTTTTATTTTGTGTGTTTGCTTCAATTTTCTTTCTTAATACTCTTGTTGCAAAGTTTCTTCGCGCACTCTATTTGTTTTCTTTCTCAGGCGTTTCTTAATGATTGTTGCTTTCCAGTCTATTTTCTAATTTTTTTCAATCTTATATCCCATGCTTGTGTGTTCTGCAATATTGTGTGTTTTTTCCTGACAAAATAAACATTTTTCTTTTTTAAAATCTTTTTTTTTTAGAATTCCGGTGGCTTGGGTATATTGTTTAAAACACTCATAGTGCTTTTTTATGTTTAAATATTTGTATTAATGATATGACAAAAGAGTATGTACAACTTAACATTCTATATCTATACATGCACACACATTTGTATACTCAAATTTAATTTAACGTTATTATTGTTTATAAAATTACAATGCATATTATTAAATATATTTAATAATGACATAACATTTATATTAGTTATTTACTTACAGACCGGTTAATCCTTTGCAAATCAAGAACACAAAATGGCAACCACCATCGTTTTTGTGGATAGTCCTAATTGTCTGTGGAAGTTTTCTTTTCATTTTCAATGTACTCGAAATAAAAACATTTTCTGCAACGTCGACATACCTCTTACAGCCGCAGGCAAAAGTCATCTTTGCACAGGATATGGAAATGAAAGGTTACTTAATAAGGTCTCCCGGATGTTCAATACCAGAAATGAATGTAATGGATCAATCAATAAAACAATATATTTTTAAAGAAGATGTAGTTATATGCAATAATGGCACACCACCTTTAATCAACTCAAATATCACATCACTATATACAATTGAATCATCACTGAATTATTATAACATCAATGATACTGAACTGTTAAACTGTTGCTATACGCCTTTTTATAGACAAAACCCAAAAGGCAATAATAAGGATAATGTGGTTAAATTTGATAAAAAATGCCGTGAATTTAAACTTAGTGTAGATGTCAAAGAAGAATTTGTTAAAGTAGTATGTTCATATAATAATACAGAAATATATAAAGATTTTTTTGACTTTGTACCATTAAAGAATACAACAAAAAAAGAGAACTCTATTAATAAACAGAAAATGAATGTATTAGTAATTGGAATTGATGCTGTATCCAGATTAAATTTGCATAGACAAATGCCAATTACAGTAAAATTTTTAGAACATATAAAAGCGGTAGAAATGCTTGGTTATAACAAAGTGGGTGATAATACCTTTCCTAATTTAATACCAGTATTAACAGGCTTAACTGAAGATGAACTTAAAAAAAACTGTTGGCCTAAACAGAACTCGCACTTTGATAGATGTCCTTTTCTTTGGAAAAAATTTAAAGAAGCTGGTTACGTAACAGCTTTTGGTGAAGATTCTGCATGGATGGGTTTATTTCAATATACAAGACAGGGTTTTAAAAACCAACCAACTGATTACTATTGGAATCATTTTGATATAACAGCGGAAACTCAAATTGGTAATATGCATCGACTAAATGTTAACCAATGCATAGGATCTAGATCAGTTTATAAAGTGTTTTTAGATTACATTACCAAATTTTCTGTAACAATGCATAGAAATCATAAACCATATTTTGCATTTTTCTGGGGGGCCAGTTTATCACATGATTATTTAAATAAACCAAAGCTGGGTGATAACGATTATGCAAATATGCTTAGTTTATTTAACAAGACTGGAGTTTTGAATAATACTGTATTAATAGTTATGAGTGACCATGGAATAAGGTGGGGCGATATTAGATCCATTTATCAAGGTAGGATGGAAGAAAGATTACCATTCTTATATATTAAGCTTCCTGATTGGTATATTATTCAAAATTCATTATTGATGAATAATTTAAAAACAAATAAGCGGCGATTAACTACACCATTTGATTTACATGAAACTCTTCTTGATCTTATAAGTTCTTATAACTTAACAAATAGTTTTATTGGTCAGCGGTTATCAAAATTAACAAAGAAAAGAGGTTATAGTTTGTTTGATCAGATTAATACCAATAGAACATGTGCAGATGCAGGCATTTCTCCACATTGGTGTACATGTCAAAGTAGTAAAAAAGTTGACATTGATGATCCTCTTGTAGTAAAAGCTGCAAATTTTGCTATAAATGAACACATTAATAAACAATTATTGGGTTACGCAGATTGTGCAGTTTTGGAATTAGATGAAATATTAGATGCAAGTGTACAAATTAACAACAACAATGAACTTCTGCAAAAACATTATATCCAAGATTATACAATTACTTTTAAAACTAAACCAGGAGGAGCTATATTTGAAGCGACAGTAAGAGTATACGTATCTGCAGAACAATATCACTTCAACATAATGGGCACAGTAAGTAGAATAAATTTATACGGCAAACAAAGTTTGTGTATCACTGACTTTCATTTAAAATTGTATTGTTATTGTAAACAGTACATACCAGAAGATTGATGTAATTATACTAAACTAACAAGTCTATTTTAAAACTCATAATGATCTCATTATAGTTAGATAATCTTTACTAGACAACTAAGTCGTTTCGAAATGTCAATTTGACACATTGTTAATAATAATAATAATATTAATACATTAACTTAATTTATCAGATTTAAATATTGAATATGAAAAGCTTAAACTTATATCTAGTTTACATTAAAAGAATTACAGACAAAAAATATAAAGACAATAAAATGTTATGTATATGCTGTGATTAAAGTGTGTATTTGAATACATAAGTAGCCTAGAATTAAGGTTAATGTATAAAATATAAAAAAAGTAAAACAAAAATAAATATTTTAGCTAGTTTATAATCTAGCAGAGCAAAAATGTTGCTAGTTTATAAACTAATCATGATAACCACAAATCTTCGACAGTTTATAAACTAGCTGGTTAATTTATAAAATAACGATCAATGTGATTAATTTAACAAAAACTTTACTTTTTACTAAAATATATAAATAGTTAATTTATAAACTAACCAAGTTATTAATTGTAACTACTAAAAGTATAGCTTTTTGATTTAGGTATTTTCTATAACGAGTAATTTTTTTACTAGATTGCAACATGCGCTTTCAATTTGCTTTTACACATTTCTTTGATTAATGTATCGAAACATTTTATTGTTAAAATTTGTCTGTATCTGTAGATCCAGCTTATGTATTAAAAGAAACTCTATGTTTAGATGCAATAAAAAGATTTTTAACAGTTTGCATAAATAGGGCACCTGGTTTGATTAACTTTTAAGTTTTTACTGTTGTAAATTTACTAACTAAACCTTAACAGTATTTTTTACTATATATAATTATTTTATTAATTTTATGCTTTTAAACTTTAGCTTGACATTTTAAGGTTAGTTTTTAAAAGCTGCTGTTTTTATTTTGAATTTGTGATGTAATGTTCTGTTTTGTATACACATAATCGCTTAATTACTGTTTATTTTAGTTTGTGTAGAAGCATAAAACATATTATATTTGGTTTCTGAGAATGTATTTTTATTTCCAGTTAATTCTATAATTCAATTTTTTTATTTATTTATTTATTTATTATTTTATTATTATGCATTGCATTTTTGCAATCTCTATCTGATATCATATTGTAAAATTTTGCTAATAGATTAGTTTTTTATTATATTTGTAAATTTCTTTTTTATTAGATGTATATACTGTATTATTATTGTTACAATTGCAAACATTATTTGTGATAAAAAGGCATAATATTATTGTACAATAAAATCTTACAAAAAAATGTGTTTAAATTTTTTATTAAATAACGCCATTAATTGTGCTTAATTGTGTAAATGTACCTTACATACTACATACATACCCAATCACGCCGTTCTCTTTCGAGGTAGGTACAAGAGCCTACTTTGGTTCTGAAACCTTACTTTGTACAGTTTGTCTCCGCGTATTTCTGTCCTTACACATTTTGTTTGCTTCAGCAATATTTACACATGTCATGCATGCTCTTTTATTGTTTCCATTTTTATTTTTTTTTTACGCATTCATCTACAACATTTAACTAAATTTTACGTGGTCGACCTCTGCATTTTGTTCCAAATACATTTTCATCATAGATTTGCTTTGTTATTATGTCCTTACTAATAGTTTTCTCAACAACCAAACCAACGTAGAACACTATGTTTATACTGGTCTATCGGAGTTACTTTTAAACAACATTTGTTTATTTTTCACTCATTTTTAATTCTATCCATACGAGTTTTTTCACACACACTTCTTAAGTAGCTCATTCCAACCGCATTTATTTTACTTTTGTGTTTCTCTTGACATACCCATTGCCATCTTTGCCTTTTTAGACTATACTTTATTCTTTGTAATCATACACATACTTTCAACTACTTTTTGCAATGCATTTACTGTTTTTTCAATTTTTTTAATCTAAATTACCATTTTTATTAAACATTCTTCCCAAATACACAAAATCATCTACGTGCTCTTATCATTTACAATTTAACCTGATTCTACAATCACTGCCTACTTCTATGATTTTAGCTTTTGCTACACTTATACAGAGATTCATTTCATTTGCTGCAGTTGGTTTAGTACATTCTTTAGACTAATTTGATTCTTACACACTATCACAGCATCGTCAGCATATAGCAACATTCTTATATTGACATTATCCATCCGTACACTGTTAGCGTCTTCACAAGCATTCCTTACATATTTATTCATAAATATATTAAACAACCACGGAGATATAACGCATCTCTGCATAACACCTTAACATTTTGTTCTGTGTTGAACTAATCGTTCATTTACCCTAACGCACGCTCTGCTACCATCATATAAAGCAATAATGGCGTTTACTAAACATTTATTTACCCCATAATCTTTTAAAATGTTCTACAACATACGTCTGTTCACTCGATCATATGCTTTTTCTAGATCAACAAACGCACAGTACATTTTTTTCTTCGCTGCATTCCTTAATCACTTGTTAAAGTGCAAAAATTTGGTCCATGGTCACTTCCCAAATCTTTTCAGTCGTTATTTCAGGCACTCTTTCAATCAATAATCTTCTAACTATTTTACTTGGGATGGTCAATAAACTAATAGCACGTCAGGACACCTACTCTACCAATGCAATACAGAAACCAACTATCACATAACAGGAGTTGCTCTGAAGAATCGAGTTACTAAAGCAAAATTTTTATCAAATCGAGCCATATACATCATGATACAAATTAACAACAGGTACAGCCTACAAGTAATTTAGGTGTATGCCTCTACCAGTGCATCCGGGGACGAAGAAGCGGAACAGTTATACAATGATATAACTACTGCCAAAAACAACAAAAACGCCAAGTTTGTTACTTAAATTTGAAAACTGGGCAAAACACAGACGAGGATATCTCAATCGATAGTAAATTTTATATTGGTCATAAGAACAATAGAACAGAAATTCTAATCAAGTACTGTAGAAATGAATTTTTTTTCTGTATAAACTTCTTCTTTCAAAAACCTCTGCAACAAAGATGGACCTGGAAAAGTCCAAACGGTACCGTGAAAAACAAAATCGATTACATTATAACCAACAGAAAGGATATATGCCAGAATGTTACCGTTCTAAGCCAATTCAATACTAATAGCGACCATCGTTTAGTCCGAACAACCTTACAAATAAACACAAAATTTGAAAGAAATAAACTAATATACCAACAACAATACATAACAGTAGAGGTGCTGAGCGGAAACAAAAATGCATTCCAACGTACTTTAAACACTAAGCAAACCAAAAATACTCCTACAATTCGGAATAGATTAATTGTCCGAGCACATTGCAAAGAGCATTCAAGTTGCAGGGAATATGCTCTAAACACAAAGAAAAATCAAAGAAAATTAGCATAAATGAAAAGAAACCTAATGGAAGTAAAAAGATGAATGGATCGGGAAGCAGAAAGCTATAAGGAAATTAATAAAAACATTAGTAAGAATATCCGAAAAGACCTAAGCAAACATAAAACAAAACTGATAAGAAATACAATTGAAGATAACAAAAGCTTGAAGGTTCTCAAATCCAAGCTATCAAATGGAATATCAAAAATGACCAAAATTAGAAACAAAGATAGCATCATAGTCAGTAACTGGAAAAATCACAGATGCTGTTTAATTTAAAACGTGGGATTGGAAGAAATTCTCAAAATGTACACAGACAAACTAATACCAACATTATACCAGATGAAAAACAGAAAAAGTTCAGGCAAAATGAGAGGCAAAACCGTTCTGGTCTATAAATTCTACTAAACAAATGTATGATGGAAGAAGAATGAAACAAATGGCAAAATGTCAAAGTTATTCTACTATACAAAAAAGATGACAGAAACAACATTGAGAAGTTTGCTGTCACATTTATACAAGCTACTAACAAAGATTGTAACAAACTAATTAACTCACAAAATGGACTTTTACCAACTATGCAAACAAACGGGATTCCGCAAAGGATTTGGGACTATAGACCACTTGCAAACACTTTGTACACATAGCCTTTGTGGATTACAAGAAGGCTTTTGATTCCGTCAAAGCGTAGGCAATACTAAAATCTCTAGACAATGTGAGAATCGACTCAAGAAACTCAAACCTTATCAAATAGATCTACAAAAACCCGTCTATCCAAATTAAAATAGACAAAAACTCAAAGACAGATATTATCCAAATTAAAAGAGGAGTGCGGCAAGGAGATACAATTTTCACATTAGACTTGGAGGATATCTTCAAAACCTTAAACTGGCATAAAAAAAATAAATATCGACAGAGTGAGCGTCAATCATTTGCAATTTGCAGACGATATTGTTGTCATCGGCAGCACTGCAGAAGATCTTAAGAGCATGTTTTAGGAACTCCATCAAAAATCAATAAAAATTAGACTTAAAATGAATCTGTCAAAAACCAAAGTTATGAGCACAGGAAATATCCAAGTAACAATTAATAATCAATTCATTGAAGTATTTACATACATTTATTGTGGCCATAAAATTCAACTTGGTAAAAAAAATCAGATTTTTGAAATCTCAAGAAGAATAGGTCTTTCTTGAGCGGCTTTCGATAAATTAAGCCATATCCTCAAATCCAAAGAGTTCCTTATAAACCTCAAAAGTAAGGTATTCAAATCCTGCGTGATGCCAGTGCTCACTTACGGCCTCGAGACAATATCCGTGACCCGAAAAACATCTAGCAGGCTGCAAACCATACAGAGAGCAATGGAGAGGTCTATGATCGGAATTACTTTGAGGGACAAAGTTCAGAATAAAGAAATCTGAAGAAGAACCGGTGTGACAGAGGTACTTATTAGGATGGCGCAGCTTAAGTGGCGTTTGGCTGGACACATAGCAAGGCAGGACTCGGACAGGTGGACAATGAGGATCACAACTTGGCGTCCGAGAGAAACCAAACAAAGTGCTGGCAGACCCTAGAGAAGATGGCGAGGTGATATCCAAAATATTGCAGGAAAAAACTGGATTCAAACTGCAGTAAATAGGAAAACGTAGACATTTTTGAAGAAGGCCTTCATCCAGGAGTGGATAAATGATGGCTGAGAAGAAACTACAGTACTGATCGGACGTAAACACCCGACGGCAAAAAGTAAATTTTGATGTAAACAAATATTTATTTGTTTTATAAGTAACCAAGGTACTTATTCTTGGGACAAGTAAGAAAATTGTAAAAAAGCAAAATATTTATTTGTTTGATTTTACTTAATGAAAAAAAAAAAACTTTTTTAATTCTTATACTGATCATGACTAGTCAGAAGAAACTATTAGTAATGTTAAATATGAAAAAAAAACAATTTGTAAATAAATCTACAATACGGAATATAATGTCATTATTAGCGGACATTATAATTTATTATTAAAAGAAGATTGCTATTTTGTATGTGAATATAAACAATGTAAGTTAAAATCAAGTCTAATATATTTCTAAAAATTGAATTCATACTTGTATGAAATGATTATTTTTTTTTGATAAGTTATTAAACATTTAAAGGTCATGGTCAGCTTCATATGTTTAAAAAAATATAATTAGTGAAATGTAATATTTCAATAATAAATTATGAATAACATTTATTGAAATGCTCAACATGATAAATTGATATTTAATTATCCGTTTGGCCAATAAATGTCAATACCAACAGAAGACTTTTCATTATTATTCAGTATCAGTATTTCATAAATTATTCAATTTCAATTTTGTTTAGTTTGATATTGATATATAAAGTTAATGTTATTAAAATCGATATACAAAACTACTACTACTATATTATATTAAAAATATAATCAGTAAATATGAATATATTCGATGTAGCAGACTCGCTGAAACCTTTACAATTCTTACAAAGAACTTTATTGTTGATAACATTTACGTATAAAAAGAAACATACGGATGAAATTCATATAACTAGATACGAGATGTTACTAATAATTCCAGAAGCATTATTATGTGTTGCTATAATGTATTATTCAACAACTGAAAGTAATTATTATTTAAATTCTTCTGGAATTGTACGTTTATTAAATCAATTGAACATATCTATGAAATCATTTTTACCTGCAATATATTTTATAAGCAATATTGGTTTGGAAAGAAAAATGGTTAACACTATTACTAAAATGAGAAAATTAAATACGTTAATAATAAAATATAAATGTCATAAGAAAATAACAAAGTATATTAAAATATTTGTGATTATATGCGCAGCTATAAATTTCTTAATTGTAGCTGAAAACTTTGCAAACTATAATAAGATATCTGCAAAGTTGAGCGGAATGTTCAGTGATATAATTCTATTAATAACAAATGTTTATTTAACAAGATTTATTGTTTATTTGTTTATATTGAGAGAATATTTCCAATGTCTTTTAAGTGAATTTGAAAATATAATCGAGGAAATTAAAATTACACAAATATTAAATATAAAAAATAAATATAATGAATTATATTTTATATTGCATGATGTTATTTTGGCATTTTCAAACTTTTTGTTTGTATTTATTTTATGGGAATTTGTTATATTATTAATATGTTTTAATGAGTTAACGTTCACTTACACCAACTCCGATGAAACTATTACCTATAAAATAATTGGTGAAGTTGTATTACATATTTCTCAAATTGGTATTATAATCCATCCATGTGTAAAATTGACGAAAGCTACTAAAAAGATTGCGAGATTTATAAGCAGACTTGGAAATTTTAATAAAAATACATATGGAAATTACATTGTAAGTAGTATTTTCTTGTTTAATTACTTTATATTAAGTTGTATACTAAAGTCATTTAGTAAATTAATAAAATAGCTTTAAACTATTTAAAACATTTTATGTAGTTTTGAAAAACTACTGCAATATCGAGCTATTTGGTACATGGTAATTGCTATCTAGATTCTAGATCAAAGTTATTTTTTAGTATAATATAATAGATTAGAAAGGGCAAAGTTTTGTAAGTACAAATAATGTGTAGGATAAAATTAACATATTATTTTTTACTATTAAATAAAAAATAATAAATACTTAACTTTCAATTTCCGTAGACCACTCTAACATTATAAATAAATTTGTAATCATATTTAAATATACAGATTTATGACATAATATAAAAATCTTATTTTTTTTGTAGGTGATTGATGCTTCTTTACAGATATTGCAACAAAGTGTGCATATAAGTCCGTTTGGTGCATTTCAATTTAGTGGAAATTTAATCATTACAGTATGTATTAATTATTATTTAAAAATTAAAATAAATAATTATTTTTTTAGATGTTTGCTACAATAGGAATATATATCGTATTATTAAGCCAGTTGTCGAAAAAATAGAAGAATAGATGCATGGTCTAATTGCTTTAAAATATCATATCAAAGTACAGTTGATGATTGGTGTTTGGTGTTTGGTAATAAAATGAACTGTAACAGACATTGACATAAAATTTATATGAGTTATATGAGTATATGTTTGCTTATATAAAACTAATTGACAATCAATAATGTGTTAATAACACAAAAAATGTGTTATACAAATGCCAGATTTTTGATACACTTTATATTATCAAATCCCGCTGATGTATAACTCAATTTACTTCTCATTGCTTGTCTCTCATTTATCAGTTTAATTTTTATTTCCACAAAGCTTCTTATACATTAATCAGACTTTGTAAATCACCTTCTTAAACATATTAGTAAAGCTATTTTACTTGTTGCTAGCAATAACAATATTACGTCTAGCATAGAGCTCAACTTTTATTAATCTACAGTAATGTTTTTAAAACTGTCTGCAGGATTTAAAAATTGCTCATAGCCAGTTTTTCTTTTAAAGAAACACACAAAAACTGTAACAAAATGCCGGTTTTCTTATATTTTTTTGCATTTAACTCAACAAATTAATAGTGAGCCTATGTAACTATTATGACTATTATAATCACGTGAGTTTTCATTAAATTGCGCATTTTAAGGCATCTAAAAAAATATTATTTTAACTCATATCGAGTCATTTAAACACAAAAATTGTAACAAAATGCCTATTTTTTTACATTTTTTGAGTTTTACTCAAAAATTTAATACTGTGTCTACGTTATGCATTTATTTCATCTTAGAAAAACAATTGTTCAGTATGTGCTTATGTATATTGTAGAGTATTAGTATTATTTTTGTATACGTATATTTAAGAACTGTTTGTCATCATTTTTTATATAGTTGTGTGTTGCAGTTTGTCGATGGTTTATTATGCTGTCAATAAAGAATTGTTATTTAGTTATTTGTTTAACTATAATAATCACTTAAATCTTCAATCATCAATTTCATTGCAGCAAAATTAATTTTCAACTTTTAAATCTGGTTGTATTTTATTCAAAAATTTAGTATTGGGAATATGTAAATCATAATCACGCAAATCTCTAATAAATTCTGCATCTCTAGGCCAGAGCATTCAGATGCTTATTAACCGAAGACAAAACAGAATTTTTAAGAATGAAGTGAAGAAATCAAAGAGTGAAATCTGGGAAAGAAGGTGCATACAAATAGAGTTTCAAATTGGGGGATCAAGATCAACAGAAATCTGGAAAGTAATAAAATTTATGAAAAATAATACAAAATGTAACAGACTAAATACTATAAATATAGAAGATTAAAAAACACTATGAAAATTTCTTAGTAGAAAATAGAGATGAATATAAAATAGAAAAAATACAAGCGGATTTTGAAACACAACATGCATAAATAAATATTACAAAAGAAGAGATTCAAAAAGCATTAACGTATATAGAATCTTCTTCTTAGCGTGCCTATCCATTACCGGATGTTGGCTATCCACAACGCAATCTTTACTTTATTCGCGGCAGTACGAAATAGTTCTGTGGTTGTTGTATTGAACCACGTTCGTAGGTTCTTCAACCACGAAATCCTCCTTCGCCCTGGTCCTCTCCTTCCCTCTACCTTTCCTTGTAGTATAAGCTGTAAAAGCTCATATTTCTCTGGGTGTCTCATGATGTGGCCCAAGTATTCCAGCTTTCTTTGTTTTATCATTTTTACCACTTCTCTTTCTCCTTTCAACCTCCTTAAAACCACATTGTTAGAAACATGGGCTGTCCATGGGATTCTAAGAATCCTTCTGTATGTCCACATTTCAAACGCGTTTATCTTGTTTATTGAAGCCTCTGTCAAGGTCCAAGACTCCATATATAGAATAGAATTAATTAAGAATGAAGGAGAGGTATTAGAACAAAAGATACCTTTACTATTTAACATCTGTGCTAAGGAAAATAACTCCGCAACAATTTAAAGAGTCCCAGGTTATATCGATATTTAAAAAAACAAGCAGGAAGGTACCTAAGAAACTACCGCGAGTTCAGCATAAATAGCGCCCTTTCCCGATTATACGCAAAAGTTCTAGAAGGTAAATTGATAGAAAGTACTGATGGGGGAATAAATGAAAAACAAACCGGATTTATAGCTCTTAAAGATATTGAGGTCAAAGATCCATTGGTTAAATTAATAAAAGAACTGTACAAAGACAATAAATCAGTAATTAAGGTAGGAGCTGACACTGCGAGAATAGTTCCATCTAAGGGCTTAAAACAAGGATGTCTTTTTTTTCAAACCTTCTTTAACATATATTTGGAGGCATGCCTTAAATAGTGGATAAACAGCTGCAGGCCAATGGGTGTACCTATAGGGAACAGCATTTTTACACTAAGTTTCGCCGACGATCAGGTTGTGATAGCACAGGACGCATATGATTTAGAATTTATGCTTAGAAGACTGCATGCAACATATACCAAATGGGGACTAAACATAAACTTTAATAAAACGAAAAAAAAAAAAAGTCTGGTGACTGGAACTGATGCAAACTTCCAAATAATTATTGACAACACAATTGAAATGAAGCAGGTAGAAACCTTCAAATATTTGGGATGCACACTTAGTAAAAATGGAATAACAAAAGAGGAAATTATGGACAAGATAAAAAAGAGGAAAAAAGTGGTTGGTTATCTAAATTCAATCTGGTGGGAAGCACATAAGAAAAGAAGTAAAGAAACGGATAAGGCGCGCAATGGTAGATACAGTGGTGTCATATGAAGCAGAAGTATGGACACTAGAAGCTGAAGAATAGCGACAAATAAATACCGTAGAAATGTACTACCTAAGAAGAAGCGCCAGAAAGTTCAGAATAAAGAGAGTGAGAAATGTGGAAATTAGATGGATAATAGAAGCTGAACAAACACAAGTGGAAATAAAAAGCCTGTGGTTTGGTCATGTTCTTTGGATGACAGATGATAGTTGGCCTCAAAGAATATGGGAATGGGAATTGCCAGGAAAAATGAAAAGAGGAAGACCCAGAAGATTATAGAACGATACCATTCTAGATGCAATAAGAGCGAGAGGGCTGGAAAAAGAGGATGCACTACAAAAACGGGAATGGCGTGTGGGAGTGAGAAAGCGGCACCTAGCTGTATAAATCCAATAAAAAAATGGTAAACTGACTTAAGGTTTGCTTGCAACATTTTGTAATGTTTTGTTGAAGTCATTTTTCAAAAACATCCGAGTTTTGGCACTTTGTTTGTAATTAAAAGGTGTTTCTAATGTTTTTGTGATGTTCAGATATGAAATTTAAACTATTACGTATGTGTTATAACCAAACTTCAAGAATTATTGTTTATAAAAATATATACATCATTACTGAAAGCCGTTATGAGATCAATGTTTGCTAAATCAGATACATTAGTTTATTATTATCAAGATGGAATAATAGCTTGCTAAAAGGCAATTTTTTTAGATTATTAAAAACATTAATGTGGCTTTGTGTGCACTTTTATTTTACTTTTTAAATGTTCACGCAAACGTTTTGGAAAAATAGTTACAAAAACGAGGTAAAAATTTTACAACCTAAGAAACGCTTGTAACTTGTATGGTATAAAGCAAGTTACAAGCACTTAAAATAATTATTAAAAAAAATTGTTTGTATTTTGTTAAAGATTGTAAGACATCTCGGAGCGTAATGCATGGCATTTTCAAAAATTTTGAGGGTAACTTTAGCACATACAAGAAAACGTTTTTATTTACATTAAAAAAAAAAAAAAAATCTTATAATCTTTAAAAAAAAAATTATTTTCAGAACTCAGAACTTTAAGAAACAGTTTTTCATAAATCTTAATAAAAAAGGACTGGTGTCTCAAATATGAATAAAAACTTGCTATTATTTGTGCAAAAAAAAACTTGAAAACTTCAGTACGTTCCGAGATATCTTACATTGTATAGTCAAAAATACTTTAAAATAGCAGAAAAAGCTTAAATTTTAAATATTTGTGTGGATACATTGTAAGATATCTTTAAGCGTAGTGCACGTTTATAAAAACACGTTTTTATTCACATTTGAGAAAAAAAAAAGAAGAAATGTTTTTTAAAGTTAAAGAAAATTTTCAAAATTTATGGAAAAAAAAAATTGGCTGTAAAATATTATTCTTTGAACATTTTTAAAGAAAAAAGTACCTTACAACTTTTAATTGATTATTACTTAAAAATAGCTAACTGAAAAATTCTGAAAAAAATCACATGATTAGGATTTATGTAAAAAAGGCATTTTCAGTGGATAAAAAAAAATATTTTGTACACTTGTCTCATACATGGTTATATTTAGGTAGGTGCAAGTTTTGCTGCAAAATACTTTACCGCATCTAAATGTTGAAAATTTTTGATCGACACTAATTGTTTCTGGCCTTATTGGCAAACTACACGTTTTTGCGTTTTTTCAAGTCTATTAGATTTGATTCAACCTTACAGTACTAAAGGGGCGGGGCAACTTATTATAACTATTTGTTAAATTAAACGTTTTTTAAAATTTAATAAGTCGTTCTCATTACAAAGATCAAATTAATTTCAGAATCAGGTTTAAAGTTAAAATTAAAAATAAAATAGTTTTGTTAAAACGGCATTTAAACTGAAGTGATTATCTGTTACGTAGACAAAATGACCGTTTTTAGTACGCAATTAACGCGCCTATATTTAATACATAAATTTACAACTGTTGAAGTTGTTTTTTTAACGGATATTGTACAATAATTAACAACAATAATTTTATTTGTTTTGATAAATAAGGAAAGTGCTTTATTTAGTTGAAAACTTGCTATAGAAATATGCCTAGACGGTTTATAATAACTTAGGGAACAAAAACTTCTATTTATTTTTAAACTGTTTTTTTGTGTTTCTTTATAAAAATTGTTATCTTTGATGCAAAACATTGGGCAACGTTTATTAGACATACATATACAAGTAGATGCGGTTAATAATTAACGGAAATTTTGCGGAACAGAGCGTCAGATACTACGTGCTATTTGCTGTTAAAATATACTCTTACAACAACAAAATGTAATTGTTGCAATTTTATCATTGAAAGCCTAAACGACATAATTGATGTGGTAGTTTTCAAATTCATTTTAAGCTATAATAATATGTGATTAGTATAAAATGTGTTTTATTTCTTTCTGTGTCTAAGTTTATAAATAGCAAAAATTATGACAAAAAATTTCAGTTCCGATGGGTTATACTTTTTTTTTGCAATAACTTGCTTTGATTAAAGATTTTTACAATAAAACGGCTTCTTAGCCGGTGTTAGATGGATTTGTTTGAACAGCAAACGGAAAATATTATACACGTGCATTTTCCGATCATTTAACAACCTCGACAGGTGATGACCAATTGTCTAATCTTTTAATCACAATTATGCTAAGCATTTTGCCTTTCGTTTTGCGTTACCAACGTCTATTATGTGTTTAACAAAATGGGTTTATTTTAATTTAAAACCTACCTTAGTAAAACATTGAGCAATAATTGTATCAAGTTGCTTGTCATTTTTGCAAAACAAGTCCTATACAATTTAACTAACCCTTAAAAAATCTACGCTTAAAATTACATTATACTAACTATTAAACAATTAATAACATAAACTTTGACCTTCGCAGAAAACTTAATGGATACAGTATCCAGAACTTTACATATGTTGATGCCTGTGACATTAAAGTTATTCAAACTGGTTTTGTCTATTACACGTCTGCAATCTTAAAGTTATTTCTTTTTACAACGGCTAATTACAGAAGTTGCTTTAAAATCTAAAAGATATATATGCTAGCTTATTTATATTTTGGGGTCAATTGTTGTTTTATCAGGTACCACGAGATAGATAATTACAATGCGCATTGGTTTTCTGAACATTTTATTTAAGTTTGTGTAGTTTGGCAAGATACGTAGAATCTATTGTGGTTTTTTTTGCGTTCTCTTATTTTAAACTTAATTACTAAAATTTCATTTTTTTTTTCATATTTATAACATCACATATATGTAATTCACAATTTTACACCGAAGATGGCCTAACAGCCGAAACCGGGCTGTACAATATAATAAACAACTATACAGCATATAAAAGAATATTAATACACCCACATAACCTATTTAATTACTAAAATTTAAATCTGTTTGAAGTTGGTCGTACTCTAAACTATGAATATAATAAAGTAACAAATTCTGATAAATAATTTTAAGTTGTTCCATTTCTGATAAGGATTTAAGTAATCTTAAAAATAAAAATAACATGAAAGCTATGTAAACCCCAATGCTTTTGATTACTCGCTTTAAAAATGAGTATAGTTTTATATATATCTGAAAAATTGGTAAAAATCTACTGTTAAAGTAAGAATGTTCATTTTCTGCAATCTTTTTTAAACGTTTTAACTTTTTAATATACTAAAGTAAAGTCTAGCTCTTTACAAATTATTATTGAAGCTCTTGACCTTTGTATCTTGAAAATGAATCAACTAAGGTTTCAATAAAATCAGTTTGCTTTTAAATTGTTGGCATCATTTATATCATATTATTATATATTGTGGGGTATACTTACCGGTTTAGCCCGGTAGCAGTTGACAACTTTTTTAACAACTGGTAGGTAAAATAACAAAATTTGATTGGTAATTTTTTACATTTTAAACACTAATCAATATTATTTTTGACATTTAAATATTAAATAAATTTCAGATAAAAATTTTTTTTTTACAAAAAAACAATACAACTCTTGCTGTATTTATAGTCTTGCATTGCCAAACATACTTTGTAATGTAGTTAGCCATAAACGCTTTGCTATTTGTCTAAAATTGTAAATTAAACTTTATTTAATAGTTAACACCTCCCAAAGATATAGTAGTAGAAAAAAAGCTAGAAATGGAAATACTATTATAGCAGAGACAGTAAAGTAGAGGAAACAAGAAGAAATGGACGAGAAAACTCATCTCAATAAGAGACGTGTTATTATACAACACAAATACCGGGCACAAAGATTTAGGAAAATTCAAGATCAAAGAAGAGGAAAGATGCCTATTCTGACAGGAAGAAACACAAGATAATGCAAATCACACTCTAGTAGATTGCAAGAAAAAGAAAACTAGAAAATTACTGGAAAGCAAAGTGGATAAAACAATAATTATAAGGAAAAGCCTAAAAAGTGAAAATAAACAAACAAAAAAAAAATATAAACAATACACCAAATAAAAAACCATAAAAAATAAACAAAAAGAACGAGGAAAGCAGAATGGAAACAAAAATACAAGAAAAAAATAAGAAAACGCATATAAAAAAATTAAAGTACTTTTTAGTTAAAAAAAAAATCAAACCAAACTAAACAAAATTGCAGATATATGCATGCAGAGATAAAGAAAACAAAAAGCCAAATGTTAAAAAAAAAAACAAGGCAAATGCCATATAGTAGATACACTATCTTAATGTTGACAAATAACGCAACTTTTAACTAGAGATAAAACTGCATATTTAAGACCGCCAAAAAGAATAGAATTAATTAAACTGCATAAACTATTCATAAAAGAGAAAGGATACGACACTGGTAACAAAAAAAAAAAAAAAAAAAACTAAAAACGCATTTGAGGACAAGTAGAGATGGATGTCAGTGCAGATAAAAAGAAAAGACAAAAATGACCGGTGACAGCAAGCAGATACTCCAAGAGGCAATAACCAGCTCAACTCAAACTAGTGGCAAATCTAGACTAGATTAACAAGGACAGTATAACAACAGAAGTTACGCAGAGAAGAAAACCGGAAAGTATTGTCAGGCGGCGTAAGTCATTATCAATGGTCACAAACCTTTGTTACAGTAAGATAGAGCTACAATCACATTGCACTATTGATTATAGTTAATATATTTTTTAATGAAGCTTTACTAACTTATGTTATTGGAGGTAAATACCATCGCTTCTATCCTTAGTCTATCTGTGTCATTGTCGTGCTATTGTAGAAATATTTCTTTAATCTTTGTTATTAATATAAAAAATAGCGATGTATTTAATAAGTGTTAACCAAATTTAATTAGAATTTTTATTTAAAATATAATTTAATTGTATTTCACAGTTTAATATGCATTTAAGCAAATTATGTTATTATATTTCATAATCTGATAGCTGAATTAATAAAACCAAATAAATTCCAGCGCTGCTGAACATCTGTAAACAAACTATTATTAAATACGGCATTTTGAAAAAAAAAATACAAGTTTATAAATTATTTATCTACCTACAAATGCAATTTAAATATCTTACCAAAACGATTAAATTTCCGTCAAAATTAAGCGCCGATAAAGGATTAATATAAATTTTCTGCTCTATGATCTGCAAGGATACACGTAAATTCTAAAAATAATTATTGATGAAATAATATTATATCATATTAATTAATTTACAAAGTAGTTAGCATTACGATTTCCAGAAATTAAAAGGCGTGAAATACTTCTTCCAACGTTGCAAGCAGCTTGTTGTAAATTAATAGAAGGATATACAACCACTAAGATCTGCGTTAGATGCATAAATACATTAAAACCAGTATTAAATGTCAAGATTCCATCAATTTTAAAAAAATATATTAAACCATAAACACACCATAATAATCTCATATATTCCCATAAAATAAAAATTGCCAAAAATATATCAAATGCTGAAACTAATTCACCACATAAGGAAAATAGTATATTATAAGTTTCAGAAGTTTTCTTCATTTCTCTTATTATATTGGTATTTTTATCTTTAACAAGTTGACTCAAGTCAATTGTAAGACAATTGTAACATTCGCTTAGTAAATATAAGTATATAACCCATTTGGTTACATATATATTAGTAAGTGCGGTGAATACATCACTGAATATGTTTCTAAACTTGTAATTTAAATCACCAACTCGTACCAGCCATTGCCCTAGCTTCAATGAATTTAATAACACACAAACTACAACCACTTTTATTACATATATTTTTATCCGACGATGTCGTTTGTGCTTTAAAAACACGTTATTAAATTGTAAAAGTTTTGTAATCAAGTCAGCTATTTTTCTTTCCAAATAAATATTGTTTGTGTAGGAAATTATGGGTAGGAAAGCTTTCATTATTTCATTTCCACTGGATAATAAGGTTACTATATTTGTTGGTTTCTTAATTGAATTGATAGAATAATATATTATAGCACCGCATAATAATATCTGTGGTATAATAATAATTATTTGTTTTCTCTGTATGTAGAATTTATTTTCATTTTTATTGTAACCGGGTGTAGTTAACAAAAAAATGCGTTGTAAATAATGTAACGGTTTTAATGCAGATGCTATATCCATGATTTTATTAAATTAAATGATCTAATTCGTAAAGAAGTGAAAGATTTATATATGTATGGAAAATGATTAAAATTTAATAAGTAATAAGGTGTTATTGCTATTTACATAAGCAAGAAAGAAATTTGTTTGTGTGTATGTATATGAAATGAAATTAAATTATATTTAATTAAATTAAATTATATTTAATTAAAATTGAATAAACAGTATCTAGCTAGAATATGTTTATTTATTGTAAACAGAACTACTATTTAAAAATTAATCAATTATTTTAGAGCGAGAAATTTATACAAAATTAAATCTAAATTTATTAACAAGTAAAGAACTCAGAAAACATAAAAAAACATAACTAAAAACGTTTAACTTTTTCAAATTGTATTAATAATAATAATAAAAAAAAAAATAAACTGCACAATAATTTTGTTTACTCTTCTTCAACATAATCTTTTTTAGATTTTTGACAAGCCATACGCCAATAGATTGCTTTTATACATAAGATAATTTAACCACTAGCTATATCATAAAACTCCGACATATTTTTCAACTGAGTACCAATTTTCGGAGGTCTATGAAATTGATTGGTAAGTTTTTTCTAGATTATTATACTAAATTATGCAAAAACTCTAACGTGAGAAAAGAAAGAAGGTTTTTTATGCTTTACGGTTCAAATGTCAAATGCCAGTCTCTGCAAATTAATCCCAGATGACTTTTTCAGTAGGATTACTCTGGGAGTAGTATAAAAGTGTAAAATGTATGCGCACTTTATACAAACACGCATACTTCTCAACTTTTTATTGTTGTTGATAAAGTGGTATTTGTTTTGGACTGGGGGTAAAATTACTAGCTGGTTGTGTCTTGTAAAGGTTTGTAGGAATTTGATCCCATCTGGAATCTTGGGGTCGTCTAGCAACGTTTGGTATTGTCGAATAATCTCTTGTGCTTAAAGACACTCGGTTTGTGCTCATTGCACTAAGGTGCTCTTCCTATTTAGTACTCAGATTATATCATAAGTTTTTTTCTGATTAGTCGACTGTAAAGATGATGGAATATTTTAGACGTTTTGTTCTTTGCACTTTTTTAGAGCAATAACCGCTCTACTTATTTTCTGTCTTTGTCAACTAACTCCAAGCAAATATTTCTGAACTGTGGTTTATTATCTGTCTTCAACGTGGTGGGAACATCTTCTAAATGAGGCTTATTTTTTTTACGGTCTATATTATTGCCATACCTTCCAGACCGTTGGAGTAGAATTTTTTTTTGGCGTTTTGGAATTAAACGCTGTTGTATAAAATATTGTGTTTTGTTTCATCTTATTTTTGATACAACACGGCGCTTTTGTTTTGTATAAACAACCCAGGTTGCGGACAGTCAAGTTTTGTTGGTTGGCGGTTTTAGTAATTATAGAGAAGTTTGTGGAGCCACGTGCAGATTTCTAAAAAAAGTTTGAAGCTGCTTCTTAGTTTGTGTTTCTTAATATGCGTTTGGTAGTGCTGCAGCGGTAAACTTCCATCAGCATTAACCTGGTGCTAAAAATACTCTATAGACTCTTAACCAAACTTGCACTTTGATAGTTTGCATTTAAGCCAGTGCTATTAGAGTATTTTCAGAACGCCTCGTAGGTGGTCTACGTAGGCATCATAATTATCTAAATAAATCAATATACCGTCAAAACACACTAGCACAAACGATTTAACAATCCGGTTAACACTTGCGCCATTAGTTGCAACGTTGTGAGCGCGTCCAAACGGTTTTACCTAAAACTTATACGTGCCATGTAGGGTGCTATGTGAGTGCCGCCGTCGGAGGGTTTGCCAATATCTCACTTTTAAATTCATTTTGGTACACTCGCGCCGCCTCAAATTCTTTCAGTATCTCATGTATCAATTCAGAAACGCAGAAACCCGTTTTTTTAACTAGTATTAGTACTAGTGCACAGTAATTGCTTGTGTTTTATTCAATAATTTTGTTGTCAAGCATCTTCTTGACCTGTTTGTTAGAATAGTGTAGAGAGCGCACTGAAGTAAAACCATTGAGTTTAATTTTGTTCCTATTTGCGCGGTTTGTGCGTTGTTTGGTTGCAATCAACAGCCTAGGGCGACAATGTTGTCTAAAATGTAAGTACTTCATGGTGTAGTCCATGCTTACATTGTCAGTTGCCAACCAGTTGCCACTTGGCTGGTCAATCTGAAGCAAATTGAAGTGATTGGCTATTATTTGAACTATCAAAAAATACTTGGAAGACAAACTTTTTATCTTTTGCAGAGATAACAAAGCCCTAGTCTGGTTGGAAAACTCAACAGATGCCAATGCAAAATTTACACGCTGGTCTTTTCAACTACAAGAATACGACTTTAAGGTGGTACACACACCTGCTACCTGACGCTTTTAGGCGACATATTTGCTCTGACCTGAAAACACTAGCAGCAAAAGAATCAAAAAGATTACTGCCACTAAAGAACCCGGATAAACACCAGTTCTTAACATTAAACTATCAATACATCAAACCAATTTTGAAAAAATATGCTTTCTGAAAAGAAAAACCTTGGCGACCATGGTCTCTTTAAGATATTATAAAAAATATTTGACGTGTTTTAAAGTAAAAGTTAAAGGGAACAAGTTTATAATGACAATAATAAATACCTGCGCAAGATAGAAGCCAAACCCGTAGTCACCGCAACAAGCAAAACCACCACCATGGTGTTAGAACAACGGTTCTTTCAAAGGTAAAGGAATCCAAAGGTCGTGTGTGGCAACGTGCAATAAGACTGTGAAAAGCGGTACAGTACACTACGGCGACGTATCACCCACAGGCAAATCCAGTGGTTCGCCATCAGAATTGAAGAAAAGCCTCCGCACTTTACACAAAGAACGGCCGAGACTACAATGGGATGAACATCTACTCTCTAAGTATAAATATTTAAGTTCAGATTATTGATATGTATATGCGTTAAGATTATTGATATTTATATGCATTTAATTAAGTTCAAATTGGTTAAAATCAAAATAATATAAAAAGTTATTCCTAAATAAAGACAGAAATTAATTTTAATGCATTATTCTAGTAACTACAAAAAAATCAGCAAATAAAATTGAAAACAAATTGTTTTCTATTTTTTTAAGCTGTATTATAAAATAAGTTACTTTAAGGGGTAACTGCAGAAATTTAGCAATGAGTTCATTAAAAAGCAAATTTTTTTTTGTAAAAAATCATACTAGTTGCTTCTTCTTAAGTGCTTTTTTGATAATGTAAATATAAGTAGTTGATTTGATTTAATTCAAAATATGCGGCAGTTGGCGATAGAGTGGGGAAGACTATGTTAACTTGCACTGGTGTATTGATGTATGATACCACGGATTGAATATATCCGTTCTTTCGATGTAAGCTGGGACCTGTTGCTGGGTTTTGGTAGCTCGATTTTGGTGGATAAAACCGGTAAGATTTTGATAAAATTTTAATAAATGTTTTGTCAATTAGAAATAAAAAATTGCAAAAAAGCATGAATTTTTTGTATTAATAGTTGTTGTTATCACAATTTTCTTTAAATTTGATTTATTTAATTAAAAACTCTGGGTTTAACGTTTTTATTATTGAACATTCTCTCATAATTGATTAGCTGAAAAATAAGTTCTAGTTAACTAAAGTGAACAAAATATCATAACAAATGGAATCAATACACATGTTTGATACTATTAATGCATGTTTATTGGATTAATTGATAATTGAATAACAAAAATAATTATAAAAAACTGAAAACCGGATTTTTATTTTTATTTACTTATTTATACGCCAATAAAAATCTAGACTTTTGCATCTATCAGGGTCGGTGTTGGTTTGTCATTTAATGTTCTTGTTGTTAGACGGTTAAGCGAGTTACTTAGTTCATCATTATGAACAGAGTAGTTCATAATTTTGAACAAAAGGTTTGTATTAGAGTAGCCCGCTTTCACGTCCCAGTGTTTGTTATTAATTAATTTAAATATAGTGTTGGTTATTAATCAATTTAAATATCTTTCAGTTTAAATGTTTTTGTTGTTAATACATTTGAGAAATGTTGATTGTTGAATGCTTAGACGGTTAAGCAAGTTACTAAGTTCATAATTTTGAACAAGAGGTTTGTATTAGAGTAGCCCGCTCACACGTCCAAATGTTTGTTATTGATCAATTTAAATATCTTTTGGTTTAAATGCTTTTGTTGTTAATATATTTGAGAAATGTTGGTTGTTGAATACTTAGACAGTTAAGCGAGTTACTAAGTTCATAATTTTGAACAAGAGGTTTGTTTTAGAGAAGCCCGCTTACACGTCCAAATGTTTGTTATTGATCAATTTAAATATCTTTCGGTTTAAATGCTTTTGTTGTTAATACATTTAAGAAATGTCGGTTGTTGAATACTTAGACGGTTAAGCAAATTTCTTAATTTATGATTATGAACACTTTTTGTATTAGAGTTGCCCGTTTACAAGTCCAAGTGTTTGTTATTATTCAATTTAATTATCTTTTATTTTAAATGTTTTTGTTGTTAATACATTTGAAAAATGTCGGATGTTAAATACTTAAATAGTTAAGGGAGTTACTTAATTCATGATTATGAACAGAAGGTTTGTATTAGAGTAGCCCGCTTACACGTTTAAGTGTTTGTTATTAATCAATTTAAATATCTTTTAGTTTAAAAGTTTTTGTTGTTAATACATTTGAGAAATGTCGGTTGTTGAATACTTATTGGTTACGCGAGTTACTTAGTTTATAATTATAAACAGGAAGTTTGTATTAGAGTAGACTGCTTACACGTCCAAGTATTTGTTATTACTATAGAACAATTGTGGGTTTTTTATTAATTAATAAAGCAAATATTGGCTTTGGGGTATGTTATAAACCGCCAATCGCTAAGTGTAATTACTTTATAAAAGAATTAGAAAACACATTATCAGACATTATACCTACTTGCAAAATAATTATTCTTTTAAGCGACTTCAACACCAATATGCTAAAACCTAATAACAATGTAACAAAATTGTTAGACATGGCAGAAGGGTTTAGTTTAAAACAAATAATAGATAAACCTACAAAAATTACAGAGACTTCAACCACTCTTATTGACATAATATTTGTAAGCAATACAGAGCTAGTAACTATGGGAAACGTGGAAAGTATCAATAATATTGCAGATCATGATTTGGTAAGTTGTTCGTTGTTATTAAATAGAAAGCAATCACACATATTTCATACATTTAAATCTTATAACAACTTTGACTTTAATGAATATACAAGTGATTTGCACAGTATGCCTCTCCATCAAATGTTTAATATGTTAAATATAAATGATAAAGCTAATTTTTTAACTGTAAACTTGCAAATACTTTCAGATAAGCACATGCCTTTAGTGCAATGTTGTATCACTAAACCACCAGCTCCATGGCTGACTAATAATATACGGGAAATGCAATAAAATTGCAACGTGACAAAGCTTACGCAAAATTTAAAAATTCTCGGCTCCAAACTCATTGGGTGTTCTGTAAAGAGATGAGAAACTTAGTTAATACACTGCAATACAAAGAGAAAAGAAAGCATACATAACAAATACAGTACAAAATACTACTAAATCACTCTGGGAAGTGTTAAAACAGTCAAATATACTTACTAATAGAAATATCACTATACCATATCATCTAAATAATGTCAATGCAATTAATCAAAGTTTTATTCGATTTGTTTCTAGCACAAATAAATTTATATATATATATATATATATATATATATATATATAATGAAAATAAACATTATAATAACATATTTTCTTTTTCACTTATAGATAATTTGGATATTTGTGATATTGTCAAATCAATTAGCTCTAATGCAGAGGGATCTGATAGTATTAATATAAATCTTATTAAACATTGCTGCTCTTATATCATATCATTTATTACACATTTGGTAAATTCATGCTTGCTAGGGGGAATATTTCCATCTGTTTGAAAGCACTTAATTATTATTCCATTGCCAAAAGTAACTAATCCCAATTACTATAAAGAACTTCGCCCTATAAGTCTGCTACCTGTTTCTTCTAAAATAATTGAAAAGGTTATTGACCGACAGTTGCGTAAATATCTGGATGAATATAATTTACTACCATCTACACAGTCAGGATTCCGTCGTAATCACAGCTGTATAACTGCTTTAACAACAATAATTTGATGATATTGTAACAAATACTGATAATAATAAACTAACACTATTAGTATTAATAAATTATTCAATGGCATTTGATACTCTTAATTATGAACTGTTGATTGCGATTTTAAGATACATTGGATTAGATATCACATCTTGCAATTTTTTTTATAGTTATTTGTCTAGTCGTACACAAACTGTAAAACTTGATGAACATCTTTCAGATCTTTTACCATTATCATCTGGTGACAGGGAACATTCTTAGGTCCACTTTATTTACTATATATACTAGCAATCTAAAAAACTCTTTAACACATTCACAAAGTTACTTCTATGCGGATGACACGCAATTATACTATTCATTTTTAATTCAAGATAATAAATCAGCATGCAAAAACTTTAACTCTGATCTTAACTCACTGATAGATTACTCAACAAAACACAATTTAAAAATAAATCCTAAATAAACCGAATTAATGCTTTTTGGACCTAAACATTTACAAACAAAATTTTTAGAACTTAATTTTCCAATTCAAATCATTGGTGAAGTATTACAATATAAAGAATATGCAAAAAATTTAGGTCTAATAATAGATGTAAATTTAACGTTTAAACAACACATTAATAAGTGCGTACAAAAAGCATATAGCTCATTGAAAAAGTTATATACAAGTAGACACTATCTGAAATCTAAGAAAATAAGATCTCAGCTCTGCGAATCTCTAGTAGTTTCTCATTTCAATTATTGTGATAGCGTTTATGGTCCATTTCTAAACAAAACTAAAGCATATAAAATTCAAAAAGTTAAAAAAGCTTGTCTGCGATTAGTCTTTGGACTGAGAAGGTACTGCAGAATCTCCCATAAACTGATAGAATTAAGTTGGCTAAATATGAAAGCGCAAAGAAAACTACATGCAGCCTGTTTGTTTTATAAGATTATAATTACTTTAAAACCAATTTACCTGTATAACAAGATTAGCTTTAGAACAGACGTTCATAATTTAAATATTAGATTTAAGGGTACTATCACTCCTCCTAAATATAATAAATGTAAAAAATTTAAAAGTTGCTATAAATATCAAATATATCTTATATTTAATAAAATAAGTAACGATCTAAAAATAAATGTCTATACATAAATTTAAAGTGTGTTATATGAAAAAAATGTTGAATGAACGTATATAGTACAAGGTTCTGTAATGTGCTAGATGTATAATATGTTAATTAAGTTAAAAGATTTAAAGTGTGTAAATGAAACGTAAAGTGTGTAAAATTAAAAACATTGTTTAAATATAAGGTATAAGTGGAAGAGCAGCATCAATCTAAGGAAAGGTGCTGAACTTCACCTTGAGGATTTCCTTAATTTTGTTTTCAATTTAGTTTATTTATATTATAATGTATATGTTTATTGGGGAAAATAAAAACAATTTATTATTATTATTATTGTTAATTAATTTAAATATCTTTTAGTTTAAATGTTTTTGTTGTTAATACATTTGAGCAATGTCGTTTGTTGATCACTTAGACGGTTAAGCAAGTTACTTAGTTTATGATTATGAACAGAAGGTTTGTAATAGAGTAGCCCGCTTACACGTCCAAGTGTTTGTTAATAATCATTTTAATTATTTTTGCTTTTATTGTTCTTGTAGTTTATACATTTTAGAAATATCGGTTGTTGAACACTTGGACGGTTAAGCAAGTTACTTAGTTCATAGTTACAAACAGGAAGTTTGTATTAGAATAGCCCGCTTACACGTCCAAGTGTTTGTTATTAATAAAATTATTTAACTTTTACATTCAATCTGTTTTTTGTCAATACTTTTAAAAAATATTGGTTCTTGAACACTTAGACGGTTAACTCGCTTAACTTAGTTCATGATTATGAACAGGAGGTTTGTATTAGGGTAACCAGATTACACGTCTAAGTGTTTGTTTGTAATCAATATAATTATCTTTCAGTTTTGAGGTTTTTGTTGTTAATACATTTGAGAAATGTCGCTTGTTAAACACTTAGACGGTTAAGCAAATTACTTAGTTTGTGATTAATTTATGAAGAGAAGGTTTGTATTAGTGTAGGCAGCTTACACGTCTAAGTGTTTGTTATTAATCAATTTAATTTTTTTTAAATTTTATTGTTTTTTTAGTTTATACATTTAAAAAATGTCGGTTGTTGAACACTTAGAAGTTTAAGCGAGTCACTTAGTTTATGATTATGAACTGGTTTGTATTACAGTAGCTCGTTTACACGTTTGTTATTAATCAGTTTAATTGTTTTTAACTTTTAATGTTCTTGTAGTTTATACTTTTAAGAAATGTTAGGTTAAACGGTTGGTTAAACAAGATGGCAATAGGCTTTATGTTTATTTATCGTATAAATAGCGCATTCGAGTACACTGTTGTTTTAGAGTTGCTAATAAGAGTAATAAGGTATAAAAGCTTCCTGTAATTTTTGAATTCTAAGTTGATTTGGAGAGCACATTATATTATGTCTTTTAAGCATACTGATTTATTTAGAAACAAATTTTTTATTTATACTAATGTTGTAAAAATGTTTGCATAAAATAAATTGTCTGCTGCTACATTATTTTACTATTTTTAAAAGTTATAAATAATTCCTTTTCAGTAAGCTGCGTTTGGCCATCCTACTTAAGTTATTTTTTTTTTACTCTTTTCACTCTACGACTGTTTGGGTACATAGTACTACACTACAGAATTATATACTATAGTAACTGAAAGGGGGTCAACCCGCCTCGCGGTGAAACAGAAAGAGTTTTGACTAAACTAGAATGTATGTTTTTGTAAGAATTTTTATTCTCATTTGCAAATTTTAGTCTGTCAGCACGAGCATGCGTACATAGTAGCAATAAAACCAAATTGTTCATTCATTACCAAAGAAAAATCTTTTGACCTACGGATTTCCGGTTTGCAAGAGCATCTGCCGGGGTCTGTTGGCTTACCACAAGAGTAAGCGCTTTCATTTCCGCTGCTAGAAGTATGTTGGTTTTACACTTTTTTGTAATAAAAGTATACCAAAATAACCGCTTTGTATAAAAACGTAAAACGTTGAGAATATCAAATCGGAAATTCTGGAATTGTAATTAGGGGTTTAAATTACTATAGAAACCGGAAATATTACAAACTTTGGTTCACATTTGCAAATTTTATTCTGTCGGCACGAGCATATGTAGGTACTGTCAATAAAACCAAACATTTAATTGATTGCCAAATAAAAATTCTTTGACTTACGGACTTCCGCTTTGGTGGACAACCTGATGGGGTCCATGGCTTGCCACAGGAGCCACTGCGTCTTTCTCTGCCGTCTAAAAGTATGTTAGTTTTAAACACTTTTTTGTAATAAAAATTCATAGAAAAAAACAGTTTTGAATAAGAAATTGAAATATTGAAAACGTGGAAACGGCGATTTTGGATTTGTAATCAAATTACTTTATAAACCGGAAAAACTACAAATTTTGGTCTACAATTGCAAATTTTAGTCTGGCGGCATGAGCATATGTACGTATTGGTAATAAAACCAAACATTTTGTCAATTGCCGAAGGAGCCACGGACTTTCGGTTTAGTGGGATGGGAATTTAGATGGGTCTGTTGGCTAGCCTCAGGCGCAATTGCGTTCCTCTTCTTCGCCGTTTAGAGCTTATTTTTGCATACTTATAATTATCATACATGGTATGAAAGTAAATTATTGGTTGAATATCACAGGACGGTAATTTTTGAGCAATTTTATTTTTTCTAAGAAATTAAAATGTATAACTCTTTAGTAATAAACATTTAACACTTGATCAAAACTTGATTTAAGTTTAAACTAAAAAACAATTCAACAAATGAATTAAAAAAAAAATGACTAGAATTGTTTATTTTTGACTCACATCTAAATTTTGTATATGTTTGTTTTATGTATATGTAAATAATTTTAGCCACGTAAATAAAAGATATTAATATATCTTATAATGCGTCTCTATTTTTAAATAAATGATTATAATTAAAAATATTTTTAAATTAAATCGACGGGTACTTAAGAATATCGCATGCATATTACATGCATTGCGTTATTTATGACTTTATGCATAAATAATGTTATTAAAAGTTAGTCTAGTATTATTGGTTGATACATGCATTATATTTTTAATCTAAACACAGGTAGTAAACAGATTATATGTATGATATGATAGTATGTAGGTCATTTATTATATTCTTTGACAATATTTTTCTCAGAATAAAATTGATATGTAATTAATATAGCATTTAATATCGTGTACTTATCTATTATATTTTTTAATTAGAATGGTCATTTATTACAACAATGCAACTAATGCAACTTTATTCAACGTACAGAACATGTGCGCTATTTAATAACAAATATATAAAACACAATAATTTAATAAAAAATGTGGTATATTACATTACTACAACAAATATTATTTTTTCCATTATGTAAATTAAGTAGAATAAATAATAAAAACGTTATACAATTATCCAGAAAAGCTTACATACTTGTTATACCTCAAAGTATAATGTGCTTTTTAAACATATACTGTTGTTATATAGAAATGGAAGAATTGAACATAAAAAATATAATTTCAGTTATAAAATTATTAAACAAAATTATTGAAACATTATTTCCAATATTATTTTATTGGAAATCATATGTGAATGAACAAAATCTATCAAAATTGTTGAACAATTTCTATTCAATTAAAATTAATTATGGTAAAATAATTGACAATAGAAATTTAGTTCATATGTACCAAATACACAAATATCTTTCTGTTTGTTATTTCTTGATACCTGTTGTTAAAATATATTGTTATAGCACAAATAACCCCATAACATTATTACAGAAATTCTTCTCAGACTTAGCAATCTACTTAATAAATATATTAATATATAAATGGGTAATGATAGTTGTCATGTTGATGGTATATACAAATGCATGTTGTGTATCTATAAAGCAACGCAAGTATTTTATGTTACATTCGTGGCCTAAATATTATAATGAGTTGTATTTACAATGTGAAATTCTACAGAAGACGTATAAAACACCAATTGTAATAATTATGATATATGAGTATATTAAGATTTATTACACTACATATAAAATTATGTACAAATTAATTAATCATAACAAATTAGAGATTTTGAATTTGGTTAAGTTGATACTATACATTTTTCAAATGATATGTGTTGCTGCACCATGTGTATATTTAAAAATATATGTAAATAAGCTACCAAGATTAGCAAACAAATTTGCATTGAAATTTCCTAGGAATAAAAAGGTATTTATTATAATTTTGTTGAAAAATATAGTAATCAATTTGTTTTAGGTAAATTTATTTTTAGTACAAATGTTGAATCAACGAGTAGCAATTATTTTTTTTGCTGGAGATGAACTGAATTTTACATTATTATTTCAGGTATGCAGAAAATGCTGAATGATTATTAAGATTATTTAGCATTAAAACAACAATATTTTTTATAATTTCAGATGATGGGAACCGTAGTTCTGTACGTGTCAATTCTTATTCAATTGGGGTACTAAAAAATAATTACTAAATAAACATTGTGGTACTATATGGAGTTAGTCAAACTTAATTAAACATTTTAATAACAATATTTAGTTTAATTAGTACTGTTATTAAGATATTTTTGTGTTAATAAAAATTATTTTTGTAAGAATATAATATTTAAGTCATTCAACAATTAAGCAACATTTGTATATTTAGTTTTTTTAGAAATTTCCAAAGTAAATTTTGATATTTGTTACATATCTCACAAACTGCAGCTAAGTAGATGAGCTTTATTTAACCTCATGCTAGGTACTTATTGCTAAACTTGTTTACAATTTTTGTTGTTTTGACTAAAAACAAATCTTTAAACGTTGATAATTTGGCCTTGTTTTACCCTTATACTCTAAAAAACTTTTAGTTTGTTTAAATTAAACTGGGTGTTGATTATTTAAGGTTTACATTACTCACGTCTATTATGGGGACAATGAAAATTGTTTTAAAAACACAATATACAAAAAGTCTACTTTGATTTCTTTTAATAACTTTTATCAAAAGGTTAAACCTTAGCCAGTTCATTTAATCTGTTGTTTAATTATAGATAAAAGGCACTTAAAGCTTTCAAAATAATTTGCGTAAAATATAATATAGACCACATCATTTTTAATTAATTAATCAAATTTACAGGTAGCAGTACAAGTTTAAAATTGCATAAATTAGATGATCGTGTTCAAAATTGGTCAGTAGTAGATAAAACTTATAATACAATAATTTAAGCTTTGTTTATATAGATCAAACTGGAATGACTCATAAAATTTTAGGAAGTTTACATTTTTAAAGTGATTGACTGAAAACGTCTAATGCACACATGAGCATATTGTTTAACGCAAACTTAGTATAAATAGTTTAAAAGAATTGCTGTAAAAATAGAGCAATCCTTGATTATTTACAAAAGAACATTTTGTGGTTTCAGCACTGAGTGAAAAACAATTAAAAAATGTATACATTGTAAGATATCTCGGAACGTAGCACCCGGCACTTTCTAAACTTTTCAGGGTATATTTTGCACATACAAACGCACGTTTTTATCCATATTAAAAAAAAGTACCCGTCATCCATTTTAAGAAAAATTGTTCTG
The DNA here is from genome assembly GCA_963932245.1 of Tachinus rufipes. NCBI lineage: Eukaryota > Metazoa > Arthropoda > Insecta > Coleoptera > Staphylinidae > Tachinus > Tachinus rufipes. The sequence continues at coordinate 88,734,993 of OZ010743.1, forward strand.
CGATTAAAATATGACTTTATTTATTTTTTATTTATTTTTTTTTATTACTATAACCTTAATTACAAATAATGGCCATACAAAGACTACTGAGACTACTAAGACTACTAAGCGTACTAAGAGCACAGACAAGTTCTGCTGGCTTATTTATTTATTTTATTATGCCAACTTGCAAAAATGCCAATAACCGGAAACGCCGCGTATGTTTATTACAAAGCAAGTAAACCACTTACATTGCAATAACCACGCGCGGTCTTCGACTATCCGAGCTCTCCAATATTGGCATAGCATTGCACAGCGGCGATCTCAGACTGTAATCGGAGCTGTTGCTTCCGATATCTCACCGTGTGACAATATAATACATAAACATATACATTAGTAGATGTAAAATACTGAATTATAAGCGTATTGATTACTTAAAATAGAAAGTATAGCACAAATATAAATACAACAAAACAAAATAAAATACATTACAGATATATTAAAATAAACGTAGTACATATTTTGTTTGCCTGTTAGAGCTAAGTCTCTTCCATAGTTCTTCAACAAATTTTGTCTTTGGTTTTTTGTACTCACTTTTTTGCAATCTTTTTTTATCTATGTGGTAACCCATTTCTATTTGAAGGTTCTTATTTGTTTAACTACGTTGTTCAAGCAAGATTTATTCTTTTTTATAGTTGACATGTCTGGATATTTATTGTGATATAGGTATTTGTAGACTAGATTCACGTTTGCGTTTTTGATATTGAAATGTTCACTCGGTACCAAATTTGTCATTATCATTTGTTGATTGATCTCCAAACTAAACATGTATTATATATTTTTTAATAAAAAAAAAGGTTTAAAATCAATTACCCAAACCCAATCCAACTCCAAAGCGGCCAACCAAATACAGACAATTGTTTTGGTTTTCTCAAACCCTCATCAGTGCATCTTGGTAGTACGGCATGGCTTGATGGTTAAGAATGAATTCAAATAATTGATTTATGTGTTCTTAAACACAAGTTAGATAATAATTGGTGGTGCAAATTAGTTGTAGCTCCATCAAGTTTTATTGATGATTTTGATTCTTTGGTTGAAGCAATATGATGGAGCTACAACTACTTTGCACCACCAATTATGTATTATAAAGTTTTTTTAGTATATTTGTTAGCTCCTCTAAGTTGTTAGCTAGGAAGACTATGTTGTCCGCAAAACAAAGATTGTTGAGCTTTTGATTATCTATGGTAATGCTTTTTGTGTCCCAATTAAGTTTCTTGAGGGTTACTTTAAAACGGTTATAATAAGGTTTGGAGATATGGTGTTTACTTACTTCTTTTTCCCATTTAATAGGGTTAATCTTTTTACCTGTTTTTTCTGATAATGTATTGTGTTGATAAATGTTATACATTAGTTTTGAGTATCTGTTATCTATACGTCATTCTTTCAAAGTCTCTATGATAGCATTTAACTCAACTGTGTCAAAAGCTATAGGGAAGTCCACGACTGCAAAGGCCAGTAATCTGGTCCACTCTACTTAGATTTTTTTTACTAGAACTTTGATGCTTTGTAAATAATTATTCTAAATCTTTAGCAAAAATTGTTTTGTTTGTATGGTTGGTAGAAGTTTTTTTTTGTTTTTATATTATTATTCTTATAGTTGCTTTTTGGATTTTTAGTTGATAGTTTATTTTGGTGTTAATGTATTTGAGTTCAGATCTTTGTACAGTTTATGATAGAGTTTGTTTACGGTTCGTAGTATTTCTGCGTAATACTTGTATGCTTTTCTTTTGTTTTATTGTTTGCTGGACCTTTTAATTGCAATATCTTTTGATATTTTGTTTAATAATTTTAAATATTTTTTGCATATTTTTTTATAGTTCCTAAATTGGTTGTATTTGGATTGTTTCTCATTTGGCTTTGTTTTAAGTTTTTTGCATCATAATGATTCTTTGTTGTCAAATGTACATACAAATCAAACATAGTTCAATAACTATTATCTAGATTCGTTAATTTTTAAGAAAAATCAATAAATGTTTATTTCATTGTAAAGCGGAAGGTATGCCATTAACATTTGAAAATGATATCAGTCAAATGGTCGCAACGGTTACGGTTGCAGTACCACATTCTTTTCATAAAATTTTTCATGACCAATTCGCACATTTGCGGCTTATGTCCTCGATAACTTTACGAATTTTATCTTTAAGGTCTTGAATCGATTGGTGAGCATTGGCATAGACCTTATCTTTTAGGTGGCCCCAAAGAAAAAAGTTTAAATGTGTTAAATCACAAGATTTTGGTGGCCAATTGTGATCATCTTTTTGAGAAATAACACGGTCAGGAAACTTTTCTTGCAAAATTGCGATTGTTTTTTGTTGCTTGTGCGGCACGTAGCCATAAAAAATCATTAATCATAGCTCGGTAGCGCCATCCATTCACCGTAACAGTTGCACCAGCCTCATTTTTGGAAAAAGTAGGGTCCAATCACACCGCCAGCCTAAAAACCGCACCATCCAGTGACACGTTGAGGATGCAAAGATTTTTCAACAAATTCTTGGATTTTCTGAGCCCCAAATGCGACAATTCTGCATATTAACGTAGCCTCCGAGGTGAAAATGGGCCTCATCAGTAAAGATGATTTTTTGATGAAATTCCGGATCATTTTGATGCATTTGAAGGACCCAACCAGCAAAAATACGACGTTTATGGTGATTGACTGGTTTGAGTTCTTGTGTTAACTGAACTTTAAAAACCTTAAGACTTAAGTTTTTATGCAAAATACGGTGTAATGTCGTTTGTAGAATGTCTAATCCCAAAGATTAATATTGAATTGACAAACCTGGGTTATCTTTAACACTACGGGCTACATCAGCAATATTTACGGTTTCGATTCTTCGCATCACAAACTTGTCCCAACAGCTTTAATTTTTCCACCAGGTTTACTATTGCCGGCCGAGAAAGTGCTTTACGACGACCAAAAAGTGCTTTAGTTTTGCGAACTGTGACTGAAAATTTTACTCCATTTTTGTAGTAAATTTTAATAATTTCAATGCGTTGTTGAAGCGTGTATCGTTCCATTTTAATAATGACGTAGTTTTTACTTGTCAAATGTCAAATGATAATAGCTTCAAAATTGACAGCTGCCCAAATAGCTTACTATTCAAAATGAAACTTCTTATTGGAAAACCCATTATACATGTTTATTAATAATATTATTTGACACTCTTAATTAAATAAAAATATATTAAAATTGATTAAATAATGCAAAATATTAATATGCACAAAACTAAACAGGTCATGTTTAACTATCCAAGTAAATACGCCATTACAAGTAAAATACTATTTTTTTTGTGATGTCTTTATATTATGTAGAGCACAAGCAAAATAATTTTTAAACTTTAAATTACAGATTAGTGGCGACACACATTGCGCACTTTATAATGTAATAAATATGATTTGATAAAGTAATGTTTGTTTTTTTTATTTCAGTTTGTTTATAGAATCAATTACTAAAGTTAACTTAATATAAAATAGTTATAACCTTAGGTTACAGACTTGAGAAAACAATGCAACGCACTAAAGTTGTAAACCACTTAACAACACAAATTTATTAATAAAAACAAATAACTAAAGTAACTTCAAATTTATTAAAAAACATCACAAAAACTTGTTAACACATTTTTGAGATGTTCTGCTTTCTTTAAAAGTTTGATTTACCTCTTTTCTTTTGTTGTCGGTCAGGAAATTGAGTCTTACGGGAATGTTGTCCGTAAGATCCGCGTCTGCTGATTGACATACGGTTTTATTGGCCAGTTTGTTTATTACCCACATAACCCAACGTTTATACAAAGATAATTCATTGTTTAAACCCGGCCAGGGGACTACCAAAACTTCTACAAGCTGGGTCAGAGGATCGACCAAGTATTCTAGCAAGCAAGTCAAAACGTAGAAGGAACAAACTGTGAAATGACGCCTCACAGTTTAGCAAGGCATTATAATCTATATAACTTTGCGGTGTATACAAACACTTTTTTAGAAAAAACCATGAAGCCGTACCGTTTAAAACAAAGCCATTTGGTTTACTGACGGTAGGCCTGAGTCTGCATTTTTTTGTTTTTTTTGCTGCATTTGTCTGTCTGGTTCCAGTTACAAAAAACGAAAAAAGTTTTTTTTACTTTATTTCTTCCACTGCGCTTTTTGATGCAGTTGCAGCTTTAGCGTAACATATTTTGCCCAATGGTGAGAAGTTTGATACTAATTTACGGATTTTATAACACATCAATTTGTTTTTTTTTTTTTAATAACAAATTTTTTATATTTTATAAAATTACGTAAATTAGTTGGGTTTGTTTTGCTACGCAATTAATGCATGTAATTGGCTGTTTGCGTTTGCTACCTTTTTGCAGAAGTTTTCTACAAGCGCAAAAATGCTTTTTGAAGTAATGAGCACCTGTGTGACTAAACCTCTGACCTTTGATGATACGCATTAGTGTCTGAATATATGACTCTACCAGACAGTTAAATGTCAGGATAAGTTTAAAGGTTTCTTTGCGTTTATCGTTTTGCACGATAGAGATGTGACGCACTTTGATTACACAAACAACAATTTCTTCTAACGTGCAGTTAAAATGTCTTTACAATAGACAATGCTCTTACATGAATTTAAGATAAACCGAAGGACAGGTCCTGCCGTTTTATTAGCGGTACTAGTATTCAGGAAAATAGTTTTGCTTGACTTCTTCCTTTTTTCTAAGGATAATAAAAGAAGTTTGCGGGTTCAATTTGTCGTTGGCCGGTAGCCATAACCACAACCCGATCAGTTGCACCAACTTCCAAACAATTAGTCCCACCGCTACAGGAGCATGGTTCTACAACTCTGGTAGTCTTTCAAAATTAACGACTACACGGATTCGAGGCATGTTTTAAGATGTATGTAGGCATGTATCATTATTAAAAAAGAAATTTTACCTAATAAAATATAAATAAAAATTAAGAAAGTGTTGTCAGGAATGGCTTTAGGTACATTTGTTTTGCTTCTGCTTATTGACCCAGTCGGCATGGCTACCCTGACAGGAGCTTAGACTCCCGCCGGTATAGTTTGAGCAAAAGGTCTCACCCATTTCACCATTACTAGATAGCACCCACGAGAGAGATTCATTGCTGTAATTTACTAGGTTTATTATTCAATTTATGTTAATAGATTAAATGGCGTATTATTTAATAGCTACATAGTTTTTATTGCATTATTAATTTACTGGCAATAACACAATTCTATAATTACCTAAAAAAATTAATAAATAATAGTTTTTTAAATATTTTTTTAATTATAAATGTTTCTATTATACTTTAATAATTAATTTTGTATAGAGCCTAACCTTTACATAAAAGCATAAAAACCTATTATGTAAACTCTAGTTATAGAAATTGTTATTCTATAATAACTTATACTTAATTAAACACTTTGTTGTTGGTAACAAAACTTAATTATTGATCACTTATATTTAGAGAAAATGTAATTTGACATGTAATTACGGAAATACAACATTTAATATCGTATCTATAATTCTTTATAGTCAACACAATTAATGTGTAAACTGAATGTTGTATAATAACAAAAAATAATAAAAATGTGGTACATTGCATTATTACAACAAATATTATTCTTTCCATTGTGTAAATTAAGTAGAATAAATAATAAAGACGTTATGCAATTATCTAGAAAAGCTTACTTACTAGTCATACCTCAGAGTATATTGTGCTATTTAAATATTTATTCCTGTTATAAGCAAATGGGAAAAATTAACATGAAAAGCATATCTTCAGTGATAAAACTATTAAACTACATTATCGAAATATTATTTCCAATATTATTTTATTGGAAATCATACGTTATTGAACAGAATATATCAATATTGTTGAACAATTTCTATTTGATTAAAATTAACTACTCTAAAATAATTGATGATCAAAATTTAATCAAAATGCACAAAATATATAGATATCTAACAATTGGATTTTTTCTGCTACCTCTAATTAAAATATACTATTATAGCTTTACTGACATTATAAATTTATTTGAAAAAATATTGTCAGACTTAGCATTTTTTTTAATAAATATAGTAATATACAAATGGATATTGATAGTAGTCATGTTAGTAGAATATATAAAAGCCTGCTGCATGTCTATAAAGCAATTTAACTTGTCGATGTTGCAATTGTGGTCTAAATATTACAATGAGCTGTATTTACAATGTGTTATTCTACAGAAGTTGTCTAAAACTCAAATTGTAATAATAATGATATATGGATACATCAAGGTTTATTATACTACATATAAAATTATGCACACATTAATAAATAGTCACCAATTAGATCTTCAAAGCGTTGTAAAGTTGACACTATACATTTTTTTAATAATTTGTGTTATTGCTCCATGTATATATTTAAAAATATATGTAAATAAGCTGCCGAGATTAGTAAATAAATATGCTATGAAATTTTTTATTATCGAAGAGGTATTTACTGTGTTTTTATTTGTTGTTTGTATTAATAAATGTGTTTTAGGCAAACTTGTTTTTAGTACAATTGTTGAGTTTTCGAATAGAAATGGTTTATTTTGCTGGAGATGAATTGAATATTACTTTATTATTTTTGGTATGTACAAAATATAATTAAATCATATTATTTTTTAAATTTATTTTAGATGATGGGAACTGTAGTAATGTTTGTTGCAATTCTTATTCAATTTGGATACTAAATATTTGAAGTATAGTGTAATTATAAATATGTTTTAGATACACATTGCAGCGCTATTAAGAATTTGCTAAAGTGAAGGTGTACACAGAATTATTAAAAATTGCATAAACAAATTAACCTTTGTTAACAATTAAATATATGTTTTACACTTACACTAATTTGCATTAATGTACTTATTCTTATTATTTTGGTCTAGATTGGACCGTAGTTAATTTTGGTTTTGAGCCTGATGAGCTGGCAATCAATTGATTTGATCTTTTATATTAGAGTTTGTATTAGGAAAGGTTTTGTGCTTATTACTACAATTCACGTTTAACTTGTGCATAAATCAGGATCATGTTTCTCTTTACTGCATTTTGCACATGTTGCAATGCTTGGACACTTCGGAACAGTTTATTGGGTTTGGAACAATTGGAGAAATTGAACAAATATTATATGCCACTTCTTCTGGAACCTATTTAGAATCAAAAGTTAAGATCATGGATGTTGTATCCTTAACCTCACGCCAGTTTATGTATGCATTATTCAACAGTAGTGTAAACCACTGATACTATGAAATAACTCTTTTTAAAACATTTAAAGATTTATAGCATTGAACAACTTATGTTTGTTGCAAAATTTCAACAAAAAATTACATAGATTATGTTCTGAAAAAAATCAATTTAATTAAAGCATTATTGGTTTTATATTTTTTTGATAAATACGAATCATGACATTTTACTGAGTAACATATTTTTGTGACAATTGTTTGACACATTTGGTGGTGTTAATAATGATGAATATAATATTTGTCAGATTTAATAACGTTTGACATTTTTTTATAATATTATTGACAGTTAGTGCCTTGATTTATTTAATTATTAGTATATTTTAACAACAAATTTTAATTATAAATAATCAAACAAAAGACTGGTTTGCCATCATTCAAAATTGTCTTCGCTATCATGCGATGCCGTAGTCGTACAAGGCATACTGACGAGGTTTGTAGAACCGAAACAATTGTCTATGCTTGACCCTTGGCCGCTGTGATTCGATTGACTGATTTTGAATAAATTATTAATTCATTTAAAAAAATTTAAGGAAATTGATGTTACGATATTTTAATGTTTTTAATAGTGCAATATTTAATACTTTTTTTAAATAACATAACTAACAGTTTTTGTAATTTCTAACAATTGTTGTTAAAAGTGGTCAACCAATTAAGTCTGTAGTTACAGTTTTATGGATAACCAAACAATTTATTTTAAATGGAATAAATTTATTATTAAAATATTTATTTACATACAAAAATATTTCAATATATTATTAAAAACTTCTAGAACAATTCGATAAATGTATAAATGGCCAAAGAACACTATCAATTTCATTGTAAATCTTTAAATAGATAAGAAACAAATATTCGACTCGCATTTTATGCATAAACAGTTTTTTTACCAAGCTCCTTATCTTTATTCTGTTCTTTGTGCGCAAGACGATAGTGCATAGTCATGCTTTTCTTACACACAGTGCCGTGTGTCATCTGCATGAATAAAGTTGTGCAATTATTAAGTGATTATTTGTTTAATAATTGTAATAAGAATTAGTGAAATATACACAAAATTGACTGCGTAGTAATTCGAATATATGGATGGAAGTATGGGACAGGAAATATAAGCTTTTTAAAGGTCAGAAAATGTAATTTTAATGGGAATGTTAAATATAAATTATATTCGTTTGTGTAATTTAAAAAATTACTAGAAAATCATTTTTAATTAGTTATCAAGTTTATAAAATAGTATGTGTAATAATTAAAGTAGTTTAAATTTTATTAAAGCCATGCATATTCTTCAGAAAAAATAAGCGTTTTAAAGGTGATTTGTTTATTTTTGTGGATTTTAAACCAAATTGATTTTGTGGCCGGATTTGTTGGTCTGAGACTGGATTCTTTATTTAGATCCTGAATTGTCAACTTTGAAGCTACATTAGTTTTATTTTATACAAAATTTTGGTTTGTCGATTTTTAAACTAATTTCGTTGATTTATAAGATTTTTATATTTGTACAATGTATTGTTGTTTTTAAACGGATGTTTGTAAATCTTTTTAAATTTTTAATTTAATGTTGAGAAATTAATTTTTATTTGTAATTTTATGCTCGATTTGATGAACTCTGAACATGATTTGATTATTTTATACCGGATTTGTTGATTTTTAAGCATTATTTTGTCAATTTTAAATAAATTTTACTAAATTTCAGGCGGGATATGTTTATTTTTATAGTTTTTAAGCTAAATTCTTGAATTTAGGGCTGGTTTTATTGATTTTAAGGCCGGATTAATTGGTTTTAGATTTGTTTTGATTACTTTGTGTAGTTTGTCGTTTTTTTTAAGTGTTTTTGTTTTTTAAAACGGATCGAATAATGATATTTAATTTTCAAGCTAGATATTGTCAATATATAAAATTTGTTTCATTTTAGGCCGGATTTGTTGGTTTTCAAAACCAAATTTGTTTATTTAAAACTAGAATTTTATTTAAACACACTTTAAACTAAATTTAATTATTTTAAATAAAGTTTGTTAAATTTTAAGCCAGATTTGCATATTTTTGTGGGTTTTAGACTAAATTGTTGATTTTTAGTCTAAATTTGTTTTTATAGGCCAGATTTGTCAATTTTTAGTCAAAATTTGTTAGTTTTAAAGGCGAATTAGTTGATTTTAGATTTGTATTGATTATTTTGGGTAATTTGTAGTTTTATTAAAAACTTTGTTGTTTATGCCGGATTTATTTATTTATTACGATAAATTAACGATTTTTAAACCGAATTAAGTATTTAAAACTGTTTTTTATTTTTAGGTTAAAAATTGTCAATTTTAAATAAATTTGTTGAATTTTATGCTGGGTCTAGAAAATTTTCTAACGTTTCTTTGAGTCTCTACATTTTTTAACTTAACTTAAAACTTTTTAAGTATTTCTAAATATTTTTGATTTTTTTTAAGGTTTTTAGGTTTTTTTTTAATGTTTCCAACTTCTTTTATAATTTTTTTAAAGTTTTTGTAAATCCCAAATTTTTTTAGTTTCTCTAACTTTTCTCTGAAATGGCTTAAGATTTTTTCAATTTTTCTAAATCTCTTTGAGGTTTTTACAAAAATTTTTATGAGTATCTTGGTCTTAAGCTTTTTTTTCAACTTTTAAAGTTTTTTGAAGGTTTTTTTAAAATTTTAAAATTTTTTTGTCTTTCTGATTTACGTTTTTCTAAATTTTTTTCAAAAGTTTTTTTATGTTTTTAAATTTTTTCATAGTGTTCTTGACGTTACTGTGAGTTCTTAAAGTATTCAGTTTTTTTCAAATTTATTTTTCTGTCTTCTTAAGTTAACTTTTCTAGTTTTTGTTAACTCTTTTAAGGTTTTTAAAGCAGTTTAACGTTTCCTAGTCCTAAGCTTTATCAAAACTTTTTCAGAGTATCGTTAATGTTTTCAAATTCTTTTATAGTCTTTTTGACGTTATAGTGCCTTACCATAACTATTTCAAAGTTTATCTCTATTTTTATGAAAACGTGGAACGGTTAGCTAGGGGTTTTTTAATTTTTTTAAATTCTGTTGAAGGTTTTTAAGATTTTTATTTTTCTTGGTCCTAAGCTTTCCCTAAAAGATTTTCTTGTTTTTTTTTAAATATTTTTTGACGTTTTTGTTTTTAAAATTTTTCTATTTTTTTTTATATCTTTTTGTTGTTTCTAGTTTTACTAAATATTTTAAAATAATTTCAAGTTTTTTTGTTTTTAAACTTTTTTCAAAAGTTTTTTAATTTTTCATGATTTCCTTTAGTATTTCCAAATTTTTCTATAATCTTTCTGACGTTTTCTAAAAAGTTGAAGTCTAGTTGTATTAAATTTTAGTCAATTTTGAGGTCAAATTTGTGGATTTTAAAGCCGGTTTTGTCGACTTTAGATGTGTTAAAGAAAGTTTTTTGCTTCTTAAGCCAAATTCATAGGATTTAAGACGAATTTTTATTTTTTTGCAATAAATCAATTATTTTGAAACAGGGTTAATTTTTAAGTCGGTAATTGCCAATTTTTAATAAAATTAGTTAAATTTCAGTCCGATGATGTTTATTTTTGTAGTTTTTAAACTGTTGATTTAGTTGACAAATCCATTGTCAATTTTTAGACCAAATTTGTTGATTTTAAAGTCAGATTTGATAACAAAATTATCTGTATTGTTTATTTTTTGTGGTTTAATGAATTTTAAATAAAGTTTGTTTGTATTTAAATCTGATTTACGAGTTTTAAGTCGGATATTTATATTTATACATTGGATCTATCTAGATTTGATAATAAAGTTTGTTAAACTTCAAACCGGGTTTGTATATTTATGAAGTTTTTAGATTTAATTGTTGCTTTTAGACCAAATTTGTTGATTTTTAAGACAAGATTAGTTTGCTTTAGATTTTGTTTTGATTAATTATTGATTTTTTTAAGTTCCTGGCTTTTTAGCCGGTTTTGTGGGTTTTCAAGCCAGATATTGTTATATTATTATTTAAGAGCATACCGACCACTAACTTGATTTCCAGTATAGTAGAGAAAGTAGCTACTTTGGCGTCATTCTTATTTTCACATATAAATTGATAATTAATTTATTTTTTTACCAGTACATTTAGAAAGGATTAAACTATAATTGTTCAGAGTATTTTAGTCAAATTATATTTACAAATAGCATTAAAATGTCTTTGGAATCATTTTTTTGGCTATTTTCAATTATTATTTGATGAAAATACTCTGAACAAATATAGATTAATCTTTTCTGAATGCACTGATAAAAAAATAAATTGATATGGAATAGGAATGACGCCAAAGTATCTAGTTTTACTGCAATACTTAAATGAAATTTGTAAAAAATTAGGCCAAATTTGTTTATTTTTGTAGTCTATAGTTTTTAAATAGGATTTGTGGGTTTTTGGCCAAATTTTTATATTTATACTCTGGATTAATTATTTTTAAAACAATTTTTAATCAAATTTATTAGATTTAATACCAAATTTGTATATTTTTGTAGTTTTTAACTAAATTATTTCAATAATATTAGGACGGTTTTGTTGACTTAGAGAACGGATTTGTTGCTTTTGAGGCCAAAACGGATAATTGTTGATTAGTTGATTTTAGATCTGTTTTCATTAGTATGGTGCAATTTTCTTAAAAAATTGTTTCTAGGCCAAATTCTTCAATTTTTGATAAAGATTTATTGGGTTTTATACTAAATTTGTTTATTTTTGAGGTTTTTTAGACCAAAATCGGGTTGTGCAAGTCAAATATAGTGGTTTTGAGTTTGGGTCTATAAATTTTGTTTGGACGTTTTTTCTCGTGACTGTGATTTTGGTTTTGAGTTGATAGGTCCAACTTTTGAGATGTAGTGTCCTTTTGTACTCAAATTCCCCGACCCGGATCCAAATTATTTAATTTTTTCTTTTTTTTTACTACCTATGCTATATTTTCTCTTTCTTATCAATCCTATCCCATCTTTTGATATCAAACTTGACGACAACTTGCAAGAAGCATTAATCTACAGGGTTAAATTAGCGGAGCAAGGCCTTGCCTGTTTCCTTAACAAATTTAATCAACTAAACATCAACATTGACATTGTCTTAGTTTGTGGCTAAAAAGTTAATTTCTAAAATATTTGTGATCTCTAATAATTTTGGTTTTGATACTAATTGATTACATTTACATATTGTAGCAGAAAAGTTTACAAAAACTATTCCGTTTTTTGTTATTAAACCAAAAGAAAAGAATTTGTTTTTAATTCAGACAAAACAAATAGTTAATAAGAAACAAAAAGCATTTAAAAAACACATCAAAAATTGTTTTCAACAGACTAAACAGGATTATAAGTTAGCTTGTAATTATTATAAGAATCTAATACAATCTGAAAAAAACTGAAACAAAGCTTATCGGATTTCTCAGCTTTCGATAAACAACAAAAAAAAATTATAAAACAATAAATTCATTGCAAGGCAGTACAAAATCTATAATATCTCTTTTTTAAAATGATGTACCTACAATGCCGGCTAGTGAAAAAATAATGGGTTCAATTCATTTTAGATAACGGGTTAGGAAAGTATATCTTCTTAATTTAAATATTAGAAAGGGATCAGGTATAAATGAAATTCTTTTTTTTACCAGTACATTCAGAAAGGATTAAACTATATTTTCCCAGAATATGTTAGTAAAATTATGTTTGCAGTAGTTTTAAAATGCATTTAAAAGTACCTAAAAACGCATTTATTTCAATATTTGGATTTATTTTTCGGTTATTTCCAATTATTATTTGACTAAAATGTTTTAACCAAATATAGTTTAATCCTTTCTAAATGTACCAGTAAAAAATTAATTATCAAATTATATGTGGAAATAGCACTGACGCCAAAGTAGCTGTTTTCACTAAAATACTGGAAATCATGGTAGCGGTCAGTATGTTCTTAAGGTTCTGCTCTTTTGCTAACTTTATTTTTGATTTACGTTAATGAACTTTTTCAAATCTTCAAATAATTAAAAGTTTTATTCATAGTTTTGCAGATGATAGCACCTTTTATACTTCATACTTTTCAAAGACTATATCGACAAATATGGCATCATTCTAGGTAAGCTGTAGCATCTATAAACAAAAACTTCAAAACAATATCTGAATGGGGCAGTCCTAACATGGTCAACTTTAACTAAAACTCAAATTAAATTTCTTACTGTTTTAAAATCTAAATCCAAAGTATTATCAGTACCAAATATAATAAACTTAACAACGATACCATATCTAAATCTTCTTTAATTTGTTTTTTAGGTGTTACAATTTTACATATTTTTTTCTGGAACAACCATGTTGTTGACATAGCTTTGAAAGTATCGAGAAAACTAAGATTTCTTAATAAATGTAAATGTTTTTTACTTCTGTTTAACTTTTGCATATATACAAAACTTATATTTGTTCTTGTATTGAATATTGTTTCCAAGTATAAGGAGTAGCATCAAAAACTACATTACCTCTTCTAAATTTTATTCAGAAACAAGTTATTCGGATCATTGCCGATCCAATGTTGCAAATCTTTGGATTTTCTATAAATATTTTATTAGATATTGTTCAAACAAAATACAAAACATATTGCCATCTAAACAAATATTTACTCGTATTGCAAGACCTGCTAAGAGTTCTAACAAGTATTCACTGACAGTTTAGAGATGTAGACCGAAATTTTTAAAAAAAGATTTTTTTAACCGTACCATAGACAAATGATAAATAAACTTCCAAATTTAGTATTTTCTGAGACTTATTTATTACAAAAATAGAAAAATCTAAGTATGAAAAATCAAAATATTGTTAGAAATTTGAAAATTTGTTTATAAACTATTAAAGGGTGCAAAACAAATAACTATAAAAGTAAAGTTGCATATAATACTGACACAAATTTAAGTAGAAGTTTAAAGTATTATCCTATAGCCTATATTCTAGATATATAAAATAAAAAAAAAAAACAACAAAAATGCATAATACTAAAATAAAATTATTTTTTTTGATACACTGATTATAAACAGGTTAAATTGATTAATTTTTTTTCTTTTGCTTGCTCTTTTCTAATCTTTGCTGTAATAAACTCCTCCCAAACACTGCATTAAACTTTTCAGTTATAAATTCCATGCTTAATCTGTATCTCTCCAATTATCAGCTTTACTTTAATTATATATTATCATCCAATCAAAAAAAAATTCTTCATTTTATCTAGTTCTTTTCGGACATTTTTAATAACAATAACTGTTTTAATATTGGTACATTTCTACCAACCTTAATTGTGCCTGTTATAATGATATTACTTATTAATTATTATAATACTAGTTGATCAGACGTTGTCTGCCCTATTTCCTGTCAAACACTAATGACAGATAAAGTAAACTTTACTGTGTTGCCTTATGCTACCAATGATTTGTGTTGCCTTATGCTACCAATGATTTTTTTAAGCATTTCTATGTATGTATTACTGGACTTAAGCGAAATGGTGCAAGTGTCTCTTAAACAATAACAAGAACATAATTCTCACTCATCCAGTGTTATTAGACAAGATTAAAAATAAGTAGAAATAGGTAATTACATTGCTTACAAAGCATAAAATCAACAGTTTTAAAACACCGACCTGTTTGTGTCAATTTCAATCATTTATGGATAATGTATTACATTCTGTTTATAACTCATAAATCTAAATCATTATTATTCTTGTCCGATTTTAATATTATGAACTATAATAATAAACTAATATGTACAAGTTTATGTTATAATGTACATATCTATTGTTATAAACAAGTATTTCATATTTTATTTGCATTATCCATACAGTTAAGTCCATCTATTAGATAATATTTGATGTACATAGTTCAACGATTTTCCTATAGATGTGGCTAGGTGTATTAAACTAAAAGTTTATATAAAGCATTACGAAATAAATTCAATTAATTAGAAACTTGGTATTTACAAATTGTAACAAGGAAATACATTCATATAAAATTGTTGATTAAATTTTGCTGATAGCTTTTTTTAAAACTTTAATTATTTATAATGAGCATGTTTATGTTATGTACTTTAATTGGATGTGTACATTTGTAATAATAATTAATTGAAAATGTTTGCTTTTTTATATAAAATATATATATTAAAATACCTGTTCCAAACAAATGTAATTTCATTTTTTTAAGATACAAATACATTTAATGAACTGCTGAAGTTAGAATAATTACTTTTGATTATACAGATTAATTAGTTAAAGTTCAGCGAATACTATATAATTGTAATCTGTATTTAATTAGTTGGATACTTCCAATTAAATTTTAACTAAGGAATTTAAGAATAATGAAGTGTGCTTATAAACAATTTCTTTTTCTGGTTGTTTTGTAGATTGGTAAACAACTAATTGTAAATAATTAACAATTCTCTGCTCATGGACTATTTAATTAGTGATTTAAGCTAAAATCTCGTCTAAACTTTTAATTTGAAATTTTGATTCATCTGACTAGAACAAAGAAAAGTAATTAATTGAAAATTAAATAATGATAGTATAAGCAATGTTCAGTGAAATATTGCATTCTTGTTTTTCCCATACTATTCGTATAAATCCGTCGGAGTGTGGGGATGAAGTGAGGCGAGATGATTAATGTATGTGATTTTGTTTATAGCCGAAACCTTGAGTTTTTCGAACAGCGGTTACAATGTACACAAATCCTCAAATAATTTACGGCTGGAGTCGAACCCGCGAATTATAGCGTAGAAATCAAGCTGTTTGGTAATCCAACATCACTTAGTCTTAATAGACTTTTTAACTTTAATATTGTGATGAGATAAAGATATTATGTATAACCATTTTTGGAGTAAAACATAAATATAATATATAATCTATAATAAATGTTTAATATATTTTCTTAAAATAATTCTGTTTTACATTGTTTATGTATTATTGTATTTTCTGTTTTATATAAATATGCACAACTGATGTTTTAAGCAATTACACAGTTTTTCTTGTCATGCATGCTATTTATTTCTTTGCAATCCAGTGAATCAATCTAAAGTCACCCTTGTTGTCTGCACCCTTATATTTACATATGTACTTAAATTCACAGTCACGATTTCTTTATTATTTTTCAGAGTGTAATCGTCCAACACACCGGCTTTTGTTGTAACCCCTACACGTGCTTAATCAATAATCATTTTTGATGTTCATATGGAGTAACTATTTTTATTAATTTATTATCACATTTTTCGTTAGATTGTGCAACTATTTAATATAAAATGCTATCATATAATCAACAAAAATAGTGAAAGAAATATGTTTGTTACTATAAATACGGAATTTTTTTAGTTTTTTTCAATAGATAAATTCCAAACTGATGTTTTATTTTATATATTATTGATTAAGCATATTTTTGTTAACAATTTGTCAAACAAAATTAAAAAAAAAATACAAACTAGACTTACTTAGCAGTACTCAACTGGCAATTTTTATAATTTAAGTCAACATGAAAAAAGCACAATTTTATAATTGTCGGCAATGACGGCGCTAGCCGGTAAGCGAGGTAAGCGCCGCTCCAAGTCGCAATTTATCAGAGGGCGTTGTAGCCCACGATGATTACTTAATTTACACTACCTCATTGAAACTATTGCAAAGTTAAAACAATATGTTTAGTCTTAGCTTAAAAGTATAACGAGTCATAATATTACTATGAGATCATTCTGGAGGTAATAAAAGAGCAACCGCCACAAGCCAAAATCTTAAAATCTCGTACAAGTTTTGTAACTGCTTTGCGTCATATCCTCTCACACAAAGTGCGCGTCGTTCATTTCTACTCATCCAGAGTACTATTCTAATTGAACAACAGAAATGATAAAATGTTCTGTCGGAATGTGCAAGCACTGACTGTGATTGTGACTCAAAGTGGCACGAATCGGTGAATATAGTTTATAAAGATTTTTCAAGGAATAGAACAAATTTTAAAACAAAAATTAAACTGTCCTGTTCCATTTCATTGAAATGACTTCCAGACGCTCCTACTACCTAGAAAACGTTTTCAAAAGTTAATAATTATTTTACTACCGAATTCTACATCTTGGTTTAAACTCAATCCAAGCTTAACTTATTCTGTAAAACTCTTGATTGAAAAGAAATAAACTACTGTAAGGAACAACTGTCACAGCAAAACAATCTATACCTATAAAAATTGTACTGTCAGTTTTCACCAGTTTTGGATAAAATCGGCAACGCTCTTTTTTCTAAAACTAGATCAGCAAATGCTAAAGCTAATCACGTTTGATTTGATCAATCTAGACAACCCAGAAGGACAAATGGTAGCTAAACCCAAACTTAGCTGAAGTTAGCACCATCTAGTTGGCACAGGTTTTGCAAGAAGTGTATTAAAGCTACGCTTCTTGCAAAACCTGTGCTCAACAAAACTGTTATGATCGCCAGGCGGCGCTGACATCTCTATCAGACGCACACTCTGCAACGTGCTTGTAAGGGAGAACTGTAACAGCAAAACAAATTTATATCTATAAATATTCTGTCATCTCCAAAAGTTTTGGATAAAATCAGAATCGTCTTTCATTCCAAAATTAGATCTGCAAATGCTAGATCTGCTCACGTGAGATTTGATCAACCTAGACAACCTAGAGGAGCAAATGGTATTCTAAATTCAATAATAGCTAAAATCACCACTATTGGGCAGCATAGTTTTTTCGCTTTTAGACGCAGACCTGGAATCCTATGAGACAATACTTATAAGGCAGCCCCAGGAAGAGGTAAGTTTGCTTAAAAATTAAGTGCTTACGTCTAGAAAGAACCACGTTCTATAATTCGGCAATCCAAACTTAACCTAGAGAAGCAAATGGTAGCTAAACTCAAACTTAGCTGAAATCACTACTATTGGGCAGCATAGTTTTTCTCACTTTTAGACGTTGACCAGTAATCCTATGGGACAATACTAATGCAGCACCAGGAAGAGCTTAGTTTGCTTAAAAATGAGGTGCTCACGTCTAGAAAAAAACACGTTTTCTACACCGGCAAGCGTCGTCAGAGAAGACTAAGGCAAAAAGGCTGTTGTTAACACCGATTGTACAATGAAACAGCACCTAAAACCTAGACACAAACGTTCTAAGCAAGCCAAACGCCCACAAGGCTTTAAGGCCAAGCGATTGTGAACTGAGTGCAAACTATAAGGAGGTCAAATCATGACCATCTAATAGTGACAATAAAAATATGACTATTGAACATTAATGTGATTAAATAATCTTGAGTTCATTACGTAATCAATTTCTGGTCATAAATTACTAGGAGAATTGAATTTTACTATTTTTAATTCATTACCGGAAAGTAAAACCTTATTAGTGCGTGCCATAAAAACGCACGACGTGTGATACCCTAGTTGGCACAAGTTATGCAAAAAGCGTTGCTTCAAACTCAACAAAACTGTTACGGCCGCCAGTTCATATACAATACAGTCACAACAAGCAAACCCTAAAAGAAACGTGTACATACCGTACTACAACAATTTTGGTTGCCCTAAACTGCGGATATATATATAAGCCGAGATATCCAGAACCAAATTATGACAGCCAGTTTGATTTATTGCGCGGTTGACTGTGGGGTGATATCATAACTACTTCCAAGCAGGAGAAGAAATGAATGAAAAATGTACAACCATGAGTCGAGTATTAACGTCAACTGCCACGTCATCTTACATGACACTTCGTCTTCCCTAAAAGTAGTATTCTTGGTGCTAGCCTCTGATACACTACCTTGTACATAGAGACTAAAAATCAATTACAGTAAGCCGCATACAGTTGCAATCCTGATTTTTATTACTGATGTCAATCATCCAACAAACAAACACATCAACTCCAAGACTTGTGAAGGTTCCTCAACAAAGCCTTGTTTTGTCAATTTTACCGTCATTTTTGAGGCCGCTACATTCAACTCTGAGTCACCAGTCCTCTACTAAAAAATATCTTTAGGCTGCGATGGGTTTAGACTGTCTATTTCAAGACGCCTAACTCTGAAAGGTATCTCTGACAACCTCAGCAAAAACGTTGTTGTACTGTAGAAAGTAACTGCTGCTCCTATCTTTAGGACGCAATTTTTTAGAGGAAAAACCAACCCTTTCAAGAAGAAACAATAGCCATTAACCCAACATTACTTCTTACTTTTTCACACATCAGTACCAGCCCAGAACGTACGACTTTAATAATTAGGTTAATCTTATGAAGATTTGTTGTCTTAGTATTTTGGCATTTGTTTTTAAAAACCAAACGTGGTTTTTTGATTATTTACTGCTGTTAACTTCTTAAGATAGAAACTATATATTTTGATAATGCCATACAACTGGTGAACAATTTTATTATAACAAAAAGTTTGTTGTTTAGTTTTGAAAAATGGCAACATTAATTGTAAAGCAATTAGTAAAACCAAATAAATTCACATTTTGTAAAAAAATTGAAAGGTCAATAAAAGAAAAAAATATTTTAATATCGATTTAATTCTTTTTATCGTATTGTACACATCCTAAACTTTTGTTTTAAGTAGTTTTAAAAATGACATTAGACAAATGGCAGCTCTCATTAGCAATACACTGATCCACTCGCTTTTTAAAGTTTTGCTCCACTTTTTTGAGCATATCGACGGGAATGTTGGTGATGGCTTGGCAAATGTTCTTTTTCAGGTGTTGCAGAGTTTGTAGTTTGTCATTGTAAACAATGGATTTAAGATAATCTTATAAAAAGATATCACAGGAATCCAAATTGGGGGAGCGCGCCGGCTACAGTACGTCTCCCCTTAAAGAAATTAGGCGGTCGTGGAAGTGTTTCCTCAAAAGTTTCAATGAAGTTCTCGCTGTGTGTGCAGTGGCTCCGTCCTGCTAGAACCATACGTCCCCAAGTTTAATTTCTCCAAGTTTTGGGAGAATAAATGCCTCAATCATTTTTTTGTAGCAAACTACATTAACAGTAACAGTGTGTTCTTATTCCTTAAAATAGTAAGGTTCAAACAATGCACACCACACAGTAACACGTTCACAATGAAGTGGCTTCTCATGAAGTTCATGGGGATTGGCATCACTCCAATAATGCATGTTTTGTTTGTTTACGGAGCCGAAAAGGTGGAAATGGGTCTCTTCACTGAAAAACACGAGGGCGTCATGAGGCAAGTTAAGGAGCGCTTCACATGCGGTTTGACAAGAAACAAAATCGCGTTCATTGAGTTTTTGCACCACAGCAAGTTTGTAGAGGTGATACTTGAGTTTGTTGTGAAAAATTTGTTTTACACTGCAATCCTCCTCTTTCGAATGAGACCGTCTTTACCCCTTTCTGACCACGTCTCGCTTATTGGCACTTAATTCAAATCAGCAAGTTTTCTTGGCGCACCTTGTATGTTGCAATGTATTCAGAGTTTGGTAATGTAAAAGCAATTTGGTATTGATTAAAACCTTTACGATATTAAAAGTCTGTAGGATAATGCCAAAAAAAGTTGAGAGTATATCTGACTACAAAACTTGTTTTATAAAAAAAGATTTAGTGGTGATATAATTTTACCAGAATTTTAAACTTATTCTTCAGAATGATGTACTACACAGTTTGTTGAAAAAACGTAAAACGATTCCAATTGTGTTAAAAAACTTTAATTAGGCCAAACTCTTCTAGACAAAAAATATCTATTTGTTTTTTTGTTAAGTGGGAAGAAGATGAGAACTTTGAATAGTATAAAAAATACTTTCAGTATGTTCAGTTGGTGACATGACCAAAGAAGATATAACAAAAGATGTGATTGCCTAGAAGATAACGTCACATATAAAAATAAATAAAAATCTTATTTAAAAAATTTCTTTTTTTTAAATAAAGTATTTTTCTATTTTTTGTGTTTTTTTTCTTGGAAAAGTAAATACATCTACTTTGTATCAAGCAAAATAAGATAAATGCGCGTTAAAAAAAATAAATCTAATTTAATGTATAATGCTCAAGCTTTATAATGCACGTATTATTTTTTATCTAATTGTTAAAACCTGATAGACAAATGTTTTTCTTAAATAACTCAAAACTGTTTAAAGTGGATTTATCTGGTTTGGTCTGATTGCTTTTCAATTGATCAATTAGATTATGCAATTTGAATTTGATTTTTTTTTGTCATGTAGCCATTTGAGTGATATTGATGTGTTCAAAAATCTGATCGTTAATCATATTATCATATTATATGTTTAGTTAACATTAATACTTACAAGGCTTACAAACTTTACAGTTAAAAATGTCATATAAAAAGTAAGTTTATTACATTTTTGTACAGAATGCCTTTAAATTCTTCAATTTTATAGCGGTGGTGCTTGTTGTTGTACAATTTTAAATTTAGTCAGAAAAAAACTAATTTTTAATTAAACTACTAATAATACATAAAAGATATCTTTTGGCAGCTTATATACTAGCGCCAACAAATTATTTAACCTATAGCAAAACAAAAATTACTTATTAGGAATTATAACTATTTATTTGTCACATGTTTGAAGATGTAGAACTAAAACGTTTAAAAAAGATTTGTTTTGAATTATGAATATGCTTGACCATTGGCCGCTGTGATTGATAGATTGAGTTTAAAAAAAAAATTAAGTCATTTCATAAAAGAATTATTCTATATTATATTTATCTAATGTCAAAAATATAAAATGACATAAACAAGAAAACCATATTCTAAAATAATAAATAAATAATTGTTATATTAAACTTAATTTTTCTTTGAAAATTTTGTAACTTCTGTGATGTGTTTAGGAATGTTTTACAATGTGCTTCTTTGCTTGAAGTAGTCTTTGTAGAGTGCCATCGAATAAAATTTGATACCTTAGCCGAGATACACTTAAGTGGTGTATCATGTGCAAGGAAGTAATGAAATACTTTAAAAAAGAAAACAAAACTGACTAATTTCCGTTTTAATAATTAAATTCATGTTTTGTGTTTTTTTTATCTATAAAGTAGGTATAAGCTGTCATTAAATCTTTAATTAACATAACGTTGTGTTTTCTGTCGATAAATAAAAAAAATAATTATTTGCTTTGATCATTTGAAATTATTAAACCTGAGTTGCGGTTGCAATAGCTTTTAATATCTTACTAGGGATATAGAATAACCGAGTTGAATTGAAATTTCATTGCCTGCAGATATTCGTCTATTCGATTATGTTGATATTTCTAAAGAAATTTATCAAATATTTGTAAGCCGATTTTATATAATTTATTCCACTGGTAACGTAATATTCCTTGAGGTTTCCTGAAAGAAGCAGTAAAAGTTGGTGGAAAACTTCCCGCGTCGGCAATTTGAGTGCAGTTTTATAAAACTTTCCATACGCCAAACGTGCATTGCAACATTTATCCCGTAGAATAATTAGAATTAATAAATCGAATTGAAATAAATTTAACGATTTATTGTAAATATGCAATAGTTAATATTTAGGTCAATGTATTCAAATTTTCATGCAGTCACATTAATTTAAATTTTCAAATGCAATTTGGTTTGATCAATACTATCAATAAATGTATGAAAGTTATTTACTGGCATAATGAATCTTGATTGCCTTCATAAGAATTTTATAAAACTACTTGTTTCACTTAACACTTACATTTACCAAGGCGGAGCTGATTGTAAAAGTATAGATAAATAAATGTGCACAAGTTATCGATGATTTTTTGTTAGGTGTTATGTGGTTGAAATGTCTTGCCTCATAAATCTTTTTTACTTTCGTGGACAAAATATTTGCGACTTATGTTGGTCTTACACACATCCGATTCAAGAACGAGAGAGTATTTTTGCTTTGAGAGCTTTAGACTCTTTCGCTTTATGAACCTCAAAGAACGTACGTCTCCAGCTTTGATTTATGCCTTATGATATTGCCACAATGACATATTTTACGGAACAATAGCGTAAAATGTTTTATTATTTTATTCAATTCAACATAATTTAGTTCATCGCAGTATAAATACTAATATTCAAGCGATTTCCAATATTGGTATTATATAAAGATATTCTATTGTATTAAATTAAATGCCGCAACAAAGACAAGAAATATATTTATAAAATAAAATTATATTTCATAAGGATGTGATGCAAATATTTTATTTTAAATTAATATTTAATAAAAACTTAAATAATGCAAACATGCGTGAAATAAATAAATAAAAATGAAAAATTGAATACTCAAGTTATTTAATTTGAAATAAAAATGTGCGGTTGTTTAGCTTTTTATTTTTTTTATCCGATTTCAATGGTTCAAAAACCATTTGAAATAGTTAAATGTTATTTGTTGTTTTATAATACGCATGGTAATGGCAACCATTAGTTTTTTAAATAGCAAAACATATTTACTTAAAATATTAAATCAGTTTATTTTGTTTTTACTTTTATAGAAATATTTTGCTATAAATCTATTAATGAAGTATTTGGTTTTGCAGGTAACATTGCGGTAATAAGATAATAAGTATGTTTTTTCTTGAGATATTTTTATGATGTTAGGTCTTAATACATGATGTTTGCAGATTTGTAGTTTTATTTTTATGGGGTTCAAGTTAGATAATAAACATAATAATATGAGAGGTATAAAATAATTAAAAAAAAAGATTTTTAAAAATTTGCTGTATAATTTTATATAGTTTTTGCATTGAAAAAATGCATTACTAGTCAGTTTTGTTGATATAAGAATGCTCAACTTTTGTGCTATATTAGATCGTACAAATATATTAAAATTTAGTACTGTGCACAATAAACTGGTGGTACTGCAGACTTATCAAAAACTTAATTTTGGATGTAAAAAACTAAGTTTTAAACATTGTTGATTCTTCTATTGGAACTAAAAAAACATCTTGTCAAATAAATGTTTCAAATCAGATTTCAAAGAGTTTAATTTTTAGTGCAGATTATTCTTTCTGTTTGCAATTTTGCTAAGGCTCCATGCGACTTATATAGCAATGTTTTTTAAATATAACTGGTGTAAAATAGTGTTTATTATAATTTTTTATTCATATTTTATAAAAACGTTTTAGCATTATTAATCTTCTTTTAAGATGTTTAACCACTCCTTAAAAATAAAACTACAATACCAGCTCTCTGTATAATAATTTTTAATAATATATATAAAATTTTTATTGCACAAATAAAGTTACAAAGATAATTAATAAACATACATAGTAAATTAAACATAAATCGGTGTTTTGCACAATTGGCTATCGACCGTAGTCATTCGGCCAAAGAAATAAAATGTAATTGTTTAACTTTATAAAAAAAAAGATGCATAAAGTGTGAAGTGTGATAATGACTAATGTAGCATGATATTGTCAGGGCCTGTTTTTTATATCTTGCAGAAATCAAAGCGTTTCTAGGAATTATGAGATTATTTAAAACAATTGTGTTATCTGTCTTACTTGCAAATTTAGTTTGAAGTACTTTGAGTCTTACGGGGAGCGGGATAAGATTGGTTTGCTCATAAATAAGGTCGTTTTAAGGGTTGTGGAGAGGATTATTGGGGTGTCGGATTTTGGTAATGGTTCGGAGAGATGCTCTTTCAGCTATAAATAGATGATTGAGAGTGGGATTGTTGAAATTTAGAAATATTATGGAAGCTTAGTCAAGGATTGGGTGACATATAGCTGTGTAGATGTGCGTAGTATATTTAATATCAAATCCATTGTTTTTATAAGTGAGAGATTGTAAGTGTTTTGCCCGAGTTTTAACTTTTGCTTTAATAGAGTTGGTACGGAATTTAAAACTTAGTTATGGATCAAAATTAACTCCTATGTATTTCCATATTTGAGATGAGGCTAAAGTGTTGGTTCATTTGAATATTGAAAGAATTTGCATAGATTTTGTGATAGGGAATTAATAATCAGGTTTTTAAAGAATTTGCAAAAAACCGCCAATTATTAAACCACGTTTGTGTGTTCTCTAGCAGCAAGTTTACAGTTGCTCCTTAGACTGCTTTAAAGATTTAACATGGAAAACTAGTGTTGTATTGTTGGCGTATTGCAGGATGTAGAAATATGGATTAAAGTGGGTTGAGTTAGGGAGATCCTTGCGGAACACTTTGCTGGGGAGTAAAAGAATTTGAATATGTTTTACCTATTCAAACTTTAAGAGTTTGGTCATTAAGGAAACAAACTATTGTTTTTATTAGATGATTAGCACTTTCAGTATTGACAACTTAAAAAGAAGACCTGTATGCTAGACAGAGTCGAATGCCTTATTTATGTTTATAAATATGACGTCCGAGTGTCTGCCTTTAAGGTAAGATGTTTGAATATTGGATGTAAGGATGGTTAAAGAATGGCTTGTACTTCTACATTTTACAAAATCAAATTGTGTAATTGGTATTTTATTGTAGATGTAAGTAAGGAGTTTGTTTTGCAATAAACATTTAAATATTTTACCAAGAACTGGAAGTATAGTGACTGGACTGTAGTTAGCTGGATAGGATAGGTTTGCATCATTTTTAGGAATACAGACTATTGTTCCCATTTTCCATTTATTGGGAAAATATTTGTTTGAAAGACAATAATTAAAGATTTGAATTATAGAGTCATGCACATTTTTATTTAACTGTTTTAAAATTTTTCTAGTTAGGAGATCTTACCCCGGTGTGGCATTTTTGTCTTTATTTAATATATCGCAATAATTGTCTTTGTCTATTGTTTCGTCTAAAGGAGTCTTGTAAGTCTGTTTGCAAAATGAGTCGTATCATATATTTACATGTTTTAAATGAGTTCTGTCAAAACTGTCACAATTAAAAGAAGCATATGTGTCATTAAAGTGTTTTTGAAAAGTATTTGCAATGTCAATCTCTGATGATAAAGTATTGTTAGAAACTGGGTCTGTTATTGAATGAATATTGTCCGTTTGTATTTTTTAATTTTTTAAAAATAGATTTTTCATTTCTTGTCTTTAATTTTGTTGCATGTCGATATGTATTGGTCTTGTTTGTACTGAAGAACCAAGTCATGTATGTTTTTATTCATTAAGATGTATCTTTAATGTTCTGTCATTTGTAATTCTGAATTAGCTATATAATTTTCTTTTATGTTTAATAAGCTTTAAGATGAATGGAGATAGTGGATAATTATAATATGATTTTAATGTTTTAGGGGTATTCCGTTGAATTGATGATGCTAACAGTTTGAAAAATAGTGAGATAATGGTGGGTGATATATTTAAATAGGATAAAGTAAATGAAGAAAGTTCTTGGTTTATTTTAAGTATATTGCTCATGTTTAGAATGTAGATAAACTCTTTGGGGGAGAGAAGTATTTGAATGTTAATACTGAATGTAATTGCCATATGGTCCGAACAAATATCAGGAATAATATTTACGGAGTGGATGAAAGGTTTTACGCTGGACAAACAAAACAGGATATCAGGTGTTGTCCTCTGATTATAGTTCATAATAATCGTTGGTGAAGTGTTTATTCTAGAAAAATCCGAGTTTGATAGGTATTGTTGGAGGTGGCGGGATTTTTTTGGGCTTAGGTTGAAGTTACCCACAATAATAGAATGAAGATATAAGAAAGCTTTAACAAAAATGTCATCTTCGATAATGGAGGTTGGAAGGTTGTAAACAAGCAATATGTAGAGTCTCTCCTGCAGTAAAGAAATTGAAAAGTGGATGCAGTCATTTAGCGGATTATTGATGCTTGGAGGTTTTTTTTCTCATTCTAATAGATGGCTGTGTTATAGACAACGGGGTTTGAAAATTTGGTTTCAACAAACATAGAACAGAAAATGTTATTACTAAGCAGAAATTTTTTTATAATATAGGATTTTCAAACAAAACTATTAATTTCTTTCTTTATTTATTTTTCTTCGTCCTTCAATGATTGTTGAATGTAATTAATTAAACGGTATATAGGACTTATTTTTTATTTTTTAAAAATACATTCGAAACGTTCACATTTTGTATGTATTTTTAAAAAATAAAAAATAAGTCCTATATACCGTTTAATTAATTACATTCAAAAAACTATTAATGTTGGAATAGAGGAAATTTAGGCTAGGCATTTTGGGTTTGGATGATGGTGACTTGTACGCCTCCTATAGGGGAGGTAGGAGGAACTTGATCTGGATTAAGGAGGTTTAACATCACAATAAACATTCGGTTATTTAAAAATGATACAATTGTGTCTATGTTGTTAGAATTAATAATTCTACTTTTTAATTTTTAAATGAGTAATTGTTTGTCAATAATTTTGGGAGAATTGATTTTACGTACGTATGTGTCGATGATATGATTATAAACAGTGACTGATACATGAATTCTTGATGACTGCGTTATTTGATGGTCTATTTCTTCAGATCTCTTGTTTGCCGATTTTATCTTGATATTTAGAATTCTATCAATTGGAGCTGTAAGTCTATTTTTGCATTTAAGGGACCATGCTTTGTGACCTTATTCATTGCATGAAGTGCATCTTGGGGGATTAGTAGTTGAGCAGCTGAGCTACCTCTACATTTGCTGCATTTTGGAGGAACTGTGCATTTGTCCGTAGTGTGTTCAAAAGAACTTCATTTGCCACAAATGGACAGGAATTGGTGCTGGAGCAAAGGAGTAGGAGTGTTTGATAAGTTTGTACGTCTGCCGTAATAATTCTCATTTCATATGTAGGAAAGCCTGTGAGTCTTGAGGTTATTCTCTTACAATAGCGGATGCTTAAGTTATTTGTTTGAACAGCTTTGCTCATTTTCTCATCAGTTATTTCTTGATCAACTAATGTAATGACAACTGAATACGATGGTAGAAGCGTTTTGTAGGGTGTTGTTTTTGTAGCTGTAATTTTTTTAAATAATTTTAAAACTTTTGAAAAATTAAGTTTCTGTAGTAAGTCCTAAGTAATCGTTTTGTTATTGTTGGATTTAATAATACATCCAGTTTTTGTTGACAGAATGATGTCTTTGCTGTTACTGCTATTCTGACACCAGATGTCAGATAACTGCGTACGTAAGAGTTGTTGTGATGTTTTTAAGTAGTACGCTTGTTTGTAATTATTATTTATTAATTTAAACCTGTTTGATATGTGGTGTTGTTGGGGTTGATGCAGTTTAAGATGTTGCAGTTGGGGTTGATGCAGTTTGGGATGTTGCAGTTGAGATTGATGTAGCTGTAGTTTTTTTAAATAATTTTAAAACTTTTGAAAATTTAAGTTTTTGTAGTAAGTCCTAAGTAATCGTTTTGTTATTGTTGGATTTAATAATAAATCCAGTTTTTGTTGACAGAATTATGTCTTTGCTGTTACTGCTATTCTGACACCAGATGTCAGATAACTGCGTACGTGAGAGTTGTTGTGATGTTTCTAAGTACGACGCTTGTTTGTAATTATTATTTATTAATTTAAACCTGTTTGATATGTGCTGTTGTTGTGGTTGATGCAGTTTAAGATGTTGCAATTGGGGTTGATGTTGTTGGTGTAACTGTTGCTGTTGTTGTGACTGTTGTTGTAATTGTTGTTGTTGTTGTTGTTGTTGCTGTTGCGGTTGAAGGTGATGTTGTGGTTGTTGTTGTTGTTGTTTTGTTGTTGTTGTTGTTGTTGTTGTTGTTGTTGTTGTTGTTGTTGTTGTTGTTGTTGTTGTTGTTGTTGTTGTTGTTGTTGTTGTTGTTGTTGTTGTTGTTGTTGTTGTTGTTGTTGTTGCTGTTGTGGTTGTCGTGTGTGCGATTGCTGTAGTTGTTTTTATCCGTCACTATATTAATAAGATTATTAAGTGTGGATGGTATTATTTTAAAACTTGCATCTCCTTTTCCTTTTTTGTTGGGTTTTGCATTTTTTTTTGTTGACTCATTTTTTTGCTACTAGAAGGCCGCGCAGAATTGTCTCGTACTCCATCTGAGAGCCCGCTAGTACTAGTGACTACACAGAAAAGGCGTTGTATTTTAGAGTGCAATAAACTAGTAGATAGAATATTGTAACATAACTTAGAAAAGTTATATGTGAAGTCTACAAATCCTTACCTTAAAAAATGTGGGTTTGGCAAATTATACCTTATACTATACAACAACCCACAGTTGCAGCTGCGCAAAATGCACTGCAACAAGTAATGAAGTCTATCAGCAAATAAGTGTTTGAGCTACAGTACAACAAAACTAATTTTTGTAGAAAGAATTAATAAACGTTTAACATAGTGTCAAACATTTCAATCGCAAAAGATAATAATACAGAAAAAAAAAATCTGCTATTATTTTAATGGCGTTTTTATGTTTAAGCCAAAAAAAAAAAAAGTGAAGCAGTTTATTGCTTTTGGTTTTTGTTAAATTTTGAACTAGAAACATTCAACCTTAATAACCAAAAATAATGCATATTTTATACTATGTTAAATATTATTGATATTATTTTTATGAAAAACAATATATTTTTTAAACCTTAAAAATATTAGTTGCCAGTATTGCATTTTGGAAGCAAAAACTTGTTGTGTTGTACAAAATTTTTAATATATTACGGTGTGCAGCAAACACAACAGCAGACCCTATACAAGTTACAACTTATGGTTAAAAAAACTGCCAGTAAAAAAATTAAATTAAAACAAATTGTTTGATCATTTATGAATTGTTGGTGTTTCCTATTTTACATAATACTGAGTGAGTTGATGCTATTTGGGAACTACAAAAGATTCATTGCACAAATTAAGCCTGAGTGTTTGAGTTAACAGTTGACAGCCAAACATAACTCTTATGGAGATTCAAAAACTTGCAACAGTTGCTTATGATTTTTACATAGACTGGATAACTACGTTTGGTACACTACTACAAATAAGTACAGACCAAGTAAAAGTCATGTCATAGTTTAAAGATTTTTTCCAAAAACTAAAGGTAACAGCAAAAATAATTAATAAATCTATAAAAAGCAATACTTTAACAACAACTACGCAGAATTTGTTTGGAAAACTACTTTAACTGCTAAGAAAATTAATTGACAGGCAACCAAAATATGTAAGAATTGGTAGTTTCCAGGCAAGTTTTTTACTATTACTAAATCTAAATTAACTTAATCTTACAACTGATAGAAGAATTAGTAATACAAACAATCTAATTGATAAGCCAATAAAATGTATCAGAGTTTTACTAAAATATGTTGAAAACCTATGTTTTCTCACTGGTTCTAGGTATAAAAGCAAAATTCACGTTAGTTTTCAAAGATCTAGCTACTGCAAAATTAAATTTTTACAAAACTATTGACAATATACGCAGATGATACAACTCTGATACATACAGAAATAAACAAAACAAAATTGCAACACGAAGTACAAGAAGACTTAAATAAAATTAATGATTGGTACAATAACAATCTTCTAACAATTAATGAAAACAAAACAAACTTTATGCTAATATCACGAAAAAAAAGAATCAACAACATTACGCTATATATAAATAAAAAACAATTAAGTGAAGTTTCACATAATAACTATCTTGGAATTACAATTACAAATAATCTAAAATGGGATAAACACGTACAGAACCTTATGAAAAAAAACACAATAGCTATAGGAGCCCTATACAAACTTACCAACTTAACTACACAAAAAACAAGAAACATTATTTATAATGCATTTTTTAGCTCGCAAACTAACCACATGATGACCATATGGTCACAAACCAATATAAGAAACATAGAAAAATTACAACGACAACAAAATAAGGCAATAAAAACACTATATCAAATGGACAAATTAACACCTACGATCGAAGTTCATGAAAAAACAAACCAACTAACAATAAAAAACAAAATTTTACAACAATGTATTATTTTAATAAAAAAAATACAACTTGGGCTACTACTAACTAAAACAGAACTAAAATTAACAACTAGAAAAGAAATTCATACACATAACACACGAAAAAAAGGACACCTTAACATGGAAGTTAACCAAACAACTTAAAAAAAACAGGTAGAGCTGTCATCTTTCTTAAGTGTTTGTAGATTTTTGTGATTTTAAGCACTAGAGCAGAAGAGTACTGAGTCAATTATTATTATTGTGTAATTATATTTGTTATTGTTAATTCGGTGATACGAACTGGGCTTAAATTTTTATTATTTTTTTAAAGATTTTTTCACATTGTTAATGTTTTTTAATATGCATGATTTATCACACCATTAATATTGTTTTATACCATATACCATAAACAAAAATTAATTTATTAAAATAATTAATATTGGTTAAATTACTTGTTAAATGCAAACTTCATTAGAACTCAACATTCACAATGGATATTCAATTCAAAGAGAATGAAACTAGTACAAGGGGATTAAACTTTATTTTTGTTCGTAATACTTGGCGAATACTAAATCTGCGCAACTGGTGAAAAGGCACTTTTATAAATCAGCCGCTAATGAGACTAAAAAAGAATATTATTTGCTGTAAAATGCAAAGGATTAAAATCAATTGTAATTAAAATTGATTTTTAATGTGACATGGAATTTAATATTATAAATTTTGCAAGGTAATAATAACTGAATACACAATAAATTTTAATAATAGTACAAACATTAAAGTACTGTAATTAAATGTCATAGTTGATTATTAAAAGATAAATTAATAGACCATTTCATATCATTTCTTTGTGCTGAATGACTTAATAGAACGAAGCAATATAATCCCAAATGAAATTAAAATGCGGCAGGGTCATTCACAATAATCCCTTTATTACGTCTGAATGTCATACCAGTAGTAGTTGTCACTACCACTGCAACTGCTTTTCTTTAAATGGTCCAGTCCCTCTATCATCCGAGCTCATTTTGACCATATTAGCTACGGTAGAGAGGGTGCGTTAATAGGTACATGTCTTCTCCCCTTTTTATGAGGTATTCCTGACCATTTAATTTCTCGTATAGAAATGTTTTATAAAATACGAATTAAGAAAACATTAATTTCTTATAATGATTGGAATAATTTTAATGACTGGTTTGATTTATTAGTTAACCTTTAACAAAACTTAAGAAATGAATGTTAACTAATAAACTAGAGAAAACTTATTATTAAATGAAACTATTTTGAAAAATAATTTTCTTTTAAGCTATTAAAAAGATTCAAACGGTACATACAATGTGAAATAATAGGAATAAATATTGATATTATCATGTACGTTAATGGTTTAGAAAATACCTTTACATCTTTCAAAATTGTTTTCAGAAATGGGTTATACATTCAGAATCACAAACTAGGGTCTTGTTATATAAGTTAATATACACCAAAAAATTATTTTGTGGTAGCAAAAAACATGAAGAATACATTTTGAAGCAAGCAATACATTTTACAATAAAACTCTTTGTTGTTTTATAAATCAACAAGTAATTTTGCTTCTTTTTTTTATGGGAAAGGATACTTTTATAATTCGTTCTAATGTCTACATTACTAAACATAAAAGTATGTCAACATATAAACTTATTAATTTATTTTTTATAATATAGATTATTAGAACATTTAAATAAATTTTTAAGCAGTCTAGACATAATAAAAATTATGGGGGATGTGTGCGTGCGGAATGAAAAAAAAAATCGTCGCAAATCATAGTTATTCGTCAGACAAATTGTCTATGCGTGTTTAGAGTTTCAAGAATGCTATTTCAACTCGTACAATGACCGAAAATAAGTGGCTTCATGCGCATAAATTTGTAAGTAAAACTGATATTTTTTGTTAATAATTTATTAATGTATACAGAGCTTATCGCGGCTACATCGTTTTATAATTGGAAATAAGTATGATATGAAATTAGATTTACCTTGTTGAAAGTATATTATATAGTTTTGTGTTTTATTTTTATTGAGTGTAGAGACGTTATCATTTTGACAATCATGAGTTATAGTATGATATTTTAGCAAACACATTTTTAAAATATGCAATCAAAAATAGTATGTAATTTTCAACTGATGCGAATCATGCATAGTGTAATTAAAGTAGTGAGAATAAAACATTATTTTATCATTTCTATGTTAAAAGCAACTTATAAAAACTACCTACATTATAATTAATAATATGCGAGAACATGTTGTTTGCATGTTTCCTATTTCAATTGAAATTTGAAATTAATATTAAATTGCTCTTTGATTGCTTCCCTCGCAGACTGTTGGAATTTTATCTTCAATTATTCCACATCAAATGATAACTAAAATGGGGACAGCTTTAAAATGTACATTATAATTTACATTCCTGTTAGCAAACCTATGATTTGAAATATTATTTAATTTTATTTTAAATTTTTGTTTGTAATATTTCTATGAATTCTAAATATGGATTAATTATGTTGAGATTTATTTATAGTTTAATATATTAAATCATAAAATGAGGTTTACAAAAAACGATAACTTGCAATCTTAATAGCAAATATTTATTTTTATCTATTCTGTGATGTCAAATTGAGTGTTAAATTGAGCAGTTTTATTTTAATTATTTTAAATAAAATTTTTTGGTGCATTTTTTAAATAATTTATACAAACTTATCGTATTATGTTAATTAAGTAAGGTTTCAAAAGTTTGTTCAAATCATCAAATGTGGCAATTTTTATTGATTTGTATACAGACACACGGTTTTCTATAAAGACAAAAAATAATTTCAAGTCACTTGCAAAAGTATTCTGGGGCATCTGAGCTAGTATAGCTAAAGTTTATCGGGCTCCCATGTGTTGCTTTGATAACTTAATGTTTCTCAAATCCTGCAGTAAAGCTATTTTGCAGAACAACCAGTCAAATATTTAAATGTAACTAATTTATTTATATATATTAATAATTTATTAAAGTATACAGAGTTTTAATATTTGCACATAATTTTTTTTTATAATAATAGACTTATAAAATATCTGTATCAACAAATAAATAAACAAAACTATTTATCTTAGTGTTAAAAACAAATTTAATTATTAAATTTAAAATAAACTACAAATATTATAATTAATTAAACAAAATAATTATTTTTATATTATTTTTTTCAATAAATATACTAATTTTAAATTTTTAATCAAATAGTTTATAAACATAAATTACAGGTAGAATGCTATTATTTATTCACATTTCAATGAACAACATTAAATAGTCAGGGTGAGTGATATTGCTTTTTGAAACAGACCATGTTACATAAAACGTGGGAAACTTAAATAAATAGACACAACAAAATTCTGCATGCATCAAACATGAAATATTTGCCCTCTTTATGTAATATCAACACCCCTCAAGAATGCAGTTCAAGCGTAACAATCATTTGTGTTGCTAAGGGGGCGGAAATTCCATTTGGATGCAATCAAATAAAGGAAATTTTTGGGGTAAGGGGAAATCTAAATATATAAAATGTAATTTTGGCTTTTATTTTTATCAAATTGATATAATATGATAATTCTTTATTGCATTTTGTGTATTGGATTTGCTTGGTTAATAATGAATGTTGATGTTAGTTTATATGTAATATGTTGGCAGTTAATAGACGTTTTTATATTATTGACGTCTATAGATTACATATTATTTAATAATTTGTTTATTTTAATTTTCTATTATTTAAAATTTGAAATAAAATACCATACAAATAAAAAAATTATTTGTTAAGCATAAATACAAATCAATTAATAAACAATTAAGAATAAATAAGACATTTTCTTTAAAAAAATCATTGACTAAGCTTTCAGCTCATTTAATAAATTTCAAATTAAATATGTTTTTAAGTTTGCAAAAGAATTAACAACTTTGAACTACTACCTAACTATTGTTTATTTTATGTAGTTTAATATCATAAATATTTTATAACCTTTGGACGTTGACCGTTAAAATGTGGGACACAATGGTAAAGACTTCTGGAATCAGGACTGTGCAACCACATTAATTATTGACGTTTTGAAGAGATTGACTGTTCAACTTTGTTAAACTCAAAGAGTGCTGAACTGTTATGTTCAGAGATGCAAGCAAGTTTAATGGAATTGGTTTGGGCGTTGTGAACCTGGAAATTTTCAAATGACGAGACAGTATTATTAAAAAATGTTTTATATGTACCAGAACTGATTTTTAACCTGTTTTCTGTGACACAAATGTTGTCTGCTGATGCGCAAGTATCAATTTTTAATTTTTGATGAAAAGAAAATGTTGTCAAGAAAAACAAAAAATTGTTTGAAATGTTGTTTTGTCGAGTTGAGTCTGAAAGATGTTTGCTGTCAACTTCAATTAAAACTTGATATGACAGACTTGCACATTAAAATGTCAAGTATATCAGAAATGTTAAAATAAAGGCATTGAGTACACAGATAATTGGGGAGACTACGTATGTAAAGAATACGTATAAGGAAAGTAACTTCGAAGTTATATCTATTTGCAAAATAAACTAATAAAAATGATCTAAAAACCTTGTTTTGCTGTGTTATTATTGATATGTAAAATGCACTAAATACAAGGTAACCGCTATAAATTCATGGCCTACTACATTTTTGAAAACTTTATACCAAATGTCAAATATTGTCAGTAAAGTGTGATGCTTTATTAACGTACTTGTGCAATTTTAACACTTTACTTTAATTAGTCGTGTAGTGATATCCAGACAGACATCGTTATGTTTCAACTATGTCAGATTTGCAAAAAATTGAGTACCGTGCCGTTATTAAATTCTTTACAAGGAATGTTTTACCCAACATCAAATTAAACAAAGATTGGATAGCGTATAGGTGAAGATTTACCTTCTCATTCTACTGTAAAAAAATGGGCAAAAAGGTTTAAGATAGGCTACGAGAAGATGACTCACGTTCTTGATTGAATAACTGGTCTAAAGTAATTGCCGACTAAAAATGAGTGCTTGATCTTTTTTGAAGCTTTGCGAAGGGGTCAAAAAGAAGTTTTTTAATTTATTGTTACAAGGGATGAAACTATGGTATTGTATCTTAATCATTTGTAATCATGGAATGGCGGCATGCAGAGAAAAGAAAAGCCAAGATATCTCCGCTAACCAAAAAAGCTCTAAGATTAGCTCCTCTAATTATTTCTTATTTTTTAGATGATTTTTTATATTTTTGAATTGTCTATCTAAAAAACTAAAGACAAAGCTGTATCAAAATTAAACATTTTTTTTTTAATGGTGGAAAATCAAATTCATAGAAAGAGTTTTTACCTTAAGTCTAATGCATGTACCCTTCAACAAAATGGTAGAATTGAAAGAGAAATAGAAACAATTGTGTACTGTAATGCATGCGCAAAATTTGAAAAAAAAATTATTGGCTGAAACTGTGTATTATTCAGTATTAACATTGAATCAATCAAGAATCAGCTCAATCAACGGACAGAGTTTAGCAAATCTTTGGTTTGTAGAAAAAATAAACTTTAAACGTCAATTGAGAAAAAAACTTAGATAAACTTAAAATCTGCATTACACTAGATAAAGAGGAAAGTGAAGAACCAAAAAACAGACAAAAGTTAGCAGCTGAAAAAGTTTCGACTACTAGAGTCAAAACTTCTTAGAGGCTTACGTGATTGTCAAATCTTAAATTGTCCTGCCTGTTTCTCAAACTTTGTAATGGATTATCTTTGAGGAAAAAATCAAGTCTATTTAGCAATTAATAGTGGAAAATTTCCAAACGATTGTATTCAACTATGACGGACAAACTTAACCTCTTAACCAAAATGAAACATAAAACTTTGTCAAAATTTGATAATAGGCAAAACCAATGACTTGTTGTTGGGTGTTGCGTGAAAAACAAGACTGCCGTTTGAAACCCCGTTTTGTTGCAAGAGTATTTGAACAGTAAAAGGGTATTGACTATAACAACATTTGTAGTCATGTGGCACGTCATTTGTTAATTTGACTGATAATTAACATTGCAGTATCCAAATACTGAAAGGTAACAACTTTTGGTGTCAGAACTGCTTTTTGTATAGAGATCTTAGAGAACAAATCTTTATGTACCAGCCTGAAGGTTTCCATGATGGCTCAAAGTGTGTGCAAAATAAGAAA
The DNA here is from genome assembly GCA_963932245.1 of Tachinus rufipes. Taxonomy (NCBI): domain Eukaryota; kingdom Metazoa; phylum Arthropoda; class Insecta; order Coleoptera; family Staphylinidae; genus Tachinus; species Tachinus rufipes. The sequence continues at coordinate 88,772,179 of OZ010743.1, forward strand.
GGTCCAATACAAGCTCAACAAAATTGAAATACTAAATTTTTTTATTTTTTTTAAGATATTGACTTTTCTTAACACAGATGATAATCTCTGCATTTTTTTATTATGAAGACATGGATTTTTTGTAGATGAGGAATTTATTTTTGCTGAAAGTAAGGTAGAAATTAACAGTAACTTTGAAGTTATTTTTGAAAAAAAATATTAAAAACTGCTTGAGTTATCTTGAAATCCAAATTGACATTAAACAAGAAAAACGTTTTTGTGAGCTAACCCAAATACATCAAAAAGATAAGTCAACATCAACTGTGGGCTGATGAAATAATGATCAACAACAAAATTTTGTTTAACATTGATCTGTTAGACAATTTAATTTCCAATCGTAAAACATTTGGTAGTCTATTGTATCTATCAACAATTTCTCGTCCAGACAACAATTTTGCAGTAAACTACTTAATTCGTTTCTGTGGTAAACAAATAAAGAATGATTAGAAAATGATTTAACGAGTATTTTGTAATTTGCATAAAACACCAAAACTTAAAATTTTTATTGATGGAGAAATTATCAACTTTATGTTTATACCAACTTGGACTATGGAAAAGCAGTCAGTACATTTTACTCGTGGAATACTAATTATTTGCGGAGGACTCATTGTTTAGTGCACTACACAAAAGCAACTGTTAGTACTTGCTTGATTAGCTATAGCAGAGTAATTAAGTGTATCAGTAAAAAACTTTATATAGAAAAGCTCGGAACTAAACAAACCTATAAAAGTATAAACGGCAGTTTTTTAATATATCGTTTTAGTAGTTATTTTTGTTGTGCGTCTTTATTACTGAAGGTTGGCGACCACTTCACCATATTGCTTCTTATCTCCGGCCATGTGAAACAGTTCTCCCACGCTTATACCAGTCAAGTTTTGGATGTTACGTAGCCATGAAAGGGTTTTCCTGCCTATTGATCTTTTGCCTTTTATACGCCCTTCCATTATTAGCCGTAGTATGCTGTATTTTTGATTACGTAATATGTGACCGAGATAAAGAAAAAAAATACTGCAAATTTCTTTTCTTAATTATTAGCAGTAGCTTTCTTTCTTTATTCATTTTCTGTAAAACTCTTTCATTTTGCATTTTTTTCGTCCAAAAAGTACAAAATTAAATTTTAGTAGTAATCCACATTAATATACTACGGTCAGTCAAGCCCTTGTTGGGACAAGTGTTATTAGTGAGTCTTAAAGAAAAAAAAATGTTTGTGAATATTTACTTAGTGAAATGAGTTTATAAAAGCTAAAACTTTGCACGCTGATTAAATGTTTGTTTAGATAGCAATATGTCTTGAATTTTGTATAAACAATGTCCATAAAAATATCTAAAAAAAATGCAAAACTCTGCATTAGTCAATTTTAGATAAACAACGATTCAAATATTTTGTTTTTGTATACGATTTAAAAGAGATAGTGTACTTTTGGATGCTTCTTTCCATATTTGAGAACAAAATGTAATACAAGGGCAAATATAAGTTTTATATGTATGCAAAAGCTAAACAAAAGTAAAAAAAAACTGTTTACATCTTATTAAATTAATTAACAGCTATGTCAACATCGTGGTCGCTCCAAAGATCATGTACGATTGTAACCCCTAATGGACATATTAAAGAAGATTTAGATATGGATTTGTTGTTTAATTTAATATTTGGTACTAGTAATACATTGGATTTTGATTTTGAAACAATAAGAAGTAAATTTTTTTTAGAGTTGAAATAGACCAAGTTGGCAGTACTCCATTTTGATATTGTTTTGATGTCTTTGTTTATACATGCTACAGATTTTAACCTAGAAATTTCAAGAGGTTTTGCTATATTTGTTGATATAGCCTTTAGAGAATATGAAGTATAAAGGGTGCTGTTATTTGCAAAACTATGAATAGGATTTTTGGTTACTAACATTTATGATTTTAGGGTCAGAGTTAAAACCATTTATTTTATTTTTATTGATAAGATGTACAGATTTGTGTTCAAGACTTATACAATGGAGCTTGTTAATTAGATGAAGACGCCATGATCTATCAGATGTTTTAGAAATGTCTAGAGCTCTTGCAAAATTTTCTCCATGTTTGTCTAAAGTTAAATTTAATTTGTGACTAACATAAGTCTGAAGATTTGTTTTGATCTAAATTTATAATGAGTATCTATGATAAAGTTATTTTGTTCTAAATACTTGACAATGTAGAAATTAATACGTTTTTTAATTTTTTTGATAAATTGGAAAATAGTGCAATTGGAATCAGACATTTGCCATCTTTCAACAATACGGGAATGTTTTCTTTGTATAATAGGCATATATTTTAATCAGAACAAGAGCTAATTTATTTGCATTTGTTTTAAAAATAATAGGTAGAATGTCATCTATACCTGATGGCATTAGGTCTTCTTTTGTTGTAACTTTTATTAAAGGTTGGCGACCTTTATGACAAGTCTAATTTTTGACGCAGTAGCAATTTAGTGCTTTACTACGACACTTTCTTTGTCAAAGATTTTTTATTTTTTTATTGTTTTTGTGTATGATGCTGCATTACATGTCTTAAGAAATGTTCATTTGTTGTAAAACTTTAAGATTGTTTATTTTGTGCAGAACGAGCATTTATACGTTTTTAGTTTTTTTGCAAGTAAGCTTTTCACCATTTGCAGTCTAAAAAATAGATTCAAATTTTGGTTGGTCAACAATTTTTGTATTTTTACAAATATACTTCTAGCATATTAAATACGAATCTGGATCTTCTGGTTGTACTTTTACTATTAGTTTAAGCAACATCTAAGGTATTTGTGTAGATGTTATTAAGCGTTAATTTTACCATTTTTTAAATTTTGATCTTATATTTTGCGTGGTCTTAAGAATTGGTTGTAGAATCATAGTACTAACAACTGTGTTGTGATCTGACGCTATATCCACTCTAGGGTATCTTCTTACGGATTCAAAACTATTTCATAACATTGATTTATCAATATAGTGTCAATTTGATTACAAACAATTTTTTTATTTGTTTTGGTCTAACTTCTAAATATATAATCTTCTTGCAGATAACTAAAAAAAAAATAATTTAGTATTACAAGATTTTCTTTCTGGCAAAATTGGACGAGCCTTTTTAGTTTTCGGACTCCAGGGCTAAAGTTTTTGTTAGTTTTGCATCATTAAAGTTTTTAAGTTTACTTTTGTGTTTTGGGTTTATTATTGTTAGTGCACTTTTAATTTGTTAATAAAATTGCTCAAATTTATGATCTAAAATTGCACCTACACTTGAATAGATTTGATGTTGAACGGTCTAGCACCTATTTGAAAAAGTAAAACACGGTTTGAGTATGGTACAAAGTTTTTAACTGGTTTTTTGTCTATGGTTGGTTTTGTCATTTTGACGTAGTATATTTATTGTATAAACACCATCCGTCAACCATCTTGCGTTCTCTATATTATTTTCCGACGTATATGATGCTATCTTAAACCTGAAAAGCAGCAATAGTTATGGACTTGATGAAGTACCGACATGTCTTCTTAAGCACTCCGTACATTCAATTTCATTGCCCTTTTATTTACTCTTTACTGTTTCCTTGAAACAAAATGCATTTTCGTCGTTTTGGAAAAAAAAGTTATATTACTCCTCTTTTTAAAAGTGGTAATAGAGACAATATTGAAAACTACAGAGGCAATTGCATTTAATCGGCAATAACAAAACTGCTGGATTAACTATTATCAAAACAATTAAAATAGATGTGCAAAAACGTGCTTAATGAACACCAACATGGTTTTTGTGAAGGCCGTTTAACATTAACCAACTTAATAGAATACCAATCGTCTTTGCTGAATTCTATCCAATTAAAACACTAGGTGGATTCTATTTATACAGACATTTCAAAGGCATTTGATAGAGTAAATCATAATATATTATCAAAACAAATAAAATAGATGTGCAAAAACGTGCTTACTGAACACCAACATGGTTTTTGTGAAAGCCGTTTAACATTAACCAACTTAATAGATAGAAGTCAGCAAAGACGATTGGTATTCGTCTTTGCTGACTTCTATCCAATTAAAACACTAGGTGGATTCTATTTATACAGACATTTCAAAGGCATTTGATAGAGTAAATTATAATGATTACTTTCAAAATTGCGTGCAATGGGATTTCATGAAACAGTTGTATGTTGGTTAACAGATTTTTTAAAATCTTGTACACAGTGTGTTAGAATAAACAATTTTCTGTCAGATTTTATACCAGTTTTGTCAGGTATACCACAAGGCTCTCATTGTGGGCCAATTTTATTCCTATTGTTTATAAATGATGTGGCTCAACACATCAAATCACATCACATCTTACCTTTTATATGCTGATAATTTGAAAATTTTTAGAACAATCTCAAATTATGGTGATTGTATTCTATTACAGAATAATCTAGGTTCTTTAAACGAATGGTGCATAATTAATAATCTTTTCTTTAATGTAGGTAAATGTTGTAAGATTAGTTTTTATCGTACAAAACATCCACTTTTTTTTACTTACAATATTAATAACGAACCATTAAAGAATGTAGATCATGTAAAAGACCTTGGAATTATATTTGATGTAAAATAAAATTTTGTAATGCATATTGACAATATGTGTAATCGTGCTTCAAAAATGTTAGGTTTTGTTTATCGACAATCTGCTGATTTGTCAATAAACGCTATCAAAACACTAGTACGTTCAATATTAGATTATGCATCTCCAATATGGTCTCCTTAGCATGATGTTGATAAAAACTCTATTGAAAAAATTCAGCTCAAATTTTGCCGATTAATTTCATTTAAAATGAATATTCCGTCTCAAGACTACAGTTCGTCTGTAATTTTAAATTTTTCTTCAAAAATTTGGTATTTAGATTTAACAAACTTGTAAATACTTGTATTTTGTAACCTTTATGTTTTAATTATAATCTGTTACTTTAATACTTTTGTGTATATTATATTATTTATTTATTTATTTATTTATATTATATTACATATTACATATGAACATTACATTACATTAATACAATATTTATATATTATGCAACACCAGTAGGCTTACAGCCTGTTTAAAGGTGGTACATATTATTTATTACATTTATACATTTTTAAAGAATAAATGACAGTAATACAGAACTATTAGATAATAGGTGGTAACAAGTTATTGTTGAAGGTAGTGATTTTTTAAAAGTCTTTTAAAAGTGATTATATTATTGGATTGCTTTATGTTTTCTGGTATTTCACTGTATACTTTTCCACAGTCATAAACGATGTTGTGTTTTCCTTTATTAGTACCAATAGAAGGGTTATATATGTCGTTTTTCTTTCTTGTATTGTAGTTATACATGTTGCATCTTTTTACTAATGAGATGTTTGTCTTTATAGTTCCAGTGTTAATTTTAAATATAAGTTTACATTTTTCTATTTTTATAATGTTTTCAAGTTTTAGTCTGTTTTTATATAGTGTTTTTGAAGGTGTGAGGTATGGTAGGTTAAACAGTGTTTTTATACATCTGTTTTGCAGTCTGTATATTGAATTTATTAGATATTGAGTTGTATTTGACCAAAAACCTATCATGTACATTATTTTAGGTATTATCACATTGTTATAGATAAGATTATTTATTTTACTACATCTAATATCACATCTTTTTATAGCACCAATTAGAGGTATTAGTTTTTTCTTAATTTTTGCTATGTGACTAGACCACGTTAAATTTTCGTCAATTAATAGCCCTAGATAATTTGTCTCTTTCACTTGTTTTAGAATTGTATTGTTCACTTTCAGGCTTATCTGATTACAGTTTTTATTTTTGTTTTTGAATATTATATATTCTGTTTTATCCTTGTTCATTGTTAGTCTATTGCTTACAAGCCATTTATTGTATATACATAGATCTTGGTTGATGGAATCACTTATTTTATTTATGTCACTACCAGTGTATAGTAATACTGTATCGTCAGCATAAACTATGTAACTTCCTTTAAGGTCACAGTTTTGGAGGTTTTGTATGTATAGAAGATACAATAATGGTCCTAACACCGATCCTTGTGGGACGCCTAATTGAACAATTCTTTCTTCACTTAGTTCTCCATTAATGTTTGTTTGTTGTTTTCGATCAGTGAGATAACTCTTTAGTAACTGGTGTGGTTTTCCTCTGATGCCCATTGCCTCCAAGTAGTTTAAAAGCTGGTTATGATTTACAGTGTCAAAGGCTTTTTTTAAGTCTACAAATATAGTAACAACAAACTTGCTGTTGTCCAGGTTAGTGTAGATATAGTCCATTAGATGTGTGATGGCTGATTGGGTTCCACTTTTTTCTTGAAAACCATATTGATTTTTGTCAAAACCAATAGTGTTTTTTATGAATAGGTTAAGTTGGTTTTTGATAATTGTCTCAATTATTTTTGAAAATATGCTTATTAGCGAAATTGGACGATAATTTTGGGGGTCTTTAGTATCTCCTTTTTTGTGGATTGGTGTTATGTATGATAATTTTAATTCTTTGGGATAGATTGCACTTTCAAATACATTATTTATCAGTTTAGCTTATATTGGGTTAATGATGCTTGGGACAGTTAAAAGATTTTTTAAATAAATTTTGTCTGGACCAGGTGCAGAGTATGGCTTTAAGTTCTTTAGTACTTGTTGTATCTCTTTCTCATTTGTGGGTTTTAAAAAGAAGCTTTTGGAGTTCTGAGTAATTGATGTTAGCGAGTTACTTGGTCCCATTTTTCGGTCCAATTCTGCTGCATGTGTAGAAAAAAAATTATTAATACAGTTTGCAATATCTTTTTTTTCTTTTAGAATGTTGTCACCATATTTAATTTGTTTTATGGATGTGTCAAATTTTTCTTTGCCAAGTAGTTTATTAACTATGGACCACACCTTTCGTATATCCCCATTTGCATTAATTATTTCATTTTCTAGGTAATTTCTTTTTTGTTTTTGAATGTCAGTTTTCAGTTGTCGATTGATTTCTGAATATTTTTCTTTCAAGTAAGTGTTATTTTCTTCATTTAGTAATTGTTTATAAATTATTTTTCTCTGTTTAAATAAAGAAAGAAGATGTGCGTTCATCCAATTTATGTTTTTGACATGCACAGTTTTTATAGTTTCACTTTGCTGTTTACTTTTCACAATTAGCTCATTAAGATCATAAAAGGTGTTTATATTTTCTGGTGTGAAGTTCATTTTCATTATTTCTTCAAATTTCTTTTCATCTCTTTTTATGATGGTTACTACCTTCATGTATTTTCTTTTTATCTGATTTTGGATTGAAATACTGATGTTTAATATCTTGTGATCAAGTTCAGGTAGGCTGTCAATTATTATTTGACAATTGAATTTTTTCGTATTTGTTATTACATGATCGATGATTGTTTTACTGTTTTTTTGTATTCTAGTGCAGTGTTCAATGTTAATTGTATTGGCCACTTCATATCCTGCCATTGTGATACAATTTAAGTATTTGTTCATGTTATTGTTGTTGGTAAGTAGATCAATATTTATATCTCCAATTATGAATAAGTTTTTATCATCATTAATAATGTGTTCCAAGTCATCTATGAAATGATTGATTTCAGAATCTTGAGGTCTGTAGATTGCAAGAATTTTTAGTTTTGGAGTACTGTTGTTAATTTTTATTTTAAGAAAATCGGCGTTGTTAATTGATTTTGATGCTATCATTTCTGCTTCAATGTTGTTTCTTATAATAATTGCAACACCACCCCCTTTTTTATCGTCTCTTGATTGAAAGTATGAATAATAGTTTGGAAATTTAATGTATGTTTCCCAGTCTTTGTAAAGCCATGTTTCAGTTATAATTATTATGTCACTTTTTTCGTCTATAAAAAACAAATTTAGTATATTATAAAAATTTATTGCCATTTACTTTTAATTATATATGTATATTTAAAAAAAACCTGTATTTACAATGGTTAACCGTTAAGGAATAAATAAATAAATAAATAAATAAATAAACACGACTTAAAACTGTCTATTGCAACTGAGAATATCAATGTCCAGTCTTTGCATTTTCCGTGTAGCTAACATTTGCTTACTTTTCAGGTTCAAACATACTTTGGATGCTCTAAGTTGCTATCTTTTTAATATTGTACTACTATTGTACAAAACATGTGTTAATCATAAAAAAAAAACAACAATGAATTTTTATTAAATTAATTTATATAGACATATGAATTTAAATAAAACTAGTTGATTCAAATAAAACATGAGGCTTTACTCATAATTTAAAAACTCTTTGTGATAGTTTTAAGTTTAATGAAAAACTAAAACGTTAAAACATTAACATTAATTAACTGGCTAGTAAGTTATTAAGTCTACTTGTTAGTATATTATTATAAACAACGCAGAAAAGAAAAACAAAAAAGCAATTGTTAAATTGGTAGGTAGATTTTTTATTGAGAGTGCGCCACTAATTATTGTCATTACATACTTTTATTAATATTTTGCAATACTTCTACAAATAAATGACATAGTAGAAATTTGTAAAAATACATTTTTTTATAAAAAAATATTTTGAGATAAATCACTGCAGTTTTGAAAACTTTGACACCAGGGGCGTAGCTAGGATTTGTAGGCCCCCCCCGCAAAATATTAAAAAAGGCCCCCCTGGAACTAAAAATAGCGGGTATTTTATACTTTTTCTTACAATCCCCCCCTCCCCCCCAGGTTTTGATAAACCGTGGCAGGGCCCTTTTGGTAGGATTGGGGTCTGCGGGGCCATAGCTACGGAGCTGTTTGACACAATTACAAAGATAAAAAGTATAGAAGATTGTCTAACCCTTTTAGATTTTAGAACATGTTGTTATTACAGATTTTCACCTGTTTAGTCACGCTCAAGTGAACTGTAAAGTGTAAAGTAATTATTGCGCATCGATTAATACTTTAAAATTAGAAAAGTATTATATTATCCTATTATTATCCTGCTTACTATAGATTTATTTAATTTATTATAGTATTATTCTTAAATTAAATAATTATATATATTTATTAAATTGAAAATAAGCAAACATCAAAGATTCATGAAGTAGTTAGTTTGCGTTATTCAACTAACAGAGGAAGTAAAGTTCTTTGATCATTCTAATCTGTATAACTTGTCTAAATATGTAATTAAGAAATAAGGTTCCTATACTTGTAGGATAAGTTTGAAATAAGATGTTATTTAATCCAACACATTCTCTTTAGTTGGGTCGCAGATCTGATATATGCAATTATTTTACAATATACTAAATTATCCGATTGAGTAACTCAAGTATGTATAATTTGTGATTATAATACATTTTCTTTTTAATATCTTTTAATTTCAATAAATTTAAATAAAAAAATTTCCAATTAGTTTAAATGAAAACATGCATATGGTATTTTATGTTTATGTATTTCCTTATAAAAATGGATATTTGCATATATTTCTTTTATTGAATTTGCATGATATTTAACTAAATTGGTGTAGAATCGAACTGATATGCTTTTGTAATCAATACTTAATACATATTATTTCAATATGTTAAGTACTAAATTGAAATTCATTAATTTTGATGATTTTGTTTGTATTTATGAAAATGTTCTTTTTTAATGTATGTATAAATAATCCATTTGTAATAGATATCATGACATTATAAATAGCAATAAAATAGTTCTTCGTTACTGATCCTGCTAATTATGTTGTAAAGTATGTAATGATAATAATTTTATAAATTACTATACATAATTTTTATATTTGTTTAATTAATGTCAACATCAGACAAAAGATACCATCTAACATTTTATTGATTGCCAACTTGTTGATATTTCACGATATACATGAATTAAGTATCGATTAACTTCGATTGTTTATTATTATATTTGAAGATACATTTATATATATGTAACGTATGTTACGAATATTAATTACTGACTAAAAACTAATACATTTATGTTAATTATTTATATCAACACAATGTGCTGATATGGCACCGCTTCTGGGAAGATCCGTGTTGGAATCCTCCGCGTCACCTGCAGGTGGTACGGTCGCGGCTTCTGGGAAGAAGGCCACGCGACTCCGTTGCATCAGCATCTCCTCAGGTAACTGCAGGTGGTGCGGCAGCGTCTTCTGGGAAGAGGTCCATGCAATTCTGTTGCATCGGCATCTCCTCAGGTAACACCTCCCCTCTAAGATTCGACTACGCAGTGAAGCGAGGTAGTTGAACATTTGGTAGTTCGATATTTTCCTCTGTTTCTCCAATCTGAGCAGGTCGCCTCATTGTTGAATATTTTTTGAAACAAAAATAAATGATTATTAGTAAGCTTATAATATATAAAAGGATTGTCCATATACTAGGAATATGCGGGATTACACTTTCTTCGAATGTCAATTGGTCATTAATAATTTGTTCTTTAACGTTTTGAAGTTCATCAAGGGTGATGTCTTCGAGTTGAACGTTGCCTACAACCTTTTTGGGATTTTTATGAATATGGTCCAGTTGTGGGAACATTATTGCTTGGTTTTTGTTTGTTATTTCTTCTTCGTTTATAATTGTTTGTCTATTGGTGATTACTTTACAACCATTTGGAATTTCTATCAAGTATGAACCAATTAAGTTAACAATTTCTTCTTGTTGTTGGCATCTCAGTTGAGTGATTTCTTTTTGAGGGAACAATCCAATCCATTGTGATGGTTCTTCAAGTTGTCGAATGATTGACTTTCTTATTGTGAGTTGGGTTGGTTCACAAGTGGATGTATTCTTCATCTCCAAGAGTTGTATTTCACAGGGGCTATTTTCACCAATGTTGTTGATGTTGACAGGTTTACAGACGTAGTATTGAGGCATGATTTTAGTGCAAATGTTACTTTGAAATGAATAGTGCAATTTATTTTTCAATAAGTATTTATTTTTTTGGAATTATTGCCTTGAATTGACTCTGGTTAAATACCGGGATAGGATATAAGTGGTAATAATTGAACTTGTATTGGTGCATTATTGGCACTTGTAATAAATATGTTATTTTGTTATTTAAAATGAAACATTCAATCTCAATGAGTTTTTCAAATAAAATAGTATTTTTTAGGTTGATTTGAAAAGGTAGTTGTTCCGGTAATAAATTGTGCTGTAGTTTAGACAATTCGTCATATAGTTCTGTTGTTTTTATTATACTTGGGTGTAAAACTTTTAATTTGGAAAAAGCAATTGAATTTTCAATGTCTTGTAAGATAGAATTTATTATTTCGTACATATTTGTAAATTGGACTAACATATCTTTGATTAAACTTATGTTTTCTTTATTTGCTTCGCGTTCAACAATTTGTGTTATTTGTGCAAGTTTTGAGTTCAGTAACTTTTCATTATTAAATATCTGTGTGATAGTATTATTGAATTTATTGATTAATTTTATTGATAATGAATTTTGTTTTAATATTGTTGTGGTCAATTTTTTTTCATTATTTTGAATTTGGTTAATTAGTTGTTCATATCGTTCTCCGTCAGAAGCATCCAAATTTCCTGTTATTGATTTAAATAGTGATCCGAGACCATTGATTAAACCTCTTCTTGTTCTTAATTGGTGTGGAATTATTTCTATTAATTTGTTGACAACCTTTTCTTTGATTAAATTAATAACTTTGACATAATTGGAACATTCAAAAAAGTAATTTTTGTTTTTGCAAATTGTATATATGACTTCGGCTGTTTGTGCGTTTAATTTATTAATTTCATGTATTATTGGGTTTAAGTCAAAATAATGTATTAGGGTGTGGGTGTAATCTTGTACCTTTGCATATCCTAGGTTTATAGGTATTAATCCTGGATTGTTTTCCAAGTTTGTTATTTTAATTTTGTCAGGCAATGCCATGACAAGAGGGAATCTGAAATAAATCAGTTGTATTAAAATTCGAAAGTTTTTTTAAGTGGACGTTTTAAATTATCCATATGTATTTTGTTTTGAGACGTACTAGCAACTGTTTTAGACTCTTTATTTACTTCAGTTATTAAAATAGGTTTGCTAAATTTATCGGCGTTCTTTTGTCTTATGTGCTTTTTGATATAAGTTTCGGTGTTAGGTTCAAATAAATTTGGATCGTCACGTTTTTCATTAATTTTTGTAATGAGTTTCTCTTTGTTTTGCTGTAAATCTTGATTAATTTTTGTATAAAGAATTTTTGTTTTTTCTTTGTGGTTGTTAATATAATCGTTAAGTAAAGTTTTGTCAAGCTCTATGTTAAAGGGGTCTTCGTTGGTAATATGACCTTTTATAACATCTATTGGTTTAAATTTGGTTGCCGAATGAATAGAGTGGTTATACGCTAGAATTGCGTAAATAATTTTTTGTTCCATAGGTGTATCTTTAAAACCCTGTGCATTAAGTAATCTAATGTGTTCAATCAACGTTGAATGAAATCTTTCTATTGCTCCATTAGATTGAGCATGATTAGGTGAACAGAAGTGAACTTTAATTTTATGCAAAGTCAATAAATCTTTCATGACAGTGTTTTTAAATTCTGTGCCGTTATCAGTAATAATTTGTTGAGGAACTCCATGATGTGAAAAAAATTGAATAAGGTTATCTACTATTTGTATAGCAACTAAAGATGTTAATTTGTATGCTTGTGCGTACTTTGAAAATGTGTCAATTATTGTTAAAAATTTTGTTTTTTCTAAGGTAAAAGTGTCCAAATGAATAATTTCAAAAGGTTTAGTTGCTGTTGGAGTTACATTCATTTTAATTTTAATTGGGTTTCTCTCATATTTGCTTTGTTGACAAATTTCACATTCGTTTATAAAGGTTTGAATCGAATTTTTTAATTTAGGCCAATAATACATTTTTTTTATTCGTTGTTCCGTTTCGTTGATGCCACGATGGTTACTTTTACCTTCGTGGTAGTTAAGAATAATATCTTTGATGTCTTCTTTATTTGTTATATCAATTAATTTAAATTTACATCGTTTAAATTTTAATGAAGGCCATTTAAAATTTGTTCTTATTATTTCACAAAATGGTTCATATGCATTTGGATCTTCAAAATATAAATGGTATTGAACATTAGGGGCTATGTAATCTTTTACAAAATTTACAACATCTCTTTCAAATTCATTTTTTGAAATTTGAACATAAAAACGTTGTTTACTTTCAAAAAGAATTTTAATTTTTGGTTGAGCAGGGGAATGTAAAACTGATGTTATAATAATTTGATTTCGTCCATGATTGACTGGAGTTTCCGAAATAGGAATTTCTACAATAGGATGGTGTTCGGCATTTGTGTGAATTGTTATGTCGTCATCATGTTCATCGTCCGGCATAACTTGTGTAGACATATTTTCGGTTTCATCATCAGGTTGTTTGCTAAATTGGTTAGTATTTTCAACAATATTAATTAATTCTTTAGTATGCAATTCTATCCTTGATAGTGCGTCTGCATTAGCGTTTAGTTTTCCCTTTTTGTAAGTTATCTCGTAATCAAACTCATCTAGTTTTATACGCCATCTAACTAGCTTAGAATTTGGATCCTTCAATGAAAATAACCATTGAAGTGGTTTATGGTCAGTAATGATGTTAAATTTTCTGCCAAACAGATACGGTCGGAAATATTTGGTTGCCCAAACAATAGCTAAAAGCTCTTTCTCAATTGTACTGTAATTTTGTTCCGAACTATTTAAGGTTCGTGAGGCGTAAGCCACAGGTAAATCTTTACCTATTGGCCCTTGTGATAAAACAGCACCAACAGCAACATTGCTTGCGTCTGTTGTTAGATTAAAACATTTAGAAAAATCCGGGTATTGAAGTATTGGTTGGTTGATTAATAAGTTTTTACAAGTTTCAAAACAAGATTTAAATTCGTCATCGTGAATAATTTTAGCTCCTTTTTTAAGACATTTAGTAAGTGGTTTTGTTAATTTAGCAAAATTATCAATGAATCTACGGTAATAGCCTAAAAGGCCTAGAAATCCTTTGATCTGTTTTGTAGTTGCAGGAATAGGATAATTTTTGATAGCTTTAATTTTATCAGGATTCGGTTTGACGCCGTTTGGCGTAACTATATGACCCAAATAAACCACTTCTTTGCGCAAAAACTCGGATTTATCAAGTTGTATTTTAAAATTAGTGGTTCTAAGTCTTTGAAAAACGGATTTTAATCTATCCAAGTGTTCTTGTAATGACGTAGAAAAAATTATGATATCGTCCAAGTAAACAAGACACTTTTCGTTCTGGATTCCCCGAAGAATGTTATCCATTATGCGTTGAAATGTAGCTGGCGCATTTTTAAGGCCAAAGGGCATTCGGAGATACTCGTAGTGCCCGTTTTCGGTGTTAAATGCCGTTTTTGCGACATCGAATTCGTCCATTTCAATTTGATGGAATCCGCTTGCTAAGTCTAGGGTTGTAAAGTATTGACACTTACCTAGCTTATCAAGTAAATCGGTAATGTTTGGCAAGGGGTACCGATCGTCTATAGTTTTTTCATTTAGTTTGCGGTAGTCAACTACTACTCGCCATTTTGGTTTCCCGGATGCATCAACTTTTTTAGGGACTACCCATATAGGAGACGACCAGGGTGAATTGCTATGTCTAATTATGTTTTGGTCTAGCATTTTATTAATTTGTGTATTCACTTCTTGCTTGTGAATAAATGGGTACCGATATGATTTTGAATATACTGGTGTTTCATTGCTGGTTTTTATTTGATGTTTAATTTGATTGGAGAACGTCAATGGAGTATTTTCTTGGTAAAAAATGTCTGAATATTCCTTACATAATTGTTCAATATGGTATTTCTCTTCTGAGTTTAAATGATCGGTGCGAATTTTTGATAGGTCTAAGATGTGTTTGTTAGATTCATCAAAATTGTTAAGATTAGTTTCTGGAATTTTAGTTTCAATAAATGTTTCTACTGTTATGGGTTCCGAAAAATCTAAATTAATTGAGCTTGTTGTATTATTTAATATGGTAGTAATTGCTTCTCCTTGTTTAGCAATACTTATACATTCGGGAATTTCGCAATTATGAATTTTTTGATAAGGTATAATTATTTGTCCGTCCGTTATTGATGTTTTAATTTTTATTACCTGTTCTGAGCGTGGTTTAATTGTAATTAAATTCAGGTCGTTTTTAATCTGGTGATATTGAAGTTTTATTTTAGAATATGGGGTTATTAAGAGACCTTTATTAAAGTCCAAACTTGCTTGAAGATTTTTAAGGTTATCATGACCAATTAAACCATCAAATGTGTTATAAAATTTAAACAAGTAAAATTTTAATTTGTTTGGTTGTGGAAAATTAAACAATTTGGATATTGGTAATTGAACACTGTATTTGTGGGCAGATTTTTGAAAGACAGTTGAAACAATAAATGGATCGTTTTTGATTAAATTTGAATAAAATTTATTAGCAATACTTGGGCTCAAAAATGATTTGGTTGAACCGGAGTCGATTAATATTTTTAAGTTATTTTCTGGAAGGGTAATATAAGGCAATTCGCTTGTATTGATGTTATTTATTGAAATTAAAGGGGGTTCTATGTTATGTTGTCCAATTGGGGGTCCACGTGAAAATTTTCATGTTGTTCATAAATTAATTCGTTATCATGGTCAATAGTTTCACTATCTTGGTTATAATGATAGTCGTATTCGCCTAGTAATGGTTCGTTGTTATCGTCTGTTTCGACGTTATACAATTCTTCAGAAATAAATGTTCTTTGCGGGGCTTTAAATTGATTTGATTGAACATTTTTGCTGTTATTAAAACTTTGTCTAGTTGATACACTCATTGGGGTTGCGATTGACAAATTTTGATTTTGATTAGGTCTAAAAACATTTTGATTTTGTTGTGGTTGTTTGAAAATTTCGGAGTTCCTGAAAAATCGTTGCGGCTGATTATTTACTCTTTGTTGAATGTGAATTGGACGTGATGGAAAAGCGTTTTCGTTTCTTTGATTAAATTGTGGATTTGTTATTTTTGGTTGTTGATTATTGTATTTAGCGGGAGTTTGTTTATTTATTCTATTATTAGTGTTTTGATAATAATGAATATTTTCTTCATCTGTAATAAAATTTAATGCTTCGTGCATATCCTTGGGGCGCATACAACGAATTGTAGTGCCCAGTGGTTCTCTTAATCCAGACAAAAATGTTTTTAATGTGAGTTTATTATATAAAGAGCGTTTTAATAATTTTGCTTCATTTGTTTCCTCATGAAGATCGATATAGGAACATAATAAATTTAAAATTTGTAAGCATCTGTCAAAAAACTGCTGAGGTTTTTCATTTGGGTATTGTTTAAGTAAAACTAAGTCTCGATTTAAACAGGTTTCATCGCGCTGATCCGCAAAATTTCGTATCAGTGTCTCTTTTAATTCTTTCCAAGTGGAAATGTTTTGAATATTCGTCACTATTTTTGCGTTTCCGCTCAATTTGCTTATTATTGAATTTAATAAATAGATGTTTTGAAAACTATTTGTATTAGCTGTATTGTAAAATTTTGTAATAATACTCTCACAGATACTCAAATATCTATTTAATTCGTTAGCGTTTCCATCAAATTGTGGAACGCAATGCAAATATTCCGGCTTAAATTCTGTCATCGTAGAATTAATTGAAACAATATTAATAAGGTTTGAATTTGGATTATTTAAGTTTGTATTATTAGTATTTAAATTAACATTAGTTTCTAGAACGGGTACAATATTTTCACCTGAGTCAGTTAAAGGCGATAAATTTAATTGCTCGAATAAATTTTCGAGGGACATTAATTTATAAATTGCACTTACATTAATATGATAATAATTTTTTGCATCTTTTTCTACTTCTTAATACTGTAAGGGTTCTTCCCGTTGATCGGCGATTCTAGTCCGTCGACGTTTCGAATCCTTGTGGAAGAGGACGATTTTTCTTTCCTTTTCCCGTGATCGATTTCTTCACTGATGTTCCCCCAATTCTTCTATAGATGTGTGGTGTCTTGATGTTTGAAGAGCCACGTTGTGGGACGTCAATGAATTAACTTTCACTGTTTACTATTCAATTTATGTTCGATAGTTGGTTGATCGTTAAAACAAAAGTTGAGTGTTCGATACACAAAACTCCAACTATCTTACCGACTGCGCCAATTAAGTATCGATTAACTTCGATTGTTTATTATTATATTTGAAGATACATTTATATATATGTAACGTATGTTACGAATATTAATTACTGACTAAAAACTAATACATTTATGTTAATTATTTATATCAACACAATGTGCTGAT
Source organism: Tachinus rufipes (assembly GCA_963932245.1). NCBI lineage: Eukaryota > Metazoa > Arthropoda > Insecta > Coleoptera > Staphylinidae > Tachinus > Tachinus rufipes. Next base: position 88,789,445 of record OZ010743.1, read on the forward strand.
ATGGCACCGCTTCTGGGAAGATCCGTGTTGGAATCCTCCGCGTCACCTGCAGGTGGTACGGTCGCGGCTTCTGGGAAGAAGGCCACGCGACTCCGTTGCATCAGCATCTCCTCAGGTAACTGCAGGTGGTGCGGCAGCGTCTTCTGGGAAGAGGTCCATGCAATTCTGTTGCATCGGCATCTCCTCAGGTAACACATGTGCATTTTAGTTCAATGGAATATAATAGACTGTTGATAAATGTAATTCTTTTGTAAAAAGGGTCAGCTATAATTTTCTAAGGAGTAGATATTTATAAAAAGGTTACATCTAGAATGGAATAAGGCTCAAAATTGTTAAACCAGTCGTAATTTCATTTAAATAAAATTTTAGATTATTTATGATTATGTTAAAAAGTGTCTAAATATTAAAACAGCTCAATAAACAATTTATATTAACAATAACTAATTAATTTTTTTATAATTTAAAATTAATTTACGAAATTAATATTAAGTATTTATTAGCTCTTGTTAAACAAATATTTATAAGTTAGATTTTAAGAATAAAAATCTAAATTTTATTTATAAACTGTATTTTTAAATTAGTCTTAAATAACACCAGCTGTTGCAATAATCAATTATTTCAATTTTTAGTTAAAAATAAATTGAGAAAAACAGATTTAAAGTAAAAAAAAGAACTGTTCAAGTAGCACCTACCTCACCCTACCGACTAAATTTCTTCTTAACTGAAACCTTCTTGTCTAATTGAAAATGATCTTGTAAAAACATTAAAAATGTAATAATAAAACAATTTGTTTTTATTCGTAGAACGCATTAGTAAAGTCGAAACTAGTAATGTATTTGTAAGAATAAAAAAACATGGTAAATTGTTTGATTATTTCATAAACATGAATTATCACGTAGTAGAGGTCACAACACAACCGTCAATTATAATAGATATAGTTTTTTAAAATAAGTTTTGCTTTTTTTTGCTAAACGGAGGAAGAACTGATTTTTAACTAAAATATTGGCGTGTTGCGCTTGGTTTCCCGTTGCCGCATAAGATTTTTTCTTGCAATTTGTTTATGACCAGATTTTTTTGTCTTAGTGCAAATAGAGCTGAAATGAGCTCTAGCGCATTTTTTGCAAACATATGGTAAATTTGGCTTTATTGCCGTGTGGCCTTAGCGCTGGCAACGGTGGAATTGCACAATATTACCTGATTTGCTTTTATTCTTGATGCGTTCCATGAGGCTTCTATTTTGTTGCTTTTATTCTTGACGCGGACCATAAGGTTGCATATTTTGTTGAGAGACTTAAAAGTTATTGGGCAATTTGAAGTTCTTTTTCTGCTTCTGTAACTATTTCTTATGTTTTTTTTTGTTGTCCAGTTGAAGTCGTAACCGCCCCTGAAAAAAAATTTAAAAACTCAAATAATTAGATACCTACAAAAAGAAACTTTTCCAAAATGCTGAAAAAAGCCACCTTAGTACTGATTGATAATGAGAAAAAACCAGGAAAACTAACGTCATACAAGCCAATATTCTTAATCAACTCACTAGCTAATATAATGTCAAAAAAATCATTGTGCGGAAAATAGAACAGAAGATAGAATATAGAAAAAAAAATAATGATAGAAAAAGGAACAATACAGACGTACTAAAAAAAAGCAACTTTAGGAGCGATAGAAAAAGTGAAAGCAATAGCAAAATAAGCGAAACGCAAAGAAAAAGTTAACACTGCATCATAATATAGTTGAATAAAGAACGCGTTAAGCAGCGTGTTATAAACAAGATAATCATTAAGATAATATAGAGCTACTTACAGAGTAGAAACTTAGTAACAAAGATGGAAAGATTTAAATTGACAAAAGAGGTACTTTAGAGCTCAGCATTAAAACCAAAACTGTGAAACCTAGTTGATAATGAGCTACTTTGGAATCATTATAAAAAAATAGTTATTGTTAACAAATAAAAAAAAAATAAGCTACAGAAAAGAAAGAATAAAGACAAAAAAAACCAAAATGTAATAAAAACACAGTAAAAAACCAATAAGAAAGAAATAAGGACAGCACAGTTATTTTGAATGGTTATATTTTGGATTATGTAATGTTGATGATTTATTAATAATAGACAGATTAAATTTTACTTGGTATATTTATTACAGCGTGTATACAGAAAAGATGTTGAAACAACAACTAACCAGTGTAAAGTATATTATAAGTCACACACATACATGATACATAAATAATATTTTATAAAGTACATTTAAGTGACATCTTTATTTATAAGTTGAAATTATATAGATTGATAAATTAACTTCCAATAAGTTATGCATACCATGAAGATGATGATGAAGAAAGAATCGAAAAGAGACAATTTTTGCAACCTCAATAAGTAATCTTTATGCAAAAAGTAAGTCATGCCAAATTTCTGCTCTTAAAAAGCAAAAAAAAACATATTTGACAGAATAAGAAAAGGGTTTTTAAAATTTCAAAAAAATTATAGATCTAAGCTTTAAATTTAAATGATTTTTGTCTAAAAAGTTAGTTTTAGGTTTGAAATTTAAATTATGTTAATAAATATGTTAATTAAAAAAATTAAACAAAATATATTAAAGTAAAGTTTCACGTTTTAAGTGTGTAGAGAGAACAAATACACGAGTACGCACAATTATTAGAGCTTTGCGCTTTTTTTAAATATTTTTTACTCAACGTTCTTAGTCTTAAAAACTCACTCTGACAAAGCAAATTAGGAAATAAGAAAGCGTATAAACGTTTAAAATGGTTTTTGTTGTAAGATTCGAACTTATGATTTTTAGCGCAGTAGTCGGATGCCTAAACTACTGCGCCACCTTCACTTTTTTAATTTAAATTAGACAATAAACGGTTATCAACATTTTTTAAAGATTTTATAAGTTCTTAAAATACTACGTAATCTAATTTTGAATCTATTGTAACTTTCATATCTTTAAGTTTTTTTTTACAAATTTATTAATATGTTGTCAATTTGGTTATATAGTGTATTATTTTATTCATTCTGCAATAAAATTGTATAGCATTTTTTTGTATTTCACATCAAATTGTTATATTTGCATCATTCGTCTTAAATCTTGATACTAAGTAACAGTTAATTGATATTTTAAATACTTTTAATTTATTTACATACAACAATTGTTTAGATCTAGATAAAAAAATTGTAAATCTCATCAATAGTTTTTTTTGACAATTTTGCAGATGATATCATCTTTCATACTTCATCTTACTTCATTTATTTTTATTCTATAAGTTATAATTTCATTTAGACTTCACTACATCTAGTTAATTTATAGTGTAATGTTCTCTTATATACTATTGTCTATAGTTAATAACATATCATATTTAAATGGTATGGTGACTCATATTGTTATGTTATTGTAAGTATTGCCGATGCAGCTAGGTCTTGTAAATTGCCGACCTTGCTTATACAGCAACACTTCCAATGTACCATAGCAATGTTATTAATAAATTAATAACATTACATTTCATTACAACAGTATCTGAATCTCCCAACATGGCCAATTTAAAAAAAAGTCAACTCCTTACTGTTTCAAAATCTAAATTCAAGGTATTATCAGTACCAAATATTAAACTAGACAACAAATCCATATCTGAATCTTCTTCAATTTGTCTTCTTGGTGTTACAATCTCACATAATCTTCTCTGGAAAGACCATGTTGTCGACATAGCTTCGAAAGTATCTAGAAGACTAGGATTTCTTAAGAGATGTAAAAAGTTGTTTACTTTTGTTCAGCTTTTGCATATACAGTGGATTCCGCTTTATCTGACTACTGGTCTTTATGGACAAATCTTCAAAAAAAACAGAAACTAAACTATAAAAATAACAGTTATTTACATTGCTTGTTTGGGATAAAATTCCAATTTATTGAGTCAGTAAATTAAATTAAATTGAGTTAAAACTTCACAATAATAAGAAAAAAGAATTTTATAAATTTTATGTGTAAGTTGGTTGGTGCGTTCTCATTTAGAGTACGTTCCGTCAGTCTGGTGCCCTTTCTATGAAATCCATAGTCAGAATATTGAACGTATTCCAAACAAATTTTTTTGCCTGTTGTCCTATAGATCTGGTATATTGTCGGTTAATTTTGATCGCAATTACATTTCTTCACTATACAATTTACCGTCACTAAAAGTTCGGCGCAAAAGATCAGATCTCTCATTTTTGCGTGGTCTAGTGATGTCTGAAGTAGACTGTCCTGAGTTACTTGTATCTCTTTCATTCTACATTCCTATTAGTGAACGACGTACCAGGCAAACTTCATTATTTAGAGAATTTACACATTCTACTAATTATGGATTTCACAATCCTATTGGTAGAATTTGTAGATTTGCAAACAGTTTAACAAACAATTTAAATTTTTTTTGTTCTAAATCTTTGTTTAAGATTCAATTGGGACATATTGATTAAATGTTATGTATTTTATATTATATTATGTTTTTTATGTCAATCTTTTGTTTTTGTTTTTTATATTGATTATTTTATATATGTATTATATTGTTTATATTCATTGTATTTTTATGTAGATGTAAATGGTTTTACTTATACCGTAAATAAAGAATTATTATTATTATTATTAAGTTTTATATTTTCATAAAACATTTTTTGTGTTGTAAACTTTTAAGTGTACATGACGCAGAAATTATCAAAAAGAAATAACACACATTTAGTCATTCAATTTCGTTTTGCGCACGTGCGTTTGTGTAGACCCGTTAAACTTTAAAATGCCGAGGAACAATTTAACACTTTCAAATAAAGTTTAGGACCTAAATCAAATTAAAAAAATCAGCCAACAAATACAATTTTTTTTGTAAATTTTGCATAATTGGACCAGTTGTTTAAACAGACCAAAACCAAATAGAATGACTAATGACCTAATGACTTAAATACTTTACAGCACATTGACATTAAATTAGCAAATTGAAAATTGTTTTTGAGTTTTGCTACAAGGGTAGTTCCAGTAGTATCCGATTTGTCGTGTAGATGGCGGTTGTTGTTTGATACAAACGACTATAGTATAAGTACCAACCTTACAAAGCGTAAGTTTAAAATTTGACAACACTACGTTGACGCCATGACTTTGCGTGCGGATAGAAATGTTTTTGCCATTTTTGAAGCCCATTGTTTTGACTGTTCCTTTATTTGAGGTATAAAGTGATAAACCTATGTTTCATTCATAGTTATCAATCTAAGAAAAGTTTGGCTTTGTTGCTGTGAAACTTTGCCAATCACTCAATGGAAATATCTACAACGCTATTTATGTAGGATTGTGAGTAATTGCTGTACCCATCTTGCGCATTTTGTAGATTTTTTTTACCTTTTTTGCCGTGGTCAATTTATTTAGTCGATTACAACAGTGTTTGTCTTGGGAGCTCGTACGACATTGTTTAAACTCTGCCACCCGGTATTTTAATAATGTAAACGATATTGATGAAGATACGCGACGATGATCAATGTTTCTCATGTTTACAAATTCACTGACACCGTTTACTATTGATAACTGCCAAACAAATACTAAACAACGTAGCGTCAAACTCCAAATTTAAGTTTTCTAAGGTTGGTTCTTTCTACCATAGTCATTATTTTTAAACAACAACCGCCATGCATACGTTAGCTTGGGTACTTTTAGGACTAGCTTTGTAATTACAATACTTTATTTATTACTAATATTTATTTCTAATTAGTATTGTTTCTTTGTCTTTGTAACGATTATTACAGCTAGTAATTTTTTTTTTTTAATTTTCGAAAATCTAATGTTAATAAAGTTAAATGATACAGTAACTCCAATATACATCTTGCTTTTGTATTGTAATAATAAAAGAAAAAAATCTAAAGAAATAAATAAATAGTATTTCTATTTCTATGTTTCTAATTAATTTTCTAAATATCTATTTAAAATTACATTAAACATCAGGTAATAATACGCAGTTTTGTATTACTTCTTATTGTGTAAGCATTTATTTTGAGCAAAGCCTACGTTAATTTTAAAATAGCTACTAATTCTTTTTGCACTTAACTTATTCTATCTTTGCATCTTTTGGAGATGTTTGTAGAGTTATAATATCAACTACATTTTTGAGATGTTTTTAAGGCATTTAGTTATATGTAAAGTATGTAGTAGTATACTTTCTAAGTTGTCAGAAATATAAAAAAACCCATAATAAAATAGAGTGTATTAGTTCAGGTGCTGGTAACTAAAAAGTGCAAGAGTTTTAGAAAGTCTGATATTTTTAGATCGGACTGTATTTTGGCCATAGAACGCTTCTGTAGTCAGCATGCCAGGTGTCGGGACACATGGTGCTGACACGCTAAGAAAGGCGTATTTTTAATTAGTACCCAAAAATTGTTTTGGAAAAGCTGAACATTTATCGGCAGATAGTCTTATTAATCAAGCAGTTAGACAGCTTAATAATCGATATTTTTTTCACGTGGCACGTAGGAACGGAACGAGTAACTCTAATTGATGCCTTGACGTATTTGTGACAACTTTGACATATTGGTTGACTATGCTGCATCTGCTGCTTAATTCTACCAATAAATGAATGCTTTTTTATTTTTTGACGTGCGCTATATTACGACTTCAATTGGCTCCTGACTGATTGGGTTCTATGAAAACTATGTCTGACTGTTTTATGAATTTAATAACGTAATTTGACATATTCTCAAACTTCAGCTTTTTTAAATCCGATCTGAAAATATCAGACTTTCCAAAACTCTTGCACTTTTTTGTCACCAGCTTCTGGACTATATATAGTTAGCCGTTAAAAAAATAGAAAAAAAATAGAAAAAGTAAAATCTATGAAGTTTGCCCTATGAATATGAAACATAGATCGTTGTAAGCATATTAAAACATTTGAAATTTGGAATAAGAAAATGATACAAAAATTGTCATTAGTAAAAAAAAAATTAGTAACTTTATATAATAATGTGTGCAATGTGGTGAGTGCTAGAAAAAGGTGGTAATGTGAGCGACAGCATAAATGCAACAGATCCGATTTTGTGTATATTAAGTTGACTATTATAAAGGCCAGTTTGTGCTTGGAGTAGTGTACTTTTGTTGTTCAAATTTATTTTTTATTACCAGCAAACCTAAATAAACACAAAACAAATTTTGATTAAACAATACATTTAATTTTAATACTCATTGTTTATATTCCAAGAATCTACATATTGCAAAAAAAGATCTGAAAAATCATCAGAATTAAAAAAAAAGTTCAATTATTTGTTAATAATTTATAATAAGTACTTGAATTTAATTTAAAGAAAACAAAAAAAATATTAAAAAATTTTAAACAACAAAAATTTCTACAATATATTGTAGCACTTGAATTGAACCACTTTTTATCTAATTTTTTTATTCTAAAATTTTATATTGTTGTACCCACAATAAATAATAAAACATTAGCTTTAATTTACTTTAAAAAACAAGATATTAATAAATATCTTCTTAAGTTTATTATTAAAAAAACAGGCATCAAAAATAAATAAATTTATACCTATTATTCTTAAAGGATTTGTATGATAAATCAATATAAAAAATAAACATTTTTAAAATGTTGATAAATTGTTTCGGTCAAAACGTTTGACAACAGATTTTTACAAACAAAGTGATTTACAATAACCGGCAAACAATTATTATTTGACTTTGAGACATTTGAGATTGAATCACAAGTAAGACACAAGACAAGACATTTAAACAATGCGGCAGAACTTGTATTAATAATAATAATCTTTATATACGGTAAGTAAAACCATTTACATCTACATAAAAATACAATAAATATAAACAATATAATATATATACATATATAAAAAACAAAAGCAAAAGATTGACATAAAAAACAATATTATATAAAATACATAACATTTAATCAATATGTCCCAATTGAATCTTAAACAAAGATTTAGAACAAAAAAAATTTAAATTGTTTGTTAAACTGTTTGCAAATCTACAAATTCTACCAATAGGATTGTGAAATTCATAATTAGTAGAATGTGTAAATTTTCTAAATAATGAAGTCTGCCTAGTACGTCGTTCACTAATAGGAATGTAGAATGAAAGAGATTCAAGTAACTCAGGACAGTCTACTTCAGACATCACTAGACCACGCAAAAATGAGAGATCTGATCTTTTGCGCCGAACTTTTAGTGACGGTAAATTGTATAGTGAAGAAATGTAATTGCGATCAAAGTTAACCGACAATATACCAGATCTATAGGACAACAGGCGAAAAAATTTGTTTTGAATACGTTCAATATTCTGACTATGGATTTCATAGAAAGGGTACCAGACTGACGGAACGTACTCTAAATGAGAACGCACCAAGGCACAGTAAAGTAATTTAAGAGTATTTGTAGAATGATCAGCAGACATCCTGTATACAAACCCCAGCATTTTTATAGCACGATTACACATGTAGCTGATATGCTCAACAAACGTAAGTTTAAAATCGAAAATTACACCCAAGTCTTTAATTTGTGTCACTTGTTGTAGCACCTTGTTATCGATAATATAATCGTACGAAATTTGGCTTAGCGTTCTATTAAAACTGATTGCAAAACATTTATTTACATTAAACAAAAGGTTATTAATAAGACACCAATCATTAACAGAGTCTAACTCTTGTTGTAAAAGATTACAATCATCGATTGATAAAATACTTCTATAAATTTTTAAATCATTTGCAAATAATAGGAATGATGATGAACTATTACAGTCAGAAAGATCATTGATAAAAAGTAAAAATAAAATTGGTCCGCAGTGAGATCCCTGAGGAACACCTGATGGAACTAAAATAGGTTGTGAAAGAAAGTTATTTATTTTTACACACTGCGTTCGGTTTTTCAAAAAGCAAAATAACCAAGCAACCACTGCATTATGAAAACCCAAAGTAAAGGTCTTTGAAAAGTCAGTGTAAATAGAGTCAACTTGAGTTTTGCATTCAAATGCGTTTTAAATGTAATTTTCGTAAGAAAGTAAATTGGTAAGTGTAGATCGACCCTCACGAAACCCATGCTGTTCTTCTACTAAAATACTTTTGCACATCCAACGTATTTGACCAGTTATAATTTGATCAAATAATTTTGGGGTAGCAGATTGAATGCAAATGCCTCTATAATTTGTAATATTTTCTTTAGCACCAGATTTATGCAATGGCATAATATAAGTTTGTTTCCATACATCAGGAAAATTAGTTTTATTTAATGAAGCGTTAAAAAGTAAATGTAATGGTTTAGAAATTGAATAAATACAATTCTTTAAGAGCATAGAACGAATACCGTCAGGTCCAGTGCTAAGATTAGATTTTAGGCTTGTAATTCCATTAAAAATATCTAGTAAACTGACTGAGAAATTTGTATGAATTACATTTTTATCAAACTTAAACAATGGAGTTGGATGAGTTTGAGAATTATAAACGGAAGAGAAAAAATCTGCAAATTTGTTTACAAGAACGTCACCATTAATACAGGTTTGATCACCATAATACATTGTAGCTGGAAAAGCATTAGTTTTCTTAGTTTCATTTACAAATCTCCAAAAATGTTTTGGATTAGACCGAATGTTATTCTCGGTGCGTAAAATGTACTGTTTGTAAAGACGTGCGTTTTAGATTTTTACATGAAGTCCGAAGAGAATCAAATTCATTGTAATCAGAAAGAAGTTCTGAAGATTTAAATCGTTTATGTGCTATTTTTTTAAGTTTAGTAAGTGAAATTAATTCCTTGCTAAACCAAATAGGAAAGTTGTTGTCATGCCACACTTTTTTAGGTACATAACAATCAATAGCATAATACAAAACAGAATAAAATAAATCAACACATACATTAATATCACAGTTGTTAAAAAGAACAGACCAATCAACGTTCAACAAAAAATCATTGATTGCGCTGAAGTTGGCACATTTAAAATCATTAAAAACGTAGTAGTATTGGCAGTAAACAAATATCTAAATGCGTGCAAATTTTGTACTGGCTATAGATGCTTATTGTGTCAGTTATTAATACTGTCTCTAATAAAAGTGGCTTTGTCAGACTATAAAATTTTGTTACTAATATCTGGTTTGTCACCGCTTTAATTATTCTTTTTTTTTGCAGCGTTTCAATGTAGATTTATACTATGATTACAAATTCTTGTCTCAGTATTTCAAAACGTCTATTTGGAAATTGTCTTTGCTATTCCCGACAATTTTCTAAAACATATTTTATTGCCAAATTGCATTCTTGACAACATACACATAGTATGTAATAACTGTTAACAACTAGAAAATAAGTTTTTTGTTTTAAAGCAAAATTCTATAGACAAGTTTAGAAATCCGATTGATAAAATATTTTTTGCTAAATATAAGTCAACTTGTATGTGGAATGGAATACTTTAGACAAACATACAAAGTAGTAGCTTTAAACATTTCTAAAGTATTTGATGAGGTTTTAATTTTATAAACCCATGTAAATAACTTTTTTGACAACTAAAGCATTGATTACTATATTGACAAATATAACAAAACGTTTAGAAATTTTTAAGTTGGAATCTATAATCTAATAATCTAAGATCTTGAAACATTATCTTACTAAAACATTTTTAACTAGTAAATTCTAAACTTAACTAAAAAAACTTTTTACTGTTTAATAGTCAAATTCCACGTATCAGTCTTATCAAATATTAGACTAAACAACAAATTTATATCTAAATTTTTTTTAAATTGTTTTTTTGGGCTAACAATCTCACGTAATCTTATTTGGAACAAACATGGTTTTAAAGGTATTAACAAAACTAAAATTTCTAAATAGATGTAAACAGTTTTATACTTTTGCACAACTTTTGCAAATATATAAAAATCATAGACGCGATAGTATTGAGTATTGTTTTTAATAATAAAAAAAAGAACATCTAAAGCTACACTGTTTTAGTTTAAATATTAGCTAATGAATTACATATTTTACAACGTAGTATAAGGCAAGCCTAGGAATCTTAACAAATATTCACTGACAGTTCAGAAATTTAACAATACTTTTAAGAGAGATTTTTTTAACTGTACTATTGACAAATTCTTATTTTTTTTTAAGAATTTGCAACTATTTATAGTTAATGTTTACAGACTTCTTAAATCTTACCTTCAATGTGATAGTTGTAACGAGTATGGCTTCATTCGTCAAAACTCGAAGGTATTTTTATGTTACAATTATAAGTAGGAAGACATTGTGGAAGGTACAAAAAGAAAATGAAGTACATCAAAAAGATTGCTTGTTTACTATCTTAGTACCTTTAAACTTTGTAGCCAAATCTTTTATAATATTTTTTTATTTTATTTTAGGCTTTTCATGTTTAATGTAACCTTATATCGTCCAAGTTAAAGCTGTTTTGCTTATTACAATTGTTATGACTGCAGTTTTTTAAGTATTTAAGTTATTGTGTTACATTAAAACTTTTAATTTTTGTTTTGTATAATGATGATTCTGGTTGAGTATGCATTATAATGTACCAGCAACTGTTTCTGTGAGATAGGTATAAGTTCTGCACGTACTTGTAAAACCGAACTAGTAAGATATCGCCACGTTGTTGTTCTACGACTTTGTTTAAGTCTGCCAAATAAGTTTCTTTTATGTTTAATATCGTATAAGCTAATTTCTATTCATCACATTTTGATCATTTATATTATATATCTATGTTATTAATTATTTATTTGTTATACTGCGTTTTGGATTTATATTGCTTTGTTAGAGTTAGAGTTAAATTGTAAATGTATAAATACGCAATTCAATTATTAAATCTAGTCAAATGTTTGTAATTGTATTATCATCATAAATATATGTCTTTTTTATGTTATAAATGTACTTTCAGTAACTAGATTTTGTCTTGTTTCATTTTATTCTTATGAAATAAATAAATTTATTTATCAATCTATCTATCAATGTCTTACAAGACAGCATTACAACGCTATAAATATCAGTTAGTATTTTTATTTTTATATTGCATAAAATTGATTTATATTTTTTTATTTATTATGTATCTGAATTAACGGCAATCCGCAAATAAATAGTTAAAATTAAATTAAATTAAAGTTGAATATTACATAGTTTTTACACAATTAGAACATGTATAGTGAATGTTTGAATCATTAGTGCAGGCATAATTGATTTGTCTTAATTTACTGGAAATTATCGTTGATGTCTATTAATAAAGTTATTTGATTCTTAAAATGAAGAAATATTACCTAGTTCTTTGTAGCAAATCGGAAAGGTATTAACCAAATACCTAATATAATTTTGTCACAGACTAATATGTGTGTAATTATTTCTTAGTTGTCCTTCAGAACTGATTGCAATAAACTTGTAAATATTTGATCCATTGGGTTAGTTTAATACTCTTGAAGGCCGTAATACAATTACATTTCAGGCATAAAATCAAATGTACAGATCTAATGCAATTAACTTAGGCGTGTGAATTAAACAATGAAAGTATCATTAGATTTCCTTTTGCCATTTATAAAATAACAATGTAATACACATTTCTATTTCAATTGGATAAGAACAATATGACCGAACAGTGCCTTTTAAATTTCCAGAAAAAAAATTTTTTTTGGCTTGATCTGGTCCACTTAATAAATTAAATACTTCATAATGTATATATCTCTATTGATAAAAATTATAAGTTACATAATAAACTATAACTAATTTGATCTGATTGGATTTTATGGTTACGCGACGGATTAATTATTCGTAAATATCTTGACAACATGTAATCGTATAAATTCACTAGATTGGAACCAACTAGTTACATATTTTGCAACTGTGTACCTTAAATTCTTTTTATTGTAAAGTGAAATAATATATGTACATATTTAGTTAATTCTTATGAATATTTAGTGTTAATTGCAGTTTAAAACAAATGATTTATTACTAAATAAATATAATATTTGTTCAGGAAATTGTTTGTAATTTAATAACCGAGAATGGCGAGAATAGATTTTTTTGAAATAAATTAAATCAATATGAAAAATATAATTATAAAATTAATTTAGTAAAAAATGCGGTTTATAATTTATCGGAAGCGGCTTGATACGCAATCACCCAATTAATTACTATTTCCGTCTGATTTCCTGTTTGAATAAGTAGCGAGCATGAAATGAATTAAAATTCATTCCGCAAATAAACCTTTACAAGTTGAAAACCTCAATTACACAGTTATGTGCTGTTTCTTGTCCGCAGAAGAAAGTTAAACGAGAAAAATGGATATTATGTAAAATATTTCTTACTTTCACTGCACTGCGTTCGTATAATAAGGTTAAGGCTGTTCGCGAGTATTTATTATTTAACATTAAACCTGCAAATTCATCGTCTGCGTCCATAAAACTTGATAAATCTATTTTAAATTGCATGCGAGTACAATCGTTTTAACTCGGGGGCAACTTCTCAACAGCAAATGTTATTATTGTATAAAATATCGCACTTCATGCTTTTTTTGCGAGAGGTGATGTTTTTTCCTTAGTAAATATGAAACATGAAAGTTGTTTTCTGGAAAATGAAATCATTGAATTAATTGACTTTTAAAACTTCAACGCTACTGATAATACTGTATAAGGATTAAAATTAATTATTAATACCTATAAGGAATTGATCATATAATGCTAATTTTATTTAATAGAAAACTTATTTTATACTGAATAATAAAAAAAAAAACACTTGAAGATTATTGGTAATTCCAGTATAAGTTTTGAATGAAAATTGTGTAATCGATTAAATATTGCAGTTCTAATTTTAATTCAATTCAAATTATTACAACTTGAAACGTCAATTAAAAAAATAAAAAAAAAAAAAATTTAGGCTCAAACTTTAGGGTTTGATGAAATTTGCAGGGCCTTAGATTAGAAAACGTTTATATTAATTTATATAGAAACAATTAGTGTAATAAAAATTTATAAACATTTTCTTACAATTTCAAATTTAATTGTGAGGCCAACGTGACAGTATTGCTTCAATATCACTACAATAGCTTGCATTACACTGTGATGTATAACAATAATGGCAGTTGTGACATTTTTTCGTTGTTTTAGCACAGTCAAACAATTGTTTATACACAAAATCAAAGTCAAAGATACCAAATATGTATCTTTGAGATATTAAGCTTAAACATTTAATACTAAGCCATTTCAACTAACTTTTTATCTTAAACACATTTTGGATTTGGCTTATCCACTATAGCTAGACTTTGTCAAGATTTACATTCAGTTTATATCTGTTGACAATATAATAAAGATGTTTTAGCTTAATTACAATAGAAAAGTGAATTGTTTCAATCATAAACTTAAGAGTATAAACATAAACTAAAAAATCTGATGAAAATGGAAAACGCGTTATTAACAAATTTGCAAACAAAGCAAAAAATTCTTAAACACTGTTGTAGAGTAGAGTAGCACCATTTAAATACACTCACCGGCATAAAATTTAATTCACGTACTTTGGATAAATTTAACAACTTTTAGCAAACTTACACAAGTTTAATTTTGATAACTATTTATTATTATAAGTAATGTACAAAACAATGTTAATAACAAAAATAATGCAAAGTTTTTAATAATGGAAATATTTTGTTAAAAGTTGACAACTAATTTTAAAATAAATAAAAATTAATAGCGTGTGTTGCCTTCCCAAGCTCGAATTACAGCTTCCATTTTTCTTGGCGTTTCGGATTTGGATTTAGACTTTTTGCATGGTGTGGATTTAAATTTTATTTAAATACTCTTTGGCGGTTTTGGAAATATAATTATTTACGCATTAACATAAAATTATTATCAACGCGCAGAGCAAAACTTATTAAATGTAGGTCTAATGCTTTTCTAATGTACATGTCTGCAGTCATTAGCAAGCACTCATTTGGTAGAAGTTTTCAGGCCAATACCACCCCACACCATTACCGAACGATTACTAAAACTTAGTATTGGCACAATATTAAACTTTTTTATATTTTGTGACAACCATCTTGGAACCTAAAGCAAAACCTTAAGAAGTTTAACCCAATCTTTAATTTTCTAGTTTTGGCATTTGCAAGCTAAGCAAAGGCGCTTTATCTTCGTCAATTGTAGGGTATTTTAAGAACTTTTTAGGAATAATTCATATATTTTCAATCTTCTTGTTACGGTTTTTTTATTTATTTTACACACAAAACTCGTTTTATAGTTTTCCCTTTTTCAAAAGTAATTCTAAACTAATATGTTATTCTTCTTTGGGCTACTTAGGCCAAACATCAGTTAAAATCAGTAAAATTTTAAATAACTTTAACCTCAAGACTTCTTTTAAAACCAATAACTTTTTGTTAAAACTTATTAATAATTTTAAAGATTTTACAAATAGAAGTAAATCAGGTGTTTATTTACTAAAATGTAAAAATTGTTCTAAAGTATATATTGGATATTAGTAGAAGTTTAGAAAGTACAATAAAGAAACATCAGGCTAGTTTTTGTAATAATGAAATAAAATCTATGGAAATTAACAAATATAATATACGCGGACTTCTGTTAAACGATCAAAAGCATTTTAATAATTTTCTGTTGATAAATATTGTATAATTATTTTTTATTTTTATTCTATAATGATGTAATACTAATTGTTTGTTGTACTAATCCACTCTTCTCTGATAACCTTCTCTACTAGTTATTGTATTTTTATTTTTTTTAGTATATAATTAATTAGTGTATACCTTTTTTTACTAATTGTTCATTATGCCTGATGAAGCTACTGTGTGGTGAAACAATTGAAGTATTACAATAAATCTTTTTTGAATCTTTACACTATATTTGTGTTTAATTATAAATGTTATAATAGAGTTTAAACACGTATCAGCCTCCACTATTCAATTAAATAAAATTTATTTTATACTCGTTTAGTACAAAACAATTTTGTGTAAACTATTCTGAACACATTGACAAGATAATGTTAACATTTACTAATAGAAAAGAATAGTTCATAGCTTTAATTAATATGTTTGTATCGTTCCTTTGTAAGTCAATATTATTCGTATATATTATAAACAATAAATGACCTAATAAACTTTCTAGTCTAGATTTTTTGTACTTATTTTGATGTATCATATTTTACTTATATAATTTTATTCATTCATTGTTTGACCAGTTTTATAGTAAGATGTAATTGACTCTATGTTATCAAACGCCTTGGATAAATTTAGAAATTTGCCTAAGCACATTTCTTTATTTTTCAATGCTGAGTAGCATTACTACTTGCTATCTTAACAACAAAATAGCCGTTTTACTAGATTTATTTTTAAGATATTCATGTTGTGACGGACTGAACAAATTTAACCTTTTGAATGAACAAGTATCGCCTTGTTTTTAGGAATGCTTCTTTAAGGAGGTATTTCTAAAAATTGTATGTATGGACGAGCCAACTAAACAATGGCTCCTTAGCACATTGGCAAAGGACATCTTATTGGAGAGTAAAAACTTCAAAGCTACTCTTCTAAAAAGGTTAGTGGTGCAAAACACTGAGACATGGCGAGTGGTCAATTCCAAACTTCAAAGGAACCCAGCATATCTTACTTATGAATAAGGGAGCTTGGGAGAAGGTGGCAAACTTGGTGAAGAAACTTTTCCTAGGTTTCTTCAGAATATTACTTTGGGTTCTGGCCCCTTATAAAAAGGAAGAAGATAAACCGGAAGACACAAAGACCGTCAAGAAGGCCGTGGATGAAAACTCACCGTCAATAACGATAAGTTTAATGTTAAACATTGTGTAAATCAATCTGCATCTTCCGTGGCCCTCAGTGCGAATATTATCAAACACGAATTGACATTGCCTTTATCTAAAAACATTGGATCTATAAGGGAGAGATAAAAAAGGTTAAGCATACCGGGCAGGTGGTTGCTAACAGCACAACCCATAAGCAAGCCTCGTACATGCAGCTTAGTAAAGCATGTACTAATCTAATCTAATGCTTTAATAATTCAAAATACACAATATCAGAAAAAAAAAAATACTTGCAAGATTTAGATGTGGAAATAAAGAAAAAGTTTGCAAATGAATGAGGAAAGCAAATTGTGCAGAATGTGTGGAGAAGCCAATGAAACGTTAGAACATATGCTAAAAGAATGTATTGGGATGAGAGAAGATCAAATAAAAAGAAAGAATTTGTTGAAAGAAGATGGAAAAGGAATAGTGTGGAAGAAAAGCGTCATTAAAAGAAGAAAGGAAATGGATAAAAATTGTATTGTATTATATGATATTATGTTGATCACGTGGTAGATTGTTACAAATTATGATAGTATAAGTTTTGTTAAATTAGGATATTAATTAAGTCCATCACGTAGCCTGACAAGCAAGGACATAAACATAAAAGGTGAGAAACTCCTAGAATTTATAGTATAAGTCAAGTTAAATATCATATACAAAACCGCATTTCAAGAAAGCTGCTCTAGCACTGTAAAGCACAACTCCAACAAGATTGCTTGGTGGAAAAAGAGGCTAAGGGTTACTAAAAAACTGTTCAACAAAGCCAAGAAAAGCGGTTACTGGGCCGCATATAGATCCAGTCTCACGGCGTATAATGAAGCCATAAAGAAAACCAAAAGAGAATTGTGGAGAAAATACTGTAATGACCTTTAAAACGGTTTCACATGCTCACGCCTTTAAAAAATCTTAAACAAAGACCAAACTGAGAACATTTGATTCTTGCAGACTAAAACTCGAAGTCGGTCAACAGCACCTTATAGGAGCTGCTGCAAACACACTTACCGGGCTCTGTGCTGACGGAATTCCCAAACCAAGAACTACCAAACAAAGAAGCAGACAAAAAAACTGGGAAAAAGCAAAGACCTTCAGGGCAACTTGAAATAGAGAATCAACACATTCAAACCATTCAAGTCGCCAAAAGTCAATGGAAGATATCCCATCATGCTACAAAAAAGTACTCAGTGCTAAAAGAGCCTATATGCAAAATCCAAACAGCTAGAGAGCGAAAAAGGTGGTATTTATACTAAAACCGGGGCAACTTACGTATGCCCGGCTAAGTCTTACAGACCAATCAACTTGACATTTTTTATGCAAAATGCAATTGCCACTAATAAAATCTAAACTGGTTATGACTTGCATATACAGTCTGGAAGCAGTGACCACAACCTGCAAAGTTTGCCTGGTATAAATACTAAAAAGTCAAGGGACAAAAGGAAACCTCATGGCAATCAGCTTGCCAAACTAGGAGCAACGAGGACATTTACTGGACTAAATCCCGCTTTTGGGATCCCATACGAGACCGGTAAAGAAATAACTTGCAGCAAACTTGAAGCGGAACACAGCAACTTGTGAAAGAGCTGTAAGAAATTGACACATTTAAGAATACTTCTAACAGGACCATCGCATAATATTAAAACAGTCGTAACATAAATGAGTCGCATGAGACTGCAAAACCTCACAGAACTGATAACCGGATACTGTGGACTCAACAAGCACTTGCATAGAATAGAAAAGGACCCTCAATGCCGCGGATGTATGGAAGAAGACAAGACTCCAATACACTTACTGATTAAATGCAAAGCTTTCAAACAGCAATGCACAGCCATCTATGGCAAACACAACTCAATTGCAGATATGTTAAAAACAATCTATACGTCAACTTTGGCAATTAAATTTTTTTTAAAAAATGCTCCTTTTTGCCCAGCCCACTGAGAACAAAAACATGGTTTTATGGCTTTTGCGGCTTATTGACAGGGTAAAGACTTGAAATGGCACCAGATTTGGATTCTACGGAAAATTTCTGATCGATTTCATTAGTAAATTTTTTTTGAGTTAATATTGCGGTTTTTAAAGAAAAAATGCGATTAAGTTAAAAACCGACAAAAAAACTTTAAAAATCGTAGAATTCTTTTTAATGTGTAACATACTCTCATATACCGATCAAAGGACTACTAATAAGTTATAGAAACTAAAAAAAAATACATAACCAAGTTTCTCAATGCACCCCCTCCCAGCTCTGGTCCGTTTGAAATGGAATTGCCCATATACAAATATAATTTAAAACACAAAAACAAGCTACATTATTTACATAGATACATTTAACTAAGAATAAATGTTTTTAAATTTACATAAAATACCAACAAAAGTTGTTACAAACGTATACTACACATTAAAATTATGATTAAAATATTCCTCAACAGAATAGAATCAACACTCCGTTAATTTTTGTTTTAAATTTGCTATAAAACAACTATAATTTAATTCCTTAGTTTGCGCTGGTAAGTGATTATACAGTATAGCACCAATGTATGACGGGTTTGATTTAAATAACTCCAACTGATGTTTGTTATTCATTAAATTATTACCGTGCCTTGTGCTGTAGTTATGAGTATTATTAATTTGAATAAAATTATGTACATTTAATTTTACAAATTTTAAAAGTTTATATATATATACACATATGTATATATAAACAAGTCAAAGTTAATATTTTTTTACTTTTAAAATTATCTCGACAAGAGTCTCTATATTTAAGGCTTGTCATAGATCTTAATGCTCTTTTCTGTAAAACAAAAGCTCTGTTTGCGTTGGTTGATTCTCCCCAGAATATAATACCATACCAAATATTTCAAACATACTATGATAAAACATTTTGCACGTATGAGTATCATAAAGTTGCCAAAATCTTCCTAATGCAAAACATAGGCTGGAAATTTTGGAACATGTAAATTTAACGTAAGCTTTCTAAGTAAGCGACATGTCAATGTGTAAACCTAGTAAATTAAAGGATTTCACTTGTTGAATAGATTTTGACTTGGCATGTATAAGTAAGGATGCAGTATAGTTACATTCTCTAGCCTGACATTACATTGTAAACGTTTTCTCTTCATTAAATTGTTAATTTATTAGATGCAAAGAAATTTGTGACGTTCTTATTAGTTTTTGAAGATAAAAGCGTAATTTCGTCTGCAAATGCACAATAAAAGTTTTTACGTTTACTTCAATGTCGTTGACGTAGATTAAAAATAATATGGGCCCTAACACACTTTCTTGGAGCACACTTATGTCTGTAATTACCTGATTACTATTTTTTCCAAAATAACTTATAAATTGCGACCTACTATCTAAGTAAAACTTCCAGACAGTTTCCACGAATTTCTAAATTCTAAAAGTATTTGATGATCAACTTTGTCAAAGGCATTTGAGAGATCAACAAATAATGCCATCACTTTTTTTGACTCATCTAATTTTGTATCTAAAATACTATATAAAGCAGACATCGTCGAATGGTTTTCACGAAAGCCATGTTGGTTTTTACTAAGAACATTTTGTGTTTTTAGAAAATTTACTTTACGTTTTGCAATGATTTTTTCTATAATATTGATAGTAAAGCTATGGGTCTGCAATTTGTTATCAATTTTGAATTGCATTTTTTGTGCAAACATATTACTTTAGCTACCTTTAAGGCGCTAGGAAATTGTGCTTGAGTAAAACATTTGTTAGTAATATGTTCTAAAGGTTTGATAAAAACATGTAAACTTGATTTTATTACTTTTGCTGGAATTTCATTGTATCCACAAGAAGGAGGGTTTTTAAAGAACCAACTATTTGAATAATTTTCTTTTCAGTAGTTGCATCCAAAAAGATAGAATTATATTTTCTAAAAACATTGTGTATATATTGTAGTATTAGTACTTACATCAGTTCTATTTTTAACATTTGCAAAATATTCATTAAATATAGTGACTATGTCTTTAGAATCACATATCTGCGATTTCTAGTTCAATTACGTTTTGGTTCTTTTGTTTTGTTCAGCGATTTATTAGATTCTAAGCAGTTTTAGATTTGTTTGTAGATTGTTGGATTTTATTACAGTAATGCTCTTTTTTTACCAATTTTATACTTTTATCATATATTCTTTTGTGATTTTTATATTGTTCACAATCGATAACTCTATTTTGAACCAGCAGAAACAATTTTTTTAATTTAATTGCAGAACTCTAATTTATCTTCTGTTATTCAGGCATTTATTTAACTTGGTCTCTCGAACCTTTTTAATCATTTTAAACGAACGTAAGAAATATGTTTTAAATTGATCAATAAAACAATTGTATTTAAAATCTATACTTTTTGCCTCAAAAACTTTGTTCCAATCTTCAGATTGCAATACATTATTAAAATTGCTCATATTTTTGTTTGAAAATGATCTATACTGTAAGACACTAACTATGATTGTCAATTTGTGCAAGTTTTGAGGTATGCGTTTGTTTAGTTTTGGAAAGCTTATGCAAGTGACTATTGTCAATTATTAATTACAATTGTATTTATTTGAAACAAAACCCTATTTATTGTACTTAAGAATAAGTTGGTGGGGTTTGTGCTTGTATACAAGTTTTATTTAAATTTAAATTTATGTCTTCTTTTGTTGCTGTTTGTTTATGACATATTTTTGTTGCATAGTTTTTTTTTAGCTTTAGAAATTTGCTGAGTATGAAGATTTTGATTATTATTTAAATAGTTTTTTTTTTGTTGATTATAACTATCTGCTAAGCTTGCGGCCTAAGATTTAAAAGTATGATTTTATAAAGGTAAGAAGTTGAGACGGATAGGTCACTAGATTGAGTGATTTTGGAGTCGTTTTTACTAATGGTTGCAACTGGTAATTGCTCAGCAGATAATAAAAAAAAAACTTAACAAAATAAAACATTTATTTATATTTTTTGACGGTTTCTTTGTAGTAAACTCAAAATTGACACATTTAATGTTGCTGATTTGGCGGCTAAACTTTGCTTGTCTGAGAACACGGATTCAATTAAATCCAAAAAATTTTTTTTTTAGATTATATTCATTTGTTTTTGTTTTGTATTTTTTTTAATTACTGTTTTTTTAGTACAACTATCTACAAATCTGTTGTTTTTCAGTTTGTTTGAGCACCTTATGCTGAGGAACAAATTTAGTTAGATTTGATACTTGTTAATAACTAATTTTAGGGTGCTGATTTTAAAAATGATAATAGTTAAGTTTTGTCCTGTCGCATTTTGATTTTTTTGGCACTTATCAAAAATTTTTTAGGAAATAAAAAAAAACAGACAATTATGCTGAACTTTTTTAAAGATTTATAAAGAATTTTTATTGTCTGGGTTGGAACAGGAGCATTAAAGTTATTTTTATATACTGTCATCTTAACAAATTTCTTAAAAATCTAGGAGTTGTAAGTGATGAGCAGGGTGAACGTTTCCACCAAGCTACGGTGGGATACTTACATGATGACTGACTACTGTTGGAACATTAAAAGAGATTGTTTGGGAATAGTGCACTTCAGAAATTTCTACAAACAAAAATTTATTCTTTAAAAATTAAAATAATTTGATTTTCTCACTTTGGACAACAAAAACGTATGAAAATTGTATCATTTCTCTTATATAACACTATCAATATAATTTTATAAATATTTTTAACTTAATTAATCTTATTTTCCCCAATTAAGTTATTATAGCATTAGTATATAAAAGCATAAAAAATGATTAAAAACGACAATATGTTGTAGAACAAAAACTTGATGTGATAGACAAAAACTGTTATCATTTTTGAAATCAGCACCCTAAAATTAGTTAAAAACAACTATTAGATCTTAGTCAGCAAAAATTGTGTTCCTTAGTTAAGTTTATTTTCCTAGTAAAACTTTTTTATTTGCAAACAACTATGTAGACAACAATTTAATTTAAAATATTTTTAAAAGTATACAAAGTAACAATAATTTACTTTACAGTTTAAATAAATATTACATTACAATAAATTAACCTTACACCAACTATATTTTAGAAAATATTCAAGTTTTCTTCTAATACACTTTTTTTAAATTATTTGGAATATTTATAAAATAGCATTTTAATGACCTTATTTTGTGTTAAGTTTTTACCATATTTTTTTATTTTATCTTTTAAAATTAAGCAGCATACTCTTATTCTTATACTTTCTGTACCTGGAGCATATATTTATAGCAATACTAGTTGCAAAATAAATTTATTAGTAAGGTAACAATTAAACTTTTATTTCATAAATATTAATAACTTAGTTTATTTTAATAACAAAATGATTTACTGTTTGATACATATCCAATTAATTTTAAACTTTATAATAGTCTGTGAATATATTGAAAGTCCACAAAGTTTGACAGGTTATTCTAACTAACTGTACATATACCAGCGTTCTTGCAATGTAATTTAAATATAAATGTTTAGGAATATATAAACTACATGCAACCAAACAATAACTTTGACTTGTTATATTTGATTGAAGTAACTGAAATTGACGTGTTTATAAAAGTACTAAATATAGTAAATTATATTTAAAAACTATATACATAGCTTGAATGTTTTCATATTTTATATTATTTCTTAGAGATGAAATTGAATTGTCATCCATCAAAAGAGTCCCATTAAAAATAAGGATTCAACATGATATGAATTTATTTCGAATTTATTTTTGAAAGGTAAATAAATTTAATATTAATGATTTGAATACTTCATATTCTGTTAAGCGTATATTAATATAATTATAAATTATACTATATCTATGTGTAAAATACACAAATAATCAATATTAAGAATAAAAAGCCAAAAAGATATGGATTCAAAAGTTGCTTTTATGGATAAAAATACGGCTTTATAAATATACAAAGATTCAACTAACTTAATATTCAAAAACGTAATTGTACTATTAACTTAAATTATAAAATCATAACCCTGCTCAAAGAGATTTAAAAAATAGTTTAATTTATAGAAAAACAAGTAAACTCTTTAAGTTTTGTATTTGAGTGCCGCCATACAAAAAAGGTTGAGAACCACTGCTTTAGAGTATAAAGACCTGTACGTCAAGGTGGTTTAGTTTAGATTAGTTCAGCAAAATGTGTATTTTGAAACCAAGTCGTTTTAGATAAAGTTGAATTTATACTACTACATTAAGAAAACCGTTTTAATGTTTAAAAACAATTATATTATTTTTATTAAATAAAAACGAGGTTAAGTTAGATTATTATAAAAATAACCATTTAAATTATTATCTAAAATGTAATATTTCTTATTTTAAAGGTTATACAAAAAAATAAAAGTTTGTAAATTAAATACTGAAGTATTTTAAGCAATAATTGTTAATTAGCATATTTTGTAATCTTTAACCTTAGTGCATTTGGCGGTATGATAATAAAGTTCAATATATCGCATTGGCTATCCATTCATAATATAAATATAAAAGCATACACTCGCAAAATTGTTTACTTACTAGACTATTTCAACTGCACTATCGATTTAGCATTTTCTATTCTGCGACAAGTTTCAGGGATGGTACGCATTAATTTAATGTAAACATCAGTATCCAAAAACCACCTGTATCTATTTTTATAATCCAAACATGTTGAAAGTAATTAAATGAAAGTTGACAAAACATCCGACAATTTCTGAGTAATAGATAAATTAGATTCAATTATTTACATTTAAAATGATTATTAAAACTGTTTAAAATTTTAAATTCAATGTAAATAGTAATAATTATTCTTTAATAATAAACTATTTTTACATAAGGGTACAACGTAAAAGAAGTGTAGAAAATGTTCTCCGAGTTCATTCGTAGTAAAACCGCTATTTCAACAATTTTATTACCTTGCCTATTCTAAAGTTCTAACGGTAATTGTTTAATAGATGAGAGAAACTGCTACTAAAATAAAAACTAATTTAAACTTAGAATAAAAAAATTAAACAAAACTATTTAAGCATAAACAATTTTTGTTTGTTTTACTATGATATAACTAAATGTTATCTGAACTATAACTATAGCTTTTAAGATGATTAGTGCGCCATTGTCCAATATAATGGCGGCAATATTATTCCATTTAGTAATTGCTCTCGTAACAGATTAACAGATTTGTTAATAGGGGACTCTATTACAACTTGCTACAATAGGCTTAAGTTCTACTTTGTGTACGCACAAACACTTCAACTAAGTTGATTGAATAACTTCCATATGGCGCAACATTATTAATTATAATTGAAAATAAACAGATTTAATTAATTTATGTTAAAAATATTTATTGAGGAAAAAACCATTTTATTTTACTAATATTGTTATATACATTCAATAATTTACTAAATTGATTAATAAATAACATAAAATGAGCCAGAGATATAAATAATAAAAAAAGCAACATACATAAGAGACTATTCAAACAAAATACTGAAAATTAATGTTAGGAGTAAACAGAGGTACATTGTAATAGAAGAATGAAAATAAATAAGAAGGAAGGCAAAAAGAAAGTAAAACTATGATAAAAAATAAGTATACACATTTTCAAAAAGAGGAGAAACAATCTACTTACAAGTAAGTATTTAAAAAATGCAAACTATAAGAATTAAAAAAAAAATGATGAAAAAAAAAATGATTTAGATGTGGAAAAAAAGCAAAGTGTTTAAATTTTATATTGACAAAGAAGTAAAAAAGTGTATAATGTGTAAAAAAGCTTAAAAAAATATGAAGAAGAATGCACGAGATAAAAAAAATTAATGGAAATCAGAAACTGACAGAAGTTTAAACAGTCTATGCTTACTTTTAGAAAAATTATTTTAAATGTTAACATTTAACTTTTTAAGCACTTGTTAATTTTAACAGTATAATTAACAGAACTCTAATATAATATCCGAAAAAAACTCCTTAAGAGTAACTCATTTTTAGCAGTTATGTGTAATATTTTAACCCAGGGCAAACAAATTTTTTATTTTTGCGATTAAAAGTACTATATTTCAGGAGTACCATATTCAAATTTCAAGTCTCCAAGTGCAGCGGAATCAAAGATATAAAATTTTTAATAAAATGGTATTTTTCCCATTTTTCTCGGGAAATTTTGAAAAACTAAAAGCGGGATCGTGTTTTACAAAATATTTCTTATAAGAATTTGAGCAAAATTGAATATGTCAATGTAGGGACGTTTGTCCGAACTATCGTGGAATTACTCATTTGTTAGTTAAAAATAATCAAAAATTTCTTACAAACGTAAATTCAAAAACGTTTAGTTACCGAGATACATGAAGTACTACATACTTTATCCTACTACGTTTTTAAAAATTTAAATTAACATCAATGAGTTTTAATTTAATAAAGTATTAGAATTAATTATTAATTAATAGTTACAAAAGTAGTTGGAATACAATACATTTGTGCCAAATTGTTTTACACATAATTTGTAGACTGTGGAGGCGAGGGTATTGAGTTTTTTTTAAATTTTGATTTATTCTCACGAGCACCTATTGACTAAACTTAATATGCGCTGTATAGATATTTGTGGAGAATTTAAACCTCGTCATGTCCGGTATTTAAATTGTCGGGCATTTATCTCAAAAATTTAGCTTTCTAATTGAAAAAAAATCTTTGCAGAAAATATGATAATCTTTTTAAAACCTTGCTTGAAACAGGCGGAGTAAAAACTGAATTTTATCTGAAAATTTTGCGCTGATCTTAATGTTTGTGCGTAAGATTGTTCTGTAATGGCTTTGGCTGTGCTCTTGAGAGAAGCAGGTGTCTGTTGACAAAAAAACAGGTATCTTACCGTAGGCCTGGTTGTTGCGGCTAGCGGCCCACCGCACCCCGCTTATGTAGCTACATGCTTAGATTTTTTGTTAAAACTGCACGCGGAAGTTGTATGAGCTCATTTGACGCATGCATATGGTGCATTTTACCAAGATGCCGTGTGGCTGTAACGATGATATTGTACAAAATATTTACGTTTACTGCGTGGTTGATGTTGATATTCAACGATTTGAAAATTGCTGACATCTCTGGAATTTTTTTCTCAAATTGTGATGGGATGAGAGCGGCGTGTGCTTTCTGTGGGTGTTGGCGGAGTTGAGGTTTGTGAGGGAGGATCTTAGGAGCTGGTATTTGGAACAGAGTTGGTCAACCGCACTTTAGGAGCTAGCGTGGTTGAAGACCTTTTGGCCTTAATGGCTGAATTTTTTTTTTTGCAAAAGCAGTTTACTTAGCGGCGTAGTAGAGCAAGAAATCAATAAAAATTTGTTTAATTCTTTAAACTTTTCCTATTTTTTTCTACCCGGATAAATTTCTTCTCTGTGTTTTCTTGTGGGTATATGCGGCTTTATTTTTCTTAAACTTTTGAGTAATGTTCTTACGCAGGGCAATGAATGTTTTTTTCATAGCTAATTTATCCATATAGAAATAGTCAATAACGTAATCTATGATGTCTCATTCTCGATTAGGTTTGAAAAAAATCTGCCCAGATTATTAATTTTTGTATCCATTTTCGTCAACTGGTCCTTTAGCTTCTGGATCTTAAGATTTGGTCATTGGTTAACTCGTCTTTGGTGTCTTTGCAGGACTATGCTGCCATATCTGGCAGTTTGCACTCAATCCTTGGATTGACTTAATGCAGTAGAAACTGCATTTATCCGGGCTTTTGAGTGGTAAAGTTTGTTGTTTTTGGAGGTTGCAATGACAACTGTTACCTTTCTCTCTTATGGGCTTTTTAATGCAATTTAACTGTTACTGACCGGGAAGCGTACCAAGATAAAAAAAAAAAAACTGTTTTGACACACGGCGTCTCTACTATCACGTAGCTTTCTTAATTGACGATTTGCATGCGGTCTGCTGGCTCGGGTGTATTTTAACGTTTTTTTGCAGATTTCTTTCTAAGCCTAGGCGTCAAAGCATGCTTCAGGACAGGATGTACCAAGTTTAAGGAGGAAGTTTTTGTTGAACTACTCAACTTCTAGACGTATTTACTTTCCGCACATGAACAAAAGGTACATGCTCTCAGAACTAAATAATTAAAATTTCCAAAAGCGGCAGAACTTTATTCAACGCCAAATTGCAAGGTAAGATTTACCCTTTAGATACTACATTGACCAAGGACAAGAAGAAGAAGAAAAAAAATATCTAGTTCAAGTACAACTGCCAAGGATTAAAGGAAACTCCTAGCCAGCAGAGGCCAAAACCTATGCAAGAACTACTGGTTGACCCCCTAGATGACTCTAGGAAAAAACAAAACACGAAAGATAATGCTGATGACTTAGAAACATTTCTAATCAAGCCAAGACAAACTTAAAAGCTAAGCTGTATCAAATGCTTGGACACTAATGACCAAAAGACAGGTGAGAAAATGATATCTTTAACTGTTTCCAGTAAACCGACAGAAGAATACGTTGTACAAGACACAGAAAAAAGCAGAAGATTGTCCGTTTTCGACCAACTTAATTGTTGCGATTGTCAAACACCATTGGCAGCCTGGTTCTCCTTGATAAAGGTCCAGGGAACGATCAAAGAATGACAAAGCGGAAGTAACGAAAGTCTCTGAAAAACGTTGCGATTTTTACGTGCGACCAAAGAAAGGCGCAAACATACCAAATCGGACCAGCAATCAACGGAAGATCCTTGGTAAATTGAGTTACTTACAATAGCTGCGGGCCGAGCTATCAATAGGAAAACTAGAACTTGTCATACCCGACAAAACCCAAAAGAAGAAAAACAAAAAAAATGGAAAAGTGCAATTTGACCACGCCAGACCAGCGACCAACGACAAACCTCCGCATTATTAATTAACTAATTTTTTATGTCAACAAAACTTGGAAGCGGCTGTGCCTAAATCATTGCAGACTCGGACCTACTACATGTGGATTTTTTTGTACATATGTTGTTATTGTAAAAATTTAAATATGGTTTTTCTAGAGAAATTAGCCTCATTGGTAAACAGTATTTTTGCTAAAAATGGAAGGTTTTGTACACTTCTATTAAACATTGATTAATTGTTAGATATAATGCTGATAATTTTTCAAGATCTTAAAAACTGTTGACTGACTAATATTCAAATTTGTAGCGATTTTTTTAACTTGCAAGTTTTTAGCTGTAAGTTTGTTAAAACTTTCAGTTTCATTGAGTGATGGAAACCAACATACATTGAATGGTAAAGTATTTCATAACTACAATATCTTTGCTAGTAAGTTTGCCTAGCTGCCAATGCATTACCATTGGCAGAACCATACAAAAAATGCATGTTGCTTACTTTACTATTGGTGTTCAAATTCATTTTTTGTAAAAAAACTGTTAATTTCATAGCACAAAGCTAAGTGACACAATTTTTCACGTACTCACGCAAAATCAAACAATTTAATTTTTAAATTGTAGCGAGGTACAACAAAAAGTTTGATAGACATTTTTTTTTAAATTTGAATTTGTATTTGAAGAAGATTCTTTTTATATATGCATAATTAGTATATTAAATGATCTTAAAAATAATATGCTTATAATAACGCAGTGAACATGGTTGGTAAATATAATGGTTTATAAGCTAGAATAGAAAATCTAAATAAAAGTGCCTTTTTTGTTTTGTGTGCTAGTCATACTTTAGATTTGATTTTTTTTTCTTTATTTTTTATTATAGATATAATGTACTGATACTAGATGGTCAGCAAAAGCTGGTGCAGTTTAAGCTTTTGAACTGAAATTACTTATAATGAGAATGGAAAACCAAACTAAAGACAAAAACAAATAAAAATATTTTATAGAAAAAATTGTTACATTGCATAAATAGCACAAGTCATTTAATCATACATACTACAACAATTTTTTTTCTTAAAGATTAAAAATGATATTTAAAGCGTAAACAGGAAGCGCATTTATCAACCAACAATAGAATTTATAAAAAAGGACGATTGAAGAAAAAAATACAATTTGATACAAATCTAACAAAACGAGAGTTGTCTGTAGTAGGCAGTTTGCGATAAACTTAATATTGTATATAATTACTTTTAATTATTCTTTAACTGTGATAACCTAAACCAGTGCAGGCAAAAATAGTTTTAAGTTTGTTTTTCACATTACCGATATGTGTTTAAAACAACTCTTAATTTTTTTTAAGAAATAGTTTTAGTCAGTTCCATATACAAAAAATATGAAAAAAATTTATAAAAAATTAAATGACTAAAACTATAAATTATGAAAGAAATTATAAAACACATTTACAGCTTTAAAAAGTAGAAAAGGTACCTAATTCAAAATGTATTAATGTGTTACGTTATTGAAAACTTTATTGCGAGACTTAATTAAATGAGATTATTTATCTGTTATATAAAATTTGATTAGTTATCATTGTTTTGTTTATTTATAAATTTATAAAAAAGAATTATTTATTTTAATTAAATTAATAATAAAATAAATAGATAAAGTTAAACCAGAAACGTAATTGAAAATAATAGTATGTTGTGCAACAAGTAAGCTTACAAACTTTGGCAAGTAAAACAATTCATATAAGCGTAAATAAATTGAATGTCATCTTTTTTAATGGCAATAGACTTATTTTGCATGCATTATGCGTAATGAAATATATAAAATAGTTTGTTTTTTAGCAATAATTGTTTATAAATGATATTACAATAAAAAGTAAAATTTTTATCAACATTTAATTATTAAGACAGATTTTTTATGAATAAATTATTATTTTAAATTATATTATTATTATATTGACGGACAAAAACTTGTACAAATAGAAATGTGTAATATTATTAATCATGAAATAGCTTTTAATAGTATATTTCTTATTTAAATTAATACGTACGAATCAGTTCCATTTACATTTTAGTGTCAATTAAATTGACGATCCAATTTCAATTTATGAACATGAGAACAATTTAGCAGTTTAAAGGTTGACGGTTGACAAAGTGTAATGTCTTAGAAGAAAATAAAATAGAGCAAAATAAAAAGTTTGATTGGCTCAAAAAGACCGGTGGGTTTGCTTTAGGGCTTCCAACTATAAAACGTCTATAAATGCAATTCCTCGGGAGTCAATCGCAAATCCTGATGTTTTAGAGTAAGGTTGAGTTAGTGGTTGGAAATAAGGGACGATACGTGATAACACTGCGAACAGAGAGGCCGAACAGTGACCTTTACCACTATTAGAACCTTGAGCTTGAAGCAACTGCCAATCTAAATCTGATTGAAAATAAAACATATCGATCGTAAGCTGGACCCGGATAGGATGATGTTTACTTATTTACAAATCTAAGTGGTTCACTTACTTGCAACAGAGTTTAAGATCTATCTGGATTATGTTTCTATATTGGTTTTACTTATAATATGTCAAATAATATTGAATATCTGCATCATTATATTTACCTCAATTATAATTGCTTTGATAATACTGAACTAACACAGTTAAATTATTGTTATTCATCAATGCATATCCAGCAATTACATTGTACATTTCAAGCATCAAATAGTGCATGTTTGTAGAAAATGTAAACATTCATATGCGAACGACAAATTAACTTGGTTTATATGGGCAAATGTCAACAATTCACCTTTAGTCTCGCCCATACTTTATAGTTTCATTAATGTAAAATTTGTGTAAAATTATACCACCGCGGAAATCTCCACTAAGCGTACAAATTTATGACAATTTGCTTAATATACATGTCCGCAAAATGCATATTGTTTGTTTGAAACAAACATTGCATTTTATGTGAAAGATTCTATTTTACTGTAAATGTTATTAAAAAATGAAAAGCTTCAAACTGTATTTTTTAAAAAAATATTAAAACCATAAAATTTATAATGAAATAATAATAACAACATCCGATTTAAATTTTGTCTATGTATAAATATAATACAATAGAACAGTTTTTATAAATAAAGTATTTATAACAATTTGCGTGTTTATACAAATAATTCCAATAAAAATATATATTTGTTATTATATATTATTATTTTTTTTTGTGATTTTTTTATATATTTATATTTAAATTTTATTAAAACAAAAAAAAACATTATATTTAGTTTCTATATGAACCTAATTTTAGCTTAAAATCTTAAAAATTGATAAATTTAAAAACGTTTAAAAATAAGTAGTTATTACATATTTTTGCTTATTTTTTTTTAAATATTTACTTCTTTTAAAATTTTACACAATTATGATTATAATATATTAATGCTCTT
This sequence comes from Tachinus rufipes, assembly GCA_963932245.1. Classification (NCBI taxonomy): domain Eukaryota; kingdom Metazoa; phylum Arthropoda; class Insecta; order Coleoptera; family Staphylinidae; genus Tachinus; species Tachinus rufipes. Next base: position 88,821,423 of record OZ010743.1, read on the forward strand.
ATGCACTGAAAAGAAAATTATGACCTAATTTGTAAATATGATTTGTGAACAGTTTTACGTAGGAGGACCAATTTAATGATCTCTCCTAGTAAATTTTTACAATTTAGATTATAGTATATGATTGTGCTCAACTTTCGCCTCAAATTTTTTTATGCTTTTATTTGTAAATATGACTTTTAAACAGTAGGTGGAGAAGGCCAACTTAACGATTACTAAGCTTCATAAAATTGGCCTCCCCGCAACATTTTCGTGGTGCGGGGGATAACTTAATGATTAGACTTCTCCCAATAAAATTTTAAAATTTTAAATATAGCATATTAATATCTTCGTAAGCGTCGCAAAAATGATGCGTTTATTTGTAAATATGATTTTTAAACAGTTGTAGATTGGGGGAAGGGACACCTTAATATTTAGATTACAATTTTTAATATACTATATTAATGCATTCAAAAAGCGCTTTTATACCCTGCATTTTTTGTTTGCGTTTATCTGTAAATATAAGTTGAAAAAAGTTTAGATTTCTTAAAAAAAAAATATTATTAAGTTATATATATTTACAGATAAGTGAATAACAAAATTTTTACAGCAAATAAGAACGCATAAAATTTGTTTTTTTTTCTCTTTTAAATCACTTTAAATAATTAAAAATTATATAATTTAAATTAAAGATATGTTTGTGCTACTTTAAAAATGATTTATTGTATATTGCCGATTTAATGTTATGCATTTCCTTATAAATACCTCACTATTAAATTTTATTGCGTTCATTCAATGGTTGATTGAACATTAAAATTATAGATCGGCAAAGTATGCATACAATAAAGGTGTTCTATGATAGTTAATACAAGTTTAATTATTGAAATAATGTTTTGTAATTGTAAAATTATTACATATCTAGTTTCATCAATTAAGTGGGCGTTTATTAAAAATATCGATTGATGAGTAGCTTGTTTACTTGTCAATAAAATAATATTAATAATAATGTGACAAACTGTTTCAAAAACATAGGTAGAAACATATTGAAATATATGTAATATTAAATATAATTTCTGGACAGTTTTAGAAAAGATACTAAAGGGTGGGCTATGTAACGTTTGGAATTTGAACTACCGTTTATTTTGTTTTTCAAAGGTATAATGACATTTATGAGTTGACAGAAATTTAGTTTTATGTTTGACATTTACGAAATGGGACACTTGAACAAAGTTGGTAAATAATGTAAACTCACTTCTAAAGTGGTGAGTCTTCAACTCAAACGGTAAGAAATTTACGAAACAAATTTGACAGAAAAGACATGTTCAACGGAGTTTGTGAAGCAAGTTTGCAAAACTGGATAAAACAACTCGTTCACGTTCTTGTACAAAAAAATTAATATTGTTGCTCAGAGTGTGCGTGAGCTTGTCATCGTTCTCAGGAACTGAACATTTTTTGCACTTTTCTGAGGAGAATATTGCATAAAGACCTTGGTTTGAAGTCCTTCAAAGTTCAATTAGTCCAAAAATTAAAGCCTCTTGACTATCCGATGCGTTTTTAGTTTGCTTAATGGGCTAAAGATTGTTTATCTGAAGATGAGCATTTTTAACAAAACTTTGTGTTTTTTGATAAAGCTGATTTTCATCTTGGAGGCTATGTCAATAAGCAAAATTGTTGAATTTGGGGATCAGAAAATCCACACATGACTATAGAACATCTTATGCATCCACAACGAGTAACCATTTGGTGTGGTTTTTGGTCCGGCGGAATTATTGAGCCATTTTTCTTCAAAAATGAGCAAGGAGCCGCCGTTACCGTCAATAGCGAACGTTACTGTGCCATGATAAACAAATTTTTGCTTCCAAAAATTGAAGAGTATAAAATGGATGACATTTGGTTTTAACAGGACGGGGCTACTTGCCATACAGCCAACGTAATCATCAATCTTTTGCGCACTGTTTTTAGAAATCAAATAATCATCCAAAATGCTGATGTCAATTGGCCGCCTAGGAGCTGTGATTTGACTCCGTTGGATTTTTTTTTTTTTGTAAGAAGATCTTAAGGATAAGGTTACGCTAACCACCCAGAGACAATTGATGCCTTGAAACACAAAATCAAAGTTGCTATTCATGCGATTGGAGCCCAAACAATCAAAAATGTAATAAAAAACTGGGTTACTGTCAAGCCAGTCAAATTTATAATTGTAAAAAATATTCATTAGTTTTTTATTAAGTTTTATGGCCTACATTTTATATAAATGCGCTTAACATGCGCTAGTTTGCGCTGCAAAAAGGTTTTATGCGCTCATCTGTAAATATATTTTTCGTTATATGTGAGAGAGGCTTTTATACGCTGCAATGTTTGTATGCGCTTATCTGTAAATATAGTTTTTGAAAATTTTAAGTTTTAAGGTTGGAGAAGAAAACACATCTAGACATTTTATAAAACGCGGCACAGCTACTTGCCTTGTTTTTAAACGCAATAATTTTAACGTTATTTTAGATTCTTATCTTCGAAACCGTTGCTATGACAACCCATGTTTATTAAGACTTTTTGTTTGTTGTGGTTTGTACTAACACCCCCTCAAATATTTTACATTTTTTTAACAACCTGTATATATATAGTATAAACAATAAAAAGATGATTGCTAGATTCAGATGTTGTCATGATAAGCAAGTGAAAAAATTTTGATTAAAAAAGAAATTGAAAGTGTGCATATGTACATATGTTTATCCTCCAGCGCACGGGTGAGACTTGCGAGTCCAAATTCAAGTAACTTTGAATAATATACTCATAACGCTTTTTACTTTTATGTACTTTTCAAGGTTGTAAAAAGACATGTTTTGATGTAATTAGAAAATAATTATAAAATTTTATTTTTGTGTAAAAGTGTCCTGATAGGCCTCACCCGTGCGCTGGTGTTACTTTCTATGAAAATTGGTTTTTGCCTGTAGGATGTTTTAACTAACTTCATAATTTGATAATTGATCTAAATAACAAAATTTACTTTAAATATACTAAAGGCTGCAGGTTGTTAAAAAAAAATGAATTAGTTTTGAAAAATAACAGAAAGAGAACAATATTTGCGTAGTTATACGTGAATCGGCTTGACGCTTATCTGAAATTCCAAAGCCTGAAGACATATCCGTACTTACCTCAAATAAAAGAGGTTACTGCAAATATTGCAAAAAGAGAAAAACAAGTTATTTTTGTCAATTTTGTAAAAGCTGTATAGAACACAGCGTAGCATGCTGTACAGAGTGTACTGACAGATATTATAGCCAACTTTAGAACCGGGTTTTGTGTTCAGATTTTTTAAAATTTTGTATTGATATTTTTTTACTAATTTAGTATGCTTGTTATAGGAAAATTAAAAATTATTGTTGATTTGTTTAGTTTTGTTATAATATGATATAAATAAAAACCGTGATAAAATATAATAAATAATCAAAATTAACTTTCTTAAATATTTAAGCAAATATTTTTTACATTCTATTATAAAATGTTTCTGATGTGGCACCAAAGCCACCCGTTTACTGGAAGGTTAAAAGAGTGTAACAAAATTAAAGAAGAACAGATAGAAAAAAATTGAGATGTTAAAAGGAGACGGAAAAAGGATAGAGTAGATGAAAGCAATTAAAACAAAAATAAAGAAACATAGAAGAGCAAATTTAATTCTGTTAGTTTAAAGAATTATAATTAATTATTTTGGGGTAAATTTTTTTTCAGTATTCAGTGATGACATGGAGTCGGTTAGGGTGACATATTTTGAAAAGATGAGTGTTTGGATTTTTTGTTTTTTAGATTTATTTATGGTGATGATTTAAAGCTTTATAGTTTTATTTTATTTTTTTAGTAGGTTAAATTACAATATATTCTACTGAAGTTATTTGATTTTGAATTTTATTGGAATATTACCTACCACGTTGTTATATGTGAATAAACTTTATAGAAAATTACAACCAACAAAACTATTCAATATTCATAAACAACAAACAATCTTAGAATTGCTGCAACATCTTCTGCTATGGGAATATACTATAAAAATCACAAATTGATATTACAATTTTTGACTATCGCAGGTCTTATGTGCATTTCTTCTGTTTCTTATAATCTTCTGCTAGTATGTTTATTTTATTATATCTTTCAAATTGTCTTTAGCAAACAAGCTTTTCTTATCGCATAGTTTATCCACTTTTTTTAATTAATTTATTTTTTAATGATATTTTTTCCAATTTTATTTTACTACTTTTTAACACATTTAATTGATCTCTATCTGAACTCTGTTTTGCATCTGTAGTAAAACACACTAAAAAATAATTTTTATTATACGTTATAATTGTATTAAAATGTATGTAAACTTCCAATAAAATAAATTGTATAAATTATTCTATACGAGTACAAAACAATAATAATAATAATATAACAAAGAAGTACACATAATCTTTATAAAAGAAGTACTACTTATTAACGAAAGTTTAAACTCAAACTCAAGCAGCAGTTAAATTAAAAATAAACAATCTACGTATATTATATTGTATTTAATAATCGAATAAACTGGATTAAGTAATATCATATAAAATTAATAAATGGAAAAGTCGTTGGAAAATTTAGACGTCGTCCTTTAGAAAAAGTTTGCCGCGTGCAAAATGTACAGAAAACCGGCATCTTGTTAATGCTAAAACAAGCTTCCTGTATTTTTAATTTAAGGTTTCCCTCGAAAATTTAAATATAATTAGTTTGAAAAGTTAAACGTGATTCTGAAAGTTTCAAGTAAAGCCGTTTAGAATTTGTAATGTGAACATAATAAGCTTCTTTATATAGAACTAATTGTATAAATATTGTTTTGTTCATCAGGAAGATTGAAACAAATTTTTCGTTTTAAATAATTATGATTGTATTTTCATTCTGTCTCTAAGAGTTTTGCTTAATTGACTCGCGTGATTAAGTGACAAGGAATTTAGAAAATGATGATAAAACTTTTAATCAAATACCTAGTATTAAACTTAAACACACTATTGAATTAATTAAAACTTTAAGTAGAAATTACTTAATTAAATAGTTAACCGCTAGCTTCCTTTCGCAATGAGAAAATAAGAAGTTTTTTTACTATATCATGCTATAATAATCTAATAGTAATTAAATTAATTTTTATTTGGGTTGAATTGTTTATTTAATTAAATAATATTTAATTATTCTTTTTTATAATTGGATGGGATCATAGTATTGTTTGAACAGTCACATAGGCTTAATTTAAATAGGATGTAAATCAATTCAGCAAATTGCCACTTATGCTCAGATCAGCTGTTTATAGTTAAGTGGATTGCTGTTGTCAGAAGCTTCACTGAAGTCGGTATATATGGCTTGTCCCTTCGAGTTCCCATCCCTGTAATTTATATATCAGAGATTATTTGTGTTGTACGGCTAGAGGTACTAGTAGTATATTTGCATGTTGTTACAATGGCCTATGAATATTAATAGTTTTATTAATGTCAGCAAACATGTGCAAAAATTGATTTCTAAATGACTAATTAGTTTTTTTTATATTATATAAATTAAGATTGATGTAATGAAACATTCTATTCGATAATAATCGACGGACTTTCATCTATTCTTACTGATGTAATAGTTTTTTGTGTGTGTATTATGCAAAGTAACATATATTTCATTATAGTTTTTGACTGTGAAACTGAAATTGAAATAATGTATTAAACTCGATGTTAATAAATTATATAATTACAGTAAAAGCTTTTATCAACGCAGCTATAGAAATACCAATACCGGAGTAATAAAATTTTAAAAATAAACAAAATATAAAAATTAATTAATTAACTTTTAAATAAAAAAAAACAATGAACATTGCAAATAGTGTGATCAAATTTAGCAAATAAAAAATCATTTAAGTTTGAATTTTTACAGCAGCTTATATATTTGATATAAACAAAATGTTTGTTGATGTACTACAATTTTTGAAATTTAATATATTTTATTTCTTTATTTGTTTCCGTTGTTTTTTACCTAAATTTGATAACAATAATAGAAAGGCAAACACAGTGCTATTTATGTTGTCTGGTGACACTGATTCAAAATATATGGGCTTTTTATACTGTGCTAAGAAGAAAGCAAGTAAAAAGTATGCGCTAATCATATGTGTTTTTTATAAAGAAATTGAGATTTTAATTTAATGCAAAAAGAAGCAGCGACAAATAATCATAATTTTTATTTTAAAAAATAGGTTTACATATAAATATATAACACTTTCTAAATTATGATTATAGATAACAAGGTCGTTTGATAAAAAATAACTTTTTAGTTTTATATTTTTTTTTTTGGAAAATTTTTAGGCTGTTCTAAAGACAAGCATATTGCTGTATCGCTTTTTACAGGGCTAAATTAGTTTAATTTTAAGTTCATTAATACATCACACTTTCAATTTTTCAATTTTTGTGACTATGTTACTGAGCTAGTTTTAAGAGAAACTAAAGAAATAATGCAAATATTTTTTAATTTAAACCACTGTTATGAAATTGTTGAACATGGAACAGGAAACATTAAGAACAATACAGAAAACATGGTTCTGTTTGAGAAATCCCAAGTTGTTAAAGTAATAGACGTTATACTCAATATTGTATTAAAATACTTATGTTATGTTATGGGATAAAGTCTAATTAATCTTTGACGTAGATTTCCTGGCATCTATCTAAATATGTAAACAATTAAGACTTAACTAGAAACATTAATGTAATATCTTGGATCTAAATTTAAAAACAAATTTTGACTTATAGTGGTTGAGATCATGTTATATTCTTGTATTCTTGGACCATTGAACAAAACCACTGATAAAATGCAAAATTAATATTAACAATAGTATTTGTTTCTGATTATTGGACAGTTTAAAATATTTGAGGTTAGGGTATTTTAATAAAAATTTTATAAGCTCAAATTTTAACAATGTTGTTGTCAAGTGTGACGTTCAATAAAAATTAAGAGCAATTACTTGCATTTTGTACACATTCTTATAAAACGTAGCACGTTAAGCTGGTTAAGTAGTTCTGTGCCAGTTATCACATTTGACAAAACAGTACTCTAAATAATTATAAACGCTAAGATATAAATACATCCATAATAAACACAAAGAATGACAAAAAAGTTAACGTTTGAATTATACTACCGTACTCTTGAAACGAGATGGAATATTAAAAAGAAAAGCAATTAACAATCCTTGAAAGCAATACTTAAAAATTATTGTTGATCAAAAAAAGTAAATAAAAAACTAAAAAGTACTAATTAAAATGAAACAAGCAAAAACGCAAATACTTTTTATTCGATGCATATGTTTGTTCAGTTGTTTGTCCATACAGCAGATATGTTCTTTGATTGTGACACGGTATTTTTTACTTTTCTACTTGCTGTGTGACGGATTATTACATCAAACGACTTTTGTACGCAATATCTATTTATAAAGTTTAATTTCATTAGTATCTCTTTCTTATGCAACTCATTTGTTATTTTCAGTCTGTTAGCCTCCAGATTTACAGTATGTTTATTTATTTTGCATTTATCATAACAACTAAGTGTATTGGTGGTATCAATAGCAGTTTTTCAGCAAACATGCTTATTTTTGTGTTTTTTTTAATGGTTTTTTACCTTTTTATATATTATGCGTTAGTGCTCATTGGATGGCCTTTGTATTCACAAGAGTACATTATAAAAAGTTATTTTGATAATAACTGTAAGTCTTAGGTACGATCAAGAGTCTAAATCCATACATTTTCACATTTCTATAGTGTATAGTGAATTTTGTTTTATGCTAGATACTGTTTCTTAAACTTTTTGCGTACCATGATAGTAAAATAATTGGCGTAACTTATGACAAAAACGGTGGGTAAACGACGACAAGATATACCAAAATAGACCGATCCAAATGTCAACCTTTCCTGCATGCAATGCCCGCTGATAGATAGTTATTAGATAATTAGCAAGGTTCTGGCGACCAAGTCGTAGCGGCATTACAATGAGAATTAAAGAAGTGTTTTTTACTATCTTCTGCCAGCAACAGCGTAGAAAATTATGACTTTAACATCTTATTATGGCAAATTTTATAACAACAAGTTAAAATCCCATACCCATAAAAATGCTTTAAAAAATATAAGGAAAGCAAAAATTTGTTTTTATCGTCTAAAACTAACCAACGCAATCTTTTAAAAATAGCTTCTCTAATATGTACTAAAGTTAAATAAGAGATAAACTATTAAAACTAGATATATGTTACAACAATATGTTTAGCGCTGGGTGATATTAAAACTCGGTCTTCCTCGTCCTGTTGGGTGCCATTTCTACAAATTTGAGGACACAATGTGTGAAATTTTGTTCAATTATATTCAAGTGTTTTCTTGCTGAGTTTGATGCAGTGAACCCTTATAATAGCGCAACTATTCTTCTCCCCTAAATCAAATGGATCCAAAATATGTGTCTGTGAAAATTCAAATCAGAGGGAAGAAATGTTTGTAGTAAAATAATGCTACACTTTCTCCTACAAACTATCTTTACCAAATAAATACTTTTTTATAAAAAAAAAAACAATTAGAAGATGGATTTAAAAAAGCCCAAACAAACCAGTAAAACTCATAACAAAATTGATTTTACAATCTTAACAACTAAAAAACGTATAGCAACCACAAATTGATGAGAAGCACAATCTAAATTGAGTTGAAAAAGTAAAGTATAAGTTTACAAAAACAATAATTAACTGAGCATGATAAACCCAACATTGATTTGAAAAGGATGTTGCAAGTACAATAGAAAATAAAAATTATTTAAACATAAACATAGATGGTCAAAACGACGCAGTATTTGAGACTCTACAAAAAATTGGCTATGATGCAAAAAACTTGATAGCCAAACGAAGCTAAATGAGAAACAAAAAAGAAATAAGCAGTAAAATCTCTAAAACTACTAAGCAAGATATCAAAAACAAGAACATGAAGGTATTACGCAGAAAAATTAATAAAAGAAAGTTACAAATAACAAAAAACATGCTAGGAAACATTTTAACAAATAAAGAGAACATACCACGCACCGTAGAAGAATTCTATTATAAACTGTACAAAAATTGCCACGTAGAAAATCTGGACCAAAATACATCAACACCAAAATAATCTATTGTTAACCAAGGTTTAAAGGAGCAACCAGATAACACTATTGGAAAACTTGAGTTAATCCTGTCAAAAACAAAAAAACAACAAATTGCCTGGCAAAAACAGTTTAGTCAAAGAAACATACAAACAGGAGGCACATTAATGATAAAAAAAAATAAAAACACTATTTAATTTTTGCTTTTACATTAGCACAATTATACAAGTAGTACAATGCAATTACTACCATGCTTTACAAAAAAGAGATAAGGCTGACTTGCAAAAATATTGATTGATTGATTGCTTTGAATTTGAAACAAATGACTATCTACAAAGCATCAAAACTCTAGTAGATAAAACAGCAGAGAAACATAGACTAAAATAACATCATGGAGGTTCTGAGAAAATGTTGTATAAATTAAAATTAATTTACCAACATGCTACAATAATTATGTATTATGTTGTAATACATTTGATTATTTTTTAGTTTACGTTTATTTTTGCCAATGTACTTTTGTTATTTATTTTTTTTTAATTTTTTTTTGTACGATTTCTTTAAGTTACTATAATTTTTGTAGGTTTAGATAAATGATTAGTTAGGTTGTATCGCAACCTTAGGTAATCTTGCCAACTGATTTTCGTTCTTTTTTTAGTTTTTACTAATGATCTGTATGTTACTTTTTACTTAAATTTATTATTATTAATACATGACAAAAACTAATTCTATTATGTGGAAGAGTAGTAAGACTGTTTATAACCGTTTTGAGTATGCTTTCAAAAAACTTAATTGGGGCACTGAAGCATTATCATAGGTCGAATACTCAACTATCTTTGTATTGCAAACAACATAGTTTCAGTCAACTTAGGAGAGAGAGGAGAGCTAAGACAGATTATAGAAATTTTTTATAATATAAAACTTGATAGTTGGTTTAAAAATCAAATTTTTAAAAACTTAATTTTATATTGAGTAAACACTTCAATATTCAGAAACAAACGTGGATCTAGTCTAAAAATACATATATCTAAGTTATGAAATTAAAATAACCAGAAACAACAAAACATGTAAACTACTTAGTTACATCTTTAAAAGTAAAATTTTGATATACTTGAAAAAGAATGAATATTATCAATGTTCTTTTTGGTTATTCTTACATATGAAGCAAAAACATTAATCCTAACTTAAAATTAATGTTTAAAATTTTTGCACAACTATTACTAATAAAGATTTACTTAGGAAAACCAAAATGGTAGACAAAGTTGAACAAATAAAAAAATAAAACAAAAATGTACACGTAGATCAAATTTAATAAAAAGCAGAAAATAGATCAAAACCAACAAACAAAACAAAGCAAACCACCTACGCACTTGACCGATAACCTAAAAATGATTGCAAAAAATTAAATCTAAAAAACCCAAGACAAAAAACAATGGATGTTTATGAAAAAGGCCTATGTCTAACAGTGGAGAAAATGAGCTGAATGATAAAAACAAAGACAATATTGCACAATAAGCATTCGACAGCAAAGTTAATTCTTAAATTATTACCGTATAAGGTAACTGTTACTGTTTAATTCTTAAACATGGAGTTTACTCATTATTTGATGAGATGTGAAGTTGTTTTTTATTACCGTTACAATGAATGCAAAGGAAATGATGTCAAACGTCAGTTAACTAGATGAATAGCCCAAATTTAGACTGGTGACTGATGACCTTTTAGTTTTCTGAATCTGAAATCTTATTGGTTTTTTTAAGAGCTATGGACTATGCTAGAATAGACTCTCAATACTCTAAGATTCTGCAACACATATACAATAACGCATTTTTTCACGTAAAAATTAACAAAGTCTTCAAAACAAAGCAAATTCTAATCCAACGGGGACAAAGGTTAGACAAAGAAATCCTATTTCACCAAACTTAGCACTAGAAATTGTTTTTCAACACCTAACATTTTAAAAGAAAAGCATCAATATAAACAAGACCCGTATCTGAGTCACTTACGCTTTCTGACAATATCGTTATGATTTCTAGCGATGCTGAAAAACTAAAAAAATGATGCTACAAGAACTAAATGAAGCGAGCTAATACGTGAGTTTAAAAATAAATCTGGGCAAAACCAAAATTATGAGTAACAGTGAAGTAGAAGTACAAGTGGACAACAAAACGATAGAAAATCTAAACAACTATGTATACCTCGGCAACAATATTAAACGGTCTAACTTGGGCAGCATTTAAAAATCTAAGTTACATACTAAGACCAAAATATACCAATCAACCTTAAAAGAAAAGTATACCTGTAACCACTTTTGGTCGCAAAACAGTGACACTTATAAAAAGTAGTGTTTAGAGATTGAGAGAGCAATGCTAAAAACTAGCATACGAGACAAGGTGAGAAATAGGTCGGACATGTCGCAAGGCAATCAACGATGGAAATTTAAATTAACAACAGACCAAGAGAGATTAAGAGAAGTATAGAAAAGCTACAAAAAAAGATGATTAGATGACATTAAGCAAATTGCAGGCAAAAATTAGTCTATGGTGGCGCAAAACAGAGAGACCTGGAAGAATTTAATGTGACTATTACTACAAAATAATTCATTTTTATGAAATAATAAATTTACTATGTTTTTTATCAAAAGTTTATTTTTACAAATATTTGTTTAGTTTTGGCTTTACAAGATTTTTTTATTCATGTAGTAAGTTAACTATTACATCTGTAGAAGGTTCTAGAGCCTGCTGATTATAAGTAACGTATTTAAGAATAATCTTTTTCTTGATGTATTTTTCTACTATGGTTACCTTGGCTGAGCAAAAATCCTATAATGATTGATGGTTGATTAATTTATGTTAAAAAATTTAAATATACAGATGTAATATGATAACTTATTTCGTCTGCATAACGCTTTAGTATAGCCAAAACTAGTAATGTATTTGTAAAAATAAATTTGTGATTCAAAACCTACTAAATTGTTTTTAATACTTTATCCTATAATGACATGTACGTAGATTGCATGAGTGTTTGGCTAATAAAAACTATTTGCACGGACTAATTGTTTATTTTTGTGCGTAAGCTGTTTTGCAGCTTCAGCTTGTTTAACAGGGTGCCAAGTTCCACTTGTGGCTCTCGTATCCATATTGAAACTTTTTTTTAGAATTTTTTTAGTGCATTAAAAATAAAAGTGTGATGCATGTTTCTTCTACAGTTCATCTAATTTACCAAAAGTATAAGATTTAATAGATTATGCCTCTTTGACATTGAACAAACATTTAAAATTTTCTTTTGGTATTATTGCTAATGAAATTTTTGTAAGGGTGTGTTTAAAGGTTTTTATTAAATTTTTTTGTTTTTCTTGCTTTTTTGCTATGCCTCTAGCTGATGCAAACAGTGTTGAGAGTTGCTGCAATTTTGCTTTATCTATTTTTGTATGTGTTTTTGGAGAATTTTTTTGTTTTGTTTTTTGAGTTTTTGCGTATTGGTTGTTGTTGAAGAATCTTTTTTTCTAGAATGAAGCTACACAATTTGTAACTGGGATGCCATATGCACTATTAACGTTGCTCACCTGCAGTATTTTTTTGTTTGTTGTTAATTTTCTATTGTGTTATTTTATCATTATTGGCAGGCTATGATTACTAGCCTTATTAGAAAATAAGATGTTAATTAGACTAAAAAGTTTGATTAAAGAAAGTCAACAAAAGATGTGAAGAGAGTGGTGGTAGTTTAACTGACAAAACAAAAAAAATATAGAATTTTTGTTTACAGTCAAAAATTAGCTTTAGACTTTACAAGACCTAAAAGATAGCTCGTAATATACTAAAGTTAACAAGAACTCTGTAAAAAAGAGCAATGTTAGCTAACAAGAAAGCAATAGTATAAAAAAAAAACATAAACAAGAGTTCGATTTTGATATCGGTGACTTTTGTCAACGGTGAATTTTGAACTAGAAAAAGAGTATTAATTAATTGCAGAGCAGACAGACATGCAACAACTCTTAGCTCAAGCTTTTCCGTACGTGCACCGACTGAATACTTTCAACCGCACAATATGTAAACAATTATTAATAAATAAACAAATATATTAAAAAAATTAGAGTAACAGTTGCTATTAATTAAAATATTAAACCATTCATGCAATCAGTCAGTGCAGACCTTTTTTTGCCAGCACATAAAAATTTGCAGTTATTAGAAATTGTCTTATAGTAAAATAATCACTGGTTACACCCATTACTTTGGTATTTTAGTGCAGCATGTGAAATTTAACAACAAAACGTTAATTGCATTTATAATTACTTTAACGTTTATTATATACGTTTATAATACAGTTAGTGCCGATGTATATAAAAAAATAATTAGAATACTTGTTCTATAAACTTTCCAAATAATATGATTTAAAAAATCATTAAACTATTTATCACTAAAGTATATACAACGCAGCAGCAAATAGAAATAGGAAATGTAATATTTTCTACTAAAAGTAGGTTTGCAAAAAAATATATATCTTTTGTTTACTGCCCAAAATTAGTATTAGACTTTACAAGACCTGAAAGATAGCTCTTAATATACCCAAGTTAACAAGAACACTGCATAAAAGAGCAATGTTAGCTAACAAGAAAGCAATAAAAAAACAAGCAAGAGGTCGATTCTGATATTGGCTACTTTTGTCATCGGTGAATTCTGAACTAGAGAAAGAGTACTAATTATTTGCAGCGCAGACAGACATGCAACATGACTTATCACGGTTAATTTTATCTTTTTAGACTGTAACCCATCTTTTGTATTTGATGTAGGTATTAGGTGTTCTGAATTTTATATACTATAATTATAATAATAGTATACAATAATGTAAAATATTTACTTCACTGACAAGAAACAACTTAGCTCAAGTTTTTCCATACGTTCACCGACTGAACTTTCAACCGCACATGTAAATAAATAAACAAATTTATAAAAAAATATTAATTAATAGAGTAATAAGTGTAAACAGTTGATATTAATTAAAACATTAAACCATCTATTGCAACCTCAGACAGTGCAGACCTCTTTTTGCTAGCACATAAAAGTTTCCAGTTATTAGAAATTGTCTCATGGTAAAATAATCAATAACTGGTTACACCCATTACTCTGGTATTTTAGTGCAACATGTGAAATTTAACAACAAACAGTTAATTGCATTTGTAGCTAATACGATGACTCCTCCATGGCTGTAACTAAATCTACACTCAAATACACACACAGATTTAATCAATATTTGTATATAGTTATTTTATTAACGAGTTTTAATTCATACTAATTCAAATGTAGTTTAATTCGCATAATAGAATGTTAAAGAATTTAATAAATAACCTACTTTCTATCATTACGAATAATATTAGTTATAAAAACAACAACCTGATTGACCCATACACTAATTCCGCATTATTCACGCAATTTTTACCATTCCAATTTTAACTGTGAAAATTTCAATTATCCCATTGCTATTCAAATTATGCAACGCCGAATATAAATACCAATTAATTCTATCAAATAAGCGCCTATTATATATTCATAATATTACAATGTAATCTGCTTATATATGAAAGTTAATTAGTATTTTTTTCATCTCTATGCAGTTGTTTGACCACTTTATCTTTTTAGAATAGTGTTATTGGCGGATACTAATATATCACTCAATGCATCCGCTTCTAAAGGCAAATACATTTAGGAAACATCCCAACAATATCTTCTGTAAGTAATTTATGGTCAAATCCTCTTTGCATCGCTGCAATTTATGTTTCAGCATTGTTTCGAAAATTAAATGTCTACACATCACACATAATTGTCAAGCAATATTCAGTAAGTATACAAATAATAAATCAATATAATATTATTTATCATTATATTATTCCAGACTAATGAAAAATGTATTCTATTGATCTTACATCGTCAAAATGAATACACTTAGATTATTATTACTTTTATATATTAAATTGATTTGTTTGCGAACAGAATATAGGGAAATTGAGAAACGGAGCCTATTTCTCAACGAATGCAAATTGAATATTGTAATTGCTCATTAAATAAATAGATGAAATATGCTTACATTTCATAATTAATGTGGTTGAATGAAATGATACGATCAAATGGTTGGATGCTTTCATGCAGTAATCATTTGATTTCTTCTTCTTTTGCTCCATTTTATCTGTGTAACTATTTTATTCAAAATCATATTTTATTTTAACAAATTTAAAAGGTAATTTAGTTATAATTATATTTATTTATAATTGTTTTTTTATAATTATGAAAATAATTAAATAACCAAGCCAATAAAGAAATTTTGCTGTATAAACATAGTATAATCAATGTGTGCAATCAATAATAAGATACTATAGGGTTTTCTAATAAGAGGTTTCATTTTGATATTAAAAAAAACACAGGTATTTTTTAAGAAAAATCAATAAATGTTTATTTCATTAATAAGAGGAAGGTATGCCACAGTTACGGTTGCAGTACCACATTCTTTTTATGAAATTTTCCATGACCAATTCGCACATTTGCGGCTGTACGTCCTCGATAATTTCACGAATTCCATCTTTAAGGTCTTGAATCGATTGTGGAGCATTGGCATAGACCTTATCTTTCACGTGGCCCCAAAGAAAAAAAGTCTAAAAGTGTTAAATCACAAGATTTCGGTGGCCAATTGTGATCACTTCTTTAAGAAATAACAGGAAACTTTTCTTGCAAAATTACAATTGTTTCGTTACTTGTGTGGCACGTATCGCCGTCTTGCTGAAAATAAACGTCGTACACATCAATATCTTCCTATTCCGGTCATAAAAAATCATTAATCATAGCTCGGTAGCGCCATCCAATCACCGTAACAGTTGCACCAGCCTCATTTTCAAAAAAAGTAGGGTCTAATCAGACCGCCAGCCCAAAAACCGCACCAAACAGTGACACGTTGAGGATGCAAAGACTTTTCAACAATCATTCTTGTATTTTCTGAGCCCCATATGCGACAGTTCTGCTTATTAACGTAGCCTCGGAGGTGAAAATGAGCTTAATCACTGAAGATGATTTTTCAATAAAATTCCGGATTATTTTGATGCATTTAAAGGACCCAATCAGCAAAGATACGACGTTTATGGTGATCCACCGGCTTTCTTGTGTTAACTGAACTTTAAAAGCCTTAAGACTTAAGTTTTTATGCAAAATACGGTGTAATATCGTTTGTAAAATGTCAAATTCCAAAGATCGACGAGGAATTGACAAACCTGGGTTTTCTTCAACACTATGTGCTATATCAGTAATATTCTCATGTGTTCTTAAGCGATGCACACGGTTTTGATTCTTCATATCACAAACTTGTTCCAAAAGCTCAAATTTTTTTACCAGGTTTACTATTGCCGGTCAAGAAGGTGCTTTACGACGACCAAAAAGTTTAGTTTTGTAAACTGTGACATTTTTGTAGTGAATTTTAATAATTTGTTGAGGCGTGTATCAATCTATTTTTAATAATGGCGAAGTTTTTACTTGTCAAATGTCAAAAGATAATAGCTTCAAAATTGACAGCTGCCCAAATAGCTTGCTGTTCAAAATGAAACTTTTTATTGAAAAACCCTTTACAATGATATTATTTAAAACAAAGTACAGTTAAATAGAGTGATGACTGTCTATAAAAACTGTTTTAAACGCTGAAAAAGTTAATATCTTTGCATATACAGTGTAATTTAAAAGCAATTCAGTAAGCCAAAATAAATCAAAAATTAAGAGTAAACAACAGTAAAAAAAATTTATTCTGTCTGAAACTTCACCGGGCAGTGGTAGTGGTAAGTTTTTTGCTAAAAATTGAAGGTACAATGCTGAATTAAGTTGGTTAGGTAGACCAATGTGTGGCTCAGTTGGGTGCCTAACTCAAATTGCGGCGCATAATTTGTTGCAGGTTTGAGCTACAGCTACGAAAGAAAATTTAAAAAAAATGTTGGCATTTATTAATTATGTATATTAGTCAAATATTTGATTAGTTTCATTTAATCATAATTACATTTAATATAAAAGTGTGGGTGGATCAGATACTAGGTCTCATCAGTATATACATTGCTTTCATCTTTCAAAAATAATCAGTTAACGGGTGCAATGGTATATATTTGTAATTTTAGATACATAACCTAACCTAACTTAAATCTCGGCGCATAATTTGTTGCGGGTTCGAGCCACAGCTACTGCAGACAATTTTAAAAAACAATGGCATTTATTAACTTTGTATATAAGTCTAATATATGATTACTGTTCATTTAATCATAATTACATTTAATATGATAGTGTGGGTAGATCAGATGCTAGGTCTTGTCAGTATCTACAGCGCTTCCATCTTTCAAAATTAATCAATTAATGGGTGCAATTGTATATATTTGCAATTTTAGGTACATATTCAAAAGCAGCCAAAAATAAATAAATTGGTTACGAATTGTATAATTTTTTTTTTCTGCATTTATGCGGATTATTAGTATGTATGACTTTTACCTTTGTAATCACTCAGATATGTGAATAATTTCAATAAAACGTGGAGTATTGTTAGCACTGTTTAACAACCATTAGCAAAAATTGGCTTGTAGAGCATATCGCATATTTAGTTAAAAATTAATTATTAAGTTTAAATAAATAAAGCCATACTGATGAGAGGTAAACCTCGAAACGCGTCTATGGATGTTTTTAGTTTAGAATATTTTTTCATAAATTTAATTTTTTAATGTTATTATTGGGTTGTCCGATTGAACAAATAGTAACGAGCGCTACATATGTCGTTGTGGCATTCGTATAAATTTACCTATTTAACTAGGCTTTATTCGAAATTATTGCTTTTACAACTGTCTCATTTGAGGACATTGCGTCTCTTCTTTATATATTTTATAACAATTAATTGGTTATAGTTGCAATCGCTTTAGTATAAAGAGTAATAAATTTGCGCTCACAAAACTTCTTATATCTAAACGTAATTAGATCATTACTTAACTAATTATTATTATTATTTTTTTTTTAATTTTTATTTTTATACCTTATGTTGTATATCATATGTATATTATTATAATAATGTATCTACTTATTAATATTGTTGTATTCGGCTATGCCTAGTTTAATAAATAAATATTATTGTTATTATTATCATAAACTACTCAAATTTATTTAAATAATACATTATTATAATCTTAATAATTTGTATTGTATAATACCAGCGCAGTTTATCACATCTACGAGAGTATCGATAAACCTTTTTTTTTAGAAACATATTGATACGTAGTGCCGTTTTTAAATTAAGAACGCTAACCTACTCAATATCCAAACAATAAGATTTCAGTCATCATTTTTTTTATATGTTGAACTACACACAATATTCTATGTATTTATTTGTTGGGTTATAGATTTGGAGTTATATTTAATGAGTACACAATTAATAAAGAACAAAATAAAAAGGGCATTTAAAAAAAATTAATTGCGGAGAAACGACTTATAATTTTTTAAATAAATTTGAGGATACAAATTGGACTTTTATCTACAATGTGTAAAAATTTTATTCAATTATATTCAGGCGTTTTCTTGCCGAGTTTGATTCTGTAAACCTTTATAATAGCGCAACTATTCTCCCGCCCTTAATTGATTTGATACAAAAAACTTCAATATGGTTTAACAAAAAATTGATTTTAGTTTTACTGATAAAAATAACTTTTAATCAATTTGTATTTTGTGTAAAATTCTCAGTGCTCAAACAGAAATTAACATTCAAAACACTTTTTGAGATTTGTTAATGACATTATTAGAAAATTTTATGATTTTTCATCTGCAATATATCATAAACAGAGATTTTACTCTTTATGAATAGTATTTTTTATTTCATTAATTTTGTTGTTTTTTTATTTGTTTGCAATCTAAAAAATGTATAGAAAAATCAATCAAAGTTTTGCAAGGTTACCAAGTTTTTTGATAAAGTTTAACAGAACTTTTAAGCGTGCTGAAAATGTTAAAACTTGTATACAAAATGTCAGTTAACTTAATACACTTTCATTTAGAGTACGTTTGATTCAAATCATTTTTTTCTCATTATTGTAGTAAATTTGTATTATTTTCTGAAAATTACAATTTTAGTTACATTGCATTGCGTTATAATCTTCCGCTTTGGTGTACTTATAATGTTTGAGATTGATTGCCAAGAGCTGCTAGTATCTCTTCCATTTCAGATACCCAATAATCAATAATTGCTAAACTAAACAATTGTTATTATTTAGAGAATCTATACATTTCATTAAGTATGAATTTAATAATCTAATTTGCAGAAATGCAAATATCTTTTCAAATAAAATTAATTTATTTTTCGTTTTAAAATGTACATTTAAAAGTCAGTTAATATGTATTGATGAATGATATTTTTTTTTCTAATGTAGGTACATGTTTTTGATATTATTTTATCTATTTTTAAAAATCATTATCATTGTTAAATTTATTTATGTGTATTTTATATACTGTAAATAAATTATTAATACTAGAACACATGAGTGGTGTATGTCTAATTTAAGTATAAATTATTCTTAAAAATATGCAACACACATATGTTATAAACAAAATCTTACAGTGGATAAATATAACATTACATTATATTAGTCAGATTCAAGTTTTTTTATTAAGCCTATCTGGAAAATAAATAACAAAATTGTTTTGGAATATTTTTTTAATACTTACTTAGGGTTTCTGAACATAGCACTATTAAGTTAATACGCCACTTTTGCACCACCCTTTATAATAATTTCTATACATTACACATTTTAATTTAAAATGTACAAATTAAAAAATATGTACAAAAATAAATTGAGTTTAAGAATTAAAGTAATCATGTTTTTTTTTTAATGGTATTGACCGGATTTAGTAAAACTGTTATAAAACAATTAATAACGCATTTCCTGACTCTCCTATTGATTTTTGCTATGAAATGATATTTGATTGATTTATTGCATAGTAATTGTATATTATTGTATCGATATAGTTATATCATAGCCTCAACTTAAATACTTTCTTTAATTTTAATTTGGCAATTCAACCTGCAAAAAATATGTTTAAAAAATATATGTATATGTATATGTAACGGAGCAATTTTATTGTAAATATTTGCGTTATTATATAATTATTTATCAAATTATTATAATTGATTTGATATAATATTTGGGTTAAACAAATCATTCTTATATAATTTGTTTGTTTGTATTTGAAGATTATTTTTTATGTTAATTAGTTTTGTAAGAATTTTTTTTACATTTGTAGTTTATTTTGAACTATTTCCGTTTTAAAAAAGTATCTAATAGACACTGCTTAATCGGAAAGTGGTAACTCTCCTGCCTTTATAAAAATAAGTTAAAATAAAGTTTTAATATACTGTAAAAATAAGTAATAATAATAATTCTTTATTTACGGTAAAAGTTAAACCATTCACAGTATTTGTTTCTGCTTATTGCAGTTTAAAATATTTGAGGTTAGGGTATTTTAATAAAATTTATATATACTTTATTGTGCTTTTATTAATTTTTGGTTTTGGCTGTTAGGTCATTATCAGTTCTAAAAATATTACATAAATTATAAATATATATGTGTTACATAGATGATATTATTAACAAAACTTACTTTTCTTTTTACAGATGTTGTTGTGTGTTGCGGGTGGTGTGAATTTGTTGTGGTTACTGTTACATTGATTGGTTATTGTGTAATGTGGTTATTGTTGTTGAGTGATTAAGTGTAGTGTGGTTATTGTTTTTTAAAAATGTATAAATATCTTGGTATGGGTTATTGATTTGTTCGATCAGGCATCTGTAGTTTTTATTTTTTAATTTGTCTATTTCATATGATTCTAGTATTGTCATGCCTTTTTTTACATTGGTGTATGAGTTTTATATTATTTTTGTTTTTGATATTGAAAGTGTGTTTGTGTATTTGTAAGTGTTTGGAAAAAGTGGAGTTGTGGTTTGTGTGTGTGTGTGTTCTTTGAGTCTGTATTTAAGTGCTCTACTAGTTTCTCCTATATATAAAGCTGTGCAATCTTGACAATTGATTTGGTATATTCCTGATTTAGTCAGTTTGTCTGATGTATGTTTTTGATTGCAGATGTTATTTTTGATTGTGTTAGGGTTAGTTAGTGAAGCTTTAAGATCGTATTTGTACAATAGTTTTTGTATTTTGTTACTGGTGTTGTTGTAATATGTTAACTTTCTGTATTGAGTGTTTGTGTTTTTGGTGTTGTGTGTAAGTAGTGCTATGTTGTCAAGTAGTGTTTTTTGTGTAAATTCCCGCTCCATAGCTTTGAAATGCTTTAGAGTTATTGGTGTAGATTTGTAGAAATTTATCCTTATCTACATTTTGCTATTATTGTTCCTGCATTTAGATGTGACCTTGTAGTCAAAAATCGCACACAGGTATTTTACCGTGGTTGGCTCCATTAATGGGATGTTTATAAGTTTCAGTAGGTTTGCTTGATTAATTTTTCTTTTTTGTGTGAAAAGAACCTGTTTGGTTTTTAGAGTATGTCACTTAGCAAGATTGTAATAACGTCATCTGCGTAGCCAATTGTGTAGAGTTCCGGGTCATTGAATTATCTAATATGTAGCAATGATAGTACACCTCTTCAAGAGCAGCCTTTAGCGACAACCCTTTTGACCACCGTGTCTCCCACGGTAACTGTTACAGTTATTTTTTCTAGCATGTGCTTTATTTATTAATTGTGGGGTTAACACTATGTGTTAAAAGTGAAAAAAATTTGGGTGTGTTTGCAGTTACACTGATGGGTTTTATGCACATCAGGAAGTATTAAAACTAAGATTTATATTATTCTTAAAATTAAATGTTGTGGATACTGTCTAAGAAAAAAACACACTTGGTTGGGAATTGGATTGTGCTATTTGGAATATTAGATATTTGTTATTCTTTGTATTTGATTCGTGATAAGGTAGTTTAAACTGTGTTAGTGTAGTGATTTTGTTATGTGTGAAACCTAATTATTATTTACCACAACCGCATGGGCGAATTTGGACCTAGTCACACCTTCTGACTATGGATTATCTACAATGGATGTATTGCATCTTAATTTGGTTTATTGTTTTTCTTCTATTTTAGCATGTTTTTGTAATTAGCCAAATTTTTAGTAATGGCGTATGTTTAGGTTCTTTTTTTTTAATTGGTTGCTCAATTAAAATTAAATCAACCCAGAACGGTCAATGCTGTATCTATTGAATATAGGCATTTTTTTTATTTGTTTTCTTTAACTGTTTTGGAAATGTGTTAAACAAAAAAAATAGGAGGCAATTTGCAAACGGCAGTTTTGGTAAACATTTATTGTAAAAATTTGATGTGTATGTGATCTAGACGACATGTGGTTCCAGCAGGACAGCGCCACGTGCCACACAGCGGACGCCACAATTGACATTCTGCATGAACGTTTTGAGGATAAGGTTATCTCTTGCAGGTGTAATGTGAATTGGCCACCAAGGTCATTTGATTTGACCCCGCTAGACTTTTTCTTGTAGGATTTCTTAAAGTCGCAGGTCTATGGTATAAACCACAATTGACCGATGCCCTAAAAGTGAATATAACAGTGCTCAAATTCATCCTGATCTATGCGGAAGAGTAATTGAAAATTAGACAACTTAGATCCGTGCTACCATAAGAAGCTAAGGCGAGGATTTGAACGATGTCATATTCCACTCTTAATAGCATACATGAGCTTTTCAAATAAAAAAAAGATTTTTTTTTAATACCTACACACAGTTTGTTTTATTCCATTTCAAAATTTATCCGCTCTTATTAAAAAACCCTTTACATAAGCATGCATATGCAATAGGTATTGGTCTATCAATATAGGTTGGTCCTACCTAGGGTGTCCATACGTCCTGGTTTTCTCGGATTTGTCCCGGTTTTAACTTTTTAGTTCCGGAGTCCCGATAATTTTTTTCGGGACATGTAGTTGTCCCGGCTTAAGATTAACTAAAAAAAAAAAATTACAAACAATAAAAAAATTTAAAAAATTATAGTCAAAGTAATAATGAATAAAACTAATAAAACTATTGGAATTTATAACATATTTGTACCTATAAAACATTTTTGCGAAATTATAGTTAAAATTGCAAACAATTGACATTTGATTTCAAAATGTTATTTGATTGCCAAAACTTATCTAGAGTGGATTGAACCAAGGTATCGACAAGTTTGAATGATTACTGGATTTTTGGATTCTACAACAACTAATTTTGCCATATTAAAATGTATTCATTTTACTTTTTTTTGGGGCATTTTTGAAAAATGTGGACACTCTAATCCTACCAAAACCCTAAGCTAACAGACAAGTTTATTTTGTGTTTATGTTTTTATTTAATTTTTATCCATCTTCTATCTAACATTGAACTTTGTGGACTCATGACAGTCTTATTTTGTTTAAAATGCTTATGCTTGGCAGTGTAATGCTATTACAGTCTGGCTGTGTGATAAAAAAGTCTGTTTAACGTCTTGGATTAGTATTTCTATATTATTATTGACAATGAAATTATGTTGTTACATTAGATTACCTCTCTCATTCGTGTACTTGCTTTTACAACCGGTATGTTAGACGTTGGATTCAGATCCGACCTCTTGTTTAATACTGCACCAAGTCCTTTAGGTTTGTAGTAGGAAATAGTGCGTCATGCTACAATTAGCTGTGACATCGTTGGTGTGCTGTGCCATAAAACGAGTTGTTATATGCTTAGATGTGTAAATACAAGTTCTTAGCTTACCGTTTGTGGAGTTTGTAAATTTATTCCTGTTGAGTTTGCCCAATCTGAATTTTACTAAATTTGTCGAAATCCCTTAAATGTAGTGGTTTTAGCGAATGTGATTGTACTTGTTGTTGTGAAGATGTTTATATGTTGTTACACCATGTTAAGTAATTTTTATATATTAGGTTTAGAAATTGAAAAATAAGTAGACATGCCCAAAAACAAGCTACAGAATTTTAATAATTTTTGCAAAATTTTTAACTAATTAATTATAACTTATGAATAAGATATACTCAAATTGTGATGATTAAAATTTAAATTATATATGCAGCAGTTGGTCAGTAGAAAAAAATGTCATCATATATTTTTTTTATGTTAATTTCAAGTTAATAATAAATTTATAGTTATTAAAACTGCACTAAAAATGAGATTATAGATAACTATAAGTAAGTATAGGTAATTACTTTGTTATAGAAATTAATTTAAAAAAAATAAATATATTTTACATAATTTATTTATATTTTTTAGAAGTAAAACTATTATTAAAAGATTCCTCATCTGAATTTTTCAATGTACATTAAGTGGGTTTGTAAAATGTTATAAATTTGACCGACAGCAATTATTAATATTTTATGATATTAACGTCCCATAAAACTATCTTGATAAAAAGCAAAGCAATAAAAACATCCATTTTATCATTCAATAAAAAAAAAATTATGACAAATTTGCCATGTTTACACATTTTATTTTTGCACCCTATAATGTTTCACTTCTAATTAATAACGAAGCTCAAAAAAAAAAGTGTCTGCTATATTTAATTAATCATTAAATTAAATTGTTAAAGCTCTGGTTTATTTTATCATTAAATTAATTAATTGCCGACGAAATGAATTCCACACAGTATCACTTGCGCGATTATCGTTAGCAAGTTCAATTAAATAAGAGCATTATTAGCATAATGCACCTCGATAACCCTACCAGTATTAGAAATTTGCAACGCACCTTTCAATTATACACCGACGCGATTTGATCGTTTCGTTTAAGCGGTGGAGCTTGAATAAGAAGATAAAAATTATTTTATGTTAAGTTACTTTCAAACTGGTGCAGCAGCAAATGCACATTTAGTGCGTTTTCGGAATTAGACAATAAAACATGTCTTGGATACCAGCTGATTTGTCGCAAGCTTGCGCGGTTCATACAACTATCACAAGTTGTGCACCATCGTCTTTTTTATTTATTCAATTGATTGCATCGCTTTTTAGCGGCTCTCGTGATTCACAAAACCAATTCCATAACTACGATTTTCCGGATTTTAATAATCAGCCCAATTTTCATCAGCAACATAACGGGGGTTCAAACGGCGCTGAAGAGTATGATTTTATTGTCGTTGGGGCTGGAAGTGCAGGCTGTGTGGTTGCTAATAGATTATCGGAAATAAAGAAATGGAGGGTAAGTAATTTTTTTTTATATACTCATTTTTTTAATAAAATACGTGCTTTCGATGTAATATTTTCTCTAGTTTGCATATTACTAATTACATTAATGAGTGCAATCACTGCAATTCAATTATTCTATTTTTAATCGAAGTTGGAAAGGATATTATATAATTTAACTATGATTGCATGGCTAAATGTAATAAATATGATTAAAATCTTAAATAATATATGAAATATAAACGTTTGCAATACATTAATTCCTGATTGCAACACTCTTGCTGAAAGCTTTAGAAATTATATCCGGCAGACGAACGAATGAAAAATACAGAAATATGCGCATATTTACAAGTACTAATATAATGCAAGTTAATAAATATGAATTAAATATAAAAAATTGTTAAAATTAAAAAATATGAATACAATATTTAAAGAATTGAATTTCTACAGCATATCATTAGGTATATTAATAATTATTAATAAAAATTGAGGAATTTACTTTCAATAAACATTGCTTAAACTAATTGTTACATAAATTTGTTCAAATTTAGAAATATGTAAGACAGGCTACTTTGATCTATTTTTAGTAAAAATATTTTATGTCTATTTATTTGTCATCGGTTTTGATGGACTATGTATTTTATAAGAGTGACTAACCTTGCAGCGTTACGCATAACTAGTACCCGAAAAACTAATAAATTACACAATAATAAAAATAAAATATTGTTGATTTTAAATAGGAAATAGATTTTTTATTAATTACAATTGTTATGATCGGTTATAGTTTTATCAATAATTATATTTATATTTGTAGTAATAACTATAAATAAGCCTTGTAAAACTAATATTAGTAATATTTACTACACTTAAAAAAGTAATTAATAAATACGCCTACATAAAAATGATTATCGTTTTAGATTTGTAAAATAATATATTAGATTTTGGTGCACTAATTCTCCAAAGTTTATTTTGCAATCGTATTAGCCAGTGTTTCAGAAATTTACTTTTTATATTTGTAATTCAGTCAGAAAATTTGTCTTTTTATTTATCTATATTTTACGTGGAATTCTATAGTTGTTCATTATAAGTAAATAACGTTTTTTTTTTGCGTGTACTGTCTAGTAGTGTTAGTTTTTTACAAAAAAAATGTAAAGGGATTATTTTTAGCTCTATTTTGGTTAGGTTGTGTTTGCCAAAAGAAGCTGTAATTTATAAACTTTGCATTCACTCAGCTAGTGTGACTATTTGACATAATTGTTATTATTATGTTAGGGTGTAGTTCTATCTCAATCATATCTTTTGAACACCTCTTATTAGCCTGAAAAAATTAAACGTATTTGCATAAGGGTAGCAAAATTTGCTTTTCTTGGTTTTAATTCTTTTAGATTTTATTAGAATATCCAGAGGTTGGTTCTATTCTTGTACTAGATAGTTTTTTTGACTACCCTAAGTATTTTTTGTTTGTTCATTAGTTTTGCTGTAGTATTATCACATAAAATATGTTTTTTATGCAACGAATTTTTATAAAATCCGACCTCTTTATTAGGGTTTTTTTCTTATGCTTCACATTTGTTATGTTAGGTCTGTGGGTCTATATACTGTATATATAATAATAAATAACTTTACAAGTAGTAGAAATGTCTACTGACTGTAAAAAAGTACCATTACTACTTTGGCTGTGACCAAATCTCTCAACCATAAATTTCAAAATGGCATCAGATTAAATACATTCTTTGCTATGATGCGTGTATTGAACATGCATGAAAGTTGGACAACCATCTGCTTGGTATGCTTAACTTGTTGATCTTATCTCCTTTGTAAATCTTAGATTTTTGAATAAAAAATATATCAATGTTGTATTAGACAATATACGCACTGTAGACTGCAAAAGCTGAATTACTGTCATGTAAATTGAATCGCACAGTATTTGCTAAACTTACCATATCTGTTTTTTAGCGACCAACAAAATAAATTCTGATTTATGGCTTTCTTGCCAGTTTCAGTTTTTTGGAAAGTTTTGGAAAATTATTGTAAAGATACCTAGTGCAATTTGCCTTTTGAGTTTACCACCTTCATTCAAGCGCATTTGTTTATAAGCAGTATGTCTTGGGTTCTTTTGGGATTTGGTTTTGAATTAATTACTTGCCAGGTCTTGGTGTTAATGTTATTTTTGCATTTCCAATCTATTTAAGAGAGTTGTCGGTTCTAATGGTGGTCCTTGTACCCATGTCATTATTTTTAATGAATTAAGCCAGTTTTTTAGCTCAATGATCTGGAATTTTTTATACACCAATATATTATTTTTTATCATTGTACTTAGAGTCACTTTTTGGTTGGTTTGTCTCTACACGTGATTTTTAAGAATTTCTTTTTAAAAGAACATTTCGAAAAACGGTGTGAAGCTGTTTTTTTTTTCAGTTTATTAATCTTACTTCAAATGATAGTCTTAATAGTTTTTGCTTTAACAAAGTTTTTTTGAGAGTGAGAAGATATTTTTTTTTTTTTGGGTTTCTACACTGTTTTTATCTATTTTGCAATGTTGGTGTGCTGCTGCTAGATAGACTTTGCTTTGCATCCCTGATGTACCGGGAGTATTTGGTGCACTGTATAGTATTGCTATTGTGTTCCTGCCATATTACCTGTTATTTTAGTTAGTTTAATTGCCGTGCTGCTCCCAAAAACCTTTGCTTTGTTTGTCAAGATTGGGTTTTTCAAAAATTCTTAATTATTTTTTTATATCATTGATTTGCTTTTCTTAGAATTTGTAGACCAAGCTACTTCTTAAGTAGTAGAGGATTGCTTGTTACCGTACCCTCCTTGAAGTACCTCATGTGTATTCCATTTCTTCTTCTTCTTCTTCTTCTTCTTGAAATAGGCTTTTAGCCTGTTTTTCTAGCATTAAAGAATTCCTTGCAAATAGACACCCAACTGTCCTTCCATCTTTTTGGTGGTCTGCCTGGCGGCCTTTTAGAGTGTGGTTTTTGTCTCTTGCAGTTTTAGCAATTCTTTTGTTTTGCATTCTGTTAATGTGATGGTTTCATTCTCGTCGTCTCTGCTTTGTCCATCTTACTATGTCTTGTATGTTGCACGTTTGCCTTTGTTCTTAGTTGGGTATTCTGTCACGTAGCGTGTATCCCGTGATACTTTGGAGCTTTCTCATCTCTGCCGTTCGGGTTACGCTTTTAGTCCTGCTGGTGTCTGCCCCCTTGGTTTCTGCTGCATATGTGATTACTGGCCTCACGCATGAATTATTTATTCTGGTCTTTGCTTCTATTTTTAGGAACTGGTTTTTCCATATACTGTCTTTCAAGCATCCGGCTATTCTAGAGACCTTATCTATTTGATTATTTACATCAGATCTCCTGTCTTGATAGAGGGTTATTTTTACTCTTAAGTGTTTGAAGAACATCACCTGTTCTACTGTTTCATTGTTGATAGCTCGTTTGGATTTTGTGTTTTTTTTTGCTACGACTAGTGATTTTGTCTTCTGTATTGTAATCGACATGTTGTAACGTTTTGCTGTTAGATAGAATTGATGGAGTAGTCTCTGTAATTCATCTTTGTTCTCTGATATAATTACTGCGTATTCTGCGTAGCACAGTATTGTTATTTCTCCTTTGTTAGTTTTGGAAATATTCATTTACTCTTCTATGTTAAGTTTTAAATTTTTGTCATTTCATTACTAATCTTCTGATAGGTTTGTATTTTTTTGCTAGATTGATAAGAGTTTTCTAATTGTCACCATACTTTTTTCTGCAAAAATGTGTTTGGCTGACATTATACTGTTCTGCAAAAAAATGCTCAATCTATAACTAAATGAAAATTGCTTGACTTTTATAACTTAGTAGCAAGTTTATTACATAAATACAAAATTAAATTTTGGTAGTCCTTGGTAACCTTTATGACAAATAAAAATTACTTTAAGTTGTTCTAATGAAACCTTTAATTAAATTTTGCCAAAAATTGCGCAACATTATTATAAATCAGCTTATCATCACATCATTTGCAAACAAAATCTGCATGGTATTGATTAAACTTGTAGCAAACATTTGTACATTTTGTAAATTTAAATGATTTATTTTTAACAAGCAAAAATAGTAATGATTCATCAAAATCTAGAATTGAGATAAAATTCTACAGCATATTTTCTTTTTGCACATCAGGTTTTTAGTTTTATTGTTACTTTTCTAGTCTAAATTTTGTTTCTTTAATTAAATCCAAAAACTTTTGCAAAAAAAACTGTTGTCAACTTTTTTTTTGATAAGCTGTGTTTGCCAAATATATTAATTTTTTTACTTGTTTATGAAGTATTTTTTTTATTTTTTTGACATTTGCGGCAAAATTCATTCATTTGAATCTCCATTATTTAAATGTGTTTATTTAGGCTACAGCTCTTTGCTTTTATATGGTCTGACTCCGTTGCTATTGTAACATTTGGCCTCATTTGTATACCAGTTGGTTTCTTTGATTGTGCTTATATTTTTTTTATTTAGCTTGTTGTGCGACTGTATTACCACATCTGTATGCGTTTATTTTTATAACGTGTTGATCTTATCTTTAGTATCTTTTCTTTAAGTAACATATTTGTTATTCTTAATTTGAGAACTTTTTACAATCTATTTATTTATTTGTAGTCGATACGCTGTTAATACGCTGTCTTGTTTTCTACAAAGTGCAGTAGCGAGAGCAGTGTTGCTATGGTTATTGTGAGAATTCCGAGTGTTTTTAATATCAGCAAACTTATTAATCTTTAGTTTAGTTGCTGTATTTATTAGAGTGGTGAATAGTTTGATCACCAAAGTATATAACTATATGGCCATGTTGGTGATAGTTCCTATGTTTGTCTAACCATCAGTTTTGTTACAAAAAACTCTTTGTTGTCGTTATTCTTAAGTATTTTATTTCTTTCTTCTATGATGTTTTATTGTTTTGTAAAAAAGAAAAATAGCTGTTTTGATTGGGTTCACTAATAGTTCTTTTTTCTTGCAATAGTTTTTTAATTACCATTTATAACAAAGCACTACAGTAACTATTACTCAATCATTGAGCATGAGTTCACCCAATGTCGGACAAGATATAATGTTTTTGTCTTTTATTGCCGTAATAATAGATGCAAAGGTAGTGTCAATATTTAAAAGGACTTCCAGAGCAGTTTTTTGCACTGTTTAGTTTTTTTTTGTGTAGTAGTGGAAGAATTAAAAAAGATAGGAAAAAAAGTGAGTAACTTGTTTAGAATATAATACAGTTTTAGTAACCATGGATTTGTGGCCGGAGCAGCAGCGTATTTTTGTGTAACAGCGTTTGTTGGAACCGAATTCATAATTGAAGCAATTTGCGACAACATATCGTTCCTCGGCGGGGTAGGATTTCTTCAAGAAATACCATATTGCAATGGCACCAATGAAAAAAAGTGCGACAAGCGGTCCAGCAAAGTCCACAACGTTCGGCAGTTTGCCAAGCAAGAGCATTGAACATTTCGAACACTAGCCTCAGGCGAATTTTACACGACAACTTAGGATTATATCCCTATAAAATTCAAATGGTGAACAAGATTAAACTACTAGATTTTGCAACGTAGCCAGTTTTGCGCAGATTTTCTTGCTCTTCTTTGCGATAATGCGAATGTTTTGAATAATTTAATTCTATCCGATGAAACACATTTTTATTTATCGGGTTTTGTTAACAAAGAAAGTTCAGGTGCAACCTTTACATTTTGCAAAAATCACAGTGCTTTTTGGCGTTTTTGTCTTTGGAATATTTAAGCTTTATTTTTTTAAACAAGATGAGTCAGACGGTTACTGTAAATTTTTAACGGTATTTAACAATGCTAGAATTTTTTACCGTCTGAGGTTGCAAAAGGACATACATGAATTGTGGTTACAGCAAGATGGAGCAACAACTTACACTGCGCAAGTGTGTATAAGGCGTTAAGGCAAATGTTTCCAAAAAAATTAATTTTAGAAAATGGGGATATTTGAAGTCGAAAGTGTACGTCGACAAGCTCAATATATTAAAAGAGTTAAGACTAAACATTAGACGAGAAATAAGAATCATTAGTCCGGATATGTTGGTAGCACCGTATCATGCATTCATTTTGCAATCGGCTCCAAGAATGCGAAAGATTAAATAAAACGCATTTGTTAACTGTAGTGTTTTTTCTGTTTGCTTTGTTAGGAGTTTCAAAGTCATCTTAGTTAAGAGTTTTTGCCAGCGTAGAACCTGGAATGTGTGTCTGATATAGTTTGTGCGGGGTTTGTTTAACCAATGTTATTTTTTTTACTATTTTATATTATTGTTATATGCTGCAATGTTTTGCATAAAACCTCTCTCTTCTTAGTGCTTGCTTACTTCACAAAAGAATTTTGTTGGAGATATGTTTAAAAGTGTCTGGGCAGGTTTTTATAAAAGTTGTTTTTATGGACTTCTATTACGTGTTTGTCATTGCTTCTGACTGCTTTTGGACAGTTTCCAATTTGACTAAGTAGTTAATTTTTTTACAAATCCTAATTATTTTCTTCTGGTTTCTGTATTTTTGTAAGTGCGTTTCTTTAGATTCAATGTTTGTTGGCTCATAATACACGTGTTACTTTTGATCACTGTCCTCGGTTTATAATTTCCTAGTATTAGGTCTGTATTTTTTGCGATCTTTTTCTGAATATGGTTGTTTGTTATTTTTATTCATAATGATTATGTTTTTAAAATATATTTTAAATAGTTTTGCTTTTTGAGTTGCTACTGTTTTTGCTACTGATCAGTTTTTAGATTCCTCCTAGTGTGGAAAATCTTGTTGAATGTACTGAAAGTATACGGGTCCGAGAATAATCTTTTTTTTTCTTTCTATACTATAGCTTACCTTAGTTAGAACTTGGTCTCTGGAACAAGGATCTCATAATGGCATTAAGTTACGGCATATTTAGTTTTTATAATAATTCCGGTTTAAATTTTTTAGTCAAACCTGTCAATTGTTTTGAAAAAAACGTAAGTATGCAATATTAATTTTTTTTTCAAGTTATCAATAATAATGAATATAACCATAATTCGATAACTTTTTGGGTTAACTTGATAATAAAAGAAAACTAACTGTAGCACTATGTTCTGAAAATCATTGTTTGAAAAAGTATCTGTGCTTTTGATTTAACTTTTTTAATCAATGAGTAATATAAATAGAATTAATAAAAAGCTGTCAAATACACAATTTTTTTGTTATTTTTAACTAAATATACTTGCAAAATTAATAAAATATGTTTTCAGTTGGAATATAAGTATTACCAATTTTTAAACTTATTTTAGCTTATGAAAAAAAATTCAGATTATTGTAATAAAATGTTATTAATGTTTAAAATTGCAACACAAGGCATTAGAGTAAAACAAATATTTTTTAAAGCAATCGCGTTTGTTTTCTTTGCTCTACTATTGTCAATTAATAAGGAAAACTATGCATTGTAAAAATTAATTGATATTGATGGATGTAAATCAATTTTGTGGTTTTGTCGTTTCTTAATAATTCTTAAAAAATGTAAAGAATCGATGAACGAGAAGCGATAGGCTCAAAGCAATTCCCATAACGCAAACCCTTCTAGTTTGATAAAAGAAATGGCATTTCTTAACCGCTGTAAAGCTTCATCAACAGTTTGCTCTCCGATAACAGATGATAAAATATGCTATGGGAAGCGTCTGCTTATTATAGCTAATACGACATGTTGGAAATAAAAACATATCATTTAAAAAATAATCGACAAAGTAATTGTTTTCATATGGTTCCCAAAATTGATTTAAATATTAATTTATAAACTAATAATTTACAAAATAATTAAAATTAGATATTAATGATTACATTGTTTTTTATAATATATTTTTAATAAAACTACTTTTCCTTATTATATACAGTTAAAAAAAACTATGATTGAGCTTTTATTGATATTAATTAATTGACATTGGTAATAATTTTTAAAAGCATATTATTATAAAAAAGTTAGTACTATGCGTATCATTATTATTACCTTGTATGACTAATTGGTAAATAAATCTGTACGTGTGTAATAATGCAAATAGTTATTCACAATTAAATTAATAATTAAGTTCTTTTGCAATTAGAATTAAATTATCTCTACAAGAGCAAGAATTATTATAATTGCAAATATTTTTATTCAATTTGTACATTTTTGTTTTTTCTTTTCTTAATGATTATATTTTGTATTATTAAGAAAAAGTATTAATTAAACATTTTTATTGGCTACTACTACGTATATTCTAACTACCTCAAAAGTTGCGTAATCTGTCAATCTCCAAACGACGTATCTACCATTTGGCATTTGCTTTGTTATTTTTGTTATTTATTGCAACATTTTTTTTAAATGTTTTTTATATTTTTCCGTTGTCATACTTTTCAATTTTTTTTTCAATTGTTGTTTATTTATTTAGTTTTCTAGTATATGTTCTAATTTTATTCTATCAATTTCCTACGCTTTGCATTCTACTAGAGTGCCTTTTCCTTAATCTTTTTTATGTTTGCAGAAACTTTTCAAAGGTCCGGTCAATATTTGTGTTGTACGCTGTTTTGCACAACTAGTTTGCGGTATAATACACTGCTTATTATTTTTGCACAGCGCTACAAAAGACTGGTTTTAAAACTGTGGCCCGTTGTCAAAAAAGTTGTTCTAAAGTTTGAATAGTGGCTTAATTTATAGATGTAAACATCGGTAAGGTACTCTTAAACAATTCAAAATTTTTTTATGTAAGCTTTGACGTTGGCCAAGGACACTCAATTAGATTAGAACTAATGTTTGACATAACGCAATACGTCAAGGAAAATCAGCAGGTAGTAGTGCTTGAGCATGCTGAATGTGGCATGGATACAACAATTTGCTCTTAAAAAAATTTCTAAACTGTACAATGACTTACATTTAAAGTATTAAATTTTTTTTGCGTAAAACTACTTGGATCTTCCTCTATCATGTCTAGCACATTCTGTTCCAGTTGTACCGTTCTTACTGTTATTGATCTTCTTGGTTCTCTATTTTGTCGTCTATGTGCTTGTTTCACAAAAACGTCAATGAATGTTTTTGAAGGTTTTTTGATCGGAGATATGTACAATCGTCTAGCTTGTAATGAATTGCCATCAGCAAGTCTATACATGAAATGCTTGTCAGTTATTTCAGCGTTTGTATAGTGATTCATAGTAGAGAAATTTACTAGCTATTAAAGACACGTCAAACAACCAAACATCACTAAATCTAAACAACTGCGACCGATACATGTGATAATCAATGACGAAACGTATTCAAATAAAATCCACTTGTACATTAGTAGATAAAACAGCCGATACAATTTATCGTTAACAATTTTTTGTACTCATTAGCGTACGGTATACTTTTATTTACATTAATGATTTAACAAATATGCAATATGGTTGTCGCAAATTTTGTTCACCTTGTATCTTAGAATCAAAAGGATTTTTTAAAAATCATCATAAAACAAAATATTCATGGAATAGGCCAAGAAAGATCCCCTTAAATTTTTGCCGCATGTATACTTAACACCCTGTATATGAAGAAACTAAATGTTCAATTAAAAGACAATGTAGACGTTTCAATGTTTGCATCAAATATTAAAACAAATAATTAATAAATTTTAACAATTTTTTTCAACTGAAAACCTGACAACATAAAAATATGCTAAATTAACAACAAAGAGTTTTTGTTAATGAACTGTGAGCTTGACATGCTCAGTATAAGAAATATTTTACAAAGCTTTGTCTTATTACATAAACATATATAGATTGGTCATCGGGGTAAAGTCTATTCAGAATTGACTGCCATTTTAAAACTAATTAAATATATTTAGTGCTGTATCATAAAGCCGCTTATTGATAAATTTGTAACAGCTCTACAAAATACTATTTGCATTTTGCATTTGTAATATCTTTTAACAACATATAAAAAATTGCATACTTGTAGTAACAAACAAATAATTACTGTTTTATTAAATAAATTCAATTCAATTTGAATAAACTAATAAATTTATTGTGTAATTTTTTTACAATGTTATAACCATGTACATATTTGAAATTCAATTGTAAATGCATATTAAATTAAATTAAACGCAACATCAAGCGCAACGGTTTTTGGAGGTTGATAGATACATAACATTTTTTATAGTTATAGTTGAATATTAATAAATATATCATTCATATTAAACTAGAAATTAAAAACTATTGATTAATTTCTATTACTCATACTCATGATAAAAAATAATATATTGAGATTTCACTAATAAAAAAGTTTGGTAGTAAAAATTAATTTTAATAGCAGATTTAAATTTAAAGAATTAAATATTTTAATCGTATTAAAATATTTTTCCTAATCAGCACAAATAAAATAAATTTTATTGCAGCATTTGAATACTCTCTCGATTGCACATCTAAACGATAGTAAATTTACCCAAATCTGCCGGGTATGTTTGATATTTCAATACATATATTATAGGTAGTGTTACAAATCTAGGATAGGATTTGCTTAGATAATTTAAATGTTTGCGATCTCTTACCAGATTATATTGGATCATGAATTTCATAATACGTCGTATATGCATGGTTGTAATATTATGTTTATTTTTCATTACAATCATATATTTTGTTGTCTTATACATACCCTTCACCTAAATTTAAATTTATTTGACAAATGGAAACACATATTTTTAATGCCAATATAATTAATTAGTTTTATTATTGCGCGTCCTTCATGTATTTAAGTAGGGATTGTTTTTTTGTCAGCAATTGGACTTATTCTTCTGTTTTAATTATTTTTTATTTCTATTTGTTTACAAGTAAAATATAAGTTCTATTGCTGACAAAAAAACAAACCCTACTTAAATATAATTAATGTTTCATTTGCTATAATAAATTTATTGTTAGTAAAAACTTTACTTTAATAATTTTTAAATGAATCGTAGGCATCAGTAGTTTGTTCCAGATATTTCCTAATTGTTCGGATTATATCCTATTGTCTTTATCATTGAATGACATGATGTGTTTATCAACTTTAAACATAAACTTAAGCAAGGTTTTTCTTTTTATTGGAATAAAATGTATTACTAAAACAATGTGCTGTTTGGTAATTAATTTGACTGTCAAAAAAATGTTACTTTTAATTAATTTTTGTTTTTTAAAAAAAAGTTAGAAAAAAATTATTTATCTGCAAATCAGTTTAGTGTAGCTATGGTTTTTCTCATATATCATAAATTTATTAGAATTAAACAAAGACATAAAAAATTTTGATAAATCAAAAACTTTATACAAAATGCTAACTATTAACTCGCAATTAAAGGAAAAACATTACCGTCAATAAAAAAGACAGTTTTCAATACTATCTAATTTTTGTAAGAAACAACAATCAAAACATTATAGATAATTCAATAGACAAATAAAGTTTAAACAAAGAAATTTAATGACATTCCAGATATTATCTTAAAATTAATAAAAGCAAAATAAATCTATGTGGACTACAAAACAAACATTTATTGCCATAAACTAACATAAAAAGCAAAAAGCTACTAATACTTTGAAAAATTCTTGTTTTTAGTCAAAGAAGATTAAGCCAGGCAGTAATGCAACTTAACAATATTTTATTTATTTCTTCTATTGCCTTTTTACCTTTTGGTGTAAGGCGTATTTATTATTAATGTGTATAATATTTTTTCCATTCCTTTCTATTTCTTTCTTGTAGCCTCTTCTTTTATAATGTTTTTCTGTTACTCTTGTCTCATAAATTTTCTTAGTGTTTTTTTCATCATTCATTTTTCTGATATGTCCATACCATCTCATTTGACTTTCCGAAATTTTTTCATGTATTGTTTTTATATTTAAATTTGTCCTGTATATCTTGTTTCATGTTTTATCTTTTCTTGTTTTGTTTTCGATCTCATCTTCGTTGCATTTATTCTTTCTATTTGTTTTCTTGTCATTGTCCATATTTTGCTACTATATGTTAATGTTGGTCTGATTACTTTTTTTACAAATTCTGTTTTTGTGGTATTTGATTTTTTTTTTGTTAAAGAAATTGTTTTTTAAGATGTTATCTATTTTTGCTGTTTTTCTTATTTTGTCCTTTATCTTTTTGTCTAGTTTTTTGTTGTTTTGTCTTATTGTTCCTAGGTATCTGTATTGTTCAACCCGTTCTATTATTCTTTTTTTTATTTTTATTTTGTGATTCAGTTTTTCTTTTGGAATTATTATGGTCTTTGTTTTTTCATAGTTTATTTTCTTTATTTGCTCTTCTATTAATTCCATGTTGTGTTGTAGCTTTTTATCTGTATTTGCAATCACTGCCATATTGTCTGCAAATAGCAGTTCTGATAGTTTTGTTATTATTATTTTCTAATATCTTATTTTTATTTTTTTCTTTGCCTGTTTTATTGCTTTGTCTAGCACAATTAAGAAGAGCAATGCGCTTAACACACATCCTTGCTTTACCCTTTTTTGCGTTTGTAATTTTTTTGATTTTTTGTAATTCATTCTGACTACGTTTCTGTTTTCTGTGCACATGTTTTTAATTACGTTTATTATTTTCTTCTCAATTCTTCTTTTATCTAGTTTTTTCTATATGTCCTCTCTCTTGACCCTGTCAAATGCTTTTTTAAGGTCAACAAATCATACGTGCATTACTTTATTTTTTTTAATTATTTTTTCACTTGTTTGTCTTATTATAAATTTTAGATTCTGTGTGCTTTTTTTT
Source organism: Tachinus rufipes (assembly GCA_963932245.1). Lineage (NCBI taxonomy): Eukaryota > Metazoa > Arthropoda > Insecta > Coleoptera > Staphylinidae > Tachinus > Tachinus rufipes. Next base: position 88,859,444 of record OZ010743.1, read on the forward strand.
TTAAATCCACATTGGCTATCTTCTATTTGTCTCTCATCCTTTTTTCAATCATTCTTGTGAGTATTTTGCTTGGCATGCTCGTTAGTGTGATTCTTCTGTAGTTTTCACATTTCCTTTTCTATTTTTTTACGTATAGATTATTTTTTTGTTCCATTATCTTGGCGTTTTCCCATTACTGATTATGTCATTTATTAATTTTGTTATTTGTGCAATTTTCTCATCTCCCATGTATTTTATCGTTTCCGGCGTTCTTTCATCTGTTCCTGGTGCTTTCCCGTTCTTTAGTTTCTTAATTGCTTCTATTACTTTGTCTGTTTTAATTTTTTCTATTTTTTGCGTTTTTGTATCATGTTAGCACTTTTCCATTTTTATCTTTTATGTTCATCAAATAGTGTTTATTCATTTCTTTTCCAAATGTTTTTTATTGTTTTCTTTGTTTTCTTTGTTTTCTTTGTTTTATTTTTTTTTTTGTATTTTTTGTAGTCTTTTTTTTTTTAGTTTGTATGTATTTTTTCTATTTTTTTTGTCCCTTATATCTTTCTTGACTTCTTTTGTCCACTAATTGGTTTTTTTAAATATATTTATTTACTAGTTTAGCTGATCCTGCGTTTTGAAGCTTCTACTATAATTTGATTCTCATTTTTCTTCAATGCACGTTTTTTTTTTCTTTTTCTTTGAATTTTTTTTTGTAGTATATCTTTTATGCCACTTGTATTTTCATCTTCTAGTTTGTATGTTTTTATCTTTACCTTAACTTTTTTCGTTTTTTGTCCGGTTTAACTTTTGCTTTCCATTTCATGTCTATTAGTAAATGGTGGTTGCTTCCTATTTCCGGCTGTTTTGTTACTCTTACATTTTTTATCTTGTTTCAATTATTTCTGTTACCTAGGTATTTTTTGTTTCTGGTTGGATGTGTTCTTGTGTATTTGTAAACTTTTCTGTGTTTGAATTTAGTGTTTGTTATTACTAGATTGTTTTTTGTGCATAGTTGAATAATTTTTTCTTCATTGTTGTTTCTTATTTTTTTTTTTTTTTTTTCTATTGTTTCTTCTATTCTGTTGTTTTGGTTTCCTACTTTCCCATTTAGGTCTCCTAGTATCATTATGTTTTCTGTTCTATCGTCTATTTGTTCTTGTAATTTTATATAGAAGCTGTTTTTCTTTTTTTTGCGTCTATTTGGCCCGTATGCTACTATCATGGTCTATGATATGTTCTCTACTAGCTTCATTTCTACTGTCATAATTCTTTTATTTATGTGTTTTTCTCTTATTTATTATAATCTTTTGATAAAATTTTAGATCCAACTCTAACTAATACATTTTCAAATAAAATTACAGAATCTTTATTCACCGCAAACCGCTTACAATGCGTTTGGTTCGTGTTTGTTCTCAACGTACTGATTTGTGATGTATATACCAGCTGGTTTAGCAATTTTAACAACACGCAGCAGCGCATTCAAATAATGCACGCCATCCAAATTATAAACGTACAACATTGTATTATAGCTTACAAAAAATTACTCTTTAGTAGTCTTAAGAGTGTTTTTGCTCTTTGTTGTTATTTTAGTAGTAAATAATAGTTATGTTAGACAGAGATTGCTGGGCAAGCAATTAATTTTAAAGAAAAAGAGCAATACAAAAAGAAACACTTTTGTACATGTTTTAAATCGATGTACTACTCAGCAAGTAGTGTCAAAGTACATTTGATTTAATAATCCAATAGAAACGTTATCTAATAGTTGGCCGTTAAACATAGCACAATACAATAAAATACGGATTTTTTTATGGCCAGACATGATTATTGTATATATTATTAACGCCATCTCTGGAAATTGTTCCTTCATCTGACCATAATATCTTATTTGTATAACAAGATTTTGTCTATGTTGCTCCAAAATTAATTCACAAAAAGCAAGTTATTTAACTTGGTTGCTTGACGGCAAGTGTTGAACTAATTAATAATGAAAAGTATGCATTTTTTAGCGTTACTTAGACTAAGCTTTGCTAAACTTGTAAAAATTTGTCTAGAACTTATATCTACGATTTTTATTAACGCCATACTTTTGAAGCCTCTGGTAAGACTAAGAAAACACTTTGTGCAATGGATGTTTTTAATTGATAAACTTTCAGATGTATAATATATTCTCTACAAGTTCCATTGCGTTGCAATGGCTTGTTCTATCAGAAAACAGGGTCAAGATACTATGCAATTAAATTTTTTAACAAGCTATCGGAATCTACTCGGGATCTACCTTTACATATGTTTAAAATCAAAATTAAAATTTACTTAATAAAGAAAGCATTTTATAACATTGAAGAATTCTTAGAAACAAATGATATAATATAACATCTGTCTAAACCCAGTACAATTAATGTTGTAATGTAATTATTATTATTTTTTTTTTTTTTTTTCTGTGTTATAGTTTTTATACTTTTTAATTTGTACTTTATGTGTAAACCTTTTTAACTGTTTTTGTAATATGACTTGTGTATGACTATTTAGTCTTTAGCATTAATAAATTACTACTACTACTACTACTACTACATATTGTATATCTATTTTTCTATAAAAGTTTTAAACACTATTTTTGTTTTTTTTACTTATTAAAAATCTGCAGTCGTATTTGTGCACCCCCTTAGCATTCCGTTTCTTTGATGAAGTCTAGTACTTTTAGACAATGGGTTGTCTTTAGCATATTTGCGGTTAGGTTACGTTTGGCAAATATGGATTTGCGTTGCTGTTTGTAAACTTTGCATTTATTTAGCAAATGTATTGGAGTTTCGATACACTCGCGGCATAGAGGGCTGTTTTCTATTTCCATTATATGCAGTGTCCGGTTATCAACACTTTTGCATTCTAAAGCATTTCATTTGTGTTACCATTGTTTTGAAACCAAGTGATGGTCCTGTTAGGTATATTCTTGAATATGTTAGTTCCTTACAGCATTTTCATAGGATGCTGTCGTATGGAATTCCAAAAGTGGGTTCTGGTCCAGTAAATGTCCCTTTTGCTCCTTGTTTAGCAAGCTTGTTTGCTATGAGGTTTTCATTTGTTTCCTGGTCTTTTAGTATTTATACCAGGAAAACTTTGCAGGTTGTGGTTACTACTTTCAGCTTGTATATACAGGTTATTACTAGTTTGGATTTTATTACTGGCAATTGTTATCAGTCTGTCAAGTTTAAGTCACCTTTTGATTATGTCCTTGGCGCACCACTCAGTGGCTGCCACCTATGTCAGAAAAGTCAAAACATATTTACTTAGAGGTAGCAAAGTTTGCGTACCTTGGTGTTTGTCTTCATAGATTCCAGACCCGGTGCCTTTTTGGTTTATAGCCCTATCAGTGTACTAGATAATTCCTTTGACTGTTTCCAAATATCTATTTTTTAACACATCAAATTTCTTACTGATGCAGTGGCCCTTCATAAAATTTGACCTTATTATTAGAGTTTTATCTTTATGCAACACATTTGTTATGTTATGTCTGTGGGTTCCTAGGTTTACATTGTGTTCATTTATCCGCAGTTTGTATGCTGCTTGTCCTGCTTCCGCCATTACCATCAGGTGAAGTGGCAATAACAATAGTAGTACTTCCATAGCTGATGTGGGCGTCGTTTTCATTGCCCCCGTTATTAGTTATAAGACCATACCGACCGCTACTTTTATTTGTAGTATTTCAACAAAAACGGCTTTATTGATGCTTCTACAAATAATTTGATAATCGATTTATTTTTTTTACTAGTACATTTAGAAAAGATTAAACTAAGATATGTCAAAGTCTTTTTTGTAAAATTTTATTTGCAAATAGCAAAAAAATGCATTCAAAAATACAGATAAACGCATTTATTTTTATATTTGCGTTTTTTTTTTGGCTATTTCCTAACTATTATTTGACTAAACGACTACGACATATCATAGTTTATGTAATGTACTGGTAAAAAAATAAATCAATTATTAAATTATTTGTAGAAGCAGCAATGAAGCCAAAGTTGCCGTTTTTGTTAAAATACTACAAATCAAGGTAGCGGTCGGTATGCTCTTAAACAAGAACTTCGTAAGTGATAATCGGTCTTACTACCACCCACTGTGTATAACCATCCGGTCATATTCGGTGTTAATCCCTATGTTCGTCCGGCTATCGTTTTGGTTGCAAAAAGCATCCAAATGACTTTTGTTGTTATATTTGTTAGGTGTGTTGAAGTTCAGCCTAGTGTCAAGCAGCGCTGTTTTACGGCATTTAGTGCTAGACACGGTTGCTCCAAACTTTCTGTATGAAAGGATAGTAAGATCATCTGCGTAGCCTAGAACAAAAATGCCTATGTTGTTAAGTGTTTGTAGTAAGTCATTCATGAGTAAACACCACAGTAAAAATAAAAGTACGTCTTTACAGTTATTTCACCACAATTCTTAATTGGTTTTCTTTATGGCTTTATTATATGCCGTAAGAGTAGTTCTATATGTGGCTCCGTCACTGTTCTTTTTAGCTTTGTTGCCTTGTCCATGCCCTAAATTTACCAAGTAATCTTGTTGGAGGTGTGCTTAACAGTGCTAGAGCAGCTTCCTCCAAAATGCGGTTTTAATGGAGTTGACAAATATATCCGTCATTGTCTTCAGTAATTGTGATGTCTTTGCAGTTTACTTTTCGTAAAAAATGTTTGCGCATATTTCTTCACTTTTATAGCAATTTTAAATATTTGTTATTAATTTTAACTTAACTAACATAAACTATGTTTTAATCAGTACTACTTTGTCTAAATCTGATATTATATTATTATATATATATATACTTGTATTATGTTAATGTTATAAAAAGTATGGAGTCAATAAAAAATTATTTTGTACAAAAAAAAAACGCACGATATGAATGTTAATTCATTCATTCATTAAAATAGAAATTGTTTTCTCAGCATATATGCTAATTGGAAATTTATTCAGTTTTTAAGTATCAAAACTTTAGCAATATCTAATGCGTTATTAATTAATAATTTAAATAATGAATATTAATGAAATTATACGCAGATTTAATAAATAGTGTTAAACATTATTGTATTAATATAAATAAATTAAATATATAAAGTCTAGCGTGCATTCTATTAAATAATTATAATTTCAAATATGTAATTTGCTAATCAAAATATGAGATTTTGCTCTGTTTTGCTAATTATTAATTATGTGCATTTTTTAATGTTAATAATTAAGAACAAAGTTTAATCTAAACTATTTATAAAACAATCATATTCAAATTGAAGTCAAGGACCACCCAGTACATCTATACTTCAATTAATACTTCAGCACGTTTCCGTTTTATGACTTTTTAAACAAGTCGAAGAAGTGGGTGGTATACGTATCACATTTACAACATTTCATGAGCTTTTGTCCTTGGTTAATAAAGCATGTCTTATTTACAACGTCTGTCGTATTTTTTTTCAATTAATTGCTCTATTTTAATTTAATAAGGCACCAAGATACACTTGCGGCATTCACTTTTAATAGTGTGATATGTTTATTATACGATTTGCACGTTTGCTCTCATTATTTTAGCAACCATAAACATAAACTTGAAAGATACTAAACGAATAGAAAGTGTAGCGACATAACATGTAAATGTACACCAATAAAACACAAATGCAACTACTGTGCAGTTTTTATCAAACAAAACAAAATCTGTTTTATATCGAGTATTATAATATGAGGAAATAAATACGATTTTAAGTGAAAGGTATTAATTATTCATACTTAATGATAATTAAACCACATAAAAACCATAATGTATGACTAAGTGTAATAATATGATTGGCTATACTTATGCAGACGCAGTGGAAAAAATGTTTTTTTTCAAATAACAATACGAAAGACAAATAAAAGGAAAATTGAAATTGCGTGGTTTCAATTTTCTTTCCAGGTAACTTATTCGAGGGCAGACGAATTTGTTACTCTTGGCGAGATACAGACATGTAGATTTTAGGAAATTGAATTCTCAGCCAGAAAGTCTTAAAGTACACAATATTTCAGCAGAAATTAAATAGTATTTATTTTTATCTTATGCGAACTTTGAATTCAAATGCGTGCAAATATTATAGAAATAATTAAGTTTTTATGTTGTTTTATATTTAAATATTATTAATAGCTATGTGATGCCGTGACATATAACGCATGTACGTCATTGACGTGCAACCGCAGGCGATTAAAATTCACACACGAGATGATTTCCATGCCAATGAATGAATTAATTACATGTTTATATTTTTAATTTAGATATTATCACGTTATAATTTATGTAAATACGTCTATTAAGTCACCTTGTATGTATTATTTAGGTGCATTGTTTTGTCTGTGTGTCTTATAAACTGATTGTAATTGAAATTACAGTATAATGCACTTCCAAGGATATATGATCTGTTTAAGAAATCTGATATATTATTAATTATCTATATAATTACAACAGGTAGTTATGCTGTACATTTGTAACATGGAATTAAAGAAATAGATTGTATTTCTTTCATTAACTTCATATGTGTCACATTCTTTTTACACAATGATATAATATTTGTTCATTGTAGTATCAAGTATTATAAATAACTAATTAATAATTATTAAAGCAGCTTCTAAAAACATTAATAGTAATAATATTTTATAACTAATTGCAATTACTTGTAAAACACATATTGTAGAATCTTAAGAAGACTATTATTAATTACTACAACACTATGGAACATCGAATCCGACTGAGAATAATATTTGGATAATATTAATTTATGTAGCGTATTATGAATTATTTAGTATATTTATTATTTATGTATTGATTTATTTATTTATTTATTTATTTATTATCCAACAGTTTTATAAACTTATTACAGGATAATTTTAATTTAATTTAGAACAAAACATTCATTTAATTTAACTTAACAGTAAAAAAAAAATAATAAAAAAACATTTTTTTAAATTTTTTTAACATTTTTTAGTATAATCAACTAAATAATGAATCAAAAGAAAAAAAAGTTAGTCAACAGCACGTTGTAGTTTTTTTATTAGGTATGTATGTTTTGGGATTGACGCAATCATTGTCTTCTTTGCTTGTCTACAACCCGGGATGTTATACTATCGTGCTTTAATTGTGTATTTGATTTTTAAGTATAACGCTAATGCTCTTTAGTGGTAGTACAATAGAGGGTTGGGTTTTTTTTTCTGAGGAGGTGGAAAATCTTTCATAAGACACCCCGAAGGGTAGTGTCAGATTTTTACTGACTAAAAACACTTCCTCCTCTTCTTGCGAGAATAACGATCTTTCTCCACCTCGGAATTGCATTTAAGTATTACGTCGAGGTGGAGGTTCCCTCGCGCCAGTCATCAGGCGCAATTAACACACATTTACATAGATTTGACAACACTTTTTTTTTCTTTTTTTATGCGTTTTGGTTTGGGCATTTTTTTTTTTTTTTTTGTGGTTTGTTGTTTGTTGTTTGCCCAGCTTTGGGCGCGCACATTTTTTACATATTTTTGACAAAACAGTTTACAAAACATACATAAGAATTGAATTTACAATTACAAAATACATTAACGAGTAGCTACGGCCCCACCTCTTTTCCCGCTTCATTCACACCACACCATGGAGTTAACTGACTCTCTTCTTTCTCTTTCATACGTAGCATGGACTCTATGACCCAATTGTACTCCAAAGACAGCATTACTACCACCATGTTATCCGGGTTCAAGCTCTCTCCCATCAGTTTCACTCTTGCTCTTTCACGCGTCTCCAACCATCTTTTGCAATGGAACACGGTGTGCTCAACTGTATCCCTTTGCCCACAGTACAGACATTTATCACTTTCAATTAATTTTATCTAAGCGGAAACAATTATGTCTCGTTAGTACCTGCGTGAGATAGTAGTTTATCTCACCATGGTCCCGACCCATCCAACGCCTCACGCATGCGATAAGCCGTCTGGATCATGCCGGTTTGCTACTACCTCCACTTGACACGCATTCCTCTCAACTCTTCTGCCATTCTCCCCACATTCATTCTTCCGCTTCACACTTAGTAAGGCAACCCTCCCAGACCGCCGTCTTGCACTACAAGATCTAACAGCTTCGTGCCTGCTACAACCAGAAGGCCCGCCGTCGGCGCTGTCCTGTATGCGCTGCAAACCCTCTGGCAACACCTCCTCTGAGTCCGCAGAACTATTTCCCTGTGCCTTTTGTTGTTGCACACGACATTCCCCCATATTTCGGCCCCATAGAGCACTATGGAGGAAACTACCAAGCACATCAGGCGCCTGGTGGAAAATTTTACTCCCGCCAGGTTTGGCATTAGCTCTGTTAAGGACCGAGCCGCCTTCTCCGTTTTCTCACACACTTCTCTTACATGCACACCCCACTCTAAGTTTGTGCTTAACGTAACCCCCAAGTATTTTACGCTCTTTTTAGACTTGACGGTAATCCCCGAGACGGTCATTTCCACTTGCGGTACTCTTCTTGGGCAGGAGAGCACCACAAGTTCCGTCTTTTCTGGGGCCAGTTCTAACCCCAGCTTCGTGATTTTTCGCTCTATGAGGGCAATAACGCGGTTCCCCGTGTCCTCCAGTTCCTCCCTAGAGCGTTTTGTAACGATGACCGCCAGGTCGTCGGCATACGCCACTCTTTCCACTCTTAGAGGCAGCTCTAAGCTTACCACGTTGTCGTCAAGGACAACCAAGACGCATGCTTTACGGTGTGTGTAGCTGTACTTCTTGGCAGCTACCACCGCCGCTTTTACCTCAGCAAGCGCGCTCAGAGTCGAACGGCCTTTTCTAAATCCGTACTGGCGCTCGATGAGAGCTTAGTCACCCTGAAGTGCCTCTAGCAGCCTTCCTACTATCAGGTGCTCAAGAAGCTTTCCAGTTACATCCAGAAGACATATAGGCTGAAAAGCTCTTGCACCCACCCCACCCTTTCCCTTGTCTAGGAGAACAAGGCTCGCTCTTTTCCATACTTTCGGAAAGTCTTCATCCACTAAGCATTTGTTAGCTGCTGCTAACCATACTTTGGGGCATTGTTTCACCTGGGTTTTTACAACTTCTTCGAGAATTCCGTCAGGCCCTGGTGCTTTCCCAGAACGTATTCTTTTTGAGGCTTCCCGAAACTCACTTTCCGAAAAAGAACAAGCTTCGCCCGCCCTTACGGGCCACCTCCTACAAACTCTTTTCTCCTGATTTGGAAAGAGTTTCCCTACGACTGCTTTCAGCACCTCTGCCGATACCTTTGATGCCGTTCTTTCGACTTTTCCCATTACAATTTTGTACCCCTTTTCCCATATATCCTCGTCTACCTCTTCCACCAAAAGGTTCTACCTACTCCTCTTGGCGGATTTGATTAGACCTCCTAGCTTTTTTTGATGTGAATGCGTGCCAATCTATCAGCCGTAACGTTACCTATTATATTGGAATACCGTTCTACCTAGCACAGCTCAGTGTTATATGCGCAAGCTGCCAATGGCATTAGTCTTGATGTAATTTTAGGCTATTTTATAGCTAATATTTTACGGGTTACTATTTCTATCACCCTATGGGTTATTACGACTATCTCCGCCTGATGGATAAGCGTGTGTGTCTTAAGTAGTAAGAATAATGAGACTTAAGGTAGCATCATATCTTTTTGCGCTCCTAGTACAAATTTTTTTTTACAGCTGTTGATGTAGCTACTTTTTAGACAAAGATGAATTGCCGTACTTAGCATACTGCCTGTTGCACTTAGGCATGCCATTTGTAGCAATTGGTTCACTTAGTTTGCTAACGTTTTATGTTTGGTTTTTGGCCACCGAAATCTAAGTGACCATAGGTTTTATGACATTTTTTTATAATCATAGTACTATCTTTTGAAACAGTTACCATGTCTCTTGCATTCGGCTGCAGAGTATGTTTTCAAATATGCCACTTACCAAACCTGTTATATCATTTGCATAACCATATAAATAGAAACCACAGTCATTAAAATGTTGAATTAGGCTGTCTACCTTGTATATTCTATGGTAGTGATGATAGTACTCTGAGGGCAGCCTCTATCAATTTTTCTTGACTATTGTGGCATTTTTAATGACTGTTGCGGCACTTTTCTCTAGTATGTATATATAGTATGTATTTTATCTATTCATTGATTATTATTATTGGATTAACATGTGTCAAGAGTGCTTTATATTTTATGGAAGGTAGTTTTTTCATATGCACATCTTGTTTTGTAATCATTTTTTAATTTGATCTGTTATGCTGTGTATAACCAATTCTGTAGGTTTTTCATGTATCTTCAAAAGAAAAAATACGTAACACTTATTGGGTGATAATGTTTTATCAGGTTGTAATCACAGCGTTACAGCGTCTTGGGTTTGGTATAAATACAACTTTTGCTTCTTTCTATGTTAAGCGATGTAGCGGAAGGCATGCTCTATAGATTTTTACCAAGTGGGCTAAAATAATATCTTTAATATAAAAAGTTTTTAATTAGTCAGGTTATACGGTTGTTTCCTATGGATTAGTTATGTATGTGATATACGAGCTTTTTAAGCAGTTTAAGATGTTGAAAATCTTTTGATAAGATTTTATTTGACTTTGCGCCAGTAAAAGTGTTTTCAACATCTTTCGGAATTTTTTTTCATGTTTCCTTTATAGTTCACAAAAAAATGTGTGTAATTTTTTTTAGAGATTTTTATAGGATCTTTAGTTTAATTGGCATTTTGAGTTTTTGCTCTATTAAAGGATTTTATTGCAACTGCCTTGAACCGTTCGACTTTGTCTCAGTACTAGAGTATGATACTGTCAGAACCAGACACTGACTTTAGTGTGCAGGAGTCTTTGTATGCCTGTATTAAAAAAAATGTCTTCATTTTAATGGTAAATTGACAACTATCTTTTTTATATCAAAGACATGGAACCGACTTTTGAATCTCTTCCTTGTTGGTGTAAAAAAAAACACTCTAGTTTTTGATTTCGTCTCCTCAGACGACTTAAAACAATGACATTTGAAAAGTTTCAGAAATCTAGGGTGATAAACTGTCTGCATAACGCTAAGTTTTGACTTTAGCCACAGTGGTTCTACGCTGGAGATTGTTTTCTTTATTTACCTCAAAAATGAATAATCGTCATAGGTAATTGTAAGGATTTTTTTCTGTGTGTGACTACTTTCCATAAGAGAAGTTTTTTTGGAGGTAAACAGGGTTTTATCTAACTCTTAGGTTAGGATAGCTGAAGTTGAGTTAATTGCCTGTACCTTAATAGATTTGCTTAAGGAATGAGATATATTTGTGACAACTACTTAGAGATGTTTGAGTACAGTTTTTTGGAATAGACTTTTTCTGTTTTTTGTTTTAAAGAGAAGTGGATTTTAGGTTCAACCTACTTTTTTTTGCTTTTTTCTTAGATTGCCTATGTTCTTTTGCTAATAAGGTTGTAATTTATCTTTTACAGAAAAAAATTTTTGCTTTGGGAAAACTTTTGTTTTGATTGGATCTGTGTAGGAAAGTTGCCGACACGAGAAGTGTTTGTCTTGCCTGGAAAAAAGTTTTTTGATTTTAACACCGCAAAACTGCTCCTTTGCAACGGCTCTATAGAAAACCTTCACAAAAAAACTAAGAAAGTAGGCTTAACAGTGAATCCGGGAAAAACAAACTATATGTTGATGACCAAAAGAGTAACTCAAAATAAAGACAGATACATCAAACAAATTTAAAAGTTTACGTATCTGAGATCTCAACTAAATAACAATATTGACAAGAGCAAAAAAATAAAAATAAAAATAGTAAAAAAAAAACAGTCTACTATGCAAACAAATTGTGGTGGTGAACGATGTTGACGAAGTAAGTTAAAAATCAATTATTAAGTTTAAATAAATAAAGCCATACTGATGGGAGGTAAACCTCGAAACGCGTCTATGGATGTTTTTAGTTTAGAATATTTTTTTATAAATTTAATTTTTTAATATAGTGATTTATTTTATATCATTTTGTGTTTAACCTACAGATTTTCTACAGGTTTCCTTGAACTTGGATTTGGATTTGTAGATACACTTTTATATGTATACACTTTATTCTATTTTATAATCAATAACTTGTTTATAAACACTCAAAAATTGACTTTTTGCCTGTTTTTACCAAAACAATCTGTATTGACTATACATTGCAGGCTAAACCAACAATTTAGCTTTAGGGTTAAAAAACTAATGTGACTTTTGTAGTTTTTGAGTAAGTTTTAAATTACAGTTTCATATGTTCAAATAATATAATGTAGTAATATAGTGGTTATTGTCTACCGCATACAAATCCTATATTAGACAAAATAATTTTTGGTAAAGTGTTTAAAGATCACTTGAAAAATTTGTAAAAAATAATAAGAGAAACTAACTTTAAACTAAATAGAAAAGTGTGTTTTTAGGAAATTAATTTGTTCTAAAAGAACCCAACCAAATATATAAATTAATTTTGAGTTAATGAATGGCCGTCTTTACAAGTATAGTTGGAAATTGTAGTAAGAATTACAAATCCGCACTATGCGAGTTTTTGCGCTAAATCACATAAAGTCTACTTACTTTACTTTTTGTGTTGGCATGTTTTTGTTTTAAAATGGCGGTTAGTCAATTGTAACTTTCAACTAAATACTAGAGCTGTTGCTGGATGCTGAGGTTAAATCTAAATTAGAAACTAACTATAAAGAGTGGCAAACTAGTAACTAATAATTTAAAACATGACGTATAATGAACATTTTCTTAAGGTTGTTCTAGGACCAGGTCAGTACGATAAATTTTGTAAACATTCTGTGGCAACTAACTATATAATTGTAAACTCCAAATAAATGTCGTAAACAAAAAAATCAATGCGTAAATAAATTAAAATGATTCATTGCCAATTTCAATTTTCATGCAAGAAAGACCAAATAAAAGCTGTTGTGTGGGTTATGGATAACGTTCTTTGCAATCATGCAGGTGAAGTGATCCCAAGGCGGAATTTATGGTTTCAGCAACAACCAAATCTATAAATAAAATTCATCACTTTTGAAATAGCAAATTCGATCCAAAAAAATAACTAAATATAATTATAATTAAATATGTGAAGTATAAAGTGTTAATAAAGACATAGACAAAGTTTGAAAAGAAAAAATAAACATCACCTTACTTAACTTAATTAGTAGTGTATGTTGTATGTTAGCAATTAATATTAGAAAGAAGTCGGTTTTTATCAAATTATTTCTTAATATTTGTCTGTATTATATTTGTTAACTTGGCGCCCCTCGGGTTTGGCGCTCGACGCAACCACTTGTTTCCCTGATACGATTGAGGCAATTCTGAGAAAATTTGCTTATTGTTTTAGTTTAGAAGATCGCATAAATTTTCCCTCACGATAGAAATGTTAATTATAATAATTTATAAATATTTTATTTGATAGTGCAAACATGAACGATTTATAAATACACAGTTTGATTATAATAATTATAATTTAAAAAATTGTTAATAGAACAGTGTATTTATTAAATTATTTACATAAATATACAATTCTATCGGAAAAGTATCACAATAAAATATTATAATCACACTGAACTGCCTTGTTAAATTGCAATTGTCATTGTGTATTACAAATAGTTTTATATTTAATTATAGCTTGCATTATATGGAAATGTCACGAAGAAAAGTAATAATAGATAAAATAAGCGTGAGATTCGATAAAATATATACTTGCTGATTTGTGTAATAAATGTAAATTTGTTCTGAGAACCGACTTCTCTTATAGTTCTTTGATGATAAACCATTGTTAAATAACACCAATCGATTGGGAAATACCAAGATATTTAAATGCATCCCTAACAGTTTTAAACATGAAACCTGGTCTATTCGTGACTAATAATTGGTAAGATGATGATAACACTGAAAGTTTACTTTAGATTAGAAGATTATATTGCAAACCATATTTAGTGTGGCATATAATTTACATTATAAATTGTTTCCTTAAAGGCATTTCTAATATCATTTGCATTAATTTATGGTCACTTTGTCAATGAATAATTAGATTCGTATAATATTATGAGGAATATAAAATCTAAATTAAAATTTACATATTTATATTTATATTAATATTTTTTTTACTTTCTGCTTTCTATTTGGATGGTTGCAGAGTATATAAAAATAAATATATTAATTTACATTTTTTTATAAGACTTTTATATTAACAGTTACCAAATTTGTCAAAAAACTACTAATATAATTTGTTAATTATTATTTTATAAGCTAATGTAATTTATTTAGGTTTTAATAGCAGCAGCAAACATATTCAGATAGCTGAGGCCACTTTCAATTAGCTTATGTGCTTGATGATCGCCTAATACTGCGTTTATGGTTATTTGGTAAAAGACGTTTTTGAAACGTGTCTGGTCTATTTTAATCTATAATATGTAATTTGAAATGATAAGTTAAGAATCTAACAAAAGCTTGAATAGATTTGTAGTATTTAATATCAAGAGAATAGTTCAGTATTCAGTTTTGTTTTGTAGACTTTTTCCAGTTGTTATTTACTGTTTTGTTTCTAGTTGGAAAAAATAAAAAGATTTACATTTTGCTAAACTAATATAAAGTTTTTTTTTTCAATACACAATGGATACATACGTTGTCAACATACATATATTTCCTCTTTTTTCTTTTTTAGCTATTGTTAGACAAAGGGTTTACATAATTTTTTTAATTTCTTTTTGGTCTTGGACGGTCCGGCGTCTTTTACATCATCAGGCGATCTTCTCATTAGACATTCTACGTTTTTTTTTGTTTATTTTTGGACGCTATTCTACCATTTGTCTTGTACGTATTGAGTTGCCGGCAGACAGGCACTATCCAGTTCTATTTGAGTGTGCATATGCGTCTGATCACATCTGTTACCCCGGTTCTTCTGCGGATCTCGATGTTTCTTATATGATTCCTCAAACTTATGTTAAGCATTGTACTATTGATTGTTGATTTTTAACTTTCTTTTGCTATGTGCCATGAGGGTTATCGTTTTGAAGCCAACGCTTGTCATTGGCAGAACGTAAGCGTTGTGTCTTTATGCCTTAAGGTATTTCCTGATTTTTAAATTAAACCAGAGTTTTCCAAATGCAAACCAATTTATTTGGATGCGTCGGTTGATTTTGGCAGTGAGATTTTTGAAAGTTGTTAAAAGTAGTTACGTCCTCGCAGTTTATAATTTTAAATTTTGTTTTTTTTAAAGTTTTGTTTAGATGTGAGATTATTATTTTCAGTTTATTGAAATTGTTACGGAATAGCGCAATGTCTGTAAGTCGTGGGTTACTTAGGAACTAGTTGTTAATGTTAATACATTTTTTAAATGTGTTTTCTAATAGTAGCGATAACAATTTGGGTGATATTATGTTGCCCTGTCAAACACTTTAGTGGATTATCTTTGTCGGTGATAATGTTTCTATCTTTCTATCTTTACTTGTAGTTTGGTAGTTTTGTATATATACCTCAACTTTTGCATTATTCATTCCATTGAAAACTAAATTCAATTTATGGATTTGAATGCTTTCTGATAGTCAATGAAAGCCATGTAGCGTGATCTTGTGTTTTATTCTTTTTTCTACTAGACTTTGAATTGCATGTAGATAGTTATTATTATTATTATTAATGTTGTTTATTATGCGTTTTACAGCTTATTACATTGCTCCAGAAGTCTTCCGACTTGTTTGAAGAGATTTGATGGGGCCAACGGCTTATTAGGTGACTTCCGAATTACCCTTGTTCTGTAACTTTTTCTAAAATCAAATTATTTGCTAAGTTGGTGGAAGTTTAGTTTATTTGTAATCCTGTTGGTAATAATTTTGATGCAGAACTTATACATGTGTGTTTATGCATAACTAGTGTCAAAATTAAAATGGTGACTATATGTAACCGCGAAATAGCTCTAATATAGAGCGTTAGCGTTAGCGTTAGCGTTCGATCCCCGATTATGTCATATGAAGTTACTTAATAAGCCGTTGGCCCCATCAACCTCCTTCAAACAAGTCGTAAGACATCTGGAGCGATGTAAAATAGCAGTAAAACGTGCAATACAGAATACGTTGCGTTTGTAAAATGCAGTCACTTAAAGTTAAGAAACTTTCTATAAACAATTGTAACGTCTAATACTTTTGCAACATCAAAGAATGCAACAACGAAATTATGATTTATTAAAATTAAGATTTTTAATTGCAGTATTTATCCAAACAAAGTGACCAGTCAATAAACAATAACGTTTTGAGTAATATTGTTTATCAACCGTTTTTTTGCCTGCTCGTTATGATAAACAGTTTTTCCGCCCGTATTTGGGGCTGGAAGTGATGCTTTCCCTCCTTAGTATAAAGGGCAGAAAAGCACTGTTTGCAGCACGCCGCTGTTTGTTTGCCTTAATCAGCGAGGGTGGCAGGCAGCAAAGTGCTGCAAACGCTTTCTTGCCGGTGGTGTTTAAGACTGCGAAGGCGGCAGATAGCAAAGTTGTCTGCCGCCTTTGCTTACTCGGTAGGATTAAGAGCGGCTTGCTACAAACTGTATTTTCCTGCCTTTGATACTAAATATATTATATCCAAAACGGTTTATTTTAATTGAAAATATAAAGGCGCCTTAGATACCGACGAGGCCTAGTATCTGGTTTACCCACACTCCCATATTAAATCTAATTATATAATAATTAAGTTTGGCAAAGCAACTTGAACGTTTAAGCATAGAATTGGGTATTGAATCAATGAATGTAGAGTTATATATTTTATTTTTATCAGACAAACAACATATGGTGTTTTTCAGTGTTAGATTTAACTTTTTGGAAATTTTATAAATAGTTTACCATCGCCGAAAACAGCAAAAGAAACATTGGCCTGAGTATTTAAAATATTGATAAATTAGGTAACAATTATTCTTATATCTTTTTGATTAGCGTTTTAGTTTTTTTGCAAGTTCTGCTTTAAACTTAAAATAAATAAACAGAATTTTTTTTTAATTGGAAAGTGAATAACTTTTGAATAACACGGCGTTTGTTAAATTTAAGTTTTTTACAATTAAAATTAAAGGAACAAGTTTTCTGCAAAGTTTTTCTAAAGACTGCGGAATACTGCTTAAAATTGGTGGACAAACGCCAGGTAACTTTGTTGACCGTGCCAAAAGAAAACGAAAATCTTAACTCTAACTTTGGCCTCACGAAATCCTCTAAGTTTTGTTACGGTTGGCAACGTAGCAAAATTTCTATTTTAATATTTAAACCTATTATTTTAATACACACATCAAATGTTATTATTTATTATAAACTACAAATGTTCATATTGGCCACCGTTTACTTCTAAACACTATACGGTATCGAATTCATAACATTCTCAAGCATCACCGGCATAATTTGCATACTCATTCAAAGTAAAAGTCATAATAAAATAGAAATATCAACGGACATTCATTGCATAGCATACGTTATAATTTGAATTTTATTAAAAAAATTGCTACGTTGCAAAGCGTATTTTTAATTTAAATTTGATTTATTCTTGGCAAGTAATTTGCACATTTTTCAATATTTTTTATTATTAATTTTTAAGCACAATAAACTTTAAAATTAGTTACCGTAAGAAAACACAAACAGATGAAATATTTGTTAATGAAGATCTTAACAATGCATAGTGTGCATTATACCCGTTGCAATTCCGTTGTTTTAATTTAAATTATTGAAAAATAATCGTTTTTTTTTGGTTCATTTCTATTAAACAAATTTGTTAAAAAAAAAACTTAATTGAAAGTAGAGACTTTTATGTTGGACAACATCTTATTTATCAAGATTTATAAAACGGATGTAACACATTCATATCCACATCCATTAATTTTAATAATTTGACAATGTTTGGTGAGTCTTTGAGAGTAAGCCCGCTAAAAGCCTGCACCTTGAATAGCTGTAGCCTAAATTAAACTGCCGTTTTTTGAGGTTTTGACTTGGAAGGACCTTGACTTATGACAAGTTGACGCCACTTTTATTTACTTAGATCTAAAACAAACTATAGAATTAAGTAGTTTAGATCTTTTTCGGTTTAGGCTTGATAAGTCCGCAACCGATTTTAAAAAGGAGTTAAATTGCGTAAGTTCTGCTAGTAGTTTTATGATACTTATCAAACTGCCCCATTAATGCAATATTTAAGGTATATGGTTTATTCAGATTATAAATCCAACTTCAAGTAGGAATCATATAAAACAATAATCGTTTAATATTCCTTTTATATACAAACAAAATTATCACAATTAACACTTTTTTACAGCATACTCTACATTGCTGTGTTGGATATGTTTGTTTTTTTACAGAAAGAGGAATATATCTGTAAAATAGCAATCATTTAAGCAAAGTACCGGAAGCTTAGTTGAAAAACGTTCGTCTACCTGTAAATTCAGTTTGGTGATATTTTTTTATCATAAACTAAATAAAATTTAATTTTTAGGTTAGAGTTGATTTAGTGCCTGCATTTCAGTGCTCGCAAATCCAGCAAACAAAGAAATATATTTTCTTCGGTTGAGTAGAGAAGAGTAATCAGATAAATGCTGGTCGACACAATCTACTCCTGCCATAGTGTCACTGTAATTGACCACAATCTTAGGTTGTTTTTTTTTTTGTTTGTACTTCTACACTAAATTTGAATGAATTATTGAAATTAACAAAATATTTATTTTGTTTTATTTATTTCAGTACGGATACCTTGCTTCTATGGTATGCAACGGTTATTTTATCTTTAGTTTTTTGAAAACTTTTTTATTTTCTAAAGTACACGGTACGTTTGCTTTCATTGAAATTAAAAAAAAAATGGCATGCTAGGTTCAGTTAAAAAAGTTTAAAGTGTATTTGTAAGTATAATAACTAATTGAGATGAAACCGAAAAACTTCTATATTGTTGATCAAGATTTCTTATCTTACTAGTGTATATAATACACTTTTAAATATAGCAACTTTTAAATTTACAGATTAAATAAGTATTGTTTTTCTTTTTAAAAGAATATATTAAATCTAACCAAGTCTTTTTTATACAATAAAATACTCTCATCTATAGTTATGTGCCTGTTGGGAGTACATGTATTACAAATGTTTATTGTTGATAGACTATATTTTGTAAAGTTATTGATTTAAGTGTGTTTTGTCTAACCTCTTTTTTTATTTTGTTACAATTCATTCGCACTATTGCTTCTTGTCTATAGGTAAACTTACTTATTATTCTAGTGTCTTTAGTGTCAATAGTTGTACGGTGTTGAAAGCTTTATTATAGTCCAAGTAACATACGTATATATTCTGGTTTATGTCCATGCAACGTTGGATCAAAACTTTAAGAGCAAATAGTGATTCTCTGGTCCCTAAGCTGTTTTTAAAACAAAATTGTGTTTGTCTTATCTTTGTTTTTAACCTTTTGTATATTCTGCAATAAATATTTTTTAGAAGAATCTAGCGTATGATACAATAAGTTGATGGTACGATATTCATGACACTGTCTTACATTTTGGTTTTAAGAATTGTTACAAAGGTTGATATTAGTCTTTCATTGGGTAGTATGTATGAGCAGATCTAATATTATATAAATATTATGGTAGATATGTTTGAAAATTATAGTTTCTACTTTATCTGGCCGTGTAGCTACTATCTATTAATTTTTATTTTTTAAATAATATGTTGTACTTTATCTTTTGTTATTTCTAGTCCAGTTTTACAATATGTGGCTTTGGTATTTGTTTCCTCTTGTTGGTCATTAAAAAATTGTTTTATGTAGCCTTTCCATACTTTCAATTTATTTGTTGTCCCTAACAGAGTTTTCTTTTTGATCAAATAGTATATTAGGTTTATTTAATGTCTTTTAGTTATTTTTTTGATTTTATTGTATCTATTAAAGCTGTCATATTGATTTTGTTTTTTTGCATAATTTCTTTGGCCGCGCTTATTTAAAACAAATTTTCTTTTGTAGTTTTTAATATTTTTTATTATCTTTGTTTTGTGTTCTCTTTTTTTATTCATAAGTTTTTTTATATTTTGTGTAATCTGTTATTTACATCTTCTTTCTTTTATTAAATTTCTCCAGTTATTGTTAATGTTATCCAAGACTGTTTGTTCTTTATTTGATTTTTTGGTTTTTCTAGTCTTTCGAGCTTTGGTAATATTATGTTTTTTATTTTCTGGGTCTTGTAAAGGGTGGGCCATGTAACGTTTGGAATTTGAACTACTGTTTATTTTGTTTTTCAAAGGTATAATAACATTTATGAGTTGACAAAAATTTAGTTTAATGTTTGACATTTACTTTACATTTGAACAAAGTTGGGAAATAATAAAAATTTACTTCTAAAGTGGTGAGTCTTCTACTCAAACGGTTAAAAATTTACGAAACAAATTTCAACGCAGTTTGTGGACCAATTTGTGAAGCAAGTTTGCAAAACTAGATTGTTAGTGGATAAAGCAACACGTTCACGTTCTCGTCCAGTGCGATCAGCCGAAAAAACTAATGCTGTTGCTCAGAGAGTGCATGAACATGCATCAACATTAACTCGTCATTGTTCTCAGGAACTGAACATTTTTTGCACTTTTATGAGGAAAATTTGGCAAGAGCTCAGCTTAAATGCCTACAAAGTTCAATTAGTTCAAGAAATAAAGTCTCATAACTATCCGATGCCTTTTCAGTTTGGGCTAAAGATTGTTTGGCCGAAGATGAGCATTTTGATAAAAAAATCGTGTTTTCTGATGAAGCTCGTTTTCATCTCGGAGACTATGTCTATAAGCAAAGTTGTTGCATTTGGGGATCAGAAAATTTACACGTGACTATTGAACAGCCTATGCATCCACAACAAATAATTATTGTGGTTTTTGGTCCAGAGGCATTATTGAATATTTTTTCAAAAATGAGCAAAAAACCGTCGTTACCGTCAATAGCAAACGTTACTGTGCCATGCTAAACAAATGTTTGTTTCCAAAAATTGAAGAGTATTAAATGGGTGACATTTGGTTTTAACAGGACGGGGTCACTTGCCATACAGCCAACGTAACCATCGATTTTTTGCGCACTGTTTTTAAAAACTAAATAAACAGTCAAAATGCTGATGTCAATTGGCCGCCTAAGAGCTTTGATTTGACCCCGTTAGATTTTTTTTTTGTAGAAAGACCTTAAGGATAAGTTTACGTTAACCATCCAGATGGATTGATGCCTTGGAGCCCAAACAATCAAAAATGTACTAAAAATTGGGTTAATCGCATAGGTTACTGTCAACCCAGCCGTGGCAACCATTTGAATGATGTTGTGTTTCATTCTTAAATGAAAATGTCTTATCTTTTTTATTTATCAAATTCCAAAATTTAGATGTGGGCCTTTAGTTGGTTGAGTTTAATTTCTTCCTTTGCATGTGGTTGGTAAAGAATTATGGACACTACATCTTCTCTCGGGTATGTATTCATTGATGTTATGCTGTTTCTATATCTTTTGTTAACCATTAGATAGTCTATCTTATTCCTGACTATATGTTATCCGCTGTCCTGTAGTAATCTCCATGTATATATATATAAGCATCTTAAAGCCTAACCTCAGGTCAATGAGCTGCTCTACCACTTGTCAATTCTTTCACACGGAGTTGTTGATTAACCAGTGGGACTACTTATACCGGCAGTTATTTGGTCAACAGAGCCTTGTTAGCTTTTTGGCAGGGTGCACCTAGTGCAGGTTAGGTTGTCGATTGGGTTGGCGTATCTTTTGCCATCACAAATTAAAAAAAAAAATATGTATGATAATTTTAAAACTGTTATTATTAATATATTTTTAACAAACATAGTGTTTATTTTTTTTGCAAATTATAAAGTTTTTTTTGCTTTTATATCACCTAGTAAGGAAAATTGATATAAATCACATATATTTATCGTTGTGTGTATTTATTTTGTAACATCGTTTTGCTCCAATATACCTCTTGCAACATTGCGCGTGTTGCATTGTAGCGACTCGATGTGTAATACTTTCTTTGTTTGTATGTGATGTTTATTTTATATACTAATTTGAAATAAAACATGAAAGAAAAAGAAAATGTAATTAAATTATTAATATAACAATTAATATTAAAATAATATTTTATTCGTCTATTTTAATACTTTGCTGATTTACTCCTGTAATTAAAACTAAATAGAAAAGTAAAGTCGTTATTCATATTATTTAATATAGTTGTACAAATTCAAAATAAAATCACAAACCAATTATTTGATCTCAGTTGAATGGCTAGACTATTCATTTATGGATTAAATAAACTATACAAGCGGAAAGTCCTTGCATATTATCATTTTACAAATATGTTACAAATATGTGTTCACGTGATTTGATATGCTTTCACATTTTAATGTGCACGCACTTTGTGCAAATTAAAAATCAACATAATAGTGCAATTTTATTATAAGCTCGTTCTAATTGAACCAGTTCTTTTTTTTTTTTTTGTCGCAATAGCTACCAGTTATTAATCACTTCATTAAAAAATCCCGTCCATATAAGGAAATACCACCGCAATTTATATTTTACATGATACTTCTCTAAAAAGACAATTGTCTAGCTAATTATAAAATACCCTGAAGCAATTTATAAATTACACAATGCGTACAATTCGCAAAGCACCTTGCAAACTATAAAATACCTTCTAGTTCACTTAATCAAATATATGCTTGTTGTTTAAAGTAATGCAGATGTGATGTAATGCGATGTTCGTGATTTTATTCGATTGTACATTGTGAACAACATAATTAATTGAGCTCTGAAGAATATTTAGTGCACAGCGTTGATTCAATGGAAATGAGAAACCATATGAAATCATGCAACGCATTCGGAGAAATTTATTGCTCCCTGCCAATCAAAGAGTATATTGTTATCGTGTTTTCTTTGAAGCCTTTTTAGAAGTGTTTTATATTTAGAAGGAAGATATTTCTGAAAATTTATTTAATTTGTTTCAATTATACTGTTTAATTAAATAACATTTTTATTTAATAAATTAATTATACAATTGACTACTTGATATATTAAATACAAAATATCTTTTTATGGTTTAAAAAAAATTATAATATTTTATTATAATACAATAAATGTACAAAGTGTTATCTTTCAAGTATAATTATTATAAAAATTTATATAATTTTGATAATGATTTTATTAGTATAATATATGAATCAACATTAATAATAACTGTCTACAAATGTCTGTAATTTTGATTAATGCAATCGCATTTTGATTATAAAATCAAATTTCTCTTTCTCTTAATAGTGGACATATAATCTGGTTATTATATTTTTACATCAATCAAATTTGAAATTATTTTAATTAATTTTTTCTATATAGGAAGTACAATAAAATAAAAAAAATTGTATGTTTTAAACAGCAGCATTTGCATACTATTTATGTCATTTAGAATGTGCACAAATCAATAGAACAGTAATAGGAAAAAATGAATTGAATAATCACAACTTATGCTAAGGCGTAACTATTTATATATGGTGATATAAATTATACATTTTTTGTTATTATGATCGGATTGAATTTATTAGCTCAAG
The DNA here is from genome assembly GCA_963932245.1 of Tachinus rufipes. Taxonomy (NCBI): domain Eukaryota; kingdom Metazoa; phylum Arthropoda; class Insecta; order Coleoptera; family Staphylinidae; genus Tachinus; species Tachinus rufipes. Next base: position 88,882,974 of record OZ010743.1, read on the forward strand.
TATATGTAAAAGTCGAACTGTGAGTAGGTGCTATATGCCTTTCCATACTTCTGCATTAAGGCACGCCTATAGAACGTGAATAATATGTCGTGTTCTTGCACTTAGACGTTAGATATATAACATTTTTACAGAATTTTCCTTTTGTCTTTGATTCCTAATTGATGAGAGGTATTGAAGGAAATGTCAAGCAACTTTTGCAATGATTTTTATTTATGTTTATATATACAGGGTAATTCTAAAGTAATCCGAAATAATGTTGTAGGTGATTGGGTAATGACAATTTTCTATAAACACGAATGATAAGTCTTGTTGTTATTGAGATACAACATGATGATTTTTTTATTATTGTAAAGCAGGTAATTATATTTTAATCAGAAAGTTGTACATAATTAGAGCAGCTGTTCAAAATGTGAACCAGACAAAATACAAGTTTTCAAAAATGATAGTATTGCGAATAACATTATAATCTTTTATAATGCAATTTGAAAAATCTCTTAAAGTTTTGATTGTAGTTGTATCAACAAATGATTTTAAGTGTTTTCACAAAAAAAAATCTAGAAGGTTGTGTTTACGTGACCTTAAAGGTCAATAATATGTAGATTTCCGTCATATCCAATAGTTAAAGTAAATTAATTTAAAAATATTGTACGATTAGTTCAAATGTAGAGAAGTTATGTTTTACTATTCACACGCTAGCAGAAGAAAAGTAGTCCATAATACCAACTCAAATGTTGTCAAAAAAATATCATAATCATGATACAATTGTGGCATGTGGGTTTTTATTGGACCATGAGTGGTTACTATAAAAATTTATAATACTATGCCTTGGGAAGTTGGCTATATCAGGAAACAATACAATGGAAGTAAAATTTTCGCAATAAAGCGGTAGGACAAGTAAGGGAAATTGCTTAAAAAAAATTAAATGAATGAAAAAAAAAAAAGGTGTTTGATAGTTTAGTAAAAAATATGTTATTGTACGGAACGGAAACTTGGGGATAGAAAGTAAGCAAAATTAGAGCCTATCCAAACAAAATACTAAAGATGGGTATTAAGGGTAAACAAAAAAACCCCAGCATACATTGTAATTAATTAAGTTAAAACAGATAAATTAAGGGTAGAAGCAGGAAAGCATGCAATAAGGTATAAAGAAAGAGCAAGAGAATGAAATGAATGTAAAATATTATAAGAGTGTTCGAAGATGAAGAAAAAATGCAAAAAATAGGAACATACAGAAAAAAATATTTTAACAGGAATGGTAAGAAAATTATGATAAGAGATAGAGATATACAAGTTTGAAAGCGTAGAACACGGATAAATAAATCTAAATTTCAAATTATGTACATATCATAACGGATGCACTACCAAAGTACTTAGAAAATGTAAAGTATAAAAAAAATATATATATATATATAAAGTATAAAAAAAAAAAATATTCAAAATTCAAATGTAGAAATAAGGAGAGAAAGTGTGCAAATTTTTGATGGACGAGAAAAAGAAAATGTATAGGATGAGTAGAGAAGCTAGCAAAAACATAGAACACATGCTGAAATACAATGAGATGAAAGAAGAGCAAATTGGAAGAAATGAGGTATTGAAAGAAGATGGAGAAGGAATGAAATGGATGAAGGCGGTAACAAAAAGAAAACTGAAACAGATTTAATAATTAATTAATTGAAAACAAGGTTTAGGTTAATTAAAATTATATATTATAATATATGTGAACTAAGCGTATATGATAAATATTATGTTAAGTTGTAGAATTTTCAAGGCCAAAAGGCAAGAAATAAACGTTTATTATTATTAATTTTAATAGCCAGTAGTTTATTCAAACAAAACACATTGATTATTACAATAAATAAAATTCAACACTTTGTATTTTATTGATGGTAGAATACACGCAACCATGTTTATAGGAAAAATGTTTTTAAATGTTCCAGTAAACTGATTAACAAATCACTTATATCAACTTTTTAGTCTAGAAACACCTTGTGTAAAATAACATCAATTTTTACAAAAAGAGCTTTTTTCACTAAACTTTAAGGTTCTAAACTATTCTGGGTTTGACGACTTACGTTGCAAAGCCCCAACTTATTCTGAGTATCCTACCCATCTCTCTTTATGTACCACCATGGTGTCACTGCATCAAGCTTTTTTAGAAGTGCTAACAGGAAATAATAAAAACTATTCAACATTTATTACCAACTTACTAATTAGTGTAGTACGAGCATAATGTAACACGGCCACCTCAAAATTTTAAATTATTACATAAAGCATTACCTTTATGTGGAGTTTTTTCGCTTCTATTTATCAAGAAGCCTTGAGAAGTGAATTTTTGAGCTGGATTAATCCCTAAAAATTTCAAATAATATGTCACACTAAAAAATGATTTAAATGTCAACAAAAAATTATGCTACAATAATAATTTATTATTGTCTTTAAAAGGAGTAATTAGCTACTCTAAGTTTGAATATGCAAAACTGCCTAGTTTTATATTGTTTCTTATATAGAGTTGGGTAAATCTATGGAAACACCTAATTTCTTAACACTGCATTTTTAATTTATTTTAAAAATGACTTTAATAAAAGTTTTTGTATATTTTTGACTAAAATGCCAATAACAGCATTTTTAATATAGTGTTATTTTTGTAATTTTAGACTATTTTTTAATGGCTCACGCTAAAGAAAATTAAAGTCTACTATCACATATTTAATATTTTGAGTTAATTTGGATTACTTAGTTTTTAAGTTTGGTCAACAGGTTATAGAATTACCCATGTATATGGCCATGTATGAGTCAAGTTGGGTGACAAAGAGCCAATTATTACTCAACAAAAAGTAGAAACTGCAATCAACCGATTGAAAAACAACAAGGCTACGGAACCAGATCAGATACACGGGGAAATGCTCAAACTACTAAAGCCAGAACAAGTAAAATTGGTGACTACGCTCCTTAACAAAATCTACACAGAAGGTCAAATACCAAAAGATTGGCTAATATCTACATTCATTCTACTCCCAAAGAACATAACGCTTAGAACTCAGAATAACCAGTCTGATGAGTCACGTTCTAAAAGTATTTCTCAATATTATCCAAACTTGCTTACATAAAAAACTAGACTACAACATCAGTCATACACAAATTGGCTTTAGAAAAGGACTAAGAACTTGAATGGTGTTATTTGCCATACAAATCCTTATCCAAAAAGTACGTGACATCAACGCAGATGTATTTGCATGATTTATTGATTTTGAGAAAGCATTCGATAAAGTTTAACATAGCAAACTCATTGCAGTTCTACGTGAAAGCAGAATCGACAACAGATACCTAGACATAATATCCAATCTGTACCTACAGCAAAAGACCATGGTCCGATTAGAAGACCAAATATCCGATGAGTTTAGAGTAATAAAAGGGGGTTTGACAGGGTTGTGTACTATCACCACTGCTGTTCAACGCATATTCAAAACAGCTATTCAAAGAAACAGTAGACAACGTAGAGGAAGGTCTAGTAATAAACGGCAAAACAATAAACAACTTCAAATATAGAGAAGACACTGTTATGATTGCTCATACTGAATAAGTAATGAAAAATATTATCAACTGCAACTAATCCTGCAAGGAAAAATAGAAAGAAGAAGATTAGCAGGTAGCCGCAAAATATCATGGCTAAAAAATAAAAAAGAGCATGGACTGGAATGACATAAACGACAACAGTAAACAGATTAAAGTGGACCAATGTAATTGCCAACATCCATAGAGGATAGGCACTTGAAGAAGAACAAGAAGATGAGTGTACGAAATATTTTTTTTTGCTTAAACTACTAAAAATAACTTTTTTCCATAAATGTTGATTATGAAATTTTTTTAGATTTTTTTCAGTTATCCATTTAGTAATAAGCAAACTAAATTTAAAAAAAAATATATTTTTTAAATTTTTCAGGATTGCATTTTTAGGAAAAAATAGTAATTTTTTTTTTTTATTTTAATAATTTCCCAGAACTTTAAAAAACATGAGTATGGGTATTTTCTTTTTTTCTCAAATAAGGATAAAAACAAACTTTTATATGTGCTAAAGATTTTTAGAAAGTGCCGTGCACTACGCTTCGAGATATCTTACAATGTATTCACAGAAACACTTAAAATTTAAGCCTTTACGCTACTTTTAAATTTTTGGCAATATATTGATTTTAACCTCAATTTGAAAACTTTGAATATGTTCTTATTACTAAACTGACACATACACTATGCATAATTATATTCAATAGATACATATACAACAAATCGTTACTTTAATGTTAAAAAAAATATATACCCTTACTAGAATAATGTAGTACCTTCTGCTCCAGCTATATCGGCGGGAGTTTCAATTGTTGACAAAGGCCATTCAAACTAACAGGGTTAATGAGCAAAAACAAAACTAAAAATATTCAAAACCTATTTTTTTGTATTTCTTGTAATTCTTCTTTTTGATTTTTAACTTACTTTTTCTTCTGTTTGCAATTTGCGGAACAAACTATTTTATATTATAAAAGACGCCAGTTAGTTGAGTGTGAAATGGGTTTAAAAATCTACATGTAAAATACACTAAAACTACTAAAATTACTACAATGCTTTGAGGTTGAGGTTAGTTGCTTGAAAGTTTGTGTAGCTAATTGGTTTACACTAATAGATATATCTGCTTTTTTACAGTCCAACATTAAATTGGACGTAGATAAAAAGCATTAAATATTTTTTTGGGAAAAAGTAAGGCAATGTTACTTTACCAAATTTTAGCGCCAGAGATGAAAAGAGAGAACCAGCTTTTGGGTTTTTACTAGTATCTACGGAGAAAAGAAAGTTTGATAAAAATAATTTTTTTTTAATAATAACAATTTGATCTGCCAATCGATCGTTTTTCCTTGATTTTTCTTTCAATTATTACCTGGAGCAGTTTATATAAATTTTGTTCATGATGTGTTTTGGGTAATTAGTTTTTCTTTTTATTACAGTAAACAATAATCTGTTTATTTATGCAGGTCAGTACCTTGGCGTTTGTTACTTTTTTTACTTAGGCACAGGAGATCTTTAGCAAACTGTATGTGTACACTTTTTTTTTTTGTTGTGTTGAAGGTCTAATTTCCACACATCGGCATTTGAGAATGACATTATTTTCATCTTTGTTATGTTCACAAACACATTCATATTTTTGCTTTACCGTACTATGCTGTTTACAATTTGTTGTAGCTAAGTTTGGGTGTTTGCTATAAGAACCGTATTGTCAGCGTATTTTAAATTGTTTAATAGTTGTTCATTTTAGTTAATTTCATATTCTGTTTTATCAAGAGCTTTAATAAAAATTGTCTCCGAGTACATATTAAACAGTTTTGTGATAATCTATATAACTCTTTTATCGACGCTCGATGATTTCAGTATGTTGATTATTGTTTTATGTTGCACACAGTCAAACGCCATACGTAATAATTTGGTAATTTATAAAACAAGCATGTAGACATTTAGGGAAAATACCATTTTACGTGTTTTCACTCTAATTTGGAACACAAATTCTATTTCTGGTTTTTGCATTTTTAGTATACCCGGCGCTTGTGACATAAAACTGATCATTTTATGGTAATTGCATTGAGAGGAGTTACTTTTTTTAGGCAGTGTGAAAAAGGTAGACTTCAGAGAGCTAGTAGGGATCTTACCTGTGTTGTAAATTGTGTTGAATAATGCTGTGAGTAGTTTTAACTTATGCTTCTCTTGTTATATTACTAGTTTAAGCACTTTCTCACACAGCATATATAATATCTAGGCCAACAGATTTTTTTAACTGTTTTTTATTTATTTAAAGTTCTAATTTGTCTAAATCTGCCAGTGGCGATGGTTGATTGTCTTTAGAAAGTGTCTTTACATATTGTGATCATCACTTAAGCTCATCTTTTATTTCTACTATTATTTAATTATGTTAACGCAATGGTATTGGCTTTATTAGAAAGCTAATATTATGCCATTACTCATTAAATATGTTTTGGGGCATATGGGCGCCTAGTTTATATGAAGTGCAATCTGGAAGGCCAATTTTTGACCACTTTTTGAGCAGCCGGGGCCGTGAAAGTCAATTCACGGGTCCGTTACGCAAGATTATGCGGTCAGCAAATGTTTTCTGCAATAAATTGATTGTGTCGCGCGCTGTGTGGCATGTTGCGTCGTCTTGTTGAAACCAAAGCTTTTCCACATTAACCTCATTTAACTGGGGAACAAAAAAATCAGTAATTATGGATTGATAGCGCTCTTCATTAACTGTTACGTATTGGCGGGCAACATCTTAAAAAAAATGTAAACCAATGATTCCACCAGCCCATAAAACACACCAAACAATGTGTTTTTGTGAATGTAACAACGTCTCAATAATGGCTTTTTGATTTTCCTCGCTCCAAATCTGTCAACTTTGTTTGTTTACGTAGCCATATAGCTAAAAATGATCCTCATTGCTGAACAAAAATTTTGGGTAAAAATGAAGATCAAGAACAATCTTGTTTTTGGTCCATTCTCCAAACGTACGACGCATATAATGATTACGCGGCTTCAGCTCTTGCACGAGTTATATCCTGTAAGTTTGTAAACCGAGATTATTTTATAAAATGTTTTATAAAGTGGATGGATACAGCTCCAATTGCTGTGCACGATGGCAAATTGATTTATTCTGGTCTTCTTTAACACTACGCTTCACATCTGCTACAAGCTTTTTGGTGCGCACTGTACGACGTCTCTGCGGATGCACATTATCAATCAGACTATGCGTAGTGCAAAAACAATTCATAGTTTTCCGAATAATTTGCTTGGGTGGACGATTATGTCAATCGTAAAATGGACGTAGTGCACGTAAGTTTTGCAAACTGAACCACTAATTTTGGAGTAAATTTGCACAATTTGCAAGTGTTGTTCTGGCATAAATCTATTCATAATGAAATGGCAAAACATACGAGCAGAAATCAATTTTTTTTTAAGAGGTTTGTTTTTTGGCAGCACTGTTTCTAGTGACAGTCAATTTGACGGGTGACAGACCTATCAAATTGACTGTCACTAGAAACAGTGCTGCCAAAATACAAACCTCTAAAAAAAACACGTAAAGTTTTTGTAAGTCTATTCTTTTTATTATTTTTAAGCAATTAACATATAAGTTTGAATATTTTAAAATTAGTATTAATTTTTACATCTACAGCCGGAATATCTTACGTCTTTATTAAAGATTCTATTAAACGTTAACAGTTTAAATTAAGTAAGCTTTTGACGCTAAATATTGCCGCACTAAGTGGGCTTAATCAGAATCAAAAAGAGACTTTTACCCTCAAAACGGTTATTAGTTTTTTTAATCATCAGAAAACATCTTCCATACTCCTTATATTGGTAAACAACTCAAAACCAACATAATAATTTTTTTAAATATGCCAATACAGTCGGATGCAAAACAGGTGTAGTTTGGTCCGAGTAAACAAAAACAGTAGTGCCTTATCTTAATCTTAGTGCTTAAGTTTAATCAGTTAAAAACCGCAAACATTTACAAAAAAACAATGTAATTCTTTTGTTAATCCGCTTAATAAAAACAAAAAAAAATTACCAGTATATAAATTACCACATTCTAAATTTTGTTAGACTACCAGCAATGCGATTTATTATTCTTTTACTCAATCCGTGAATTTTTATTTGTAGTGATATAGTAATATATATATATATTGATAATAATAAAGTATTTGTGGTAAAAAGAATTTATATACTAATTTACATCTAGAAAAAGATGTGTATGAGGAGACAGCAAACAGGGTGTGGGTTAACAAAAAAATGAATGAAAGGTTTTGGACACAAAAAGAGTAAGACAGGGCTGCCCATAAGTCCTACTTTGTTTTGCAACTTACATATCAGATGGGTTGGCCCAATCCCAGTTGGGTAGTAGTTGGTAGAGAAAAAGTGGCATTACTGACAAAAGAAGCAAAGAAAAAGAAAGAAATAAAGAAAAGTTAAAACAAATTTAGAAGTTAATGTAGAAAAAAAATTATAATGTTTAGAAAGAGGGGTGGGAAAAAAAAGTGGACAACTGCAAATGGAATGAGCAAGTTATTACGGAAGTAAAATATTTTTTTATTTGGGATATGTTTTTGCACAAATAACAGCACATTGAACAAATGGCTTGAAAAGCAAATAAAGTAATAGTACAAGTTTGCAGAATAAGTGAAAAAAAATTTGAGTGTATGAAACTAAAAGGTCTTATGTTTGATAGTTTAGTTAGGAGGATGATATTGTATAGGTCAGAAATATGGGAATGAAAAGAACAAGAAAAACTAGAAGCACTTCATGTAATAATATGTAAAGTATTGATGTTTAAACAGAAAAACTTCAGCATACACAAACTGGAGGAAGCCAAAAAAAGTAAATTAAGAGTAGAAGCAGGAACAAAACAATGAAGTATAAAAAAAGAATGAGACAGAGACACAAATGTAAAATCTTTCAAAATGCATAAAAGAGTAAATGAGAACAGGAAATGGAAAGCTAGAGGAAACCAGAGAAAATGAAAAGGTTATGCTAGCCACAAAATTGAAAAAAATGGGAGAATCTGGGAAAGAGACATGGCACAAAACTATGGAAAGAGATAGGGATATACAAAAGCAAGAAAAGAAAATACAAGTGAAAGAGTCTATGTACAACGCAAATTATAAACATATTATAAAAAGTGAACTACCAATGTACTTAGAGAGCGATAGATTATTATTTGGGATATGTTTTTGCACAAATAACAGCACATTGAACAAATGGCTTGAAAAGCAAATAAAGTAATAGTACAAGTTTGCGGAATAAGTGAAAAAAAAATTGAGTGTATGAAACTAAAAGGTCTTATGTTTGATAGTTTAGTTAGGAGGATGATATTGTATAGGTCAGAAATATGGAAATGGAAAGAACAAGAAAAACTAGAAGCACTTCATGTAATAATATGTAAAGTATTGATGTTTAAACAGAGAAACTTCAGCATATACAAACTGGAGGAAGCCAAAAAAAGTAAATTAAGAGTAGAAGCAGGAACAAAACAATGAAGAATAAAAAAAGAATGAGACAGAGACACAAATGTAAAATCTTTCAAAAATGCATAAAAGAGTAAATGAAAACAGGAAATGGAAAGCTAGAGGAAACCAAAGAAAATGAAAAGGTTATGCTAGCCACAAAATTGAAAAAAATGGGAGAATCTGGGAAAGAGACATGGCACAAAATTATGGAAAGAGATAGGGATATACAAAAGCAAGAAAGGAAAATACAAGTGAAAGAGTCTATGTACAACGCAAATTATAAACATATTATAGAAAGTGAACTACCAATGTACTTAGAGAGCGATAGATATAGCAAAAATTATAAAAATATGGTTTCAAGATTCAGATGTGGTAATGAAAAGCGTGTAACAAGATTTTGGTTGGAAGAGGATTTGAAAATGAGCAGAATGTGCGGAAAAACTAAAGAAACTATGAAACATGAGTTAAAAGAGTGTAGCAAAATGAGAGAAGAACAGATGAGAAAAAATGAGATAATGAAAAGAGACGGAAAAATAATAGAATAGATGAGGGTAGTTAAAAAACAAAAAAAATAAGTAGACAAACAGAGAAGAAAACAATTTAGTTGTGTACATTTTATAAGAATTATGATTTATTATATTTAGAAGTTAAAATATATTTGTAAATGTAATTTTCAAGGCCAATAGGCAAGAAATGAACGTATTACTACTAATTTACATCTACCCACAGCTCCTACAGCAACTCCTGGTTTGCTTCTCTTCCTAGGTAGTTTTTAAGTGTCTAAATACACTAAGCTTAGTGCTTAATGTACAGTTGTGTAACATTTTAATTTGAATAGTTTCTGGAAAAGTGTGATTACAATTTATAATGTGATTTGCAAATAAACTTGTATTGTGAATTAGTCTAAACGTTTTAAAATGCTCTGCGTACCTTGTTTCAAAACTTCGATCAAAACATTAGATTTTATTAACACCAGATTTCCGTAAGAAATAAATTTTGTCTATAGCATTAAGTAATATATTTGATAATTTGCAACTTTATAAGCAATTTGATCATTTTGTTTTTGATAAATGTGCATTTCTTTGCGGTTTTTGTAAAATAGGATAATGTCTTAGATTAAATTTAAAATTGTTGGATAAATAAAAAATAAATTTATGCTGTTATTACTTATAAAAATATGACAGAATAATATTAAAAAGAAGATACAATAAGCATTTGTCTAGCTGTGAAATTTAAAACTTAATAAATATTAGTAACGGTAAGATTACTGACGTAAGGAATACGTGTAAACGCAAAAAGCTTCTTTGCTCACTCAATAGATGTTTTATATTTATTTCATGCGGTACAAAAGTAACACAAATTTACAATTTGTTAGTAATAGTCGTCTTCTTGTGTTCCAAATTCTAATCATAATTCATCAAAAATTGAAAACCAAAAATGATTCAAAAGCACAACAAAATATATTAATTTGATCTAACTACATAACGTCAATAAAACTCATAAAAATATTCAAACTATTCCAATCAAAAACGATTCGATCTATTTTAGAGAAATAAAAAACACTGCTATGGTAGCAGGTCATAATTATCAATCAATTGTACTTATCCAATAATGTCAACACTTTAATGTAATAATTAATAGTTTGCTTATAAATATTTAGTACTGTTTAGACTAAACAAATATATAAATTAATTACTTATGGTTGTTGAAGTGTTACATTAATACGATTATTATATTATATTGCCTTTGTTTATATTAATAAATATTATATAACAAGCAATGCCCTTGCCGTAAAGAATAAAAATTGCAAACCTAATCGTGCATGCGCTAAAGCTTGCCGCTTACATAATCCAAGTATGCATTTTTCTCAACCTTAGAAAGTTCACAGCGAGCGAGTAAAATATCATCATGTACAATATAAATTATGAACGCTAGCCCACCACAATCTCCTCGGCTCCTTAACCATAATAGAAAAACAAAACAACTTAAAAAAATACAGGACACTTTCCAGCTTGGTAATATTTTAATCAAATATCTACATAGCAATTTATTATTATTAATCGGAAAAGGCGAATAATATCAGATATTATAGCAAGATATTGTAAGAAATATGGTTCGCAAGAATAAATAAAATACATAAATCACATTGTTTGGTTTCTCGCCGATAATAAAGTGTGGTGTTTCCAATAACAGATTGCGCAAAGCAAACAGGTGTTTTACATAATTTTAATACTTTTTTATAATCTGATATGATAAATGTTGTATTTGTGTAAATATATAATGGAATTAATTTATTAAAATTTCAATAAATATGTAAATCTGGATGACTGTATGATATATATTGTTGTTGAGTTTATAGTATGTGAATTTTAAGGGTACAATACAATTACCGTTTATTTATGGAGTATAATTATTCTATACTACTAAACAACGCTTGAGGATAGAATTTAAATGGAATCAATTTACAATAACTTTTCCAGGTTATAGGTTTTGAATAATAAAATTACGTTGAAATGGAATTGCATTCTGTTGAAGTGTATACAGTCTTATCTTGTCTTACAGATCTAAAGTTTTCTTACAATATTGATGTAACGTGGTGTGATTTACTGTAGACCTCTGTTGTTTAATATGTCTTTATCTGCAATGTCGTAGAGCGATTTTTGAAAGCGTGCTGACTGTTTGCGACAATATAAAAATCTTTATAAAAAAAGTCAGTTATTAAAGTTTATTTTTAAGCGTTAGAGGTTTCTAGCATCCTAAAATATGGTATGATGAGGGTTTAAGCCAGGATAGTAAAAAAACGTTTTTTTGCAAATTTTGTATAATCTTTCTGAAGTAAGTTGTTGAATCGCGCTGACCGCTTCTGCAATACATTTTTTGATCAAATTTAATATTTCTAAAAACTAAGTTTTTTTTATGGTGTCCAGTAGTCAAAACATTTATACAGGTTATTCTACAACGTGAGATAATAACTTCGTGTACTTTAGACAAAATATTGTTAAAAATTTAATAAAATTATGCCCTAAAGTAATCTGTTTATTATTGATTAAATAATTACACACAAGTAGTAAGCCAATACATTATTAAAATAAATTAATTAACTAAATTGGTGGAGTTAATCAAAGCCAGCAAAGAAATAAAGTTATATAAGTTGTTGAAAGTAACTATCTCTAACGTCAATACAAACTTTGATCCTACGGCGCAATGAATGCCAAACACGTTTAAAATTACCAAGGTAGTGCCGAGTTGTTTTACACAATCCGGCAGTGTAATTCTTTAATTCGTTTACAGTTTCAACTAAAGTGGTATAAACCAGATATTTCAGATGGCCAAAAAAAACAATAAATTTACATCAGGAGACAGTATAGGCCAGGGTTGTGAGTCTTCTCAACCGATCCAACGATATGGGTAAACTTTATCTAACTATTGACGCGCAACTAAACTAAAATGTTGTAAAGCTCCATCGTTCATAAAATACATTTGGCGTCTTAATTGCAGAAAATTTGATAGGTTTCTGCAGTTAGCGTTCCAACATAACAAATACTAAATGATATCAAATAATGCAAAATTTAGTAATAAATTGCACTAGGTGGAGTGGTAGTTATTTGTTTCGTTATTTATACAGCATATACTATTATTTTGAACGCACCTTTTGTTATTTATTTTGTTTTTGACAAAACTATATTTAGTACCAGCAATGATACTAAAAAGCAAAACAAAGCATATGAATTAATTAATAAAATTTATTTACGTCAACGGGTTTTTACAACTCTCCGGTTTTATGTTAAAATTTTATCGACAATTATAATTGGTTGAAATAGCAAGCGTGTAATTACAAAGCAGCTGTTAAATTTAATTCAGTTTTAATTAGAAGGTACAATCACAAATAAAATATACACAGGTCTACGTATAAATGAAGGAATAATATTTTTGTTATGGTTTCATTTATATTTAAAACGTTCTATCGTACTTTGCCGACCTTATATTTTCTATATTTAGCATTCAATTTTCCGCAAAGTTAAAGTTTTCCATGTCAGATGATCAAATATAATATAAATATTTTTATTCAAACGTCACCATCAATGGTTTTAAGAATTGAATTGATTTAGAAATTGAAATTTGCGTCGCCCTTTAAGTTGATTGATGTCCGCTCCGCATTCGTGACGTTTATAAATTGATTTATAAATGCTAGAATTTATTCGAATGGAACAATGCAGTCTGCATTCATAAATACATTACAATGTTTTATTTGATTACAACAATAATGAACATTTCTTTCTCTTTCTTCTTTACTATTTTTTGTTATTCAAAAGATATTTGCATATTAAATTTGACATCAGTAATATTCCTTTCATCAATCACGGAAGAATGAATATAAATTTAGACATTAAAAAGTATAAACTGCTAGTAGTTATATGATGACATGATTTGTATTATAACTTGTCGTTTTTATAATATTAATTTAAAAAATAAATGACATTTATTATTAAACTCCGTAATAATTTTATTAATAATACTTCAATTTATATTATTTATAAAAGTCGTATGTTTATAAATAAATAAGATGACATTTGTAGCACCTTAAGATTAATCAACAAGTCCTCAAAGACGTTTAAAAAATACTCTATTATTAAATGAAACAATTGACATTTATTTATTGTAACTATTTTACAAAATCTTCAAATTTTAATGGGTTATAAATAAACAAAATCTTCTATTATCCAAAATTGTTTCAATTATTTAGTTGCAAAAATTTGTGTTAGAAGTTTTTTCATAAATACAGTTAAATAGTAAAGTTTGGGACAATATTACAATATTGCAAATTATTGTTTAATAATAAAAAAATCAGTAAAATTGATGTGATTTTTGTACGGATTTGGAAATAATACCATGTTACGTTATGGATGAATGTGTAAGAAAAGCTTGTGGTTGAATGTTGACGATGCTGTGATAGTGTGTGAGAATAAAAATAACCTACAAAACCGACTCAATGTTGCAGCAAATAGAATGGATATCTGTATAAATGTAGCAAAAACTAAATTAAGTCTTTGATAAGAACAAAATAGGCGGTGATTGTAGAATCGGGTTAAAGAGTAATCGCTTAGAGAAAGTGGATGCTTTGTGTACCTTGAAAGAATGTTTAAGAAGAATGGTAATTGAGAGACAAATAAATGCATTGTAAAAAGTAGTTGGGAGTATGTGTATAATTGCAAAAAATAAAAAAATTGTTCATGGAGGCAAAGATAGCAGTTTATAAAATTGTGATGACTCCAACTCTTGAATGGATCTGAAACATAGGTATGTCAAGAAAAACACAAAAATAAAATAAATGCGTGGATAATGAACAAATGTGGTTTGAAAGTAACACCTTTAAAACAGTACCAACGTAGTATTCTACGTTGGTTTGGCCATGTTGTAAGATTGATTGAATAGAATAACAAAGCAAATCTATGATGAATATGTATTTGGATTAAAATGCAGAGATAGACCACGTAAAAGTTGTTTGAATATTGCAGATGAATGCGTGCAAAAAAATAAAAATAAGAGAGCATGCATGACCAGATGAACATTGCTGAAGCAAAAGAAGTGTGTAAGGACAGAAAAGCTTGAAAACAGATTGTACGAAGTGTTACGGTCCAATTTTCATTTAATTTCAAAACGGAGAATTTAGGCAACTTTTTTAACAATAGCAACAAATTTAATATACTTTGTTATTAACATATTCAAGAGATGGTTCTATAAGGAATTTTAAACAAATATTGGCCATTTTTACGTGTGGTGTCCAAGCGCACGTGTGCGGCAAATTTTGAATCCGCTGGCATTGAAGTGCATTTATACCGTGTGCTAGGAAAAATTATGTTTTTGCCTCCAGACGACATACAATTATATTGTACATAATAGAAATTGTTTTTAACCAGATTTTTTACTACATGGTATGTTTTTACTTTATCAATATTTAATCCCGTATTAATGTCATCTTTCGATTATCTTTTAGTAACTGTTCAGTAGAACATAATTAATTTATTACAATTGTTATTAAATTAGGAATTACCTTTGGTCAGCGTAGCGCTACCATTACTTACGGTTGCTAAGTTAAATTTAATAACAAATATATTTTTGTCTTGCTTTGTCTTTAATACTATTGAAAATATATATTTGATATTGGGGTTATTTTTTCCTTTTTCATCAACCAGGGTTTAAGTTTTTCCCAGAACTTCTTAGAGTGTCGTTGGTTGACAATTTTATTTTAAACTCGTGGCGCTCTTAAACACCAACTTCCTTTTTCTAAATTAGCTAGACTAGACCAACAATACGTTCTTAAAACTATTTATTTAAAAAGATAAAACCTTTTTAATAAACTTATGTATTCATTCAAATCAAACTTCAGAAAGAGAGTTACAATTTTAGCGCCCAACGTGAAGTCTTTACTGATTAATTGTTTAAATAACACCTATTTTTTGTAATATAGAATAGTGGTATATTGTTTTTGTAGATTTATTTTTGTGTACTTATTGTATAAGTGTAGAATTGTTAACATGGAATAGAAAATGAAGGTAAATCGCATGTCAAAAGACAAGTTAAAGTATGAACTCAAGTTGCGGAGCTTAACTGGTGTGCCAACAGTAGAGGCCATTGTTGAGGCTACTATTAAAATTTGAGAAAAAATAACTATCGATAAAATACCTTTGAGTAAAAACAGAAATGAAAAAAAAAGTAGGAATAATTACAGGAAAAATTGTTTTACTCCGAGACTTGCTACTACCTTTAAATAAAACCACACAATCATCTGTCTTTCAGAAACGGGAAACCAAGTTTGCTCATGTATTAGGTCGCATTAATGGGTTAGAACTAACTAAAGAAAATTTTGAAATGTGGGGAGATTTATTAAAAGAGGGTTATTAACACTGAGAAAGAAAAAGAAAGCGACAGTAGTGCTTTGGCATCAAACCAAAGTTTTTATAGTTTTTAAAAGTTTTTGCGGGTAATTTAATAAAATCTCAAATTTTTAGGTAACACTACTTAAGTGTCTAGAACAAGCTGATGAGCTGAGTTTTGCTTGAAACCTTTCTAAGCAAAGTTTGTTTAATTCAGCATTAGACTTATTTTTGGCAAATGCATTAATTTGGTACCAAGCTTACAATAAGAATTTTAAAAATTGGAATGAGTTAGTGTTCTTAGAATGGAATTTTACCTTAAAAGTCTTATTAGGATGATACGCCAAAAATCTAAATTAACTAACCAATGGAATTTTACCGTAGTAACTGTGAAGAGAAATTACTAGACAAGATTAAACTAAGAATGCAAGGTCAAAAAAAGTCTATTGGTCTCTATATGGCAGTAATGAAGACTTTATTCTCCAGATTAACCTATAAAATCTTTAAAAACATGCAAGTTTAAACCGTAACGCGTAATCTGTCCCCATTTTACCGGCATGGGGCAAGTTTAGTAGAAACTAAATTAGAAGAGTATTGTCACAAATTTAAAACATCTAAAGAAGCTAGCAAAGAATTTGTTCCACACGTCATTACGTCGAAACCTGGAACCAGACCTGGCGTACTTTGAAGTTAACCCGGTTAGCAGAGTTAGTGAAGTAAGGCAGTTTCAATATTGTAGGTTATATTTTATGTTTAATTAACCTGGCCATTTGGCACGGAGTTGCACAATTCTAACTGAATTACGTTGTTTTAAGTGGAAACCTAAGTTTTAAGAGAAAATTGACCACACCGAAAGGGTAAATGTACTGGAATTAGATATTTTGGGTCTACTGGACTCAGATGCTTCTCAATTTTTTAAAAAATTAAATTTTAATTATAAGTTGGCAGTGGACAAACTGTGCAGGTAGCAAATGGTCAATGTTGTAAAACTATAGATATGTGCAGCGTTTCGTTTTTGATAGAAAAAAAAACTAAATTTATAGAGGTGCGGTTAATAATAGAGCTTATAAGTACTTTAGTATTAGAGTCTGATTTTTTGGCGTGTAATGGGAGTGGTACCCGATTTGCAAAATGATAGATAGTATTTTCTAGCAAGGTTCTCTAAATTAACTTGTGTTTTTTGAATTCTGGAGATGACTTATTACATAGCAAAAAGGAAAAGTTAAATTGGTTATTAGAGATGGTTTGCCAAAGTATTGGTGATAGAATACTTGAACACACGTCACTGGTAGAACATTAAGTTATTACCACCTATTAAGCATAGAAATACTCGATCTCTAAAAGTTCTTAACATTATACATAAAGAAGTCAAAGAGATGTTCAAAATAGATCATTAAACTTTTGACCAGTTTATGGAGTAGACCGGTAGTAATGATTCTTAATAAATATGGATTATTAAGGTTTTGCGTAGACTATAGAGATTTAAATGCGGTAACAAAGAAAAGTGCATTTTTTTTAATAT
This sequence comes from Tachinus rufipes, assembly GCA_963932245.1. Lineage (NCBI taxonomy): Eukaryota > Metazoa > Arthropoda > Insecta > Coleoptera > Staphylinidae > Tachinus > Tachinus rufipes. Next base: position 88,900,403 of record OZ010743.1, read on the forward strand.
TTACTGGCAATTTTAGACAGACTGCAAGACGTAAAATACCATACCTCATTTGATATAAAATCAGCATATTGGCATATTGGGATAGAAAAGTCCAAGGAATGCACTGTTTTTACTGCTTTTGAAAAAGGATTATCTTAATTTAAGCATATACCGGCTACCTGTCAACGTTTTATTGACAGAGTCCTTGGTGATGATTTAGAGAAAACACTGTTTTGTATATTTGAAAAATGTTATTTTAATTTCTTTGACAGTTCAGCATCATGTGAACTTGTTGGATAAAGTATTTCAAAGACTTTTAGCAGCTGGGGTAGTGATATGTATGGACAAGTACCAATTTTTATCTTGGATATGTAGTTAACAAAGCGGGTTTAAAGGTAAATCCAACAAAAGTTGAAACAGTGGTTTGAGGACCGCCGCCAACATGCATTAGTGAAGTACAAAGATTTTTAGGTATGACTGGATGGTATAAGAGATTTTTACCTAGTTACTCAACATAGAGAAGTACGACAAAAATGTTCCTTTATTTATTTTTATTTTCGTAACACTGCAAAGATATTATACAAGCAACTTTTTAATTTTTTTAATTTTTGTTTTGTTTTCTAAAATATCTTTAAAATCTTAACATGCAGAAACAAAATTTAATTTAAAGGTTTTTGTTTGTTATAGATATAGTTTTTGGCAGTGTGATATTATTATTGGCGTACAGTCCTCTTTACTTAAAAAGTATAAGTTGGATGTCAAGGTCACCGTCTATTACTTCTTATCATAAAATTTCTAATTATCTTGTGTTCTTAGACTTGGACTTGTATTAGTGATAGCCGTTGCAAAGTCTATAAAACATTTAAAAATGTTTTGATTGCCGTCACGTGTTTTTATATCAGAACCAGAGCTGCTTATAAATTCAAATTGGACTTAAATTTTGTTGATAAATTATTTGTGTTTAAGTTTTGTTTAATAATATTTTTAAAGCGTGGTTTATTAAAATTATATTTTGATAACTAAAATCATTTAATAACGTTTGTTTTTAATAAAAGTTTATAAACTAATTGTTTGACATGTAATTATTTGCATAAGTTTGGTTGAAGAATTTGATTAATTAGCAACTAGAGAATTTCTTCATTTATTTAATAAAAAAGAATCTGTATATGTAAGATTACATTATCAAAAATTTTTGAGATGTGTTGTTATAAGAGAATATAGAAAAAACCATAGATAGAATAAATTATTAAAAAAAACAAAAAAATCATAAAAGCTATGAAAAGATGTGGAGTAATAATACTTAATGTTAGAAGAGCGTGGCGCAGTGGTCTAGGCATCCGATCGCTGTACCGAAGATCGTGGGTTCGATCCCCACACACCGTGACATACTTTTCACTGCTATACGCTCTCCCACTCCCCAACCCGCCTTGCCAGCGTGGGGTTTTACGGCTAATAACCCTCTCTGAGGAGTGATAAAATCTCTCCAGTTCGGAATCCACTTAAAACTGTAGGTTTGTAGAGTTGGAGGACTACATCCTAGCAGGATTGAATATGGGCTAATATTATAAATATTAAATATTGTTTGAATAAACAAGCTTAATCACCTATACGCCACACCGAGCATTCATTCATGACGTTAACACTAAAAAACATTTAAATTACATTATTACGACCATTGCCGTTTTATAACTATTATCTAACCGTTATTGGTTGCTTTTTTAATAAATTGCAGCCTTTTAGTGCAAAAGGTAAACCGATTTCTTCTTTTATTGTATGTATCGCTTTGATTTGCCACAGTACTCTCTGTTTGACTTGATTTGGTTTATTTTGTATGTTAGCATGCGTTTTATCAATTAAACCCGCAATATAATTATTAAATAAAGCAAAAGTAGTAATTAATTTTGTTTTTTTTAAGTAGTATCAATAGGTCGTGCAGTCAGAATCTTCACTATAACATCAATACATAGTATACACAATTCTAATGCCGTGTGAGCCTTTTTATTATACATACCATTAATGCTTTTAACATATGTGTAAATAATCCCAAATAGCTGTAACGTACCTCCATGGCATCTATGTCTAAGAAGATTCAATGTAGTTTGTTATGCACACCTATAAGATATTTTTTGTCCATGGGTGAATTAGCTGAGGCAGTTCTAAAGTACATTCTTAATCTGTGTGTGAATAAAGCAATACAGTTGTAAAATACCTTAATTGCATCATTGCCAACATACTTTATTATACACAACACCAAGACTTTTTAGTTTATATGTAAATAATCTTCAACTGTTGTTAAACACTTCAATGTCAATGCTAATTTTGTATACAATCGACCAAAATCTATTTGGTGTATTTGCAGTTAACCTCTAACTATTTGAAGTATTTCAATCTTTAACTTGAAAAACTAAATTTTGTTTTTTTATAAAGGGTTTCCAAAGTTTTATTTTAAATAGCAGGCTATTTAGGCAACTATTAATTTTGAAGCTATTATCTTTTGACATTTGACAAGTAAAAACTACGCTATTATTAAAAATGGAACGATACACGCTTCAACAACGCATTGAAATTATTAAAATTCACTACAAAAATGGTGAAAATTTTTCGACCGGCAATAGTAAACCTGGTAGAAAAATTTGAGCTGTTGGGACAAGTTTGTGATGTGAAGAATTGAAACCGTGTGAATCGCTCAAAAACACATGAGAATATTGCTGATATAGCCCGTAGTTTTGAAGAAAACCCAGGTTTGTTGATTCCTTGTCGATCTTTGGAATTAGACTTTCCACAAACGACATTACACCGTATTTTGCATAAAGACTTAAGTCTTAAGGCTTTTGAAGTTCAGGCAACACAAGAACTCAAGGCGGCCAATCACCATAAACGTCGTATCTTTGCTGATTGTGTCCTTCAAATGCATCAAAATGATCCGGAATTTTATCGAAAAATTATCTTCAGTGATGAGGCCCATTTTTACCTTAAAGGCTACGTTAATAAGCAGAATTGTCGCATTTGGTGCTCAGAAAATCTAAGAATGATTGTTGAAAAGTATTTGCATCCTCAAAGTGTCACTGTTTAGTGCGTTTTTTAGGCTAGCAGACTGATTGGACTCTACTTTTTTGAAAATGAGGCTGGTGCAACTGTAACAGTGAATGGATGGCGCTACCGAGCTATAATTAATAATATTTTTATAGCCGGAATTGGAAGATATTGATGTGGACGACGTTTATTTTTGGCAAGACGGCGTTAAGTGCCACACAAGCAACAAAACAATCGCAATTTTGCAAGAAAAGTTTCCTGACAGTGTCATTTCTCGAAGAGGTAATCACAATTGGCCACCAAGATCTTGTAATTTAACAATTTTAGACTTTTTTCTTTGGGGCCACATGAAAGATAAGGTCTATACCAATGCACCACAATCGATTCATGACCATAAAAATGGAATTCGTGAAACATACAGCCGCAAATGTGCAAATTGGTCATGGAAAATTTCATGAAAAGAATGTGGTACTGCAACCGTAACCGTGGCGGCTATTTGACTGGTATCGTTTCAATGTTAATGACTTACATTCCTCTTTACAATGAAATAAACATTTATTGATTTCTATTAAAAAATACTTGTTTTTTTTAAATAGCAAAATGAAACCTCTTATTGGAAAACCCTATATAAACAAAAATGAATTTAAGTGATCACGAGTATATAATATTATACAATTAATAAAATCTATAAAATAAACTGCTTCAATTGAGGATGAAACTCATTAGTCAGACTTGATTTATAACAACTTATTATTATTATTGAATAAAATATTTATAAAAATATATATTACTTGTAACAAAGAACAGTTGTCATTGGAAATACAATTTTTAACTAAAATGTTACGTAATCACATATTAAATATAGTAAAACTGTATCTTGATTACATTTGAAAGGTTAAATATTAAATATATTCTATTAATATATATCATAGGCGATATTAATTCTAAAATAATTATAACATTACATGTATGGATAATGGACAAGGAATGATAAAATGCAAGGTGAACTGTGAAAGGTGCAATATTACAATAAAAAAATGTTAATACTAAAAAAATAATTGCCTTGCTGTTACATGTTTTCCAAGCCTACTGAGGTTAATTAAATTTCAAAAAATTATGATACTTATTTAATAATTTTATGCAAGTTTGTTAATTCAGAAAATTAAATTAATGCAATTTACAATTTGACATACTTTTACTTAAACATTTTTCATGTATTTGTAGCATATGTGAAATGCAAAATTCTCATTAGCGGATTATAATATATATTATATAGCTATAGTTTATTTTAATAATTGTTTACATAATAAAGTTACATTAATAATAAAATTGTTGATTTTAAATAATTATAATGTATTAAATTTGTAAACTAATTTATGCAAAGGAAGCATTATACGTATTGTAATATTAATTTAATAATGTGTTACACCATTTTGTGCACCTTTAACTGCTTCTCATAAAGTCCTGAGAAATTGTACAACACAGCTCAAGTTCTAGCAACTATTGCAGTAGGGTGAACATTGTGCCCTGCTAATTGTATCTATAAAAGAATTTAGTTGTTTGATATAGTTGAGTATTTACAAAATATCCTATTTCTAATTTGAGTTTAGTCTAGTGTAATCCAAAATTTTTTAGTTTGGTTGACCTATAGCATTAACGCTGTTCTAACGTAAAGTTGCATGGAACTTGTTTTAATATATTGCAATAAATTATAATACCAAACTTGGCTACATACACTTGTTGAGTTTTATTATGTAAATTAAATCTGAACTTATTACAAAATTGTATATATATATTGTACTAAAATATTATTATATTACATTACAATGTTATCATTTTGTTATAAACACTAACTTGTTTTATTAAAGCGAAGGAAATTTTGTTTTGATTACAACAATTAATAATTTTAAATAAATTTTACTGTCACTGGTTTTTAATTGTTTTTGTTCTGTTTTTTAATAGTGATTTTTAATAAATGTATTATATATATTGTTATTTACGTGCAGGTAGAATGTGTTGAAGGTATTCACACATAGATCAAGCAATTTTTTAAGGTGTGATGACACACTATATTGACATTGAGATTTTGGTCATTAAGGTTTTTCACTGCTGTCTGAGGTTAATCACTACATTAACATTGTTTGACACATAGGTAATTGAGACATATGATAGCTGTAGCATTCTAAATAAATAAATCAGAGTTTAGGTTGTACTAGGCAATAACAGATTATTATTTGGAACAATGATGCTTAAAGTTTTAGGGTTTTGTGTTAAGACCGTATTTGGAATTAAATCTTGGTACGTAACAGTCATTGAGGACACGCTGTGCACTGACGTGTAAGTGTAAGGCCTTAGAGTCGTATGTAGAACACAAAACAATAATAACAAGCAGTACATAAATACTGTTGTGTTATGTCAATTAAAAAAGTTCTTATAAATACTTTAGTATTATGGTATACCGTGTATACACAGCATGACCTATCCACTTTATGCTAAAAAAAAATTCAATAATTATTAATTGAGTAAAAGCATACATAAGCAATGGCTGTGGCGGACGCGCGTTGATAAAAAAACCCACCTAGTCGAATAGAAAACAATAAAGTAGTAAGTTATATATCTAAAATCTTTATTAAACAAAAAATATTACAGACTAATAAAGAAAAATAAAAAAAAGTGTTAGATTGTGATGTGGTATAACATGTCAGAAGATTTTGTCACTTAGTCATTGTCATTGTCATTAGTGAGTTTTGTAATAATTGTTGGGTTTTTGGGAATTATTAGGTTTTTTAGGATAATAGAATTATTTGGATTATTTGCAAAATTTTACTTGAAGATTATAGAGTAAATTGTGTAGAGGGTTGTTATGATGTTAGGTTTTAGTGATATATCTAATCTGGAAGATTAGTATATACATATGTGAGTCATATTTAATGTTAATTTTACTATTTTTGTAGGTAAGTGACCAAACGTGTTTGGGCTGGGATTTACTTTTAGATTTACTAAAACTAGTAAGAAACTTACAAATAAGTTTAGATCAAAGTGTAGACCAAATATTGACATAGTTAAGATGAGTTTATAATTTTTAATTTATTTGGATTTTAGGAAAGTTTTTTTGAATTTTATAGTAAGGAATTGAAAGTTTAGTTTTAAAAGAATTTGCACAAAACTGCCATTTATTGAACTACGATTGCATATTATCATATAACGTCTGTAGTTGTGTAATAGATGATTGTAACGTATACATGAAATTGGTTGGATTAGAGTTATGTATATAGTGTAACATATTTTTGAGGTAATTGAGGACATTTAGAACAAAAAGTTTAAATATAAAACAAATATATTCACAAACAAAACGTTTAAATACCTGCCTTTAAGGTGGGATGTTTAGAGATTTGAAGTAAGGACAATTAAAGATTGGTTAGTTGATTTGCTTTGCAGAAAACCAAAGTCATTTGCATTTTATTGTATATAAATCTGAAGAGGTTTTTTAGACAAAATTCAAACTGCTTGCCAAGAATTTGAAGAAAAGTGATAGGGCAGTAACTAGATGGGTGGGATATATTAGAAACACTTTTAGGAATACAAACTATTTTTCTTACTTTTTATTTATTTGGAAAATTTGTTTTGTTTACAGGAATTTTGTATTTATGTCTGTTAGGAAAATAAATTATAAAAAAGCAAAAACTTCTTTAAAATATTTTTGACAGATGTTAGCAAAGTCGGTGTCCGATAAAAAACTACTATTTGAATTATTGACTGTAAATTGACTCAAATTTTTAATTTCTTGAATGTAATTTTGATTTTGTTGTTTTGTCTGTACTGGAACACTGGATTGTGTATGTTTTAATTTAAGTTGTTAAATTAGGTCATTAGTGATTTTGAAAATAATGTGATGATGTTAGGAAATATATTATATATAGTTAAAAACGTGATAGCTAGATGGCCAAAGCAAACATCAAGTACGACACTGACAGAGTGGATAAGAGATTTTATACTAGATGAACAGAAAAAATGTCAGGGGAAGTAACCTTAGTAAAATTCGAATTTGATAAAAAATGTTAGAAGTGTGTATATTTTTTAAAGTTTAAATTGAAGTCATCTTCAATAATGAATTGGGGATATAAGAAAACTTTTACAAAAATGTTATTTTCAATTTTAGATGTTGAATAGATATAGACATATGTATATTCTATATGATTTTTTTTTGTAAAAAGAAAATTGAAAAAAAGGATGCAATCATTTAGACTAGAAGATTGTTTATGCTAAAAAAAATATTTTTTTTAATTCCAAAGAATGGATGAGTTATAGATATAGTTTTAATTAAATACGTTAGCAGAGTTTTGGGTTAAAGACTTATTCCAAATGCTATATGATTAGACAAAAAAAATTATAGTAGGTAATTTTTGAGAAAAACTATTTATGTTAGAGTAAAGAAAATTTAGACTAGACGTTTTTGGTTTAAGTTATGGTAACTGGTACGCTTTCTATAAGAAACATGAGATATGGCTAATCTAGGTTAAGGAAGTCTCACATTGCAATAAACATGCGGTTAGTAAAAAATAGAACAAAAAAAAAGTTGTATGATTCTATAAATCTCATTTTTTATTTGTTAATAAGTTGTCAGTGATTTTATGGAAATTAATTTTGGGTACGTACGTATCGATGATATGCTTGTGAACAGTAACTAGTTTTTTCTTAAACAGACCAAGATTTGTAGATTTCCTCTTTGCGTGAACAGTATTAAACTAGATTGGCGGTTGTACAGATGAAAGTTTTTTATTTTTCTTGCTGCTGTTGTTGCTACTACTGCTACTGCCGTTGTTGCTGTTGTTATACTTGTTGTTGTTGTTGTTGTTGCTTCTGTTGTTTTGCTGATGTGGCTGTATATGTTTGCTATTGTAACTATTGTTATTGTATTAATTACTGTTGTTTTGTTTGCCTCTTTTTTGTATTGGAAGATCGTTATAAATTAATGTTTGTATTGTTCTGAATGTCCATCTGGAAACTTGATTGGCTTTTAGCGTTGCTAATAAATTTATTGTTCACTTGTTGTTTATTGGCCGCATTGTTGTTATATTAATTATAGTTACAACTATTTTGTGTTTGCATTTTTTACTGAAACTATACATGTTTAACTAACACAGATACAAAAACAATAAACAACTAACATTAATAAATTGCTGGTTTTGACGGAGTTCATTTATTTGCTAATACGAGGGGCACTGCTAAAGTTTGCGGAAATAAGTACTGCTTGTATTACAAGCATTCTGCGATTGTCATATTTGTAAAATTTGACCTATAATTTAGTCGGCAGTTCGATATCAAACTGCTTAGTTTCGTTTCAACAAAATTTCACGAGAGTAATAATTGTGTGAAAAATGAAAATTTCAAATCGTGACTTCCGAATGACGATTTTTATGATTTTCGATACTGTTTAACTCCGCAGCAATGTGTGGAAAAACATAATTCGTTATTTGGAGATGAAGCACCATCCAAAACTATGGGTAACAAATGGTTTACAGAATTCAAGTGTGGAAGACCAACGTTTAATGACAGTCTTTGCAAAGGTCGTCCATGCACCTTCGTTGTCGCAAAAAATATTGATGCTGTGCGTAAATTAATTTTGTCAGATTGGCATGTGACCTATAGTGAAATAGAGGGATCTTTAGGCATTGCATGTCACAAAGCTTTACAGTCGTTGGATCCCACTTAATTTGAAAGAAGAACAAAAACAAGCACGTGTCAAGTGGTGCAAGGAAATGCTAGAAAAATTTGAAAGGGGAGTAGGGGCGCTTAAACAGTCGATCGCGATCGACTAGTCGATTGCAAAAGGTTTTTAAGTTGATCGCTTTTTATAAAATACTTTTAAATTTTTTGACATTATTGTATAAAAGTACACTAAATATTTATTTTTTAATAAGTGACTAGGTTTTATTAAGATTTAGTAACCGCTGCATGATGCTCTAAGTTTGATCGCCTTTGCATTAGAGGATCGAAGAACAGTTAATGCTGACTGGTATACTTCAATTTCAAAGGGAACAACATAAACCGGCAAATCATTGTTCATCAAGACAATGCAAGCGCTCACACAGCACGACAATCTGTAGAGTTTTTGACTAGTAACAACATCCAATTAATGACTCATTGCTCATATTTGCCTGATTTATCGCCCAATGACTTCTTCGACATATCAAAAATAAAATGCGTGGCAAGCGTTTTTTATGGCCTGAAGAGGCCGTTCAAGCATTTAAATCATATGTTTTGGAGATACCTCGCTCAGAGTGGAAAAATTGTTTTGAAGATTAGTTTCATCGGATGCAGAAGTGTATAGATTTTAAAGGAGAATATTTTAAAAAGCAATAAAGCAATTTACATAACGTAATTTGTGTTTTGTTTTACATTTTCAGCGAACTTTCGCAGTGTCCCACGTACACTACACTGAAAATTGTCATAGAATGTAAGTCGGTTATTTTAACAAAACTTATCAATTCCTTAGTATACTCAAACTTCACTATGCGCAGACTAATTTATTAAAAAATTCTGTTAAGAAATATTATTTTTCACAAACATGCAGCAAATGATTTACATAATAAAGAACAAATATACATAATAATTGGTGATTCCTTTAGAGGAACTTTTTTCAGGAGAAGTTTTATGTTATATAAAGCGTGCGCTAAGCCAAACTGTTACGGTATTTATGTTCAGTAATGTTTGACATTTCATTATGCAAAGCATTAGCCCAACACAGCGTCTATAAGTTATTCAGCAGTATTACGAAAATCAGCGCTCTATGAGGAAAGTGTTTTGTACACTTAGAGCAACTTATGCAATATGGTTTATATAATCGACTTACCAAACGCACAATTCGCTGTCCCATTGAAAAATTTTAAACTCAATATTCATTATTAGATAATACGCAACCAAATAGACCACATCCAGCACGTAGTGAAGAAAATTTATCGGCGGTAGCTGAGAACGTACGCGATGACCGTAATAAATTAGTTTGGCGGCAATTCTCAACAGTTTGGCTTGTTGTATGGAACAACTTGCTTACAAAATTTAACTCATGCAAGAATTGAAATTGGCCGACTTTCTGAATCGTCACCGTTTCAGGCCTTGGGCTCTGAAAAAGCTTCAAAAATATCTACTATTTTTGACCAAAATTTTGTTCAGCGATGAGACAATATCTGGCTTAATAGCTACGTCAATAGTCAAAATTTCCGTATTAAAGCTGAAAAGCAATCAAAAAAAATTAAAGAGATGCCATTACATTTAAAGAAAACAACGGTTTCGTGTGGTTTATGGGCTGAAGCAACATTTCTTTAAAAATATGGCCGGCCGGAACGAACGTAACTGTGAATGGCGCCCGTTATTGCACAATGTTAACAGACTATTTGCTGCCTAAAATTGATGACATTTGGTTTAAACAAAATACTACACTACTGGCCACCTAGCCCGTAAAACCATGCCTTTGTTGCAAGAACGATTTGGTAAACAGTTAATTTTATGCCTCAGACCGGTGAATTGGCGCCTAGATCATTTATTATTACACCTCTAAACTTTATCTTTTGGGACTACTTACAAAGTCTACATGGATAAGCCGACTACAATTGGAAAGTTGGAGACCAAGGTTACAAACGCGTCATCAAAAATTGGAACTTCTAAACGGATCATGTCAGCCGTAGTTACAGTATAATCATATTTTTTTTAATTTAAAAAAAAAGAATCTCTAAATGAATTACATTTTGTTTTGTTGTTATATCCTTTTTTTATTGATTTAAAAGTTTTATTAATTATTATTTTATCCTATCTCCAAAATAATTAACTTTTAAATAAATGAATTACCCATTATAAATTATCAAATGCAGCTAGTAAACATTTAAAATTTTTTAGTATTATTGAGCTATTACAAATCAGCAAAAAAACTTTTTAAATAGTTTTATACTTAAACAAATAAAAAAAAAATATATAAAAAGTGTTTAAGCTTGCTCAAAATTAGTCATTATTTTTAGATCAAAGTTTCTAAAAATTATTTACTCACAAAACACATTATAAAAATAAAAACGTAAATTTAACTTTTAATTAAATTAGGTTAGGTAAACTGCACGATATTGTTTGATATGACTTTTTTTTAATAGAACGTATGTAAGTGAAACATGATTTATAATAAAATCAATTAAAGATTTTTTTTTTTAATTTAAAAAACCAGTTTTCTAAATATGATGGCTTTTTATTGACATTTTCTAAAATATAACCCACTTGTGTCAAAATTGATAACATATACAATAAATTTTGCAATACTATACAGGATGATACATAGTTAAACCGTCAAACGTTTAAGGCTAAATATTAATATAAAATATTAAAAAAAATGCGTGTCGTGTTATTACATTTATTACAAAACGGAGAAATTAAAACAAATTTACAAAAGCTGTTAGAAATGCCATAATTTTCAATGCAAAGTTTACACCTGCAGACAACAATTAAATAGTAGCAAGGCACTTTATTGGTGTAATCTTTCAGGCTGCTTAAACAATATTTTTCCAGAGAGCAGTTTTGTCGTTGAAGGGCTCCGCATAAATATTTTTCTTAAAAAAATCCAAAACAGTTATGTCCGCAGAGTTCGGAGACAAAGAAGGACTGCGACCAATCCATTTTAGCAAAAAAAAAATATTGAATTGTAAGACTATCACATTTGGTAGAGTGTAGTGGGCTGGACAGCCATTTTATTCAATTATCTGTATACTTTATTTTCTAAATGCATATTGTCAAAATTTAATTAAAATCTATTAAAAAAAAACTAAAACGTTATGCTGATTAAAAATACTAACACAAGTAAAAATTGCTTTGTTGGTTCAAATCATCATTTGTCGTTTGTTGCAAGTACCATTAAAAAAAATGTCTTCTGCGCAACAGGTTATGAAATGACAACCTTTTTGCAGAAAAAATTAATAACAACTGTCTGTTTTTAAAATTTTGTTCAAACAGCTTTACATATACCATAATTGCTTAAAACTATTTGCGTGCTGCAACAAAGTGCTCCAAATTTATTCTGTTATTATTTCATTTAAAAAAATTGCAAAAAAAATTATTTTTTTGCAATTGCAATGAGGTTGATCAAGTCTCTCTTAATCGTTAATAAATATTGGATAACACTAATCTGTCATTCAATCTCTTTATCGGAAATCTACGGGCGTACTCAACTAAATAAACACAATACTTACGTATTCAACTGAAGTGTAAATATTTTGAATGTTTCTGATTAAAAATACGCAAAAATACATTTAAAATGCACTATAACTTCAATTACCTAATCAATTAATAAGAGCATGCATTTTATGCAAAATTGTAATTGATAAAACAAATTTTCTTTTTATTTTTTTTTCACTCTAGTTTGGAGAGATAGAATTTTAGATATAAATTTATAGACAAAAAAAGTTTTGAAAAATTAGCTTAAAGGTTTTGCGGCTCAATTATGGATCACGTTGTATAATATTTTATTTATTTAGATTTTTTATTGTTTTTCTTTTCACTCGAGTTTAAAGAGATTGCAATTTTAGAAATAAATTTATAGACAAAAAGTCTTGAAAATCAGCTTAAAGGTTTGGCGGTTTAGTTATGGATTACTTTGTAGAATATTTTATTTAGAAATGTATTTTACTTAAGAAATTTTTTAAATTATTGCCCAAGTAAAATATGTAAAATAATGTTAAAATTAAAAAAAAAAAATAACGAGACTACACGCTAGTCGTTAAGATTAATAGTAAAATGTACATCTAAACCGTAAAGATTATTTATTATTGTACTTTTATTATAAAACTACTATTGCTAAGTGTTTTATTTGTATAAAGGCATAGTAGTATACAACTTGCATAGAGTTTACACACGCCAAACGCTTTAAACTGCGATGGCTTAAGTGCAACGTTCATGTCAAGCCTTGGCATGTGGTTAGATATATACATATATATATATATATATAAGTTATTAATTATAACTCTAAAAACAACTTCTTATTCTTTATATTAAATTTTTTTTATTGTCTTCTGAGTTGACCATTTTAAATAATTCTGTTTAGAACTGCCATATTGTTAAAATAGTTTCAAAATAATCTAAAAAACTAAAATTTCTTAACTAAAGCAATTTTTTTCTTCACTATAATATTTATCTTATATTTATATTTTTAATGTATTTTATAAAACCATTATTATAACTATGTTTATTATTTCTAGGTTTTGCTACTGGAGGCAGGCGATGAAGAGCCAGAAGTAGCTGAAATTCCCGCTTTTCCACCAATTCTTGCAAGATCTAGTATTGATTGGGCTTACATGACACAACCTTCAGAAAACAGTTGCAGATCTAGACGAGACGGTCGCTGTTATTGGGCTCGAGGCAAAGTAATGGGTGGCTCTTCAACTATCAACTACATGATATATATTAGAGCTAGTCCATTAGATTATGACGAATGGGCAGCTGCCGGAAATCCAGGCTGGAAATATAAGGACGTTTTACCATATTTTATAAAATCAGAAGATAATAGAAACTTGGATAAAATAGATCCTTATTACCATGGCGTAGGTGGATATCAGACCGTTGAAATATTTCCCTATCAAGATAAAAACGTTATCAATTTGATAAACGCGTTCAAAGAATTAGGGTTAGAAGAATTTGATCAAAATTCTGAAAGGTTGATTGGTACTATGCTTTTGCAACATACTACACGTGACGGAGAACGATTAAGCACTAATGGTGCATTTATTAGACCCATACGTAATAAACGAGAAAATTTAGTGGTACGTCCAAACGCTTATGTGAGCCGAATTTTAATTGATCCTGATAAAAAAGTTGCGTTTGGAGTTGAATATTATCTAAATGGAAAATTAATGCAGGCTACTGCACGAAAAGAAGTTATTTTATCAGCCGGAGCTATAAACTCACCTAAAATATTATTATTAAGTGGCGTAGGCCCTTATTCTGAACTATACAACCATGGAATTCAACAAATTAAAGAATTAGCAGTTGGATATAATCTTCAAGATCACCCTACTTTAGATGGAGTATCATTTGCTTTAAATAACAAAACCGCTACTACTGTAGATGATTATCAACGTGAAGATGATGTTCGTTATTATAAACAAACTCATAGAGGGCCTTTATCATCAACAGGACCACTACAAGCTAATGCGTTTGTACAAACACAATATGCAAGCGGAGATCGTCCTGATATCCAATATTCATTTGATGCAATGAATGTAGAAAATTTCTTCACAGATCCTATACTATCAGCAGAAACAAATAGCAACCCATTGGCATATTATAATGGTTTAATGGTTCGTCCCATTTTACTAAATCCTAAAAGTAGAGGTGTCATTCGTCTTAACGATTCTGATCCAGTTTTTGGAGATCCACTAATTTTTGCTAATACATTTGGAGAACGCATAGATTTATTAACAGTAGTTGAAGGCGTTAAGCAAAGTTTGAATTTATTAAGAACATCAATTTTACAAAAATATGGATATGAGTTAGTAGAAAATCCTCTACCAGCTTGTGAACATCTTAAATTTGCCAGTGATGATTATTGGGCTTGTATTGCTATGGAGTACACAACAACAATTTTCCACCCTGTTGGTACATGTAAAATGGGTCCTAAAAATGACAAAGATGCTGTAGTTGATGCTAAATTAAGAGTGTATGGTATTAAAAATTTAAGAGTGATTGATGCTTCTATAATGCCAACAATAGTGCGTGGCAATACAAACGCTCCTGTTATTATGATAGGTGAAAAAGGTAGCGATCTCATTAAAAACGCGTGGCTTAAAAATGAAGTTCACAAATATTCCAGTGTGTACGATGTTACGGAAAAAGAATTCTAGTTTTATTTAGTCATTGCATTAATTATACATAGTCATATTGTAAATAATTTATACATAGATTTAACATGATGTTAGTTGTAAATAAAGTCTTGTAATATTGCCAGAATCATTTTTCACATAATAAAAATATAGATAAGATTATTTTATTACTTGTGTTAATAGTTTATTTTAATTTGTGCTACATAGATTATTTAAGTTGTCCCATCTACTTAAGGAACAGTTTATAATGTTTCTATTTAAATGTTTGATCCAGATAACTTAGTGGGTTTATTCAGTGTTGACAAGTTTGAAAACAAAACACAAAACAAGTTTATTTAACATAGCTACTATAAAATTTCATATTTTTGACAACAATCTTAAGCATAAATATTGAGCTTTAAAAAGAATTTATTACCAAAAGGTCGGATAGCATTGAAAACAAAATTACAAGTGATTTCTGTTTTTTGTGGTTTGGAAAAAGATTTTATAAACTGAGTATTGAATTCATTCTGTAAAGTTTCCCCGAATCATATCTGGAAGTTGAAAACCGTAAGGATTAAGTAACTTTTGTTTGGTGGGTTTTTCAATATAGGCTTTAGGGTAAGATTGTAAAAATAACTACTTTAAAAAAAGATCTGTTTTTTTATAAAAATTCACTTTTATATCTGGTTTAGCCAGTCTGGCCAGATCAGAGTTGGGGTGAACTGCAAGAATATTGAAATGCTTTTTAGCTAAAGCTTCAATGTGTTGACGCAACGCAAAACCAAAATTGTAACATTTTTGTTTGTTTTAAACATACTTTTTACTGTTTTGCTAAAACATGGAAACCAGCAGGTTTTTCCAATCTGGCTTTGTTTAGAATAGACTGTACGTGCAATTTGTACATAAGTCCTTTATTGAAAGTGATACCCAGATATTTGGCAGAAACGGACTACGGATCAAGAACGTCGGCAAGAAAGTTTTGTTATAAGAAAGAAACAGCTTTGTTTATATCAGGGTTTACTTTGACTTGCCAGTCGTTTAACCGAATATGCAGATCACTAGTGGCACCATAGATTATTGCAATTTTATCAGCATATTGAAGCATTTACACGCAGCCTCTAGGAATGTTTACAATAAATAGGTTAAACAATAACTGAGAGAGACTGCAGCGTTAAGAAACTTTTTGCGTAAAATAAAAATATAGTATGGAAGGTTAATTGTCAGGGTTGTGCGATTTAAATATAAAATAAACTTTGTGCCAGACCAAGCAAAAGCGTTTTTTAACAATAAAAAAACGACTTTTGTAGAATCTCAGCCTACAAGCAGATGAATTTAATTTATTTTTCAAAAATATTGCGCCAAAATTATTATTTGATAAGTGTCCCAACAGTAGCTCATATGTATGTAATATACCTATAAATAATGAAAACATTATACTTGAGCCTGTAATTGACAAAGATATCTTGACTATTATTAATAAAATGGATAATAAAAAAAGTTGTGGATATGATAATATTTCTATATGTTTTATAAAGCGTTGTATTTCCCATATACTTAAACCACATAAAATATATTTAATAGTTCGTTTGAATCTGGAATCTAACCTGATAAATTAAAGTATTCTATAATTGTACCCATTTTTAGAAAAGGCAACTGTGAGTGTTTTGAAAATTATAGACCAATTAGTTTATTAAGCACATTTTCAAAAATTATAGAATCATTGATGTACAGCCGACTTTGTAATTTTTCCAACGTCACAAGTTATTCAACAACACGCAACATGGTTTTACTACGGGAAAAGGAATAGACACTGCTCTATTTGATTATCTACAAGCTACCCTATCAGCTCTTGATAAAAAAGAAGTTGTATGTGGTCTGCTCTTAGATCTATCTAGAGCATTTGACACCTTAGACAACTCTATATTGCTAACAAAATTACACCATTACGGTATTTGTGGAACTGCCCACAAATGGATTAAATCTTATTTAACATCAAGAATGCAATCTGTTAGAATAAAAACAAAAGATCAGAATATAGTGTCAAATGCTCTAAATGTTGAAATGGGTATTCCTCAAGGCAGCATATTAGGACCACTTTAATTTGTAATTTTTATTAATGATATACATAGCACTATTCACAATGGCTGTCATCTGGTTAGTTATGCAGATGATACTAATATATTGTTGGTTGGGAAAACTTATTTAGAAGTCATAAATAAAGGCAACATTATGATGTAAAATATTGAAATTTGGTTTAGTAATAACAAACTAATATTAAACGCAGACAAAACAAACACAATCCTTTTTAAAACAAATCGAGTATATGAAACAGCAAATACTATAACAATGAATGAAAAACAGTATATCTTCACTAACACTGTAAAACTTTTAGGTATACTGCTAGATGAAACCTTAAACTACAAACAGCATATTGACTGTTTAGAAGTTAAGCAATGTATGTTTTGGCTTGCAAATACTTGCTAAAAATACAAACTTTAACATAGTTAGATTGTTTTATTATAAAAAAATTTATTTGCATCTAAGGTACGGAATAATCTTTTGGAGAAGCAGTTCACATTCAAACGGATTATTTATACTTTAAAAAAGGGCTATGCAAATAATCAGTAATATGAAATTTAAAGACAGCTGTAGGGGTATATTTAAGCAGAACAATATGCTAACGGTACGTGCTATTTATGTATACGAATGTATAAAATTTTTGTACATGCATAAAAGTTTATTTTCAACACATACTTTGTCCAATGTATATGATACTAGACGTGGCGTTGAGTACAGGGTTCGTTAAAGAAGCACAGACATATTCAGCTATGAAGAAAATGCTGTACAAAGCGTTATGTAGTTTAGAGCCATATCAAACTAAAGATTTCTTTGATCATCATTTTTAATATTTGTAATTTTATCTTTTGCTTGTTTAATTACTTGTAACAATGTATTTTATATTTGTAAATTTTTATCATCTGTTATATTGACGTGTTTTTATTGTAAGTATTGTATTTTTATGTTTTGTAACTTTACTGTATGCTTGTTGAAATAAATGTATTATTATTATTATTATTATTATTATTATTATTTTCTTTCTTTGCAGGTATTATCCTGGGAGTTATTTATTGGACGGGTACGGGACCAGGTCCAGTAAAGATTGTCATTGTTTTAGAAAAGACCTAACGATGTTACATGTTTTTAGTATCACAGCCTTTTGCATAGGTATTATAACATATTCTTTAAGCTGTATTTCATTTAGGTTTTCCTTTAGATTTAGTGGCACTATACCTGTTGATGACATAATTATTATTATTATTTTTATTTTTCAAAACTCGTAATACATAATACGGAATTAATAAGATAAATTAATTTACGAACCTTTCGGTTAAAGTAAATAAATATATTATATTTTTTATTATTTTAAAATTTTTATAACGGTGCTGCAGGTATCTAATATAACTGCACGCTGCAATTGAATGTAGATTTTTTTATCCAGCTTTAATTCTTTTAAGGCGCCATGTAATGTTAATAGAATGATGCCGGTAGCAGATATCACAATAGGAATTATACGTATTTTTTCATGCTCCAAAGTTGTTCAATTTCTATAGATAAATTTGTATACTTAGTAATTTTTCCGTGTAAGATTTTTGTAAATTGTTTGAACTTGGTATTGTAATATCAATCAAAAATGCAATTTTATTAATTTTATCGACCAACGTTATATCCGGGCGGTTGTGGCTTATTGATTGATCCGTTAAAATTGTTCTATCCCAATATAATTTGTAATTTTCATTTTCCAAAACTTTATCTGACGTATGTTTATAATATGGTCTTTTATTAATTACTATAGAATTTTGAAATGCAATCTCTTGGTGAATAATTTTAGCTACATTATCATGTCTATTTTTATAGTCGGTATTTGCAATAATAGAGCAACTTGATATTATGTGCTGAATATTTTCTTTATGTGTTTTGCACTTTCTACATTTGTCATCTTGTGTTCCGTCTTTGATAATAAATTTTTGATAATTTTTTGTTTTAATCACTTGATCTTGAATTGCTATTAGAAATCCTTCAGTTTTAGGGAAGAGTGCTCCATAAGTTAACCAAGCGTTTGATGCTGTAAAATCAACATGAGCTTGGATTAGTTTTTGTAAATGTTTGCCATGTAATGCTTTCTCTTTCATCAATTGTTGTAATTCTAAATTCTATTTAGTTAGCCATATTTAATGGTGTGTAGTTTTCGTTAGCATTGATTATAATTCGATGTAGTTCTGATGTTTCTATTTTGTCATAAAAATATTTTCGAATTTTTATTTTTTTGTTTGTGATGCATATTTTGTATGTCGATTATACCTCTTCCACCACTTTTTCTTGGAAATGTTAATCTTTCTGTTGCTGATCTAGGATGATGAAAATTTGCCAAAGTAAGTAACTTATTAGTTTTTCTTTCTAAATCTTTAATTTCTGTATTTGTCCAATTTATTATACCAATAGAATATATAAGTATGGGAATTGAATAACTATTAATTGCTTTCATAATGTTTTTGCCATTTAACTTAGTTTTAGTTATTTTTTTAATTCGTTCAAGATATTTTTCTGTTATGTCTTTTTTCGTTTGTTTTTGATCTATTAATTTTAATTGGTTCATTCCTAAATATTTATATACTTCATCTTTTAAAACTCCTTTTATTTCTTGGTCATTTTGTAGTTGGTAGTTTAATAATTCACGTTTACCTTTGTTAATACTTTGTGTTCTGCATTTATCAAGACCCATTTTTATGCAAATATCAATACTAAAAACCTCGACAGTTTTTAATAAATGTGCTAAATTTTGTTGAGTACTGCTGTATAATTTTATGTCATCCATATATATAAGATGAGTTAAATTGCAGATAGTTCTTCTGTTGTTTTTAATATTGAATCTATAAGTGGTTTTATTAAGCATATTTGAAAGAGGCTGTAATGCTAAGCAGAACCAAAGTGGGCTTAATAAGTCACCTTGATATATTCCTCTGTTTATCTTAATTGGATCAGTAATTATGTAATTATTTTCTTTGTATAATTTTATTATAGTTTGCCAAGAAGACATAGTGGTAGTTAAAAACTTTATAATAATAGGATCAATTTTATAAATATTAAGAATTTCAACAAGCCATGTATGAGGTACTGAGTCAAAAGCCTTACAGTAGTCAATGTATGCAGTGTAAATATTTCTTTTCTTTTTGTATGCTTGTTTCATTATTACTGAATCAATTATAAGTTGTTCTTTGCAACCTAGCGATAATTTTTTGCATCCTTTCTGTTGTTCTGCAAGTATGTTGTTTCTATCACAATGATTATATATTAGTTGACTGAGACATTTTGTGGTAATTTTATAGATAGTTGGTAGACAGGTTATTGGTCTATAATTACTGGGATCTTTTGAATTTCCTTTTTTATATATTAATGAAGTTACTCCTTGCGTGAAAAAAATGCGGTACTTTCTTTGGATATTTTATAAATTGATTTATAAATTTAGTTAATATTGAATGTAATGAATCAAAATTTTTATATCAGTAATTATGTATACCGTCTATTCCTGGAGTTTTCCAATTATGAGTATTTTTTATTACTTCTGTAACTTCATTTTCTGAATCGTCTTACCTATTAGTAGTAGTGGCACGGGCAACGGTGTACTAGCCTACATGGCAAAAGTTGCTAATATTATTAGGGATACTGGTTTGTTTGTAATAGTGGCAAAGACATAGACTGTTGGTACTTAAAATGTGAGAGAATTATTTGGCAAGGAATTAAATTGTTAAAATAATATTAATAAAAAAAAATGCTTTTTTATGTGTGTGTTAGAAACAAAGAGGCAAAAAGAAAAGGTATTATGAATAACGGTAGTCTGGATTTGTAGTCTGGTGTAGATGATAGAATGAGTAGTAGTTAAGATGTAGGCATAATTCTAAGTTTTACTGCCAAGCAATATGTAAAAAGTATGAATTGATTTTGTCTAGATTTTTATGGGTATGTATGAAAATTGGCACTTGTAGATTATTTTATAGCAGCGTATGCACCTGTCAATAGTGATGATAAAAATGTAAAGTTTTGGCAGAATCTAAATAAAATCTTAAGACCATAAAGATCGCTATCTTGATTTGTAGTATTTTAACAAAAACAACAACTTTGGCTTCATCGATGCTTCTACAAATAATTTGATTAATTAATGACAATTTTACATTACTCTTTAAATTACTATCATAAATGCTAATTTGAATATCCGGAAGATCTTTGTATTTATATGGAATTACATTTTTTTCTTCATATTCTTTAGTGATGGATCCTTTAGAAGCGGTAATTTTATACTTATATATATATATACAGTTATGTTTGATTTAATATGTACAAATAATTATAATATTCAATTATTGATACATATATTTATAATAAAATTTTGATTGTATTCATATTTTAAATATTGGACATTATTTGTATATGTAGCATCTACATGTTTTATAGTGTAATTTTCCACTAAAAAGTCATTATAATGTAGAAAGTAATGACTAAGTTTGCCAGATTCACTCATAAATTTACACGGGGACATTTTAATAAATCCATTTTCAAATTTTGATCTGTAAATTAACATTTAAATTCAATATGTAAATAAATAATAGAATAACAAATACAGATTATGTAATAAATATGAATTTAAAATAAATAGAATTATGTAATTAAAATAATAGAATAATAAAAAACTAGAATAAATATTTTTAACCTCTATGTTTTTGTTACAATATTTAAATACCACTAAACAATAAATTAAAATAACAAATTAATAAATGTACAATAACTACCACTTTTAAAATAAAATTAGTATTTCAACAAATGATAACGTACAGCTAGACACAAATTGTGTGGCTGGTATAATAGGCAACTTAATATACACAAAAATTATGTTGGCAGTGGTTAAACTAATGCCTTTGCCCGTTTTAGCATTTTTCAATCTCAGAACAACATCGCCAATAAAATGTGTAACATGTAAGCGCAAATGAAAAATTCTAAAACGGTCAAAGGCATGAGTGCAACCACAGTAAACATAATTTTTGTGTAAATTAAGTTGCCTATTATACCAGCCACACAATTCGTGTCTACCGACCACACTATTTGTGTCTAGCTGTACATTCATACCAGTTTGTATTGTTTTTGATGACTAGCACACTAAAATCTATTTTATTTTTAACATGACTAATTTTAACTAGTAGATAAAACTATGCTTTCAATATGCATAAACTTTAATGACAAGGCAATAACAAATCAATATTAACGACAATAAGCTTATGAAATTCTTAAAGACAGTTGTGCGCGCTACACAATTGTGTTGGAACGTTTTACCGAATTGGCTAATATCTACTTAGTATCTCATGCACCTACAATCATAGCTTCTATTATAATCCGAATAAATCACAAAAAAATGGTAATCGATATTGAATCCAACTCAATGACAAAGTTTATTGTAAGGTACGATAATTACAGTTTTCAAGTGCAAGTATTAAGATTGAAATGTCTGAAGATTTTTATATGATGTCAATTTAAATTTACATAAAAACACACACACACATTTAATGTACATAGTAAATTTTTATTTTAAGTGTAATATTTACTTAATGTCACAACAACATACAAATGTTTATTAATGTTTACGAGTAAAAGCACACTCGTTGAAACTATCACAAGACTTAAACAGTCTTTGAGCATGACATTAAATTTTATTTACTTATTGAGCTATTTACGGTTATTTTACATTGCCACAGTAAGTCTACGACTTGTTATAGAATTTTGATGGGAACAACAGCTTATTAGGAAACTTCCAAACCAACCTGGTGAATAAAAAGCAAAATCTTAATTAGGCATGTCAGGGATTGAATCTCGGACTACTCGCATGATGCAAGAGCTCTACCATTAACTTGAAAAACATGTCTGGACAGATTTGGTTCTGCATGTCTGTGAATATTTGTTAAAATTCTTTAGCAAGCTTTGTACTACGTGTATGTATTTGTTTGTATAGAATAATTTTATCAATTTTGGACTGGCGATGATTTAAAAAGCTTGGTTTTAAATGGAATAAAAAAAATGTACATTTTATATATGTATATATGCAAAATAATATACAAAAGTCAAAAACTGTTTACTTTTGTTAAAAAATTTAAGTTTACAAGATACTTTTAAAGTTATATTAACAACCATGGTCGTTCTGTGTAAGATTGTAACCTCTAAAAGACAAATTAAAGAAAATACTAATAATATCTTGGATTTTAATTTTGATGCAGTAAAAAGTTGACGCTAAGGCTGAGTTGTAGGTTACTAGCGCAGTTACAGATAACGGATAGTGATATGCCTCCAGATATGGAAGCTAGTTGCAACTATATCGAATAAGCAGTTTTTGACCAAATAACAGTGGTACAAAAGGATGTAGTAGCTCTTTAGGCGGCAGATAGAAAACGCTTTTCTAATATGAGTGGTATCGAGCAAATAAGAAACTGGCTGCATTTTTTAACCGATGTGGACACAATCTAATAAAGAACATTACTAGTTATTATAAATTTGCTAGAAAAGCATAGTGAATAAACGCCAAATACTCCCTGCATATCAGATGACAAACTTTATTATATGATACTACAACACTACATCAGCCAGCCCCCGGGGGGGGGGGGGGGGGGGCAGAAATTTAACATTGAACATTGAAACTAATTAATAGACAAAAAGATAGATCCAAACCAGACTACTCATAAAAGCATGTAACAAAAGATGTTTAAAATGAAAAAGAAACTCAATAATTTTTGATAAGATATAATAGCTTATAAGAAGTAAAAAAAAAAAATTAATAACAGGCTCTCTTACAAAAGTACCCTTTACCGCACAAACTGTAACATAAATAACACAGCAGGCGTCGCATTTCTAATAAATAAACAAGTTTTATCACTTATTACTACCTACAAAAGAATTTCTCACAAAGTGGCCTACATCGTAAGTAATTTAAAAGTCAGAACTACAATGAAGATTGTCTAGGTGTATGTAACTACCACTGCGCACAAGAACAAACTTGTAAACAAGTTTTGCAAAAATTACCTTTAAGCCATCCATTGATGAGACCAGCTCAAGGTGCCATTTATAATCGGAGCTTTTAACGCAAAACTGAGTACTAGAACTAACCCAAAGAAGCTAAAAATAAGCACCTGCGGACACAACACTAAAAATAAAAAAGCAAACACACTATACTGCTTCCAAAAATAACAAAAGTTGTCCAAAATAAATATTTAAAAAAAAAAATCTGTAAAAAATAAACAAAGATAAAATAAGCATCGTAACACACGTAACAATTTTAAATCAATTCTTGACAAGCAGCAATCACTGGTTAGTAAGAGCAAAAATAACATTAAACCATAAACTTAAAAGATCTAAGTAGATCAAATCTTGTAAGTCAATAATTAATCTGCAAAAATTAAATGAAAACAAAAGAACACTACAAAATCCTCATCTCTCAACTATAAATGAAAAAAAAGCAGAACGATTAAAGCCTAGATAGTAGTAAAAAAATTGCTAAAATAGTAAAAACTGACAATTATCATGTGACGGTAAATAACATGCCTCAGATTTTACCGAAGTTTTAAAAACAATTAAAAAATTTATGAAAGAAAATCTGCTCAGAAAAAAGGATAAAAAGATTAAATTATTAATCAAAAATAATAAGATTATTTTTTGGGATCAACAACAAAAACGGCCAAGAAATACGGAACAAAGAACAAATTAAACAAAACAATTAATCATATTATAAATTAATTTAAAAATAAAACTGCTAACTAGTACATATTTAAAACTAAAACACATGATTCAATATCTTAGTTTAAAAAAACGACTAGAAATTATGAAACAAAAAATGTTAAAAAAGCAGCCATGTAGTTATAAATATACTAATAACCTTATTTAATAAATGTCTCAAATAAAAAAATTCCAAACAAGTCGCAAAAAGCTACCACCATACTATAAACAAAAAATGGAACAAACAACAAACAAAACATCAGTAACTACCGGGCAATTACACTGCTTTCTCAGACCTACAACATATTTTCTAGGAATAAATTGACATGTAATCACTAATTAACTCTAAAAACACTTCTTAAAAAAGCTACAAAAGACCACCTAAAATTATGTAGGAATAGCATTTGTAAACTACTAAAGTTTGTTAACTCCCTAGAGCTGTCCAAGAATTCTTGCATAACAGCAGAATAAACCACATTTATATAGCTCTGCTTCACAATACATTCAAAGATGGATTAGAAGAAAAATTAGAACCAATTTTAATTAAAAGAGATGTAAGACAAAGAGTCACTATTTTCTCTAAACTATGTATAACTGTTAATTAAGATATAAAAAAAAAATTGCAAGATAGAAAGATAAAAGCATAGACATCAGCAGAAAGAAGCTGAACTACTTATAGTTTGCCGACAATATAGTTATACTTGGAAATTCAAAAGAAAACTTACCTACAGCAGATGCTTAATATCAATAAAAAAGTTAAAAGAAGCAAGATGCGTATTTACAAATAGGGCAAAAACATAAACGTTCACAAATAAAAGTGTAGTCAAGCTGGTGAAAGTACAAAGGTCAATGAAAAGACGTATGTTTCACATTTTTTGTAAAAACCAAAAAAGACTAGAAAAGATACAACCAAAATCGAAGGTGTCAGATATTGCACAAACCGTTCTAGAATTTAAATAGCAATTTGAAGGACACAACGCGCAATACAAGGATAATCATCATACAGCATTGGTGGCCATGGTTGAGTAAAAAACAACAAAAAAGCCGCAAATGAAACAAGGTAACAATATAAAAAAATTTGCAGAATTTGGTCGAAAACAAAAGCATAGAACCAACAAAGACATATGAAAAAAACATACAATTGACAATCAATCAACATAGACTAATATGTAGATAGATAGAAAAAAATAATTTTTTTTAGAGTTAAAATAGACCAAATTATAAGTACTTTAACTAGACATTGTTTCAATGTCTTTAATTAATGATGCAACAACTTTAACCTAAAAGTTTCAAAGCGCTCTGTTTTATTTGATATTATAGTTTTTAAACAATATAAAGTATAAAAAGTGCTATTATTCTGTTGTCAAGAAATTAATAAACTAAAATATTTTCTGATCAAGATAATGAAGCTTGTTAATTTGATTAAAATGCCATGCATTATCAAATGTTTTAAAAATGTTTAGATTCTTAAACTCCAAGTATGTTTATTTAAAGTAGAATTCTATTTATGACTTACTTATGTTAGAAGATCTGTTGTTATGATCAAATTCCGTATTCTCTTCCTTTTTAGTTTAACATAACATTTTTTAACAATTCAGAAATGTAATAAATAGAATTTCATTTATATCTAATCTTTTCTGGTATCTAACTTAGAACAAAAATGTTGACAACCTATTGCTTAAAATGAATTAGATCCTGTATTTTACCGTTGACCGGCATTGTAGGTACAGTAATAAAAAGATTTAAAATAGTAGCAAAGTAATTTGTTTTCTTTAGATTAGTAACTAAATTGTTCTGATCAAAAATATTGAATTTTTTGAACTATTTTGCAATAAATTTATTGTTTTATAGATTTGTTAGCTGCTTATGAAAATCTAAAAAAATAATTGGCTTTGTGTCTGTATATCCTGTTTTTTCAGATTTTATAAGATTGTCGCATTGTTTCTAAGTTTTTATTATAATCTTTATCAGGAGGATATTTACATTTACAGTTCATGTAGAATCAGATAATTATTTGGGTTTTATATAGGATAAGGCAAAGAAAGAAAAAATAATTTGTGTTGCTTTAATACACGGTTAGTCAAAATTACCAAAACACCTAATTAATTATAAAATGTATTAATAATTTATTCAAAAAACAGTCTAACAAATCACAGCGGCCAAGGGTCAAGCATAGACAATTGTTTCAGTTCTACAAACCTCGTCAGTATGCCTTGTACGACCACTGCATTGCATGATTTATATTAACTAAATAATTCTCCAACCAAAGTTTTAAACAAACGATTTTTGGTTTTAAATTAAGTTTTATTTATATATATTTTTAGTATACAGGGTGTTTAATTTATAGTACATTTTTTAATTGTAGTATTTTTTGTAAAAAGATTTTTTTTAACTCACCATTTTTGTTTAAATTTAATAAATGATTTATTTTATGTAAGTTGCCTCTCTCCCCAATATGAGACAGATACACTACTCTGTCAGGAAATGTAGTCATCATCAATGTGTATAGCATCTCACTGGTCGAAAAGACAATTTAAATAAAATCACAGTAACTATTAAACTGTTTATGTTTAGTATTGTGTTGGAGGTGGTAATTATTGTTGTTTTTTCCACTCCCACCAGCAAATCTAAAGAAATTCTGACCGTTTTTTTATTAATGTTTTCTTGATTTTTTGTAGAATTTAAAGACAATAATTAAAAACTTCCGCTTGCTACATTTTTTTTTTAATTTGTTTTGAACTTGAACTTTGAACAAAAAACAGAACAATAACTGAGGAATATTATTTGAATGTAATTTTTTTATGAAACAATAAAAGAGTCTGAAAAGTTGTACACTTTAGGAGGTAAAAACGTTGTGAAAAGCTGATTTGTAGAGCAAGTTAAAAATTTCTTTATAAAAAGTTTAGAGATGTTGCAGGTTTGTTGTATAAATATATTTTATTATGAGAAGATTATGTTAATTAAAAAAAACAATATACCAATAACTAGAACTAGAATGTCAAAACTATATGTATATGATTATATGTGTGTAAATTTTATGTAGTGGATTAAGAATATAATTATTATGTGATTAGTTATAAAAATTGGAATGGTTTTCTATTTTATATTAGAAATTGTGTTGAGTGTATTGAGTACAGAGGTTGTTTTAATTATGACTAATTTTTTATTTTATATACAAAAGTATATCATTATGTATATACAAAAATTAATTTTAGTCTTGCAGAAGATATTTTACAGTGGTATTAAGACATAAAAATATACAATTAAATTAATAATAAATCATTTATTTGATGAAACTATTAGATGTAGTTGATGGAAGTGTCTAGCAGAACAATGTGACAATGAACTAAAATGCCAAAATTCAAACCAATTTAATATAACAATATTTTTGGCAAATATTTTTTTCTTACTTCAATGATGTTGTATTGTAAGTTTTTTATCTCCCCCTATATCTTAATATTTCCACAAATAATTTGAAATTATTTTTTTGAAGTGGGTTGCCATGCTTATTTTTGAGAAGTTGGTGCTACATCATCAAAAGTTATAATAATTTGTTGTGCATATATATATATATATATATATATATATATATTTGTTTCATTGACCATCATATTCAATAATTTATTACTTATCTATAAACAGTGAAAAGTAATCGTATAGAAAACTTTAACCAAAGCGCGCAAATTCTGGTTTTGATCCGTCTTTAACATCGTACACAACCTGTAAATGGTTGCCTAAGGATAATTCCAATCTACATTGTACACTTTCAACTCTTTATCTTTGTACAATTTGGCCAAACTTTGGACAATATTTTCATTTTCAATTCGTTGATTTCTTTGTTTATTTCAGAATTTAAGCATTTAGTTTGTTTATATTTTTATTATGTAAGAATGTCTTAGCTAAAGTTTATGCTTTTGTTGTTTGTGTTTGTGTGAGTTAAAATTTTGTTATTAGTTTTTTACTTTGAAGTTGAAGACATGAATGAATGAATTGTATGGTTCATCATCTAAGTAGGACACATTAGTTTATACATTTTTTATTATAATTTTATTAGAAGCCAATAATACGTATTTTTTAAATAAAATCTATTGATAGGCTTATTTGAAAAGCAATGCGTGCGTTAATGAAAATATTGTAAATAAAATATAACGTCAATTTGTTTGTACACTTGATACTGATTGTTTGTAGACAGTCATGGATTGTTGTTTAAACAAGCCTTATAATAATGGCATATAATTTTTAATTTTTTTATGCAAAAAATATATTTACGATTATGTTCTAAAAATAAACCACGTAGAGTTGATTTGCCACACCGTTTAAAATAAGCTATTTACGCACACTGCAACACCTGATGGACGCTTAGTGATATTTAGACAAAATGTTCTACAAAGTGCACGGCGCCTTAGGGACCGCTAATGTTTTTTTTTTTTTAATTAAAATTAAGTTAATAAAGAAAGAAAAAAATATTTATCAAAATTTTACTATTGTAAACTTTACAAAAAATACAAAAAAAAAAAACATTTTGTCTTACAAGATTTTTTTAATATACTGTAGGAGTTAACGTGTTATTATAACAATCGAGCAAATGTATTGTTAGTCAACCCAGTTTTCTTCGCGAGGTTTGTTGTGGTCTTCATTTAAGACATTCTTAGGCAGCGGAATATATATATGACTAAAACCAAAAATCAAATATTTTTTGAATTGTTATTATATTTGCTAATTTAAACTGTTTTAAATTTTTATTTTATTTTCAATAATTTTTGATAGTTTCAATTTTTTGCTTAATTTATTTATATAAACATTATACCTACTGTATGTATAAATAGCCACATCCATTATTTTAACTTGTTTGCAAATAGTTTCTACTGTTGCTTTGGTATTAATCCATGACTGGAAATATGTGGGTGGTCTGTGCCTATATATTTCTATTTGTGAGTTCCAATCGACCTGCCAATATTATAGCTATATACATATGTGTACCGGTTTATTTCAGATTAGTCACTGAAAAATATACATGTCTAGGTGTAGTATAGTTCCACAATATTTAAGAGCGGAGCATATTCTCGATGTTAATTAAGCAAATTGTTTAATAAGCAATAAAAAATACATAATTTATTAGTATATGTATATGTATTTAAAAATTTGTATTACATTACAAAAAATAAAATAAAATTACAAACGTTTTTAATAATATAATAAAATAATAAACGTAATAAATTTATTGATTCGTGCTTTCAAGAAAAACAATACATTGTTTTTACTCCGGTTTTTGCTTACAAACAGATTCATGGTCAACTTTTTCATCCAATCGATATTTTTCAGTGCAACCCAAAAATTTACAAGGATATATAAACTGTTGTATTAATGAATCCAACACAATGTTTCTTATATTAATATTTGTTTTGCATAATGGACACAATTTTAATTTAGTTTTGCATTTATTACATATTGAATGACCATTTGTACAACAATACGTTGGAGGTGTTATGTAATCGAAGCAAACAGGGCATTCTAGACATTTAAATTCATGATTATGTAAAAGTATTGTTCTTTTAAAGTCAGATGTACGTAACATTTGTAAATTTAAAGTTAATTTTATATAAGTATAATCTTTTATATTACCGATATAAATACTATCTTGAATATCAGCAAGTTCATTTAATTTGTATGGAATTGCATTTTTTTCTTCAAATTTCTTACCGGTGTATTCACCACAAATTTTCATTTTATACATAAATGATTCGTTTGTGTTCATATATTTAATATGTTGGACAAATGATAATAATTTGGAATTTTCAATAAATACAGATATTATAAAAAATTGATTGTATTCATGTTTTAAGTATTTTCCAATAAATTTTCCTTTTACAGCAAGTTCAATTGTGTCATCTTCCATTAAAAAGTTATTATGATCTACGAAGTAATGACCAAACAGTTTGAGAGGTTCAAATATGTGTTCACATACCGGACATACCAATGGCTCCATTACTATATCAAGTTCTGTAAATAAATAAAGTATTTCAGTTTAATAGTCAAACAAGAATAATAGTATGCTACACAATATAATAAACATGCAGTTTAGCTTATGAAGTAAAATAAAATAAATAAATTAAGTAAATAATAGAATAGTAGAAGCGCATTTTAGTTATTATAATAATAATAATTGATTTATACTGCGTCATATGTGTTTAGATTACTTGACCTTATTATAGCAATTACTGTGCGTTTTACAGATTAGATAATTAATCACATTAGTCGTTATTTTATAAACTACTATATAGAATCTATTTAAATAATCAGCATACTAAAATCATCAAAACTTACTTTTCTTAGTTGTATATTTTGTTTATGTTGTGTAGATTACATGTGCTGTCTATTTTTACTCTTATTCAAATTTTAACCAATAGAACTATGCTTTCACTATGGATCGACTTTAGTGCAATGACGACAATAACCTTATGAAACTCTTAGTAGCAACTGCGCGCGCGCTACGCAAATGCGTTGCACTACCCTCCCGCACAAAAGAAACAATACCATAAAACGACATATGTAATTATGTTGTTTGCATTTATTAATACAAACGTTGAAAATCAATGAGTAACGCAATTTCGCACCAGATAAACAAAGTTATCAATATTATATACGCATCAAGCAAACTCACTATGTTTATAACGTTTACTTTTGACTTGTGACAAAGGGTCTGACCGCTACATGTTCAGTCGAAGTATTTATTTAAGACGTCACGCCAGGAGAAAAAACTTAATTATACCAACCGAATGATTTAATATCCATAAACTAAGGATGATGAAATATATACAGAACGTTCTGCGTGAACACGTGTTTTTGGTGCGGCCGACAATCAATTTGTTAAACACGAGCATTATCGCCAAATTAAAAGCAAAAGAGAACAACAGTAAGGTGAAATATATAGGAAAGTGGAATATAAATAAAAAAAATTGTGATAAAGTGATAGAAAGACGATTAAATAAGACAAAACAATATATAAAGTGGAATTATAGTGCGGAAGAGAGAAATAAATAGAAGAAGCAAGTGCGCCAGAAGAAGACTGGTGTATCCCGCGTCAAGAACATCGAGGCCCGGCGCAACACGAGAAGAGTGACAAATACATTCAAGCGTCGAGTGGTAGAAGAAAACAGGTGTAACAACGAAACATCTAATCTACAATCTATGGTCCACATTAGTAACAATCAATGAAGAAAAAAAATGTATACATTATTTAAATATATAAAAATAAAACAATATAAAATAAATAACAAGCTAAAAATCATAGAGATCCAGACAGAATATACACAATCACCTAACATAAAACAAAACAAAGAAAATAATAAAAAACAACAAAATAAATTAAAATAATAAATAGAAATTAATAAAAATAATAATAGATAAATATCAAATAAAGATAGAATTTAAGATAGACATTAAAGCAAACTACATCGATATTTGCGACGTTGCCAGAGTGTGAGGAATTACCCGAAAAACCCAAAATAAGAAAATTAAGACAAAAAGTAATCTACAAAGTCAATACAAATACCAAAAAGGAAATGGAGGAACTAAAGAGCACGTTCAAAGAATTAATGAAGGAGATGGCAAAGAACACGAAGGAACTAAAAGAAGAGATTAGAGAGCTAAAGAAAGAAATGAAGGATAAAGAAAGAGCAAGAAAAAATACAGATGATACAAAAAATTGAAAATCTAGAAAACAAAGCTGAAAAAGAAGAAAGACAGAAAATAAGAAATAACATTATAATAACAAATGAAAATGAAGAACAAATCAAAGTGGAAAACTTTTTGAAAGAAAAACTTCAGATACAAGTCAAAATAGGAAAAGCTCAGCTAATACACAAAGAAAAACAAATAATAATAGTCGAAGCCGGAAAATGGGAAACAAAACAACAAATAATGAAAGCCAAAAGAAATCTAAAAGAGACCAGAATTTACATTGACAATGACTTAACACATGAAGAAAGATACGTATAAAAAAAAATAGAGACATAGCAAGAGAAATAGCGATGGCAAGAGGGTAAGAATAAGTTACCAAAAGTTAATAATTGACGGAGAGGAATATAGATGGAATAAAAAAATAAATAGTTTAGTAGAAGTGGAAGATCCAAAAAACTAATAGGAAAACGGCTAGAAAAAAAGAAAAATACACGGCGAGAAAATGGTATAAGAAAGAAGATAAACACGACGGCGAACGATGTAAAGAAAAGGAACATAAATAACAAAACTACAAAAAAGAAAAATGAAAGAGAGAGAAAAAAGAAAAATAAAGAAGAAAGAAGAAATAATAGGAACATGGAATATAAGAGAAATACATGGGAAAAGAAGCTGAACTGGTGGAAGAAATGATAAACCAAAATATAGAAATACTAGGATTAACTGAAACAAAAAAGATAGGGCAGGGAATAGTAAGAATACATAGAGGATACTGGTTAATGTGGACAGGAGTGGAGAAAAAGGAAAGAGCAAAAGGAGGAGTAGGAATGATAATATCTCCGGAAAGGATAAAAGGTACAATAAGAGAAAAACACACAAATGAAAGAATTATGACAGTAGAAATGAAGCTAGTAGAGAACGAAACTTGGACCATGATAGTAGCATACGGACCAAATGAAGACGAAAAAAAGAAGAGAAAGACAGCTTCTATACAAAATTACATAATGATACTAGGAGACCTAAATGGGAGAGTCGGAAATCAAAACAACGGAATAGAAGAAGCAATGGGAAAAGAAGGAGAAGAAATTAGAAACAACAACGGAGAAAGAGTTATTTAACTATGCATTGAAAACAATCTAATAATAACAAACACCAAATTCAAACACAGGAAAGTTCACCAATACACAAGAACACAACCAACCAGAAACGAGAAATCAATAATTGACTACTACCTAGTTAACAGAAATAACTGGAACAAGATAAAAAATGTAAAAGTAACAAGACAGGCGGAAATAGGAAGCGATCATCATTTACTATGGATATGAAATGGAAAGCAAAACTTAAACCAGACAAAAGAAGGAAAAAAGTTAAGATAAAAATAAAAACATATAAACTAAAAGGAACAAATACAAGTGGCATACCAAGAGATACTACAAAAAAAAATTGGAGAGAAAGAAAAAAGAACGTTCATAGAAGGAAATAGGGAAATTTTTAAACAAATTATCCAAGAAGCTGCATATGAAAGCTGTGGATCAGCAAAGATACTAAAAAAAACTAATTGGTGGACAGAAAAAGTCAACCGAAACCAGAAACTATTCTACGGAACGATAAAACATCTAAAACAAAAAAAAGAATACATTATTTATTTATTTATTTATTTATTTATTTATTAGTCAACGGAAGCCATTACAAAATAAGTATATATTTACAATTTAAAAAACATAAATTAAACATAAAACAACTAATATTAAAAATAAGAATAAAACTTAAATTGTGACAAAATATAAAAAAGGTCACTTATGGGTGACAAGTGCACGTCGCAGGGTATTAACGGAATCTTTAAAAAAATCCACTTTAACTTCGTTGGCATGCCGCAAAATATACGTGTAGATGCAGAGTGCACCGCATAATCAGTGCGTTTGAACGGTATATGAAATAAATAGTCATTGCGTAAAACTCGAATATGATGAACATAAAAGATAAAAATGGTAAAATACTAACGGAAGAAGATAAGATAATGGAAAGATACTTTCAAGAAGTAACAGAACAAGAAGCAGAAGAATACAAAACAAAAAAAGATGAAGAATTGCTACAGGACAGAATAACAGAAGAAATAGAAGAAATTAAAACAGACGAAGTAATAGAAGCAATTAAAAAATTAAAGAACAGGAAGACACCGGGAACAGATGAAATAACGCTGGAAATAATGAAATACATGGGAGATGAGGGAATTACACAAATAACGGAATTAATAAACGACATAATTAGGAATGGGAATATCCTAAAGGAATGGAATAAAGGAATAATTCTACCTATTTATAAAAAAGCGATTAAAATGTAAAAACTATAGAGGAATCACACTAACGAGCATAAAAAGCAAAATAATCACAAATATGATTGAAAAAAGAATGAGATACAAACTAGAAACGACAATAGAAGACAGCCAATGTGGATTTAGAAGAGGAAGAAGCACACAGGATCTAATATTTATAATAAGACAATTAAGTGAGAAAATGATTAAAAAAAATAGAGCAATGCACGTATGCTTTGTTGACCTTGAAAAGGCATTTGAGAGGATCAATAGAGAGGACATATGGAAAGACCTAGAAGAGAGAAGAACTCAGAAGAAAATAATAAACGTAATTAAAAAGATGCATACAGAAAACAAAAACATAGTCAGAATGAATAACGAAGAATCAAAAGAATTTCAAACGAAAAATGGTGTGAAGCAAAGATGTGTGTTACGCGCATTGCTTTTCTCAATTGTGCTAGGCAGGGCAATAAAACAAGCAAAGCAAAAAATGAAAATGGTAAAAATAGGATATTGGAAAATGAAAATAACAAAAATAGCAGAACTGCTATTTGCAGACAGTATGGCAGTGATTGCTAAGACCAAAGAAGAGCTACAACACAACATGGAAATAATAGAGGAGCAACTAAAGAAAATAAACATAAAATTAAATTATGAAAAAACAAAGACAAAAGAAAAACTGAATTACGAAATAAGAATAAAAGGAAAAATAATAGAACAGGTCGAACAATACAGATACTTTGGAACAATAATACAAAGCAACGAATAACTAGACAAAGAGATAGAGGACAAATTAGTAAAAACAGCAAAAATATATAACATGTTAAAAAACACTTTCTTTAACAAAAAAGAAATATCAAAAACCACAAAAAAAGAAATTGTAAAAAAAAGTAATTAGACCAACGTTAACATATAGTAGAGAAACATGGACGATGACAGGAAAACAAATAGAAAAAATAAATGCTATGGAGATGAGATTTCTTAGGAAGATTGAAAACAATACCAGAAAAAATTATTGAAGGTTAAATGAGATGGTATGAACATATCAGAAGAATGAGTGAAGAAAGAAATACTAAGAAATTTTATGAGACAAGAGTAACATAAGAACAAAAAAGAGGAAGACCTAGAACAGAATGGAACAGCGCAATAAAGGAAGAAGCTATAAGAAAAGGAAACACGTGGGAAGAAATAAAACAGATAGCCAAGGATAGGAAGAAATGAAGAAAATATTATACAAACTAATAATGTATACGCCTGACCCCGAAAGGTAAAAAGGCAATGGAATAAATAAATAAATAAAAACTAAGGATATCTGACGCATATAATTTCATATGAGTATAATATATATTGCAACGTCGCGTCGTGCCGCAACAATAATATTCCGGTATAAGACAAACATTATATTTTATGTATGTGTATGTGAGTATCATTGTTTTTAATTGTAGCAATTATAAGTAAACTTATGAACAATGTTAAATAGAAAAAGTTATAATTAATAAATATTCAAAAATTGTGTCTTCAACAACATTTTTGAAAAATATATTAGTTAGCTTTTGACATTTTAAAAAAATTTGATATAATATGGCACCTTAAAATTTTAAAGTTGCATATACCGGTTAGTCAAAACTACCGGAAAACTTGGTGATTTTTTTTTTATATAAAACATTTTGTATATTTTTACATTTTTCTTTAAGGTTAGTTCTAAGAGTTGAACTAGAATGTACACTCACCCGCCCGAGTATAAGTTATCAAAAGTTGCTTAGTCAAAGAAGGAAAAGGTGACATCTAATCTCTTGATCACCAACACTTGGTTGGGTGAGTGGGTCACTCTAGATCATGATTACTAGCAAGTAGTTTGAACTGTACTGCCCAGCTATAGTGCCGTCGCTAGATGATTTGGCGCTGTTGTGCAAACACAATTTCTGCGCTACTAACCTGCTTAGGCAGAAGTTTAGTTAGGTTATATTATAGGCATATTAAGAGACAAGAATAATTTGACATATATAAATTTTTATAGTTAAATAAATTACATTTTGTTGTTTTATAAGTCAACAAACGTACTACTCAAGCATTAATATTATAGTTATTATAAGATTGTACATACTTTTTAAAGTTGCACCTTTCTTGCTGTTTTGGTCCCAAATTCTTCGATCAGATCATTGATAAATTATGGAATATTTAATTTTCAATTGTTATGGACTTGAGGTAATTTTTAGATTAAATAAAGACCTTTTCCTGTGTCTACTGACACCAGTGAAGTTAGGTATATTCTTATAGCTATTAATTAATTTGGAAAATAATCAATTTTTTTTATATAAATATTGAATATTGCTTTGTGGTTAACTTTTCTAATCCAGAAATCTAGAATTAGTAAAAAAATTATATAATATTAATTGCAGTTTTACTGAAAACTAGAACGTACACTTAAAATTTTATAAGTAACTTACAAGTAAGTTGAAACATAAAATAATCAGCAATACTTTTGTAGCAACTGTGACCACCGATCATACAATAGATGAAAGTCAATTCTTTATAAATGTTTTGCCACAAGTTTATGCGCCATCTCTTGACTTCTGAGTGCAGACATTAAGTTTGCAAAGCGGTTGCTTAGCGGCGTTGAGATAGTTTTACGCTAATAATGGTTCACTGTGACTAGACTTAAAGCCTATATGTGCCTTTATACACCTTTTTGCTCTTCTTGCTCGTAGCCGTTCTATTAAGTCCTGTTCTTTAAAATTGAAATAACTGTGTCATTTGTTTTAAACTTTTTAAAATTTAATATCTGCATCATAATTGTCAATTTAAATTTTTTATTTTAGATAATTTGCGCTCACCTGCCATTGCGCCGTCGTGCAACGCACGTCTTGCGGCCCTGCCTAGCTACCTACCCGCGCCCTAGTGTTTGTAATCTGATAATTTGATATTTTTTACTTTTGCAAGTTTATAAATTGTAAGCGGGTAGTATGTAATGGTGTAAACCGCTCACCTGTCCAAGTGTTTCTTACGAGAAAGATGGCTATTTTTCATTCTAAATTCCTGCAATTATGGTACACAAAAAAGCAAACGTTTTGGCAAAAACGACTGACTTATGGGCAAGTAGTTTGTGTTGTTGAAAACACAAAAATAAAATGTAAAGTAAAATTGACTGAAAAAATCAAACGTTACTTGTTAAAAACTAACAAAATCCTGCCGCGCCTTATGCAGCCAAGTAAGACGAAGCTTTATGAACCAATCCGAGCGTTTCCACTTTTAAATACTAAACTTTGATGGAGCAAACATCAGTTGCAATCAAGCAGCAATTTTCTGTGGAACATATCGACCAAATTCTAACCAAAAACTAATTAAAATCAATTGTAATTAAAATGTTTTTACTGTTTGATTCTAGTGGGACCAAAACAAGACTACTTTAAAGGTTTTTACTAATTATATTGTTTGTCGGTTTCTTAGAAGAACAACAACATTTGTATCACATGATTGTTTTCAAGAAAAATCAAGTTACATACGATGAGCACAACAAATTTATTTTATGGTTCTAACATCAAAACACAACTAACTTATAATTAATATGTCGAGTAGTTATATGTATTACAAACGCTGATTTAGCGTGTGAAAGAATGTGTTGTTGTACGCGACACTGCTGCGTAAACTGCAGGTGCTGTTGCGCCAGTGGTGTTATCACTTGGCTACAGGTGGTTAATGACTTTGCTCTTACCATTAACCTTTTTTTAGGTGTGGCGGCAGTAAGCGAAGTAAGTGCGGCTTTGGGGCACAATACGTCAGGGGCGCCGTGGCTGGCCCGCAATAGTTTACTTAATCATTTTCTGTAACTTACTGCAATTATTGCAGGGTTAAAAAAAAAAAAAATTTAAATATAAAGAATCATAATATGACTATGACTAAAAAGATATAAAATAACGATTTACGACCAAGTGGCCGCCTAAATTACAACTCCAAGGACGGCGTTTGCAAAGTGCGCGTGGTCTACTTAGTGATGTTAAAACGCTAATTTGGAGTGTGCCGTTTGTTGGTGTGCAAGTAGTTTTTATTTTTTTTGTTAGCCACTCTAAAAATTGTTGTTGTAATTTTGTTTGGTTGCTGTGTTGCGGACTTGATCCGTTGCTTTACATTTTAGTCCTTAATTTTTTATTAGAACTTTACTTAGATTTTTTTCTACAAAGCTGCTTCTGTGATTGTAACTGAGTAATACTTTGTTTGACATCTCGTTAAGCCACTTGCATAAGGCCATATGCCTAGATCCGTCTGTGGGCTCTGAACAATTGTTGCTGCTATTCTGTGTGATTACTCTGCAGGTACACCTCAATTTCATTAAAATACAAGGCAGATGTTGCTTTGTCCTGTCAGCATGCTGGCACGTAAAAGGGCTACTCTGGAGTTTGCTTGCCGATGCGACCAATATGTGCGTTTGTGATAAACTTTTCTGAACATGAATATTATCTGGTTTGATTGATGTCTGTTTGGCGTTTTTGTTATCTTGGCTGGTGGTCTGCCTTGACTGCATCAAGTTATTTTGTGGTTTAGAAAGAAAATTTTCTAAAGAGTGTCTGATTCATTCTCTAAAGGAAAGTGCCTACAAACTAAACTTTCCTCCCTGGATTATACCTAGAAGTTTGAGACCGTAAGGTTTTTATACCTTCCGTTTAAAAATTGTATTTTAGAAAAAGGTTGGTTAGGGCGCTCTATAGACTGTAAGCTAAGCTACTTTATTAAGTGATAATATTCATCTGTTTTCTTATAGGAATATTCGTATTTGTCTGGCTTAGCAAGTCTGGCTAGACCCAGGTTGAGACAAACCACGAGGTTATCAAAGTACTTTTTGGTTAAACATACCATTGGCTTCAACAAACCACCGTAAAGTAAGGAAGACCCAAAGACAATTGAAGTGTGTGTCTGCAGTTGTTCTATAAATTAAAGATTCTACAGTGATTGATAATTTTGGTCTGGTCTGACAATAGTGATGTACATGCAGATTTTGTTCTAAAGCGACGTGCCGCTGTTTTGCTAAAGTATTAAAATTAGTAGTTTTTTTGCCATTCTGGCTCTGTTTGTTTTTTATTAAAAGAAATACCTAAATACTTGACAGCGGACTACGGTATAGGAACGTCGTTCAGAAGTTTAACACCAAAGTTTTGCGGTTTAGATATGTAGCTAACAGTTTTATAAGATTTAAAAAAAACTTTTTTTTTGTGTTTGACCTTGTCAAAGGTTTTTCTCAAACTAAAACCTGTGACAATGTGGTCAATTACTTGGTTTTTTAGTAAACTGCAGAATAATTCCGTCAAAACCTATATTGGTTGGCGCGGAAAATGTTGTAAGATTTTGTGAGGTCTTGGATTATGACCAAGAGCAGATTAAGTTTTCAATTTCAAGATTATTTCTTTGATTCAAAAAGGTTCAAAAAGGTCAATACTATGTAACAGTATGTCGTCAGTGTCTTCTAAAAAGAGATTGACTTTTTGGTGGACAACCTGCTCTAGATTAGTGTTTTTAGTAATTGAGGAGGAGCATTAAAGTTCTATTATATCAGCAAATGACTGCACAAACTGGTAAAATTTTAATGTTGAACATGCAGCCCTATACATATTTCTAATACATGATAAAACTGCGTAACGAGCAACTCAATTGCATAGAGTGAAGCCTATTATATATGCAATCTCGACTCATCTTTTGTTTCTTTTGTTGATGCAAGTACTGAGTGCGTTTATAATTTTAATTATTTTTTACCATTGTAAAATGAATTTAAAAAGGTATAATTTTTTTAATAATATATATTTGTTTTTTAACACTTTATAACGGGGAGCGACATATTTAAAATTAGCTGGGAGGGCGCCATAGTACTTAGCGCCGCCTCTGAGGTGTGGATATACATTTATTATAAAATACAGAATGAACATAATAATAATTGTAAAAAGGATACTAGTATATAAAAAAATGTTGTCATAATGAAAGTTTATAAAGTCAATCTAATCAATTTAGATTTTTGCTTGTTTTAACTGCAAATCTATTTCTTTTAGCTTGTCCAGGTGGATGTTGTTCAGTTGAATTGGAACCATTTCTGTTTTTTTGTAGTCTTTATTCAGACTTTTTGGCATTTGGATGTTGGGTAAATTGATATGTTTTACTTGTCGACTGCTGGTTAGGTGAGTTTTCAGAATATTTTTTTCAATGTAAATTTCGCATTGCGTTAGAATAGTTATAACATAAGTTTCATTTAAGACTGATTATCTTCATCTTCTTGGCATTTACTGGTTACTGTGGTGTCGGTTGGTGCAATTATAATCCATTTGTTAGCATTCGGTTTTAGTATTTTTGTTCTTGGTAGATGACATTTTGTAGGTTTGAATCTTGAGAGTTGTTTATAAAGTTTAATAGATTAACTTCACAAGAATTAGTATTTATTTATCTCATTATTGCACAATTTATGAATATTTAAAGGATATATTAATCAATTTTATATACTTTATTGTGTTTATTTAATTATTTTTTTTTTATTTATTTAAGACCGGTTTTGTTGTTGTTTTTGATTGATACAAATAGTTCATACTGTTAACATTTTTACACTAGATGTTTAATAGTTCATATCGGTTTTCATCTTGAATAAGGTATTTAGTTTTTGGAATAATTGTGTGATACAGGTTTTGCTTTAACATTGGTAATACTGTATCTTTTCTACTAAAGGTATTTCCAGTAGGAATATAACTTGATGTTTGGTTATATATTTTTTAAGATTTATTATTAAATAATAATTGATATTATTTTTTATGGTTTTGTAAGTAATTACTATACATATTATTATGTTTGTTGTAAAACAAGTCATATAGGTCTCTTAGTTTAGTATGTCCCAGTGTAAGTTCTAAAAGTGTTAAGTTTGTACTAGAATGTATTGAATTATTGTAACCAATAATTGCGTACTTTATTAATTGGTTTGTAGGTTCATTATGGTTTGTTATTAGTAATCTAACATATTTGCCTATTGTCGAGTGAAACCTTCCAATGATTCCATTGGAGTTTTTGAACATATTTTTGCTTTCAAAATGAAAGTAGTATCTTTGTTTTTCTGAAATGTGTTCTATTAAAAATTAGTTATGTCTTCTTCATGATGTTTTTTATTTATTTGAATGTTATACTTAGTTATTTTTCCAAATACTTCTATTTTTGGTAGTTTTGCTTTTGTGTATACTTCGTATATAAAATATTAATTGGGCTTAGAATCTATAATATCTGTTGATATTTGATAATAGTTGATTCATTATTTTGACTTACGGATTGTATAGTTTGATCTCTTATTTGTCTATCATTTAACAAATTTATAAGTTCATCTTCATCACAATTATTGAATAACAATTCTGTTTCATGAATGTTAAGTTGTATTCTAGATAAAGCGTCAGCATTTGTATTTACGCTTCCTTTTTTGTATACTAAATAATAATCGTATTCCTCAAGTTTTATCTTCTATCTTTGTAGTTTGGATTTAGGTTCTTTGAGTTTTAATAACCATACTAATGAGCATTGATCTAAATATATTGTAAACTATCGTCTATAGATGTAAGGCTTGAAGTACTTTACGGACCAGACGACTGCCAAAAGTTCTTTTTCAATCGTACTGTTTCTTTGTTC
Organism: Tachinus rufipes; assembly: GCA_963932245.1. Lineage (NCBI taxonomy): Eukaryota > Metazoa > Arthropoda > Insecta > Coleoptera > Staphylinidae > Tachinus > Tachinus rufipes. Next base: position 88,942,673 of record OZ010743.1, read on the forward strand.
TGACTCATTTAGAGCTTATGATGCGTAGCAAATGGGTCTGTCAAATCCAATAGAGCTACATTCAAAGCATCTGTTGTTACAATAAAAAGTTTTGTAAAATCAGGGTATTGTAATAACGGTGGATTAGTTAGAATATTTTGCATTTATTGAATGCGTCCATGAATTCTTTATCATGTTCTATTTTGTTCCTTTTTTTTTAAACATTTTGTCAAAGGTTTTGTGATCTGAGCGTAATCCTTTATAATTTTTTTGTAAAATCCGGTTAGACCTAAGAATTCTTTTGTAGTGTTTGGTGATGGATATCGAACTACTGCATTCATTTTATTTGGATTAGGGTTTACTCCATTTGGTGTTATAATATGTCCAAGGAATTAAACTTCCTTTTTAAGAAATTCGGACTCCATCTGTACTTTAAAGTTTGCCTTCCTTAATTGTTCAAAAACTAGTCTACTTGAGTTTTTCTAAATGTTCTTGAAGTGATGTCAAATAAATTACTATATCGTCCAAATAAACAATTTGAGCTTCTTCTGAGAATGTTGTCAAGGACACGTTGGTGGCGGGTGCATTTTTTAACCCGAAGGGCATTCGTTTATATTTGCAATATCCTCTTGGTGTTGAGAAAGCAGTTTTATTTATATCTCCGGCATGCATCTCTATTTGGTGATATCCAGACGCAAAATCTAAAGTTGAAAAATATGTACATTTTTTTGGCTTGTGTAGAATATCTGCTATGTGGGGTAGTGAATATTTATCATTTACGCATTTATCGTTTAGTTTCCTATAATTAACTACCATGCAATATTTTGCTATTCCTGATACGTCTATTTTTGTTTTGTTACTATAATGACGGGACTGCTCCATGGACTATCTGATAGTTGTATAATGTCAATTGCTAATAACTTTTTAATTTGTTGCTCAGTTTTTTTGTTGAGCATGGGGCATTCTAAAAGTTTTTTTAAAGACTAGAATATTGTCGTTAGTTTTTATTTTGTGTTTTACTACATTGGTGAACGTGAGTGGTAGCTTTGTACAATGGAATATATCTCTATATTAATAGCATATTCTTCTAATAGCTTGTTTCTCTTCTAGATTTTGATGTTCTAATCTAAGGTTTTTTAATTTTTTTATAAGTTGTCAGTATTTTTATTTTCAGTGCAATTAATCGAATTGCAATCAATATGAGTATCAGTTTCAATAACATTGAAAGGTTTGATGCGATCTCTTGTAAGATGTCATTACTATTGGTGATAGTTTTTAAGATAGTTTTAAATTATAAACGTATTATTAGATTGATAATTTCTTATCGGTGCAACTCCAACCATAAACGTTGACCCGGTTAAAGTGAATTTTCTCGCTTATTATGCATCGCAGAGTAACTGAATTTATACCATTGGATAACCTAAAGAATATCCTATCCAATAATTTATAACAAGTAACAATTTTTAATTGTTGCAATTAATTGCATAATTAGCTAAATTAATTAGCGATAATTATAAACACTTTTTTTAGTGAAAACATTTAGTTTAATGATTAATAACAATCTGTAAAAAAAAATGTTTTGACCACCAAAAGTAGAAGAACTAAATGAAAGGTTAGAGTTGGCAATGGAGATGATAAAGAGATGTATGAGAAATATAGGTTTAGATCTGGCTCCGCAGAAAATCGAGGCGGCTTAACTATCGACAAAGAGGACAAACAAGAGAAATGGAAAAATACAGGTAGGTGAACAAATAATAACCATACAAAAAAAAAATTAATATTTTGGACTTACACTTGAAGCAAAGGGATGGAATGAATAGATTAAGAATGCTGTAAGAGGAACAAAAAAAAATAGAAGAAATGCTTAGTAAGCTTATGCCAAACATGGGAAAACCACAAAAAGGGGCAAAAAGGCTAATAGCAACTGCAACTAGAAGTAAACTATTGTATGCCGCAGAAAAGCTTTGAAGACAAAAAAAAAACAGAAAAGATTTAAGAGGAGCTATGAGAGCAAATTCGTTAAGGATTGGCAAGGCCTACAGGACGGAGTCGCAGAAAGCACTAAAAGTAATTGCGACAACACTACTCGCAAATTTGATAGTGGAAGAAAGATTAAGTATAAAGAAAATAGTAAATGAAAAAACTAGTAAGTAAGAAGCAAAGAGACAAGCGAGAGAGAATATAATGGTAAGATGGCAAAAACAGTGGAAAAAACGAGAAAAAAGAGAATGGACAGAGAAACTAATACCAGAAATAAAAGAATAAGTAGAAAAAAATCCGGAGACGTGTTACTATACAACACAACTACTTACCGGACATGGAGCCTTTGAAAAGTACTTACAAAAAATAAATGAGATAGAGAAAAATGTATACTTTGTCAAGAAGACACGCATGACGACGCAGAACATACGCTAGTAGAGTGCGATGCGTGGAAGGAAGATAAGAAAACGCTAGAAAAGGTATTAGAAAACAAAGTAGATCAAGTAGACAATCATTAAAATATGCCTGAGTGACAAAAACAAATGGAGAGCACTAAAAAACTATGCAACGACAGTACTAAAGAAAAAGTTAAAGAAGTTTAAAGCTTTGAGATTTAGGTAAACCAAAATGAAAGAAAACACACAAATTAAAAGCCACAGAAGACAAAAGAAGAAAGCAAAAAGCTAAATGGAAGCAAAAAAATATGGAAAAAAGTAATAAAGAGGAAAGAAACAAAGAAAGTCAAACAACTATGCCTGCCAATCAATGGATGGTGAACAAAGATACAAGAGAAGAACATATTCTGAAACATTAGTACCAACAAAAATTGCAGAAATAAGGAAGAAACAGAGAAAACTGAACAGGGATAATAAGTTTACGGAATTGACTAAACAACTTCCAAACGGAAGATACGCCATCTCGAGGTTGACAAAAAATGCAACTTTCAAAATGGCCAGAGTATATCTGGCAACCAGTAGACACGAAAAACTTATCCTAAATGGATAATCAATAATCTCACTAAAAGTTAAACTGGCAAATTTAGGACTACCAAAGAGGTAGCACTTAATGGAGCTGCACAAAATATTTATGAATAAAAAAAGGAAAAGACATGGAAATCTGTATATAAAGTTTGCTACAAATGTAGAAACGTGAAAAATAAAAATATATCTAATCATGGTGCATAGTGGATGTGTAGTATTATAATATAATAAAGGGTTAATTTATATTTCAAGGAATTTTAAGCTTCTTTAAAAGAATTTAGTAAACATCAATGAACACCTAATGTTAAGCTGGTATTCATAAATGTAGCGAAATACTATTAACTTAAATCTTTGATTTATAACATGTAATAATAGTTCAAATTTAATTAATAAATTATAATAGTTTTAACAGCATTGTATTGCAAACTGAAAGAAATGATAAGCTGAAAAAAGATGGAAAAACATTAGAATGTATGACGGTGATAAGAAAAAGATGAAAAGAAATTTGAACAAAACTTGTAAATAATTAAATAAAACAAAGAAAGGTTTAGCACCGTTAATATTGTATATTATATTAGTATACTATATTAAGTTATATGATTTTCAAAGTCATAAGGGAAAGAAATAAACGTTTATATAATAATATGCAATATGATGCATAAACAATACATAAACACTACTACAATATTTTTTATTATGACTAAGTATGTATTTGCTATATTAATAAATATGAAATCTGTATTTAACATAATAAACATGCGTAACATATATAATTTCATGCTAAATCAAAATGAAAATTACATAAAATCACACGCGTATACGAATTATGTTAAAATTCAAATAATGGTATACACCAACATATAAAACATATAGGAAGGCACGTTCAAAATTATTGGTTGATTCGTTTATTGCGTTCACGTTTACACATAATTATTTATGTATCTGTCTATATTATTATAATTCCGTTTTATGTTCTAGGTACGATTTACATTCATCAACCGATTTCATCAATAAAACTTGATAAATTTTCGGTGTGAGGCATATGATCATTGATTATTACCGCAAACATTATTATTCATCACCATGAATTTAATTTTAAACTCGCCGGGTGCAATTGATCCAATTAAACACATTAGTTTAAAAAAAATTGTTTTTATTGAATTATTATTTTGGTTATTTATTATACAATATGTTATGAGTGCAATTATAATAAATTTTTGAACGATGCACAACTTTTTATAGGCATGTAAATATAAATGTAAGAAATAAAGTTAGACTACCTAAATAATAAATAAATATTAGAGTATATAAAGCATCATATAAATTGTTGCAGTTATATTATTATGTAGATAAATGCAGCAGCATTGTATTCATGTAGTAATTCAAACAATTATGTTAAACAATGAGTTATAACAAGGTTTTAGCGTTGCATATTATGCAACCGTAAATATGATAGAAATAACAATAAATATTAACTAAATATACTACAGTACCTAATAATAAAAATAAATTAAGATAACTCATTTAACTTGCTACGTATGATATATTTTTATTTTATAAATTAATCTCCTTCTAACTCATATTGATTTAATAATGTTGGGATATGGCAATTATCACATTTATCGAGAACTGGCAAGACTTTGCCCAACGGATTTAATAATTTGGTTGCTAAGTTATGAAATGTTGACAGCAGTGATCGATTATTATTGGTAGCTACATTTTTGCAATAAAATTACTAATGCACATTAAAATGTACATAATAATTAATAATATAAATGTAATTTTTAATTAAATTTATTGTTATTTATAATTTGCAAATTCAGATAAGTTTATTAAGTTATTTGTACAATTGTCTTTGCTACGCTAAAAAATAACACAAAATACATTTTATTTTGAAATTTATCAATAAAATTTATTTAATTGATTGATTTATGATTCTATTATTAGATATAATATTACTGTACATCTGTTATTGTTTGAAAACTAATAGTATTTGTTTTTTAGTTTCTATTGTATATTCCTAAATAGGTTCTTATTATTCTTAATACCTTCTACAGTGAGATATTTAGTTGCTCAAAAGAGCATATATTGCTCCGTCGCAAATCATCTTAAATGTAGGCATACATAATACACTTAAACCTTACATATTACTCTCTACTTAATTAAAGATGCATAACTAAATTACTTGCATATATTACTCTTTTCACTTAATTACAAAAATATTTATAATATTTTAACTTATCTGGTTTATTTACGCTGAGGATGAACAGAATTTAGTAATGTTACAATTTCTGGAGCAGGATCTATTAAATTAGGACATACTTTATCACTGACGTGAACAACTGGCACGTTTTCGTTGCACTGCACTGGTTTACGATTACTTTAGTTATCTTGGTCATTGTCACGTATTGGCAAAATTTGATTGGCTTGGCGTTTCCATACCTTGATATTATTTTTTTTATAAAATACGCATTTAAGCGTTTTGTAATTTTTGCCGGTGTTATGATTATTGTTTCAGTGAAAACATATTTTAATTAAGAATGTTTGTTATTTTCTTAGGTTTTATTTCAATGTTATAGAACTGCTTCTTTATTTTTTATATTTTACTTATATGACACCTCTTGTTTTTTACATAAAAAATTTACAAACATATTTTTACTACAAAATACAACATATTAAACAAAAATCTTAAATATTAACTTATTAGCTACATATTTATTTATACATTCAAAACTTCTAGGATAGATAATCTTTCAAATAATCCGGAGAGACTGTAACGCTACCAAAACAGCAACCTTCGATTTGATAACCTATGCCCTTTTGGGAGGGTAAGAGGTAGACAGGCTTTCACTTACCGTCGTAGCTCAGTGGAGACGGGGGTGGTAAGTTGTGAGCGCCACGGGATCTTTCTACAAAGTCCACCCTGTAATTGGCCACACCTCCTAAAGGTAGAACCCGATACCAAAAAGTTAGACAAAAAGGCGTATGCGGATATCAAATGTAAAGGAAGCTAATACAATTTATTTATATACGGCAAATTAATGTTCGAGAGAGGAACATCTATAAATGTACAAAATTAAATGCAAAAAAAAAATGTAAATGCAAACATACGCTATCCCCGTCAAAAGATCCTGTAAGGCAAAATAAACAAAACAATAAATTTCACAGCCCACTGTTATCTCGCTGCCTTACAATAATTATAAAGGCTGAGCATGAAGGTTGTCGATATCACGTGGTTGTCTTCTTCCTGTTGAACACTTCTGAAGTCTTGGAAATAAGCCACTTCATTACAATTGGGAGCAGGATGTGAGACTTGGGAACAACAGCGGCCTCACGCTTGCACACACTTCTGTATTCTTCAAATTAACCAAACCAATCACTTCAATCGGGAGCAGGATGTGAGACTTGGGAACATCAGCGGCCTCACGCTTGAACACACTTCTGTATTCTTCAACACGTCCTATGCGGAACGTCAAGAGGGGTCTCCCGTACCTGCGATAGATACAGCAGAGAGGCGACCGTTCTGGGACGTTAAAAATAAACTAGAACGCCCGTAGTAAAGAACCTGAGATTTTAATACGGTCCTACAATCCTTTTAGATAACTTCCAGCCATGAGATGTGGGTAGCACACAGCACAATATATCACCACTCAATGCAGTTTAAACGGCGAGTATATAAATCAGGCCACGATGCCTAAGGATTTACAAATCTTCTCAGAATACTTGCCACTGCCACAACACCACACCACGACACCTCAACGACCGGAAAAGGAATGAATCTAATTCTCCGTGAAGCATGGCGTTTTGCCAATCAAAGCGATACGCAGATGATTCTAATTAGATGAAATTCAAATTTTGCGCCAAACCCATATGCGCTGAACAACGTGATCAAAAGATGGCTAACAGGTGTCAAGTTGAAAGTGACAACAAAGTGGATTAACAGCCACAAGTAAGTACAGCAATTCAGGTTAATAAAATTAACAATCTAAATCATCCCAACTACTTACTGTAACTTCCTTGCCCCTGAGAAATCATTCTTGCAGAATTGAACCACCTAACCTTGAATCCACTACACAACACAACAATTACTTGATATCCAAAATAACAACCCCCAGTCTCTAACAAAGCGGTAAATCCTCCCTTGAGTAGTACTTACAAAAAATTAACTCTAACGATAACCCAAAATCCTAGTATGAATACTACCCGAGGTGAATAAAACCCATCATCGTAACCGCAATCATACTCAAACTAAACAATTAATCGAATCCCTATTAGCACTCTCCCATGCAATCTACAGCATAATACAACCTTTCTCGATTAACAATTAATAACAATTGCATTAAAATAAACTAATCGCAACTTGTTTTTAGATTAAAACCGAGAGGATCGGGGCCAGTTCAGGATTGACACTAAATCCACAGCACAGAAAACATGTGAGTATTAAGTATTTATAAAACCTTAAAATAACTTAATTATAAAGTAGTTAGATACTAATTTCAAAATAAAAATACAGCTCCTAATTCACCTCAACATCATTTTCATTCAACTATAGTGTATACTTGGTTGCATACCACTAATCCCTATTTTTGATTTTAGGAATTCCAACGACAGCAACTCCCTAGGAATTATGCCGTTACAAGACATTTGAAAGAACTGAGAGCATGAGATATTTAAGCACACTAGTAAATAACAGATATGATCTTCAACAGGAAATTAAAAATAGGGTAGAACAAGCAAGACAAGCATTCAACAAATTACGTCTTCTACTATGTGACAAGAGCCTAAATTTAAAAAATCTGCCTTAGAATGGTTAAGTGCTATGTCTGGCTAATTCTATTATGTGAAGCCAAAACTTAAGCAGCATTAATCAAAAAATAGATTAAAAAAAAATACAATTTTATTGAGTTGACCACAATAATGTGCAACGCGTGGTCTCACAATATAATTTGAGGTTATGTTGTTTTGATGTGTGCAGCAGTGCATGTTTGCCTGAGTGTATTCGCAACTAATTTTTGAGTTGAATAACCATAGATTCTAAAAAACGTAAACTAATAGATGAAGAACTGTGTGCTGAATCTCAGAAAATACTAGATTACGGTTTGGAATTATCTGAAGACAAATGGGAAGAACATTAAAAAGATTCGAGTTCTGAGGCTACAATCCCGTCTTCCGGCGATGATAGCAGCAATGATGCTAGTAACTTGGAAAGTGCTAACCTGGAAAATAATAATTCAAAAGAAAATGATCAGAGTAGCGTAGACGACAATGAAGAATGGAATTACATCGAACAAGATCCTGTTTTATTCGATTTTACAGTGCAGGAGTGATTCCAAGTCCCCATACCAGCCACTGTCACGCCTCTCAAAGAATTTCAATTTTTATTTGATGATATTTTGCTACAAAAAATTGTTGACTGGACAAATAGCAAAGCACAACTGTTTCTATTAAAAAGCATCTCAAAAAAGTCAAATCTACGTAAGTGAAAAAATATTAGTATTGCTGAACTCAAAATGTTCTTTGGTCTATGTATTACTATGGGCAGTGTAAAAATGCCAAGTATAAAGCACTACTAGTCTTCAGATATTATCTATAACCATCTAATATTCAACAAAACTATGGGGCGCAAGCGCTTTGAAATAATTTTGAGATGTTTGTGTTTTTATTTTATTGATAACAAGACCACCCGGTTGCACAAAATAAACAATGTTATTGAGCATGTTTTGCTAAATATTTGAAGAATGTTCTATTCAGGCCAGCAACTATCCCTGGATGAAGCATTGTTGCTGTAGCGTGGCAGATTTTATTTTTGGTTGTATATCCCAAATAAAGCTGCTAAATATGGAATAAAGTTATACAAATTGTGCACACCTGACGGGTTTCTTTTGAATTTACTAGTGTACTGTGGAAAAGGAACAACTCAAAATTGAGAACACGGTCACGCCTTTGCTGTATAGAGCCCTATTTGAACAAAGGTCTTATCATATTTTTGAACAATTTTTACAACAGTGTGCATTTGTCTGAAAAAATGTTAGAGACAGATACTCATGTACTTGGAACCCTGCGCAAAAACAGGAAGAAGAATTCTAAAGTGATTACTGGCAAAAAATTGAAAAGTGGGGAGACAATTTGGAGGCAAAAGGGCAAAGTTGTTGTAGCCAAGTGGAAGGATAAGAGGTATTGGTCATATCTAGTGCACATAAATTTGAAATGGCTGAAGGAACTAACAGAAGAAGGAAACAATTTACCAAGCAAAATATAAATTTAGACTATATTAAATTCATGTCAGGCATAGATAGATCAGACCAAATGGTTTCCTACTACACAACACCTCGAAACACCATCAGATGGTACATCAAACTATTCTTCTATTTACTGGATGTATGTCTCTGGAATAGAAACTGGATTTATCAAAAAGTCACTAAGAAGAAGAAGACATATCTAAGTTATAGAGATGCATTGTTAGAGATCATGTTGAATTTGCACCAGCTTGTTGCCGTACCGTAAGTCAAATTTGTAGTAAAATTGACTCATTCATATTTGTAATCTCGTTTTTTTTAGGCACCAACTAAATCTCAACACTTTCCAACAAAAGTAGACAAAAGAGCCAGGAGCCCTATTTTGTGTGTGATGAATGTAAGGACAAAAAAAGAAATCCAATTGGTCTTTGTGTTAATGGTTGTTTCGCACAGTACCATGTGTAAATTTTGTTTTTTTTGCAACAAGTGCAATAAGTAATGCAATAATACAATAAGTTTAACATTTCTCATATTCTCATATTCCTTGTCTTTTTATTTTCTGGAATAAACACTGATTTTCAATTCAAACTTGTTTTCATTAACGTCACACATATAAGTCGTGCAGTCCATTTAAAAAAATTTTGACTATAGTGGTCTATAGACCACCGTCGACGGAAACACTAACTGAAAAAAACTGAAATGTTCAATCAATAACACTTACATAGGTTATTCTTATACAAAACAAGACTGTGTGGTCATTTTCACTGAGTGGTGCATGGTGAAGGTTTTTTCTTCTTATGGGGGTAGTGAACGTGCTAATTAGTAAGTGGAATTCAAGATAGAACACTGAAAAAAGACTATAAAACAAACAAACAAAAAAAATCTAGATCTACAAAAAACATAAAAATATATAAGTTAACGGAGATACAGCAGTTTAAATTAAGAAAATTACAAAAACAGACCAGGAAAAACAAAAAACATCAAAGGTAAATTTATTTAGAGTGTTCTTTTTTGACAATGTTAATAAATTAAACTATAATAAAATTTATTGCTGTGGGAAATGCGGTACAAAACATGGATTTAAAATTTCAAAATTTTTAAATTAAAAAATTAGTTATTATAAGAAAACCAGATAAATCAAATCAAATTTGTCTAGAGCCGCACGGCATAGAATTTAACAAAATTAAAGAAATATTAACAAACAAACTTATTTTACAGTACTAAGATTCAAAGCTCGTAGTATTTTCAATTGACGCAAACAAATACAAATTGCATGCAATTTGTAAACAATAGTACTGGAAATCCAATATTCTCATTATAAAGTACTAATTCAAGTAGACCAGATAAAATAATTTTAAACATATTCAAATATTATGTCGAATCATTTCTACAACCATTAACTAATATCTTTATTGAAGGAAAATTTCTAAGTAGCCTTTTAAGTTTGATCCTATTTACAAAGATGGATGTAGCTTAGAAACCGCAAACTATTGCATTTTTTATTTATGCAATATTTTTTCAAAAGTTTTAGAATATATTGTAGATAATAATTTTTCAAACTTTTTCAATTAATATTATTTAACAAGAGTCAGTATACATATCTTGAAGAAAAATCAACAAGTTCTACAATTCTTAATTTTGAGAACGCGTTACATCAATATGAAAAAAGTTTGCTTTTTTGGGATTTTCTTTGAAGTGATAAAAGCATTTGATCATGTAAATTACAAGGTTTTAATAAATAAATTAAAAATATATGGGATTAAAGAAACTGCAATAGTGTAGTTTTCCAGTAATTTGAAGGGTAGATATCATTAAGTATTAAGTTAAGTACTTCAATGCGGTCTACCTCAAGGATTACTACTTGGACTACTTTTTTTTATCATATATATGATTGACAAACATCAAAGACACAACATACTTTGCAGATGATACGTCCCTTTTTATTGGTGAAAATAACTTAAACGATGCAATAAACGCATGGTTTTAAAATAATAAATTAAAAATTAATGCAAAAAAGTCTGCTTATATGCTTTTTAATTTTTCACAATTACTTGTACACATTAACCCAAAAAGCGGGCAATTTCTAATAAGTGATTTAGTATTACTATGCAAAGATGTCTAATTGTTTTGCCAAGTAGTCACCCACTGACCAAATTAATTATCAGCAGTATTCATTATTCCCAATTACATGCTGGTACCCAATAGACGCTTGCTGTCGTCCCACATTGGGGTCAATTACCCTAAAATCTGGTATAAATTTAAAAGTGCAGTTTTTATGGCATAATGTAGCTGACACGTGAGCCTATAAAACTACGTGTGTCTTAAAACCGACAACGCCTTTCTTGTCTTTTGCCAAAAATAAAACCAATAAGTTTTGAAAATCGCTTTCAGCATTATGATTAAAACACTTTAAAGACTGTTTTATTTTTATATTGTTATAAATTTTACTTTTTGGTCATGAAGCTGTCAGTTTTTATTTTGTGTGTGTTTGTAGAAATAGTACTTTTAGTTGTGTATTGAGCTATATCGAGCACTTTTGTTTGCATGGTTACAGCGTATAGTCATTGTAGAATTATGGCACATTTTAATTTTTTTTGTGATTTTTGTTTTAATAGTTAAAAATATGGTTGATCTTGAATAAGTGTAGTTTTTAAATTTTTCTTTTTCTTAGTTTCAACAACTTTTGACAATATGTTTATATCAAGAAAAAAAAATTTCATGTTTTGAAAACATTTAAATAAAATAAAGCAAATGTTAATTCATTTAATTAACAAACCAAAGGTGTATATATACAACATAAATAGCAAAATACGATTTTTTAAGTTTAAATTAAGCTCAAGACAGATAAATGTAAGTAAATTAAAAGCTAGATTTGCCATAAAATATAGTAATTGACTAAAAACTTTATTTTTGTATGTCATTCCTTTGAAATTAAAACAGTGGAACGTTGCTTTTAATTTAAAAACTACTCTATTATATCCAATACATTTTTTTACTTTTTAGTCAATTTATAGGTCGAGTTTTATACGAATCCAAAGTTTCAGAATTTTACTCGGCTATTTTTATTCCCATCTTTTAAAAATCACCCAAATTTATTATTAAAAAAACTTAAATAATTTTTTCTACAATGACGATCTTAATTCAAAACAATTTCATAGGTTTCAGATTTTTTGCCAACAAAATGTGTATTCTGCTTCATTGTGCGTCCGCATGAATTGGACACTTAATGGAAATAACACGATACGAGACATAGCTACAGAACACAATAATTTAGACCATTCATAAAAAGCGGAGTAGATTACTGTACTTTTAATATGAAAGGACTACGACGATAAAAAAAACTGCTGAAGTTTATATCTGCACATTTGTATGCTCGACAAAATCAGTTTATATCGAATTGGTATCCAATTTTTTTTATATATATTTTACGTCGTGGATGTGTATCTGAAATCTATTCAGATAATACTACAAATTTTGTTAGAACTAAAAGTTATCTGCATGACCTTGGGTCTTTTTCTAAACGATTTAAAAAACAAAGATGGCCAAAAACTGGTCACTCACATATGCACTGCATACTCTTATTACACAGAACAAAGCTGTATTAAACTCGCGCCTTTTGTGCCTATTATCAGAAGACCTTAACGACTACTCTGCATTAACTCCGGGAAACTTTTTAATTGGCAATGCCATCACAGCTCCACTGTCTTGACTATGTAAAAACTCTATCCAATCGGCTCTTACAATAAGAATATGTTAAGAAAATACGACGTTTGGAAACGATGGAGTATTTGATAGAATTACACAAGCAAGTCAAATGGAGGACAATTGAAAACTTTTTAAAAGTTGGAGATTAAATAATTATAAGAGAAGATAATTCTCCACCGCTACAATGAAAACTGGGAAGAGTTGAGATGGTTTATCTTAGACCAAATAATATTCCTAGAAGTGCAACCATACGTATCCACACTGTTATAAAACTGAGCCTCTTCTTGATGTTAATGATAGTGCTTAACTTTATAATTTAAATTGAATGCTGCTTATTTAATAATGGCCGGTTTGTTAAATTATGTATTAAGAACTTATTTTACAACAACAACATAGTGGAAGCCAAAGCCAAAAAACTGTTAATAATAAACGCAAATAAAAATATTTATTAAATAGAACAAACAATACACACAAAGCTACTACATAAAGGATATACGCTGTATAAAATTAAATTACAGATTAGTAGAACTGCAATCAAATTTCCAGAAAATCTAAAATACTTAGGAGTGTACTTTGCCAACATCAGTATGAAACAAGACATCAGCAAAACCTACAAAAATGCCGAGAAAACTATAAGACTAATCACAAGCAAGCGCAAAATTTAAATGTATAGTAACTTTATTTTATTAATTTAAAAGTAAAACTTTTATTTTAACTGTGTGTTTTTTGTTTTTGTTTGTATAATGAATAATCTTGTAATTGATCTATCTTATTTTCAAAGGAAACAACCTCAATTCAAAAAAATAATATAATCTAATCAACAAAATAATTTCAAGTACAATGAAAAGCATCCAAAACTACACTATCTCTTCTAAATTCTATTTAAAAACAAGCTATTTGGATTTATTCTTTACAACATTGATATATTGCCATCTAGACTATAGATTATTATAGATGTAGAACTGAAACTTTTAAGAAACAATTTTTTAGCCGTACTGTAGACACATAAAATAATCTTTCAAATTCGGTATTTCCCGAGACTTATATGCCGCAAACATTTAATGTCAATGTTCAGTGTTCACAAACTGCTCAAATATAGTCTTAAATGTGATAGTTTTAGCAAATGTGGTTTTACTATTAAAATTCAAACGAATTTTATATTGTTATTAAGTAATTTCTAAATATTACACATTAAAACAAAAGAAAAAAAAACTCCTGGGTTGTCAAATTTTCTCTGATATAAATTTAATTTCTACTTTATTTTATTTTAAAAAGTTATTGTAAATGTCTGCCTTACAGCGACACTAATATTTTACTTGAGGTTAGAGTATTTTAATAAAAATTTTATATACTTTACTGTGCTGATTTTACTTTTTTATATATTAAGACCGGTTTCGGCTGTTAGGCCATCATCAGTTTTAAAAATATTACATAAATTATAAATATATATGTGTTACATAGATGACTTTAACAAAACTTACTTTTCTTTTCACAAGTGTTGTTGTGTGTTGCGGGTGGTGTGAATTTGTTGTGGTTACTGTTACATTAATTGGTTATTGTGTATTGTGGTTATTGTTGTCGAGTAATTAACTGTAGTGTAGTTATTGTTTTTTAAAAATGTATAGATATGTTGGTATGGGTTATTGATTTGTTCGTTTAGGCATCTGTAGTTTTTATTGTTTTTTAATTTGTCTATTTCATATGATTCTAGTATTGTCATTTTTAAACCTTTTTTACATTGGTGTAGGAGTTTTATATTATTTCTGTTTTTGATATTAAAAGTGTGTTTGTGTATTTGTAAGTGTTTGGAAAAGTGGAGTTGTGATTTTTGTGTGTGTGTGTGTTCTTTGAGTCTTCACTTAAATACAAGTGCTCTACTAGTTTGTCCTATATATAAAGCTGTGCAATCTTGACAATTGATTTGGTATATTCTTGATTTAGTCAGTTTGTCTGATGTATGTTTTTGATTGCAGATGTTATTTTTGATGGTGTTAGGGTTAGATAGTGAAGCTTTAAGATCGTATTTGTACAATAGTTTTTGTATTTTGTTACTGGTGTTGTTGACTGTACCTGGCCAGGCCACGCGTATTTATACCCGCACCCGAGGAGTGGGGCTTGCCAACATATAGTTGCTAAACATAAAAATAACTAACCTAATAATTAAACGCTAATTACACTAATTAATAATTATAAATATAATTCCGCATTGCCTAACAATCCGGACTCTTATCCGAGGGTCAGACATAGACTCGCCAGATGGCAATAGCCCCGAAATCGGCACAACAGCTGATTATCTCCGGTTTACACTTATCTCAACGATACGTGTAATTAAATAATGTTTTTGTGCCAGGGGATATACCGAGAGAGTGTGTGGATGTGAATATTGTGAATGTGTCCGGTGAAAACCGTAAGTAGCATTTTTATATAAGCACGTGGCGAGAGGTTATGTCCGGCCCCCTTGGGTTAATTAGGCGTTTGCGGACATAATGTCTTTAATAATTATTGTTCCTGGCATTACCCCGACCACGAATATCTAATTTGTTTTGCCCTGACATTAATTAATAAAATCCTTATTTTAATTAACACAAATACAGGGTGGGCAAAACAAATTAATTTGACAATTGATATACGGGGGGGGGGTCGAAATTCGGGAAAAATACCAGGATTAATTTAAGAAGTAGTTTATTATATACAAAACGGACCCTAGGTCCGTTACAAGCTTTAAGATCGTATTTGTACAATAGTTTTTGTATTTTGTTACTGGTGTTGTTGTAATATGTAAACTTTCTGTATTGGTTGTTTGTGTTTCTGGTGTTGTGTGTAAAAAGTGTTATATTGTCAAGTAGTGTTTTTTGTGTATGTTTCTTAATTATTTTGTCTATTGTGCTGAGGGGAAATTGATTATTTATAGCTAGCTGTTTTATTGTATTATTTTCAAGCTGTAGATGTGTAGATGATAGTGGAAGTGATAGTGCTCTATGTATTAGGGAGTGAAAAGCTGCAAATTTGTTGTTGAAACTGTGATTTGAGTTGAAAGGGATTATTATGCCTGAATTGGTTGGTTTTCTGTAAGTTTTGAAGTCTAGTTTGTTTGAATTGTTTTTGATTATTGTCAGATCAAGAAAATTTATTTGACTGTTACTTTCTATTTCTATTGTAAATTGTATGTTTTTAGTTAAGCTATTAATATATGAATGTAAATTATTTATGTCATTTGGTTGCCCTCTAAATATACAAAATATGTCATCTATATATCTACGCCATAGTATTATGTTATTGTGTAGTGAGTTGTTGTTAGTTAGTATTTTTTCTTCGATTGTATTGAGAAAAATGTTTGCTAGGATAGTTGAGCTTGATTCTCCCATTGGTAGTCCTTCAGTTAACCTATATGTTTTTTCATTATATGGGCAAATTGTTTCTGAAGTGAAATATTTTGCAATTTCTATTATGTTCTTTATTTCTTCAGTGTCTATGTTTAGTGTTGATAATGTATTTTGTAATGCAGAATTAGTTTTAGGTATAGGTATGTTTGTGTACAAGTTGGTGATGTCGAAGGAGATCATCGTATCGTTAGGTTCTATTTTATTGTTTTTTAGAGTGTTTGCTAGTTCTTAGAGTTGATAGTTGTGTGTTTAGGTGTAATTTGTAAGTTTTTTGTTAATAGGTTAGTAAATAATGTATCCAGTTTATATGTTGGTGAATCGGTTGTAGATACTATGGGTCTTATGGGGATGTTCGGTTCTAAAATAAGATGTCCGTTATTTCCCAAATTGCAAGTTTTTTTTTAGATGACTAGTTAAATGTCTTTTTTTCATGATAAATAACTATTTTGAAATAATAAAGCTCAATGGTAACCGTATTTTCGCGTGCCTGCAAGCAAATCAACTTATCCATTTGATTAACATGAGAAAATCGTCTTTAAACGCTTAAAGTTTTATTTACAAATTGTTGGTCTTCATACATATTTGTCAACATACCGTTTTTTTTTGTAAAAACGATCCTTACGTTATTTTTAACATAGAATAATAAATATATAAAACAACTTAAGGTATTTTTTATTTCCGTTTATAACGAACTTCGGTTATAAGGAACGGGTTTTGGTACATTTTTCGAGTTCGTTATAACCGGACTTTACTGTATTTCATGTTTCTCGATGTAAATTTTTTCATTTTGGAATTGTTGAATCACCATACAACTGTTTCTTAAAAGTAAACAAAGTTTTGTTCATTTTTCAAGTTGTCTAGAAATCTGTATTAACTCCTCATGTAGCTTAGTATTTAACGTATTAAGAGTATACAAGTTTAGATAATTTTTTATTGAAATAAAAATTTATTATTTAGAATAAATTGCAAATATATGCAATTTAGTATTTGTTTTCTATATATTCATTGAAGCTCTACATAATTAGAGACGTTAGGTAAAAATTAAGCGTAATAATTAAGTGATTTAGGCAAAAGACAAAGCTTTGCTACTCTACGTATGTTGCCGTAAATGGCTTGCTCTGTGATGTATTAGCTCGGCTATGAAGGTCTCCACTCATTGGCGTGACCAAACTCAACAAACATAGCACTTAGCTAACATATGCCCACGTTTAGAGTGTTTGATTTATTATTTCGTTTCTATGTGTGTTTTGATCCTGTGTGTGAGATGTTAATAATATTGCGCAGCGGGTTGCGACCTACTGTTGTCAGCTGTCAAGCTTTCAATTTATAACTAATTAATATTTCTGTGTAGTTGAAGAGTTTTACTACACTTATCCAGCGGGAAACAATTATTAAATAAAATGAATTAATAATTTATTCAAAATCAGTCAATCGAATCACAGCGGCCAAGGGTCAAGCATAGACAATTGTTTCGGTTCTACAAACCTCGTCAGTATGCCTTGTACGACCACGGCATCGCATGATAGCGAAGACAATTTTGAATAAATATTTCTGTGCTTATGAACACAATTGATATTATAAATAATCAAACGAAAGACTGGTTTGCCATCATTTTAGTATTAAAAATTGCAACTAGATGGCAAACCAGTCTTTCGTTTGATTATTTATAATTATTAAATAAATAAATTATAATTGTATTTTAAATTCAACTGTGAATTGAGTTTAGTTGCTATCGCAGTCGTGGCCGTGATCGTGTGCTTAATATCGTAATTAACTGTTTAATATTATGCTTGAAAAATAGTTTAGTTAAATATATTTGGCTATAAATTATTAAATTATACATATTTATTCTATTTTATTAGATAGTACATACTATCTTCTAATGCAGATTTAAAACAATTTTTATGGTATTATCAATATAAATCGTTTGTTTCAATTTTCTTACAATTGAAATGAAAATTATAAACTGCCGGCTATCACGTTACTTCTGTTATATCATTTGTAATTATTATTGTGTAATGTCCAATTGTTTTGCGATTGTGCAATATTATATTGGATTTTAAAATATGATTTATAGTCAAAATTATGGCGAAATAATGTTCGTGACGCGTACGTCTCCATGCTGTTTTCGTCTTTCTGTAATAGTAACCTATTTGACCATGTCGAATACCTCAGTGTAAAGCAATCTGTACGGATTTGATGTAATTTACCGGTCTGTCTGCCCTCCGTTATTCCTTTCAGGCATAAAATTCCATCTATAATACAAAGACTATCACCATTTTAAAATCAAAATTGATACAATAGTGTTATAATATATACAACAATTTATGCTCAAACAAATTAATTTAATCTGTTTGATTTCTATAAAACAATGAAACATTTAATTTAAATTGTTTTATTTATTTCTTTGCATATAAAGAATATTTTCCTGGAATGCCATTTTAATAAAAAGAGATATTCAGGCCACAATAGCTTTATGTATCTAACCTATAACAAATAAATTATATTGTTTAATACTTCATTATTAATATAAAATAAAGACAACTAAACATATAATTTCTGAGCATTAGTGTATCGATAATAAAATGATAAATTAATTTGATAATTTGTATTTTTATAATATATAATAATATGAATTAGTTGATTTTTATTATTCAAGCTGCTTTCAACAGCTATATAATCATATGAGATGTTATTAGAAACTTTAGTGAAAATTAAATTATTTTAAAATCAACTAATGTTAGTCTTTATGCAATAGTAAATTATTTGCAGTATATTTATCACTGGTAGTAATCGATTTATTGTAAATACGGGCGTTTAATTAACTGTACTGATTCTAGTACTGCCTAATGAAACTATTAAGTTTTATCAGTACTTATTTTAACAGTAAGCAAACATGAATAAAAATTTTCAGCTAGTGATTCTGGGCAACAAATTGGAAGGGAGTTTTCCGATAGGTCAGGTCAGAAAATTCGGTTTATTTTATTTTACACTAGTGAACACAGGTTAAACTAAGAAAGTGTGTATTATAATTAAATATAAAATAGTCTGGCAAAAAATGAAATTTTTTAAAAAATTGTCAGATGGCACTTCTCTTTATAATAATAACTTAAATAAAATTTGACTAAAATACTAAAGCCTTGCGTCTAATGCTTTTTATTTAAATAAAAATAAAATTTACAAAATCAAATAAATTCTAATTATTCTGCCTTTTCCTTGTCTTTGCTGTTACTTTGATTGTGATTATCATTATTATAATCACCTTCAAATGCACAAATGCAAAGACAAATACAAAAAGTAAAAAATATGTGTTAGAATTATTCTAAATTTCAATGTAATAAAAATATTTATTTTATTTATCTGGTGGAATAACGACTTGTTGACAAACGTAGGCAGCTGATCTCCATCAAACCAATAAAAGCCATATCTTTTTCCGTCAATCTTTTCCTAACCATTATAAATAAGTGATAACATTGTTGGATATTTTAAACAAGCGTTTTTGTAGGTATTTGAGATGTACAAACTCTTTAGGGTCAGGATTTTTTATAAAAAATTTTGTACTTTTTAATAGTTGCCAGTTTATTAAAATTGATATAATGTATACTTCTGATAAAGAAGTTTTAGCAATAAAAGTTTTGAATAAATATTTAGATTAGTTAGAGCACTTAAATACAGACTCAAAGAACGCACACACAAAAATCACAACTCTACATTTTCCAAACACTTACAAATACAGAAACACACTTACAATATCAAAAACAAAAAAAATATAAAACTCTTACATTAATGTAAAAAAGCCTTAAAAATGTCAATTTTAGAATTATATGAAATAGACAAACTAAAAAACAATAAAAACTACAGATGCCTGAACGAACAAATCAATAACTCATATTAACATATCTATACATTTTTAAAAAACAATAACCACTCTACACTAAATCACTCATCAACAATAACCACACTACACAAGATCCAATCAATGTTACCACAACAAATTCACACCACCCGCAATACACAACAACATCTGTAAAAAGTATTTTGTTAATAAGATCATTTATGTAACTTATAATATATGTAATAATTCTAGAACTGATGATGGTCTAAAACCGGTCTTTAATAAATAAAAAATAATAAAACAGCACAATAAAGTATATAAAATTTACATTAAAATAACCTAACCTAAATATTAATAAACTGTGCAATAATCAGATAAATAAATACATATATAATATACAGGGTGTCTCAGACCACCCGTACCAGCTTTTTATTTCGACAACTTTTAGTCAAATGTGACTGGGACAAAAAAAATTATTACCAAAGTGAACCCAAGAAATCCACTGATGAATTTATTTTTTACCGGAATAATCCGGAAGTACCCGGAACCGGAAGTCACTTTAAAATTTCAAATGGCAACATAGGTCGAGTATAGTATTATTTGATAGGTTTTTTAAAAGAAACAACTTTTATAAAAATATTTTTTTAATATTTTGCATATTTACGATAATTAAAAAACACCAAGTGTTTGAAAGTATTTTATTCAACAATTCAAATAAGAGAGTGAAAGTAAAAAAAAAGATAATTAAAACTACTATTCAATTATTTATGGTATGTTCAAATTGCCTTTCTTCTTGATAAATGCATCTTTGTAGCCGATTTTGAACGTCGTTGACGGCCCGTAGTATCTCATCTTCACTAAGTGAACGGCATTTCGTATCTTTTCCTTTATATTATACCTTGTGATTGAAAGCTTTTTATAGACTAGGTCTTTGATACGTCCATACAAGAAAAAGTCAAGAGGCGTTATGTCAGAAGAACGAGGTGGCCATGAAAATGATTCTAGCCTTCCAATCCATCAACCAGGGAAAAAGCAATCAACGGTTTGACGAGAAACTCTTGCGTAATGAGCTGGACAACCATCTTGTTGCAAATATATTATTAAACGTGTCGCATATGAAACGTCATCTAGAAGGTCAATAAGATTATTTTCTAAAAAACAGCTTATTTAGCTCCAAATTAATGAACCATCAAAAAAATTGCTACACCAAACATTAAAGGTCCACACGTGTTGATTATCAACTTCTCTTAACCAATGAGGGTTTTCATTACTCCAGTAGTGAGCATTATGTAAATTGACAACTCCGTTGCTTTTGAATGTCAGTCAACTCTGTCCATAAAATTTTGAGGTGGAAATTATAATTTTTATGAGACAACCATTTACAAAAATTCAACCTATCTTAAAAATCCCGCTCTTCAAATTTCTGGTGTAGAGAGATATGGTATGGATGGAATTTGTTTGTTTTTAAAACTATCCATCTGTGGAGCGACTTATTCTAGAATCGATTTCAATTTTTCTAGTCGAGATGTTTAGGTCCAGAGCAATTGCTGCAAGAATATCTAGTGTTTTTTCATCTTGTACACATTTTTTGATACTTCGATCTTTGTTGTGGCTGGGCTGTAAAAACGCGCCAGAAAATATTTTTCAAGATTGATTGGCTTGTTCAGAGTATTGCTCAGTATAAATTCGCTCAGCAGCACGATTATTTTGGCCGCATTCACCTAGTGTCATCAAAACCTTTGAAGTTTGTAAAAACCATTTTGACACATTCAAAAAAATAATAATTTATTTTACTTCAAATATTTACGATCGTCAATTATTTTGACATAACAAAAAAGCAAAGCCAACTTAAGGTAATTGAGTGTTAAATGAATAACTAGTTTTCAATTTAGTTTTTTCCGTTTATTTTTGTAAACATGCAAAATATAAAAAAAACATTTTAATAAAAGTTGTTTCTTTTAAAAAGACCTATCAATTAATACTATACTCGACCTATGTTGCCATTTAAAATTTGAAAGTTACTTTTGGTTCCGGGTACTTCCGGATTATTCCGGTAAAAAATAAATTTATCAGTGGATTCCTTGGGTTCACTTTGGTAATATATTTGTTTGTCCCATTCTCATTCGACCAAGCGTTGTCGAAATAAAAGACTGGAGGCACCCTGTATAATCTAAAATTTATGGCATGTGTATTTCAGACATTAATTTGAAACCTATGGCTAAAATATTACACTTAGCTATTCAATCAAATTGATACAAAAAGGATTTTAACTAATTTTATCTATAGAACAGTTATTTTATATATTGCTAACTAGAGTATACAAATACGAGAACATTAAAAAAAAATATTTTTAAAAGCTGCTGACGTAACTCGGATTTGAAAGGTGGAAGTGCAGAGCAGTTAAAATTGTTAGTGTCCAGCTTAAGGAAAGTATTTGTGTTAACATGGCAAATGTTGCCTCATCAAACGTTGCTAATTTTTATGCTACACATATTACAAGTAAAATCTTTAACATTGTTTATTTTTTGTTCAAATTCAGATTGTGCTTGATTTGCATGATCTATAAATGTTTACTACTTTTAGAGCTTATACGTTTTTGTTGCGTCGTATACGTTTGTGCATTTTCCACACCGATTTCTATTAAGATTTTGACTAATTCCATGTTCCCAAGCATTATAAAGAGAATATCTGTGTCAAAACATCTAATTAAAACGTGATCTCTTATACATCACTACTACTATCAATACTATATGTATAATATATAATTTTTGTATCAACCTCTTCATGTTTGTTGCATGTAAAAAATGATTGTATTACCTTGCCATTCTGTACTTCATACTAAGCACATGCGTTAATTAGGATAGACCAATAACAAGTGCCATCTTACTACACAATCAAAATTTGATTAAATTAACTACTAATGCTTCTTTGAACTTCGTATTACTCAATTTTTTTTTTAAATTAGATTGTTAAACTCGGGTCCTGAAATTTAAAAAAATAAAAATCTGTTGAAGCTTAAAATAACTATCAAAAATTAAAAAAAGCATATATTTGTTTTGGTTTGTTACTTTCAATTTCTTTATTAAAGCATGTGCAATGATAAAGAAACAGTAAAATGGTAAGTAAAGACTATTTAATGTTGATTTTTTGCTCAAGAGAAAGACAAATTTTTCCAGCAGCAGTATTTTTTTCTAGTGACAAATGAATTTATTTAGCCATTGGTTTGTTGTTTACTATAATGTTGGATAAACCACAATTATTGATAAAAATTTTAACCGCTTTAGAATACGCTATAAAAAGTGTGAGATTTGTAAAAATGGATTAAAGTGGGATGATAATGAGCAAATGCAGGCAAGAAAATAGAAAGAATGTTTAAATGAGAATGGGAAAGGGGTAAAATTATTTAAAAAAATTAAAGAGTAAATCCATCAGGATAAAGTTTTAAATTTTTATTTTATGTTTTGTTTGTTTTTTTTAGTTTAATCTAAAAGAGGATGTTGTTTATTTATTATTTGAGTGTTATTACTATTGATGTATGTATGATTATGCCAATAAAAGTATTTATTATAGAATACGCTATCATAACATAAAATGAACTTAAATGTATGAAAGTATTGTCTAATCTTAGCTTTTCACTAGCTTGAACTTGAAGGTCTTTTGGCATTCTTCAACAGTTTCAAATCGTAGCTCAATACAACCAATATTGACAATAAAATTGTCGTTAATTTTTAAAACATTCAATACTATCCAAACTGTATTTACGACTGTTTGCAATCAGATATTGAGTTGCGTGATTTTGAATCTTTAGGAAGAAATTTTATATTTTCATTTAGTTGTTTATTGTACGGTTGTAATTCTGTTGTTATTGCGTAAAATATCCTTCTCCTTTTCTTTATTTTATTGCTCAAAGTACCATTATTACCTTTTATCCTCGTCTTAAAAACTAATGTTTTTTTGACATTTGTTGTATCAACATAAATATTTTAAAAGATAATATCTACGGTACTATAGGGAATGTCGTTTTTAGTAAAAGTATTGACAAATCTATAAAAATTATCATATTCTACACATGTCTGTAAGTTCAGCAATTTCTTGATATCTTTTAGACAGTGCTGTGTTCTGTTTGTCAAAGCAAAAGTTGCTTCTGTTTCTAGCTGTTCAATAACCGCGTAGCTTTAGCAATGACCAAATTTGTTAATTAACTAAACAGCCTTTTTCAGTGCCATTCTCAGAGTGATCTGCTTTGCTGGTTTTAATGTTTTATTTGAAACGGCGTATCATCCGCAAGCAACCGTAACCTCAACCAGAATGTTATTTGGCTAAATATTTAAAATAAAAAAAAAATACGCGTTGCCCTGTGGATGATGTCAATATGTTCAAGCTCGGTATAATCATCTTCTTCTAAAATGCGCTATTAAATTTTTTTTAATTATAAACTATAACAGTTTTTATTTTATTTCTCTCAATCTCTTTTTATATAATGGGTGATAAAATTTTTTTCTATCTTTGTTGGAAGTTTACCACGGTAATCTACAATAAAGCGATCCACGTACAATTTATTTAGAAATGTAAAAAAATAATAACAATTTTAGTGAACATCTTTATCATTAACAAAATTTTTTTTGTAAACAATTTTATTTTATTTCGATTATTGTGCCATTCCTTTTTCTCACACGATAGAGCAAATACTTGTGTATTATAACGTTTTTTTACAGTTGAAAAATTATTGCAATATTATTATATATATTATACATACGTCTTTCACAATATTTGTCTGGATTTATTGGTTTGCTCTGGATAATAAAGAATATTACTACTATTATTTTTGTTGTTAAAGGTGGAAGCCGGCCATCATTAACAACAAAAATATTTTTGGATCAAATTTTGTATGTAAATTAAAAGTACAATACGTTAAATAAATTTGATTTCATATTAGCAAGTACTTTTTAATTTTGAATGAAATTCTTGTTTTTTTTTAATATAGTAAAAATAAAAGTAAATACAGATCCCACTGTCAGTATACTAACGTAAACAACTTGAAACAAAGCTAATAGTTGTTGGCTTAAGGCCAACCTCATTTAAGTATAATTTGTAATTGTTTTAAAGTACCAGAAGACAGAAGAAACGCTGCAAAATTTTTAGTCTATCTGCTACTTTCATATGGTAGAGCATGGATCTATAAACTCAGAAGCTACAATCATACTAGGCAATTTTAACGCAAAAGTTGAGAAAGAGATGGTACAAAAATGCGTGGAAGAATGCGTGGGCCCATATGCTTTGGAAGAGAAAAATGATAAAGGAGAATTATTTATTAAATTTTAAGAAACAAAAATGATTATAACCAATATATGGTTCAAATTGCCAAAAAAAACTTTATACATGAACAGCTCTAGGTCACACAAAAGACAACATAATAAGAAATCAAATTGATTATTTCTTGATCAACAACAGGTATAAGAATGCTATCTTGGCAGCAGAAACATACCCAGGCGCAGACGTAGAACCCGATAATAATCCAATAGTAGATAAAAAAATTAAGAAATTAATACAATACAGTATTGCTTAGAGATGACGAGATACGACAAAAGGTAAAAAAAAAACAGTCAAAAAAGAAGGGATTAAGGTTAATGACACATAAAATAATATAAAAAAAGCTATAGTTAAAGCAAGCAAAGATTACCTAAAGCAATCTCCAATCTCCCAAGTAATCATGGATAACAAAAAAAACTCTAACACTTATGAAAAAAATGACAACATAGAGGACAAACAAATGGTAAAAACAAAAAACTCTAACAAGAAATAAGGCAAAAGAAGAAAAAAGCCAAAGAAACATTGATGCAAGAGAAATGTAGGAAGATAGAAGAATACTACAACAAAAACATGATTTATTTAACGTACATACAAAAAGCAAAAAGGACTTATAAATAACAGCAATGAAAACATTAGTTTATATCTTAAAAAAATGATTAAAATAATAATAATAATATTTAATACAATATACCAAGTATTTACACACGTCAAAAAGACGAATAATACAAGTTAACATTACAGATACATAGATTATTCAACTATTTCAAAATTATGCTGAAAAAAAAATTACAAATGTATAGAAGGCATCAGCATATGTTTGATAGATATTTTAAACTTATTAAACTCTAGAGTTTTGGTAGAGTTAGCTTGTTGTAAACTTTTGATCTATTAGTAATCTCTACTTTTAAGTAAACGTTTTAAGTCAAACCTTATATGATTGTTTTGCCTTGTAAAATACTTAAATAAAAAATTAAAAAATTAAAATACTCAACGCAATAAAACTGAACTTACAATCATCTATATACCCTAGACCATTTATAATTCTGATTGCTCTTTTTTGTATTTTAAATACATTTGCTAAGGTAGGTGCATGACCCTAGTTTAGTATACCGTCCGAATAAACATTGGCTTAATAAATTGTGAGCAATAATTTTTGTGAAATAATACTTATTAATTTTCTTAATAGATAGATATACTTATGCCCGTACTAATAGTTGGAGATTATATTTTGGATTGATCCTAGATTCATGAATCCGAGATTCATTTTGCTAATTGTTGATTGGCTCTAAGCCAATTCAAGGATATCATTAGTCGCAATCGATCGACCAATGCATACCTCGCTTAATTCTTGGATCAAGTTGAAAACTATGCAACCGTCAATATAATCCTAGATTCAAATAATATTGAGTCCACCCAAGATTGTTTATTAATGTGTCATATATTAATTCTGACATTTGGTAATAAAATACATTGGCCAACCGCAACTATATTCACCATCACGACATCAGTGAATTGGCTTAGAGCCAATCTACAATTAGCAAAATGAATCTTGGATTTATGAATCCAAATTTAATCTCTGACTATTGGTACGGACATTAGAAATTTATATAGCTTACATAGGTAGTATGAGCTATCCAAGTAAGTCTATAATCTAGCAATAATCCTAAAAACTTAACTACTTCAGTGCTGGTGTTAATTGTTAATTTGTCTCAGTGAGAAAATTAGCTGCTTAGTCTTACTGTCGTTAAGATATAACTTGTTTGAAAAAACCAATAATTTACAATCGACTGTGTATTATACACATCTACTTTTAATTCAACTATATCTTTATTAGATCTTACAATGGTAGTATCAATTGCGAATGGAGTAAAATGAGCTTGGTTGTCACAATTTAGCAAATTATTAATATAGATTAAGAATAAAATTGGCCCTAAAACAGAACTTTGTGGAATACCCATGCTCACATTTTGCGTTTCTGAATTTATAGAGATCACTGTTACATACTGCAAACGGTCACTTAAATATGATGACATAAGATCAATACTAGATTTATTTAAGTTGTTATGTTTTAGTTTGTTAATTAAAATATGTTGTAATACACAATCAAAAGCTTTACTCAAATTGCAAAACAGTGCAAAGTGTGTCTATCAACCTCAAATCCAAATAAAATTTTATCATCAAAATGTTTTATTGCAAATACTGTAGATCTATGACAGCGAAAACAATATCGATTTTTACATGAAATATTATTTACTTACAAATGTTGTAACGCTAAACATTTTTCAAATACTTTTCTCACTATTGTACCTATAGTGAAGAAATTGAAATAGGTCTAAAATTACTACAGACAATTTTACCTTTTTTGAATATTGAAATAACTTTTACCAGTTTTAAAACCCTTGGAAAGTGATTTGACATAATTGATTCATTAATTTTGTTAGGGAAATCAAAATAATATTTAAAATTGATTTTATTTTTTTGCTATTAATATTGTAGCAATCCAAGCAACTAGAATTTTTTAGATTTGATATAATATCACGTAGTTCAATAAAGGTAACTTCTCTAAAATTAAATTGATTTGAAGATTGCGGTGATTTGCTGGCGTAACTTATAAAACTGGTAGCACTTGCAGACTTTCTTATTGAAAATAGTCGGAGCTATGTCAACAAAATAATTATTAAACTGATCCGGTGTGAAAGATTTATTATTGTTAATGCTATGGCTACTGCTTTGCAATTTGATTACCTGCCACATAGCCCTTTGAGGATTATTTGATTTATAAATAAAATCATCATGTGCTTTTTTTGGCTAACCGTATTGCAACTTGATAGTCTTTTCTGAGTAGTTTTAATTGAGTAGCTAAGAGATTAGAATGAACATGCTTATTTAAGTTATTTAGATTATGAATTTTTCGTCTCATTTGAAATAGATCATATGAGAACCAATTTACTATGTTTGTTTTATTTAATATCTTGGTTTTCTCTGAAATAGCTTCAAGCATGCAACAGTATTTAAAAATACGTCAAATTTTGATTCTATAGTTAAATTATGATTGGCAACAAAACTCCAGTCTACGGTATCCATTCTGTTGTACAATATTAAAAGTCCATCTTCTGTAATTATTGCGTTTTATAATTATTTTTTTTAAATGTGACAAAAGTTGATGCAAAACTATTTGCTAAATGATCTGAAAAACCTAGATTATTGATTTTAATATTGAATTCTGATTTGCTTATGTTGGTAAATATATTATTTATAGCATTATTTTTCCTTGTACTTTCATTTAGTTTTGAATACAATCTAAACGAATGAATGGTTGCAACTGTACGGTAATATTATTATTTTTTTGATTAAATAATACATCAAAATCACCTGTAATAATGATTTGGGTATTCATAGTGACTATTATTTGCAAGGTTTCAGTTAGCTTGTTTAAATATATGTCCATATCACCAAATGGTGGACGGTAGACTGTAGCTATAGTTAAGTTACTGGTTTTTATTGCTGCCAATTCTATATTGTACGAGACGATTAATCGATTTATTGATAAAATTGGATTACTTACAATGTTTTCTTGCAACAAAATAGCTGCTCTTTCACGTTTATCTTTTTCACGGTAAAACCCTAAAACAATATTATAAACTTCTAATTTAAAAAAAATCAAGTTTATCTTCCAACAATCGGTGCTCATTTTAACACAAGCAGTTAAAATTATTATTCTTCATGTTATAAAATAATAGCAATCATTTAAATAAGCATCCAGCTTATCAATTTTATTATTAATACTTTGCGTATTTATATACATTACTGTAATCAAACTAAATAATAAATTCTTGACTGTCTTGGTTGATTGAGGTTGAGTTGAGAATCCGGTGGTGAATTTATCATTGCCACTTCTTTTGGCAGGAAGCTGTATTCATGACTGCTGCTTCAATTTCAGCGGGTATTTCAATTTTAAATGAAGTATATCCTGCATGTTTTTAATGATTTGACAATGCAATTTGTGGATGTAGCGGTATCAAAAAACAATTTTAGTTGTTGTAAAGTACAATTTTCACTTAGCCTAGATATAAACAGCCATTTGCGTTTTGTAACCGTTGCATTTGGAAGAATACCTGTTATTGCAAATCCTTCAAAGCTTCGTGTAGAGCGCTTGCAAGTTACTGTTGTCCATTTGTCACCAGATGGCTTGTTATATTTCTGTGTAGTATTTATATGATTTGTTGGTGTGCTGGTACCTTATGGTGGTAATATATTTGCATACGTAGCACTTACACGAAAAGTGGCTATGTGCTCCGTGGTGGACATAATTTTGCTATGTAAGTTACTTACAGTTTTCTCTGTATTATCTTTACTATTAGGAATCAGTAGTTTTACAGGAATCTGACGTTTTGGTGTATCGATTTGTTATTGTTTTTTATAGAAATATTTTTAGTATTTAATAATTCTACTTGTTTGCAAAGATTTTTTATAACAATTTTCTTGCTTACCACTGTAGTTTCTAATTCATCTACTTTTTTATTTACCAGTATTAAAAACCTAAGTGTACTCCTTAGCACTCTCTTTGCACTCCATTTAAATCACATTTTATACATGCACCAACTCCAAGTTTGCAGTTATGATGGTAAAATATATCACAAATGCTGCATTTATAAGAATTTTCAAATATCACTATCACAACTTGCACAAATATAATTTAAATCAACTATTGTTGTATTCAGTTCAGTCTTAGACAGAGAACGGCTTAGTTTACTTGCCGCCATGTGGATTAAGTATGTGAAAAGATGGGAACAACATAAAAGACAATTATTTAATAAACGGAACAACAAATAGACCTTCAATATCAGTTAACAAGGTAAAAAATGCCATTAAGAATTTCAAAAATAGAATAGCGGAAGGGCCTGATAAGATACCAGTAGACATTCTAAAGCTAATTGAAGACAACAAAGTACATATATTCCAAAATTCAAAAAGAATAACGCAAAAGGTTTTAGAACAGTTAGCCTAATAAGTTACATTTTAAAGATATTCTTAAAAATCATCCACCACCGCATACACCAAAAACTAAAAATTGATATAGGAAAGACACAGTTTGAAACTTGGGACACATTATTTGAGGGCCAAGGTGTTTATTACTCCAACTTATAATTTAGGGAAATAACAAGGAAAGAGGTTGCAAGGTCGCTAAAAAACCTACGAGAATGGTTCAAGAAGACTTCAAATGAATTATTTCAAGCCGCCGCATCCAGGGTTTTAATTGCTATGATGATTGCTAACCTCCGATTGCACCTTAAAAAGAAGAATTATGGCAAATATAAGAGTAGTATATTTAATTAAAAAAATTGAGTAATAAATTTAATTTAGTTATAATTTGGGTGTACGCAGTCATATAAATAAAAACAATAATAAAAAATTTAAAACCATATATTTCAAAGCTATTTTTTTGTTTTTTCTTCAATGGTTAAAAATAAAAACAATAAATAAAATAAAATACTTTAAATTTAATGTAAATATGTAAAAGTCCAATTGATTAAATAATAATAACAGTCAAACAAACAAAAAATTTAAAATAATTTTTTAATTTTAAATTACAGTTTATTATAACCAATATAAATAGACACTGATAGCTCCGCCAATGTGAGATACATCAGTTATAGAGCGTTAGCGTAGCACGCTGACAGTCTAAGGTTCGATCCCCAAAATGGTCCCATCAAACTCCTTCAAACAAATAGTAAGGTTTCTGGGGCGACGTAAAAAACTGTAATACGCACAATAAAGACAAAAAACAATGTCTTCAGATAGATAGTATTTTTTTTATTACACTAGTAAAATTACTGTACCACTTGGTGGTCACCAACATAAACCTGCAATTTTAAATTATTTTTTTTAAGCTTTTTTTAAATTGGCAATATTTTTGTAATTCAATAATATCTATTTTGTAAATTTGATCATTAGTTTTCGCAAATTTTTGTTAATCAGACAAAGTTGGACGTTGGTGCAATTATTTTTACCAAAATTTACGCGCCTTTCTTAAATAAATATTTAAGCTGCTGGCAACATTGCAAATGCTGTTATTTTGTAAATTTTTCTGATACAAGAGTAAACCGACTACTTGAGAAACTGACAAAGATTGGAAACAAAGTATCAAGTAGTATCAACGCGTCTTCTTCTAACTAATCGCTCAACATGGATAGAGTCTGGTAAGGCTTTGGTGTCTTTAATTACAACAAGTTTTGTTTTTTTTTATAGAATTATAGTATATACTATTTTAGTTTATTGATTTGTTGCAAGAGTAAACTGATCACTTAGAAAACTGATAGAGATTAGAAGCAAGTATACGTTTTGATTAGAAACTAGCGTTGTCTCCTAACTACGTTGATCAACATAAGTAGAGTCTGGCAAGACTTTGGTGTCTGAAAATAACAGCCAGATTAGTTTCTTTTATGGAATTATAGTAGAGACTATCATAGGCCAAAGTAAAGGCAATCATTTTTTATTTCAGCAATTTTTAAATTAACGCTAGACTCATTTGCTTATTTCATAACTCTACTAGACTTATTTAACTATATTTTATAATAATGTCAATCAGTGAAACTTAAACATCTAAAAAAGTGATCTGATTTTCCAATCAGCGGATTTATTAAAACGCTGCACCCAAACTTATTTTCCTCCATTGGAGATAAGCCCAATTGGATTTTTTATGTAAATTTCATGATTTACTATAATAATTTAAAAAAAAATGCGTAACTGGGAAATAAGTTCAATTTATTAAAATTTTCCCAAATGAAACTCTTCTAATTACTTGATTGTATCACTATTAGAGCTATCTAGGTCTATTACTTTTTTATTATTTTAAATGTATTGTAACTTCCTAATATTTTAAATTTACACTTATTAGTCTGAATAAAACATGTCCGATAATGTATTTGCAGACGTTGACATAATACTTAGACTATCACTTAGTAACTATTAACTATATAGTTATGTTAAAGAGCATTTACAATACTTTGGGCTATTTGTCATTTTTAAATTTAAAAAGTGAACAAAATGAAAACAGCATTTGTGGTGCGTTTTATAATAAAATTGTTCCAACAGTTTATAAAACTTTGTTTTTATAGTTAACAAAATGTTACACTGCAGTAAATGTTATTTCAGTTTGTGCGCCAATATAGTCACGTTTTAATTATGTTCCTAAAAAAATAATAACTTGTAAAGTATATTGCAAGATGACAGTTATGACTGTTCCTACGTCTTTATATTGTAACGCAAATACTCATCACAGGTCTACTAATTCATTATACACCGGCAATGCATAAATATTTACTAAAAACGAGTCTAATTTGAAAACAAATCACAAGGCTAACATTGTGCAATTCTAAATTAAAATTGTATTTGCTTAATGAAATATTTCACAGTTGTATTCATGCTTTATATAATTTTTGTTTATTGTGTACTTGCGAATAATGGATGTATGTGTAATATTAACCACCAATAAATAACTACTATTACATAATTGATTTGAAAACTAGTGTAGTAAGTAATTATTTCATCCTCAATCATACATTTATTTGTGCATTTACGGTTGTAAATGGTTCATGATTTCAGTGGTATGTGTAAACAATTGATAGATTTTTAGCTTGTTTAAGAGTAAGGTTGCGATAGAGTTTAATTTTATAAAGCAATTTAAGTTATAGAATAAAACGACACACTGAAATATAATCATATCCTTGTTTGTGGTTGAAACAGTGTATACATACATCATATTAATATGTGGTACTGACAGAAGTTGCATAATTGTAGATTGAACTATGATTACTATAAAGCCTCAAAACTTTATAACAAGTTGAGGAGCGACAAACCAAGTAATTTAAGCACAAATGTACATACAAACAAGTCAAGTACAGTCGAAAATTGAAAAGTAAACTTGCAAACAATGAGGTGCAATTTCTGCATCGTTACCAACTTGTTGTTTGTATGTAAAACATATATTTAATTAATGTTTACGGTGTTAAACTTTAGCTATAAATAAATTTGAACATAAATTATTACCACACGTTTCAACGCATCTGGAATAAAG
The DNA here is from genome assembly GCA_963932245.1 of Tachinus rufipes. Lineage (NCBI taxonomy): Eukaryota > Metazoa > Arthropoda > Insecta > Coleoptera > Staphylinidae > Tachinus > Tachinus rufipes. The sequence continues at coordinate 88,976,158 of OZ010743.1, forward strand.
TTAAAAATAAAAATCTGATGTAAATTTATTTATTTGTATTTTATGTTGGAAACTCATATTATTTGTGTACTCTAACTATACATTTTGATCTTTCCAATATCCATGATTTTTTATTCATATAATACTGAATATTTTTAGATATTTTTGTATAGGCGTAAATAAAAAAAGGAAAAGTGTTATCAAGAAAAGGTACAAAAAGAATTTCATTTATCCCCTGGAGAAAGTCCATATATATCCAGGTTTCATCCCACTAAGATATCTTTTTATATTTACTTTTTTTCTTAAAGATTGTTTAACGAAAATATCAAAATTCAAGACATAAAAATCCTACACATAATTCGCAGCCGTAAAATTTAGTCTAACACAACTAATTACAGAGTTTCATTAAAAAAGGTACGCCACATAAAAAATATGAACGGTTGTCTTTTATGTAAGTGTGAGCGTAACATGTGCGATGAACAGCGGTCGTTCTGCAACCACCATTGCCCACAAAGACCACCCACGCACAAACACAACAAAAAATGATAAAACAAAATGTACTTGACGTATAAAACCAAAGTGATACATCGCATTAAACATGCATGTACGTGTTCTCAAATCCTGCACGACACTAACACTTCCCGAGTTCGGGTGCTGTTGAACATCCCGACCGACACGAAAACTCCAGCCACCCTAACAAGGACCTATCCGTGTATAAATAAAAGTATTCTGCTCGGCCACCCTTATGCCAGTACTTGTTTATTTTGGTTATTGAAATCCTTACAAGTTTCCTTTCAGAATAGAAATAAAAGTATAAAAAAACTTCTATTCTACAGAAAACATAAATTGATATAAAAAGTAATTTTATTTTTTATGTCTGTAAAGAAAAACGAATAAAAATATTTATGTTGAATGAATCCTAGAGAAAATGTTTAATTGTTCTGCAATTTATCTTCTAGAAGCACATGATAAACATGGCTAAATCATGTACTATGTGATTTAGATTTATTATCAAATTTGTACAATACATCGAAACTTCGACAGCGAACAACATGGCAATTAAAACCTCTTAATCCACTAAACTGTATTATATCTTTAACAGGATTAGAATTAAAGCCGATACTGTACTGTTAAATTAAATTTCAAATAATTTATACACAGAATAATATAACAAAGATAATTAACTTTATTTGCAAAAAGTACAAAAGGTTGCTATAATTAAAAAAAAACAGGAATTGTTACAAATTCCATATGTATGAAAATTATGAAAAAAAATTGATAGTTGAAAATTAATAATTTGATGAATTTTATAATAACTTTTTTACTGAGAGAATAAAGCAGTTTTTTTGACTTTATTTCAACACTAGTAAACAATGTAATGTATTTTTATGAAAAATATTATTATTTCAATACAAAATCAATTATTATATTATAATTACTAGTAAATTGAAAAACTATAGTACTGAAATTACATTTAATTAATCATTTAGAACATTGTAAACAAAAAGTAGAATAAAAATACTTACTTTGTAAGTCGATTTTGAAAAAGTATCACTTTTAATACTATAACAAAAATGCATAATAATCAAGTATGTTGAAACAATATAGGTGTGTTCCATTTGCGCACTTTATGCACCCGGTGCATTTTTACATTTTTCAATATTGCGAGCAACAGAGTCTCACACTTGACAAACGCAAAGAAAATATTTGGCGTTTGTGGGACGTTCTCTATCTGGAAAAACACATAAAAAATGTAAAAAGCGTTTGACAAATAAATTCAAAAATCCATGAATTAGTGCCACCAAGTGCGACTATTTTGTCAAATGGAAAATCTCTTATGCATATCGTATTTGCGAGAAAATGCAGAAACAAAATCTTATTTTATAGGAATACTTTAAAATTTTTAAGTCAATTTTAATTAGAATTGTTTTAATAAACTTTACAATTATTCAGGATTTTGTATTTTGATAAAAAGATGAATTTTTTTTTCATTCAAAACTATTAAGGTTTTTTTAGTTAGTTTAAAAGTTATAATCTGGGGTGCGTTTGTTTTGCCATATCACTGAAATTTTGATTACTTGGTGATGACGTCAAATATTACTTAATTTTTGATTAAAATGATGCATTTCATAGAACGACAAATCTCACTTTATTTCAGATCAATTTATTCATTTCCCGCCATATTTTTAAATTTATGTTACCGATTCTATTCGTTAGTTGAAACAATTGCAAAGTTGGTTGCGTATATATATTATAGATAGATGATGCACAACAGGTTATGTTATGAATTATTTTCTGACATCTGACACAATAAAAAAATCAAAATTTGAGATTTTTTTGAGAATTTAAAAAAATTAAATTAATTTTTTTTGGTTTATTTTTCAAACCAAACAAAATTAATAAAAATCTTAAAAAAAAATATTTTTAAATTTTAAATTTTTTTTTGAGTGATAAACATTTCAGTGAAATGAAACGAACACGCTTCTATCAAATCAGTTGTCAGAAAATATTTCATAACATAACCTGTATGGCATCATCCATTTATATACGCAACCAACTTTGCAACTTTTGTTGATTTTTATATAAATTTTAAATTTGCCGCTTATTTTATGTGATCAAATAAATTGTAGTGCGTTCCGTATATCAACCGAAGCGACCGAAATCCCGGTTATCCTGAAACAGGTTTATATACGGAACGCGGTTACCTGAAAAAGGTTACAAAGATTACAACCGCACTCACCATGAACTAACGTCTGTGAATTTCTGTAAATCGTCGTTATACATGGCGGTAAATTTGAAATACAATCAAAAGTGAACAAAAGCGTCAAATGTTGCTCGTGTATTTTATTAAATTATTAATTATAGGTTATAATGTATATGTATGTTCCTGTCAATGCTAAAACGGGCAAAGGCATGAGTGCAACAGAGCAAACATTATTATTGTGTATAGTTGCCTGTTATACTTGCCAACCTCTACTGGGATTACTGTATTAGCAGGTAGATAAATACATACAATCATCTAATATTAAGCACTGAAATTTAAAAAAATATTACACTAAAGCTAAAAATAAATAAATTCATGAAGTTTGAGACTATAATATTTCAGTTTTGTATTTTGACGTTTCTATAACCGCTGTCGTTCCGTAAATCAACCAAGATTTTCAGCAACCGATCAAAGGCGTAACCTAACCGCCGGTTACTTCGGTTGATATACGAAACGCACTATTGGTTTAGAAGTAGTGGAGTTGCGACGTGACTGGTAGCTTGATTATTTCCACTTCATAAGTGATATGATTACGCCGCACGTACAATTTTACAATTATGAATCACTTTAAACGATTTAAAGCGAAAACATCAGTCAAACAAACGCAACAACTGATGCGACGTGATCGAAGTGACTGATGTCACCCATGTGACAAGTGATATGGCACGCCGTACGCACAATATTAGTAACATTTATCACTGAAAGTGATAATATCACACAAACAAACGCACGTCATATCTCAAAATTTTGCTACAAATTTAAAGATCTAACCTAAATTATATACATTGCAAACTTGTATGTTTGATGTATAATAGAATATTGCTTAATGGATTTTCTCTTATGCTAACAATATAAAGCTAGTAACATGTATTTATATACAACAGAGCTACGTATGATAATTTTAATTGTTTTGTTATTCAACAATGAGCTTGTTATAAGCACAAACAGTAGTCTCAAGATATTACATACATTATTTGACTAACTCAACTCAAAATATTTTTACAATTTGTTAAAGTGTAGGTACAATAATATACTAGTATTAGTTTTAATAAAACCTGCTACCTATATTTTTGTCATCTTATTTATTCCTCATAGTTGGTGTTCTGTTTTTTGTTGGTTTTACTTGCCTGTCATCCAGCGTTCTTGCTTCTCTATTTTACGGTACACATCTTTTTTTTTTTAAACATTAATTATTTTGCATTTTTTTCTTTCACTTTTTGGATTTGCGTTTACTATTTTTTTGTCACGTTTTTTATTAAACAATCTTTTTCAATGCATTCCTGATTCATCTTTTCTTACTTTTTATGATTGTTTCCTCTAACGCTTTTTTCTCTTCTGCTCTTCTCAACACTTCTTCATTTCCGAGCTTGTCTGGTTATTTAATATTTTCCAAAACCACATTTCAAACTGTAAAAATGACTTAAAACCATAAAATGTGGTGTACTGAGTAGTTACAACTTTTATTGTAACTATTGTTGAATGTTTTAGCAATTTTGTTAGATAAAACAACAAATCAAAAATATTTGTCAAAATTTTCTGGAAATAAATTTTTTATTGAAATTAAAAATTATTAATTAATTAATTTTATTTATTTTTTCAATAAATTAATTCAATTCAACTATATTTAACGGCACAAATAAAAAGATATTTGCAATTTTTTTTAAAACAACGTTAGCTTGGCTTTTTTTTTATGAACGACAGAATAGCTCTAAGAAGTATTTTTTACCTAATCTGTGCATTTTTTTTTGTCAGCTGAAAGGTACAATTTTTGCAAAATAATTTTTGCTGATCGCTTTTTGAAGGCAACACACGCACAGTTTTTTTTTACTACTTGGATTTTTAAAATGACGTTTGCTTTAAAAAACAAAATATTTAACAAACAATATAGTTTTTTAAGTTTTGTCACAATTGCCTAATTTAATTATAAAATTATATAGTTGGCACTAGTTTGAGGTGACTGCTTATTGCCTTGCGTATTTTCACGCAGTATTTGCGGTACACATGCTGTTTTTGGTCTTTTTTTTTTCTATAACCCTTACTTTTGTCTGTCTCTAGTGCTGTTCTTGTCTTTTTTCTTTTGTGTTTTAAATTTGTGTGTTTGGTTCCGTTGTTTGTTTTTCTATATTCTTATGTTGTCAAAGTTTTAAATCTTCTTTCTGAGTACTTTTATTGCAAAGTTTCTTAGCGCTTTTCATTAATGTTACTTTTTTAGGCGTTTCTTAATGATTGTTGCTTTATCAACTATGCTTTTCAACATATTTTTTAATTCTTTTTTTTTTACAAGAGTTTGTTCTTTTTGGTTGAGTAGATATTTAATTTTTTTTAAATTTTATTGTTTGCAAAAACTTTCTTTTTTTAGTCAGTATTTGTGTTGTAGGATTAGTTTTTTATCTATTCTTTCTTTTCTCTTCTATTCCACTGTCTCTGCTATTTTTCATCAATTTCTCTCTTGCTTTTATTGTTGCATTTTTTAGTTTTTTATTTCTAACTTTCATAAGAGGAAAATGTTGCCGCGATCACATTTACTGCTTCTTGTGACACTGTTCTGATTTTTAACGAGCTTATTCTCGTAGCTCTTCTAATTTCATTTTTGTTCCTTTTGTTTTTATTGTTTCTCTTTATGTTTTTGCAGCGTATAACCATTTGCTGCTTGTTGTCGTTGCTGTTAGTTTTCTGGTTTTTCTTCAGGACTTTTGTTGTTTAGCATAAGTCTACCAAATTTTTTTTTATTTACTTTGTTTTTTTAGACCGCTTCCTTGACCTGTTTGTTTCATTTCTTTTCTTTGATTGTCACTCCAAAGTATTCGATTTTTTTTACAATGTTTATTACTTGATTTCCTACTTGTATCTTATCTGTTCCTCTATTAGTCCTTTTAGTCAATAGCCAGGCTAGGTCAGTTATTTGTGTTGCTAGTTTTAAATTCTCAACCTTATCTGAATCTAATTTATTGTCAACTTTAGTTTTTCTTTTAATACTTTTATTTTTATGTCTCTACGTACTAGTGCTACGTTGTCCGCAAATGCTGTTATTGTAAGTAGCTCATTATAAACTAGGTTCTACAGTTTTAATTCTATTGTTGAGGGCTGCAGTACCCTTCTAGTCAGTTTAAATCTTCCCTTCTTAGTTATTTAGTTTCTACTTTGTAAGTAGCTCTATATTATCTTGATCGTTTTTCTGTTCAGTTTTTTTTTGCCGTTTCTATAACTGCTTTGTTACGTTCAGATTTTTTGGTAGACCGAAAACAAACAAAATACAAAATTACAATTGCTTAACAAATATTACTAATATTTATCTTTATAATGTAGTGTTTTTTGTTTGTTGTTAGCCAAGATGTTTATTTGGTTGCCGAGATACCACTTTATCTGTACCTAAATTATAAATGTTAATTGGGGATGTACACTGGTAATTTAAATGTAAAAGCTTGCATAAGTATTGCACAGTTAGCTTGCCTTTAAAACTATAGCAAGGTTGGCTTAATATTAAACTTAATTTTAATATTTAACTAGTAATTAAATTCTGGTAATCTTAGTAGTTGTTTCTTGACTTGTGTCTTTTGTTGTTGTTCTCTTTTTTTACATTTATTCAATTGTTTATTTACTTGGAGTGTTTTTATAATTAGCTCATTAACTTAAAATAAAAACATTTTCCCAGTGGCGTAATACGCGGCTGGTAATATTAATTTGTTTTATTAATAATTTGCTTAATAAGTTTTAATTTGACCTTTTTGTACTTTATCTATTAAATTGAATTCTTCCCTTAATCTTCCTTTTTATTTTCCAAGTATCCTATTCTGTTTTAATGTATTTATTTTGACAGTTCATTCTGACACTATTAAGATCATTTCTTTTTTTGAATAAACATTGCTTCTGCAAATTGGTTTATTAGAATTGGTAACAACGCATAAATGTGATTAAATGAATTTGTTTACGGTAGAATATATAAAGTTTTCCAATAAGAAGTTTTATTTTGATATTAAAAAAAAATCGAGACTTTTTTAAGAGAAAGCAATAAATGTTTATTTTATTGTAAAGAGAAAGGTATGCCATTAACATTTAAAAACAATATCAGTCAAATGGCCGCCACGGTTACGGTTGCAGTACCACATTCTTTTCATGAAATTTTCTAAGACCATTTGCGGTTTTGAATCGATTGTGGAGCATTGGCATATCTTTCACGTGGCCCCAAAGAAAAAAATCTAAAAGTGTAAATCACATGATCTTGGTGGCCGAGAAATAACACGGTCAGAAAACTTTTCTTGCAAAATTGCAATTGTTTTGTTGATTGTGTGGCACGTAGCGCCGTCTTGCTGAAAATAAACGTCGTCCACATCAATATCTTCCAATTCCGGCTATAAAAAATTATTAATCATAGTTCGGTAGCGCCATCCATTTACCGTTACAGTTGCACCAGCCTCATTTAAAAGAAAAAAGTAGGATCCAATCACACCGCCAGTCCAAAAGTCGCACCAAACAGTGACACGTTGAATATGCAAAGACTTTTTAACAATCATTCTTGGATTTTCTGAGCCCCAAATGCGACATGTCTGCTTATTAACGTAGCCTCCGAGGTAAAAATGGGCCTCATCACTGAAGATGATTTTTTGATGAAATTCCAGATCATTTTGATGCATTTGAAGGACCCAATCAGCAAAGATTCGACGTTTATGGTAATCGACCGGCTTGAGTTTTTGTGTTAACTGAACATTAAAAACTTTAAGACCTAAGTTTTTATGCAAAATACGGTGTAACGTTGTTTGTGGAATGTCGAAGATCGACGAGGAATTGACAAACCTGGGTTTTCTTTAACACTACGGGCTACATCAGCAATATTCTCATGTGTTCTTGAGCGATGCACACGGTTTTGATTCTTCACATCAAAAGCTTGTTCCAACAGCTCAAATTTTTCTACCAGGTTTACTATTCCCGGCCGAGAATGTGCTTTACGACGACCAAAAATGCTTTAGTTTTGCGAACTGTTACTGAAATTTTGTTACCATTTTTGTAGCAAATTTTAATAATTTCAGTGCGTTGTTGAAGCGTGTATCGTTCCATTTTTAATAATGACGTAGTTTTTGCTTGTCAAATGTCAAAAGATAAAAGCTTTAAAATTGACAGCTGACCAAATAGCCTGCTATTCAAATTAAAACTTTTTATTCGAAAACCCTTTATATACACTGTTTCGTGTGCAGTCTAAGTCAGATAAGTGTATTATTATTTTATTTATATAAATTTGTTGTTATTTTTGTTAAACCTTTTCCAGGTTTTAAAATAACTTACAATTTTTAACTTTGCGTACTGCTTTATTCTATAAATATACAGGGTGTTAGATAAACATGCGACAAAAATTCAAAGTTATTTCTTAGAATACTAAGAATATTTTGTCGAATAATGATTTCTAAAAAATCCCTTTGTTTCAAAGATACAGGGTATACAAAATTTGCAAAAACCATACTTTATATTTTTTGAAATCATTAATGTAAATAAAAGTAAGCCAATGAGTATATAAAATACAAAAAGTTAATGAGTTTATCAAGTACAAAAAATTGTTAACGATAACTTGGAACGGCTGTTTTATCTACTAATTTACAAGTGGATTTTATTTGAATACGTCTTGTCACTGATCATCACATCTATTGGTCACAGTTGTTTAGATTGAAAAACGTTTGGATGTTTGACGTGTCTTTAATAGTTAGTGAATTCCTCTACTATAAACCACTATACAATCGCCAAGATGATTGACATGCATTTTATGTATAGATTTGCTAATGGCAATTTATTACAAGCTAGACGACTGTACATTGAACGGTTTTCTAGCCGTAATATCCCCGACCAGGTTTAACTGGTGTTCCAGTTAAACCGACGTCAAAACGTGCTGAACATGATAGAAGATAATCTAAGTAGTTCTACGCAAAAAAATGCCATTACATTGAATATAAGTCATTGGACAATTTGGAATTTTTTTAAAGGAAATTGTTGTATCCATACCTCATTCAGTATGTTCAAGCACTTCTACTTGCTGATTTTTTTTACGTATTGCGTTATGTCATTAGCATTCGCAAACATTAGTTTAGATCCTTCAATTTCTGAAACATTTTCTTTTTACCGATAAAGCTTCTCAAGAATTGCAGTAATAAATTTTTATAACAACCATATGTGAGCTGATAAAAATCCGCATCAGGTATGTGAAGATTGTTTTTAACATGAGTTCTCCTTAATTGTTTGAGTTAGAATTGTAGGCGACTGTCTAATTGTCTAATTGAACTAGTATTTCTACCAGGAAAACTTACCAGCAAAGTGTATTGCAACTTATTGGATCACATGCTACCGCAGTTTTTGGATGATGTACCATTGGCAACAAGAATTGCAATGTGGTTTATGCACATTAGTGCACCAACACATTTTAGTTTGGTTGCTCGTGATTATTTAACAGCAACATACGGAAATTGCTGCATTGTACGCATGGCCTGTTTGATCCCCAGACTCCTCCTGGATTATTTCTTATGAAGCTATCTGATGTCATTAGTTTACGCTACTCTAGTAGAGAATTTAGACAATTTGCAAAATCAGATAATTGCTGGGTGTAATTCAATTAGAAACAATCTTGGTGTGTTTAAAACAGTTTGGCACTTAATGACAAGAAGATTGAGTATTTGTATCCAAGCTGAAGGAAGTTATTTTGAACATTTATAGTAGATTTTGCAACTTTCTTCTTTTTCGTCTTCCTTATATTTATTTTTGGATGTACGCTTCTTTGAGAATTGTTTTCCATTAATTCCTGTTTGATGTTCTTTGCATCTAGTTGAAACCTGTTGTGTGGTCTGTCCCTTGGTCTAGTGTATATATAAGAACGACTTGTTCCTACTATTCCCTTAAGTTATAGATACGTGCTAAGCATATTTCAATTTAAAAGATGCCGCTTTTCTTGCAACGTCTATTACTTTAGTTGTCTGCCTGATGCACTCATTTGTTTTTCTTTTATTGAAAAATATTCCAATTATGACTCTCTCCATTGCACGTTGGATTACTTTTAGTTTATGGATGTGTTTGTTAGACATGAGTTAAATATTTTGGTTTTAGGATGAATGGGTATTGTTTGATTTTAAATATGTACCTGAGTGTGTTAAACGCCGCCTATAATTGTTGAATCTTTTGCTTAATCTTATATGATTCGTTCTCCATTCCAAGATGTATATTTCTTTTACCATCTCTATGTTGTTATTCTTGATAGTGATTATACGGTAATCTGGGTACATTACTTTCAATTTTCCCCAGTTTATCTTTAATTCTACTTTCTTGGATTTTTTGTAGAATTTGGTTAGCATCTCTTCCAAATCACCAAGGCTTCCTGCTATTATAACAACGTCGTCTGCGTTTCGTAAATTGTTTAGATTTTTGCCGGTAATATTAATATTCTTGTGGGACCAGTCGAGTGTTTTTAAGAAGTCTTCAAAAACCAGATTAAAAAGTTTTGGTAATTTGACTGTTTTGCTATGTTAAGCAAAAAGGTGTTGTATTTGTAATTAATTCTACAGTTTGTTAATGCCTGTATGACTGCCCACGTTTTGATCGAGTCAAATGCTTTTTCGAAACCAATCAATGCTAGATATATAATAATAATAATAATAATAATAATAATAATAATAATAATAATAATAATAATAATAATAATAATAATAATAATAATAATAATAATAATAATAATAATAATAATATTGTAATGTGCAAACTGATCAATGTAGGCGATGTCATGCGCAGTCGGAGACTATACAACATATAACATCGGGTTGTAAACTACTGGCGCAAACTGATTATTTATTCAGACACAATCAAGTAGCAAACATAGTTCACCAACAACTTGCAAAAAATAAAAACTTAAAAACAGATAAGAATCCCTACTATAAATATATGCCTGAACCAATTTTAGAAAACGGTACTCACAAGTTATATTATGACAGGGCAATAATAACTGACAAAACAATACATCATAATAGACCGGACCTCACATTAATAGATAAAAATAATAAAACTACATATATTATAGATATTGCAATCCCTAACACTAACAACATCGAAAAAACGTACAACGAAAAAATGGAAAAATATACAGCGTTAGCAGATGAAATACAGAGAATATGGGCAATGGAAAAAGTGGTAATTGTACCGCTTATAATATCAAGCACCGGAATTATTCCCCATAGTTTTCAGAAAAATATAAAAATTTTAAACTTACATAACAATATTTATATAAAAACTCAAAAATCTGTAATTTTAAACACCTGCCGTACAGTCAGAAAATTTTTAAAATAATTTTTAAGATTATATAACGCCTTTGGTGTATGCCCAGCGTTATATAAACTGCTACCGGTGTTAACCGAGAAAAACAAGTATAATAATAATAATAACCTCAACCCGCTTAGCCGAACACTCAAAGATACGCAAATGGGATATAATATAAAAAACCCGGACGCAAACAGAAGCGGGCATACCATAAACCACCTAGTATATATGGATGACCTCAAGTTATTTGCAAAATCTACCACACAACTTCACGAACTACTAAACATCACCAAAGAATTCAGCGATGCCATAAAAATGGAAATCGGTATAGACAAGTCTAAAACTATCCAACTTGAACGAGGTACGCTAACTAGAACTGAAGGTTTTCCACTAGATGATAAACAAGTGATCGAAAATGTAGGCAAAGAAGATAACTATAAATATCTAGGTATCATGCAGCTACGAGGTATTAACCATACCAAAATTTGAGAATTGTGTAGAACTGATCCTTAATACCTTATTAAGTTCAGTTAATAAAATCAAAGCAATTAACACATACGCTATTCCTATATTAACCTACTCATTTGGACTCATAAAATGGTCAAAAACCGACCTGGAAAAAGTATCAAGAATAATACGGGTAAGTATGACTAGATACCGTATGAATCACCCGAAATCAGCAATCGAACGCATCACTTTACCAGCGGAAATGGGTGGAATGGGTATACTAGACATAATGCAGCAACACCTATCTCAAATCACTTCAATTAGAAAGTATTTTATGAGCAAAGCTACCCACAACATCATGTTTGAAGCAATATGCAAAGCAGATATTAACAATTTGCCACTACACCTGAGCCAGCATGAGCATGAGCATGAACATGAACCGTATGAAATTGAAAGCAAACTGCAAAGATGGAAACAGAAGGAAATCCACGGTACTCACCCGCATCAACTATTATCTGATACAAACGATATTAGCGCCTCTAACATATGGCTAAAACAAGGAGGTTTGTACGCTGAGACAACGGGATTCATGCGAGCCATTCAAGATAGGGTTATATTAACCAAAAACTATCAAAAATACATTATTAAAGAAACATCAATAATTGATAAATGCCAAAGATGCGGAAAACCATATGAAACCATTGAACAGATCACTGGCGGATGCTCGATGTTAGCAAATATGGACTACACGCAGAGACACAACAACATGACCAAGATTATCCATCAACAGCTAGCTAGAGATCTTATGCTTCTTCCATCTGATACCCCGTACTATAAATATGAACCAACAGATGTACTTGAAAATGATAGGTATAATCTATACTGGGACCGCGAAATAAGAACAGACGTTAAAATAAAAGCAAACAGACCTGACATAGTGGTATATAACAAAGAACAGCAGGAAGTGTCAATCATAGACATTGCAGTAGCACTAAACCACTACTTACAATCAACGTATGCCACAAAAATAAATAAATATTTAGAACTGTCTGCAGAAATAAAACAAATGTGGCAATTTAAAGGAGTACGTATATTCCCACTGGTTATCTCAACTACAGGAGTCGTTCCGAAAACCTTACTCACTGAACTCGATGCTTTAAAATTACAACACCTGCTTCCAGCAATTAGCAAGACAATCGTACTGGATACATGCCATATTGTCAGACGTTTTCTAAATAACAATTAGGTATGGCTTGATAACAATCCACCTTGCCTAAATCCCAGCCATTCAAAGAATGAGATTTTTTTTTTTTAGATAATAATAATAATAAGAACTAGTCTTTATTCAATACATTTTACATGTGTATGAAAGGGCAAAGTTCAGCTTATTTGCTGCTTTTCCACTTAACCCTTAAATTTTACAAATAATTTATATTACACTAAATTAATGTCCGCTCTCTATGTTTTCCATACTATTATAAATCCAGGTGTTCTTTCGATTTACATGATAATATTCACTATACTTTCCAATTCTTATAGTTTTATTGAATAAAATATTTTATATCAATATGACATTTACAAACAAATTATATATTATATGGGGATTTTGTACTCGGTTGATTTTTTTATTTGGGATTATGTACGCTGGCTATTGCCATTTTTGGGAAATATTAAACATGTTATTAGAAAATATAATTATAAATCTCTAAACCTTTTTATTCCTATTTAGTTTATTACAGGCATTATTGTTTATTTCTAAGGGAAGCACTCCCTAACATTGGAACTAGTTAAGACATAAATATCAACAACAAAAAAAAAACAATTGGAGCTTTAGGATACTCTGCAATACGTCGGTGAGTGGTTATTATCTTTTCTATATTTTACTAGTAAATAAGTGTACATACCTTGTATTTGTGTCAGTCACAATTTTAATTTTACTTATCCTGTCTCCGTTTGCAGGCAAGGCTGGTTTTTAGTTTATTTAGAGCTAAAAGCTAAAAAGGAGTGTAACAGCTTCCTATGGCTATTAAAAGCATTCTGTACGTCAAACGATATTATTTGCATTGTTTTCTTTTGTCATGTTTACTTTTTTAGCTATTGTTTTCACTTTTTCTATAACTTTTATAGAATCTTTTTAATGTGTTGTTTAAACATAACGGCTTGTATGGCGTTGATTTTTCTGTATCTTTATAATCAGTACTATACTGGTTTTTTTCCAGCATTCTGTAAAATTTCTTTTTTTGGCAACTGTTGATAATTTGAGATATTTTTACCTTGTTTTCATCTAGCGCTGCTTTTACAACTTTTGTTGTTATTTTGTCCAAACATGGTGCTTTGTTATTTGGACAATTTTTTTTATAATCTTCTTTATCTTTTCTACTGTTGCCATAACGGTTTTTCTTTTTCTTTTTTTGTTTCTTGTTTTCCTACCGATTTTTGCTTGGAAAACAGTTTGTCAATTATGAGTTTTTTCTTTTGTTTTTTTTTAAGCATATTTTCTTGCTGTTCTTCTTTATTTGTTTATCACTATTTTGTACGATTTTTTTCAAGTATTTCAGTCTATAGATTTTATCATTTTGCCTAGCATCTTATTCTGCTACCGTTAATAGGTTTTTTTTAAAGTTTTTAATGCCGTTTCCGTTGCTTTTTTGTTTTCTCTTCTTCTTCTGTGTCTTTCGACTTTTCTCCTCCGCTTTTCTCAGTTTTTCTGAGTATCTTTTGCAATTCTCTGTACATATTTTTTTTTTTACATTAATTACGTTCTATTTATTTTCTCTCATATCTTTTTATTTTGTATTGTATTTTTAAAATATAAAGAAATAACATCTTTGCTACTAAATTTTATTAGAAAATTTCTGAGGTTATGCATTTTTTGCAAAGTGATCTTGACAAAATTTGTACAGTAAATTTTTTATTATTACAATTGATATCTATTCTCGTTGGTGGATAAAGTTTTTGTTGTTTTTCTGAACATTCTTATATATTATGTTAATTGTTTTTTTTATAAACTTTGTAGTATCTATCTTTCTCAAATATGCGGCAACCATCAAAAGCTGTGGTTTTGCAACACTTGTTGCTATTGTAAAAACGCCAATTATTTTATAGTGTCAGAAATTTAAAAAATGCCAATTCTACTTCTATGTTAAAATTGATAAACTATTTAATAATAACAGTTAAGTTTTACAAGAACAAACAAGGTCTATAGTATAAAAAAACTGTAATTTTGTTCGGCAACGTCTAACTATCGTACAACCATTGTAGGTATACAAAAAATCTTTTAATTTGTTGCTAAACATAATTTGCTTCTTATGCTTGACCCATTGTAGTCTTTCATTGCATAATTTAAGAGATTTCTTTGTTAATTAAGCTTCTTCAGACATTCTAATTGCTCTTGTTGTTAAAAACTAGTCCCAAAGAGCAACAAGCCAAAACGCTCTATGTTCACTTTATAGAAAATTTTGCAAAATGATTGAATTAGTTTACAAGCTTACAAAATTCAACTTGTACAGGAATTTAAGCCACAAGATCATCGTCTGCCCAGTACATTTGGTAAATGGGCCGAAGAAAACATTGTTATTGATCCACAATTTTATTTGAAAATTTTGTTTAGTTATACATTGTCGAAACACCATTAAATCCAGAAAAAAATACCGTTTGGTGCGCTTTATAGGCCGGTAGAAGCATTAGTCCGTATGTCTTCAAAAATGGTGATAGTCGGAACGTTACAGTCTATGGTGAGCGGACAAAGACATGATTGTTAACTTGTTCGTGCCTCAATTGGACAGCATTAATGTTGCAGACATGTGGTTTCAGCAAGACGGTGCCACATGCCACACAGCGCGCTATACAACTAATTTACTGAAAGAAACATTTCAGAAACAATTAATGTTAACTGTCCACTTCGTTCGTGCGATTTGACGTTATTAGATTATTTTCTCTGTGGATATGTAAAATCCCATGTCTGCACCGATAAACCAGAATCAGTTAAGCACTTGGAAGCCAACATTCGACATTTTTGCATACATTAATACAGCCTGAATTACTGCAAACAGTGTGTGAAAATTGGACCTCCATATTACGCCATGTACGCTCCAGCCGCGGCGGTCACAAGCCCGAAACATATTTAAACTGCCATAAATTATCTGTCAAATGAAGCCAATTTCAAGGATATTAAAAACATTTTTCTGTGTTTTATTTCAATTTAAAATTCTCCGACTATAAAAACACCCTTTACAAGCTTAGATACTTTTAAAAAGTTAAATAATACAAACAAAGATAAGCATTAAATATCACATTGTCTATTATGTTGACTAATGTACAATAATTATATTATTTCTATGTAATATCTAAATATTTATTGTTTTCCATTATAAAAAAAAAATTGACAAGATAATAAATAATAAAGATATTCATTAATTCATGTCCGTCATGAATACTAATTTTAAAATTAAAATGAACGACACTCTGACGCTGTTAGAACAAGCAATATAATTCAGTGTTAGGTTTGTTTGATGTATTTTACAAAATGTATTAATTACAGCAGGATATGTAATTTGAAAGTGTAGTATATGTGTTTTCGGATTTGTTTAATATTTAAATTACCATTACAATTTAATATTAACATTTTCAATAAAATATTTATTACATTGATATGATATTTAGCCATGTTATTACTATTTTGTCAACATATAGCACTCAAAGTGTGTTTTGTAAATAAAAATAGTATACAATCGACTGCAATAGCTACAGTGATGTAGAAGTTCCATTATAGCTCGCCTCTCGGGGATACCATGTTGATAGGTACATGTAACACATGAGACAAATATGTACACAACACATTTGCATATTTATTTCCTCTATCTGGAAAAGATATTTTTGACGTAATGTAAATAATACAATCGTTATGTCTTTTATCTGCAAAATGAAATTCTGGTTATTAACATTATTAAAAATAAGTATGCAAGCATTTTAATTTATGCTTTCTAAACTACCAAACTATACAAAACTTTTATGTGTAGAAATAATGAGTAAGTTAGAAGTACTCATTACAAAAATTACTGAAGAGCATATTACGCCCAGATTAATGCACTTTAAATGAATTAATGAGAATCAATTTATAATAATTTTTTTTTTTTTAATAATTAAAATAAACATTAAAATAAAATATTTTTTTTATAAGCTAGCTTTAAATTTCTGTTATAATGATAAACTAAAAAGTTTATAATGTTCGAGAAGTGTTATCAAAAGTAAAGTAAAATAACAATCAAATAGCAGTTATACGTGTAAATAATAATACATTTATTTGTTTTATTATTCCACAATATATGCTTGTTTGAATGTTAAATTTGAAACTGATTGTATGCACACTCCAAATGTACACTGTTCTACATAGTTACATACCTAAAGCTATGTTTGCATTACTATTGATCTATTGATATGATTTACAGCAATGATTTTTAAACTATAATGTTTGACGTATGTAAAATAACAATGTTTAATTGTAATATAGTTTAATTGATAGTGCGGAATGTTTGAACAATTATTAGAACTTTATTGGTTTACTTTGATAAAAAGATCAAAGAGATTGTATATAAATAAAATGTAAATGTTTGACAAACATTAGTAAAAAAAATACAATTATTTCATCAAGAACAATAGCTAATATACATTTATTTAAAGTGCCTAAAGATATTAGTAAAATAAATTTCAGTTATTGAACAAGTATGAGAAAAAAACCTACTAAATACAAATAGACTGTTTATCAAGAAAGTGATTTCCATCCAAACATTATTAACCAAATAATGAACACACCAAAACCAAAAAAGATTATATGGGAACTACCTGACATAACATTGCAAAAATATTTCTTTAAACACCGATAATCATACATAAATGCAATTATAATATTTTATTGTAAATTTTTGTCTCATAATATAAGATGTAGAAGAGTACATTTTCTTATAATGATATTTCATTAAATTTTTTATATATTTTCATTTTGAAATGTTGGATGCTTATTCTTAATTGCTTTACCAAACAAAAATGTAGATGTAGTAATGTGTTAAATATGTAATATATAAGTTACTATGATTGTATTTTGGATTTACTAAAATTAAATTGCAAATAAAAAACCATTATAAAACAACTTGCCAAAATGGACACTAAAATGTTATGCCACTATTCTTACCGTAGCAATATAAAAAATTGGTTAATTTTTTTAAATTGTTTTATTGCGATACATCTTTAGAATAATGCTGTAATTAGCTGAACTTATTTTAGTATGTTACTTAAAATTTCTTTATGTGCCGTCTTGTGATCCAAGGTTGGCAATCATTATTGTAATTTGGACTTTTGATGCCGTAGCTCTGACATTTTTGGCTTTACTATTTTCGTAAATTCTTTAGCTAAAATGCACTGCGTTGCCTTTAGATCTTTTTTCATTAATTAATTGAAAAGTTGCGTGTCTATCTTTTTGAATAATAACCAAAAATATTCCAACTTTTCTTGTTTTATTGTGTTGATAAGTTTGTTCTATTAACGCGTTATATGCATGACTTCTTTATTTGTTACTGTGACGATGTATACTCTACGTATAATATTTATAAACTGAAATCTTTATTCCTTTCAATGTACAATAGAAATACATACACATATAAAATAAAATACAATGACAAATAATATAAATGATATAAGTAATAAAAAATAATAAATTCTTACATAGTATAAATATATACATATGACAGTTACAAAGTCTGTTTAAGGTATCTTCAGCATGCGGCGGTATAATGACATCTTAAAAGACTAAAGTTTGTTCATAATTGTTTTCTTAAGTGTCCACGTTTTTATGCCGTAGAACAGTGTGGAAATAAATAACAACGCATTATTTGAACTTTCAATATTAAATTAAGATTTTTGTCAACTAAAAATTTCTTTATTTTGGCAAAAGCTGTTTCTGCAATTTTATTGCGTTTGTTAACGTCTATAGTCCACTCTCTTCTGTTTTTGTCACTAAGTATTGATAAGTTACTTTTTCGATTATAGTGTTATTTACAACCATAACAAGATTGTTGTCATTAGAGTTTTTTTTAATAATTATGTCTTTTTTTGAATTTATTTTTAGTCTAAAGGATCGACCACGAAGCGTAATAATAGTAATAATGATAATTCTTTATTAACGGCATAAGAAACCATAAACATATATCTGCATCTCATAACTATATATAAAAAAAAAGATGACAAACAAGTACATATGTATACAAAAATAATACTAATATTAAAAATAATTACATATTAAAAAATTTAAAAAATTAGAATAAGCAAAAACATAGAATAACAGATCCTATTTACAATTGGTACATTTAAGTTTTACAATTATTTTTAAAACATAAAAGATAAATACCAATTTTAACGACACGTTATTAGCATATCTACGTTCTACTAAGTGGATGATTAAACCTATTATTAATAGAATGCGTAGGTTCCTTAAATATTGGCACTTGTCTAGTACTTTTATCTTGAAGAAACATAAAATGGTAACGTTTTTAGTAGATTTTCACAATCAATCTCCAACATTACAAACCCACACACAAAGGAAAGATCTGCTTTTCTTTGCCAAAGTTGCAATGAAAAAAGATTAAACTGCAGGGAAATCAAATTTTGGTCAAAGTTTTCTGACAAGATCCTTAATTTATAAGACATTAGTCTAAAAAAATTATTTTGAATACGTTCAATATTATGTATGTGAGTAATTCCATTACTTTTTGACTAATTTGAAAAAGTCAACTTCTTTGATTTTGCTCAAATTTTGAAAAATTAAAATATAGATAAAAAGAATTCGCAAAATTTTGAACCTTAGAATATTGCTTGTTCAAATTGACACAAATATAAAGGTTAAAATTTTTTCAAGAAAACGTCTTTTTTAGCTTATCTCAATTTTTGGGCTTCTGGAAAAAGGTAAAAAGGTCCACAATGGCTTAAATTAGTTCTTATTACATGTACTTTAAAACCCATATTTGCATGTTTAATGTTAGACCAGTTATTTTTATATATCAAGCTTTAAACATTATTCCAAAAAAAACCGTAAATTTAACAAAATTGTAAAATTTTGCTTTCTTTAAACCGTTTTAACTTTGCCAAATCTTATCAAAATTTGATTTACAATGTTGTGTTTTTTTTAAAGTCATCATACGTGACTTATAGAAGTTGCACATGTCTTCGCGATCTTCAAAACTTGTAATTTTCAGGTTCCAAAAAAGCTGTGTCACCCTATGTCAATTTTAGTCCAAATTTTAGTAAATACTCTTTAGACTACAAGAAAAAACGTTATCTATATGAGAAATGGTATATCGGGCATTATCAAAAGATTTTAATATTCTAAAATTGTTAAAATCGGCGTATTCATAAAAAACCTTATGATTTTAAACAAACACTTGTAAAAATGTTTGTATATGTGTGAATATATTACTTTTCATATCCATAAATCATATTTAGCATGTATATGGGTATAAATTTGGAAAAATAGTTTAAAAAAATATATTTTTATTGGATTTGTTTGGAATTTTAGGTAAATTTAATAGCAACTGAATAGAAAAAATATTATATTTCTCATATATACATATATATACAAGATATTTCCAAACTGAGGCAAAAAATAAAACTTTATGTACATTTTCTAATTTCAAATAGAAAATCTATATAACTTTTTTGTCTATCTCGTTCGGTTTTCGAAATAATCGAAAAATACATTGTTTAGAAAACTTTTTATTTAGCAAAATTCAAGTAAAAAAAATATTTGTAACAGTGGTAACAACAAACAAAACAGTATTACTTTAATAAGTTCTTAAAATTGGAACCATAAGCGTTGATGCAAGCTTGACAAGTCACTAAAAGAAAATGATGAACCAGCATTTAAACAAAGTGATAAGATTTGAATTGGCAGTAGTTGCTCATTAAAAAAAAATCTTTGTTGGTAAGCTTGTACCCTAACTGCGTACTGATTTCTTAATAACCAAATATGCTCATGAACATAGATTTATTGTTCCACAGTATTGATCTAAAGAAATTATGATCTTGTTGATGTCGTTCAAAAAACTATTAATAAAATGCAAGTCGTTGTGCTGCGTTGCCTGATTGTAAGTGTTGTACATTTTAATAATTTGTTGACTATCTAAAAAACAAAGCAAGATAGAAAAAAATAAATAAAAATGTACCTAAAGTTTTGTTATTCGTCTTTAGTTAAGAAACACCTTGTATATATATACACAAAGTTTTTTATGTATATATCTATATGAGATTTTGTATACATGAAGAAATATATTATTTTTTCTATTCAGTTGGTATTAAGTTTACCTAAAATTCCAAACATATTCAATGAGAATAATTTTTAATAACTATTTTTCCAAATTTATACACATATACATGCTAAATATGACTTTTAGATATAAAAAATAATATATACAGACATTTTTACAAATGAGTGTTTGTTCGAAACCATAAAGTTTTTTAAAGAATACGCCAATTTTGACAATTTTTGAATATTAAAAAATTCATAATATTGCCCGATAATCCATTTTTCATATAAATCACCTTTTTTCTTGTGGTTTGAAAAGTATTTCCTGAAATTTTAACTTAAATCGACATTGGGTGACAGCGTTTTTTTGGGACCTGAAAATTACAAATTTTGAAGATCGCAAAAACATGTGCAACTTTCTGTATCAAAATAGTGGTCTCTATGTATTGATTTTATAAATTTTGTGAGATCAGCAAAAGAACACGGTGCAACACCGTACCTTAGAATTGTCAAAAATAAAATATTTACAAAGTATCGTAGCTTGAGTCAGGTACATACCCTAGGTCCTCAAGGATCAATTAAGTTTACTTGCTAATTAGATTCCATGTGAAACTTTACATTAATATACTCTGTTTATTTTTTTTAATTAACATATTTTAATTATATTTTAGTTTTTGAATCTAAAATTAGTCTTGCAAACAAAAATGAATAAAATTTGGGTCTGAAGTTTTTTTTAAGTTTTGAAATTTTTTAAAATGGCGTATTTTTTTTATTTTGTCAAATTAGTAGCATTCTAATAGTAAGGCTCTCCCTTATTCGTGTTTTTTTTTTAATTTTTAAAAGCTAAAATTTGGCATGGTTTACTTTTTTGCCTAAAGATGTGTGCACTTTCAGAAAATCTGAAAGTGCACACACAAAAAATTAAGGACCAGTCTATTGAGTCTAAAATACATACTATGTAACAACCAACAGATCTGTAATTATTAATTCTTAAAACGCGAGTCAATGTGTGTTTATGTTTGTTGCTTAATTATTTCATTTTGTTTCAGTTTACAAAAGAGTTGTTAGACGTACTAAAAGGTTAAAAACATATTTGAAATTGAAATAATTAAAATAATGTTTCTTTTTGCTTTTATTTGCTTTATGTAACTACAATGCAAAATTTAAAAGAATAGTTTGCGCAAATTTGATTACTGGAGTTCATATCAAGTTGAGTGTGAAAACTGTTTGCTAACAAATAATTTTTCATAGAACTGTAAAGGTATAACTTTCTGCAGAAAATACCACAAATAATTTTATCATTTCTAATAATAATTGGAATTGAATTTTATTAAATTCTAATTTATCTACAATCCTGCCATTATATCAATCAGATCTCGTACATTAGTGACCCCTTTTAAAGTTTGGTGCCTGCAGCTTAACTTTTATTCTGATACTACTAATAAGACAGGACACGATTACCCTTGAATTTTAAGCCCGAAGCTAAAATAGGGTGGTAGACCTATTCAGCTCGTATTGCATTTATCATTGAAACGCAATGCATTAACGGCGCGATATATCTTACACAAGCCAGCGGGTATTTAAAGTAAACCGTTATATTAATCAAAAACTTTAACACATAATATTGATTAATAGCATTTTACAAAATATATTAAAGATGCAGTGAGTTCAGATGTTGCAAATACTACATTAAGTACTGAATATTATAAACTATGTGATCATATTTTAGCCACTATTATATGTTATACATAGAATTTAATTACTTTAAAATAATGTTTTCTAGTAAGTTCAAATAGGACAAATTCATTAAAAACAATTTATTTCTAATGGTTTTGTCCACTAGATGTTCCACTGTATTAACTAATACGGTTAGTAAAATTCTCCGCAAATTAATAACATGATTTATGTTAGTAATTAAATATAACAACTATAGTAACTAGACATTATATTAATTAGTATGGAGTTTCACAATATATATTGTTTGAATTGGGTTGCTGCTAATTAAATGAATTATACCAATTAAAATTGACAAAGGTCTGATATAACAATTGATTTATAAAATTTAAATTCCGTTTTATTTCATAAATATAAAATAAACAACTGATTTAGAAAAAAA
Source organism: Tachinus rufipes (assembly GCA_963932245.1). NCBI lineage: Eukaryota > Metazoa > Arthropoda > Insecta > Coleoptera > Staphylinidae > Tachinus > Tachinus rufipes. The sequence goes on from OZ010743.1 coordinate 88,999,030, forward strand.
TAATTCTTGCTATCTAAACTACATAAATTTATAATGTTATGCGTGAACAGATTGTAGTGAAAGTATAGGAAGTAGTATTTTGTTTTATGTTGTGCGCAGATTTGTCTAATTGATAATTGCATGGTGATGTCAATAAAAGGAGTAATATGTGCGGCGCCGTCCGCTTTGAGGTCGCAATTATACAAAACCCATTAAATTAGCCATTAAGTGTATTTCATGGTCTACTGGGAAGGAAGCATCCAAAACCCTTAGACCAGGAACTCAAAGCTCATATATATTTTAAGATGTGAATACGAAATGTTGTCATCACTTGCTTCATTTGCTAATCAGTACCTGCCGCCGTTAAACTTTAATATCACTAATCTTGTGCTTGATTGTGCTTTACTATTCTCCCCATTCATATTTATACGGGTTATTACTGGCCATAAAAATTTTGACGCAACTTTATAGCTAACATTACTTAGCATAAAATACGTTTCAACGAATCTGAAATATAAAAAAATAAATTATACGTAACTAGTATAGATATTACATTATATTTTTTATTTCATATTATAGTTTATGAATAAAAAACAAACAATATAGTTTTTTGTCAACAAATAAAAAACCTATAACTTAATAAAACATGTGCCAAATTATCATTCATTGATAAATAATAATAATCAATTCAAAACAGAAACAGATTTAAAATTATATTTTGATTAGAAGGGAAGGAACCAACAATAAATAAGCAAAATTAGATTGAATTCATTAAATAGCAAGCATATTTTGCTTATTGTGCTGGATTGTAGATTCAAACTGCTACAACGCCTTGTTTGAAGACAAAGTATAAAAACAGCTTTTTGTTTGATTAAGATTTAAGCTTGTCTTTGTAATTTAAGAGAGAAACTAATTCCTTAAAATTAAATATCATCTATTTTGTAAGTGCAAACAAGAACTGCGTTCTATCTAAAAAAGCAAAACTTGATCAACTTAACGTTTAATAATTTTGCAGGCATTTACAAATAAAATGCTGGATCTGAATCAACTTTCTTAATAAAACTGAGATCTTTAACTCTCCAGTCAACGGATGGCTTTGGTGTCTCATCAGCACGATTTTTATTTATATTTTATTTTAAGAAAACTATACAAAAAAAAAACAATAATTTATAATTTTGGTATAACAGGCATACTGAAGTAATAAATAAAACAAAAAATTTAAATTTAAAAACATCTTAACACAAAACGAAGAGTTCTAAAGTTGGCTCTAATTTCTGTCGGTACAGTACATGCTAAGATGTGTTGCATACACAACTTTTACAAAATTTACAAACTTGTTTTAATTCTTTGGCAATACTTGCAGTAATTTTTTTTGTTTGGGGTGGGTTTGGGTTTGTTTTCAGATATTAGAATCCCAAATAAGCGTCAAGCCAATTCACTTATAACTCTAGGCAAATATCGGCAAGTTGCAATTTTCCGAGACCAAACTAATAGCATATTATTTTAGAAACAACCTGCAGTTTTTAATCAATTTGAATTATGTTTTGTTATGATATATATGATGTGATCTATCAAAATTTAAAGTTAGTTAGAACAACCTACAGGCAAAAACCAGTTTTCATAGATAGTAACACCAGCGCACGGGTGAGGCCTATCAGGACATATTGTGCTTTTACACAAAAACAAAATTTATATTTATATTTGAATTACATCAAAACATGTTAAGTTATTTTAACTTTAATATGTTGTACTCACAGGCCTCACCTGTGGGCTGGAGGGTTAATACAATAAATTGTGTTAAAACATTCTGGCAACAGTAGAGTTACATCAATAACGTATGCAAGGTTTGCGGTGGAGGCGCAATACAATGTTTTTTAACAATACATCAAAACATTAATTTGATTAATGCACATTGCAGTCTCCGCTTACAAATTGAATAACCTATTTATTTTCTAACTTAGTGACTATTGACGTTGCAGAAAAAACAAACATCAAATCTTTTAATGACAAACAAATAAGTGGATAGTCAAAGTACTTCAGCTTAAACTACTTGCGCGGAATCATACATTCAAAGACACTTAATACGATTTTCATTATCAATTATTTAAAAATTTTGCCTACAATTTTTTTTGCTGCTAATTTTGTTTATTCATTTGAATCTGGAAAATCTGTTCTTTGCTAACGCCAAATTTTTCTAAAATCAGACGTTTCCCTTTTTTCTCCTTTTAAAACTTACTCGTGATATTTCTACACCCCTTTTTATAAAAAAATAGGACAAAGCATATAAATTTCTTAATTTTTCTTTGTATTATGTACAGTTTTACATAACCAAAAAAAACTCGGATTTAAGCAAAAACTCAAATAAATTTTATTGCAGAAAGCGAAAAAATCTATAAAAATATTTCTTTTAAAACATTATTTCTTACATGCATACGTCATAAAATCCGCTTAGTAGCTTTAGTTAATTTGTTTTGCTTGAAGTAAAAACTTGTGTTTTTTCAAAATTGGAATTATTACTAATTAATGGCTATCGTCAGCCAACAGAATGTAGCATCTGCTACATAGTAGCGTCGTAAAACCTAATTTAAAAAAACTGGCAACATATTATGCTTAGTCTTAATCAAAACACACATAATTGTTTATTAAATTTTATAATGTCCGTATGCGCAATTTGCCTTATAAAGGGTTTATGTTTATTTAGAGGCGACAAACTTTAAATTAGCAACACTCTTATTTTGATTTGACAAATTTGACTCGATTATTTTAAGATTAATTTGATTTGGCAATTTATCATAAATAAACTCACGCCGGAGCAACGTTTGCAAATTGTTCTAATTTTTTCAGTTTGAGAAACTCATCGGGCATTACGTACATTGTATAGTGCTCATAATCGACAATCAAAACGATTAATTTTAGAAACTGTGAATGGTTATAGTAATACGCTTAATTTAAACGATCATAAGCATTCAGTTCAACGTCGTACAGCGCACACAAGAAGCAATTGATAGTGTGCAGCGTAGTGTTAATGATGATCCAAGTTTGTGTTCATCCACTTAATAAAAAATGTTGTAAAAAATACTTGGTTTACGAACTTTCAAGATTTAACTTTTACAGGAATTTATGCCACACAATCATCGTTTGCGCCGTACATTTGGTAAGTAGCCCGAGAAAAACATTGCTATTGATCTACAATTTTATTTGCAAATGTTGTTTAGTGATAAAGCACACTTTTGGTTAAATAGCTATGTCAGCAATCAAAATTGTCGCATTTTAAGCAATAATAATCTACAAACCATTGTCAAAACACCATTACATCCAGAAAAAAATACCGTTTGTTGCACTTTATAGGCCGGTGGAATCATTGGTTTATATGTCTTCAAAAATGGTGATAGTCAGAACGTTACAGTCAACGGTGATCGGTACAGAAACACGATTGCTTTTTTGTGCCACAAATAGACAGCATTAATGTTGCTGACATGTACTGAATGAATAAATACAGCAGCGCGAGTGGCAGTGAAGAGCCGTTTTTTTTGCTGATTGGATTAGCGTAGCATAGTGATCTGGTAAATTTGAGGTGCTGCTTATCTGTTTTTCTATGTTGCTGTAAAGATTTTTACCCTTATTTTCAGAGTGACCACAAATAAGAAAAATGTGTTTAATACTACTATATTAAATTTATGTAATGCATATGCAGCAAATAAATACTTTTATACTTTTAGGATAGGAAATAATATTAAAATCTAGTTTGTTTACATTTTTTACTAAAATTTGGATATAATTAAGAATAGCTGCCAATTTTTTTGGCGCTGTTTTCAGTTTTGTTTTTAAAGTAACATTCTACGTTTTTGGCATGCACATCACTGATAAAATAAAAATAAGGTTAAAACAATTTAGTTTACTTGTGCAATATAACAAATAAAATAAATTTTTTGGAATTGGCATTACGGCTTGCAGCAACACAACAATTATTTTTAGAGTGGAGATTGTATATATCTACCAATCTTATTATTTTGCATATTTGTATAATTTGTAGAGATCAAACTGATCATATTTTGGTTTGTAGAAGGAAATGTTTGCCAATTGCCATTGAAATCCAAGTAAAATAACTACATTTGCAAATAGTAGTCTTTGTTTTTTAAAATATTCTTTATAATCACAGCATATACAGGGTGTTAGGTAAATATTTAAGGGGTTATTCCTTAGCCTATTCTGAGATTTTTTTGTCCTACAATGATTTATGAAAAACCTCTTTGTTTCGAAGATACAAGGTGAACAAAATTTGCGACAGTTTATTATCAAAAAGTACATGTAAAGTTGCTGAATCTACAACAAATGTTCAAAATGACTTTTTCCAGCCTAGATACAAGCATTCAATCTTTTTGTTATTGAGTGCCAAAGTTTTTCAAACACACCAAGATTGTTTCAAATTGAGTTTTACTCAGCAATGATCCAATTTTGCAAGTTGTCCAAATTCTCTACTGGAGTAGCGTAGATAATGATTTCAGATAAACACTATACTCAATAACTATTAAAGACACGTCAAACGTCACTTAATCTATACAATTACGACCGATACATGTGATAATCAAACGTATTCAAATGAAATCCACTTGTACATTAGTAGAAAAAGCAGCCGTTCTAAGTTATCAATAACAATTTTATGTGCTTGATATACTCATTAATTTTTTGTACTTGATATACTCATTGGCGTACGCCAAACTATTATTTAGTTTACATTAATAATTCGATCTAATATCAAATATGGTTGTTGCATATTTTTGGAATAGGCCAAGAAATAACCTCTTAGATTTTTGCCGCATGTTCACTTTACTCTTATTTATTTCTTTTAATATATTCTCGTTTAGTTTGAGACCCTAAATAATGAGCTTTGGTTTGGGGTACATCATGAATAAATTTTTGTACACTATCTTGGATTTCGGAATCTACAATTGGTTGCATTTCGTGTTTTCTTCTCATAATGCAGGCAAGAAAACCAGTATCAATTTATTTTGTCAAAGCTGTCTAAATAAAATGTCATTAATATTTAGGGTAATTTAAAATAAAAATTCAGATACTCTTGTACAATTATTGTTTACTTTAAAATAGAATACAAAATTATGTTTTTATAATTTTCGTGATTGAGTAACAATATTTTGGTTTGATAATTTTTCTATTCTTTACAATAATTTTTTTTTTTTAACTGTAAGTAAATGAAATTTTAATAATTATTGAAAATACCTACCTGTTTTGGTTGCTTCACGCATCTAAAGCCCCTACTAATAGTCAGAGATTATATCTCGGATTGATCCTGGATTCATGAATCCGAGATTCATTTTTATAGTCGTTGATTGGCTCTAAGCTAAATCACGGATATTGTGACGGCGCGGAACGAGTCGAAAACTATGCAACTGTCAATATAATCCTAGATTCAAACAATCTTGGGACCACCCAAAATTATTTGAATATTGATGGTTGCAACTCGACCCGAGAATTAAGCGAGGAATACATTAGCCGAATGCAACTAAAGCTGCTGTCACAATATCCGTGAATTGGTTTAGAGCCAATCAACAAATAGTAAAATGAATCTTGGATTCATAAATCTAGGATCAATCTCTCCGACTATTAGTACGGGAATAAGTGTTTTAACTACAGCTCAATCTGCATTTTTCTCTACAAGGTGTACGTACTCTTCTGGCAGAAAACTATTTCTTATTTTGTGATGTTGATACATAAACTTTTCCAAAATTTGTCAGTTGTTTTACTTTCTTAGTCACTTATTGTTAAGGGTTTTGTCGTCTTTTTTTTGCTTTTTTCTCATTAGTTCCTTGACTTTAGCTTAAATTTAACTAACAAGATCTTTAGCTTTGCCCAACAAACTACTTACACTATTTAAGCTACTGTCACAAAATGCATTAAAATTTAGATTAAATATCAATGTCATTTTTGTTGTTATTTTTAAATTTAAAATAGTCAAACATAATTTGGTCGGACAATCAGAGAACACTATAAAAAAATACCATTTGTAATTTAAGAACTAAGTACCATTTAAACCATACAAAACCATAAAAAATCATTAAACATATTTAAAATTTGCAGTTGATTCACGTACTTCCAATGCTATACTTCTAAGCTTAAGTTGTTTAGATGTTATAGCTTCATTAGACATTACGTAAATATTTTTTTTTTGAGCTGAAAACTAGGAATTGCAACTTTTTTAAAGTTGTTAAAAATTTTTTATTGGGTAGTTAAAGTAGTTTAAAATAATAATACTGTATAAACTATTTATTATACAGGGTGTCCGGAAAATACGTGTACAACGTTTGACGACAGACTCCTGACGTCAAAGTAGGTCGATCTAAGCCGACTTAGTTCTATCCAAAATTGTCTCGTTTAGCCGGTAGAGGGCGTCAAAAAAAAAAACAAAAGTATAACAAAGTTGAAAGTATCTATTGTAAGAAACTAAGTAAAACAAAAACATTACTTAAGCAAATGTGTAAAATGACCGCCATCTTGCTGAATACACTTATTAACAATCTTTAAAAAATGATATTGGACCCTATCTAATGTCTCGGGATTATTAAAATGGTTGCCTGCATTTAAAATCCGCTGCAATAAATCATCGCGTGTGTTTACCGGAGTCTTGTAAACTTCTGTTTTAATAGCGCCCCACAAAAAGATGTCACACAAATTTAACTCAGGAGAACGTGGTGACCATTTTACTGGTGCATCATTGCCTCTTCCAATCCATCGGTTGGGATATTGATGATGTAAGTATTGCCGAACGGCAACGGAAAAATGGGGCGGGGCACCATCATGCATATACCACATTTCCCTCCGAAGTAATAGGGGCAAATTCTCCAGAAGAATTGGTAATGTGTCTTGCAAAAAATTTAAATAAATATTTCCATCTAACCTGTCTGGAATAACAATGGGACCAATAAGGTAGTAATCAATAATACCTGCCCAAATATTAATTTTAAATTGATGCTGATGATGTGCAACTTTAATGGCATGTGGATTTTCATCGGAATAAATATGTTCGTTGTGCAGATTGGTTACCCCAGATCTTGTAAAGCATGCCTCGTCAGTAAACATAATTTTTCTACAAAAATTTGGAACAAGGATTCTTTTGTTTCTAATAAATTGACAAAATGTAAGCCGCATGGGGGGATCAGTCGGTAAAAGTTCCTGGACTTTTTGTATGTGGTAAAGATGTAACAACTGTTCTCTTAAAACCTCATTGACAATCGTTTTAGGAACATTTAACTCACGTTCTAAGAGACGGGTACTGGTACTTGGTTCTTCTTCAACTCTTTCCAGAATCATCTCTTCTGTTTCCACAGTTCGAGTTGTTCGCATACGACTCCTGCCTTCAAACTTTTTCTCTAAACTGCCCGTTTCCCGAAGATGACGCTCAATATTGGCAAATGTTTGGTGGTTTGTTATTCGACGGTTAGGAAACCTCTCCATGTAAACCCTAACACTCTGACGCCCATTTCCTTGACAAAACCCGTATACCAGGAGCATGTCAACTTTCTGAGAGTTTGTTTAATTTTCCATTTTTAATGGTAAAATGAACTTGTAATTCAAGAAGACTGGTGACAATTTGTCAATAATTGTCAAATTATTAAACGCCATAGCAACAAGGTCACTTAAAAAATTATTGTTACAGGTAATTTCTTTTTAATATTTACAAATTTTTGACGCCCTCTACCGGCTAAACGAGACAATTTTGGATATAACTAAGTCGGTTTAGATCGACCTATTTTGACGTCAGGAGTCTGTCGTCAAACGTTGTACACGTATTTTCCGGACACCCTGTATATTTATTGTTTTCTCAATTATGTATTTTTAATCAAAAAATGTTTTTTTGTATTAATGTTGTAGCTCAGATGAATATTGAGGATTTATTTAGTTTAATTTCTTCAGTTTTGTGAGAAAGTATTCTATTACTTTTAAAGAAGAAATTTATTAACAATTTGCTATAATGTAAATGCCGACTTAAACTTCTATAATCTGATATCTAACTCAAAACTTTTGCATTTGTTAACATTTGCGTAAAAAGTCCTGATTTATTGATCAAAAGTGATTTTATTCAAAATTTATTTATTAGTTTAATTCAACGTTAAAGTGATACAATTTAAAATAAAATAATTTTCCGCAGATTTTGATTTCTTCTATTGTTTTGTTTGTCAGTTTTTTAAAGTATTGTCTTCATCTTTGCATAATTTTTAACTTTGTTGTATTTGCAGTTTTTGTTTATAGATCTACCAAATTTGATTTATGATTCTTGTTTTGATTTCTTTTATTCTCTCTTTTTTTAATTTCTTTTTTTTGTATACTTGGTAGTTACTTAAAAAAATGTGATTATGTCATAATTTAATCTTTTTTGTAGATTTATTTGTTTCTGTATAAATTTCTGTAATCAAAATAATATATTTCCTCTGTAGTATTTCGCATATTTTTTAATTTATCGTTAAAATAATTAATTTTAAGACTTTACTCTCAAAGTTTTTTTTTTAAATGCTTGATTGCACGACTTTTGCAATATTTTTAAAATATTTTCCAAATTTCAATTTACCATCTTCATTAAATTGTGCAAATAAAAAAATCCTTGTTGTGTAAGAGATCTGTATTCTATACTTTTATCTGAGGATTTAATATTGTTTGCTGTTTCAAATATAACAGCTTTATAATCCGATAATCGAGTTTCTACTACATAACTATTATATGACATATTTTCCATATCTGTTATCTGTTATCGATAGAGTTGTTATCGAGTGTTTTCACTTATAGTTACATTTAAACCGAATGAGAATATCAAATCTTGGAAAACTTGTGTATGCACTGACTGATCATTAAATTGAATTTTAAAATCTCCATTAATAACAACCTGTACAATTGTTTTCTGACATAAAATTAAAATATCTTGCATTATTGTAAGAAATGTCTCATAATCTCCATGAGAAGACCTATATATTGTAATTAATAAAATATTATAATCTTAAAGCTCAACGGCCACTACTTATTTTTATAAATAATGTTTGTTTTTAAATAAAATGCCTTCTCTCTCTCTTTTCTATCTTTTTGTAGTTTTATTTTCCAATTGCTAAATAAAAATTTCTTATCATCTAATTGACAACTTTTCATACATGTTTCAGTAAAACACAAAACATTAAATTTGATGACATCACTTAATTCTAATAACATTTTACACTCCCTTATTTTAGGCACTAATAATCGGACGTTTTGATGAAAGATTATAACTTGAAATTTTTTATTGTACGTGTCTGCTATTTTTTGTTTTTTTTTTTGTAAGGAATTAGTAGAAATAAAAAATGATATATAGACACATTTTTAAGCCATATTTGTAATTCAATAATTTTTTAGAGTATGTCGATGGAATTGACACTTTATATGATGCATATTGTGCAGGATACTTAGACCGGATTTTTCACATATACTATTATTATTTCTTTTTTGATTTAAATGAATTAGTAAGTCTTTGCTTGTTGTTTTAGGATCAAGGTGGTAAACGTGGAAGTGTGTTTTGTGGATCTCTGCTTTTGGAATTTGTTTAGGTTGCGGCGGTGGATTATTGAGAGTCACTGCGCGACTGTAGATGCGTTTAGATTTGTTTAAAGTTTTCTGTTTACTTAATTTTCCAGTAATAGTTGTTGTAGAGCTATTTAAATTGCTCTTTGAGGCCGAGCAACCGATCTTGCTAGCGGCCATTCTAGATCCTTGCGGTACACCTTGTTAAAGAATAAATATTTGAGACAGTATTAACCAAATACGTATTTAAATAGTTTTATTACGTAAAAAAAAATGTTGACTATGTTGATATAAAATAAAACATTTAACATGGAAAGTTTAAAATGTAGTTTTTCATGCTATAATAAATCAAACGCTTTGTTTATGTCTATGAAAAAAAAAAACGCCTAAGCGTCTGTTTTCAAGATAAATTGTTAAACATTTGATGTAAAAATTCTCAGTGAGTGTGTTGTAGAGTTTTTTTTAATCAAACTGTAAGAAAGAAATTTGTTTTTTTTGTGAAAGAAAAGCTTTGAATGTATTATCGAATTAAACATTTTTTCAGGACAGTGAGCAAAATAGGAAAATACTTGTTTGGGTAAAACAGATTGCAAACCCTTTTTGGTTTGCAAATTATGCTTGCCTTCTTTTACTCATTTGAAAAATGTTAATGTGTAAAACAATAATTTGGAAGTTTATAGAAAGCTGCAGTAAATAGAAGTTGTACTAAATTTACGGCTATTGGTTGCACTTTCAAATGAGCCATACGATTAACAAGTCAAACCAAGCTACTTTTTACTTACAGACGTTTTGACTGCACCAGTAAAACCCAATGTAAAAGATATAAAATTAAATGTAAACTTAATAATAATAATAATAATAATACTTATATACGGTATAATCTTACCATTTACATCTACATCAAATATACATAAACAATGATGTTTTACAATACAAAAATAAAGAATACAAAAAATAACATACATAAAAGCGCACATATTAAACATTAGTCAGCATGACTCAGCAGACTTTTTAACGTAGATTTAGAGACACAAAATACATTAATATAAGTTGGTAAATTATTTGCAAATCTACACATTCTACCGCAAGAACGACAAATCAGCCCTTTTGCGACGAATCTTCAATGGCGGTAGGTTGTACAATAAAGCAATGTAGCAGTAATCATAATTTACAGATAATATGCCCAATTTATAAGACAATAAACAACAATACTTTTTTTGAATTTGTTCAATATTACGGTTATGAGTTTCATAAACAGGACTCCAAACTGACGGAGCATACTCTAAATGCGAACGCACCAAAACACAATATAAAAGTTTTAGTGTACTGGCTGATAAATCCGCAGACATTGTATATACAAATTCTAAAATTTGTAATGCACGGTTGCACATGATGTTAATATGTTCAACAAATGTAAGTTTATGATCAAAAATAATGCCTAAAACTTTTATTTGTGGGACTTTGTCCAACACTTTTGTGTCAATTATATAGTTAAAAGATATTTTATTTAAAGTTCTATGAAAACTTATTGAAAAACATTTATCAGCATTAAAGAATAATTTATTAATAAAACATCAATTATTTATAGAATCTAAGTCCAGTTGTAAAAGATGGCAGTCATTAAGAAATGATATTCTTCTATACATTTTTAAATAATCCGCAAATAAAAGAAATGACGATGAATTGATATACTGTGGGATATCATTAATAAAAATAAAAAATAAAATTGGTCCACAATGAGATCCTTGAGGAACACTTGATGAAACCAAACTTGGAACAAATAAAGCAACATTTTTAGAAACAATAAAAACAAGAATATTTATGACAGCTGGTATTAATAAAAGAAGATAACATGCACTCACTTCAATAAATAAAATGTATATCACAAAGAAGACCGTTATAGTATAATCATCAGGAAAACCGTTCAAACAATTTATTATCAAAATAACCCGTTTACCAATAAGTAAAACAAAATTATTTTAAAGACAAGTTTTTAAAGCGGGCGGTATGTTGCGGCCAAAAAGATGTAATGATATAATAATATAATGATTTCCATTTCTTGCGATTAGGATAGTCTATTTTTGCAGTTAGAAAATGGGTTAATAGCTTGTGCCATAAATTCATTAATAATTTAAAAATCATCTCACCTTATACGTTTTGAGTGTGCGCAAGTGTTTGGTTGAAGAATCCAATCTAAGTTTCTTAAAAAAGTATGAAACTTTCTGGTTGTGACTAGAATATAAAATATTGCCTTTGCGTAGTTTTGAACCAACCGTTTGTTATTTGAATATTTTTCTTTCAGTTAGGCCTAGACAATAGGATAATTCTACCTAGTAGTTTCTAGAGCAGACAAGACGTATGCCGCGCCGTCATAAAGTGTCAATTTTAAGAAATAAAATTTCAGTTTGATCAATATGTAAGCGTTACCATAACTGAGAGATTTGAAAGTGTTGTAGAAAGGAAGACACTTTACAATGGCCAGTAAATTTTGGCAAATTTATTTTTGGTAAACGTATAGGTGTGTTAGTAGATAAAAAAAGGGGTGTTTGGTGAAAACTCCCATAAGAATAACATGGACTTCCGGTCATTCAATATTTGCATATAATTCAGTGTATTTGGTCTTTAGCGATGTGAATTAAGTTGCATAAGCATTAGGGGCAGTATATCTCGGGTCGGTTTTTGATTTTTGGCCTTTGGTGGTGGGGGTAAGTAGATAGAGGGTGATATATATGATTGCGTGTAGGTATGTGTTGTTTGGTATCAAATGAAAGAGAAAAAATCGAGGAATGAGAAAATGGCGATGAAAAAATTCTGCGGTGGTGCGGGGGTGTTGTGGATGGAGGGTGATATATATTTGTCGATTTGAGTTGGGTGTAGGTATGTGTTGTTTGGTATCAAATGAAAGAGAAAAAAAAGAGGAATGAGAAAATGTGGATGAAAAAATAATGGGGTTAATGCGAATGACTTTAAATCAATAAAACATAGAATTGCGTAGATAAAAGCGTTGAGGAATGTAATGCGAAATAAGAATGCGTGCTCGCTGCATTAGTCCGGCGGAATAAACCAATATATATAGGAATGTGCGTTTTGGAACTCTCTAAAACGGTGATGTACAGTTTCTTGTATGACTACGTTCAGAAGAGAATAGAAAAGCATTTTCACGTAACCGTTTGTTACACCGACACGGACAGCTTCATAATGAAGTTTGTACCGAAAGATCCTCAAATAATGAATAGTATGCCTGCTTGATGTTCGATACTTCGGCTTATGATAGAGATAATATTTATAATATTCCTCTTGTCAATAAGAAAGTGTTAGGTAAATACAAAGATGAATTAAATGGGAAATTAATATTAGAGTACGTGGGCTTGCGAGCAAAGGCATACGCTATTAGAATACTCGATGGAGAACATAACGATAAAGAGATAAAAAAACTTAAGGGTGTTGGAAGAAGCGCAATAAAACGTTTGTCATTTGATGACTATAAGAGAAATTTGTTTCTCAACGAAAGCAAATTGATGAGTTTTAATGTTATTCAATCGACGAATCATTCATTATATTCCGTTAAAATTAATAAAATGGCTCTTAATAACTTCGACGATAAACGTTGTATTCTTGAGGACGGAATAAATTCCCTGCCATGGGGTCATTATTCTTTAAATACTTAGATTTTAGTTTTTTTGTATTAAATGTTTGTGAGTATTTGTTGTATTAGTATTATAATTTGTTTGTGCATGTACTTTTTTAAAATATAAATAATCTCTTATATTACAATAATCTTAATTTGTTCTGCTTTGCTATATAGGTATATATATATATATATAAATACGATATTGTTTTACTAGAAATAAACTACTTTTTAAAATTTGTTAACTACATATTTATTACCACTTACCTTATTTCTCTTATTTTTGCAGCACTTGTCATATTATGGTTAAGGTGTGTGTGTGTGTGTGTGTGTGTGTGAAATTAAACACAATATCATAATAATATTTTTATGTTTATTTAAACTATAAAATAAGTTTATATAGTAATATTAATACATATTTTTACCTAAATTTTATGCAAGCCATCATACAGCGTTAATGACGTATTCTTAAAAAATACAACGGTATAAATATTCGTACAACACTTTGACATTTTCTATAGCACATATTGAATACATACTTACATGATTAAAACAATTATGAGTAGTTTTTTCGCAACTTGGACAATCTTTGAACCCGGTCTCTAAATTAATTACATTTAAGTGATCGAAACAATTTTCGATTAATTTTTTTTTTTGATAACCTTTTACATATACGTCTGCGACATCTGTAATATGTTTTTTTAAAATATTTTTATAATCATGTTGCAAAATGTATCCATCACTGTAACGAATACAGTGATGATTTTTCTCCAACCAGCGTGTTTGAGCCTTGTCCCTATCGGTAAGTTTTCTGTATGGAATGTTCGACTTGAAGAAATAAACGTGAAAATTAATTCCGTCCTCTGCGATGCACATTTCTTTAGGTACAAATTTGCCGTGTACAGTAAAGCCTTGAAGATCAATAACGACAATTTTTTTCCGACGTAGTGGAAACATTTTCAAATAAGTTTCAAATCGATGATCGGGATTTAATGCCGTAAGTTATTTCGCCAAACAGAAATTCAAACGCATTTGTGGTCCACTTGAAATTGGCCTCCGTCGCATGGTTTACTTTACCCGAGATAAACAGATAACTGTCACACGGCAAGGTAAAAATATCCTGATCTTGTATTAAAATACGAATTTCATCGTTGCTGTCAAAGGTCCGGGTACCCGGTTGATAATTGTGAAATTCCTCCTTGACAATACTATCATCGGAATGGAATTTTTCAAAAATGTTTAATTTTTCCATCTTTTAATTTTGTAACCCAGCGATGCGAGTCTTTCTAGATCGTTACGTGTTAACCTTTGAGAGACCAAACTGGGTATGATATTTTTTAAGGATGCGCACCTTATATTTGGTCCGTGAAATCGAATACCCATTTTACGACGTTTTTTTTAACTCGAGTCTTACCAGAATGTTTTCTCCTCTAAAATTGACCGGTGATCCGTCTTGATCGATAATTTTTATTGTTATATTATCGATGGCTTGCGCGTTTAGCGGTAGATAGAAAATATTTCTCGGTTCTATGTTTATCGCAAACCCCGGATCGACGGAAGGTGAAAATTCAAATATTGTGTGTGAGAGTTTATCGCCGTAAAAAGCCCCCGTCACAATGTTACACTCGAGTCGAATGCTCGACACTTTTATAATTTTAACCGGCAAATCGACGAATGCAGTTTATTTGCTTCCAAAATTTTTGTTCCCGAAAATCCGAGTAACGTACCGATACTGTCGGCCGATGAAAAATCAATGTCGTGTTTACATAAAATCTCACACTTTAAAGTGTTGTTGTTCGGTTTTAAGTGAATTATTTGGTCGGTTTCTTTGTTGTCGCCGGCGGCGGCGGCTCTTGATTTTAGTATGGATTGCAAGTACGCTTCAATGTCTGCGATCTCGTAGGAACCGGTGGGTATGTCAATTACTTTGTTACCGTTATGTTTGTAATAAAACTTGTTACACCCGTCGCCGTTCTCCTTCTCCTCTATATTTGGAATAGTGTTGTACGTTTGCAAACCGATCAGACCCAAATAATATTTTTTGTTGGGATCTAACTCAATTGGTGGATAATAGTTTGCGGAGAGTACGCTGGTGTCGCTCTGTAGAGTAAACGTATAAGACATGACTGGCACGCAATTCTCTTTCTCTAATTGTATTTATAGTAAAAATTTCAAACACAAATGCCCGCAATTGTATGTATCGAAGTTTTGGTATCTATCGTGGTTAGAAGTAATTTCACTACCTCGAAAATATTTGATGAGTTCTTTGGGTGGAGGTAGATCGCCGAAACTGTCAAAATATTTCACGAGACTTCCGCGTTTCTTGTACGCAACCCAATGCGTGCCGGTTCCCTTCGAACGGTCCTGATTAACAATACCGGACTCGTTTTGCCCGATTAAATTCGGCATCGCATCCCTCATAAACACACCCCTAAAATATGACACTTTTACTTTTGTAACAAAATTTTTTATATCCTCATCGGTCAGCGG
The DNA here is from genome assembly GCA_963932245.1 of Tachinus rufipes. Lineage (NCBI taxonomy): Eukaryota > Metazoa > Arthropoda > Insecta > Coleoptera > Staphylinidae > Tachinus > Tachinus rufipes. The sequence goes on from OZ010743.1 coordinate 89,014,682, forward strand.
GCGTCGAGGTAGCGACCTTAAAATTTTTTGATTTTTGCAAATAAAGTCCTAAGCCTTTTTTGTACGGTTTCAAATAGAGTCCGTTTCCCGATTTTCCTCCGAGCGCGATGGCTTCCATCATCTTATTGTGTCGTTGTGATTCGCCAAATTTTCGTCTGGCATCTGTGGCGGAGTTAACCGCTTTTGCGATTCCGGAAGCGCCTCCCGCAAGCGCTCCCAATGCGCTGAGACCCGCAAAAATCGGAATCAGCGGCAGGACGCCGCCGACCTTAGGAACGGGAATTATTCTCGGAGCACGAATTTTTCTCTTTCCACCTACTTCGCGCACAGCAAGTTTTGCCGCAACCAATGCAATATTTGCTCCTTCTCTAATGCCATTCTTTTCCTTAATTTTATTTTTAAATTGTTTAAGCGCATTTTTTGCCTTCTTTACAATTGCACTTCGCAACGCAACTTTTTTCACTTTTTTTTTCTTCGACGACATGCCCATACCCAATTTTGTTTTCTTTTTCATCGCCGCTGTTACCGCAAAAGCGCTCGCCTTTTCACCCAACGATGCGTCTGCGGATTTGACTCTTTGCCAAGCGACCTCCGCCAACTGTTTATCTGCCGAGTGTCTATCGCTCAAAATTTTGTTTTTCGAATATGCAATATCGTGCAGTTTACATGCGGCGTCTAACTTGTTTATGCCGGGATCGCCTCTTTGCAAACGCTTGCTTAATTTTGTGCCCGGCCCGCAGTACTGATATCCGGGTAGATGTAATTCGATAGGTAACTTATTTATGAGAGAATTGATAATACCCGCACCGCGATAAAAATGCATTTAAAAGGTTTACCGATGAAACGCATCTACTTATAAAGGCTTCTGTACACCGTACATTTATATTATTATCATGCGGGTGGTTAAGCAGAAAAAGTCGCTGTCGATCGTAAACATGGACGAGTATGTTTCGGGAATGGGTTTGACTCTGGATAGACGTCGTCACGGTGAATTATTACCAAATTCGATACGAGCCCTCATTTGTGGCCCGTCCAACTGTGAAAAATCAAACGCAATGCTGAGTTTGCTGTTCAGCGAAAACGGATTACATTTTGAAAACGTTTATATTTACTCAAAATCGCTGTATCAACCAAAGTATCGTCTATTGGAGAGCGTTATGAAGTCTATGCGAGAATTGAAATATTTTCAATTCAAGGAAAATGAGGAAATCGTGAGTCCCGAGAATGCCAAATCAAACTCAATCTTTATTTTTGATGATGTTGCGTGCGATGGACAGAAGAAAATTAGAGAATATTTTAGCATGGGAAGACATAATAACATTGATTCATTTTATTTATGTCAAACTTATACGCGAATACCCAAACACTTCATACGCGATAACGCCAACTTTATCGTTTTATTCAAGCAAGATGAAATGAATTTGAAACACGCGTTTGCAGATCATGTGAGCAGCGACATGAATTTCGATAAATTTAAAAAGATCTGTAGACTGTGTTGGGCAGATAAATACGGATTCATGGTGATAAATAAAGATTGCGATCCAAATAAGGGAAGATACCGCAAAGGTTTCGATCGTTATATAATTGTCGACAATTGATTTCATCAATTAAATTTCCGTAAGTGTTTGAATGAGCATGACGGGCGGTGACGACGACGACAACGACCGTGCGGTAAAACATCGTCTAATCAATATTAAAAAAGCCATACGAAAAAAACTGTTTGGCATGAAAATAAACCGATCGGAAAATGATGAATTTTTAAACAAATCCTATAAGCCGTTATTGGAACCCCTGAAAGAAATTATTGCACACAGTAGTCGAGGAAATAAATACATTGTCAAAGTGCCGCCGGCTCAGCGAAAAAGAAAATTGCCAAAATGGCATGGCATCTTAAAGCACGAAGGGGACTATCATGAACGAGAGCCTTTGCAGGATGAACACGACGTCGGCGAACTTCACACACCTCGTCGCAGACCGCATGAGAGCGAAGATGAGTCCCATGACGACGACGACGACGACGAAGAGGTATTTCACGAACCTTTTGATAAGTCTCATAAAGCTCTTCACGAGCCTCTTAAACCTGTTGATGAGCCTCTTAAACCTGTTCATGAGCCTCTTAAACCTGTTCATGAGCCTCATGGAGTGGCGCTTGGTGAACTTCATCATCATGACAAGTATGATATAGCGGCGGCGGCGCATGGATCGGATGAAACAGAATATGCGGATGGAAATTATTTGAGCACCTTGCAAGACTTGCCTAAAAAATACGTCAGAAAGAGATTTTCGGGTCATCGAAAACTAGATGAGTCCACCGGTATAAATATCGATAAAAGTACCAAAAAGTGGACGATTGGAAAACACGATGTCGAGCTGGTCGATGGTAAAGATTTTAAAATTGGCGATTCCATCTACGTCGGAACCAAAGGCATGTATGAACTTCTTTTCATGAAAGAACCCGATGAAGAAATTTATAAAGAAGACGATTTGAAGAACTATAAGGAAATATTAGAAAAAACGCATGCTTTACACCGCAATTACGATCCGAGGAATCAAAAACAGGGTTCAAAAAGTAAGAAGTATACAGAGATTATTAAGCCTCTGTTTAAAAACAGATCACCGACGTTCAAAAAATCTCGCGTTGACTCGTCAAGCTCCCATACCAGCGGTAGCGGTTTCGATTCTAAACTGCGTGTGCAACATACCCCTACCACGCAATACAAATATTGGAACAATTTAAGCGAACTTGTAGATAGGTTGTGTTTATTGCACGCATCAAAGGGGGCCGGAAATAATTCTCACGATAACGAGATTGCTTCAATCGAGGAGGAATTGCGCGAAGAAGATGTAATTTTCTAATAAATACAAAGCACGCTCTTCTCCATACATCATACGCAACATGGGCATCGATAAGTTTGGACGTCATTCGTCGCAGAATAAAATAAATAAATTATTAGCGGGCGTAAGAGAGAACCACCGGGGGAGGCCGGGTATTGGATTTAAACGTGATGCCGATGGACATTTCAACCTAGATGGCAAAAGAATAACATTTTTGGGATTACCGATTAATGAGAGCGATGCCGTAAACAAAAAATATGTCGATGATGTAAATGCGGTTAAGTTGCAAGATTTAAAAACCTCTTTTAAAAATATTAATTCAAAAGTTAATTTAATTATCGATACTGTTTCACAAACTATAGAAACAAAAAAAAATTAGTAAAAACAAATTTGGGGGAGAAGATTAATAGTTTATCCGGAGATTTCAATGGGAGCAGTTTAAGATTGAATTAAATACGCTATCCCTAGGTCAAACAAATAGCATTAAACAGTTGATTGCCCCATTAAAAAAAAAAAAAACCCGTCGTCGAGTAGTCAAAATGAGTAAGGAAGATGTAGTGCGAGAGTTACACAAATCGGCGAGAAAGAATTTTCCTCGAAGACGTACGATACTTAAAGGCGTTGACGATCTGTGGCAAATAGATCTTGCCGAGTTTCAATTATTCTCTCGTGAAAATAAAGGATATAAATATATACTGGTAGTGATTGATTGTTTCTCAAAATACGCCTGGACTGCAGCTATAAAAAATAAAACAGGCGTGATCGTTGCACAAGCCATGAAGAAAATATTGAAAGATGCCGGCGGACGGACTCCGAAAAATATTCAAAGTGATCATGGCAAGGAATTTTATAACAGTCAATTTTCCGCATTAATGAAACAATATAATATTAATCATTACTCAACATATACGATCATGAAAGCTGCCATTGTCGAGCGTCTAATTCGTACGCTAAAAGATAAACTGTACAGACAATTTAGTTTACGCGGGCGATACAGCTGGTACGATATTTTGAACAAGGTTACGCTAGAATACAACAATCAACGTCACCGTACGATAGGAATGCGACCAGCTGATGTACTTCCGGACGGCGATAAGGAAACCGTGCTATTGAAAACTGTCTACTCTCACATAAAAATTGCGGGACAAGGGAATTTCCGAGTGGGCGATATGGTGCGATTGAGCAAACAGAAAGCCCTCTTTGCAAAAGGATACACACCTAATTGGACAACCGAATTATTTAAAATTGTTAAAATTAAAGTTACCGATCCGGTATCTTACTTATTGGAAGATTTAAGAGGAGATCCTATACGGGGAGCCTTTTACGCCGAGGAATTGCAGAAAACATCAAATCCCGACATTTATTTGGTCGAAAAAGTGTTACGAAAAAAAGGAAATAAAATATTTGTAAAATGGCTGGGAATGGATAGTTCACACAATAGTTGGATCGACAAACAAAATGTATTATAATTTGCATAAATAATAATAATTTTATATTGTTTTGTTATGATGTAATTATAACCGGTAAAATTGCGCATGTAATAAATTGTAAAGAAATAATGATAAAATAAAATGCAGTTTATTATAATAATGTTTTTTATTTAATTCACATAATCATTAAAAACAGCATTACTAGCTCAAATTATTGGTGTAATTATTAAAATTAACATACTAATTACAAATACCAATCCCAAGATGAAAATACATAACATTTTAACGTTTTTCTCTTCAACAATACACTTTTCACGGGTAATAATGTCTATCACGGTACAACAGAATTCCAGAGCTTCATCCCCGTCATTAGTTTTGGTGGGGGGAGAGCGGTCTTGTGATATAGCGTCTACCATATTTGGGGTTGATGATAACTGCAATATTTATTTTGTTTCTTTTGTCTATTTGCGGCACCTCATGCAGTTCTCTATAGACGGGGGTGGTCCATCCATGTGGCATCTATCGCTTGACAGGTTGTAATGTTTATGACAAGGAAGTCTTCTTTGAAAGTATACATCACTATGACATTTATCGGGGAGGAACTTCCATAATTTTTCCAACTCCAACCCTTGCAACGACTTCAAATATTTTTTTGGTAGATATTTTACATAATTTTCACTCAACTTGTATTCGTGATACAATTCGATGGCTTTATCTATCTTTTTCATCATTTTTTTTTCGTTATCTGTGAGTTCTTCATAGTTGTAGTTCAACAAGTCTTGAGCACAATTGTTTTTGCGATTCATAATCGACAATAATTTTCTTAATATTTATTAATCGAGCTATGTGCTTGTCTAACTGTTTTTTTAAATATTTTTTTCTTTCTTTAATGGTTGTTTTAACCATTATTAACACGTAGCACGTGAACCACTTTACCGTCAGTGATGACTCTACACGACTGAGGCGAGGTAACCTTTATTGAAGCTCATTATTCAATCGCCGAACTCCTTCCAAATCCGTTAACAACTTCTCCTGATTAAATATTATTATTTCACGCACGCATTCCATATTTTCATAATAACAATTTTCGCCAATCGTAGGTAAAATTGTTAAAAGCGTTTTGCTATCTTGATTAATTTCAGCACCAAGTCTTATCAGGCATGCGTTGTAATATTCAAAAAATGCAAATTTTGCAAGCGTTGTAGACGAAATTCGATTAAATCAAGCACGTCAAAAAGTTTACTGATTGCAACTTTATTAAGTGAAATAGTAACACCTCGCCTCTCAATGCAAACAACTTTAGCTTTTTTACATTTGGTCAAATCCAAATAGCAATCTTCAAACACGTTTATTCTGGGTTTGCTATTGTCGATAAGAGATTGATCATCATCATCATCATCAACCTTTTCTTTTTGATGGCATTTACAAGATGTACACCTCTTTTTTTTCTTACTTTTAGATGTGTTCTGCAGCAAGCCGGCCTCGATGAGACTCTTATATTTCAATAGTGCATTCCATTCAACATGTATAAACGAAATATTATTTCTTTTAACTGTTGATGACGATATCTTTATACAGTGGTAGAATCCTCGAGCTGGGCTTAATCCAACTGACACTTTTAAATTCTTTCCCAGAGGGTAATCTATTTCGTTGATTAATCGATCTTCACTTGTTAATTGTTTGTCATGATCTTCTAACATGTTGTTTATAAAATCGGTCACAGAGTTATCTTCGTCGTCACTACTACAAGAGTCGATTGAAATGATGGGCACGTCACTATTGACGAACATTTTCCTCCATACTGATGTATCCAGAATAGAAATTGTATCTTTTTTCGATTACACTTGATTATGATTGGTTCATTAAAAATTATAAAATTATTCACAATTTTACTCAAGGTTGTGTCTCGATTTACATGTAAACTTATGGAAAAGTGTGACTTGTGCATTGATTTATCAAAATTAACATTGTTTCTTATGCAAAACGCGCACAAATTATTTAATGTACATTTCAATGCACACAATTTACAATCGCATGCATGCCCCCCCGCCGGACTAATGCAGCGAGCACGCACTCTTATCTCGCATTACATTCCTCAACGCTTTTATCTACGCAATTCTATGTTTTATTGATTTAAAGTCATTCGCATTAACCCCATTATTTTTTCATCCACATTTTCTCATTCCTCTTTTTTTTCTCTTTCATTTGATACCAAACAACACATACCTACACCCAACTCAAATCGACAAATATATATCACCCTCCATCCACAACACCCCCACACCACCGCAGAATTTTTTCATCGCCATTTTCTCATTCCTCAATTTTTTTTCTTTCATTTGATACCAAACAACACATACCTACACGCAATCATATATATCACCCTCTATCTACTTACCCCCACCACCTACGGCCAAAAATCAAAAACCGTCCCGAGATATACTGCCCCTAATGCTTATGCAACTTAATTCACATCGCTAAAGACCAAATACACTGAATTATATGCAAATATTGAATGACCGGAAGTCCATGTTATTCTTATGGGAGTTTTCACCAAACACCCCTTTTTTTATCTACTTGTGTTGTTGACAAATGATGTTGATGTTGTCAAATCTGATCCTGCATACTGCAGTTTGGGTTCCAATATTGATTTGGCTTTACAAACTATGGCGTAGTAGTCATTTTCAAATTCTTCTCTTTGTGATTCAAAAATTACGTTCAACCGATCTTAGATTTTCAAACTCGTTAATTAAGTTTGACGCTTTGTACAATCAAATTTTTAATTGCTTAATTCTATCGTCTTTTGTATTTACAAAAACTTGAACCAATTTGACAATTCTTCTTTGACTGAGGAATTCAGATTCTTCGTTGCTTAATGGACAGAAAGTATCAGGTAAAATGCAAAGAGATTTTAAAGAGTTGTTAAGATTAGAATAGGTTACAGATTAACACAATATACAATAATACATCTGTTCTGCACTGCACTGAGTTGATAATATTTTACTTCTACAATTTCATGTGTTTATAATTGTTTTTAATTGTAAAGTTTCACCCAACGTACTGGTAATTATATTTGTGATTGTTTGTGCTATATGTCTAAAACATTATTGTATAAAATTTACGGTATAGTTTGTTTATTGAAACTTAAACCTAAATTTATAGCCTTCCGCGCATACTCATTCGCGCAGCGCAAAGCAATTTTTTTACCAGTTTACTTGTGTTTTTTTTTTTAATTTGTGATTTTTTATTTTAATTTGTGATTTTATATTTTAATCTTGTTTTAAACACTCTTTTGTTTTCTTGTGTTACCCAACCGTAGTCTGCTTTTGTTTGTTTTGTAGTTAGTCACCAGGGGAACGACAGCACCGGTGAGAATTGTGTATCTTTGTATCATTCTTGTATTATTTTTATTCCTCAATATTTAATCACTTTTATGGTTAAAATTTTATATTTTAAACTTTAATTTATTATCATGCCCGGTCAAGCGTGCAAATGCAAAAGTGTTGCACAATCTGGGGTAACATGCACTAATTGTGAAATTATATTTCAAACAGTTGCGCCATTTGTCATAAAAAATGCCACTGTGGTACGTTATTCAAATTTGACAATTCCGAACTTCTAAGGCTTTATAAAGAAACTATTGTTTTGTTAGATAAAGTTTGCTCTAACAATAAATTGTTATTAGATAAAGTATTGAATCCTGAAAAGAAGATAGCAGAAAAGGATAAGGTTATACTTAAATACAAATTTCGTATTCAAGTATCTGTGCCTAGTGTAGTTACACCAACTATTAATGAGAAAATTCAATTGCTTCCAACTGCAACTAATTCAGTAAATAATAATTCTTCTTCTTTACGGCCCTTATTGCTCAAACTAAGTCTTAGAAGAAAGTTCAGCCTAAGACTCCAACAATTTTGGTTGTGGTCCAAGTTACAATAAGTTGCAGGCCTATGTGCCAAACTCATATATACATGTCTCAAAACTTAATCGCAGAACTATTAAATCCGATGTTATAAACTACATTAAATTGAAATACATTGATAATTCAATCGACGCTGCAGATCTAGCTGTACAATCTGGAAGCTACAGTAGTTTTAAAGTCTTGGTTTCAGCCGACCATGCTCAAGCTTTTCTTTGCAAAGACTTTTGGTCAACTAACATCCCTGTCAAAAAAATTGTGAGTTATGGTCGTTCACAAAATGTTTTTGCTTTATCTTAAATGGGTTTTTGAAGCCTGAATCCTGTCAGCTTGGATACATCTTCAGGAATAATATCGGCTTCTCCATCTACTACCAACATTTTGGAGGTTTAAAAACTAAACTCAGGAAACTTTTGCTAGCTGTAGCCGTATCAGACTACAATGTGGTTGTTTTCACTGAAACCTGGCTTTCTCCGTACATCAGTGACTCTAAATTAAATTTAAGAGGCTATCATTTATTTAGGTGTGATTGCTTAGTCCTAACAAGCCATAAACAAGGCGGAGGTGGTGTTTTAATTGCTATCAAAACTTACTTTAAATATGTATTTACTCCACGTTTATTAGTGTTGATCATTTGTTTGTAGTTGTTAAGTTTAATCTTGTGTCTTATATAATTTGTGCAGTATATTTACCATTCAATTTAATTAGTGATAAATATCTTCACCATTGTTATTTCGTCAAATCTATTGCCGACGAGTTTTCAAGCAGTAAACTAGTTTTATTAGGCGATTACAATCTACCTGCAGCGTCTTGGGTTAACAATGATTTAGATATAAGAGTAATTTGTAATGATTGTTACCGTGCTCATTTAGTTGCTAATTTGTTTAGGTTCTTAAGCTGCATACAATTTCCATTCCTAATAGTGAGTGTGTTTTTTGATTTATGTTTCACCAACGATTGTGATACTTCTCTGATAGAAGCTGTAAATGTTTTGTTAAATTAAAGCCAATACTACACTTAGTACTTGTTAACTATAAAATGTGATACTACCTATGATATTTTAAATTGTAATTATGTTTTTAATGATTTTAAACTTGCCGAGTACAGCGCAATCAATAATTATTTGTTAAATGTTGATTGGACTGCACTATTTTATAACTGTGATATTGATATGTGTCTTGATGTATTTTATTCTGTAATCGATTATGTATTTGATTGTTATGTTCCTAAAAAACTGTGGCGTAAAAGCAATTTTTCTATTTGGTTCAACAAAAAATTGATATCACTTACTAAACTCATGAAAACTGTACATAAACGTTAGAAATCTTCAAAACTACTGTCGGACTATAATGAATTCTATATATAATATACAATAATATATACAAGCAATATATTTCACAAACTGAAAGTAAAATTTAAAATATACTTATACATTTTTGGAGATTTGTTAATGAGACCAAAAAAAAAAATAATGGTTTTCCAGCCTCAATGTATTATAAGGATCAAACCTGTAATAATTAAAACGACTTTGTCAATAATTTTGCAGTTTTTTTTTTCAGTTTATGATAGTGAAACCCATAATAACGTAATTTATTCAAAATTTTCTAGTAGTTTGTGTAATGTTTTTAAGAGAATTGAAAACCTTAAATGTAGTTTAAGCGTTGAACCCGGCGGCATTCCTTCTTTACTGTTAATAAAATGCATTTATTCTATTGCAAAGCCATTGCACTTACTTTTAAATGTTTCTTTGAATGAAACTAAATTACCTCAAATGTGGAAACAATGCTATATTTGTTTAAATCTGGAGCCAACAAATATATCACTAACTATAGAAGTATATGAATTCAATCTGCCATCCCCAAATTCTTTGATAAAATTGTAACTGGTCAGTTACAATGGAAGTGCAAAAGCATCTTAGTGGAAGAGCAGCACGGATTTTGTAAATGGCGTTCCAATCTTACTAGTTTACTTTTTTATGAAAATGATATTTTAAATGCATTTAAATCTAAATTACAAGTTGATTCTATCTATACCAATTTTTCAAAGGCGTTTAATCGTGTGAGCCACAATATTTTGTTTGATAAGCTCAGAGTTCTGGGTTTTCATCATGATGTAGTTTCCTGGTCATTTAGCTTTATGAAAAGTCGAACGCAGTGTGTAAAAATTAATTTTTTTTTGTCACAACCCATTTGTGTTTCATCAGGATCTCATTATAGACCAATATTGTGTTTGCCGTCATTTCTTTTATTTGCGGATAATTTTAAAATGTACAGAAGAATATCTTCTTTTAATGACTGACATCTTTTACAGCTGGACTTAGACTCTATAAACAATTGGTGTTTTATTAATAAATTGTTCTTTAATGCTAATAAATGTTTTTCAATCAGTTTTCATAGAACTTTGAGTAAAATGTCTTATAGCTATGTAACTGACACTAAAGTATTGGACAACGTCACACTAATAAAAGATTTAGGCATAATTTTTGATCATAAACTTACATTTGTTGAACATATCAACATCATGTGCAATCGTGTTATAAAAATGAAATTGAATAAAATAGAAGCTAATATTGTTGTACCACAAAAATAAACACCAATATAAATTCCAATCAAATTCTATCCTTAAACATTTTTATCACTATCCAATATGATTTGGACTTACCGACGGCCATCACTTTGTATTTCATTTTTATAGCGTTTGATTACGGTTCCTAATCAATCATAAAGTTTTGTTTTTAACAATTCAGAACTACATTTATTTTATTATGCAATTTGATTAAAAAAGTAATAATAACTAATTAAATAATTTTTAGTAATATATTGTCTTTTAACTAATAAAACAAGCACAATATACAATTGGCGTACTCATTAGATATTCCCAAATTATATGGTACAATAATACGCTGAAATGATTATTACTTTACAAGGTGTATATTCCATGGCATTGTTTAATCTGTTGAGAACAAACGTAGTTTAGTCTACGTCTACTGATTCCTGTATAAAAATAAAACGTTTCATCTGTGAGATCGTGTTTTCGTGTTCAAATAACCGCCGCTATGCATGATTATTAAATGGCATTGTCACACGAGAGCAACCCAACTATTGTATACCCTTGCTTTCACCGGCAAATTCTGAATGTGGGTAATTAACTGAGCCGGAATGTTTATATTGTTTTTAGTAATTGTAGGCGTAAATGTGATTTTAAGAATAATGATACTGCATGTATGTAACACAATTGCACAAATGAATTAAAACTGCGTAATAAATAACATGTAACAAAAAGTAACATTAATTATTAGGAAACTAATATTTCTATTAGATTACTATACTTCCGTATAAAAGTAATCTTAATGAAATGAAAAATAAATTAGTAATACGGAAAGAAAGATAAGTACAAACCTTTAAATAATCTCACAGTTTTTCTTGTTTGTGATTCCTTGCAAGTTCACGTAACGAGATAATGTCCTCTCTTCTGGGATGGTGATCCATCTTCAACACGAAGATGTGAGTGCGTGAGGAATCCGGAATAAATGATTCACCGTACTTTTACTTGCACGATACCTGTCCACGTTTTCTACCCTTTTTACATTAAAAGCCTTACATTTTAAATTAATCAGTGCTATCAGAATTTTTATGAAATGAAATGTCCTTCGTGAACATATGTAAAATTGTGCCATTTAACGCGAGCAAAACAATGCAACAATAAATCACGAAATATTTTCATTGCAAATCGTGAAGGGGCATGGACGTTTACAATCCTACGAGTTTCACAATTTAAACCTTGGTATGTTTTAAGTTCATTGATTAGTTAAAATCAATAAAACTTTCTTTAATTGCACCCATTAAATTGATAAAAGGAACTGTAATAGAATAGCAATATAATTCCTAGATATTTATTTCTTTGGCAATTAAATTAATTAATTATATAAAGTAATTTTATATTAGGATCATTTTAATTTTTTAATTAAGTTTGATCTGGGTTTATTGATACAGTTGTTGTTATTAGCTTGATGGGTTTTGTCATCTGGGAATTTCAATATTGTATATCTGCTTGGAGACTAACAAATCTCTAGAGACAGAACAATCCCATGACTAATAGATACAAACAATTCACGTGTTATGCATTAAAATATTGATGTTACTTGTTCTTTAAATTTTTAAATGCAAAACATGTTACTGCAAGGTCTTAAAATACTCTTTAAATTTGTTTAGTATACAATATTTTTACTTCTTCTTATAATTAATTAATTTGATGTTAAATTAATAATAATTATACATCTTTATATATTATAATAATTTGTAACTAGTTTTAATATTTTTAGCACCACATGACGCTGCTTAGATTAAAAAAACTAGTGATGGTTCTAAAATTGTGTCTAATATGCAACTAGTCTTGCTAAGGAAAAGTATATTGTTTCAGAAATGTGCCCAATATGCACGGAGTTAATTAATAAATCATATTAAACGTTTGGTATTTGATTTTAATAAATTTAAAATAAAAAAATACCTTTGTTTATAAAAATGTATTTTATTATTTATTAAAATTTATTATTTAATACTAAAATGTAAATATGCATATTTAAAATCTTGTTAGAACTAAAATATATAATATAATAATTGTCTAGTAGTGTCATTTTGATAACTTTGTCTTTAATCTTCTCATTATTCTATAAAAATAGAAAAAAAAAATAGGTTTATTTTATATTGTCTACATGAAAAGATACACGATTACGTATATAGGCTTGATGTTGCATGTTGGAACTTGTTTGGGAGCTTAGGGTTTGTCAGTTCCTTTTTGGATGCGTCCCGTAGAAATCTGAGAGGTCTTGCTGGAGTGACAAACACATACAGCGTCTGTCTGACGACTAAAACAGGTATATACCTAGATTTATTTATTTATTTTTTTACTAGTCAATTACAAAATATATATTATAATACATATATATTATAATACATATATATCTAAAAACTATAGAAATTAAACATAAAACAACTAATATTAAAAATAAGAATAAATCTTATAATAGTACAACATAAAACAAAATATTAAAAAGGTCACGTATATTTACAAGTGCAAGTTGCAAGATATTAAAAGAATTTAAAAAAAATCTACTTTAACTTCATAGGCTTTCCGCTAAATTAGTGTAGATGCAGAGAGTGCACATAATCTGTACGTTTATACGGTATATGAAACATATAGCCATTGCGTAAAATTTGACTATCAATAATTCCACAATGCATTTTAAAAATTAGTGTCAATCAAAATTTAAACGTCTTTTTTCAAGACTGGTCATGTTAAATGTATAAAGCAGTTCCGTTTAGCTGCCAGCAATGTTGCATTTATAACCCAAAAAACAACTTTTTTGAATCTGTTTAATTTTTTCTTTACTGACGGCGATGTATGAAAACTACACATTTGAGCAATACTCAAGCTAGGGCATTGTAAAGGATAATTAGAGTACGATGGTCACAAAACTTTTTAAAATTTTGCTTGACAAATCTTAAAACCTAATAAGCTTAAGCCACAACAGTTATGTAAAGTTAATGAAAGGATTGAATCAAACGTAATGCTCAAATCACAAATAATGTAAACTTTTGACAACATTTTATTCATGCGAGGATATCCATATATAACTGTAGACTGACGTCTAAAAAATGTCATCACTTTGCACTTATTTAAATTAAGTAGCAAGTTATTAGCCTTGCACAAACTAGAAAAAATCAGTACTTCTTTATTAAGTAGTACAACACAAAGTTTTCATCATTTAAGATGTTTATATCGTAGGCAAATAAATAAACAACGCGCATTAGAAAAAACAGTGTACCACATCATTGATAAAGATATTAAACAGTAGAGGTCCAAGATGTGACTTCTGTAGAATACCCGACGTAACATGAACACTACAAAAAGCGCACTGACCAATGCGTCCTGACCGATGCGCACAAATTGAGATCTGTTAGATAAATTGGATTGAATCCACAGTAACAACTCTAATACAACGTAGTTTTATAATTACTATTTTGCATCAACGGTATACAAAATTAGTGTAAACTAAATCCACCTACGATCTGTCTTCAAGCGCATCTGTTATAAAAGTTTTATATAACACACATTTGGAAGATTTTAATTTGCCAGTTTGAAAACCGTGTTGATCAAGAGCAACTTTTGATTGCAGAATGGCAGTCAATTGACAGATAACTAACTAAAAACTTTTAGATTAAGTAAATAGGTCTATAGCTGTTGGGTTTTAACATCAGATATTTTTAAAACAAGATGTAATTTACTTATGTAAGTATGAATACATGGTACATATGTGCTGTGTGAACTCAAAAATGCCGTCAGCGGACTGTAAACCGACCCAAAAAAATCAGCAGAGAGATTTACGATACCATCATTGGTGTCAATTTGAGAATCATTATTTGTAAAAGTTAATGGTATTTGATTACTGCTACGTTTAGATTTTACGTATCTTCAAAAAGCTTTAAGATTAGATTTAATCGAATCTTCCACTTTATTAGTCAATTGCTTACATTTATCACGTATAATACGAAATTTGTGGTAGTTAGCTGCTGATGGGAACAGCACATATGGTTTGTATAACTTTTTTCTAGTAAACACGAGATCCTTTAGATTTTTTTGTGAATCATATAAGAAATTTGTAGGTATTTTTATAACACGTATTTATTTTGGAAACAAATAAGTCAATTGTATCAAAAAATAAAAACGGTGACATGCTTTAACAATATTACAGTTGACAATCAAATTATCCCACTTTGTATTGAAGAATGTATCATTTAAAAAAATTATTGTTACCACACAATACATTGTCTAGTGTATCAAGTAAAAAATTAAATTTTAAATTTAGATGTAAAGCAGGATGTTGAAGATTGCATGGTACAGAACAGCGATTGTAGAGATCAAGTTTGAAGAAAATGTCAAAAGAGCAAACAATAAATTTAGCAAAACTAAATAACTAAATTACCTTTAGAACAATTGAATTCCGTTTTTACATTATTAATCCACAACGTTGGTGGCAAGTTGTAATTTTCAATAATAGAGACAGTGTTGCATTCACTAACTAATTTTGAATTTTTACAGCGACGTTGGTAAGAGTGTAGTTTGAACCAGGTAGAATATAACATACAATTCATTATAGACAAAGCAATGACTAAATATTTCATATGCATAGTACTTATTGGACACGGCAATATGTACGTCTCCGCTATGTAATTTTGATGTTGCCATATGGTTACGGTCACACTTGTACACCATATAATTTAAATAATCCTAGTTCTAAATCTGTAATAAAACTTATGAGCCACGTTTCACTAAAAATAAAAATATCATGCTTTATTAATACAGGGAGTTTATAAATGAATGGGATTATGTAATCACTTTAAATATGCCGCCTTTTTAAAATCGTCCACTATACTACATATGTTTTCATATGTTTGCTTGACAGCTGTCAAAGTTGAACTGTCAAAACAAATAGTTTAGTGAACAATTTAAAAAAAGCGGCACATTTAAAGTGATTACATAATCCCATTCATTTATAAACTCCCTGTAGTTTATTCGCATTTAAAGTAGACAATTTTGTGCTTAGTCCGCGCACATTTTGATAAAATATTCTTACACTTTTTAACTCGGTAAAACTAAAGGTAACATCTAAAGCACGTGCAAACGATGTCAATGAAGATACACGTTGAGAAGACACATCATTGTCAAAGGTTTATATGTAGTTGATAAAAAATATAGTACTTGTCAATTTATGTTGACGGCGTCGATTAGTAAAAATTAGTAAAGATTAGGTTGCTACAAACAGCAGTTGTATGTACCCACAATAGGCGGCAGCATAAATTTTTTTATTGACCTTCTAAATAAAAATATCAGAAATAAAAATTAAATTTTAGGTGAAACGTCTATACCCTCAAACTGATTATTTAGTCTCTTTTGCGGATTCTGGGAGAGACAAAAATTTGACAAACAAAATCATGGAAATTGCTATCGATAGACATAATAATTTTTTTAAATATTGCATAACATACGCTGAAACAGAGGAGAAGTTAATTGAGTTTGAAAAAAATTAGGACACATAAAATGAGATATAGTAGGATTGTGTTAAGTAAGAAAACGCGGAAACATTCTCGTGCTCAAAATGACATGCTTACTTCACAAAAATAGTTGAAAAAAAAATTAGACAGTTACGGATGTCACTGTGTTCAACAAATTGTTCACTGCATAGGTGTCCTGAATTGAAAAAAAGTTTGATGAAAATGACAATGCAGAAACTCATCGTTTCTGATCAGGGTAGCTTCCGTAGATTACGAAATGCAAAATATTAAAATCGTATCTGCTCCTTCTTGAAAACAGTACCGCCCAAAAGTTTAGAAATATTAAAATTTATCGAAAAATTAGTCCTGTATCAAAATAATATAAAAATTAAAATGACGACACTAAATCTCTTTGTTAATGATTAGAGTAACATGCAAAAACCAAAAAATACTGAATACGAATATTGTATTTTCTCTTTCTAGGAAAAGTGGTTTCCAAAAGTTTATAAACCTTAAAATTTTACAAAACATCTGACTTGAGTTAGCATAAATAAAAAATTCATCAACAATACGATTATTGCTCTAAGTAGGCAAAAGCAATTTAAATTAAATTTTTTTATTTGTTTCTATGACAATTTTGTTGTTTATTTTAGTTTTACTTGTCATCATAGACAGTAAGTTGTACTTATTGATCTGAAAGATTTGGCTGATGTGAATAGTTTTAAATATTAACAATTTGATTTTTTTAAATTAATTATTTATAATCAAAATACTACTTTAGTGAGTATATTTTTAAAGTGTTGATTTTTGTGAAAAAGAATTTGTGAAAATGGTTTCTCATACAAAATTAAAGTGTGACCACAATGAAAATCGAGAAAAAGTTTTCACTGTATGTGGAAGAAAAATGTATTATGGAAAGGTAAGAATGGTTGAAATTACTAATAATAGTCAGTTTTAATTATATGTATTGTAGAAAAAATAATTTAGTTTTTTTTACACAGAAAAGAGGATCTTTTTTCCACGTTAATGAATTAATAAAACGTCATTCAAATTCTAAATTTAATATTCAAGATTTACGATTTCCAAAAGTTATATGTACCACTTGTCGTTTAGCACTAAAAGATAGAGAGAAGGATAATCCTAAAAGAAACTTACCTACAATGCCAGATTTCGAAAAAAAATGTTTTTCTTAAAGAAACTCGAAAAAAAATTGATTGTAATTGTTATATATGTATAACTGCAAGAAAAAACTCTAAATCTGCAGTAATGAAAAGTAGAGGACACATAAAAAAAATTAAAAAAATTACATTTGGTATGATAGAATTAGTGTTTTATGAAAAATCACTTCAAAAAATAACAAATAAGATTCCTAAATCCAACACTGCAACAATTGTCTGTAAATAATGTTTCTCGACCATAGGAAAGAGAAAATCTCATAAATCTTCTCCAAAAAAAGCAAGCAGTAACATAACAAACAATATAGTTGCGGAACTGTCTGATCTTGATCAGCAAAGAATTGCGTCATCAATAATACAACTGCAAAAAAATGATAATACGCCAGAACTTACTTTACGCTTTAAAGAAAGAATGAAGAGAATTGCTATCAATCTCAAACAAATTGAAAAGATTCAGATCAGTTCAGAGAAAAACTCTAAATCTAGCATGAATGTGTCTGCGTTACATATGAAAAAAATGACTAACTTTCTTTGGTCATCAATTGGTCAACGCAAATGTATTCCTGCACATTTCTCTGAAAAAATGAGGAATAGGAAATCAGATTTTGATTCCATTTTAAAAATTGATTTTCTAGATTTTGAGTTTGGTAATGGAAATTCAACCAAAACAATTAAAAGACCAATAGTGTGGAGTAACGTTTCTAAAATATATGATATGGTTATTAATAAACGTGGAAAAAAAGGGATTGTTGACATCAAAATTATGGTAGATGGCGGACAAGGTTTTTTTAAAATATCTCTTAGCATATTACCTGAGCTAAAAGATAACACAAATGAGAGATTGTCAAGATCTAGTATAAGAATAGTGGCAGACTTGAAAAAGTTAGTAAAGCTGCAAGTTTAAAAAACATTATTTTGTTATGTATTGTTCCCGATGTTAAGAAAACTTATGGGAATTTAAATTTAATGTTCAACAAAATTGGTTTGAATAATTTCTCATTCAAGTTCATCGGCAATTTAAAAATAAATCTTATTCTAAACGGCACACAAACTGCTTCTGCAAAGTATCCTAGCTCATACTGCTATGTAATTTTGCGAGAAAATGTAAGCGATGATGGTAATTTAATAGTTGGCACTGAAAATGGCGACTAGAAAGAAAACAATCTCAGTGGTAAGTTTTGATTGCAGTTTAATTGAATTTAATTTTACATTTCTTAAATTATTTGTTAAAAATTGCAAATTTGAAAATAGAAAACAAATGCCTCAGGCTGAAGACGTATAGAGACTTATGAAATTTCTACAAAATATTTCAATCTATTGGAAGTAATAAGAAATTGGCTATGTTAAGCAAATCAGTAGTGAATCTTCCACTTTTCAATGAAGACGATGATGTAGCTGTTATTGAAAAGTGCATAGTTCTAGAACTTTATTTATTACAAGGTTTTGTAAATCATATGTTCTGGAACAGATTAGTAAAAATTTAGGTCGTGAAAAGGCTCTTCTTTGGCTAAAAAAATTAAAAGTAATATCAAAAAATTACCATGCTTGCCGAACAATGTTGAAAAACTCTGATATTCTTGTTAGTGACAATATACTTGGAAATATCAGCACACTGATAATTATTTCATACGTATCATGTTTTAAATCGATGGATAAAATTGTAAATCTATGTTTCTCTACATCAAAACCGGATGAAAAAATCTTAAATTTAGAAATTTGAGAAAATATTTTGAAGCAACAGGCCTTAGCGAAACGCTAAAACTTCATATTATTTTATACCATTTACCACATGCATTATATTACTTGAACTCAGGATTGGGTCGATGATCGGAACAAGCTGGTGAAACAATTCATAATGATTTTAAAACTGTATGGTCTCGTTATTATATCAATATAATTGATGATCCAAGTTATGCGGAGAGGTTAAAAAAACGCGGTTGTCGACTTTAATACAAGCCACTTTCAATTTTGCAAACTTAATAATATTTCAATTGTAATTTAAATATATGTTAATTATTTAATTACACACTTTATTTATATTGAGTAATACACTTGACATTTTTGGAAAATAATACATAAACTGTAATTATTTAAAAACTTTTAATTTTTTTGATTTTCAGTGTTTACAAACTTTTGGGCACCAGTGTTTCCAAGAAGGAGCAAATACAATTTTTGTATTTAATATTTTTTTATCTTTCCATGCTACTCAATTATTAACAAAGAGATTTAGTGTTGTCATTTTAATTTTAGCATTATTTCAATTCAGGACCAGTTTTTCTAAACTTTTGGGCGGTAAAGTTCTCAAGAAGGAGCAGATGCCATTTTAATATTTTGCATTTTGTAATCTACGGAGCTACCCTGATCAGAAACGATGAGTTCTAGCGTCGTCATTTTCATCAAACTTTTTTTCAATTCAGGACACCTGTGACTGGTGACCATAGTAAGATAAAAGCAACACTAAAATTAAATTTTAAAAATTAATTAAAAAGAAAACAAATTTATAAAGAAACTTTTCCGACAAAGATTATAAATACTCTAAAATGATAACTGAAGCTCTCAAACACTTTGATTCTAGAAATAACACCGTAGATGAGATAAAAGACAAAATAAGAAAACATTAGTCAGAACACAAAAAAAACTATAAAAAAAATTAAGACAAAAAAAAGACAATTTTGTTTTAAAATATCAAAAATATCAAACGAGACTTGAAAAGATATAACAACCATAATAAAACTTACAATAGGAAAAAATAAGAGCATATATTTATAACTCTTATAAGAAAAGAAACTGACAAAATTTAAAAACAGTGGTAAACACCATTTTTTCAAAATTGTTCACAATTGTTTTAAAATACATTTTTAAAAGTTTTCTTGAGACAATATAGGAGTAAATGTGAATGATTTATGTACGTGTATATGTAGCATGTGTTTTTATTTGCTCCGTGAATTTTATTTTAATACACAAAACGTTTGAGTATAAAATTTATTTTATATTTTATTACTGCAAATAATACATAGTGGTTATTACTAATTACCACAAAATGATAAAGGTGACTTTAGTGGAAGTTTTCAAAGAAGCTGTGGGTTTTGATATGCAAAGAAAAGACAGAAATCAAGGTTATATGATACCGAGCAATATGCCCGAAGAAAACAACTGCGAATATTAGGATTGAAAGCTTAATCGGATAATCTATGCAAAAAAGTTAAAATGCTGTGCAAAGATAAATTAAAATTAGAACTTAATCTTGATAATATTAAACAATGTTACCAGCTAACTAATAGTAAGTCTGCAATTAAACCAATTGTTGTCAAATTTAATGATATTGCGGTACGCAACAATATCTTAAAACATCGATCAAATCTGAAATAAATCTGATATCATCATCACTAAAGATCTTATTCCTCATAAACGTCAATTATAGAGAGCCACAAGAGATAAAAATTGGAAAAATGAATGTATAGACTATTAATGGTACAATTTTTGCAAAAGTAAAAGACACGCATATGAATGAAATAAAAGAGCATATCAAGGATCTGGTATTGTTCAAATAAAATTACAAATTATTCAGCTACAATACGAAAATCAGCGCTTTATAAGGAAAGTGTTTTGTACGCTTAGAGCAACTTATGGCTTACATAATTGGCATACCGAACTTACAATTTGCTGTACCATTAAAACAATTAAAACTTAATATTTATTATTAGATAATACGCAACCAAATATACTACATTCAGCACGTAGTGACAAAAATATAGCGGCGGTAGCGGTACGCAATGACCGTACTGAATCAATTTGGCGCTATTTTCAACAGTTTGACTTCTTGTATGGAACAACTTGGCGTGTTTTACATAAGAATCTTGATTTAATATCATACATAATTTAACTCATGCAAGAATTGAAGCCGGCCGACCTTTCAAATTGTCACTGCTTTATGAGGCCCATTCTGGCTTAATGGCTAGTCAATGAACAAAATTGCCATATTTGAGCTGAAGAGCAACCAGAAGAGATTTAAGAGCTTCCATTACATACAAACAAGACAACGGTTTGGTGAGGTTTATGGCTGGTTTAACGTTTCTTTAAAAGTAAGGTCGGCCGGAATGTAATTGTAAATTGCGCCCGTTATCGCACAATGATAACAGATTATTTGCTGCCTAAAACTAAAACCGGTGATCTCAACAACATTTGGTTCTAACAAAACGCCTACTTACCTTACCTTTTTTTAAAAAAAAAGGACCTCTATATGAATCACCCTTATTTAACGTTTATTAAAATTTAATTAATATTTGTTATACATGATTTTTTTCTTTTTATTTTTCAATATTGTAATTGTAATTGTAATTTGTAATTTTTATTGCCAAAATTATCATACATTAAACTAGTAATTTTCATTACCATTAAACAATATTGATTGGCATAATGACGCCTGAGTTTAGAACTCGTGTGCGTCGTGAGGGCAAACAATTTTGTTATCGCTAAATACAATATATAAAATACAGAGTAAGACAAGTAATAAAAATAATCATAAAAAATACTTAAAACAGTTTTAACTAAAATGTTGAAAACAAAATAAGTTTATAGATTACAAAGTAATCAAGCACAAAAAACAAAATAAAAAACAAAATAAAAAAACAAAATAAAAAACAAAATAAAAACAATCACAACACTTTAACCAATTTGTCAAATGACGATTGAATGAATAATTTTAGTTGCAAAACAAAAGTTTTTTTATTGTTTATTTGTTTTATCTTAAGCGGAACTTCATTATATAGTTTTGGTCCTATATAAGAAATTTTTTTTTTTATTTAAGTTATTATGTATATTAGGTAATTTTACATTTAAATTTGTTTTTTGTCGTGTACTATAGGAAAGTAAATTTAAATTTTTGGTATTGCTTTGAAATTTAATAAAAATTATTGCCTGCTGCATAAACAATGATTTTATGTTTAGTAAATTCGTTTCTGAATATAAACTTTTTGTTGGATAGAGGCGTTCTTTTTTAAATAAACATTTGATTAAATAATTTTGCGTAATCTGTAATGGTGTTATTGTGTTGTCATAAGCTGATCCCCAAAATTCTATTCCGTAACGTAATAATGATTCAATTAGGCATTTGTATACAACTATTTTTGTTTTGTATGATAGTATGTTTTTAGTTTCATTAATTAGATATTTTATTTTACGAATTTTACCAATCAGCTTTTCAATATGTGTTTTCCATTTAAGGTTTTTGTCAATTTCTATGCCAAGATATTTTACTGAATCAGATTTTTCAATGTAGATATCTGTGTTAGGTAAACAAATTTCCATAGGAGCATCTCTTAAACCCGAATTTGTTAGAGAAAAGGCAATGAATTTTGTTTTTACAAAATTACAAGAAAGTTTATTTGAGTCCAACCATATTTTCAATCTATTCAAAATTGTAGCTGATAATTCTACTGTTTGTGACCAACTGTCTCCTGCTATCGTAATGACGGTATCATCGGCATAACTGATGATATTTCCATGCGGTGTTAGATTAGCAATGTCATTAATATAAACAAGAAAAAGTATTGGTCCTAGCACTGTACCTTGTGGAACACCTATTTTTATTTCTCTTTCGTTACTAAGAGCGTTATCAATTTTAACATGTTGTCTACGGTTGCTTAAGTAATCTGCAAAAAGTTTTAGTGATAGTCCTCTAATACCAATTTTTTCTAGTTTTTCAAGAAGCAAGTTGTGTTGAACAGTGTCAAAGGCTTTTGCCAAATCAATAAATATCGAAATACATTTCTTTTTACTTGCTAATTGTTTATTTATTTGTTCACATAAACTATTTATGGCATTAGTTGTGGATTTTCCTTTTGTAAATCCATACTGATTAGTATGTAAAATATTATTATGCGATAAATAGCTAAACAATCTCTCCTTTATACATTTTTCAAATATCTTAGCAAAGTTGTTGATTACACTAATTGGTCTGTAATTGTTTACATCCGTACGATCGCCAGCTTTATAAATAGGTGTTATAATACTCATTTTGAGTTGGATTGGTATAACAGCAGTAGTGATTATTGTATTAATTATATGTTTAAGTGGTTTTAAAATGTATACATGTGCCAGTTTGATAACATGGGCTGATATTGTGTCAATTCCCGGCGATGAACAATTTTTTAGCGAATTGATGTGATTAATAAGTTCAGAATTGCTTATGGGTGAAATAAAAAAAGATGTATTTTTAGTATATGTAGAAGCATGTAGATGTGAATTTTGTGTTGGATCTATTTTGGCTGCCATTTCTTTACCTATTGTTGCAAAAAAATTATTAAACTTGTTAGCTATAATTGTTTTGTCTGTGATAATGCTGCCGTCATCGCTTTTTTTAATTTTAAAAGTTGTGTGTCTTTTTGGTTTATTAGCTGCATTATTTATTGATTGCCACAATTTTTTAAGATTGTTTTTATTTTTAGTAATTTCTACTTTATAGTAGTCGTCTTTCACTGATTTAATTAAGTTTGTTAATTTATTTCTAAATTGCTTGTATTTTGTTTCTAATATATAGTTTCCCTTATTTTGCAAATAACAACATTTCATTTTATCTCTAGTTTTGATTGAGTTTATAATACCGGCAGTAATCCATGGTTTAAGTTTTGTGTGTTTGTCTTTGAGTATATGTTGTGTTGTGGCGTTATTTAAATGTGTTGTAAAAATGTGAATAAACTTGTCATAGGCTTTATTACTATCATTTATAGCAATGATGTTTTCCCATTTTTCCAATGAGAGTGCATTTAAGAAAGATTGTTTATTTAATTTTTTAATAAGTATTGACTTGTTTTTTATATTTAAAAAAGACTCGGTTTTCATATAACACAAAATCGCGTCATGGTCTGTAATTGAGGTTTTTAAGAATAAAGGTGTGAAGTGAAACTTTTCAGAGATAGATTGTGACTTTTTAATGAATATATGATCTATACATGACGCCGAGGTATCAGTTTCTCGAGTTGGTGTATTAATATAGGATACCTAGTTGTTGTTTTCAAGTATGTTTCTATAGATTAGTGTATTAGTGTTTGATTTGTCAAGAATATTTATATTTATATCACCAACAAATATTTCTATTTGGTTTTTATTTAGTACGTCTAAGAATGTTTCTAATTCATTAAGAAAAGTATCAACATTACTTGAGGGAGGCCTATATATAGCAGTGATTCCAAATGTTACGTTATTAATTGTAAATGTATTTCTCATAAATGAAACTTGCGCTATTTTGCCTATGGATTGACATGCCATTAATTCGCTTCTAATATACACAATAACACCATCGTTCTGATTATAATTAGCTTTATTGTAAAAAATATCATATTTTGTGATACTAAATGGTTCAAGATTGCATATGTTCCATGTTTCACTCAACACAATAACGCTAAAGTTTGATGTTTTTAAGGTTTCTAGTAGTATTTGTAATTCATTAAAGTTTTTATTAATGCTTCTGATATTTAAGTGAATTATACCAAAGTTTTCATTATTAGTTTTGACTGTATTATTCAATTCCTCAATGTTATTGCATGTAATTGTTTTTATTTCGTTCATATCTAAACTATCAAAAAAATCAAGGTCGCACATATTTTAATTTTGAGATAACAATAAGTTACTCCAGTTTAATTTATATAATGCAAAAACAGCAAATAAAATATTGTATGAAAAAAAAAAACAAACAAAGAATTCAATATGTATTAAAAAAGAGAGATTTTTTTATTCATTACTTGTATCATCAGGCTGGCGGTTATCATGTTCATTTGTGATGTGTAGTAGTTTGTTTCTTGTAGCAATTCGTTTGATTATCAATCCCACCTTAATGCATATGTAGCCATCCTGTGTCCATACGTCGGTATATCCAAATGTATGTATTGCTTCTTTTAATAGCTTGTTGCGTTCTTCGGTAAGATCTTCTCTTAATATTATACCACTTCCCTTTAATTATATTAATATCATTTATTTGTCTATAGCGTAGATATGATATTTTATAAAGTACATTTTTATTTTATTCATGCCATTTTTATTAGAAATATAAAATAATAAATAAATATTTGCTATTTCTTATTATTACTTTTATTTTATTTTATTTTTTATTTATGCTCGGTGTAAATTTTTCTTAATGTTAACATTTCATGGGGCAAATCATTTTATTTTATTTAACAATAACATAAAAATGAATTTAAAGTATGCACATCTTAATGTTTGCTCAATAATATAATAATTCAAAATATTAAGTTTTATTTAGAAAATCTTAAAGTGGATATTTTTGCAGTAAGTGAAACACGCTTGACTCTATTAATCCCTAATGACTCACTTAATATAACAAATTATAATCGTAAAGATAGAATTGAACGAGGAGGAGGTGTGGCTTTTTATATAAAATCAAATATCAAATATGAAATTTTATTTTTAGATTTAGTTGATAGTTACCTTATTAAATGTTTATTTAATAAATGTACTTTTGATGATTGTTACTGTTTTGGAGTATTATATAAATCTCCTGTTTTTAATTATAAAGCATCTTTAGACTGTTTTGAAGATTTACTATGCATTATAAATACCAATTATGATAAATTAATATTAGCCGGCGATTTAAATATAAATTTACTAAATCTGAACCATTGCTGCTCAGCTTAGCTTGTAGATATTTTTGAGTGCTACCTACTTAAACAATGAATTAGTGACCCTACTAGAATAAAGTCTGTTACTCTAATTGACGTTGTAATTACTTCAAACAATATCAATACTTTTTCTTATGGTGTATTAAGAATACACGATGTTGCTAATCACAACTTAATATTTTATGAAACTAAATGTAATTTTAAAAATACTAGTTGTATGTATAAGACATATCGAAGCTTTTTTCATTTTTCTTCATCTGAGTTCCATCAGGATCTTGTTACAGCTTTTATAAATATCATATAAAAACCATAGACATACCTGCTAAGTTATCATATCTTAACAACTGCATGTTAACTCCTTTTGATAAGCATACACCTCTTAAACAAATTAGAATGACTAAAAAAACAGCTCTTTGGTTAACACCTACGCTTAAAGACATAATGCGTACTAGAGATAACATGTACAATGCATATAAATGTTCAAAATTACTTGCTGGTTGGAACTTAGAAAATACAACATTATCACACCAAAACAATATAATAAGTTGCCTGATAATTTACCTGATTCTGACAAGATCAACCATTTTTTTATAAATTCTATTCAAAGTCACAACAATGATGCACTTATCAATACATACTATACAAATTCAATTAAATCTAATATTAATGAAACTATTAATTTTAAATTTACTACAAATGAAGAAATTTCAAAAATATTAGTTAGTCTAAATTTTAATTCAATTAGATCTGATGGAATAACTCTTTGTATGTTGAAACTATGCTGCCCTTATATAATACAATTTTTGTGTCATATAATTAATGCATGTTTAGAACAGTCAGCATTTCCTGATTTATGGAAAATTGCAAGCGTTATTTCTTTGCCAAAAGTAAAAAACCCAGAAAGTTTTGAACAGTTTAGGCTAATTAGTATACGGTCTGCTCTTTTTAAGATTTTTGAAAGAAAATATGAACTTTTAAGATCAAACAACATCTAAATAGTTTTGAAATTTTACCTGCTTTGCAATCTGGATTTAGAGCTAATCATAGTTGTTCAACTGCTTTGTTGATTGAGGCTTCTTAAGCTTACTAGAGTTAGTCGACTTCAGTAAAGCTTTTGACACTATTAACCACAAAACATTGCTTGCAAATCTTTTTCACATTGGTTTTGGTCAAAATTTGCTTAGTTTAATTATATTGAAAACAGGCAACAAAAAGTAGTGATAGATGACTGAATAAGTGATTTGAGGACTATTGTAGCAGGGGTGCCCCAAGGATCTATAGTAGGTCCCACCTTATTTAGCATATATTTTTGACAAATTCATTGAAATTTTGTTTATCAAATTTATATGCCGATGACACGCAGTTACTTTACTCTTTTAAATTAAATGAAATTGAAGATGCATATAACAAAGATAATAAAGACTTAAAAAACCTTATTGTAATATCAAACAAACATTTATTAAAAATTCAATCTTATAAATACTAAAGTTATGTTATTTGGCAAAAAAATAGAAGTAGTTAAAGCTAAAAATAAAATAATAATAATGATTGATAATAATATATTACTAATTGACATTAGCGCACAAAACTTGGGAGTAACTATGAATATTTAGCCCTTTTCTGTGTGCATATTGCTAGCAATGTTGTGTATATATTACGTTTTTTTACTAAATTGCTAAGCAACCTTGCTTGATAACAATATTGTTAGCTAGCAATATTCATACAAAATAAGGTTAATTGATTTTCATTTTAATGATCATATTAACAGGTGTTTTAGCAAGGTTTTCGGTGCCTTAAAATTGTTATTTTCTAATAGACATATTCTGAGTATAAATACTAAGAAATTACTTTGTGAGGCTCTTTTGTTAAGTAATTTTAACTTTGTAGACGTTGAATACAATACGTGCATTGATGGAAAGGTTAAGAAAATAATTTAACAAATACAAAACTCGTGTATTAGATTTATATTTGGCGTACGTAGATCACTTCTGAAAAAATGTGCAAGTTTGGCTGGTTAAATATGGCTAATTGACGTTCACTTCATTGTTGTACAGTTTATTATAAAATTATATTTTTCAAAACACCTCAATATCTTTACTGCAAAATTCGATTTAGAACTGACATTCATAACTTAAATTTTATAGTATGATAATTCTACCAGCTTATAAAACATCATTTTATAAAAGATCGTTTTCTTATAATGTTCTAAAATTGTATAATGCAATACCGCAATGCATTAAAGCTCTACCAATAATAAAATTTAAAATGTTTTTAAAAATTATTTTTTATAAAACCAATAGATATATATGTTTTGAAAATGTGCAGTTGGCTTACATTTTAACATTTCGTATTGTTAGTGTTTAAATGTGTTTTTATGTTTATATAATGATTATTGTTAAATTCAAATATGAATTGTTATTTTCTATTTTCCAGGTTAAGTAGAAGAGCAGGTTTACCGTTTCTGCGGTAAACTGAACTTTGCCTGATTATATTTTGTTTATAATAAATCTGTATTTTTATTTTTATTTTTTTTTTATAAATAAAGACATACAATAATACTAATTAGAAAGTGCAGTATTTATAATAAACATAACAAAGATTAAAATAATGACAAACTTTGTAATATATATAAATAAAATTCAAATAAGTCGTCATAACTAAAATTCAGTAAAGAATGGGAATGGTTTGAACTACATTTGGTAAACTACGCAATATATTCAAAAGCAAGTGACCAGTATACCTAAAACAAACAAGTTAAAAATAATTTGTCTTACGAATAATAATTTACGCAGGGGAGACCCTAACTCTAGTTTAAAAATTTGTTGATAAGTTGATAGTAGCCCAAAAAGCAATATAGCAAGCTATGTTTGCTACGAGACCAAATCACAAACAACATTATCCAACAAAGAACAAAAATATGCAACATAATTAAAAAAAAAAAATTCTGAAATGGAAATTAGCAAAACATCTCAAATACACGGACAACCGTTTGAAAAAGTAGGGACTTCAAAAAGATCAACAAAACAGAAAAAACCGCAGACTAAATGAATCTGAAATTTTAACCTTAAACTGGAAGAAAGTTGCTCAGAGTAAAACAAAAGTAAATTTTTTTAGAGAAAGTTTATATACATCAGTAGATGTGAGTAGTTGTGTACTAAAAATGATGATAAAGTAGTCTGGCAAAATTAATAACACTAATAGTTATATGCTTTTCTTCTTAGTTTAAAGCAAAAGTTCTAGTATATTGTTTTATTGTTTTAAAGTAACATTTTGTAAGGTTTTGAAATTAGATTTTTCAAGCGTGAAACAAATCATTTAGCAGACGTTTAGTTTGAATTAGTTGTTGAACAACTATGTAAAAACAATAATAATTCTTGATGATAAACAATTAAGCACATGGTACTTTGTGGTCCTAAAACAATTAACTAATTGTTCTATTAACTAATTTTTACAAGTTTGCAAAATGCCCATATTAGAACATGTTTGCAGCTGACGGTCAGGGGAACAAGACAACAGTCAACTTAAAACAAGAAAAATAATATTATCTTTGCAGCCAACTGTCAAAAGCAACTATAGTAAAATTAATTAAAAAGCTAACTAAGACTATCCTAAAAAATGAACAGAAACACTAAGGTAAAGAATATATCATGAGCTTTGTAAACAAAAATAGTAATCTAAAAATAACTAAATGCACAACCAACTTTAAAATTTAAACGTATTTAAATCACTGCCGCTAGCACTTACATTTTAACTTGTAATGTGTGTACTTTCTAAAAATGTTTATTAAATAACAGATTTTTGTATATAATAAACACTGATTTTATTAATCATTATGTTTATATTATAATTGATAACAAAATTACAACAAAAGTAGCTCAAAATAACATTGCAACCTAACACACACTATTTATTTCTTTTGGTATTTATTTGAAATATAAACTTGTTTGATAAACATCATAATTCACGTCGTGCTTGTTGAGAACCTTAATTATATAAAGTATATTATGCCGATATATCCATTAAATTTTATTTGTTGCTATACTAAAACTGATGATAAATATTTGCGTCTAAAAATAATAAATCATAAAAAATATGAATATGTATACTTAAAGATACACAAATATATTTTATATTTTTCAAACACACTTCCATTCATACTCTTCGTCGATTTGATTTAATTTTATTAAACTTTAAAATTTTCTTCAAAAAAAAACTTTGATGCATATAATTCTATAGAAAAATTTCTTATCAATATAACGTGGAAAGTTTTCTTTGAAAGCTGTTAAAGTATTTCAAAAAAAATGAAAAGAGGTACGATAAAATAACCATATATCATGCAAAATATACACCATACGAATCATATTAAAATGTAAAGTGCATTCGTTAGATCATATAAATACCGATCGTAAGTTATTGCAGTGAACCTTTAAATCTTTGGGGCGAACTTGTAAATCGTGAATTTATATTGCATGTTCTGCACCTTTGCCTATAAACTAAGCCAGATCAGATAGAATTGAATATTGGGAAAGTTTAAAGCTGGGGACTTAGTATTTGCGCAATTATTTAGCGGGCTCGGAACTAAAAATCTTGTTACATTAACAAAATAAATTTTAAATTTTATAAAATCTACGTTATTAATTAAATTAAATAATAAAAGAAAAATATCATATTTTTATAAAATAAATTTTAATTTATAATAAATTCATATCATACATAAAACTTTTAACTAGATGGATTTATGCATTGCAGTTTTTTTAATAAAACTATAATTAAAACTAAAAAGTTTTAACTGCAACGAAATAACGCTGCTTGTAGTTTTTATTGCTTGGAAACATGCAAAGTATGAAAACAAAAATCTTGCACAATGAACCTTCAAGACGGATAGATTAAGTTATCCCAAACATTATATTAGTCTTTTTACTCTCTATGCCAGTTTTATGCGTCCGCATAATAAATTGAGTTGCGGCTTGTCAGGTGGTGAACACAGGTTCTCCACCTTGGTGCCAGCATAATTACTAAAGTTTTTCAATTTGACATTTTTAACTTTGAAAACATTTTCCAGTTAAGAATAAATTACTGCAAGATTTTTATATACATAAATATTTTTATAATGACATTCCGGCTTTTTTATGATATTAAATATTTAAATCTCTTTCAATAAGAAATCAGCAGCAATTAGAATAATAATTGATTATTTTGAATTTTGGTAATTAAATGAGGATTGTTTTAAACATTATGTTTCAATAAACAGTACAGTAATAGCATATAGTGTTTCGATGCTAAAGAGTTTTGAGAGGTGTTTAATTTTATGATACATATAACAATTTAAAAAGATTCAAATATTTGATGTAGTTATTTCTAAATAAATTTAAATCAAGCATTAAAAAAAAAGATTGGTAATACATACTATATTATTAAATAATAATACATTGTGATTCTTTAGCCTTTGGATATACAATAAGTTTTTGATAAAATCCATTTAAAAAAATTAAATATTACTAAAATTGAGTAAAATTTAACTTTTTTTATTAAATTATGCTAATGTTTGATCGGTTTGAATTAAAAAAAATGTTTGTTTATTAGTTTTAACAACTGACGTAACTAAATACTGTTGATTGATAAATTTACTAAAATACGCAACCTGTGGTAAAATAATAAAACAAAGTTCATGAGATATAGTTAGCACACAAACATTTATAAACGTTTATATTGGGTAAATTCTGTTCACAATTGCAATGATATAATAGTAAATGATGCCGATATGTAAAATGTTTATAATATTTGCAGAATAAATGTTATCGCAGGTTTTATTAATATTTTGACGTATATACGCCATCTACAAGTCGGGAATAATATATTATAACGGGTTGCGTATCTTAGTATATTTGTCAATCAACGTTAATAAAGGGTATTTTTTTAGAGGCAAAGAACTTTAAACTAAAATAAAATTATTAATTAATTGATAATTTTAGGGCATTAATGTTTGAATATAATTTTGGGCATGTGTCCGCCGCGGCTGGAGGTCAAATTTTCAAACACTGTTGTAGTAATTTAGGCTGTATTTTGGCAATATTGCTCAATTAGTTCTGGTTTATCGGTGTAGACATAGGACTTTACAAATTTTTGGAGCAAATATTCTAATGGCGTTAAATTATACAAACGAGGTGGCCAGTTAACAGGTCTATTCTTTAAAATTAATTGTTTGTATAATGTTTTTTTTTAGTAAATTAATTGTATTGCGCGCTGTGTGGCATGTGGCGCCGTTCTGCTAAAACCACATGTCTGCAACATTAATGGTGTCTAATTGAGGCACGAAAAAGTTTGCAATCGTGTCTCTGTACCGCTCACCGTTGACTGTAACGTTCCGACCATCATCTCATAAAACGCACCAAACTGTGCTCCAATTCCGACAATTTTGTTTGTTGACATAGCCATTTAGCCCAAAAAGTGCTTCATCACTAAACAAAATTTTCAAATAAAATTGCGAATTAATAGCAATGTTTTCTTCGGTCCATTTACAAAATGTACGGCGCAAACGATGATCGGATTCAACTCCTGTACAAGTTAAATCTTGTAAGCTTACAAGCTTACAAGATTTTTTTGCAAACTTTTTATAAAGTGGATGGATACAAAATTAATTGTTAAGCATGATGACAAATTAACACATTTGGATCATCATTAACACTACGCTGCACATTATCAATTGTTTCTTGTGTGGATGCTTATTAATGATTAGATTAAACGTATTGCAAAAACAATGCACAGTTTTTTTAATTAATTGTTTTGATGGACGATTATGCGCACCATACAATGCACATAATTCCCAATCAGTTTGTCAAACTGAACCATGTTTTTTTTTAAATTAAATTTGATCAATTTGCAAACGTTGCTTTTGGAGTGATAAAGTTCCAAACCAAACTTATCTCAAAACAACCATGAATTGTCAAATTAGCCGTCACAGATAAGAATGTTGCCAAATTAAAGTTTGCCGCCTCTAAAAAAAAATACTCGTTACTGCAAAAAAGCAAAGTGTTAGGTTAAAAACTATTACCTTATATGGAATATACAAAATCTACTACAACGGGGTAAGCTAACAATACTAAAAAACAAACTGGTACGTTGTAAGATCAAGATTGCTAAAATTACCAAAACACACTGACGTGGCCGCGGACATATTGGTACTGCAAAATTTTTGGTATATTCAAGCCGGGAATGCGTGTTGCAATGGTAAGTAGTAACATTAAAAGCACTATAATTCAATACAATTCTATAAGCAAACGCATAATCACCTATTAAATCAACACAGGCACGTAGCGTATATAACTAGAAAATATATGCTTTTCTAGAATCAGTGACTAACAAAATTTCCAATAACCAATTGTTATCATATTAGACAACCTTAGTGTATAATAAAGTTAGATGCACAAACGGCAATGGTCACCTCAGTAGAATTATTGAGCAATATAGCATTGGCACAAAAAATGAGAAGAGTGAAACGCAATTTTGCATAGATAATAATTATGGCATATCTAATACCGCATACAAACAACATATCCGCTGTATATACTTCTAGACATCAGCAGATAAAGCAAAAAACCAAATGAATTATATTCTTATAAGCAGCCGTTTTCGTAAATCTATTTTATTTGCAAAAACACTTCCAGAAGCAGATTGGAGCTGTTACCACCAACATTCAGTTTGTACTTTTTGCAAAAATTAAACGCACTGTGACAAGTTAGAATAAATTTATATTTAGTTTGTAACGTTTCTTTGGGTGATTACAAATTATCTGGCTTGACTGCTAGCAGCCAACCAGTCTTTATCGTAGAGAAAGACAGCTAGCAACTTAGCCAGCAAACAATCTCTTGAGACATCGCAGATAAATGTTTAACAACCCGTAGAGCAGGAACAGCCATACAAGCTCGTCAAATTTAAAATGACGCAAAAGAAAAGACAAATAAAGGAAGGTAAAAAATACTTTGATGTCTTTTCCCAATCCTTGCATAAGAAGCCTTCTACTTCTGCAGTTTGTCAAATCATAACTTTTATTGGTACGGCACGCATACCATCTGCAAAGCCGGCGGTTAAAAGTACGGCACAAACGCCTTCTTTGAGCGTTGACAAAAAGCTTCTACCACTTGTTATTTGTGATAAAAGCAAATTTAGTAAATGAAGCAAGATTTTCAAAGACACCAATATAAAAATTGTCCGCGCTATCAACATCAACAAAGACATCCGTTTTAACTTTGAAAAAATATCAAAAATCATTAGTGTTGTAACAAAACGTTGTACTGAGAAAATAAGTCAGTGTCACACATGTTAGTGCTACGGGCACACGGCATTGAGGTGCTATGATAACCTTATTTGTGTTAAATGCGCCGGTACACAATATTTAGCAGAAGAATGAACGCGTTCAAATGTGTTTGGTGCTCAGAGTCACATACTGCTTTATTTGCAGGCTGCAAAATTTGTAAGAAAGTAGGGGCGCAGCCAGCAAAGCAGCGGAGTAAAACCCGCTTCTAATCCGGTCCACGGGTAAATTTCAATATGGCAAAATTTTTGAAACATGACATGACTGCATCTGAAGCGACTTTATTGTCAACAATGAGCATCCCTCGCACAGTAAAATGTGAAAGAAAGATGGCTATATAATAACTTACCCAAGGATAATAACTTAATATTAGATACAATAAAGGAAATAAGTGAACAAAAAGCACGTGAAAATAACTTAATTGTTTTTAATTTACCTGAGACAGCGTCTCACAATGATGATTTCACCAAACTTCAAAAAAAACTGAGAATAATCAATGAACATACAACCATCAGAAAAGCAATAAGATTAGGAAAGCGTTCATCTAACCCACGTCCTATTAAAGTCATTTTAAACTCGCAATCCAATGCAAGTTCAATATTAAAAAATAAAAAACAAGGTTAGTAATATCAAAATCAAATCAGATGATACCCCCTTTCAGCGCAGTTATTTAAATAAAATTCGGAATAATTTGAAACTGCGATTAGATGCTGGTGAAACCAATATAACAATCAAATATGTAAATAAAATTCCAACCATAATTCCTAAAAATAACTTCTCTCAACAAACTAATGACATCGACCCGGAAAACTAAATTATTTCCAGCAGGATATGAACTTATATTACCAGAATGTTAATGGCATAAAATCTAAAACAAATACATTTTACAACTCACTTGAATCACAACAGTATGATATTGTAGCTCTAACTGAAACTTGTTTGTCTCCGGAAATTAATAGTAGCGAAATATTCTCCAACAACTATTTTGTTTACAGAAATTACAGAAATAAATCTGGTGGTGGATCACTGGTTGCAGTTAAAACTACAATAAAAAGTGAAACCCTCATACTCAATTCACCAGTATCAAACATCAATATAGCTGGTAGTAGAATTTATATTAAAGGGTCTTCTTATGATATCTTATCTGTGTATATACCGCCATCTGCGCCAAGTGAAAACTATCAACTTCTTTTTGATTATATAAGTACGGTGATAAATATGGATAATTGCATAATTTGTGGTGACTTTAATCTACCTCACTATAATGAATACATAAACAATCCTGCTCAAAAGACACTTCATTTAGAACCAGTTATAAACTTTTCAACTTCTAACCATCTTAAACAAATCAACTGTTTTCCAAACTACATGAACAGGCTCCTAGATTTAGTCTTTGTAACCAATAATCTTTGGTATGACATCAACAATTGCGAATATCCACTAGTACGCGAAGACAAATATCATCCAGCTTTGCAAGTTGTTTTTAAATTACACAGCACCACAGTTCCAAAATTTACTAGAAATACATCTAGTCCTAAATATAATTTTAAGAAAGCTAATCTAAACGAGCTGTATAGTGAACTTTGCAATATAAATTGGTCTGACGTTTTTATATGTAATACTGTCGATTCTGCTTGTAAGGTGTTTTATACAAAGCTTTATAAAGTCATTGATGTTTATGTTCCAAAATATGTATGTGTGCAAACAAATTCATATCCTAAATGGTTTAATAATGCTATCATAAATGACATTAAACTTAAGAAACGATATCGTAGAAATCTACGCAAGCACAAAACTGAGCTAAACAAACGAAACTTGAGAGTTTTAGAAAATCGACTTAAGCAAAACATAAACTTAGCTTATCAGAAATACATCAGTGACAAAAATCTATGATAAAAACAGACCCAACAAAAGTTTGGTCTTTTATTAACAATCGTAAAAATAATTCGCGAATACCTGGAGTGATGAAAACAGATGAGAAATACTTCAACACCGGAGAAACAATTGTTAACGCTTTTGCCGAACATTTTGAAAAAGCATATTTATCACGTAATAATCTAATTTATACTCAAGTATCAAGTCATAAAACATGCATGGGAGACTTTACAATATCAAAAGAACTAGTTGCAAAGTATTTCAAACGTTTAAAAACGCGTTACACAACAGGCCCAGATGGAATTCCAGAATTTTTAGCAAGAGACTCCGCATCAATTGTTCTAGACCCTCTTACTCATATATTTAATCTTATATTAAAAACCGGAGTTTATCCAATATCTTGGAAAAAAGCAAAAGTCACTCCAATTCATAAAAAAGGCAACAAAGCTGAAATCGGTAACTACAGACCAATCTCGTTACTTTGTAGTTACAGCAAAGTATTTGAAAGTATCCTTTCTGATCATATATATACATCCGTTTCTAGTCAATTGAGCAACAAACAACATGGATTTGTCAAAAAGAGGTCTACATTTACTAACTTGTTGTGTATTACTGAAGAAATTTCTTCTAACATGGATCAGCTGCTGCAGACAGATGTAATATATACGGATCTCACAAAAGCGTTTGATCGTCTACCACATGACATTCTAATAAATGCAATTCAAACATTTGATATTTATGGAAATGTTGTTGAAGTGTTGAAATCCTATTTGCAAAACAGAACACAAATTGTAAGCTACGAAAACTACAATTCTAGAAGCTATACCAGCTCGAGCGGGGTTCCTCAAGGTTCAAACCTAGGTCCACTGCTTTTTCTTCTATTTATGAACTCTGTTGGTGATAAACTTGACTGTGATATTTTAATTTATGCGGATGACTTAAAACTGTATAAAGTGATAAGAACAAAAAATGACTGTGATATTTTACAACGTAATTTAAGAGATTTTAGCGTGTGGTGTAGTAATAACTTTTTTGAAATTAATGTTGGTAAATGTTTTGTAATGTCTTATACTCGTAATTGTAATCCGATTATATATGATTATAATATAGACAAGCAAGCTGTTACACGCACGAAAGAAATTAAAGATCTTGGAGTTATTTTTGATGACAAATTTACTTTTAATTCTCATATTAGTTCTGTTGTAAATGATTGTTCTAAATTAATAGGATTTATTATGAGAACAACTAAAGATTTTAGCTCTATTGATGTATATATGTGTCTGTACAAATCATTAATTATGTGTAAATTGGATTACTGTGCACCAATCTGGATTCCGTTTGCACAGAAATATCTTAAACAAATCGAGAATGTTCAACGAAAGTTTTTAAAAGCTTTGCATTATAAAAAAACAAGAATATATCCTGAGAGAGGTTATCCATACAACAATTTATTAGAAGAATTCAATATTTCATCTATAGATGTGCATCATCAACATCTTTTAATAACAAATCTGCACAAAATTATACACGGAACATATGATAACTCAAGTATTTTAAATAAACTACGTTTTCATATTCCGCATACAGCTACACGTAATTCGCTTACATTTACCTACGCAACACCTAGGACTCTTCATCATCATAATTCACCACTCATAAAAATGTTGCGAACTTATCACAATATTCAATATGACGTAGATATTTTTACATCCTTTAAGCAAGTCAAGAAAGATTCAATTAGATGTCTTAGTAATTTGTAATTTGCATTACATTACTTATATTTGCATATGCTATTATTTTTATTTTTATTTTTATTTTTATTTTTATTTTTATTTTTATTTTTATTTTTATTTTTATTTTTATTTTTATTTTTATTTTTATTTTTATTTTTATTTTTATTTTTATTTTTATTTTTATTTTTATTTTTATTTTTATTTTTATTTTTATTTTTATTTTTATTTTTATTTTTATTTTTATTTTTATTTTTATTTTTATTTTTATGTTTATTTTTAATTTTATTTTTATTTTTTATTTTTATTTATTTATTAACCACGCTGTAATTTTTACCATTTGTATTTAAAATTGTATGATTTTTCCTGTATAAGGCACAGTACTGTTGGAAATAAAGTCTATTATTATTATTATTATTATTATTATTATGGCTAGCGCAAACCATATTTAAAGTAACGCCTATATGGTTGGCGTTGTGAGACGCATCACAATACATATTTTACGGCACGTTCAATTACTTTAAGTTAGGAAGGTTTATGCACAAATTATCTAATTCCTGCACTTTCATGTATTTACAATGGAACGAAGTTTAGTCGGTAGGCGCTCTTTAGAAGATTCTCCGTCCAAACCACAAAAAAAAAATTACCTAGGTAGTTGTTGTTGCGGTTCAATAAAAGAATAAATTTCTTAAAGTTTAAAATAATATATTTACAACACAAAAATGAAATTCAACCTTAAATTTCTCAAATTATATTCTAACATTAAATCTTCATACCATATTTACAATATGCAACTACTGCAACACCAAATCGGTCATCAAATTGCAGGGAAAGAAAATAGGCAAGGCGCTAAACAGTCACGCTACGAACGTTTTATACCTGAAAAATTGCAAAATAGTTGGCAACATTGAATGACTGCATTTGGACGTTTATTTATTTGCCGTTGGCTACATTGATCGAGAGCACATAGACACATAGTTGTAAACCAATAGCAACACTTAAAATTACAACTTATCAGGTCAGATCAAATTATTTTAATAAGATTGTAAAAATGTACCTTTTCTGATTATTTTGGTGATTATTTTTATCAAGAGCTTCCAATAAATCTGCAACTTTTTAGGTTTTTTTATGAATTAACACAATTTATGTAATTATCTGCGTAGGTATTTAAATATCCATAATAAAATTTACAAAATGATGTTAATGTTAAAATTAACATGTGATTATTGTCTATTTACGTTTATTGTTTATATGCAAGTGTTTGAGAAATAAATTTGTTATAATTAATAAAGAAAATTCTTTACTATTACCAGCTGTTATTGATTTTCCAAAATTGATAAACTTCGTAGTCCAAAAACTTTAGGATAGAATAGAAAACATTTATTTTGCCAATAATATCTTAAAATAATACATTTTTTTTTTATAACAAAACAAGGTTTTTGGTAAGTCAAACAAAATTACATAAAATATAAGATAAAAAAAAAAACAATATTAAAATATAAATTAAATCATTAAAGTATGGTGACATTCTGTATGTCTTGATAAAATTCTAGAACCAAATATGGTGCCATATTTTTTAATATATTTTTTATTTTGAGTTTAAATGCTTTTGATTGCATGTTTTTAAGACCCTGTGGAAGGGAGTTGTAAAGTTTAATATTTATTGAGTTATTTTCAGATTTTGCCAACCTAAATTTAGTTGTTCTGATGTTTTCACCAAATCGTGTTGGATATTGATGGCATTCAATTATTGTTGCAGAATTTTTTAGTTTGCATTTATGTAAGAGACCGTACTAAAATTATATATTGCAGGCAAAGTCATTATTCCTAAGCTTTTAAAATAAGGTTTGCAAGAAGTATTATATGGAAGGTTACAAATAGTTCTTACAACTTTCTTCTGTAAGCGAAAATTTTTGATTGCATTGGATGAATTACTCAAAGTCGGCAACCATATAGTAAGAATGATTCAAACAAGGATATATTTAATGAAATAATAGTTTTCTTATTTAAAGTTTTCATTAGCTTACGGATAATACAGAGGGTGGTTGATAACTTGCTGGCTAGTTCATCTATGTGGGACGTCCATGATAAATTGTCGTCAATTTGTATTCCCAGTAATTTAGCATTATGATTCTGTATGTGATTACAATTTGATGAAAAAAATAATTTTTGTGTTTTTGCTAAGTTTAGTGTTAGATAATTTGCGTGTCCATTTCGATTTATTACGTTGTACGTTTGTTTTTATTTATTATTTAAAGGATAAACAATAGGATAACTCTTCACACCACCGGGCCGGTAATGGTGTCTGACAAAACAAACAAGAGAGCCACGGGAAAGTAAGGTACAATCTTACAGAGGGAAAATGTGTCAGGAGATAAAATATTTAAAAAATAATATAAAAATATTATTTGTAATATAAAATAAAATTGATAAAATAAAATTGATAATACAATGTACTGCTTTATGCGCTTGCAAATAAAAGAAAGGAATTTTATTTATGGAAAAATTCCCGCAGCATGAATTAAAATAAATGTATTAAAATCATGCAAACCATAAATATTATGATGATACTAATTCACTCACTGTACACAACACTTTACAAACTACTGATTAGTAATTTCAAATTAAAAATAATTACAGTTTTAACCACTTTTACAACACTTTAAAATATAGTCGACACAACGATCGAACAAACCACACACGTATCTCAGAGTTTTTCCACAGCACGTAAAACGGTAAGTTAAAATTGTAAATTACTACAGATTACAGATCTCAAAAAAATCTTAAGAAGTCTAAGCCAAAATCACAGACAAAATATTATTCAACTAATATTATTATTCCAACACTCTATGGTTTAAAGCAAAAGGTGAAGTAATTACATCAACGTTGTGCGACGCGGCGGGCCTTAAATTTAAACTAAAAAAAATACTTTAAGCCAAGAGATTATAACACTTAAACCAAAACAAACAACTTTTTAGATTAAACAAGGAGATTTCTATATCAAGAAAAATTTGCCATTCACAGACAATACTTATTGGAAAAAAGAACTAGATAAACACTAGGTATAGGCAAGAAAGGTATACTAATCTTCAAAGTATGTCAACTAATATAGAAATCAGTAAAATGGCCCAAGAAATGGACAACAACAACAAATATCTTTTTGCATAAAAAAAGATCAACCAACAAATGTAATAATTACTAATTTATTCCAAATTTGCCGCCAAATGATTGAAAAGACAAGATAATAATATACGCCCATATATGAAAGTCTCCGATAAAGTCAAATAGCATAAATGATAGCTTATCTTGACTTATAAGAGTAAGTACCAAATCTGTACTATAAATAACAATAACTGCTGTAGTAAAGATCAAAACCCATTTATCAGATCAATGTAATATCAAGAAAAACATAAGACAAGGATTCATTATGTCACCAATTTAATTCAGCTTGTACAGCCAACATATAATGTCATAAATAAAATAAAGTTTTCTAAAATATGCAGATGATACACTACTACGTGCATCATGCACAGGTAAATTAGTAACCTTAACTGAAAGACTAGAAAATATAAACCTAAACTATGGACTAGAAATTATTATTAAAAAAACTAAGGCAACGATAGTTGATTGTAAAATGATAAATAGTCAAATTAATGTTAAATTCGCAAATACAAAATAGTCAAGTAGTTTATATAATTCCAGTTATAATCAATAATGAACTTTGCTGTAAAGCTGAAATTTGACTCTGTATAAATGATAAATAGTTCAATAAATGTTGAATTGGCAAATACAAAATAGTCAAGCAGATTATATAATTCCAGTTGTAATCAATAATGAACTTTGCTATAAAGTTAAAATTTGACTCTGTATACAACCGGAAATATCCACTGTCTCAGCTAACCACAATAAAAAAAATAAACCATAACACGCCACACTTAGTGTAATCTAGTTCATATTTTTGTATTTTCCGTGTTTAGTTATAAAGCAAAAATCTAAACACTGCGCCCGGAAGACCGTCAAACTTAATATGATTTTTAAATGTAGTGCTAGAGACAAATGCTTAAAGTGTTATGAACAGCTATGCAATCTAATTTTTAATAAAAATTAATCTAAACAAGGTATCTCTAGTATAGTTTACAACTGCATTCTCAAATTTTTTAAACATATAACGCTAAATAACAATATGAAAACAAACTAGTTAAAATTATTATTAGGCGGAGAAGAAAAAAGTCTCCAACACGTTAAACAAAGATCGTACAAAAACTCCTACTCACAAACACATTGACCAAATAACAAGATACTGTCAGACAATTAATTACTACACCAGATTAAAAAAAAAATGTAAGAAAAATATTACAGATGTGTCACTTCATGCGTTGTATTTAACAAAAAAAGAAGACATTTAAGCAAAGCACAAACCACAGACGTCAATGTCAAACTTGGTTTAAGTTATTAACTCTTCTAGTCTGTGTTAATTATATTGACTTATCTTTTGAGTTGGTTTTGCTAAATTTCAATTTTTGTTCAGATTTTTAGTTTGTTTGAAAAAAACTATTGTGCTGAATTAATTTATTAAATAATTTAATTTTTTTAATAAATAATTAAACTTAGATTACAGGCTTAAAGTAAAGTACAATATAAATAGCATATGGCCAAACGCACATTTTTTTGACACATTGCAACTATTATTGTTTAGTTTTACCAAAAAAAGTTGCTAGTACGTTTTGTCGGCAGTTTTTGCATTTAAATTGCAAAAAGATATAAAAATTTAGTATATACTGTTTTAAAATTAGTCAACAAGTTAGAAAAAAAATAACAGACTTAAAACAAAGAGATCAAAAATAAAAATTAAATAAATATTTGTGAAGTGTATGAATCTATCAAACAAACTAAAATAATTCTTGTAATATATTTGGATAACTAACTTTTTTTAATGCTTTGTAAACGACTCCAATTGCAGCTAGCTACAAATGCATTTCAGATAAGACCCAACAAAATCTCGGCAGAATTGATAAAGGTAATGGATAAAAATTTTACAACTATCATTAAGTTAAACTTCTTTAATTTGATGAATTTTACTGGCATAATACCAAACTAGTTTCTTCTGTTTACTTTTACTGTGCTTCTCAAAAAATGCAAGAAACTGTTAAGATCATTGAACAATATATGGAGTCACTTGCTTAAGATGTTTCTTAACATACATATGAGGATTAAAAAGAATAAAGTATCATAGAAGCATTATTTGCCTTTAACGTACTAATCCAAAAGTGTTTTATTATGAAGCAAACAATGTATGCTTGTTGGTATAGACTTTGAGAACCTATTAAAATTTGCCGGAGACTTTGTCAAGAGTGCATACTGTCACTCCTATTGTTCAATATATATATAGCAAAAAAATATGTTAAGAAGCACTCAAATACTGTAAATACATATTTTATAAACTAAAACTGGTGTAGGTATTAGTATTAAGATAGAATTTGCATTTCACTTTATTAAAATAAATTACTTTGCCATAATTTTCAGAGCGCCTATAGATGTCTATTTGTTATAATAATACATATCACAAGATAGCTGTCGAAATGGTCTTAAGCAAGCTGCAGGTCATCAAGTATGTAAAATAATAAATCAACATGAATATGTAAGAAATCCATAA
This sequence comes from Tachinus rufipes, assembly GCA_963932245.1. Taxonomy (NCBI): domain Eukaryota; kingdom Metazoa; phylum Arthropoda; class Insecta; order Coleoptera; family Staphylinidae; genus Tachinus; species Tachinus rufipes. The sequence continues at coordinate 89,058,294 of OZ010743.1, forward strand.
ATAATTTACTAAAGTTTTTTTATAATAATAAAATAATTAAACCAGTAAAATGCTAAAAATAAATTGGAAAAAACTATTTCCACAAAGATTATAATGAATTATATTAACAGTAAATATGCAGTCAAATTTACAAAAATATTTCAATACATAAAAATATAATAAAACATTCGAATACTATTCAGAACTTCCGTAACAATCAAATTAAAACACATTTCCAATTAAATCGATCCGCACACATACAATTAATTAATGTTCGTAACATTATGTAAAAAGCTTTTAGTCATTCATCTCTGTGTACTTTGCAAAATCTATATTAGGGGAATATTAAATTATAAAAATTGAATTAAATTTATGTACATTGAGTATATTAAATATCAAAGACAATAATTATAATAATAATTTTCAGGTATGTATTTTGAAACAAAATTAACTAAATGTTGAAAAGGATGTTTTATTAATGATTCAATATTGCAAATTCCTATACGTACGAGTAGTTGCTTAAGTAGAGAGTGTTGCATACAGTTTGCATCCAATCTAATTGCCTCCGCTATGCCCTACAAACGCCACTTACATCAAACGAAATGTATCGATGTGTGTGTCAAACATGCACTACAAATTGGCATGCAATATTTCTTTTTAATTTGCGGAACCTGCATAGTAGCACAAAGGATATGATTTAAAAGCAGAATTTCTGTTTAGTTTATTTCCAGAAACATGTATGCTTCAAAAAGTATATTTTAATTGAAATATAATTGACAACTGTAGCATATAAAATATAATGAATATTATTGATGCATAAATAAATAATTATGCAGAAAATAGATGTACAAATTTAAATAATATTACGGAGTTACTTTAGGATAAATATAATAAATTATTGCAATGATTTTTTTTTTTAAATTTGTTTTGCATAATAAGTAATTGATATTTGCTTTCTTTTATAGTTAGTTCTATATATACTAGTTTTCTGCGCTTAGTTGTCACAATAACTTTTTTTTACTCGTCCGTTTCATTACTTTCACATTGATGATTTTTTTTGTCCATGACATCTTCAGTATTCTTTAATATATCTATAGCGTGAAGGCTTTCAATTTCATTTTTTGTATTTATTTTAATTTCCTTCTATTCCGAAATATTAGTATTGATAGTATAAGACATTTCATCAGCCGTATTTTTAGTTACAAATTTAAGTTTCAGCAACAGAACATATTTTGAATTTTTATAAATGTGCTTTTTGCTTGCTCAATCCTAATTGAACTGTGGTTGTTTTCATTAACGGTAGTGATGCTTAAGTTATGTACTCTATTACTCTTTAATTAGTTTGCTTTTTTCAAAATTATTATGCGGTTTTCCTGTGATATTTATGTTATAAGCATATATTTTGTTTTATTTATGTTTAGTGATAGTCTGTTCTCTTTACTTACAGTGACAATTTTATTATTTAGCGTTTGTAAATCTTTAATTGTTTTAGCTATCAGAACTATATTGTTGGCATATCTCAGTTTGATCACGTTTTATTTTAGATATCAAGTACAGATTAAAGAAAATTAGTGAAAGTATACAAACTTTTTTTGTATTTATTTATTTGTACTGTTGCTTTTTGGCCGAAGTTAAGGTTTTATATTATTCTTATGCCTCAAAAATCTAGTTTTTTAGCATGTCCATCTTGGCTTTACTATAGTTTATAAAACATGCATTAACGTCTTGATTTATGTTTTATTATTGGGATTGGCTGTTCTTGTTATTATATAGGTTTTACAAAATTCATATTGTGTGTCGTTGATGTCTGTATAGGAGTGTAACGGGTAATGGCTTCGAAGAAACGCCAACCTAAATGACATTCTCACTTGCTCGTGGTGGATCTTGCTAGATAACCAACAAAGCTCTGTCAACTGAATGTCTACCGGAATAAGTGGACCTTTTTTGTCAGCCAACAGCTAAGAGTGAATGAGCTGACAAAAATAAGGACACTCTACTGCCTTGGAGAAATTGTCTCCAAAAGCGGAAGTACCAGAACTGTCAACGGCGTTAAGATGCAGAAGGCAACGGAAAACCACTGCATTAAAGATTTCTGTAGATATCCCAAGAAAACCACAATGAAATGACACTCCAAGCTCCGGCACTCCTCAAATGGGGCAGCGGTGCAAAGAATCACCGTGACACCAATTATAAACAAAACTAAGATGGGCACATAAAATGTGCGAAACTTACTTGTGCCTAGAAATATACAAAACGTAATACAAGAAACAAAAACTGGAGGTAGACGACTACATAGTGTTTACTCCGGGAGAAACGACGGAAAACCACAAACGCATAAGGTTGCAATAGTTATATAGAAACAATTGACACAAAGTATTTTAAATTTGTGTTTAGAAAGAACTCTAATACAACTAAAAGGAGATAAAACAAACTTAAATATAATACTCGTATATGCACCCATTGCAGACAAAGACGACAAACAAAGAAAACAATTCTAACTCAAATAAAAAAAAAAATTATAAAAGCCACAAAAGTTACCATATAAATCTGATAATTGGAGATTTAAATGCAAAGATTAATAAAAAAAAGTAGAAGACATTGTTAGAAAATATGGACTAGGAATAAGGAATGACTACTACAATTCTGTAATGAAGAAGTATATTCAATTACCAATACATGGTTTAAATTACCATCAAGGCGGCTCTACACCTGGAAATCACCAAAATATAAAACTGGAGAAGTAGTAAGAAACCAAATAGACTACATCCTAATTAATAAAAGATTCAGGTTGAGAGTACAAAAAGCTCAAGCATATCCCGGCGCAGATATACTCTCTGATCACAATTTGGCTGCAGCAATCTTTAGATTTAAACTCGAGCATGACCAAGCCAAAAAATTGATATCAAACATCCTAGACGACACCATTAGAACAGTAATAACAACCAAATTAAACCAAGCATTAAAGACTATGCAGATAATAATAATGACAACATAAAAAACCCGTGGAAATTGTTGAAACATAAGATAATACAGGTTGGAAAACAAAAAATAAAAAAAATTAATTAGACTTTTAAGAAGAAATAGACAACAGATATATATAAATACTCGTGCTCATAAACCAAAGACGGGCAGCAAAATGCAGGAATCAAGATATGTACAAAATCATACATAGAAGAATACAAAAATGTATCAAAAACGCAAAAGAAAAATAGTTAAAAGAAAATTGCATAAAATTTGAAAACCTTGAACGGAAACATGACTTACTAAACTTACATCGGAAACTAAAACAGACAAATTCTAATACCTGTGTTAACAAACAGACAAAATAAACTTTTACTAAAAAATTAAAAAATATTAAGGCATATAAAATTAACCAGTAAGTTTTTTGATGACAGAAAATCAAAAAAAAGACAAATACAATAACTAACCGGACCAGCAATACTAAAATCTGAAGTTATACAAAATATTAAAACCAGCAAAATAAGGAGAGCATGCGGTTTGAATAAAATATTCACAGAAATAATAAAACTGTAAAAATGTGAGAAGTATAGACTAAATAGTCTTATGAGTCACGTATTAAAGGTTCTCTTAAAAATTATGCAACAACAAATATACACAAAATGCAAAAACAAAGTGAGTAAAACTCAATTTAGCTTTTTCAATAGACTAAACTATCGTGAGGCACAATTTGCTTTACAAGTCCTTGTGCAAAAATGCTTAGACCATAAAAAATATGTATAAGTATATAAGTTTGTTAGACTATAAAAATTCTTTTGATACAGTAAACTATGTAGAAATAATAAATAAACTAAAAGAAAGTCGACTTGACGGGAAAGATTTCCAAATAATACAGAATCTATACTAAAACCAAAAAGCTACACTTAAAGTTGCAAACGGAGAAATAAATAAAATACCGATTAGACAAGGATTTTCTTCTCTATAATATTCAACCTGTACTTAAAATCAATATTCACAAAGTTTGAAGAAATAAATAAGGTATTAAGACTAATAAAAAATGGATCAATAACATACGATTCGCCAATGACACGCTAATAATATCAGAAAAAAAAAACAAAAACAATGGCAGTCAGTAAACAAAATGGAGGATAAATATCACATTGGGTAGGGAGAACATAGAGCAAGTGTCATCATTTAAGTACATATGTACCATGTTAAACAATAAGTGGAATCCAGCGCAAGAAATCAGGAACAAAATTGAACAAGCCAGGAACAGGTTCTCAAAATGGTAAAGGCTACTATGCAACAGAAATCTAAATTCAACATTACGTTATTGTGCAGTAAAGTGTTATATCTACAATGTTTTACTCTATGGCATAGAAACATGGATTCTCAAAGTAAGAGATATGCAAAGAATTAAAGCATTCAAAACGTGGTTCTGCCTGAGGATGCTTAGGATTTCATGGGTTAAAAAGGTGCGGAACACAACAGTGCTTGAAGTCATGAATCAGGATAGACAACTACTCACTAAAATCAAAAAACGAAAAAACCGCTTACCATTGTTAGATAATACGTAATGACAAATATATACTGCATTGAGTAATAATAATGGAAAGGCGCATAAAAAGAAAACGTAGAATTGGAAAAAAAATTGTTATCATAGCTAAGGAACAATCAAAATTAGACGGGACTTACAACAGAATTTTTTTTTTTTAAAGCTGCAGATAGGAAGTCATTTAAAGAAGTGGTCGCCAACCTTCAGTAATGGAGATGCTTCAGGAGAAAAAGATAATGTCTGTATTCAATGATCTGTATAGGTATTCTATTGTGGATTACGCTTAGCAGAATTTATAGTGTATGAACCATTATGTTTTTGGTCATTTGTTATTAGAAACCTTGTATATAGTTTTTGATTTAAAAGGTTATAGAAGGTGTATTATCATTTTTTGCTTTTGGAAAAACTGTTATAGTCTGTCGCTTTTTTTCTTTTTTTTTTTAGCTCATAATTACTCAAATATTTGACGCATCGTTTTTTGCCTATCTTTACGTTAAAGTCTTTAATTATAATTGTGATATTTCTTAATTTTAGTCAAACTTGTGGTTGTTTAGTTTGTTAAAAAATTTTTTTTTTTTAAATTGTCCGCCATATAAGCATATGCTTCCATTATGTTTAATTTCTTTGAGTTGGTCTGTAGTTGTGAGAGCAAGATTTGATCCAAGATAGGAACAAAGTTGGTAACAAACACGATAACATTTTTTGGAAAAATAATTCTAACACCGTGTTTGTGATGTTCATCTTTAATCTTAAAAAAATTACATCGTACCTCTATCTGTTATAGTGCAAAAGTATTTTAGTAGAAGAACAGCATGGGTTTCGTGAGGGTCGATCTACACTTACCAATCTACTTTCTTACAAAAATTACATTTTAAACGCTTTTGAATGCAAAACTCAAGTTCACTCTATTTACACTGATTTTTCTAAGGCCATTGATTGTGTGAGCCTCAATATTTTAATTGCTAAGCTTCGTGCTTTGGGTTTTCATAATGCAGTGGTTGCTTGGTTATCTTGCTTTTTGAAAAACCGAACGCAGTGTGTAAAAATCAATTACTTTCTTTCACAACCTATTTAAGTTCCATCAGGTGTTCCTCAGGGATTTCTTTTTATCAATGATCTTTCTGACTGTATTAGTTCATCATCATTTCTATTATTTGCAGATGATTTAAAAATTTATAGAAGTATTTTATCAATCGATGATTGAAATCTTTTACAACAAGATTTAGACTCTGTTAATGATTGGTGTCTTATTAATAACCTTTTGTTTAATGTTAATAAATGTTTAGCAATCAGTTTTAATAGAACGCTAAGCAAAATTTCGTACGATTATATTATCGATAACAAGGTGCTACAACAAGTGACACAAATTAAAGACTTGGGTGTAATTTTCGATTTTAAACTTACGTTTGTTGAGTATATCAGCTACATGTGTAATCGTGTTATAAAAATGCTGGGGTTTGTATACAGGATGTCTGCTGATCTTTCTCCAAGTACTCTTAAATTATTATACTGTGCCTTGGTGCGTTCTCATTTAGAGTACGTTCCGTCAGTCTGGTGCCCTTTTTATAAAATCCATAGTCAGAATATTGAACGTATTCAAAACAAATTTTTTTGCCTGTTGTCCTATAGATCTGGTATATTGTCGGTTAATTTTGATCGCAATTGCATTTCTTCACTATACAATTTACCGTCACTAAAAGTTCGGCGCAAAAGATCAGATCTCTCATTTTTGCGTGGTCTAGTGATGTCTGAAGTAGACTGTCCTGAGTTACTTGTATCTCTTCCATTCTACATTCCTATTAGTGAACGACGTACCAGGCAGACTTTATTATTTAGAGAATTTACACATTCTACTAATTATGGATTTCACAATCCTATTGGTAGAATTTGTTGATTTGCAAACAGTTTAACTAACAATTTCAATTTTTTTTGTTTAAAATCTATGTTTAAGATTCAATTAAGTCATATTGATTAAATGTTATGAATTTTATATTATATTATGTTTTTTATGTCAATCTTTTGCTTCTGTTTTTTATATTGATTATTTTATATATGTATTATATTGTTTATATTCAGTGTATTTTTATGTAGATGTAAATGGTTTTACTTATACCGTAAATAAAGAATTATGTTATAGTCTGATAACTTGGTCATCTTGTTTCACTAATACCTAATATGTTGTATTTTAGTCTTTGCATTTTATGTAAAGCAATATAAGTCTTTCAAGGTTTATACATGCTTTGTACGTTTTATGTGCTTATTTGTATTATGTTTGTTTTTTATAGTTTTGCTCATTTTAAAAAATTTAGTTGCAATAATAATTATTATATTTTTAAATTTTCTTTTTTGTTGTAGAAGTATTTCTTTGCTTTTCTGATCTTTGTTTAATATCTTGTAAGTTTATTTTCTTATCCACAAAAGTGAGAACTTTGTTTTTTGTTAAAGCACTTAAGTATTATTGTGATATCTCTTGATGTTTGTGATTTTAATGTCTTGTTTGATTTGCATAATAATATGCTTCTATTATGTTTAGTTTTCTTAAGTTGGTCTGTAGTTGTAAAAACATCACTCTGTCCAAGAAAGAAACAAAATTAGTGACGAATGTCATAACATCTTTTGAAACAATAATTGCAACACCTTATCTGTGATGGTTATCTATGTTTCTAAACAATACACCATACCTTTTTATGTGGGCATCCAACCATAACTTAGCCATCTTATTTTACTAATGCCTAAGATAGTGGGTTTTATGTATAATAATCTTTGCATCTTTTATTATTTTATAATTTTTATACTAAAGCTTGTTTTTTGCGCCTTTCTGCCGTTGATTTATTAGTCAATTTCTCCGCTTTCAAATCTAATTTTTTAGCACACAAAAATGCTCATTTTTACGGGTTTTTCTACCCAAAACTGTTGTCCGGTTGAAGGTACATTACTTAAACCGGTGATTACTTGATTAGTATATAGCCGAATTTAGCCTGAAAAATAAACGCTGTTGGTAACTGTCCATTCTGAATCTAAAATTGCATGAAAATCTTTTTAGGTTCACCTTCATCACTTTGAAACCTTTGGCAACTATGAACGATCGTCCAAGTCTGTTTCTTTGTTTATACAGCGTTTTTTTAAATATTTTAAATTAATTGTGATAATATTTGATTTTTCATTTATTGTAATTTCTCCAGATGTTCAGTTGTATTTCTTCCTTCTCTAGTGTTTTTTAACTTTTTTCTGCAATCCTTTTTTATTATCATTGCATACAGTTTATATACAAAGTTCATTAATGTTGTGGTTTTAAATTTTACAATTTTTCTACCTTTTAATTTTTTTTCTTTCACTATTATGTTTATTTTGCATATTTTTTTGTCTTTATTTTGACGTTGTTTTCATACGCTCTTTAAATCGTAGACTATTGGGTCCCGCGACTTTATTTTTGTTGAAAGCAGTGGTTTTTAAATTATTTTTTTAAATTATTTGTTTTTTTTTGCTATTCTAAATATTTATTTTTATTTAACTTTATATTGTTACTTACTAACAACCCTCTTCATCTTATGTACGTTTTTCTTTTAAAAACAAATGTTTAAACTAGGTGAACTGTATTTAAATGAATTCTTAATACTACTAATAATTGAATTAAAAGTTTAACATTAAATCTGAAAAAAGTCACAAAATACAATTTAAAAAATTGTATGAAATTTTTGTTAGTAATTATACATTTTCTTAAAACTAAAAAAATTAATTTTGATGCACTTTATACAATTTTTTTTAACAAAAAATCAGTTAAAATGATTATCAACAATATATAGCAAACAAAAAATAGAAATTATAATATATTTAACAATTTAGCTGATATCAATTAAGATATTAACCAAATCTGCATTTATATTTTTTCTGAAAGACCATAAAGACACATATTTGCTTTTTGTACATAGCTAATAATTTGTAAATAAATCTAATTTGTTTATCAATTAATATATTGTCATAGTTACTTAATACTTACGTTTATAATTAATTTAATTTTTAATAAATGATTAAATAAAAAAGACATAGAAATATTTTACAACAAGTTTAGTTGTATTCGAGACCATTGACAGTGTACGATGTTCTGCTTCTAACGATTCAAACATAATTGATTACGATCGTTCACACCGCTACATTTTGGTTTTTTAGAACACGATCTAGTGAGTAAAGTAAAGTTGTGTAAAAAATAGATAAAGAAGCAGCTATCAAAAATCAACTTTTAAAGATGAAGAAAGAGAGGCAATATTTAAAAGAAGCATTCACAAGGATAGCAAAAATTTTTGATAAGACTAATTAACAATGTAAAAGCACTAACAGCATTAGGATGCAAAACAAGTGAATAAAACAAGTTGCTAATTAATCTAGCTGTGAGCTTGCTGTAAGTGCTGGATGGATTGAGTAGCCCAGTAACTGCCAATGCCAGTCCCAAGCCTAGATAAAAGTGGAGGGTTGATGAAACAAGTTAGCTGCCCACCCGCCGCATAAAAAAAAACAAAAACCAGCTCAAAGTACCATACAAGCCTTAGAAGGACAGACAACACGGAACAACACGGTAAAACACGGAAAAAACAAATTTGAAAAAAAAAACTAAGACTGAGTTGCTGGAATATAACATCCTGGAACCATAGAGACCAAGAAACCATATTGGAGATAAACCAACACCAAATTGACATATGCTTCTTAGCAGAGACAAAAAAGAAAGGAAAGAGCAGTTCAAATTAGCGCCTATTGTATAGCGGAAAAAACAAGGAAGAACGGGCGCACGCCGGTGTAGGAATTCTCATACATAAAAAGCTACAACAATATATTGAAAATACTGTGTATACCAACGAAAGATTAATGCACACCATAATAAACTATGCACACGGCAAGACGCACATCATAAGCGCATACGCACCGGAGATGAGCAAACACAAAAAAGAAGGAAAACAGTTTTTCAACAATCTTGAAGACATGGTAGACCACATACCCAGAAACAACAAAACAGTGTGAAAATGGGTGACCTAAATTCAAGAGTCAAAAACACGGCAATACCAGGTGTAATGCAGCAATACAATAAAGAAGTGCTAATAATATCAATGTGCGCCCAAAATGATTTTAGGATCAATAACACTTTTTTCCTACAAAAATGGGAATACAAACAAACATGAGGTAACACAAGAGGAAAAGAAGGTATAATGGACTACATAATCACAAACAGAATGGTCAACCCAAGTCAAATTCTGGACGTAAGAACATTAAACCCAGCAAACATAGGTACAGACCACAGTCTAATTCTCTGCAAACTCCGGCACACCATGACACTAAGGAAACACTACCCACCAACAATCACGATCACATAATTTAATACGGAATCATTTGCCAACAAAAGCACTTATCATCTATACAAGAAAAAGTTGAAAAACAAAAATGACCACAATAAGATAAGCAATGAAGATAACGTCGAGAAAGCATGACATGAGAAAATAAAACAAATATATTAAATAGCGCCAAGGAAGCTATAGAAGTAAAAAAAGTTAAATCTAACGGCAGACCAAATACCAAGTACTGGTTCACTAAAGATGTGAAGAAATTGGCAGCAGAAATGAAAATGACATAACTGAAATACAAAAGTAAAAAGGCACCCAAAGCCTACAGCAACTACAAACAGATAAGAAACAGAGTAAACCAACAGAAAAAGACTCTGAAAAAAGAATACTAAAAAAGATTTTTCTTGGAAATAGAGCACAACCTATATGAGGCGCAAAAGAAAATAGAATATGCTCTGCAGCAGAAAAAAGCTTGTAAACAAATGTACCCAAACATCTTTAATTTAAAAAAAAAAAGAATAGAAAGACTATTTTTTTTTTAAATTGCATAAAGACAAGGATAAAGACAACCAAGAAATGAGAAACGATGTTGCAGAAAGCATCGACAAAACCAAATTGGACATTAATAAGAATGACGTCAAACAAGCAATCTCAAAACTAAAAAATAGAAAAACACCAGGGACAGACCTGATCAACAACAATATAATCAAATATGAGAGCCTCGGGTTAACAAAAAAGATTACCAATCTTTTTTGGAAAATACTCAAAACTAGAAATATACTAAGCAAATGGCAAACAAGTATTACAATACTTATATTCAAAAATGGAACAAAAAAACTACAAAGAAATTTGCCTGCTCTCTAATATCCAAAAAGTATTCACCAAAATCATATCCTAAAAACTAACAACCCAAATACAAACCATTGCAACAAGAAACAGCACGGCTTCCGCACAAATAGGTCCACCATCAACGCAATATTTATACTACGTCAACTAATAGAAAAATCCATTGAGTTTAACAAACCATTCTATTTCTGCTATGTAGACTTTTTTAAAGCCTTTGATACAATACGACTTAAAAACGTACTAAGGGTTTTTTGCAAAAACAACATCAACAATAAAAGTATCCAAGTAATAAAAGATTTAAACACTGAGAACAAAACAAAAATCAAAACACAAGAAGGATTGACAGAGAAAATCCCGGTATCAATTGGCATCAGACAAAGTAACAGCTTAAGCCCATGTTTTTTTAACATCATCATGGACTAAATAATAGAGAGAATAAAACACATCAACATAGGCTACAACAGCAAAAACAGGAAATTTTAAATCTTAGGCTGCGCAGATAATATAGCTTTCATGTCCAAAAACGAAGACAACTTACAACGCCTCTTGCAATAAGTAAACACTAACTCACAATGAATGGTTGTATCTAAAGATTTTGTAAGATGTAAACGAGTCGACGGAACACCGATATAGCACATTAAGCAGTTTAAATATGTTGGGGTCAAAATATCCAGCGACAATAATAACAAAGCAGACGTGAAAACAACAAATGCAGCAGTAATATCGGGTGCTCTCCACAATACAATATGGAGGAACAAACATATGTCGACACGAAGTAAAGTTTGTATTTATAAAACCTGTCTAAGACCAGTCTTTACATACGCAGCTGACACAAAAGCCGACATCACAAGAACAAAACAAATTGTCAGAACAACAAAGATGAGAACATTGAGATCCATCACCGGATTGAGCCAATGCGACAGAGTACGCAGCGACAGAATCCGTGACATTTGTTCAGTACAGGACATTGTAAGGAGGACAAAAGACAGGAAAAGGTACTAGAGAGACCATGTCGGAAGAATGGGAGAGGACAGAATGGCAAAACAGGCGACATACCAAACACACAACGACTTCTCGGAAAGCCGCCAAAACGATGGCATGAGAGCTGGACGTCAAAGTCGCAGGAGTAATTCTAAAACCAAAAATATTAAAAAAACAGGGCAAAACCCTAACAGATAAAGAAGAAGAAGAAGAAAAATAAAAAAAAGTGAGAAAACTAAATTTACAGACAACTAGACAGTGAGAATTAACCGTTCAGGTATAGACCACTGGTGATGCAAGGTTAAAAAAATATATAAACGTTATTTTTGAGACAAATATTACAGCTTATATAGGTATGTTAAATTTAAAAAAACTTTCACTTCAAACACTTATTGATACCGTGCGAGAAAAAAAATGATGGTACTACTTTTTCTTTTAAACACATATAATTGAAAAATGTAATACTTGCTGATGTTTCAAGTGTAATAAGAAACATCACACACTTATACACCTTGAAGACACCATAACAGCACATGGAGAGATATTAGGCAACCAAACATTGTTTTCTACGGCCGTTATTGAAACCAAAAATGAACAAATGCGATATATACAAGCAAAAATGATGTTGGATTTTGGCGCCCAAACTATTTTTTTAAGCAGCAAACTTGTAAACCAGTTAAGTTTAACATGTAATAAAATTGGTATTCCAGTAATGTGCAATGAGCAAATCAGACACAACATTAAGAAACAAACGTGAATTGAAATTGAATTACGCTTTAATGATTTTTTACTATCAACAACGTTTTTAGTGTTACCACAGTGCACAAACAACTTGTCTTCTAACAGTGTAAAGCGCGCTATTGTAGGTTTACTTAGAAATATTTGACTTGCGGACCTAAACTTTAATATTAGTGGAAAAATGAATAGCCGTTTAAAAACAGAAGTGTTTTTTGCATTACGAAGTGACGGCTTTATCATGTGTCAACTTTTTTTTTTTAAATCAAATTTTAGATGGATAATTTTAGGAAGTAACATTGGTCAACAATAAAAAGTTTAGTGCAATGCAGGATTAATAAAGCTACAAAATACGTTGGAATGATTTTGGAGGATTAGAGGTAGATTATTTGACTTGAAAAAATGCAAAGAAAATAAAATTTTACTTTCCTTAGTTTTTTTTTTTTATAGGCGGTTAGCTTTTTTAAATGTTTTTGGCTAGCATGTTGAGCTTAAATTTTTTTTCATCTATTTATGTGTTTATAATTTCAATTATATAAAACAGTTTTTATAAACTCATTATCTTTGTTGTTCGATCCTAGTCACTATATAAAACAAAATTCAGCTAGTTAATTTTTTATTATTTTTAGTTTGTGCTATTTTTAGTTTTTTTTTGTATTTATTATTTTTGTATAATTTTTGTTAATAGATTTTTTTTGTACCTCTATTGCACTTACTATAAATTTTCTTCTCCTCTCTTTTTTTTCTTTTTGTTCTAACTTGTCTTCAAATTTTACTTTTTATTCTTTTTTTTACAATTTTTCATTTCTTTTTTTTATATCTATTTTTATTTCATTTGTGTTTTTTTTTCTGTATTATCTGCGGTATCATTTTTTTTTAAATTTTTTTTTAAATTTTTCAGTTTTTTTGGTCACGTTAGTGCTTACATCTTTTCTCTTTTTCATTCTTTTCTGCTACGGCAGTCTGAGAATTTTTTTGCTTTTTTTAAAATATGTATTATATAATTTATTTAATATTTTTCCGCACGTTTTTTATTTCCTTTTCCTTCTTTATTTATTTAATTTTGCTAAAAGTAACTATAATTTATTATTTTTAAAGATATTGTTAATATAACAGTAATGATATAATGTTTTTATGTTCAATATTTACTTTTTTAATTCTATGTTGCATATAACTAAATCAGCTTTTTTTATTTACTTTATAGATTCTGTTTTTATTTAAACGGATACAGACTTAATAAAAGGACAATATTTATAGATATAACATTAAAGCATGTTTTATGCAATAAATTGATACTCAATCAGACATCTTCCGTTTTGTATACTATGAGATAGTTTTTACGATACTAGTTGATTATTATGTGTTTGCCAATGCTTTGTTATCATAATGTATGTACTACGTTGATGTCGTCTATTAAAATATAATGTCGTTAAAATATTTAAATTCTTCTTACAAAATTTGTTATATTGATTTGATTGTTGCTTATAATAATTATTATAAAATCAATACTCGCAAAATTGTTTTCTCAACATTTACAGCTTTAGTAGTATTTAAATGATTAGAATTTGAATGTTAGTTGCAAAGCATGGGTGGATATTTGTGCAATCATAGACTATACGCATATAAAGCATTGCGATAAATGAGTATAATAAAAACTGCATATAAATTCGGTACAAATTGGATGACATCATTAAATAGCAATGCTGAAGTGGTTTATTATATGTTTGCGATTAGGCGAGTGGGCACATATGTAATAGGTGAAGACGTGCGCGAGGCATAAGGGATGTTGAGGGTACCAGAAAAGGGTGGTTTGGAACCCTTCAGAGCCCTCCGGGGATCGTGTGATAGATTGCTCTAAGCGTGCAGTAGACGCGCCGGGAAGTTGCGATAAAATATCAATGTGGCGTTTGTTCCTTTGATAGCGTGTAATTTGTTGCAATGCTGTTTTTTGTAAATTTAGTTTTTTACAAAATACGGTAACTGAATCTTTTTTCTGAGCTTCTTATTTATTATTAATGTGTCGATATAAAATAAATTGAAACATTAATTTGACAAGTATTAAGAATGTATAAAAAGCGGGCTAGACTTTTCGAAACTAATATTGTCGTAAATCAATTTTTTTTTTATATTTCTCAACTATCAAATTTCTTAAGTTTTGCGGTGTACTAATAAAACTAAAATTGTTAATTATATTAAGCCCTGGCTCACTTGATGACAGGATGAAATATATATTAGAAGTTGTAAGTCTATAATATTTATGTAATCATAATAAAATTAGATTATTATGAGCAAATGTGTAGCTATATAAATGTAAGTTTGGTGATTATGTTGTAGGCTTTGTCGAAAGAATAAACATGATTAAATTTTTAGTGACTATTTCTTTTTATTTAAAGATATATCAGACAGCATTTGATAGTCAACACTTTACAATTTTATTATAGTTTTAACAAACTATTTAGTACAACCTATTATTTTTTTTTAAATTTTAAAATGTGATATTTAGGAATTACATAATATGCCACAACAACATAAAAATTCTTTTAAAATTTAACGAGTAAAACCACACTCGTAAAAACTATCACATTAAAGACTTAATTTAAGCAGACTGTTAACATTGACTTTGTATATCTGTGGCTTATAAGTTTTAGGAAATACTGAATATGGAAGTTTATTCTATTTGTCAATAGTACCGTTAAAGAAATCTCTCTTAAAAGTTTTCGTCCTACATCTTTAAACTGTCAGTGAATATTTGTTAGAATTCTTAGCAAGCTTTGTGCTATGAGTAAATATTTGTTTAGATGGCAAAATGTCTATAGAAAATGCAAAGATCTGGAACAACGCTTGTGTTGTAAAGTATCTAAGTCAATAGTCAATTTTAGATCGGCTATGATCCAAATAGCTCGTTTTTGAATAGAGTTTAGAAAAGATAGCGTAGTGTCCATTGTGCTCTTCCTTATAATTTTTGATGCTCCTCTCTATACAATTTGCAATTTTTTTTAATTTTTTCTTTA
Source organism: Tachinus rufipes (assembly GCA_963932245.1). Lineage (NCBI taxonomy): Eukaryota > Metazoa > Arthropoda > Insecta > Coleoptera > Staphylinidae > Tachinus > Tachinus rufipes. Next base: position 89,073,686 of record OZ010743.1, read on the forward strand.
TAAAGTAGAATAAATTAATAAAAGTCTAGCGGATACTATTGATATGAAAACAAAAAAAAAATTTACTATTATACAGAAACAACAAATGCATTTCAAACTACGTTTAAAATAAAGCATTCCAACAATGTTTTTCAAAGTATTAGAGTTTTTATCACTCAACGTCACTTTAAATTGATCATCTTGTTCCACAGTACACTAGACAGTAGTTTTAAAAATGTTTATTAATTAGTTGTCACTAACAGTCTGTACAAACAACAACGTTAACAAATTACTTAAGTTAATGCAACTAAAAACCTTAGACTTAGAAATAATAATTACAATCAGGACTATTTCTATTATACTTGTAGAAATTAAGTACATTTGTGACATATAAGTTCAACTCTATCAATTTTAAACAAATTATGTACTGAATTTTTTTTTTAAATTTACAAAACTTAAAAACACTATTATTTCTACTACCGAACAAAAGTATGTGGTTAGTAAATAAAGCAATAATTTAATTACTAGTAGCCGAACAAAAAATTAATCAAACAACTAGAAGTAAAATGATTTATATTATTACTAATAATTTTCATTGAGTAAAACAAACATAAATAACCAAATGGCATTTATTAATTTAGGACTTTTGTCTAATATATCAATAGTGTCTAATTAACTATAATTACATTTAATATGAGAGTGTGGGTGAACTAGATACAAGGCCTTGTCAGTAACTACAGCTCCTCCATTCTTTCAATTAACGGGTGCAGTAGTATATGCTTGTGTTTAATTTCATGTACATATTAAAAAACAGTTTGTGAGATAGTAACATAAGCGTAAGCCTTAAAATATTGGCTATAGATACAAAATGAAAATTACTAATAAGTTCTATGAAAAAAAAATCTAATCAAACAGCTAAAAAAATTATATTCTACAACACTATTCGGACTATGATTTTTGATGCTACACACAATCTTATTCAACTTATTCAACAAGTCACATATTTTTCTTGTGATGGACTTCTTGGTAAATTAAGATTATTAAATCTTTCAACTATTTTAGAGATTACAACAACTACTGTTAAAGTTGCTTTAAAAAATTTGGATTATTTACTTAAATTTTTCTTTGTATTATTATAACCAAATCTAAGCTGGAGCTCATTTTTGTTATTCAAAGATAAACATAGTAATAATAAAACAATTTCTTAATTATTTCGATGTTGATATACACTTAATTCCGCACGTGCGCCAAACAAAATTAAATGAATGTGTGTGTTATTTCTTCCCGATAATTCCACGTTCACAAAAAAATTGTTATATATTTTTTTGCTATTGTAAAATTATAACTTAATTTAATTTAATTTACTGACCCAATAAAGCAAATTTTTGTCCCAAATAAGCAATGTAAATTATTGTTATTTCTATAGTTTGGTTTTTGTTTAAGAAGATTTGATCCATATAAGCGGCTAGACCAATAAACCGGTAGTTCAATAAAGCGAAATCGACTATATTTTGATACGATTTTGAATGCTTATTATTTTGAAATTGCACATAATGTAGCAGAAAATCTTACAAAAACTATTTAAAATGTTATGAAAAAATGTGTTCCAATTTCTGTTATTAAACCAAAACAAAAATTATTGTACTCAATTTAGACTCGTCAGTAAACAAAAAGATGCTAATAATCAATAAGCCAAAAAGTGAACTGCAACCGCAAATCAAAGCCTGCTTTTATGTAAAATCCTTTATACTTTCATTTGAGTAACATTTGCATAATTAGATATTTTTTGCATAGATCTTCTTTTTTAGCATGTGTTTATCCACTGCTGGACGTAAGCTATTTTCAAAACATTTTATTAGTGTCGGTCTTGTGCGACTTGGGACCATTCCCTTCCCGGTTTCCTTTATGTTGTTGATCTTAATTGATTTTAATTAAAAGTGCATTTTAGCGCCACTTTAGTATTTTTAAAGAAGAGTTCATCAAACGTTTTGATGAATTGAACAGTAAATTAGTATATATGAAAAAAGAGATAGAACATCTAGAATCTGAAAATAGTTGTCTTAGTTCTCAGTTGGATATAGTGAAATCAAATTTAAACAATAACAACGACGTCAATATACATAACATTACTTATGAGATATACGAAAGAGACATAAGACGCCGCAACGTCATGGTATATAATATTTCAGAGTCAATGTCTACAATATTTTAGGATAGGAAACAAAATGATTCAGTACAAATAAATAATATCTTGTTAGATCTGGGAGATATTTTTAAACCTACAAACATAATTAAAGTTGGAAAATCGTCATATAAACCAAGACCTATAAAAGTATCATTTGCCAAATCTTCTACAGCTACTAAGTATTAAAATTGGCTAGAAGAACTTTGTCACATATTATGAAATCTGATCTGACATTAATACAACGAAACAACCTAAAAGAACTTAATGATGAACTTAAGTTGCAAACATCAAATGGCAAATTGTTAACTATCAAATATATAAAAGAAATTCCAACTATTGTAAAGAAAAATTCAGTGACTACAAGGACACAGACACGTTCAAATTCTGATTGAAAAAAACAACTAAAGATTTACTTTTATAATGTAGGTGGTATGCGTACTAAGTTAAAAGATTTTATGATTAATGTAAATTGTAGTATGTATGACATTATAGTTATAGTTGAAAGTTGGTTTAACAGTAATGTTACGGATAATGAATTAAGATTAAACAATTATACTATTTACCGTGCCGATCGGACTCTGTATACTAGTAAAAAGTGTGGAGGTGGCGGTGTTTTAATCGCAATTCATGATAAATTTAATTCTAGTAAAATAGAAATAGATTGTAATACTGTAGAGCAGTTGTTCATTTCAGTTTCAGGAAGTAATGTTAATCTTCTTATAGGTGGCGTTTACACACCTCCTGGATCACCGTTTGATACATATGAGTCCCACTGTATTACTGTTGAAACTGTTGCTCAGTTGTATCCTGAACATAAGTATGCTGGTCAAACGATGAATTAGGCTTAATTAATTTAAATCCAGCATCAGTTCCTGCTCAAACTGTTTCAGAATATTTTAGTTTATTAAATTTTTACCAATTATGAAATATTCCAAACAAAAATGGCTCATACCTTGATTTAATTTTTTTTCAGGACAATTCTATTATAGTTTCTCAATCTATAGTTTTTTTATTAAATATTAACCAACATCATATTCCGTATTCTATTGATTTCAATACTAATACGTTTTCCAAAAATCTTGAATATAAAAGCCGTGGAGATTATTCAGGAATGAATCATCATTTAGCAGGTGTAAATTGGAGTAAACTTTTATATATATGGACATAATGGTTCAATTATTTTATAATGTATTATATGATGCAATTCAAACTTATATTCCAGTTAAATGCACACGTCCATCAAAGTATCCCCGATGGTTTAATTTAGATTTAATTAAATTAACAACTGCTAAAAAAGTTGCACACACAAAATACAGAATAACTAAGAACATTGTATTATTATGCTTTCCAAAATTTACGCGCTCAATGTAAAAATCTCAGCACAGAATTGTACAAGAGTTACATTCATAGAGTAGATTCTAATATTAGATCAAACCCAAAACAGTTTTGGAAATTTGTTGCTGACTCTAAGCAAACATCTAACTTTCCAAAACATATGATATATAAAAATGAAAACAGTAACAACGGTGCAAGTTGTGTTAAGTTTTTTGCTACTGTGTATGATAGTAGTATAGCTATTGTTCCAAAGTTTTATTATGAATGTGCCGTCAACCATCTTGCGTTCTCTATATCATTGTCCGACATATATTATGCTATTTTAAACCTGAAAAGCAGCAATAGTTATGGACCCGATAAAGTACCCACATGTCTTCTTAAGCACTGCGTACATTCAATTTCATTGCCCCTTTATTTACTTTTCACTGCTTCCTTAAAACAAAATGCATAACATATTGCTTTCAAAATTGCGTGCAATGGGATTTCATGAAACAGTTGTATGTTGGTTAACAGATTTTTTTAAATCTTGTACACAGTGCATTAGAATAAACAATTTTCTGTCAGATCTTATACTAGTTTTGTCAGGTATACCTCTCATTGTGGGCCAATTTTGTTCCTTTTGTTTATAAATGTTGTGGCTCAACACATCAAATACTCATCTTACCTATTATATGCTAATGATTTGAAAATTTTTAGAACAATCTCAAATTATGGTAATAGTATTCTATTACAGAATAATCTAGATTCTTTAAATGAATGGTGCATAATTAATAATCTTTTCTTTAATGTAGGTAAATGTTGTAAAATTAGTTTTTATCGTACAAAACATCCACTTTCTTTTACTTACAATATTAATAACGAACCATTAAAGAATGTAGATCATATAAAAGACCTTGGAATTATATTTGATGCAAAATTAAATTTTGAAACGCATATTGACAATATGTGTAATCGTGCTTCAAAAATGTTAGGTTTTATTTATCGACAATCTGCGGATTTGTTAATAAACGCTATTAAAACACTAAATTGTGCACTAGTACGTTTAATATTAGATTATGCATTTTCAATATGGTCTCCTTTGTATGATGTTTATAAAAACTCTATTGAACAAATTCAGCGCAAATTTTGCCGATTAATTTCATTTAAAATAAATATTCCGTTTCAAGACTACAGTTTGTCTGTAATTTTAAAGCAGTTATGCTTGCCAACATTGGAACGTCGTCGCAATTGCACTGATCTTATAACTCTGCATAAAACTCTTTCATCTACAATAGTTTGCTCCAACATAATTATGCAATTAGATTTCTTTATTTTAATTTTGGATCGTAGAAAGAAATTACATTGTTTCGTTTGCCACATCATGCAACAAACTATGGATTACATGCTCTCCTTATTAGGTTTATGCGCTATGCTAATTCTATGATATCCAATAGATAGATTTTTTTATGATGTCATATACAAATTTTTCTTCAAAAATTTGGTATTTAGATTTAACAAACTTGTAAATAATTGTATTTTGTAATCTTTTTGTTTTAATTATAATCTGTAACTTTAATACTTTTGTGTATATTATATTATGAAAATTTATTGTCATTTACTTTTAATTACATACGTATATTTAAAAAAAAATGTAATTACAATGGTTAACCGTTAATGAATAAATGAATAAATAAATAAATAAAATCTGTGATCTTTCTCTGTCACGGGTAGGTTTTCTTGATCTCTATTGTTAAAGCCTGTGGGTCCATTTCTTTGTGTCTGCTCTTGCCAAGTAACCTACCCAACTTTATTTCAGTTTGGATATTTGCTAGATTTCAATTTTTACTCTAAGATTTTTTTGGATCCTTGTTCCTCTTTCTCTCTCTTAGATTTACGCATTGTATGCTGCGTCTTATTGCGCTGACATACTCACAGTCTGTTGGCACTTTTTACAGTTAGCGCCATAGTTTTGAAGCCATATGTCGTGATAGGTAATATGCACATATCGTTTTTTTTTTAATGTGTCTCTAAGTTGCTGCCCAGCTTTGTGTGATCCGTCGTGTAATTTCAGCAGTTTGGTTTGTTTTGCTTAGTTTTATCTGATAGCTAAAATAAATATAATCATTTACTTGTTCTATTACCTGATTTTCTATTTGGAAGTAATTAGTATGTGGGCTTATGATTTTGGTCTTTATTAGATTAATTTTTAAGCTTATATTGTTAGAAGCTATATAGCTGTTCAAGCATACCTATTAGTTCTTCTGGGTCTTGAATGATTAATATTATGTTGTTTGCAAATCTACTTTCCATCTATGTTTATGCCCTTGCTTTCCCACTTTATGTTTTTTTTTTAATTTCTTCCAGTGCCAGAGTGAATACCTTTTCGTTTATTTTGATTTACATTTATACCTGGAAGATGGCATTTTGGTAAATGTATTTAAGGAGGTTTGTGAACCTTAAATCTATTGTAGCATTTTTTATTGCTGTAAATATTGCCTATATATCTATTGAATCGAATGACTTTTTAAAGTCAATAAATGCTAGTTGCAATGGGTTGTTATATATTGAGCAATTTTTTATTAATGTACGGATGGTCTGTATGTGATCTGATGTGCCATAACCTTTTCGGAATCCAGCTTGTTTGTTATACGGTTTGTTTTTATTTTTGTTAATACCTTGTATACGTGTGATAAAAGATTTATTGGTCTGTAATTTTTGATATTTTGGACGTAGTGAGGTGCTGGCCTTAACACGTGGCCCTTAAGAATGACTTACGCATGGCAATATTATTTGTCCTTGTCAAACTAGTCTAAGTTTGGCAATAGTTTGAGGTAGGCTGGTTATTGCTTCGCGGATTTCATTTTATCCTCATGAATAGTTTATGAAGTTCCAGAAGTTGTATTCTTGTTGGCAGTCCTAAATTTGTTAGTTTTACCTTCAGTGATATTTTTCTATCTTCATCTGGGATTACTTTTTCGTGTCCTTTTGTTGCCAGGTTAATTCTAACCAACTCAAAAGTTGCCTTATCCGTTAACTTTGAGATAGCGTACCATGTAGTATTTGCCTCGTTATTTCTGTTATTCTGCATTCCTTCAGCATTTTTTCTTTTTTATTGCGCGTTTTACAGCTATTTTACATCGCCCCAGAACTTACAACTTGTTTGAAGGGGGTTTCTCTTTCTTTTTATTTCTGCAATTTTGATTGGTATTGTAGTTTCTGTAAATGTTCTTCTATTATCTTCTATTTCTTGGTATGCATATTTGTCATGACATTCCTTATTTCTTTCTGCTTGATTTTTTTTCTGTTTAGCTGTTTCCATTTCTCTCGTTACTCTTTTATGATTTTTATTTTGTGTGTTTGTTTCCATTGTTTTTTTTGTTTTCTTTCTATACTCTTCCATTGTCAAACTCCTATTTTTTTTTCTTTTCAGTATTTTTTCTAGTTCTTTTCTATCTTCCTCCCACGCTTTGCATTCTACTAGAGTGTGTTCTGCATTATTGTGTGTTTCTTCCTGACGGAATATACATTTTTCCTCTTCTTTAATTTTTTAATTTTTTGCAAGAACTTTCCAAAAGCATCATGTCCGGTCAGTATTTGTGTTGTATAATAGCACGTCTCGGGTTTGTTTTCTACCCACTCTTTTATCTAAGAGATTAGTTCTCTTGTCCATTTTTCCTTTTCTTTGCTATTCCACTGTCTCTGCCATCTTTCCATTGTCTTCTCTCTTGCTCTTAACTTAGCATCCTTTTTACTGGTTTCTTCTTTTATTAGTTTCTTTATTTCTATTCTTTCTTCCACCATTATATTTGCGGGAGATGTTGCCGCAATCACCTCTACTGCCTCTTGTGACACCGTTCTGTAAGCCCTGCAGATCTTTAACGAACTGGTAGTCTTGTAGCTCTTCTTATTTCATTTAATTTTTTTTTGTCTTGATGGCTTTTCTCCATATTTCTGCGGCGTAAAACAATTTGCTTCTTGCTGCTGTTGCTTTTAACCTTCTGGCTTTTTCTCTTGGACCTCCGTTGTTTGGCATAAGTCTACCAAGCTTTCTCTTCATTTCCTTTGTTTTGATGATTGCTTTCTTAATCTGTTTATTTTATCTTTTTGCTTTAAGTGTCACCCCGATGTGTTTGATTTTTTTCCTTATGGTTATCACTTGGTCTTCTACCTGTAAAATACCTGTTCCTCTATTAGTCCTCTTAGTGGATAACCAAGCCGCTTTTGTTTTCTGTGTTGCTAATTTTAAACCCTTTTTTCTCATCCATAACTGTATCATATCTATTGCCGCCACCTCTAGTCTTCCTTTTATTATATCCATTTCTACGTCCCTACCTACTAGTACTACGTCGTCCACAAATGCCGTTATTGTCACGCCTTTCGGCAACTTCATTTGAAGTAATTCATTATAAACAAGATTCCATAGTTTTGGTCCTAGTGCTGAGCTCTGTGGTACCACTTTCGTAAGTTTGAATCTTCCGTTCTTGGTCACTAGGTTTCGACACTGTAAGTAGCTCCATATGATCTTGATTGTTTTCTTCTTTAGTTCTCTTTTCTTTGCCGCCTTTATAATTGCTTTCCATAGCACGCTGTTAAACGCGTTCTGTATGTCTAACGCTATTATTACACAGTGTTGTCTTTTTTCTACGTTCTGCTGTTTGCTTCTTTTGCTTTTACTTTGTCTATAGCACCTAAGGTTGTTTTTTCCTTGGTAAATCCGTATTGTTTCTTTTCCAATCCTCATTTTTCTTCTATTTCTTGTTCTATTCTCCGTACAATTATTTTAGCTAGTGTGTTTATTAAGCATTTTGGCCTGTATGAAGTTGCTTTTCCTACTTCTTTTTTTTTTCTCAATCAGTACTAGGGTGGTTTCTTTCCAACATTCTGGAAAAATTCCGTGTTTCAGGCCTCTGTTGATTATTTGAGTTATTTTTACCTCATTCCCGTCTAGAGCTGCTGCTTGTTATTGGACAATTCTTTGTTACGGTTCAATTTTCCACATAGCTAAAACAGAGTAAAATTTAGTAATACATAATTAATAACTTGTGTGCTTATCTTGTTGGTTGAGTTTTTTGTTTGGTCGTTACGATTGTGGAGTTGCCTATGTCAAAAGTAGCATGACGGGTTCCTGGAACATACAAAAATGTCATTGATAGTGAAGGAAGTGTGTGATTGTTATTTAGCTGTGATGGTTAGAAATGCTAACAGCTGATTGATAACTGTTGTTGTTATTTGAACGATTTATATAAATGATTATTAAATAGTTACCGATAAGAGTAGTTTGGGGTTGATGATATAAACTTGATGGTCAAGTTCCTTTATTGTCCTTTTTTTTATCCCTCTGTTTTACTTCCTTCCTTTCCTATTAATTTAATTATTCTGCTGAGCTGCTGTTTACTTGAAATTAACCTAAAATTTAGTTTTGTTTTTATCAGGCTGTTTCATTCATATAATATCTTACATATAATTATGGATTGGTTTACTTACGGTCAAAAGTAATTATTGATCTCAGGTTGTTGTTTTGTTCTATTCCATATAAAATTATTTGGCACTCACTCACTTTCGCTTTTAATTTGAATTTGAAATTAAATTAGTTCGATATAATCGCGTTGCGGTTTGGTATGTTAATTAAATTATTAGTTATTATTCCTTTTTTTTTGTTGGTCCTTATTCCTAATTTTCCTTGGGTTGCTTATTTGAGTTTGTCATGCGCAGGGGGTTTTCTCTGCAGGGTCCCAGGAAGATCTCGATCGAGAGATCCTTTTCTACCGCTGATTTTTGCCGTGACACATCGCTTAGCGGATTACTAAGTGTTCGGTAAAATTTAAAGTGTATAATTTCTTTTGCTTGGCGGATCTACTGTAACAATTATCAGTCAGTGGTAGACTTTCAAATTATTTCCTGGGACAACAATTAAACTCAAGTAAGTACCCCAATTATTTTAATTTTAGTGTATATTTTTCTCCTTTTTTTATGTTCCGCGTTTTCACTTACAATTCTCTTGTAGGCTTCTGTTAATGGTTAAAGTTAATTTATTAATTACGTTAAACCTACTTTCCCTTCCCCGCGCTGGCAAATGGAAGTGGATTAGTTTAATTAAAATTAAAATTACATCGGCCACGTGTGGGAGTAAATTTATGAAGAATTACAATTAATCCGGTTTTCCTCATTGCATTGGTATTGATTTTATAACCGGCCACGTGGGAATAAGTTTAAGAAGAATAGTTTAGCAAGATCGTATTAATCATTACCGGCCACGTGGAGTATTTTTCTTCATTAAAGGTGGAAGCACCAAGCCCCTTTAAGAAGAGTAAAAGAACCTGGAATCTTTCCCAAATAGTAGCCTTTTAGGCATATGACCAAATTTAGAAAAAAGAATTGTTTTGTTAGTTATAATTTTTGTATTTTGTTAATCGAAGATTTTTTTTTTGTGTTAAATAGTATGGATGAAGTGTGTGAGTGAGTACTGTTGCTGCATTTATATTTTTTTTATGACACCTTAAGTTGGTGTGGTAATTTTGTTTCCTTTTATGTACGTATATATTTTACTTTAATAGAATTTATTATTTTTTTTTGTTAAGCAAGGGAATTGTTTTCCACCCTACCCCTCTTGATTTTTTTTCCTACCCCAACAGGTTTATTGATTCGTCCTGATTGTAGTGGAAACGGAAACCCAACTTTCCAGTGGAAGCACCTATAAAAAGTTGAGTGACGGCAGTAACAGTTTAAATTAAAAAAAAAAAATCAATTGGCGCCCTGGCATTTGTAAGGATCATATTGGTGAGTGACTTTTATTCTATTTTCTTTACTGTCTGTGAATCTGTGTGTTTCGGGACCCGCCCCATTCTTCACTGAGCTAGTCTGGCTAGCCCTAGATTTGGTCAACTCGCATAGGGCTAAAGGGCGCGTTACATCTTTTATGATTTTCTTTATCTTTTCTACTGTTGCCATGACTGTTTCTTCTTCTTCATTTTCTGGTTCTTTTGCCGGTTCTCCATTGGAAAACAATTTTTAATTTTGACTTCTTCTCATTTTTCATTTTTTAGGTAGACTCCCTTTGCTCTTCTTCCCAGTTTGTTCATCACTATTTTGTACGGTTTTCCCCAAGAATCACCGTCTTTAGATTCCATAATTTTTTTTTAGCATCTTCTTCTGTTATCCCTGATTGCCTTTTTTAAGATTTTTCTGTCGTTTTTTAGTTTCTTCTTCGTTTTCTCTATATTTTTTCCTCTTTTTCTCTGTCTTTTGACTTTTCTTCTTGTTTGTATTGTTTTTTTTTCTGCATTCTGTTATTTCCTTGCACCACCAGTTTGGTCCTTTTTGCCCTCCTTCTCTGTACCTTAGAATTGCTTTATCCGCCGCTTTTTTCAGCTTTTCTGAGTATCTTTCGCATTTTTTCTCTGTTTTTTGTAACTTCTTCTGTTCCCATGGCTTTCTTTTTTTTTTGTCTATTATTCTTACGTACCATCTACCTTCTTTCGTGTACTCCTGTTTTCCTTTCTCTTTTGTATTATATTGTATATGTTAGTGTAAACTCAGTGATTCCTCTTCTATCACGTTCCATTCATTCACTATACCTTCCATTTTCCATGTTGTTATGGTAATGTCAATATGTGATTTTGAGCTTCCTCTTACAAACATAGGTTTGTCTCCTTTGTTGCAAATGGTAAGGTTTAACCCGCCTATCATCTCCTCTAAGATTTTTCTTCTTAAATTCCTCATGTATCCTCCCCATCTCGGTGATTTTGCATTGAAATCTCCTCCTACTATGTTTTTTATTTAATTTTTTTGTTTTCTTAAACTGTTCTCTAATTCTTCTATCCACTCTCGATAGTATTCCATTTTGCAGTTTGGACTGATATAACAGCTGTATACTATCATACTTTCTACTTCAACCCACACCATTCCCTCTTTTGGTGTTTTCCATCTTTCCACTTTGTCTCTACATTTTCTCTTATCTAAATTAGCAGCATTTATTTTATTGTCTCTTATCCACTTACCATTTATTTTGTTTTTATTTGGTTCACTCACTATCACTAGGTCTATTTCCTTTCTTTCTTCTGTTGCTATCGTATATCGTGTGCCTCTCATTCTCTCCCTATGTTTGTTTCTACAAACTTATACATTTTGGTTTATGATCTGCTTCTTGTGTTGTCTCCAGTTACTGGGGTCGTTGTCCTCTATATTCTTCTTCGTTTTCTTCGTTTCTTTTTTCTTTGTAGCCGGACATTTTCTATCTCCCGTTCTGTGTCTTATCTTTGTGCATTTTATACAATATTCTCTGTTCTTTTATTCTGCATCCTGATGTCTCTCTTTTTCGCGTTTTATGCATAGCAATGACCTATCTTCTCCTTTGCATTCTGCCGCTACATGTCCTTTCATCCAGCATTTGTAACATTTCTTTTGTTTACTGTTACTTTTTCTACTTTGCATCTTATGACTCCTATGTTTATGCTTCCTTCTCTTATTATCTGTACCGCTGCTTTTTTGCCCATCTTGACTATAGCTGTTTGTTTTTCTCTATACCTCTATCGCCTTTACTATGTAACAGAATAACTTGAGCGTTTTGCCAATTTGTAGGGATGCTTTCTTCAACAAGACATTAATTTAACAGTATACTTTTGGCATTTAAGAGCTCGTTTCTTCCAAGTTTTAGCATTTTATCTTCTGTTTTCTCCAGGGGCTTTTCTATTTTAAATTGCCAAAGTGCTTTTTCTATTTATAAAATGTCGATTTTGAAATTTATTTAGAGTTAACGTTTATTACTGATTTGTTGTTTGGATATTTCTTCTTTGTTGTGCACTATACTACCTTTGCGGTTTTTAATTTTATAAATAGTTGATCTCGCTAATCATTTTGTCTCGTTATAGGTTTATTCCGGCACATATTTTTTTATTTATTGTCGTATGTTTTTTGTTATTTTGTTATTTAGCTTTTTGCTGTTTATTTGTAAGATTGGTTCAGTTTTGTTTTTATTTTGCTTGCATATCTATCTTTTTGTCTCAAATAATCTATAGTTGAATCATTGAATAATATACTATAGTAACTGGATGTGACCCTTTTCCACACGCCTCACGATGAAGCAGAAAGAGAACGCACATTTATGTGGCAAGACTACTCTCTTTATTCCACTCACGCGCTCTTATGGACCAATTTGGAGAATTAGAGATATTTAGGTGTCCTGTGTAATTAATTAGTGCTTTAAAAACTTGACAATACATTAAAAGCAAGTAATACATTCCAAGGATTAAAAATCTACAAAAATATTTTCAAAAAAAAAAATTAGAAAAACATATTCTAGTAGGTTTTTTAATTATTAATGTTTTTTACATTTTAGTACTTTCAATAATTTTTATACATGTTTATTACGCAATTATAATTCTGAATGACCGAGTGCTATTGGATACTGTGTATAGAGAATTATTACGTAGTAGAAGTCACAACTAATAGTTATAGTTGCAGAGTTTTAATAAACTTATTACATCTTAACCATAAACAACTTCAAATACATAATACTTGGCTAAAAATCTATTCTAATAAGATGAGTAATAAGACTATCTTAACAAAACTCAACATTAAATAACATTTTTAATGTTAGTTATATTTTATACAATTTGAACACACATTGCTCAAATTTTTTGCATTTTTTAAGAACGATATAAAAACACTAGTTTTACTATTACTACTGCACTTAGTTGTGATGATAGAAGCAACACAAGCAGCGTACCAACTGCAGATAAATAATGACGGTGTTAATCATGGGGCGTACAGACCAATAATAACAAATCTAGAGAATAGACACTAGTAATGAAATCAGACTTTGTAAAAGGTTATTCTATAAAAAAAGTCAGTTTATATAATAATATAAAACAAATAAAAAATACTCGAACGCAATAAAAAAAAAACAAGGAAAACAATAAATTGTAAAAAAACTATCAGAAGATGTAGCTACAAGACTATTTCTAATAAGCCCAAACTAAGGTAATGCAGAGTTTAATAATAATAATACTAATAATAATAATAATAATTTTATTCTATTATATCTATACAGATATTGGTATTGTCAATAGTTAAAGAGGTAGTAGTATTAACCAAAATAACTAAAAAGTTTTAATAAACATGAGCCTGCATAATAACGGTTTTGGAAATAAGAAAGTTTATTATTTCTGTTAGCAAAAACAAAGAACGTTAGTTACATAAGATGTTTGAAGTGGTCCATTTCTAAACAAGCACAATATCTTAGTCTAAAGGATATTTAAACTTTTTCTAAAACCTCTTCATTAGATAGGCACCAATGCGTAGAATTCAACGACAAAAAACCGTATGTGGTTGATGATCAAGTGGATTTAAGCTATGTTTTCTTGTAAATTGTACAGATAAAACAGCTGCTTGTGGAATATTCTCCAAACAAGAAAAGCACTAATTATATTCTTTGCACACTTGTTTCCAGATTACGCTCTATACGAGCTAGAATTTCTGTTTTTGCTCTAGGAGTAGATACCAACCTTAGTCTTTCAAATAAATGGCACTATTTGCTGAATAAACCAGTATCACGCAATCTTTGGTAATTTCTTCTAAACGTTCGATGGAAAAGAATCTGTCAAATTTATATAAGTTTCAATATAAAGACGTTGCGCTTAGGTTGCAATCCCATAAACACAACCATACATAAAATGTAGCTCATTTTGCGTTAAAGTAAACAGCCACAGCACACAAAAACTATAGCTAACTATGATAAATAATTGCAAGTTTTTGAAAAATAAAAAGTAAAAGGTAAAAAAAATTTGCATACTCATGTTTTTAAGACTTTTTGCTAATTCCGGTTTATGCTACTACTTTTTTAAATATTTTACAATTTATTTTTAACATCTTGTATAATACAAATTAATTTTAAATTAAATAATTATGATATTATTAAATTAGCAAATACTTATTGCTGTTTTTGCTTATTAATATAATAATATAAAATAACCAATCTGTACACAATAACAGTTTAAAATCAAATTTTAAATAAGAAGTCAAACAATATAAATAAACATTCAACATCGTTTTAAAAATTTATTGCCATCTTGTAAAAAACATTTAAAAATAATTCATTTCTATTAAAATTGTTTATACATTTTTGAAACATTAAATGTTGACTGTACATTGGCAAAGTAAAAAGTTTTTAAAATAAATAAGTTTACTTTTGTTTCAAACTTTTGATAATGTAACATTGAGAAGCTACTTTTTTGCATATCATCTTTATTATGGACGTTCTATTTAAAATACATATAAACTTAAAAACTTTATTGCTTTTTATTAATAAACACTAATCTACGTTGTTATTGTTTGTATTAAACCCTATTTCCACCCAATCTACTTGATGTATTAACAGCTAGTCATTTTTTTTCTGAACCAATGTTAAACTATGTTTGATTTATTAACAAAGTTAGTTTTATGTCTGACACCAATTAGTATTAGTGTCATCAACAAATATAAAAGTAATTTTATCCGAAATATTGTTATATGATAAATAATAACTAGCTAAAAACTTAACCTTAAAGTACTATTTTAGTCATTGTAACTGATCCTTTTTCATTTGACATTTACTTATAGCACTTAAAACTGGATACTGTGAAGTAAACAAACACTTCGACAAACAGATAGAATGGGAATCCAGACAGATCCCGTTTGCGACGAGACGAAGAAACACCGCTACATTTGCTGAGTAAGTGCGAGGCTTATAACACTGAACGTAGTGCCTTTTTTGACAAACACATGCTAATAAAAAAAAGCTCTGATAATCTTAAAAAGTAAAGTTTTTAGACTTCTATAAAAAAACGGACCTAAAAAAGAACTAACAAGTAGAGGTACACAATAGGACCAGGAGGTCGCAAAGTAGTGACGGAAAACAAACTACCTCAAAAATACAGAAATATGAAAATTAAAAATAAATATTAAATAAAATTCATAATTAAACTTTAATCACTTATAAATTATTCAATGGTAAACAAAAGTGTTTAATTTATTTCGATTACAATTGTGAATTAAACTACACAGCGTATTGTGATATACGTTGACGACCAATACTTCAATTTTAGTCTTAAGCTTATAAAAAAAATAAAAATTGAATCAAACTGATGGAACTTTATAAAAAATCCGAGTAGTTTTTTGCAATCCGTGTTGAATGCAGGACTCGTGCTTCTGATTAGTCGCCCGCTTTCCATCTTGATTTTACGTCAATTATACGTATTCAGAGTTTATTTTAAAATCAACTCTGTACAACAAGCAAGTCGAGTAACATTTAAGTAATTAAGTATACAACATCTTTAACGTTTAATGTTACTACTTTAAGTTTATAATTTAAACTAGAAATCTTATATGACTAGAAAAATAAAAATAAAAGGTTACATGAATTATAAATATCAATTAATATACTTAAAAGTGAAACATAACATTAGCTACATACAAACTTTTAATTGCGTATATAATGTAGTAACATACATGTTTTATTTATCTGTGAAACTTAATATTATTTTCAACTTAACCGCAAGTAGTATGTAGGTATAGTAGATTTTCACACTCCGCCCTAATACATTAACATACAATAAGCCATTAGTTCGCCCCCTAATATTTTACCGATTATTGACCTATTTGATCAAATTACTCGTAGTAACCAATATCGATAAGCCGTAATTAAAATTAGATTTTATCACGTGGAAAGAATAAATTGCGCATTATTCATATTGCTAAAAATTCCGATATGTGGAGTCTAAATCACCGTCATTATTTTTTATAGGTTTTTGTATTTCTGAATGACCGCAAATAGAAAATGAAATCAATAAAGCAAATTAAGCCGACACTCATTTGTAATAACGATTAAATCTGCGATGATAACAAAATGAGAATCTAGTTGATTTATTAATTCGTGAAATTTATCCAGTAAAATATAACTCATAATTTCATCAAACGCAGCCGGCCTAAAGGAGGAAGCAATAATTATATTAGACGAACAGGAACCGGAAGTTGGCCGTGCATCACGGCTCCGAAATCAATAAACTTGCTTCTCCTATACTTTGGTGCCAAAGTTTTAAATCAAATTCCGGTCCCGTACGTATACGAAAGGAAAAATGGCCCAATTAGAAAGTTGATTTTATCAATTAAATAAAACTGTTTCTATCAACTTTGTTAGCTGACAAATAAAATTGATTTTTAACGATGAAACCATTGAAACTTCCTAACTAATTTACAAATTGCCCTTGTCATCCTGATAATAAATGCAATTACATCAAACAAGCAAGCTTTATTTATTTACAAACAGAAAATGGTTTAATTCAGTAGCGATTTTCAGTGGGTTGTTGACAAATTCCATGTTGGAGAATTATAAAACAGTTATAATGAATTATTCACATGTTCGTATCTAGTTGACCAGTTAATTGATTGTTACGAATTATTTAGGCTTCCCACTTTTTTGTTAGAGAAAGGTTGATTATTTTCATCATTTATCTTCCTATTACTAATCCATCAGTATTGTTTGGAGTTGTCTAAATTTGCCCTATTTGATAGATGTGTAAATAATTACCTTCTATTCAATAATTACGCCACGTACGTAATGAATCTAAATAACACATATAAATTTGGTTAGTTCAAAAATATATTAGTAATATATTTTACCAATCTTGCATTTACATACACTAATAAATTACCAACATACATATTTATGCAAATTCTATTAAACTCCTTGTCATAAAACCGCAAATAAAATGTAATATATGCTCCATGTAGATACGACTTAAATTGTGTTGTCGCCATATATTCACTGCAATGCATATTATTTTTAAGATATTTTCAATTTAAATCCAAATTTAAATAAAAATTCAGAACGTTTGAAGATTAGCTCTCTGTGGGATTGATATACGTCTACTAACAAAAGCCGTTGCAATTTTTCAATATAATCCTTGTGCACCTGCCTTGCAATGTTAAAAATGTATATCTTGGAATAATAATTCAATGCAGCGACACACAATAATCTATTTTGTATACACCCCCTAAGTTAATTGGCGCCGCCGTAGACCTATTCATTCGTATTTTTAAAGTAATTAAAACGTCGACTAAACCCCTACTGTGTGGAATGATATCTTGTTTTTTTTTTCTGTGTGGTGTAATTTACCTCTCCATGGCGAGCCAAGGGATTTATAAAATTATTTTTATGTTTTGCTCGAATTGCATTTTCTACGGTGATTTTCCATATACATTTTTTCAATTATTTTTAATTTTATTACATATGTTACTTACGCCAGTTTATTTCCGAATAGGGAATCAAATAACAAATTTAGCAGTACAATTTTGAATTATTATCATATACCAGTTTGATGTATTACGTTATCAATAATAGTATTATTGCAGTAATTATAAACTTTATTCAAGCAAAATGTGCTTAGTTTTTTATTTAATTTAAATAAATCTGATTAATGTTCTAATTTTTTATTTTTATAGAATAAATTTACACTTATTTTTTTAATAACTATAATATTTTGTTAATGATTTTTATATTTAATAAATTGTTGACACAAACTAGATACAAAATTTTAAATCTTGAAATTAAAATTAGTTTGTATCAATTAATTAAATATAAAAAAAAATTAAACATTAAAATTATTATAAAATAAATAAAACAGTTCTAGTTAAAACATAAGAATAAAATACCTATTTTAGTGACTAACTATTTAGTTAAAATAGTAGTTTGATTAATCATTAATCACATCGTGTTTATTTGACAAATTGTTTTTTATTAAAAAAAATTAATAACTTTAAAAAGTAAACACTAATAAAAAAAATATTTTAGAAATTTTTGAATAAAATAGTTATTCAAAATTACATCTGTCATTTTAAATTTAAGACTAAAAAGTTGAATAAAATTATAAAAAAAATTAAACATTAAAAAAATAATAAAATCAAGGAAGGGGATTAAGAGGAATAAAGCGGTGTGCCGCAAAAAGGTAAGGATTAAAATTTTAATTAGAAAGTACTAAAGCAACCTAACCTATAAGCATACCGTAAGTAAGAATAAACCATAATAAAGAACCAAATTAAAAAAAGGGTATAATTATAAAAAAAAACATTAAATGAAAAACAATAATAAACTGGAAATTAGAGAGTTAGAAAGATAAAAACGAAAAATTATTATGAAGAAAATCATATAAAAGCAAAGCTACATATTTATTGATAATGATCTCAGAAGGAAAAAAAGAGAAATACAGAAAACATTTAGAAACATCGCAAAAGAAATGAAAACAAAAGGCAAGACGGCGATTGTTGGATATATAAAAATAGAGGTAAATTGAGGAAAACGTTGTTACAACGAAAAAAAAAACGGCAGAATAGAAGTGTAAAAAAACTAGTAGCAGTAATAAATGGGAAGAAGAAAATAGAACAAACATAAAAAAACTAACCAAAACTTTGTTAATGAAGAATGTAGCAGGTAGCAGTAAATAACAAAAATGAAGATTATTTATTATTATTAAAGTAAAATAAAATCTAAGAGCAAAAAGAAACACTATAACAGGAATAAGATGGAAAATACCACAAGAAGATAATGAAAAAATGATAATAGAAGGTATCGTCCAGCAAAATATATACTGGGAAAAACAAAATACAAGATGGTTACGTTGTATAAGAAAGGGATAACAAAAATTAGAACAAAGTTAGAAAACTCTAAACAAGAAACCAAAAAAGAAATCTAATAGTAGAATGAGAATTCAACGCGATCGGACTAAACAAAGAAAGAATGAAATACAAACAAAAAACAAATAAATGATTGAAAAGAATGAGTAGCACATAGTAATCAAAAATATGGAAGAAGATAAAGGGGGTAGAATATACATAGGAGCAAAGGGACAATTGGTAATTGATTACGTAATGTAAATGAAGAAGCGTAGCAAGGGATAGACACATTTAAGGTTGAAGAAAGAAAAAGAAATAATAACAAAAATAGTATGGATACAAAAGAGCGTAGGAATGTACAGACAAAATTTATATTAAAAAATTTAAGGAAAAGTTGTAGAACAAAAAATGGCAGATCAAAAAACATAATTGCAGACGGAGCAATAAAGAAAAGGTTTTAACAAACTCAAAAATCATTTGCAAAATGCTGGGTACACAAAAAAAGAGAAACTAGAAAAGCACTCCAAAACTGGAAACATGACAAGGCCAGTAAACAGGAATATCAGAGTGCTCAAAAGGTATACAAAAATAAATTCAAAGAAGTTATCGCATCATATATAAAAAAGAAGAAAAAGAGATAAAATAAATACAATAAAAAAACATGAAAATACATAAACAAAAAAACAATAAACAGAAAAAACTAACAAATTTTGATAGAAGACTGATAAATAAACTTCTTAAAACTGTATAAAGGATCGGACATAAAAAACGATAGCCAACCAATAAATGACATCACAACAACTGAAACAAGATGTAGATAAAATAACATAAGAAATGATTTAGAAGCAAATTAAAAGACTAAAAAAACAAAAATTGCCAGATGTGGATAGAATACATAAGATCTGATCAGCATTTTTTTGACTTGTATCTAACTTATGTTATCTACTACTCTATGTTATAGAAAGACCGAATGAGATAATAAATAAAGAATAGATAAAAAAAGGGTTACCTAGTCAGTGAAGAATAGGTCTTGTATGTCCGAAAAACAAAAAAGAAAATCAAGAAAGTTGTATGCGTTATTATTATACTTAAAAACGGCATTTGTCAGTGTGAGTAGAAAAATATTGTGGATGCATTTAAGAAAAATAACATCTAGTAAAAAGAATAAAAGAATTATACGTAGAAACAGTTAGCAAGATCTGTATGAATAAAAAGTAAGTGATAAGTTATGGACTACAAAAGGTATGAGATAGAGATGCTCATTCAACCCTAGTTTGTTGTTTGCGGCATACATTGCAGATGTAGAAGAAATACTATGTAAGGCGCAGTCGGGTGGTAATGGACAGAAAAAAATGTGAGGTTGCTGGCTTATACAGACGACATGGTAAATGTAGCAAAGCAAGCAAATAAAATGAACGAAATTATTATATGCCTAGATAAGTATTAAAAAAAAAAATAATATTTAGAAAACAGGGAAGAAGACGTAAAGTAGAAAATTGGAATTGGGATAGAATAGAAATTGAAAAAGTAAAAACATTTAAATACGTAAGATATGTTTTTTGTACAATCAATAATAAAAATGAACACATAAAAATATTACAAAAAGCAAATAAAGCGGTAAGACAAGTATGTGAAATTGGTGAAACCAAATTTGAGTGTATGAGAATAAAAGGAACGATGATTGATAGTTCAATAAAAAGTATGTTATTGTACATAGCAAAAACTTAAGGAAAAAATTAGCAAGGAAAGTTAGAGGCTATTCAAATAAAATACTGGATATGGGTATTAAGGGTAAACACAAATATTTCAGCTTACATTGCAATGAAAAAAGTTAAAACAGATAAATTAAGAATAGCTGGATAACGTGCAATGAGGTATGAAAAGTGAGAGAAAGAAATAAATGTAAAGTATGTGAAAAAAAATTATGATAAGAGATAGAGATATACAAGTGCAAGAACAAAGAAAACACGGATAAATTAATTTAAGTACAATTTAAATTATGAACACATTATAATGGATGCAATTCTAAAATACCTAAAAAATGTAAATTATGAAAAAAAAAAAAACAAATGATGCAAGATTTAAAAATGTAAAATGTAAAATGAGAAAAGATTGAACAATTTAGCAGTACATAAATATGTGTCAAAATCTTATAAATTAGTAAATCTGTACTAAATTAGTGAAAGTGTATACTAAACGTTCAACAACCTATAAAGTTTATCAAAAAGTTCTTAAAACTGTAAAACAAGTTACAGTAATAGTTTATGTTGACATAAATATAGCAGATTAGTCAGAAAGTATTCTGTCTCAAAAAATTTACAATTCAAAAATAGTATTTTATATTGTCAAAAAGTTTAGGTACTATTGTCAAAAAATTACTAACCTGTCATATATCTGTCAAAAAGGTTACCAAAGCTGTCAAACAATTTACAGCAATGTAATAAAATGGGTATCATCTACTTGATATATTATATTTTATTCTAAGTTATCAAAAATGTTACTACCTAAGTCAAACAATAATTTCAAAAACAAATTTGGTTGTCAAACAGTTTACAGTTGTCAGAAGGATTGTCAAAAAGTAATTACATTTGTCAAAAAATAGTAAACTGTAAAAAAATTTAATAAATCTGTCTTTTTGTTTTGTTTTGTTTTGTTTTGTTTTTGTAAACGTAGTGAAGTGTTGGCTTTAACAATTTTTTTTTTCTCTGCGTAAATCATGTTGTTATAATGTCCTTGCTAAACTATTCTAGATTTGGCAGTCTGTCTGTTTTTTTTTTGTCTATTTGTATTTTTTTTTCAATCCGTATGTTATTTATTTAACTATTTTGTTTTACGTTTTTAGTTTTTTAGGTATTATTTCACTTTTTTTTATTGTATCATCTCTCTTTTATAAATAGTTTATGCAGTTTTATTAGTTGTATTTCATTGGCATTCTTAGATTTATTAGTTTTACCTCCAGTGATAACTCTATCTTTATTTGAAATTACTTCTTTGTGTCCTCATGTTGTCAGGTATATGCTAACTATCTTTAAAGTTGCAATATTTGTCAACCTCGAGATAGCGTATATAGTATTTGGTATTTGCTTTGTCATTTCTGTTCAATGTTTTTTTTTTCTTCTTCTCCTGCTTTTTATCTTTGCAATTTTGTTTGGTATTGTAGTTTCTGTAAATGTTTTTCTGTTTTCTATTATTTTTTGATATGCATAATTGTCCTATTCTCTCATATTTTTTTTTTTTTAATTTTTTTTTTTAATTTTTTTTTTTTTAATTTTGCTTCTCTTGTATCTCTCTTTTCTCCTCAGTGGGTTTTATTTTGTGTGTTTGTATGTTTCCATTGTTTGTTTTTTCTCTATATTCTTACATTGTGAAACTGCTCTTTTTTTAGTACTTCTGTTGCTAAGTTTCTTAACGTTTTCCATTTATTTTTAGTTTTAGGCATTTTTTAATGTATGTTGTTTTATCCACTTTGTTTTCCAGTATATTTTCTAGTTTTTTTTCTATCTTCTTTCTACGCTTCGCATTCTACTAGAGTTGATTTAACAATCTCTGTTGTTATTTTTCTTCCACTGTTGCCACAACCGTTTCTTTTTATTTTTTTTCTTCTTCTTTGTCTGGTTCTTTTACCGGTTCTTCCTTGGAAAACAGTTTCTTAATTATGATTTTTTTTTTCGTTTTCTTTTAGGTAGACTTCTTTTGTTTTTCTTTCCAATTTATTCATCATTATTTTCTACGGCTTTTTCTAAGGATTCTTTTTTTTCTACATTTTTTTCTGCTATTTCTAATTGCTTTTTTTAAGATTTTTTTTGTCGTTTTTTAGTTCCTCCTCCGTTTCCTCTGTATTTTTTCATATTTTTCTATGTCTTTAAACTTTTTTCTTTGTTTGTATTGTTTTTCACTGCATTATTTTATTTTCTCGCACCACCAGTATGATCCCTTTTCCCTCCTTTTCTGTACTTGGGAATTGCTTAATGTTTTGCATCTTTTTTTTATGTTTTTGTTTTATGCTACTTCTTTTGTTTTTATGCTTTTTTTATCTTTTCTTTGTCCATTTTTCTTACGTTCCATCTACCTTCTCTTGTGTACTCCTGTTTTCTTTTCTTCTTTGTATTTTATTGTATTTGTTTGTGTAAACTCAGTAATTCTTCTATCACGGTCCATTCATTTACTATACCTGTCATTTCCCATGTTGCTATAGTAATATGTGATTTTGAGCTTCTTTTTACGAATGTCGATTTGACTCCTTAGTTGCAAATTTTAAATAAATTTTAAATTTTCTCAAATTTTCTTAAAACGGTTAAGCAAACTTTGGTTAGTTGTTACTTGTTAGTCATTATTATGCAAATTTTGATTGGTGATTATTAGTCAGTAATTGTTCTTTACTGTGACTAATGACTAATAATCATTAGTCATTAGTCACATCAAATACAGATAGTCGTTAATCAAAACAAACTTATTTATAATTATTAGTCATTATTTGTTATTTGTGCAGGCATGATTTGTTAGTATCTTTTTAATCGTTAGTCAGATTACACTTTGCCTTACTCTAGTCTTAGGTCCGAAATATATTATTCTTACTTATTTTGTGTACATAGAAGAGGTAAACCTTTTATAGAAATATTTTCTATTTTTTTGTTTCTTTCGTCTTCTACCCTATCACACTTGATTATAGTTGACGACCAACCTTGCAATATTACAATCCATCAAAATGTTAAATTAAAATGTGCATGTACTCTAAGCGGATAGTAACTTAGTCACGGAATTTTGCCCTGGCCAAGCGCCAGTTAACCCTACAGAATCTAAAGGACAACTTAATAACCGGTAAAAAAACTACCTTCGTTAAAAGCACCTAGTCTCAAATATTCAACATTTTAACTATATTTTTAGAAACAGATACAAAAAATTATAAGCAGAGGAAGTTTACTAAGCAAGTGCCACTAATTTACGGGTCAAACCGCTCACAAGGTTAAATATGGCTTATAATAAAAATAAATTGGCTGAACAAAGTTTAGTATTACAATTCAATTTATTCAACCACACATTGACTTAGTTTATGCAAGGTGAGTTTAAACATGCATAGATTTAGTGGCGCTAGTAGTTGCGCCAGTTCTGTTTGCACGCCAGTATAGGTTTACACTACATTTGCAAAACCAAAAATAAGTGACACGCCAGTTTCATTTTTAAAGTGTATCTTTCAGTACGCAGTATGTCGAGTGATCTTTCCGAAGCATTGAAACTATTTGCTAAACTTTTACTAGGTTAAACCATTGATTAGTAGTTGACTTACTTTGTGTGCTTCTGCAAAACTTTTAGGAGAACTTGCAGCAAAAAATTCTGCAAGCTATAAAAACCATACAAATGACAAAGCAAAATTTCGATACTTTTTTGGATTGTGTGACGCAACGTATTATAAAAATGGATACCCACATGAGAGATGCGTTAACACTACAATTAAATTTGGAAGTAACATTAAGATATCTTGCAACAGGAGATTCTTTGGCTTCATTGCATTATTTGTATCGTGTCTCAAAACGCACAGTTTCAAATCCCTGAAGTTTGCCAAACTATTTAAAATGCGTTAAAAGACAAATACAAATATTTCTTAATTATTGTCGTCATACAATGAAGCATTTATTGCATGTGAAAGCAGATATGTTCTTCTGTTTTTGTTGATGATTGAAACGTAAATTTAAATTGGTATTAGTGTTGTAGTAAGACTGGGGTTTGACTAAAGCATTATTTTTCTCTGAAAGCAGATTTGACTGGTCTTGTTGACTATTAGCGTAATTGTAAGAACGGGTTGAACATGAGTTTGCAGCATATTCATAACTACTTGATGAGGCAGATGAAAAAGGTTGTAATATTTGCTGGGAATGCTGATAATAACAATCAAACTCATAGTCATCTTTTTTCTTAGGCTTTTATCTAATTTCTGCGCAATTTCTTGTAACCTTTGTGTACCCCTATCGGTACTACTTGTCTTTTTTTAACTTTCTTTAGAACTGCAAAATTCAAAGTTAGTTTTTGTGCAATTGGTTTTCTGGCTACGGATGACTTATTCGGAGAAGACGGCAGTATCTCGATAGTTGCTGATTGCGTATTTTCTAAAAATTCATCCAGTTAAGATTGACATTCAATTTTCTAAAAATAAATAAATATTAAAAACCCGATATCTTTAAAAATACCTACTAAAGTAATTTAAATTATTATTTTCAGGTGCCAAGCTCTGAACAAGAATGGAAAAATATTATTCAAGAATTTTCCACACGCTAGAATTTTTCAAATTGTGCTGAAGTTTTAGATGGAAAGCATGTTATATTACAAAGTCCTTTTTATTCACTCAGAATTTTACAAGTACAAGGGAATATTCATTGTTATACTGCTTGCATTAGTTGATGACCATTTGACTACAGTATTTGTACGGAATAAAACTAAATTGTAAGAAAGCAAATATCTCAATTGTTAGCAAAACATCGATAATGACATCTAACAGTTTTTGATTAATAATAAAAACACCTTACCAAAAGCCAACAAAGTCACCTATTTAAGCTGCATGTTAAACAAGAACTAAATATACTTGCAAAATTAGATTACAAATAGAAATAGCAAGAAGTGTATTTAACAAAAGGCGAACTGTACTTTACAATTTATCCCTGAACAATGACATCATCATGCGGGTATTTAGATGTTAAACCTATTAAATTCTCTAATACGGAGTAAAAGTCTAGACGTTTACTAAAAATGTTGTTAAACGAGTAAAAACATTTAAGATGTAGTATTACCGCCGTATGCTCAAAATATCATGGATATATTACGTAACAAACAAGATGATACTTTAGCGCATAGACAAAAACAAAAAAGTTTAGAAACAGTTAAAAAAATGAAACCAAAATATTGGTCACGTCATGCAAAATGATAAATACAGGGAGTTTATAAATGAATGGGATTATGTAATCACTTTAAATATGCCGCCTCTGTAAAATCGTCCACTATACTACATATGTTTTCATATGTTTGCTTGACAGCTCTCAAAGTTGATCTGTCAAAACAAATAGTTTAGTGAACAATTTAAAAAAAGCGGCACATTTAAAGTGATTACATAATCCCATTCATTTATAAACTCCCTGTATTGGGTTTTCCAAGTTATACTGCAAAGAAAAATTTAGCCATTGATGTCTTATACAACGCTGTAAATTTTAGTTGCAAAAACTAAAAATTAATCAACTGCAAACAAAATATTATAGACCAACATAGTAGTCAACATCCATAGAAAATAGGCAAAATACTAAATATTTAAGTCACTCATCTATTACAACACTATTTGGACAATAAGCTATGCATATCATAATTTTACTCAATTTATTCAGCAACCAACTTTTTTTTGTAGATAACTTTTTGGTAAATAAAGGTTATTAACTATTTTAAAAAGTAAACAGGTTTTGTTAAAGCTGCTTTAGAAAACTCCAATAATTTATTTATTTCTTCTGTTGTTACCTTTTCATATTAC
Source organism: Tachinus rufipes (assembly GCA_963932245.1). Classification (NCBI taxonomy): domain Eukaryota; kingdom Metazoa; phylum Arthropoda; class Insecta; order Coleoptera; family Staphylinidae; genus Tachinus; species Tachinus rufipes. Next base: position 89,100,310 of record OZ010743.1, read on the forward strand.
TACTAAACTTAAACCGCGCCTCGTCTATAAATATTTTATGATAAACACAGTAAAAATAAAACGTTTATTTAATAACTTTGGTTATGATACAGAAGATCCACATTTGCAGCTAAAATTCTCACAAAAACCATTTAGAATATCATCAAACATTTGTTCTATTCTCTATTTTTAAACAAAATTAAAAATAAAGAAATTAAAACCAACCTCCAAATAAAAACCAACAAAGAAATTCTTGGACATAACACTAGAAGAAGAAGCAATATAAATGTACACACAACAAGAACAGAAAAGGCAAAACAAACAGTACTAGGCAAAGGACTAGTCACGTACAATCAACTCCCTCAAAGTATTAAGAAAATAAAGAGCAATAATGAATTCAAAATAAAAATTAAAAAACACTATATATTAAAAAGATCAAAACAAAGTAATGAATAAAATAGATAATACGAACAACATTAAAAACAAATAAGAAGAATTGAAACATAAAATGGCAAATACGGTGCTTCTGCAGCCATAAATATGGAGACGGTGTAGAGCATCAAGTGGGGAGAAAACAAAATGAAATATAATCTATAAATATGTAAATATATTATAATAAAAAAAAAAAAAACCAATTAAAAAAAAATAAACCAAAGTACTTTTACTTAACTTAAATAAATCAGGCAGATAACAAAAACCAAACAGCATTTAACAATTTTATTAGTATTTGTACTGATCAAACTAATCTGGATTATAAAAAAAACTTTTTAAAACATTTGCAAATAAATTAGCTTAGTGAATATGTTATTCTGACTAAAATATTTGCTTTATCATACAAAAAAGTAATACTTTTGAATGTTGGAAATATGCAAATGTTAAACCTGTACCAAAAAAATAACAAGTCAAATTTTTTAAATTATAGACTTATTGCATTACTGTTCAATCTGTTAAAATGTATAGGAAAAATAATAAATTTTACAGTGTCAAGTTCTTAAAAAAAATAATTTTATCTCAGATACTCAATGTAAATTTTGATCAAAACGTTCGAGAACAGATCTTTTGACATACAGTTGTTGGTTTTGTAGCACCTCCTATGTGCAAGGTATGTGTGTGTAATTACAAAAAACATTTACAATTTAAACTGTAGCTAAAGCTTTTTTTGCTAACTTATAATATTTTTATACATTAACGTAATTATTTTACGGTTTGTGTTTTTTTTTTGTTGACAAATTTGATACATTTTTGTCAACTTATAATGTTTATATACATTAAACATGTAAACTATTTGAGAGTTTTAGTGACTTTTTGACAGATGTAGTATTTTCTTGACAGTCTAAAATACAGTTTTACAAATCTTGTATAGAAATGCAAATCTATAATGTTTTATTACGTTACTACAAACAAGTTAACAGTTTAAAATATTATTTGACAGATCTAATTTGTTTTTGCTAAACTATGATATTATTGTAAGTTGTTTAACAGTTTTTAGTAAATTTTGACAAATGTTATAACGGTTTTGACAATTTAGAATAAAAATTTTAACATTTGACAGATATAACGCATATAGCGTTTTAACTGTTTGGCATTTTTTTTTAGAATACAATTGGTCTGATCTAGAAAGTTGTTTCTAACTTATGGTATATTTAGACATTGCTGTAAATTGTTTAGCAGTTTTAGTAATTTTCTGACATTTTTAATAACTTGTAGACATATAGTAACATTTTTAAAAGTTTAAAATATGATGTAGTAATGTTTTGACAGATTGAAACCCAACTAGCACCAAAGTGGCCGCAACTGAGATGGGAACCTTAAACCAGTAACAGCTACGTAACTGCAACTAAATCTGCAACTTTGGTGAATAAATAACTTTATTTGACAAACTTATACTCGCTGCTACGTAGTTATTACCAGGAATAGCTACTTTATAGTTATGTTATTTTTAGGTAGCTTTCCCGGTAGTTGAGACGTCGTAGTTATCAGTGGAACAACTTTAAAGCTTTCAAAACCTAACGGTGGCAAACGATAGTAGCAACGGCTACCTATTGCTACTAAAATGTGATTTTAAAATTTTATTTTTATTTTCAAGTAGCATTGATAGTTCCCGCAACAATTTTGGGTCGTCTGCGCAACTTTAGCTGCCTGATACTTATAAGTAATATATATTAGTGTCAATAACGTTGTTGTTACCTGCAGAGTTGAATGTAATTGTGCTGTAGGCTACTGCAAAGTCCGTTTTACCTCTCAAAATTACCATGTAGTAGATTTCACCATACAGTTCCCAATATGGCAATATTGAGAAGCGGTACATAATATTACAAAATTAAAAAAAATTACCTAAAAATTTGTGCTAAGTGCAGCAGCATTATTGTTAAGTACATTGTAGTGTGAAGCACAAAATTTATGTTTTCCGATGTTTATGTGATGGATTAGCGGGATTAATTTAATTACGGACTTACAGATAACTTTATAAAACTAATTTTTACATACTTAGATAATAAGTTCAACTATGTTTATTATAAGGTTTTTAAATAATGCAAGTATTTGTCTACTTCTGGTGTACCACAAGGTTCTAATCTAGATCCCCTACTCTTTGTGATATATATTGATGATTTATATTCTTTTTTACTTGTCCAGTACTTGCTTATGCGGATGATATAAAACTGTTTCTGAATATTAACAACAATGATGATGTACCTGTCCTTAATCAAAATCTTGAAAAACTTGTAAACTGGTGTTGTGCCAATAGCCTTCATTTAAATGTAAACAAATGTCATACAGTCTTATTCTGTCGCCGGCGTTATCCATTACATTTGGAATACCTTATTAATGGTATCGCATTGGAACGTAAAACCGAAGTTCAAGATCTTGGTGTTTGGTTTGATAATAATCTTTGTTTTGATGTTCATGTTAGTCGCACTGCCACATCTGCTATAAAGATGCTTGGTTTTATCATGCGTACATCTAAATTTTTTACTGATGTTTCTCTAGTGAAATTGTTATATTACTCCCTGGTACAAACTAAATTAGAATATTCCCCCTTAATATGGTACCCAACATATATGAATCAATCCTTGACTATTGAACGTGTCCAAAGATGTTTTTAAAAATATTTGACGTTTAAAATAAATAACGTATATCCAGAGCAGAATGCGGATCATCAAAGTATGTTTACAATTATCCAAATTAACTTGCAAAAGTAAATTTTTATGTCCCAAGTTCATCGTCAAGATATTCTTATACATTTATAAATAAAACCAAAGAACAAATATTAACTATAAAGCACTTTTGACTCACATATGTAGTAATGCTAATAAGCTTTATAATGATATATTTATGCAGTAATCTTGTATGTCTTTCATGTTTTATGCGTTTTTTTTATATCATTTTTGTATATATTAGTAATTACATCTACTTAATTAATTAATATTGATTTAATTAGTTTAGTTATCTCTATTATTATTTTTTTTCTTCTTAATTGTTAACTTTTGTTAAATTTGTATAATCAACATTTACGTTTATGTTACTTTATTATTAATTTTCGTTTATATTTTTTATGTCAAATTGTATATTCCTGTAATTGGAAGTTGCTTCTGTGGGAATAAATATATAATATTATTATTATTATTATTATTTTTTTTTTTTTTTTTTTACACAGTTTTCTGGTATTTAGACTGCCGTCGGGTACAGCGACCAAGACTGACAGCTATTTTTCTATTTATTATATAGAAAGGACTTCCCTTACGATATATGCAGTACTTAGCAGAGTGCTTTTTTGCATTTTCTTAAAGATGTTAAATTCCAAGTCTTTTTTTCTAGGTTTTCAGCTAAGTTTAGTGGTACAACTCCAGTAGCTGATATAATCAGTGGGATGATGTGCACTGATTTTTGCCTCCACATTTCTTTTGTTTCGATTGCCAGATCGATGTACTTATTGATCTTTTCGTCGTGCTTTCTTTGCAGGTTTGAGGATTCTGGAATAGAGATATCTATCAGGTAGGTATTGCGGCTTTCCTTATCTCGTATGACGATGTCTGGTCTGTTGTGAGGGGTTCTTACATACGTGATAATGGGTCTGTCCCAGTAGATAAGAAACTTGTTGTTTTCTTCAACTGCCTTGGGTTCGTACTTATAGTATGGAATGTCGCCTTTTGCTAGTTTACATTTCTTTAGCACTTCCTGGTGTATTATACCTGCTACTAGGTTGTGTCGTCGCATGTATTTAGTAGCAGCAAGGGCTGGGCATCCCGATATTATATGTTCAATGGTTTCCCGATGTTTATGGCATTTTCTACACAGATCTGATTGTAGATCTTCTTTAAGTATATACTTACGGTAGTTTCTCGTTTTTACTACTTGATCTTGAATGCTTATTATGCTTCCTTCGGCTTCTGTGTAGATCTCGCCTTAACTAGTTTAAGGCGAGAAGTCTACTGATGCTGCTTTGTTGACGTGGTCAAATTCCAGCATACTTTGGAAACGTCCATGAAGTTGTTTGGCTCTCCATCTTTATTATTATTATTATTATTATTGTTATTATTATTATTATTATTATTATTATTTTTTCACAGGTTAACCTGGTTTTATTGTATTAGACGGGTACATACTACCAAGTCTAATACATAGATGTATTACATGTGTTGTTTTAAAAACGATCGTACTATGTTACATGTACTTAGTATTACCGCCTTTTGAATGTTTATAATATTGTATTGATCTATGTGTAATTGTTTTATAGAATTGCTTAATTTTGATGGTATTATTCCTGTTGAAGATATTATTATAGGAATAATTTTAATGTGTTTTTGTTTCCATAGTTTTTCTATTTCTGAAGCTAGAGGTAAGTATTTTTCTATTTTCTCTGCGTATTTTGTTTCAATGTTATGATCAGCTGGGATTGCAATGTCTATTAAAAATGTACTATTTGATGTTTTAATAGTAATAGTGATGTCTGTCCCAGTATAACTTACAAATATTATTTTCAAGAACAGATTGCGGAACTTACTTATAGTAAGGTTCTTTTTTACTTATTAGTTTATATTTATAGGCTCACTCTTGATGTACAATTTTAGCTGCAGCATTGTGTCGTTCTACGTACTGTGTCGGTGCTAATATTCTGCATCCGTTTGTAATATGTTCTATCGTCTCTGGGTCTGTATTACATTTTCTGCATTTATCGGTTTTAGTAGCTGGATCTTTTATTATGTACCCTTGGTAGCTTCGAGTATTTATTACTTTGTCTTGAATTGCTTGAATAAATCCTTCCGTTTCGGGGTATAGTTGTCCAATTTGCAAATATTTAAATGTTTTGTCTTTATCCACTTCATCTTTATGAGAATGGTTGTAGTATCTCTCATGCAGTTGTTTTGATGCCTACTTACTAATATTGTCTTGTTTAATAGACATGGGTTTTTTGATATTAAGATTGATGTTTTTTAAACATAAAGGGGTATAATTGTTGTCTGCTTTTATTATGGCTTGATGTAAGTGACTGTCTTTTTTTGAGTAAAAGTAGCTTCTAAGATTTGCAACTTGTTTATTATGTACGCTATAAATGTCAGATATTCCTCTTCCACTTTCTGTTCTTGGGAGATTAATGCGTTCTATACATGCATTTGGATGGTGCATTTTATATTGGGTTAGCATTGTTCTTGTTGTTCTATTTAATGAGTCTAGATCAGTATCAGACCATTTAATAATTCCAAAGGAATAGGTAAGTATAGGTATAGCATATGTGTTAATAGCTTTGCTTAGGTTTTTGGAATTTAAATATGTTTTTAGTATTTACTTCAGTCGAGATGAATAAGCTTTACTTAGCGCTGTTTTTAGTTGCGTGTGATTTAGTTTAGTTGTTTGCTCAAAACCTAAATACTTGTATGTTTCTTCCTGTTCCTTTGATTGTATTGTTTCATTATTTAGTGTTTTTATACCTTCTGTTTTTGTCCATTTAACTTTTTCTATTGCGTTGATTTTGCATTTGTTTAAACCAAATTCCATATTAATATCTTTTGACACTTGTTCAGTTATCCGTATTAGCGATGTTAGTTGAGTCTTACTGCTTGCGAACAGCTTTATATCATCCATATAGAAAATATGATTTATTTTATGCAAGGCTATATTGTTAGATTTAATTTGAAACCCGTAATTGGTTTCTTTTAATAGCTCAGATAGTGAGTTAAAACATAAACAAAACCAAAGAGCACTTAAGGAATCACCCTGAAACATACCTCTTTGTTTGAAAACTAAATCACTTTTAAATGAACTGTCTGAAGTTTTTAAGCAAAGTTTTGTTTGCCATGTTTGCATAATCTGCTTAAGAAAATTTGACACAATTGGGTTTATATGATATATATCAAGGATTTCTAAGAGCCAACTATGTGGGACACTATCAAAAGCCTTTTTATAATCAATAAAGGTTTCAAATAGGTTTCGATGTTGTGTTTGTGTTTGTTTTAGTATTACACTATCTATGGTTAGTTGTTCTTTAAATCCTTGGCATTTTTTCCGACATCCTTTTTGTTCTTCGGTCATAATTTTAAATTTAGAGATGTGATTTTGAATATTTTGAGTAATAACAGCTGTTATAATTTTGTATAAAGTTGGAAGACAAGTTATCGGGCGATAGTTAGCTGGATTTTTTGTTTGTTCATTTTTTGGGATTAAGTATGTTACACCTTGAGTTAGAAAAGCAGGCATACTGTTTGGATTATGAAGTAGTTGAGTTATGTGATTTATGTAACTTCTTAGTCTTTCCGCATATACACATAACTTTTGTTTTTGTGTGTCAAGTATATCTACTATTTGTGCTTGTGTTATATTGTCACTATTAGAGATTAAATGTTTAAGATGTTTATAAACATTTTTTGTAACATTGTTTTGTGATATTTGTGTTAGCCGACCTATATCTTGTCTAAGTTGATTTATTTTGTGTTCTAGTCGCTGTTGCCATTTCGGAGTGCTTTGTTTATAGTTGTTTTGTTCATTAACCGGTATTTGATTACATAGTTTTAATACTGTATATGCAGCGCAGTATATTATTGAATGCAAAGCTTTAATATTAGTTGCGTTATTAACATGATGTTCGATTTAACAATTGCCAATGATTTTTTATTTATTCTTAGTTTTGGTAAACTTGGCCTCTGCGTTGTGTTAGCATCCGTCCATTTTATAAGAGATGCTTTAAATTCAAGATGTACAGAATCTGCGTTGCCGTAACTAGAATCAGATAGTTGAATGTTAAGGTTTTGTTCATTTTCAACAGCAATGTTTGTAATTATTTCTTCATTTATTGGTGATTTTTGGTTATGAACTTCTATTTCTGTTATAGGGTTGTTAGTAATATTTAGTTATTCTGTAATAGTAATTTTTATATGTTCTATTTCAAATTGCGTTAGTCTATTATTTTTTATTATTACTTGTTTTTGGTCACATAATCTCTGTTCTGTAATATAGTCCAGATATTCAGGGTAGTATTCTAAAAATAGTGTCCGCATAGTTGATCTATAACCTGTGGCAATGGTTTCCATGTTTGTCGCTTTAAAGTAACAACGCATAACTGTTAGGTTCATTTCTTTACACCATGTCATACGTTGTCTACGAATACCTGCCTTGGTGGTTGCTGGCTGATTAGCTGGCAAAACACTTTCGGAGGGTGCAGTTTGATGCTCTTGGTTTCTGCAATCAGTTTCGGCTGTAAATAATTCGGGTTGCCCGGTAAGTGCCCGCCTGTTCAACACTCTACCACTGATGGTTTGCAAGCTGTCACGTCCAGCATCAGCTCCAGACGTGCCCTGACGCAGCTCAGGTACCGGCAGATTATCTAAATTGTTAAATTGTTCTCCATTTTACTGGGTGTTGGTATTTTTACGTTGCTCTTACCAATGCTTATTCTTAGGCCGTCCTTATAGGATACAGACGCCTTCGATAAATCGCCTCAACTAGAGGTTAGACACTTATCTCACAATTGGTTCATCCGCTCAAAACCGTTGACCATCTTGTGTCCTGTTGGTTCGCGGGAGCTTTGCGCTCCTACCCTCTATACCTAGAGAGCTTGCCCTTATCCGCCACCTTGGGGACGCGTTTCGTAGGGGTTACTGTATTTCCTTCGGAATTATATAACGTTTTGACAGTTGTAACTTTTTTTTTTAGTTATAGTAACGTTTGACAGATATAGTAACATTTTTGGCAGTTTAGAACAACATGTAACAAGTTTGCTATATTTTTGCAACAAAAATTGTTTGACCAAAATGTTGAGTAATTTTTTGATAGATGCAGTAATATTTTTACAATTTATAATATTTGACATATCAATCAGTTGGTATAAATTTTAGTACATCGCTGTAAATTGCTTGATATTTTTAATAACTTTTTGACAGAGCAGTTTTTAAACAATATATACAGATTTATGCAAACTTAATAGTTATCACATTGCTAAAAACTATTAACTATAACAGTTTTTGATAAACGTAGTAATATTTGTCTAGTTTCAAAAGAATTTTTAAATTAGAAATTAAAAAAAAATGAAGACAACATAGTTGTTATTGCAATAAAAGTAAAAACAATTAAAAAAATAATTAAATGTCTAAAAACTTGATTTAGAAAAAAAGAGCTAAAAGTGAATCTAGAGAAAACTAAAATTAGGAAGTATGGGTATGTGTTTAATGCAAACAAAAGTAAAATAAAGAAATAAAAGATAACGCGCAGCATTGAAATAAGGTGGTAAAACAAGTATAAAAAATAGATAAAAGAAAGTCTGATGTAAAAATATTACTTTTAAATATTTAGTAAAAATACTAAAAATGGATGATATAATTAAATAAGAATTAATGAGAAAAACTAAAAAAAAGAAACAAATTTAATGCAAAATTCTACAAGAATAAATAAACAAGAAAATAAATTAAAAGAATGAGAAAATAGGATCAAATAGTAATATTACAATAAAAACGGATATAACTGTAAAAATAGAACAAATAAGAGAAAGTTAAAAAGTGTTAAAAAAAATTATGAAAAAAGATAAAAATGCAAGAAAAACAATTCAAGGTACAATAAGAATTGAATGTTTTTATTAAAGAAAACAAATTATCCAAGTACCTAGTCAATCCAAAACTACGGCAAACTGGAATTTTTTTTCCCGGCCCCTTTAGCCACCATTCCCCCTCTATAATTGAAAATTAAGTGTAAATTTTCAAATTCAGAAGAGGTCCCGGACTAAAATTTTATTTTACTATTTTTTTTTTTTTTTTGACCTGGTATTTTTTTTGTATTATATTTTAAACTCTAAGCAGAATATTTAATAATCTGGTATTTAGAAATTTTTTTTTAGATTATGTTGTTAATGTTTAAATAAAAGATTATGGCATGGTTTAGATGTGAAAATAAAAAAGAGTACGCAATTTTGGATGGAGAAAAATGAAAAAAATAATTGAATAATATAATAAAGCATATGCTGGAAAAATGTTAAATGAAAGAAAAACAATTGTTAAGTAAAATTGACAGAAAGATAAAATGTATAAAGAGATTCTTTTAATTAAAAGAGAAGTAGTTTTATTATATGTTGATATTATGTTAAGGTCATATCAATTATGATAAAGGGATAAATATAATAAGTGTCAACATGTATATGTTAATTTTTTGAGACAAAAAATAAAATATTATTTTTAATATAATTTTTGTTCCTGTATTTGTTCATTTTATTTCACATAATGAATATTAAGTGTTGACTAAGCAAACACTTTCTAAAATAGTTATTTAGTTTTGGTTATTGGGATTTGATAACGGATTTGGTTTTGGCCAAAACAATCAATTGTACTTTTTTATTTATATTTTTAATACATTTTGTATACATACTAGTTTACCTTTGTAAATGCTTTGTCACAAACCCTTGCACTAAGCGCATCAGAAGCTAGTTACATCACTGAAGTTGAGTAAAGTGACAAAAACATTAAATTTTGTGTGTGTTTAGTTGGTGTAGATTATGTTGATCTGGAACAACATGCGGTATTCTAATACATATTAAGTAGATTTGATTTGAAATAGTGTAAAAGATGAAGAGCCTACGTCTTGTGCCGGTGCCGAGTTTTGATTACAATACAGCTTAGAGAAGTCTTACAATATACAATCCGTTAATTAAGTTTTTTAGTTTATAAAGAACTAGTTTATAAACAAAATATTATTTGGCAATTGCGTCAACTAATCATACATACACTATATATATATATATATATATATGCATAAACGCCTACGAAGCTATTTTTAAGATAATTAGATTAAGGCTCACAACTACAAATAATCAAATATGTATTTTCTTCTAATACTAATGCTAGTTCTATATCTATTTTTATTTCTTTGTGTTAAATGCAAATTGTTCAAATTTACGTAACAAAAGTTAAATAGAACGCCCAACTTTTGACAATTTTTTAAATAATAACAAAGACAATGAACAGTAATAGAAGTAAATTTAAATTGAGTCAGTAACTTGATATAATAATATCAAATGCAATTCTAAATATCAAAAAATATTATAAAATCAAGTAAGAATATAAATAGTTAAGTAATAAGTTTAATTCTCTTTAACCAATTTGTACTTTAATACGATTTTGAATAAACTTTTTTTTCAGATTTTTAATTCCATAATATATTAAATTCTTTCTTGTTAGTTTACAATAAATTCTACGGTTTTTATTGTTGATAGTTTTCATTTATAGATTCTAAAATATTTAACCTTATAACGTAATAATTTAAACCTTTAACAAATTTTTGTAAAAACAAATAAATAATATTAAATTATTTAAAAAAATATTATAAATATCAAGTTTTATTAATATTATTTAGACTGGACAATCATAATACTTCAATCAATTTGATATTACGGTAATAAACGTCAATGCTTGTTGACAACAAATAATAAACTTCCACGCTTTCAAATCTTAGAGGAATATGTTTCACAGTTTCGACAGCTCTTTTAGTGACCCGAGTTGAACTTTACCTCTACTAAAATGCAATGTGTAACACCAGTAACAGTTTTAGTTAAAATCTATGCGTTCCTACAGAAGATTTCTATAATGTAGTACTTACATAATATTTAATAAATTAATTTCATAATTACTTTAACTAACTACAACCATAATTAAAATTTGTTTTATACAAATAAATTATATTTAATATTTACTTATATGCTGTACTTTGTTTGTATTTGAGTGTTCAATATTTGTATTATTATCATTAATCAGTTAATATATTAGGTATCTCATTAATTCATCTTTTCTATAATGATAAAAATAACAAAAAAAAACTATTATTATATAACTTATACAATACTTATCATATTAATGTTATAATCGATAAGCTTTCTAGGTCAGTTGGATGTTTCAAGTTCAAATCTGTCTATGAAGGAATAGCACCCGTATTCGTCTATTCCGTGACGCAATATACGAGTAAGCTTCTAAATCCTGGAAGTTGACTTTTCTCTATCCCTATATCCTTTCCGATTAGTAACTGATTGGTTTGACATGTTCTATATCAGTGCACCGACGTACATTGCAAACTCTATAAAATCAATATATAGAAATATTACTATTAATATTTTTTATTAAGATTTTATTTGCATTTTTATGATTGTTTTTATGAGAGTTTATTTATTATCAGTAGTTTCTTTGTTAAATTAATTAAGCATTTTTTTACTAGCTTTGGAAATTATAAAATAATTCTTATACTTTCTTATAAGCAGTCATTCAAATTACAATTCATACAATAAAATCTTACATTTGTTCTTAAATATGCGCACAAATACATTAATTAGTTGCAAATGAAATCCAAGCTTTTAATTTTTGATGTATATATTTTTTGCTTAATGAAATTGATATTTTTTTTCAATTCCAAAAGTTGAAGGAATCATTTTGTGCTACTTAATCTTCTGACATGATACCGCATCAATCAACACTAAGGCACGTGATATTCACATTCTATTAAAATACCTAACTTTTAATTCAATTTACTTTATTTTATAAACACTTCTAAGCTAATAAATTATCTGTTCAATGTTTTTATTTGTTTTAAAAGTATATATTAAGCATATCTTTTAAAATAAAATAAATTAAATTAAAAGTTAAATTTTTGCTAATAGTTAGAACAACGAACAGAAATGTGCAAGCAACCTCTGTATTGATAAACAAAAAAAAGAATGTTTGAATCTTTTACCACTTTTGACTATTATCAAAATTTAAATTTAAATAGTTTTACTTAGAATTACAATTTTTACTATTAAAATACTGTTTCAAGTAATAAGTATTAATAATACGTAAAAATAAAAAAAATGTTTTTACTACATTATAAAAAACTGAGAATGCTTATATAAATGCAGCCGTAATAGAACAAAAATTTCTAATCAAGTCAGCAAAATAATCTTTTTATGGTCAAATTTTATTGTTAACAGAGTTAATTGTTAGATTTGTTTTTAATAATAAATATATGATATACGATAACATTAACATACAGCTTTAAGTTTATTGAGGTTACTCACACATTGGCCCAGTGAATGTTGAAGGTGTGTATAACAAAGTACATTCATATTGAGGTAGTTAAAGTTTTTTACATTTGTAATAACTGCTGTGGGCCAAACAAGATTACACAATAGGCCAAGACCATATTTCCACGTATTTCTTTATAAAATATTTCTACATTTTTGTAGATTTCTGCAGAAAATACTTGTTAGTAGGAATAAAAAATAAAAATAAATAGTAAATATATAATTGTCAGGAAAAAAAAAATTACCTCACAAATTGTGCAGAATCTTCCTACGTTGATAAACCGGGCTGCTCCACGGAGCCTGGAAAAAAGACAACAAAACTATGAAGTATAAGGAACGCGACAATAAAGTAAACAAAAAAGATAATTTTAGAGTAAACAATTCGGAAGAGAGTTGTGAAAGTAAAACAAAGTACAAGATAGAGTTATTAAAGTAAGAAAATAGTCAGAAATCCGCCGGTTGTAAGCAAAGAGTACTGTAACAAGAAATTTCAAGCTGCCGTTTACACCATGTATAAGCAGCGTACATTTCTCCGTCTCCGTCTTTGTCGCACCATTACGTTTATTTATCAACTTAGCCGCTTGATCATTAATAAAAAGAGGGAGAAGGTATAGTGTTTTGCGACAAGAACAAAGATACTGAGATTGTACGGCAAAACGCAGGCTTGGAATCTTTAGTTATAGAACTTTTTAGTTGTAAGGGACATATCACTTAAAAAAAAAGGAAAATAGAAGTCAAATTAATCATATATGAGTTAGTACTGCTAAACGTCTAAAAAAACCTCTCAATAAATGCAGCAAAGAAACTGACAAAAAAGATACCGCAGAAAAGCAAAAAATATATTTGATAGAAAGAAAAAAAAAATCTCGTTGAATTCGAGCAGATATCAAAGTCAATAACAGTAAGAAATATGAACAAAAACACAAGAAGAGAGGTGGTTCAACAGAAAATATCATAAACCTATGCTTCTGAATAAAAAAGACCAGTAATTTAAATCAGGACTGTCCAACTGCATGTATTCCTAAGGCCGCTTAAAAAAAAACGCTTTGGAGGGTACAAAACAAACTTTGTACGCAACTTTATCAGTAGGTATGGTATAAAATGAACGCGTTTGTATTATTTTAATTTGTTCAAAATAATCAGTGGGTAATTTGAGAATAAACAAAACAACTGAGTAAGTGACTTATCAGAGACTGAACAGAAATTTTATGTAAGAAAAACTGATACGTGCTTTCCAGCATTTAGCCCAGTGTAAGTTTTAAGTTTTGCAAAAAGGGATATTGTTCTTCTGGCAGCAACTTAAAAATGGTTCAATCCTGTTTCAGTTTTTTTTTTGTTAAAAAAGATCTGATTGCAAATCACACAATTCTAGTTAAAGGTTTGCTTTTCTTACATTCTCAACTAAAATTGTAAATGGCTGAGTAAAAACTGAAATTTCTCTCAACTTTTTTAAACTGCTAAATTGCTCCACTGGCTGCAAAAAGTAAGGTTTCAGGCCGCAGGCGGCCCGCGGGCTTCATGTTGGACAGCCTTGATTTAGATAAAAAACAACTAAAAAAAGATGGGTTGAACAAAAATAAAACTAAATAAACAATAAAAGTGACTGAAAGGTAAAATACTTAGTGCGACTCTAAACAGTTTGATTAGAAACAATGTCAGTACTAAAACAAAAATCAAAGACGCAATAAATAAGTTAAACTTTTACTTGACACAAATGAAATAGAATAGAATAGACAAGTTTAAAACAAAAGTAGCTAAAGGTTTTTAAAGTTAATACAAAAACAAACAAATAAGTAGTAAAAAAAAGTTAAAAATAAGACTGATAAACAAATATAATAAAAATGATAAGTACAGACATTAAAATACTAAAGAAAATAGTTAAATTAAGATAGTCTAAAAAACATTCAAAAGTAAAACTAGTAATAAGTAAAATTGTGGAAATTAATTCACAAGTAAGAAAAATGTTAAAATCGGTTAAATAAAAAATAGAAAACTAACTATGTTGAGTAGTAATATCACACCAAAAATAGACGGGTGTTTATTATTGACATAGATGGACTATCTATAAAATGTACAAAATTATTGCTAAAATCGAAACTAGCCTAGACCAGAAAACGTAAATCAAGTTAGGTGTATATCATAAGTCAATACTCGAGGCAAAATATTCAGAGTGATTTTTGACTACTTGATAAAAAACAAAATCAAAATCAAAATAAACCGTCAAATAAAAAATAAAGCCAAAAATAAAAAACAAAAGTGGCAGAAAATAAAGTAAAGTCAATACGATTATTATTAAACCAAAAAAGGGTAGTAGAAAATTTGATGTTGATATGCTGAAAAACCTAAAAAATAATATTGACATTGTAAAAATGAGAATAATAGTAAATACAATTTTTCAAATAAATAAAAGGTGTAATAAAATAAATGTAGTTGGTAAAGATGATAATAAGAAATTTTATTAACATTGTGGCAAAATATTAAAAAAAAGGCATCTGTTTAGTACCACAGTAAGGAAATCATGAATCATAACTGACTTACAAGAAGTAACCACAGAAAAATAAGTTAAAAAAAAAATGTTTTTTTTTTCTTAATGCATTATATTAAGAAAAAAGCATCCTAACCTAACCTAACCTAACCTAACATAATACAAATAAATAATGTGGTTATAAATTTTTTAACGGCCAAAAATAACATAGCTACTTAAAATAGGAAAAATAAATATAAGGTAAGCCAAGAAGAGAATCAAGAAATTTGTTACCACAATCATATGCTGCAAAAAGTTGTAAAACAGCATAACAGGAAAAAAAATGTTATGTTATGACATATGCTACAATGCTAAAAGTTGCAAAAACAAAGCTATGTGTAAGTTGTAAGATTTATAGACACAGAGCAGATAAAAAAGTTAAATAGTTTATAGGAAAATGGTAGAAGATTTAAAAAAATAAACAAACATAAAAAAAATTAAACTAATTTGGGTAGAAATTCTGTTTGAAATGGTATAATAAAAATCTATAGTAGAACCAGAAAACAAAATAAGAATAATTGTTGATAACATCATAGACACAACGCTAAAAAGCAAAAAAAATTAGGAGATAATCCATAAATACATTAAAAAAGTAATCTGTACAAATAAATTTAAGGAATGTTTAAAAGATCTAAAGTGCAAAATTAATTTTTAAACGCAAAGTAAAAATAGGATTTTAGTGGGTAAGCGCATCTCACACAGACTAGCAAAATTTTTCTAAAACCACATAAAAAAAAATAAGGTAAAGTACTTAACAGTTTTTTGTTACCACATTTGAAGTTAGTCTATAAAAGATTTTTATTTATATTTTTTTAACTTTACATTTGTTGAGAGCATGTTTTGCACTGGTTTTTAAGTTTTAGAGTTTACTGTACAATACTAATTAACAGTTAATAATTACATTGACATACAAGTCTATTTGACTGTTAACAGTGTTCATAGAAACACATTAGTATTTATTATTGTATACCATATGTTGGTGTTTTCTTAAACCTCAGAATTTATTGGTTGTACAGATCTTATATATCTTATTTAATAAATTTATTTTTGGATCAAGTTCTGACGTTATAAAAGTAGTGTTATCTTTGTGCGCAAAACTATTATAATATAATATTGTTAACATTTCTAAAATCTTGCATACAAAACTTAATGTTTAATTATATAACTAAAAAACTTAGTTTTTGATTTTTTTCCCGGATTTCTATATTTTTTATTCAAAATTTTTAATAACCAAAACTTTAAATTTTTTTACAAAAATATTAGAAACAAATATCAATAAATTTAGTAAAATTATTACATCTGTCAAGAATATACAAGGTGTTTAAAAAAAAGTAGAATATTTAAGGGGGTGGTAGTAAAAACAAAAGTCTTATTAAAGATGGGTTGTCATGACAACGGTTTTAGAGATATAAAAAATTATTTAATTTTATATATTTTTACAAAAAACAAAGTTATAGAAGAAGTTTAAAGTACCTTCATATCATTTCCAAACAGGCACGACATCTTTTTCTGAAGAACATTCGTACTTTTTCTAAAACCCCCTTATTGGCACAGATTTCTTAGCACTTTTTATTAATTTTTAACTGCAACTCTTTGAGGCTATTTACACAAGTAGAAAACACTAATGATTACAAATATCTCAACAAAAAAAATCAAAAAGGTTTAAATCAGGCAATTTTGCTGGCCATAAACTGGGCCGTCTCTTTCTACCCATCTTTGTAAAAAAAATTGGTTTAAATACTCTCTAACGGCAATCAAAAAATAAGCTGAAGCACCATTATGTTGGAACCAGATTTGTTGTCTGTGGGCCAAAGGAATGTCATTCAAAAGATCATACATTGTGTTTTGCAAGAAGTTGAAGTAAACAACAGAATCTAGAAACCTGTCGTCTATAATACAAATCCAAATGTTTAATGAAAAACGTGTTTGATGTTCATATTCAATTACAGCATGGGAATTTTTGTCGACCCAACGATGTGCATTATAAAAATTAACAATTCCATTTTGTGTAAACCCGGTTTTATTTATAGAAATTTTTTGGCAAAAAACACCCCGGGTCTTCAACATCCCTGCGTAGAAACCATCCATAAAAACCAAACGTGCCTAGTGATCAGTTAAATTTAAGGTCTGTACTCGTTGTACATAGTATGGATAGAGCAGCGGTTTCTAGAGAGTTCTCCAAACAAGAGTAGCACTAATTCCTACTTTGATTGATATTCTCCGCACACTCATCTTTGGATTATGCTCTATCCGTGCTGTATTTTTTATTTTGCTCTAAAAGTAGATACCAATCTTGGTCTGTCAGAAAAATAATACTGTTTTTAAAGTGAACCGGTATATCTGGCAATTTTGATAAGCTTCTACATAAAGACGTCGTGCTTTGCTGTCAATTCCATTAGCACGACCATACATGGAATGCATGTTGACTAGTTCTGCATTAGAGTAATTTGCTATAGCAACAGAAACTTGTGCACTAACAACAACTGTCAAACACTGAATGTTTATTTTTCAAAACATCAGCCAACTATGATAAGAAATTGCACGTTTTTGCAAAATAAAAAATGAAGAAAAAAGAATAATAAAAATAAATAATGTTCCATAACTCAAAACCATTGCTATGACAACCCATGTTTGTTTGTTGTGGTTTGTACTTCCACTTTTTTACATTATTTTTTGCAAATTAAAAAATGAAGGAAAAAAAAAAAGTTCCATGTCTTTTGTTTGTTGTGGTACTATTAAGCCCCTTTCACACGTAGATTCCGTCGCCCAGATTCTGAATCCGTATACGCATTCAGTCGCCCGGATTCATTTGCGAGTACAGTGCCGTAGAGTATGGATATCGTGCATGTCCTGTCCTATACCTTGCCCGAGTCTCAATGTGCGCCGACATATACAAGGTCAATCTCTTACGTTTTATGTTTATATCTTCATATTCCTAAATTGCTATAATGTTTTAAAAATATTAAAATGTATTCAGTTTAAAATTCTTAAACAAAAATAAGTAATAAAAATTACTTATATTAAATATTAATTGTAGAAACAATAAAAATTGTAACTAATATTTTCTTTTGTAATTTTATTGAATATCTTTATATGTATTCATTTTATTTATTAATAATTTAAATATTCTACTTAAATATTTTTCTTTATTTTAAGCAAATTAGTTTTGCAAACTAAATTTGCATTATCAATGCTATTTATAATTAATCAATCAATTTTAAATAATGCAAATTTAATTTGCAAAACTAGTTTGCTTAAAATTAAAAAAAATGTTTAAGTAGAATATTTTAATTTTAATAAATAAAATGAAAATAAAACATATATTATTATTTTTGTGAATACTTTAAATTAGTTTCTACAATTATATAAATAAAGAAAATCAATATGGGTAAATTAATAAACTCGCCGCCTATGGTATGAGAAGCCTTCGCTTGAAAAAGAATCCGTGTCTGAAAAGCTACATATAACGTAATGTATAGCGTGAATCTCAGATTCGGAATCGCTGGAGTATCCAGACAGAATTGCGATTTGGAATCCACGTCTGAAAGGTCCTATTTAAACGCATGTATTACCGGAATCCGAGATTCTGAATCTGGAATTCCGAATCTACGTGTGAAAGAAGCCTTAACCCTTTAATTGTTTTACATTCTTTTTTGAACATCCTGTATAATTTTGACAAAACAAAATAAGTTGTAGACAAATTAAAAGTTTTGAATAAGAAAAATGACTCAAATAATATTTGATTTAAGTTTACATCTTTTCTGGTTGTTGCGTTTTACCAGCTTACGTTCTTTGTGCATCAAATCTATAAAGTTACGGTAATTTAAAGTATTTATATTTTTAGAGATGCTACACACACTGATATCAGTTGCATTAATGTTTGTGACTCAAACTAGATGAAAAGATAAAATGCATAAAATTTTATTTTAAATTTTTAAGATTTTTAATTCTTTGTTAATAATAGACAATATATTTTTTAGTTTTTTAAAATAATTCTTTATTTATATAAAACAATTAAAAAATAAATTAAAATCTATTTTGCTTAAGTTTCAGTATTTCCTTAAAATATATGTTCCAAAGCAAAAAACCCAGAATAAATCCTAGTGGCATTTTACATGACATGTTTTTACATTTTTTCTAACCAGTTTTTTTGGCCTTTTACTTACTCTCATTTTTACCAGACTTTTTATTATACTTATACAAGTACGGAATTAAAAGCATTTTTTGTATATATTGTTATTAATAGACAGAAATTTTAATTTTGTAAACGTGAATTTTATTTTTTGGAAGCCTAAATTGATTTTCTGATATTTTGTTTAATCTTGTTTTTTAAATTTTTTGTAATTAAATAAATAGTTTTCCAAAACTGAAAGCTGAAAAAGTTTATTATTTTTAGCAAATTTCCCAGTAGTACTAGTGTAGTATCTTTCTATATTTTTGGAAAGTTACCACTTTTTAATTCATAATTTATCAATTTCAAGATGGTGCTTAGTAACAGTAGCGTAACTTCAAATTCTGGCCCCCCCGCAAAAATTTTCTTAGGCCCCCTATCGTGTTTGTATTATACTTCAAAATAAATTTTTAACGCCTTAGACTCGATTCACACGTATGGGGTTCCATTCGATTCGGTTTGTTTTCGTTTTTTTTTTGTTTGTATTCGTTACCTAATAGAAACAGTATAGCACCAAATACTCCCACGTAAAGTGATGAGAAGGTGCTCTCAATGAGTTTTAGTATTCCCTCTTTGTTTTTGTATTCTTCTATAGAGAAACAATATGGCAACAACTTGACTTCTTTTTATTATGATTACTACATTTTATTATGGTAACAGCTCATTAAAGAATTGAGAGCATGTGCCTGGAACAACCAAGTTCTTCATTGGCTGAAGCATGCAAACAAACCAACACAACTTACGTGTAAAAACAGAAGCACTAAAAGCAGCCGAATAAACAACAAAAACGGCGACGATCAGTACGGCTGAAATACCTTTTTTTGCCTGCATCTTTTTCGGCCGAAAAGGCGGTTTTCGGCCCGCATATGCTTATTAGTCTTTTCGGTTATTTGCGATATTTGATTATATGTGAATTAAAATATTATATGTAGACGTCGTACCTTAAAATCTGACAGTAGTAACAAATTATAATGAACATTAAAAATGATGTTTTTAATTGGGACAGGCAAAAAAATATCATGTGTAACTCGTGCCAAAAGGCTTTAGCAACTTTTTGTTTTAGCAGCTCTCACTCGCTTTGCTTGTTCGTGCTGCTAAAAGCGGCGGGCTGCTAAGCCTATTTTGGCCCTTGATACACTATATACTAAATTAAACAATATTTTTTTGTTTTATAAATTTTTTTATAAAAATTTTATATTATTACTTTTATTATTATTTAAATAACAATAGTAATCACTGATCAATGTATTTAATTAGTTCGGTTATTTAATTCTTGAGGCTTAGGGGCCCCAAAACATGTCGAGCTCCCCCGCACTGCGGGGTCTGCGGAGCCTTAGCTACGGCGCTGCTTAGTAAGGTTTTTCTGTTTCTATTCAGTATTTAGGTTTTTTATGTTTTAGCTTATATGCGTTTTATTTAATTCTGTTATAGTAAATATTTCTACTTTACTTTACTAATATTTCTACTTTTACTTTAGCTTTTTTGTATTTTTAAATATCTTTTTTAGTTATTTTTCAAATGGTTGTTTATCATTTAAACTGTTTTTACTAATTGTCTCATATAATTTTATTATTATTTTGGTGTAGACTTAGATTAATAAAGTTTTCCAAAACTGTTGGTTAGGCATATTGGCCTGTAGCTGACAAGGTTTATTATTTTTAGCAAATTTTCCAGTAGTATCAGTGTATTTTTTTCTATATTTTTTCAAAGTTACCACTCTTTAATTCATAATTTATCAAGTTCAAGATAATGCTTAGTAACGTTTTTTTTGTTTATTTCTACTTTATTTTCACATATATTTTTCTAATTACCTTTAAAACAACTTAAAAAACAAATTTTAAAGTACAGAAAATGTTAAACAAAGAACTAACAGTATTATAGACAATTTAGAAAAAAAACAGCCTACTTAGGACACGTACTGCACAATAAAAAATACGCCTTGCTACAGCTAGTAGTAGATGGTAAGAGATCTTTTTTTTTGTTTGTTCTTTTTTAGCTATACTTTGACTATTTTTTTGTAGTTTTAAATACCTTTTTTTTTATTTGAACTAATTTTACTAGTTTTCTCATCTAATTTGGGCCAAATATTTTGGTGTGTACTTCCTACCTTTTTATTTTTTTGTATAATATTTTGGTACATTTTATTATTTTCTTTAAGATTTGCTGAAAACTATAAAGGTGTTTATCCTTATCAATAACAAGTTCAACAACACAGTTTTGTGCTCAGTCAAATTGACTTTTGATCTAATTGGGAAGAGTTTCTAACTACTTTTCTGTATATTGAATTCAAAAGTTAAATCTTGTACTCAAACAGTTTGAGCTGTTTAGGTATTCTTTTTGCTCAAACAACCTGTTTGCTTTCTTATCATCACCTACTTTTGTATACTTTTGTTGACAGCCGTTATTAATTAAGTAGTGTTATAGCCAATTATTTAATTCTAGAAAGCAGTTGGATATATTTGCGGTCAAGTTAAACGAGAGAACTAAACTAGACTGATCATAAATTAATTTAAAATTTTTATAAAAGTCTGCAAAATGCATCAATAATCATTAATTTTATTGTAGATTGAAGTTTTAAGAGTATTTTTAGTTTTTCTTTAGAATTATCACAAAAAGTGTTCGCATTAATAGTTTTTTAAGAAAATAGTTGGGTTAAATTATAAATACTATCTTTCACATTTTATGAGTTAATTATAAAGAAACCTTAAAAACGTACTTAAAATTTTAATCTACAATAAAATTGATGATTATTTGTGCATTTCACAGACTTTTTAAGAATTAAATATTTTTTTATAATTCAAGATATAAGTATTGTTAGTGTAATACGGGCATTAGTACAGATTACTTATCTAAACTGCTGCATTTCAATACTCAAACCGATACTATGACTAGATAATTATTTGAATAAATTGTTATAGTAGTGTTTAGTTATTAATGATTTAAAAAAAATTTAATAAAATATGCATCTTATTGACTATTTTAAATCTGAAATTACTGAGTTACTATATTAAAAAATTATTAAAACAAATCAAATTTTTATTATAATAATTTTGTACCAAAACATAAATTTTAAAAAAGTATAATTATATGAAGTTCCAACATTTTATTTTAAATAGCATTACATTTGAAAATTAAATCTGTGGAAACGCCTTGTATGTACACCTAAATGTATCCTTAAAAATCTTACCATTTATCACAAAATCCGACATCCCCTATTTTAATAATATCAAATACTCTTTCATGGATAAACCCCAAATTGTCCCTATGGAACAATCCATCCACAAAGATTCAAACCCTCCAAATATTACAATAGTGCATGCACTCTACAATAGGCAATGACAATAAAATCTAATCATCACAACTGACCACACATCGCATCATTCAAATCCCATCACACATCAATCAACACTGACAGAATTTTATATAAATGATTATAAAAAATTTAAAAATAGATTTGTTAATATAATAATATATTTCATGTTTTGATAAATTGAATAAATTAATATTTTTGTAAGATGCACCTATTGTTCATAGTTGTTTAATTTTAATAAAGTGGATACTCTTGTATGGAGTACAATAGGTTAGTCATTAATACCCTATAGGTTTATCTTGCTTTGCTGTCCTGATATATTGAGATAAAGCACACCCACTGTGCAAGGTAAAACTAATTACATCTTGAAAAATACTGTACATTTGTTCGGCGTTGCCCGCTAGTTAGGACAAAGAGCTCACGGCCCTAGTATTTTTTCCGCTAGTTACGCTTTCAGTCCTCGGATGATTGCTCATAACATATAACCCAACAATTGGATTCAATGTGTTAAATGTTCTGTGCACTTAATACTTTTACACGTATATAATTCACAAGTTGAAAATTACTTTTTTATTGATTTTCTATCCCCTTTTCACATTTTCTCTGCGTACATGTTCGATACGTTCTTAAATTATGGCTTGTCTAATTATATGTAATTCAACTTTAATTAACAATATAAATCAGTTTATGTGATGGCATATGATTTATAACGGGCTTTTAATTTATTAATATAAAAATCAAATAAATAAAACTTAAATAAACATAAGTAAACATAAGTAAACCACGTATTCTTTTATTTTATTATACAGGGTGTCTCAAAAGTGATCTACATGCTTTTAAAATCAAATTTAGTAGACCAAATCAAATTAAAAATTAAGAGTGAACATTTTTCAGTTGTCTATACATATTTTTACAAATCGTGTTCAAATAGATTGTTTTCTATTTTAAAGCAAACAAAGAGTTTGGGCTTTAATCTTAAATTATGCCATAACATTAAAGCCCAAACTCTTTGCAGCATGTCTTTGTCAATTAATGCAACCGCTGCGCTGCGTGAATACAAGCTATGACATTTTCAACAGGTTTGTGGTAAACTTTTTCTTTAAAAAACCTGAAATAAATCTAAAAAATTCATATCCGATAATCTACATATTAGAATAAATGTTATTCAATTTTTTTTTACTTGTATACTAAAATGTGGCGGTGCGCCATTATGTTGATACCAAACATTTATTCTGTTTGCTCATTGAGTAGTACTAGTGGTGAATTTTTGTTAAAAATGAAGAGAGCAACGTTGAATTAAGTCGATTGAGTAAAAGTTGTAGAACAATTACACATATAATTAAGATTGCTTTTTATGGAGTGTCATAAAACTATGAGCAAAACTTACGCAATTTAACTCTTTTTTTTAAATCTGATTTTTTGCAACGTGTAGAAAATAAAATTTAAATTAAAATTCTAAACCTTCAATTGTCTATTAAAGTAGTAAAAGAAGGTGCGCGCTAGGGCACCTCCCACCACTTTTTTCAAGGTCAAGGCCATTGCCATGACCACGCCTCCTCAAGGCCATCACGCCCCTCCATGGTCAAAGCCATAGCCACGCCTCCTCAAGGTCATCACGCCCCTCCAAGGCCATGACCACACCCTTCCAAGGTCAACAGCACTTTTTTCAAGGCCAACCCCATTTTTCATGGTCACACGTGTTCAATTTTACTTATATAATGTTACTCAGCTGCATTTTAACTATTGAATATAACTTCAATTATAAAAGGTAGTAGTAGTAATGGATGTCATTAATTATTTTTATAAAATTAATATAAAATTAATATCTAAATTAATAAACATTAATGTAATTAAGAATGAAGATATAAATATTTTAAATCAAGTTCTTAAATTAATGAAGTGTGTATCCGGATACTGGTGTATTTGTGGAGGATTTGCATCATATTTATTAAACCGAACAAATTCCTATAAAGATATTGATATATTTACAAACACAAAAGAAGCACATTTAGTTATACAATATGCAAAGAGTATAGGATTTAACTTTACACCAATTGAAACAGAATATTATTCTGGAGGAGATCAAATGAATAACTTTTATTTACAATGCAATGGACACATCGTATTCAATATAATAGTTAAAACAAATATGGAGTTTGGATCACATGAATCATTTTCAAATTCAATTATACGAGAATTTGATATGGGTATATGTATGAGTGCTATATATTTTGAAAATCGGAAATGGTGGTCCATATGTCGTAAAAATTTGTTACACAACAACAAATTTATTAAGAAAATGCGCATTCAGAAATATCATAATAGGATTATTGAGAAACAATTCCAACCACTTTCCCTTCGTATGTTGTGTTTAGACAAAATTATTATGTGATTTTTGTGTGAAACACATTATTCTTGTAATCCGACCTCTTACAAACCAATCGGTTAGAACTCCTATAAGTTTTAAAGTAAATTTTATACTATTCAGTTCAACGTTAAGCATCACTACATCAATATCTTTTGAAGAAGTTGCATATTTACCTCCTGTAGAGGTTCTTATTATAAACAATGGTGTAGAAATTCCAATGCTCCCCAATATTGCAACGGAATATTTTCAACAAAAAGCATACATTTTGCTTGGTATGATGAACGTGGATTTACAAGCCTACAAAGAAATTATTGTGGAATTTACTGATGAAGACTTGAACAATTTGGAACTAGACCCTAATCTTATTGTGTATAATCATAATTTAAAAATATTACGGTTAAAACTGTATGATGAGTGTTATAAAATCCACATTGTAATAATATTAGATGATTTTGAGAAAGATATATTAAATGAATATATTTAAGAATAAATAGTTTTATTTTTATTATTAGATCTATAAACCATATTGTAAAATGAAACGTGTACACTTTGTAGACAAAAACAAAATAAAATATATGTATGTTTGGAACTTTGCACATCAACAAGCTAGAAAAGGGGTTTGGATGCTTAAAGCAATAGATAGAAGTAGATTTGCACAACGTATTGAAAAAATAGATAAAATCATATCATCTGTTTTGGATGAAGGACACAAGAACAGAATTTACCTTGAACGATGTAGTGGTAGTGGAAAGTGTAATTAACGTTTTGATGGTGGGGGAATATAGATATAAATGAGCAGTATTACCTGAATTTCTAGAGTTTCAACCATGTGGGCTGCATACGCTGAGATGAACTTACCAACACCAACAGATTTAAAAAGTGCAATAGAAACTTTACATAATCGGTTTTACATTTTCTGTATGGATGCTTGTCGTGCCCAAAATCGACTTGATAGTTTTGAAAGTGATGAAGTTTATCAAATGAGAGAAACAAAGTATGGTTTGGGGATGAAGATTTGTTACGATTATCATCTCGGTATAATTTCATTAGAAGAGTTTTGTGAGCAATTATTAAAAATTGACACTTTATATGATTTTATCTATGATATAGAAGAGTTTTTACCAAACCACATAAAATGCAACATTCGTCAAAAAAATGAATTAACACCAGTGGATTTATTTTCGTCAATCACTAGAGTAATGCATATATTAAAAAAACTTTCTGAAGATTGTGATCGAATGCGAAGAAGTATAGAAAATGAAGATTTGAAAATGGATTTAAGAAAAATTGATGATATGTATACACATGGGGTGGAATTGTGTCAAAAAGTTTTAGAACATCATATTACATTAAAACAATTTTGTCAAAAATTTGAAAAGTCCAATGTTTTATTTAAATATTTAAAAGAAATAAAAAAATTTCTTCCAGATGATATTTTAAATCAGCCCAACATGATAGAAGTGAACAATACAATTGAAAACATACATAAAAAACTTGAGAATTTATCCAAGGATGCTGGTCGGTTTAATAATAGGATTATACACCCATTTTTTGAACAAGATGTAAAAACTTTAATGAAAAAATATGAATATGGGATAAATACTTGCACAGATTTT
The DNA here is from genome assembly GCA_963932245.1 of Tachinus rufipes. NCBI lineage: Eukaryota > Metazoa > Arthropoda > Insecta > Coleoptera > Staphylinidae > Tachinus > Tachinus rufipes. Next base: position 89,126,798 of record OZ010743.1, read on the forward strand.
TTAAATGAATTTATTTCATTGAATTGTCTATACACCAGATTTCAAGAAGTAGATGTATTATTTAATTTTGCTGCTGATATTAAACTTTACCTGTAATTTATGTATTGATGTTTTAATAAAAAATATATATTACAAAAAATGTTTTATTAATTCATTACAAAATCATTATACAATTGATAAACATTTGATAATGCACACATAGAGACATGTTTTGAGTGATATAAACATTTTGATTCCGTTAGAGTTAAAGCTGGATGTTCATCAAATTCTTGTATAGGTATTGTTGTAAATTTTTGTAAAAAAATAACTTTTTCTCTTCCCTTAACATAAATCGTATCATCTTTGATGTCTTGTAGTATATTTTTAAATTGATGTTGTGGTGTAAATCCTTGACTCCAATTGATGCAATGATGATTATTGATTAACCATATAGCTTGCTTTTTAAATTCTGCTTCCAATAAGTGGAATGGAAAGGGAGGTTTGAATACATAGTGGGCAATTTGAGTGCCATTAAAAATTGCCAATTCTTTCGGTGAAAACTCTTTAGAACCAATATTAAATCCTTGGACGTCAATAACTAACATTTTATTTTCAATTTAGAAAACTCTTTAAAAAGTTTATTTTTAAGAGAGTACAAATGAATTTGTTTTTTTAACCTCTTTAATTTTATCTTATGAATAATTAATCTTTTATTAAATTCTTTATCCATTTACAACTGTCTGACCGCTTTGGTGAATGGATTGTAACTGATCATCTTATTGTGAAGAATGAGGCATACAGCAGAAGTGTTGGCTTTTGTAGGTACACTTGTGTCAAATTCAATTCTAATTTCAACAGCATTTGATTGTAATGTTTCGTTTTGATTACTACAATCGATGAGTACTATTGGTGTTGTTTCCTTAAATTCCTTGCGATTAAAAAGAGGTTCAATTTCTTTGTGATAATAAGATTGTTGAAAATTTGCATACATTTCATATAATTGAGCAATTTGATTTGTTTTGAAATTTAAATTTAAATTATCATAAGGATATCTTTCAGAATTTAAATAAACTCGAAGATTTGTGAGTTCATTATCATCAAATTGACTCATATCCTTAAGTTTTTTGTTTTTACGATCAGTCTGTAACCCAAAAATTATATATCTTGGTGTTTCTAATTGAGTAGCTGTTTTCACAGCCCATGTATGTCTTGTTGTTTCTGGCAACGCAGGATATTCATGTAATTCCCAAGATCTGAAAGCTATAGATAAATCCTCATTTTTTCCTAACAATTTTGTCAATCTAAGTTGTTCAGCCAATCCTACAGAAATATGAGGAACTTTCCAATTGATTTTATTAATTGTCACCTTAACAGCTTCGTCTTCAGTAGATACAAGTGCATCAAGATCGGTATTACTGCGTATTAAAACCAGTTCTTGTTTGGTATTTATTATAATTTTCTTATAATCCTCAGCAAAGCCTAATAACATTTTAAGTGGTATGCAAACATTGAAATTTCCATCCGTATCTACCATGTCATCTTGTTCTGTAGCAGTTTTTGAAAACCATCCAGCGTTTTGTAATTTTTGATTAGAATTGAAGGATAAGTAACCTTTCAATGTTGATGTTAACCCAACATTTCTAGTAGAGTCAATAACAACACCATTTAATTCATAGCGAAGTTCACTAAATAAGTACGCAATACCGTTGTTAATAAACTTTGTTTTTTTTGGTTTCTTAGAATCATCAGCTTGCAATTTGCCTTCTATGTAAATGTAGCTTTCACTTGGCAATGTGTACATATCTTGTTGTTGAATCGGAATTCTGATTTCATCATTGTTGTTGAAACTTGTTGATGCATATGGTTGATGAGTGTGAAATTGAGAATTTGCGATTGAGTTGTCGATAAAGACATTTTCTTTAACATTAAGTATACTCATTATTTAATATAATTTAAATCCTAAAGACTTTAAAAATATAATGTTTTCTGATGTTAATCTACTGCGTGCGGATTGTCTAATGATGGAATTAGTTGTTGTAGTCAAGTTATATTGTAAGTTTTTGTAACCATAATTACGCATACTATGATATTGCACTACCATATTTAAGAAATTTTTTTTAAATGAAGTCCTACTGTGATGGTCTCTCCTCTGAAATTGACTATATTTCCGTCTTGATCCACTATTTTAAGTGTTATGTTATTAATAGTTGATGTATTAATTGGTAAATATATAACCGTCTCAGGGGACTGTACAATTTTATAACCTGGTGGTACCGTGGGAAAAAATTGAAACAATGTATGACCCAATCTTCCGTTTCTATAAGAGCTGGTTGTTATACTACAATCTACACATAAAGAATTTATTTTTAAAATATCTGTTGAAAAGTCTGATTCATTGGAAATATCTTTTGGTAAAATTCTTTTACTAAAACCCAACAATGTTCCAATTGAATTTTCTTTAGTAAAATCAATAGGTTTTGTACATTTTATATGCACTTTTAATGTATTATTATTTCCTCTAATTTTGATATCTTCGTCATGCTTTTGAAGTTGTTTTTGTAAATATGTGTTTAAATCAGTAATTTCATAAGATCCTACAGGAATTGTAATTTCTTTATTGTCACCATAGTAAAATTTGTTATTGCTTTCATCTATGTTTGCAATTGAATAAAATGATTCAAAATTTGTTAGGCCCAAGACAAAATTTTCATCTTGTTTTAAATATAAAGGTGGGTTGAAATCTGCCTCTAGGATTGAACTTTTGCCAGTAAAAGTAATATTATAAGACATACTCGTTTGACATCAAACATACGAATGATGGATTTTTCATAATGTATTTTCATATAAAAATATTAAACATAAATGTCCACAATTATAAGTGTTATACTTTTGAAAAGCATCATGATTATATAAAATATTCTTTTTACCATCTTTATAAAAATATCTTACTAATTCTAAAGGTGGTTTTAAATTACCAAAACTGTCAAAATATTTAATATTATTATCATTTCTAATATAAGCTACCCAATGAGAACCAATTTTTGATTTTGTTTCTAAATTTACAATACCACATTCTTTTGCATTCATTTTAGTTGGTAATTCATCTAGCATGTATACACCTCTAAAATATGGAATGTTTTTTGCATATTTATACAAGTCAATAATGGTTAATGCTCTTTGTGGTAGCTTTTTTATTAGTTTTTTTTATAAGGATAAATGTAAAGACCGTGACCACGTTTATATGGTTTCACATATAAACCATCACCAATTTTATAACCCTCTTTGCTATTTACTTTAGATTTTAATACATCTTCTTCCACTTTGTTATGTCGTTGTTGTTCTTCTAGTTGTCTTTTTAATGCTCTTTTCTTTATTATAGCTTTTGCAATTCCGATAGCGCCAGAAACTATAGCTCCTAAGAAACTCCCGCTTTGTGGTATTTTAATAATCCTTGAAGGTATTTTTCTTTTTCTTATATATTTTGTTTTACGTTTACCACCTTTACCTAATTTAATTTTTGCTGACATTACATTAGACTTTGATTTTGAAATTTTTCTTTTTGAAGTTTTTTGACGTCTTAGACTCATACCTAATTTGGTTTTTACGCGCATAACACCAGACACACCTAGTGCAGCAAACTTTTCACCAAAACTAGCGTCAGGTGCTTTTAATCTTATTGCAGCTTGTCTGGCTAGTAATCTATCCGCTTCGTGTCGTTTAGAAATATCAGAATATTTTGAATATGCAATATCGTGTTGTTTGCAGTGATCGTCTAATACGTTTATACCTTTATCACCTCTTTTGAGTCTTTTTTCTAATTTTGTTCCTGGACCACAAAAATTGTATCCCGGAATATGAAATTCCCGTGTAGTTTTATTAATTAATTTGTTTACAAATCCACGTCCGTTAATTTTTTTGGTACGTTTAGTCTTTCTTTTACGAGTTAACATAATATACTAAATAACAATACAGAATGTAGGTGTACTTATATATTCTATGAAGTATTGACAAATTGATCAGTTTAACTACAGATTTAGAAGCATAATGAGAGTTGTAAAACAAACTCAATCTTTACCAATTAACAATCAAGATGTAGATTGTTCTGAGAATACGTTTCAACGACATAGTGAGTTGCTTAGTGGTGGTTGTAAAAGAGGATTGATTATTGGTTGTTCTGGGTGTGGAAAAACAAATATTATAATTAGTTTACTTTTACATCCAAACGGTTTAAGATTTCAAAATGTTTATATTTACTCAAAAACATTACATCAATCAAAATATCAATATTTAAAAAAAGTTATTGAACCTATAAAAGGTATGGGTTATTTTGAATATGATAACAGTGATCAGATTTCATCACCACAAGAAACCAAAGAAAATTCAGTTTTTATATTTGATGATGTTGTATGTTGCAATCAAAGCATAATGAGGGATTATTTTAGTTTTGGTCGACACAATAACATAGATTGCTTTTATATTTGTCAAACATACACTAAAATACCAAAACAACTTATAAGAGATAATGCTAATATATTGATTATATTTGAGCAAGATAATACCAATTTAAAACACATTTACGATGATCATGTAGGTGTAGATATGTCATACCAACAATTTAGAGATATTTGTTCCTATTGTTGGAAAGAGAAATATGGATTTTTAGTTATTGATAAAGAAAGTGAAATAAAATCTGGACGCTATAGAAAAGGATTTGATTCATTTATTTATTTATAAACAATATATAAATATATTGTATGTTTGAGTTCCAACAGTTTGCATCTACATGTAGTTTAATAAACATCATGGACAAGCAATTAGTCAAACAGTTATTAAAAACTCGACGTATTGTAAAAAAAAAGTTTCAAGATTTGAAATCTGATTATGCACAGTCGCAGTCACATATGCGATCGGCCTATCAACCAATAACCAAACCAATAGAAGACCTTATTGCAAATCTCAAAGTTAAATTGGAACCAAAATTTGAAAAAATTGAGGAAACTGAAGAAATTAAAAATGAAACACCAAAAAAGAAAAAGTATGGTAGAAGGTCATCCCCTATTAAAATGGAAGAATTTGTAACACTAACTAATACTACCATTGATACAAGTATTCTTTCACAAGTTTACGAGCACACCCCTTCTACATCCAATACACAGCCAATAGTCGAAGACCTATATGTTGCTGATAATGATGAAGATGATGATGATGATGATGATGATGATGAATATGCAAATGTTGAAGTCCAAACTAAAAAGATGAGTGATTTGGATGAATATGTAAAACAATTTTCCACATTACCTAAAGCCTACATTTACGACATGATATCTGATACAACGAGGGCTATGGATCACACATATGGAATAAGAGTGGTACCAACTGAAGATGGAGACAAACATAATTATGCTATTGGTAATGGAGTTGTTACCTTCAGAGGTGATGATGTAGTTATTAAAACAGTTATAAATGGGCAAACTTTTGAACGCATATATACAGGTACACCGGGTTTGTATGAGTTATTATTCAAGAAGGTACCAACAGGATTTAGGAGTGTGGATGTAACTAATTATATGGAAATTGTTAATAAAACAAATGCAGCAAAACATGGTTATATACCAACCGGTAAATTAATAGGAACTAAACTACCAAAATATAATAACATAATTGCACCTTTGCTTGATAGGCGAAAAGCAATTCCGGTTAGACTCACACCTCAATCATTTCGTACAGGTAAAGCACTACTTGAATACGACAATAAGCCATTAGAATTTATATATTGGGACAATCCTAATGAATAAGTTAATCGTCTGCGCCTTCTAATTTCTTCCCAAGCTGCTGGGCATACTGGACATAATAATGAAATTACTTCAATAATTGAAGAGTTGCGAGAAGCAAAAATTATTAAATAACGGTAACATAGATGTAAACTCTCATTAACTGATTGAGTTTTAAGAAATAAACATGACCATTGATAAATTTGGAAGAACACTATATTCGAAACATAACGATATCGACATAATACTTCAATCAACATCACCAAAAAAATACAGTTATACAATTACACTAAATTTTTTTAGTGATACAACGCTCAACAATAGATATCTTTTATATAATACTTTATCAAATTACATTTTTCCACACAAATCGGCTACAATTGTATCGGCTTTCATTAGTAATAATTCTCAAATAAGAATAAACGGTTCACCATTCTATGAGAATGCTTTACGTAATTTACCTTTAAAAAGGGGGGATACTATAGAATTTCCAGAACAATATGTTGGTGGAAATATGGTAACGTTATATGCTGAGTTAGTACTTAAATGTCCTGTGGAAGAAGAATATAGTCCAGTTGTTGAAGAAAATGGTTAAGAATAAGATAACAAATGTTAAACAAGAAATTGTTGAAGAAATTCACAAACCAGCTCGTAAAAATTTCAAGCGAAGACATGTTATAGTAAAAGGTCTTAAAGATTTAATTCAAGCAGATTTAGTGGAAATGATACCCTATGCTAAATTCAATAAAGGATTTAGATATATTTTAGTAGTTATTAATGTATTTTCAAAACTTGTTTGGGCATTTCCAGTAAAAAGAAAGACTGGAAAAGATGTTTCATCTGCCATGGAAAAGATATTTCTAATTAAAAAAAATGTTGTAAAAAATGTTCAAACAGATATGGGTACGGAATTTTACAATAAAGACTTTCAAACGTTAATGAAAAAATACAACATAAATCACTATAGCACATATTCAATTCAAAAGGCGTCCGTTGTAGAAAGAGTTAATCGAACTTTAAAAAATAACATGTGGAAACAGTTTAGTTTACAAGGAAATTATAAATGGTTAGATATTTTACCAGAAATTGTTAACAAATACAATAATACCAAACACAACACTATTGGTATGAAACCCATTAATGTTGACAATAAAACAGAAAAAGCTGTCTTACAAAATTCATACAATCATATAAAATTAGTTGACCCTAAAGCTAAAAAATTTCGTGTCGGTGACAACGTACGTATAAGTAAATATAGAAGTGAATTTGCTAAAGGATATACTCCTAACTGGTCAAATGAAATATTTACTATACATAAAATTCAATCAACATATCCAGTAACATATTTATTAATCGATCAAAGTAAACAAGAGATTAAGGGTGGTTTCTATGAATATGAACTACAGAAAGTAAAATATCCAGATATATATTTGGTTGAAAAAGTAATAAAAAAAAAGGAAATAAAGTATTTGTTAAGTGGTTAGGATTTGACTCATCACACAACTCTTGGATTTCAAAGAATAATGTCCAATAAACATCTTTTCCCATGTCTAGCATATAAAAGATTTCAAACGTACACAACCTTAGTGTTCGATAAAATGTCTTTGGATGATGGTGTTTCTCCTACAAGGTTTTCAATATTTGAAGAACGGTTGCTAACATTTAAGAATTGGGTTGGAGTTATAACACCCAAATCACTTGCCGAAGCTGGTTTTGTCTACTTACAACACATGGACCACGTTCGTTGTTTTTGCTGTGGAGTCAGTATTGTACGTTGGGAACCAACCGATACAGCTATGGGAGAACATATAAGATTGTCACCAAATTGTAAATTTGCGAAATTACTTAGCAAAGGAGAAGAAAAAAAAGAAGATCAAAAAAAGTTTAAGAAAACATCAGAACAGATTTATCATTTATTATTACTTAATGTATTACAACAATTACAAGAATAAATTTTTTTTTCTATTACTTATCTTTCCAAAATGATTCAAAATAATTAAATAAACTACATATTACAAAATTAAACATTTATTTATAAAACTAAAAATACAAAAAAAATATAAAATTAAACCTATAAATAAAAATATAATTTTTTTAATCTTTTGCTGCTGGTGGTGCTCCACGGGTCCTCAGTATAAAGTGGGGTATTGCCCAACTCATCTATTGCTGTTGTAGAAAGTGTATTGAGGAATCACAAAATAATTAAATAAACTGCATATTACAAAATTAAACATTTATTTTTAAAAGTATAAATACAAAAAAAATTAAATTAAACCTATAAAAAGTATAAAAACATAAAAATTCAAAATTACAAAATTATAAAATACAAAAAGAAATATAAAAATACAAAAATAATTACAAAATTAAACATTTATTTATAAAAGTAAAAATACAAAAAAAAATAAATTAAACCTATAAAATATAAAAATATAAAAATACAAAAAAAATATAAAAATACAAAAATAAAAATATATAAAATTAAACCTATAAATACATATATAAAAATATAAAAACATTTTAATCATCTGCTGGTGGTGGTGGTGGTGAAAAATTTTCTGCTGCTGGTGGTGGTGTAGTGCTCCAGGGGTCCACGGGAGTACTTGACAACTCAGCAATCAATGTTTCTGGAAGTGGATTGTTTCCAACCAAAAACGAATCCAACTCCCATGAAGCCATTGGAAAATCGTCGAATTCATGCATCCCTACCAATCTTAAAATATGTTCAGGGATGTACCTGACTGCCCTTGATAAAAATGGCCGGATCATCGGATACACACTCACTTGACTGACAAACTGCATCATGCAGATATCTTCTTCCAGAAACTCGCGACAAAAAATTGTCGCAAGTTTAAATGTTTTTAGTTGGTTGTTGGTCCACTGCAACACATAAAAAAACATATATGTTAAAAACAAATATAAACAAAAAAAAATCATAAATAAAGAAAATAAACAAAAAAAAAAGTAACAGTAAAATATACTTACATCGTTAGATAATTCTGGAATGAGGCTTCTCTCCTCTTCCCATAATGTAATTTTAATGTCCAAATAGTTGAGGAGATAACCAATCTCAGCAACAAATTGGGGGCTATCATTGAAGCACGGCATTTTTATTTAACTGTTATGTTTTATTTGAACTTGCACTTGAACTTGCACTTGCACTGTTTGCAGATAAAATGCATACTGGTAGTGCAAGTATTTATACTATAGCAATCCCACTATTTTTCTTAGTAGTGGGGAAAACAAAGTTGATGACCATGAACAAGTGCAGATGTGCAGTTCATGGTCACAACATATACTTTACGCACAAAAAAAAAAAAAAAAAAAATGCAGTCACAAATTTATTAAAACAAAATTACAAATTATCAATTGCTTCGGAAATAATTTCATTTGCATTAATAGATAATTTACGCTTTTTAACATCTTGCTCCAATAAATCAGGAAAAATATATAAAAGTTCCTTTATTCCATATGCATTTTCGTTTGCATTAAATGGTACCATTAATGCCTCAATGTTTTGCAAACTATCACCATTCATATTAACCAAATTCCAAATTAAATTGTTGTAAAACGTTGAAAATTGTTGCCTCTTCAGTTTCTCTAGAAGATCTTTTACCAGGGGTAGCAATTTCCACAATTCCATAACTGATTCATTTGCTAACATTACAAATAAAGTATCTGTTTTAGAAATTTCAATAAATTTCTTGTTTTTATAACTTTTAAAATGGAGTGTGAAATTTTGCATTGAAATTGGATTCCATTTTTTATTAATAGTGTTCTCTAAATAGTTGGTAATAATACCTTGCAGATCTAAGAACTGTATCCATTCATTTTCTCTAAAAAGGACGCACTGTTTTGAGTTGCCACTTAATTGGATAACTGTATGGAAATCTTGAAAATCTGCAAGAATTCCCACTTTTATAATCTTACTTTTAGAGTTGTTTAGAAAGTACGTGGTGTTATTTACTATTATAGGGGACAACATCTCGGAGACCAATAAAGTCCGTAATGTATATAGGAGACTTATATAGTTAATTGAAGGTGTGTGGTGGTGGTAGTTAGTTGGTGGCGGGAGAAGTATTGCACCGGGGGGGCAGAGCCCCCCCTGGTCCGGGGGCGGCGGGGGTGGCAGGGGGGTGGGGGCGGCCGGGGCGGTGGGGGCGGGGGCGGCAAGGGGCATGGACTGTGAGTTGGGGCAGGGGGCTGTGAGTTGGCAGCTGGGGGCAAGGTGGTGTTTTACAAGGTGATCTAGTCTGCAAATGCATGCAATTAAAACCACATTCCAATACTTTTTTTTATTTATTGCTTTACTACCTATCTGTATAAAGGCGAAACCACATTCCAATACTTTTTTATTTCTTATTTTACTTGTATAAAACCGTGTGTATTTTCAATCTTTAAGATAGTTGCAAAATGAATTCTCAAGAAGCACCTAACTCCATCTTACGGGGATTGTTAGAAACTCCGTTGAGGCGCGATGGGTGCGACTACGAGTTGAACGTTGATAATCAACCTCAACTTTATGAATTCTTTTTCGGGCCACCCCCTTTGCCTGAAATTTTAAATATTTCAAGTGCTGTAACTGTTAACAGCAATTTAACCAATATAGTTTTAACCCCGTGTCCACAAAGTATAGTGAGTGTGTGCATGGATCAAGAAGCCATCAATCCATCATCTATTCTTCAAGAGGGATTAATGGATTGTTCATATAGTGTTGACAGCATTATTATGAATGTCATTAATCCCAATGACGGTTCTTCTTCCCGTGCCTCAACAACAACATCAATTGACAATTTCATGTGTGTTAGTGATGATAGTGAGAACTACAGCAATTTTGAAAATGGAGTTAAACGTTGTTCAACTCCATATCAAGGGGACAACATCTACGGCACGACTAGTTCTTGGTGCGGTAGTGATTTTTCAAACAATAAACTTAAGTGTAGTGAGTCTCTCCTCGCGATTACTATAGACAGTTCTTCGTGTAGTGACTCGGAGATTATCCCCGAAGTCATATTAATTGACAATTCCTCGTGTGGAAGTGACTTTCCTCCAAATAAATTAATGTGTAGTGAGTCGGAGATTCCCCCCCCAAATTTAAATCCAAATACTATCGATTTGGATCTAAGTATGGGTTCTATTGAACAATTTAATCTAAGTGAAAGTTTCAATACTTCTTTAATAGACAATGCAATGGACACAGCTATAGTGCGTGCGGTTAGTGATATTGATCGAGAAATGCATGCTCTCGAAAACTCAATAGACAACCGAATAAATAGATTGCAAGAACTCTCCGATTTGAAAGCGCGATTAATTAAAAAGTAATTATTTATAGTAACCCCCCCCCCCCCTCTTCCATCAACCCTTTCCATTATTTCCTATCATTCCTGACAATGTGCTGACACCTCCTCGTGGTATTGTTGGGTAACGCCAAGATCAGCTTCCTTTAAATAAAATTTTTCGAAAAAAATAGAAACATTCAGTGTGCATCTTTCAAACATAATACACATCATGAACTGCTCTACGTGTAATAAATTATACAAAAGTGAAAGGTCGCTAAAAAGACACTATAAAGAGAGTTGTGGTTTAAACAATGATTCACCTCCGAGCAAACAACAAAAAACAAATCCAGGTAAGTTTATTTTTTTAATAATTTTTAAATCTATTAAGTTATAATATTTTTCAGATAAGTTTTGCAATGATTGTAAAACTATCATTCCGTCACGTTCATACAACAGTCATCTAAAAAGCTTTCACCATAAGAAGAATTGTTGTCTGGCTATAGATGATGGTGTAGAGTTAATAACAACTGCATTTAAAAGCAGAATTGTTACATATAGAGTCAAATCAAACCGCGACTATTTAAATTTAACTGATTTTATGAATGAAATTAAAGATAAAGTAAATAAATTAACAAACAAAGTTGTAAATAAATTTTGTGCTGTTAAAATAAGTTTTGAATTATTTGGTATGTACACAATTAGTGAAAAAGAATTATTTGAAATAAAATCGTTCAATACTGCTAACAAAGTTGCAACTATCTCTACATCATTTGAAGAGTTGTATGATACTTTTAGACAAATTATCGACACAAAAATGTCTGAATTTCAAGAACGTGATTCAGGTAAGTGCTAAGTTGTAAGTTATATATTATTTAACTTAATAAATATATTATTATAGGTTGGGCGTTAGAAAAAATACTGTTTTTAGAAGTCAATTTCAACAAGTATAATCCTCTCCGTGCTTCATCATACATTCCACTGCCTACAGAAATTAAAAGAAAGCAAGCAATTATAAACATTCAAAATGAAGATGATTGCTGTTTTGCATGGAGTGTTGTTGCAGCAGTACGCCAACCGACTGGAAACCCCAGTAAAACTTCATCATATGAACATTATAGTGAGGTATTTAATTTTAATGATATAAATTTTCCAATTAAGTTAAGTGATATCAAAAAATTTGAAAAAAGTAATAATGTGTCAATTAATGTTTATGGTTTAGAGTATTACTTTAAAGATGGAATCAGGAAATATGAAATTGTTGGTCCTATGCATTACACAAAATTAAAAAAACCTATTCACATAAATTTGCTATTATTCAGTGATAATGATGGTATTAATCACTACTGCTACATTAAAAACTTATCTAAATTAGTTTCAACTCAAATTTCTAATCATCATCAAGCAAAACACTTTTGTGATGGATGTCTACAATACTTTAAAACTAATTTTAAATTATTAAGACATTTAGAAAATGATTGCAATTACTTGTATACACAAATTCCTTGCACGGAAACAAAAATTAATAAATTTGGAAAATCAGTGCCAGAAAATATATTAGAATTTGAAAATTTCCAAAAACAATTATCGGTACCATTTGTTGTTTACGCTGACTTTGAATGTGCTTTAAAACCAATGTTAACTTGCTCTCCTGATCCAACAAAGTCTTTCAGTACTAAAACATATGAACATGAACCATATTCTTTTGCATACTATATTAAATGTAATTATGATGATTCATTATCAAAATTAGAAATTTATCGTGGTCCCAACTCCGAACTAATATTTATTGAGAAATTAGAAACTGATTTAAAAAATATATATCACAAACATTTGAAACCAATAAAGTTGATGATAATGACGATGCAAGATAAAAATGAATATCTAAATTCAACAGTTTGTCATATTTGTGATACAACCTTTTCTGATAAAGATATAAAAGTAAGAGATCATTGTCATTTGACCGGAAAATTCAGAGGTGCCGCTCACTCCAACTGTAATTTACAATATAAAAATCCAAATCATATACCTATATTTTTTCGCAATTTAAATTATGACTCTCATTTGTTTATTAGAAATTTGGCTTTAAATAATGAAAAAATTAATGTTATTGCACAAACAAAAGAAAAATATATATCCTTTACAAAACAAGTTCTGGTTGATGTAATTAATAAAGAAAACGTACACATTCAAATGAGGTTCTTAGACTCTTTTAAATTTATGCCACAATCATTAGAAAAATTATCAAAAAATTTAAGTCCTCAAGAATGTATTGAAGTAAAAAAATATTTTAAAGATTCAAAACAAATCAATTTTATAAGACAAAAAGGTGTATTTCCTTACTCCTACATTGATAATTGTTTAAAATTAAATGAAAGAAAACTGCCTGCAATTGAAGAATTTTATGATAAATTAAGAGAAGAAAATATTTCGATAGAAGATTACCAACGAGCTTGTGATGTATGGGATTTATTCAAATGTCAAACTATTGGTGATTATGCTGACATATATTTAAAATCAGATGTTCTAATTTTAGCAGACGTTTTTGAAAATTTTCGTAAAATTTGTTTGAAAAATTATAAACTAGACCCGGCACATTACTTTACTGCCCCTGGTTTAAGTTGGGATGCTATGCTAAAATTTACCAAGGTAAAATTAGAACTACTAACTGACATTGATATGTTACATTTTTTCAAAAAGGGTATCCGTGGTGGTGTTAGTACATGTGTTGGTAGACAAGCTGAAGCAAACAACAAATTTTTACCAAACTATGATCCCACTAAACTAATCTCATTTTTAATGTACCTTGATGCAACTAATTTATATGGTGGTTCTATGTCTGAATATTTACCCAAAAAAGATTTTAATTGGTTAACACCTGAAGAAGTAGAACAGTTAAATGTATTTGATATATCTGATACATCCGATATAGGTTATGTTTTGGAAGTTGACTTAGAATATTCATCTGAATTACATGATACTCATAATGATTTTCCATTTTGTCCAGAAAACATAATTCCACCAAACAGTAAATTTGCAAAATTGATTCCAAATTTATATGATAAAAATAAATACATTATTCATTACAGAAACTTAAAGCAATGTTTAAATAATGGTTTAAAATTGAAAAAAATTCATCGTGTCATTCAATTCAAACAATCACATTGGCTTAAAGGATATATTGATTTAAATACTAAGATGCGAAATGCATCAAAAAATGATTTTGAGAAATTATTCTTTAAACTTATGAACAATAGCGTATTTGGGAAAACAATGGAAAATTTAGACAATCGAATTGATATAAAACTTGTTAGCCATTGGAGTAAGTTAGGTAAACAATTCGGAGCAGAAGTATTTATAGCCAAACCAAATTTTAAAAATTGTTCAATATTTTCGGAAAATTTAGTTGCAATTCAGATGAATAAAGTAAAAGTGTATTATAATAAACCAATATATGTTGGATTTTCTATATTAGATTTATCAAAGACAGTTATGTATGATTTTTATTATAACTATTTAAAACCAATGTATAATGAAAACGTGTCATTATTATATACGGATACCGATTCACTAATATTAGATGTAAAAACTGATAATTTTTATGATGATATGAAACAAAATTTAAATTATTTTGACACATCCAATTACAAGGATGGTAATATTCATGACATACAAAGAAATAAATCTATTTTGGGTAAAATGAAAGATGAATATGTTGGTGAACCTATTCAAAGTTTCTATGGTACCGGAGCAAAGGCATATTGTGTGGTAACACCGACATCAGTAACAAAAAAAGCAAAAGGGGTTAAAAAGTGTGCTATTGATAAACAATTAACGGTGCATGATTTCCAAAATATTCTAAAAGGTAATAACAAGTTATGTAGAATGTTTATTTTTCGGTCACATTTACACAATATGTACACTGAATTAAAAAATAAAGTAGCATTGACCAACTTTGATGATAAAAGATATATAATTCCTGATTCCATGAAAACATTAGCTTGGGGGCATAAATTATTAGATAGTGACCCTTGGAAACAAAATATTGATATGTTTTTTGAAGTAGCAGAAGAAATTGAAAAAGAATAATCTGAACAAAATGTAGAGACATTATTTAGTGTAAATAATAAATCACTTTGGCAAAGTAATATAGATCTATTATGGAAAGTGGTTGAGAATGAAGCACTCGTAACTTTTTAAAAATATTTATTAATAAGTAATATATTTAGTGTACATTTTATTTGTAATAAAATATAATATATAAGTAAGAAACAATGTTAGAATAATAATTGATAATATGTTAACAAAATAGTACAATGTTGAATTATTAAAACTAATGGTATTTTGAAAACTTGCTGTTATGTTTGTATTATTTTTTAACCTATAAATGATGTTGTATCCTAAATGGTTGTTGGCATTTATTGAGGTTTTGCATGTTTTTGGATGGTAAATATAGTCCATATCCATTTGTTTCCATGTTGAATTTTTAATTGAAATATAACATTCGTTTGTATTTTTTGGTTTTGACACATACAATGTGTTGTTTAAAATTGTAGAGAGTAAAATAAAAGTTGATACATTCATGGCGACGGCAAAAGATACAATAATCAATGTTGTTGTGTAACATTATATAAGTAAATGTTTTAGCCTGAGAATCAAATTGATTTAAAAAAAAAGTGGTGACTATGACAGGTGTAGCTTTAGAAAAGTGGTATTGAAGAAGTGTGCCAAGTTGGCCTTGGAAGGGTGTGGCCATGACCTTGAGAAAGCGTGGTCATGGCCTTGACCTTGGAGGGGCGTGATGGTCTTGAGGAAGCGTAGCCATGGCCTTGACCTTGGAGGGGCGTGATGACCTTGAGGAAGCATGGCCTTGACCATAGAGGGGTGTAATGGCCTTGACCTTGGAGAGGGCGTGATGGCCTTGACCATGGAAGGGCGTGATGGCCTTGAGGAGGCGTGGCCATGGCAATGGCCTTGACCTTGAAAAAAGTGGTGGGAGGTGCCCTAGCGCGCACCTTCTTTTACTACTTATTAAGTTTTGAAATAAAATTGTGTTTTTTTTGTCGAAATATTTGCTTAAACTTTAAAAGTTATACTTTATTGAACATTAAGTTTAGTGACTTTTAATGTGCTATAAGTTTTTTTTTTAAATAACAATTATTATAGTTCTTGTAGTTGTAAATGTATAATAAAATGTAAAATTTGAAATTCTCGCAAGTATTAATTTTTCTAACATTATTAACATATATTAAACTTGCTGATAGTGCTTTGCAATTTATATATTTTGCTGTTAAAAGTTAATGGCACTGGTTCAAAATTTGATTAGTTACATTTACTTTAGGATGCAAAGACTTTTCAACAATCATTCTTGGAGTCCCAAATGCGACAATTCTACTTATTAAGGTAGCTTTCAAGGTGAAAATGGGCCTCATCACTAAAGATGAATTTTTGACGAAATACCGGATCATTTTGATGCATTTGAAGAACCCAATCAGCAAAGATACGACGTTTATGGTGATCAACCGGCTTAAGTTCTTGTGTTAACTAAACCTTAAAAACTTTAAGACTTATGTCTTTATGCAAAATACGGTGTAATGTCGTTTAGGCAATGTTTAATTACAAAGATTGACGAGGAAATGACAAACCTGGGTTTTCTTCATTACTACGGGCTACATCAACAATATTCTCATGTGTTCTTGAGCGATGCACACGGTTTAGATTCTTCACAACACAAAGTTGTCAACTCAAATTTTTACATCAAGTTTACTATTGCCGGCCGAGAAGGTGCTTTTCGACGACCCAAAAGTGTTTTAGTTTTGCAAACTGACTGAAATTTTTTCACCATTTTCGTAGTAAATTTTAATAATTTTAATGCGTTTTTGAAGCGTGTATCGTTCAATTTTTAATAATGGCGTAGTTTTCACTTGTCAAATGTCAAAAAATATTAGCTTCAAAATTGACAGCTGTCCAAATAGCCTGCTATTCAAAATGAAACTTCTTATAGTTGACTCGGTTTATACAGACTTTTCAAAAGCTTTCGACCATGTTCGACACGATACGCTTATCAACAAGTTAAGGGTTCTTGGTTTTAGTAAAATAGTTCTAAAATGGTTATTGAGTTTTTTATCCAACAGAAAACAATTTGTCAAAATAAGTGATTTTATTTCTTCTTCTATAGATGTAACTTCGGAGGTGCCTCAAGGTTCTCATTGTGGACCAATATTGTTTTTGCTTTTTATAAACAATTTTATTAAGTTTTTATTATTTGCAGACGATTTAAAACTGTATAATGTAGTCAATAATCAGTCAGAATATATTAATTTTTAAGCTGACCTTAATAGTTTAGTGGAATGGTGTGAGCTTAACCAACTTTCGCTAAATTTAAAAAAAAATGTGCGTCAATCTCATTTAGTAGACGTGCAATTGCTGTGAGAAATTACTATCTTAGTTCTGAGAAATTAAAACTTCAATCTAAAGTTAACGATCTAGGTGTAATTTTTGATAACAACCTAACGTTTTCTAGTCACATTACTAACATCTGTTCAATTGCAATAAGGACATTAGGCTTTATAAACCGCTTTACTAAAGATTTTTCAGTATGGACAAAACAAACGTTATATGTCACACTTGTACGATCGCAATTGAAATACGCATCTTCAGTTTGGTCACCATTTTACCTAAACAAGGTAAACCAATTGGAACAGGTGCAAAATAAATATTTAAAGATAATGTCATATCAAAAAAAAATAAAATATATAAAGAAGAGACGCAATGTCCTCAAATGAGACAGTTGTAAAAGCAATAATTTCGAATAAAGCCTAGTTAAATAGGTAAATTTATACGAATGCCACAACGACATATGTAGCGCTCGTTACTATTTGTTCAATCGGACAACCCAATAATAACATTAAAAAATTAAATTTATGAAAAAATATTCTAAACTAAAAACATCCATAGACGCGTTTCGAGGTTTACCTCTCATCAGTATGGCTTTATTTATTTAAACTTAATAATTGATTTTTAACTTACTTCGTCAACATTGTTCACCACCACAATTCAAAGTGAATATTTTAAAGGGTGTATTGACTATTTATACTAACTGACTTAATGACTTTATTTAATGGCTATGGTTAATAGCATTCTGAGAATGAACAAATAAACTAATTATTTCGGGATATTTAGCTGATGGTAATGACATGAAAGAATTAAAAAGGAAATTTGAAAATTAAAAATAGAATAAATTTTTTGCATAAATTATAATTACTATTATACAATTTCGTGTATATCAGAACATATATAAAATATATAAAGAAGAGACGCAATGTCCTCAAATGAGACAGTTGTAAAAGCAATAATTTCGAATAAAGCCTAGTTAAATAGGTAAATTTATACGAATGCCACAACGACATATGTAGCGCTCGTTACTATTTGTTCAATCGGACAACCCAATAATAACATTAAAAAATTAAATTTATGAAAAAATATTCTAAACTAAAAACAATTGTATAATAGTAATTATAATTTATGCAAAAAATTTATTCTATTTTTAATTTTCAAATTTCCTTTTTAATTCTTTCATGTCATTACCATCAGCTAAATATCCCGAAATAATTAGTTTATTTGTTCATTCTCAGAATGCTATTAACCATAGCCATTAAATAAAGTCATTAAGTCAGTTAGTATAAATAGTCAATACACCCTTTAAAATATTCACTTTGAATTGTGGTGGTGAACAATGTTGACGAAGTAAGTTAAAAATCAATTATTACGTTTAAATAAATAAAGCCATACTGATGAGAGGTAAACCTCGAAACGCGTCTATGGATGTTTTTAGTTTAGAATATTTTTTCATAAATTTAATTTTTTAATGAATGTCATATCACTTAGGAATACCTAGGACACAATATATATAGTAGAAGTAATGGCATTAATACTTTAAAATTAGAAAGTTTATTTAAAAGAAGAACGGTTGCGGATTTATGTTTTTTGCATAAGTTAGTAAATGGTATTATTTACAGTGCTAATCTTATAAGTAACCTAACCTAACCTAACCTAACCTAACCTAACCTAACGTTTTCTAGTCACATTAATAACATCTGTTCAAAGGCAATGAGGACATTAGGCTTTACTAAAGATTTTTCAGTATGGACATAACAAACGTTATATGTCACACTTGTACGATCGCAATTGGAATACGCATCTTCAGTTTGGTCACCATTTTACCTAAACAAGGTAAACCAATTGGAACAGGTGCAAAATAAATATTTAAAGATAATGTCATATCACTTAGGAATACCTAGGACACAATATAGTAGAAGTAATGTTATTAATACTTTAAAATTGGAAAGTTTATTTAACACGTTGACTGCCGTAATGTTAAAAATAAAACAGTTCTTATGGCCAAAAATTTTTTTTTTCTAAAAGTCAAGTTTAAGGTTTTTTAAGGTATGATGTTTTTCAAAAAGTTTATTTTTCAAAAAAATGTAGTATATAATTAACATTTTTGATGAGACCCACCTTGTGGTCACGCGGCCTCAATATATAGAATTTGTCCTAATGGCCGCGTGCAACAAACGTGGAGTCTCACTTCTACATGTTTGTGCTTGTCGGATCTTGTTTACTTACGCATTGCGTACACATTACTGTTGAGTGCTAAAGCATCAGTGTCTACCGAAATGTCTTGGGAAAAAGAACAAAAGAAGTTGCAGCAGTTGTGGCAGGTAAATATTATTTATAAATATAAATCTTTTATTCAAATAATTAAATATTATTTATATTGAAGTAATTACGGTTTCGGCAATAATGTTTTTTTTTAATTATTATAGCAAACTTGAGATGACAATGAGCTGTTTGGTGAATCGTCAGACGAATACGTTCCAAGTAGCGATGACGAATCTGACGAGTCTACAGATCAGCCGCCTCTACCGAAACGATCCAAAATCAATAGTGCACTATCAAGACACACAATTTCGAAACTTCCAAGCTGCTCAAATAAAAATTCGCCACAGCCAAGCAGCTCAAATATACCAGATAACTATGATTCGGTTATAGGAACAATTGAACAAGTTATTCAGGACTTTGCTAGTTTATTTAAAAGAAGAACGGTTGCGGATTTATGTTTTTTGCATAAGTTAGTAAATGGTATTATTTACAGTGCTAATCTTATAAGTAAACTTAACTTTTATGTGCCTAAATCTTACAATACTCGCCACCCTAATACATTCCAACTAGATTTTCATACTAGCAATTATGGTAAACATTCACCAATTTGTAGATTTATGCGTAATTATAATACAATATCTTTCTTTCGCAACCATTTACGAAGATTAGATCTATCTATATGTGAAACTTTTTAATCTTAACACTGTAATCATTTTAATGTTTATTTTATTTTAGCACTAGTTATTGATTTTTACTTAAATATGTTATATTTTGGTTTTTTTAAATATGTTGTTATTTTGTTATATATTATATTTTTATATTTTATTTATATACGTTGGGTAAGTTTAAGTTTAAACTTAAATGCATATTGTTTTCAATATGTTGTGTAATACTTGTAAAAATTTGTAATTATTGTAAAAAGGAGATTTCCGTAATAAAGATTTATTATTATTATTATTATTATTATTATTATTATTAGAAAACTTTATAAAACGTTAATATTTATTAGAAATCATTTCACTTTTTAAAAATAATAGAAGTAGAACATTGTCAAATTTGTTCACCAAAGCACATAGTCAAAATTATTATCAAACTTTTTGTATTGTTCAGTATATAAAATTATATTATGTATTTCCAAAAGTTTTTTTAAGCGTTGTTAGTAGATATTTTATGCAACCAAATCACTTCATTGTGAAAAACTGTTTTCTTTCCTTCTTGTGCCGATTTTATTTGCTCTTTGTTTGACTTAGTTCAGTTTATCTTAGTCTTTTCACATCAGTGCGATATTGCTACGAACCGTTCACAATACAAATTGCCAATGCACTTTGTTATACAGATCTTCAAAACCGTTTTAGTCTATGCGTGACTAACCTAAAACAAATGTCAAGTACCCCAATACTAATGCATTTTATTTTACACATTTTGAAGATTTTTTTGGTGTTTGTGAAAATAACCTGAGAACCTCAGTAGTAATTTAGTTCATTACACACATCTTTAAGATCTTTTCAGTCTATGTGTAAATAAACTCACACAACCCCATTAACGCTATGGCAATGCTAAGCAATGCCAACGTTTTAGTCAGTTTTAAATACCCCAATTACCTTAATATTAATATATTTTATCATACTTATAAAAAGTTTAACAATAAAGTAAAACCCAAATGAGAACCTTGCCTGCACAAGGTACTGCTGCTATAAAGAAACAAAAAAACACTGTCAACTGAATATATATCGGAATAAACAGACTTTTTTTATAGTTTTTGGCAAAAACGCTAGTAGGAGTAAATGTACTCACTTGTTCTAAAAATTAATCTTTAAACAGATCAATCAACATAACACCAACGGCATTAGATGCAAAAAAAATGGTAAGATTAGAGGTAAACATCCTAAAGATAAGCAATATTAAATAATTAAAAAATGAAACATACAGAAGAAACAATAAAATACTTTACTACTCTAGGTACAACGACCTTAAACTTAAAGATTTGTCAGCTTTATTCCATATTCAAACAAAAAAACATATGCACCAACGGCAGATAAAGAAGATGAGAAAACAATTTTATACACATGTAAAAAATATTACTAAAAACATAAAACAATCTGACACAATGATCATAATGGATAGTTTTAATGCAAAAATGAGCAACAAAAATTGAAAAATGTACGTGCGGTTTTGGTATAGAAGACAGAAATGACAGAATGAGAAGATTGTTTGATAAAACTTTGCAGAAATAACAACCTTACAATAACAAATACACTTTTCAAACTATAAATAAAAAAAATTATTAAAAATTGCCATCAAATCTGCAAAAACATATCATAGTGTTGACATTAACTCTTACTAAACTACTTACTTACTAATAGAATGGTAAAATTAGTATAAAGCTAAAAACAACAAAAAATAAAACCTACTATATAGACACAAAACTGCTCAAAGACTTGAAAATGTATCAAAGAATTAAAAATGATAACTAAGTTATAACGTTTTATTTTTGACCACATTATGTGACATCACATTCAATATATCTGTTGTTGGTAATAAAAATGGACTTGTTAAAAGAGACAATAATTAATCAATTTATATTGGACACTAGTTGAAGAGACGTAATCGGTCATCTGTCTGATTATGATTATTACAATGTTTAGCTTATCAGGAAGTTTGGGCAGACAAAGAGGTTAGCCAGTATTGTTAGCTTATTCCTGTTGGTCATGTGAGCGCTAATTTGACTATATAAGATTATAACAGCAATTTCTTTTAATTCTGCTACCACAGACTGAAAATATCTTTCAAGAGAATTAGATCACATCATTATTGTTTAATAATATCAAATCTTGCACCGATATTCATCACCAAAACAAAAAATAGTGTTTTACCACAATAATATTTAAATAACTTGAGGTTTATTTTTGGCATAACTAGTTGCATAAAAATCTTCTTTAAAACTGCTATAGTTTTTGTACGGCGATCAGCTATTGGTACTACTAATTTAATATTTGATACAAGATCATCAATATTGATTACATCAGAAATAAGTTTGTGTAAGAAATATAAGTCAAAATAAATCCTACAATTTTTCAACGGTTTTAAATTTAAGAATAATTTTAATCTTTTCATATTGACGATATTATTAGTTCTAAGTTCAACCTTATAAGAACAAAAACAAATAAAATTGTTTTAAACTTTTTTAAGTTGGGTAATGTATATTTGATAGAACCGGTTTCATACTGTTGAACAATATTCCACAATAGAACAAATTAATGAACAATATAGAAGTTTAAGAGTATTAACAGAAAAAAATTCCTAATTCTAATGACAAATTCGAATGTCCTTAATGCATGGTTTGAAATTAATTTTACATGTAATTTAAAAGTAAGTTTTTGGTCCAACGTAACACCTAAGTTTTTGATTTTACTAGTCCAAGATAAAGGTACTCTGTTTATAGTGTAATCATAACACCATTTATAAGTATTGTCAATGTCACGTTGGATCAAAATCTTAGCCAAAATAGTAGCAACCTTACTAAAAAACTTCAAATTGTCTGTAAACATTAAAAACTAGCACAATTTTATAGAAAGCTTTAAATCATTTATGAAAAAAAAAACAGAATTGAACCGCAATGAGTACCTTGTGGCACTACTGATGGTACATCAAATTGATGAGAAATATAAATATTAATACAAACCTGTTGTTTTCTATTTATTAAATAAGAATTGAACCACTTTACAACAATTTCATTAAACCTTAAAGCCTTCAATTTATATATTAAAATAGTATGGTCTACCTTGTCAAATGCCTTTGAAAAATCGGTGTACACTGAGTCAACCTATTTGCGATTTTTAAAGACATTTACAAGATATTCCGTATAACTAATCAAATTAGTAGTTTATCTGCCATCCATGCTGTTTATTAATAATTACTTGTTTGCTTTGCCTCATAATTTCTTGAGTTACTATTTTGTCTAGCATTTTTTAGGTATGAATGTAAACAAACATCTCTATAATTTTGAATTAAATCTTTTCAACCAGATTTGAAAATTAGTGTAATAAAACTTTGTTTCCATATATTAGGAACAAATCTTTTCATTAAAGATTTCTTAAATACAAAATAATGTGGCATAAAACATTATTATAAAACCTTTTTTTAAGAAAACCATCAGTTTTTAAGACTAAAAATTCTAAAACATTTTAGAATTATTATTAATGAATGAAAGTATAACATATACAACACAGTTATAAAATATATCATACTCTACGGACCAGAAGGATAGAGGTGAATAGAAGCTGACAAAAAAAGACTAGAGGCTCTGAAAATTAATGCTCTTAGAAGATCACTTTTTTGTTTTTTTGTATCCAATCAGAATTGGAATAATATCTGCAAAAGCTCTGACATAAATGGTAGTTTTGATAATCTTTTAAAATCATTGACTACTCTATTAAATCTCTCGTGCCCTTTAAAATCTATTAAAGCTTCAAATAAACATCGTTCTTGGCTTACTCAAGAGTTAGTTAATGAAACTGAGAAGCTACAACATTTATTTTGGTTGGCATACAATCTAAAAGATAATAATTTAATTAACGATTACAAAAGAAAAAAAGAACTTCATAATACTAATTTATGTTTTGCAAAAAAAAGCAATATTCAAATCGTATTTTGAAAAATGATAATAAAGTAAAAGAAACATGGAAAATAATAAGAGAAACAACCACACACAACAATCAAATTAATAAAAAAAATACTTTAAAAAACCATGGAGTATTAATTAATGACAACAAAAAAATTTGTAATACTTTTGTTAAATATTATGCTTCTTTAGCAAAAATTAAAATAAATCAATATTATTCTATATCAACAATAAGCTAAAGTACCGTATCTGAATGTCTAACATTTAATTCATTTTTTATGAAGCCTATTATTGAAACTGATATAATAACTGCAATTAGTTCTTAAAAAAATACAACATCTTCGGGCATAGATGATTTAAATACTAAGCTTATTAAATTAATTTCAAAAACACTAGTTCTTATACTAACAATGCTTTTTAATGCTGCAATTGAACAAGGCATATATCCAAATGCGTTAAAAACTGGCATAATCACACCCCTTCATAAAAAAGGAGACACTCAATTAGTAAATAATTACCGCAGCATCACAATAGCACCAGTAATCTCAAAAATATTTGAAAACGTTATTTGTGATTGCATAAAAACTTTTTTAGAAAAAAATAATATTTTACACAAAGCTCAGCATGGATATCGTACCAAAAGGTCTGTTGAAACGGCAACGTGTGAATATGTAGAGTTCGTACATTGTCATCTGGATCAACACGAATACTTATATGGATTTTTTTTTGACATGACTTTAGCTTCTGACATATTAGATATTAGTTTCATTATTGATAAATTGGAACACATAGGATTTCGTGGCACTTTCTTATCATTATTAAAGTCATATTTAACAGACAGGAAAATTAGGGTTAAGATTGATGGACATATTTCTAATGCTGAAAAAATTGAGCACGGTATTCCACAGGGCAGTGTATGCGGTCCTCTAATTTTTATTTTATTTGTAAATGATTTACCAGAAATATTTAAAGATATACCTAATTTTAAAATAGTTATGTATGCCAATGGCATATCTATGGCTTGCTCATCCAAATATATTAGCGAATTGAATCGAATGGCTGGAATAATATTAAACAGAATAACAAACTGGTGTACACAAAATAGGTTAATATTAAACAACACAAAAACTGAACTAATGTATTTAAAAAAAAAGCGTTCAACGTTAAGAGAAAATGCCATATCTATTAACAATTTGTTATATGCACTTTTCGACTCAGTAAGATTTCTTGGATTGATAATACAAAATACATTAGACATCATATAAATGCGGTGTGCGGTAAACTAAATAAGTCATATTTTGCAATATTGCAACTAAAATCATCATGGTTTATTCCCATATTAGTTTTAATATCATTTTGTGGGGCAACTCGTCAGCAGCGAATAGAATATTTATAATTCAAAAACGCATTCTAAGACTTATGTTTAATCTTGATTACATAGAATCTTGTAAATATACATTTAAAAAAAATAATTTGTTAACTGTACCTGCAATATATGTATTTAAGACTTTATGTTTTATTAAAGAAAATATAAATAATTTTTTGACAGTTGGAGAAAATCATTCGTACAGTACCAGACACGGACAGCAATTACTCTTAATTAAACATAATTCCTTCAAGTTTGAAAATTGTCACGTGTATATAGGACTTAAAATGTTTAATAAATTACCAGATCAAATAAAAAAGCTAAATTTTAAACCATATAAGATAATGATTAAAAGATTACTAACTAATAATGTTTTGTATTTTGTTAATGATTTTTATAATATAGATTTTAATATAGATTTTAGTAAAACTGTGTAGTAGTTTTTATTATTTTTTGTTTGTTTTTAATATGTAATTTTTATGTAATGCTTGTTTGCATATTATTTTAATTTGTTGTTTTATTTTTTATATGTAATTATTTTATTGACGATCACATACTGTACTTTATTTTATATATACATGTACTAGATCTTGTGAATAAACATCTATCTATCTATCTATCTATCATGTAGAATATTGAGGTTGGATAGGGTACGCAATACAAAGATAAAAGAACTAATCGGCTTGAAAAGAAAACATCGTACAAGAAGCAGGAAAACGGCAACTTAACTGGTACGGACACGTAAAAAGAATGGCAGATCATCGACTACCAAAAATTACGCTTAATTGGGTCCCTCTCAAAAGACGGAAACAAAGCAAGCCCAAGAAATCCTGGAATGACGGCATCTAGAAATCGATTAGCAAAAGGAATTTGCAAGACAATCAATGGCAGGATAGGTTAGGATGGAGGAAGAGTCTGGAGATCGGACAGCGTCGACAGACGTTTTAAAACCAATAATAAAAAAAAGCACATTTTTTTCGGGTTGCTACAATAACTCGCTGTTGTTGCTTTCTTTGCTTAAATGAACAGACCAAGACATTAACTCAGAACTTAAGAGCATACCGACCGCTACCTTGGTTTCTAGTATTTCAGTGAAAACAACTACTTTGGATTCATTGCTATTTTTACATATAATTTGATAATCAATTAATTTTTTTATTAGTACATTCAGAAAGGATTAATCTATATTTGGTCAAAATATTTTAGTCAAATAATAATTAGAAATAACCGAAAAAAAAATTCAAATATTAAAATAAATGCGTTGTTAGGTACTTTTAAATGCATTTTAATATTTTATTTCTGAATGTACAAATTAATTATCAAATTATATGTGACAATAGGAATGACGCCAAAGTAGCTGATTTTACTACAATACGGGAAATCAATGCAGCAATCGGTATGGTCTTAACATGACACGGTGCTACATATTCTCTACGCTGCTTTATGGAGTAAAAGCATAGAGACTAAAAAATTGATTCATGGTCAAACTACAAACTTTTGAAATGTAATATTACTGAAGAATGTGGATGGTACCGTGAAAAAAAAATGCAATATTATTAGCATCATTAAAAAAAAAACTCAAATACTTAGGATATATATTTGCAAGGTTCTAAATATGCACTTCTCTAACTAATAATATAGAGAAAAATAAACGGAAGAACGAACATCAGCAGACGTCGAACGTCTTAGCTCAAAAATTTGAGAGAATAGTTTGGCTGCACCAACATCCATCAACTGTTCAGAGCTACTTTCAACAAAGTTAGTATAGTCATTATCTAATCTCGGATAGGAGAAGAATTCGTAAAAGAAGATACACACTCTCAAAACCTTCTCCGTTTAGATGTAAATAACCTCAGACAATTGTGAAGTATTTCAATCTTAACACACACTTACATAAATTGTTTATATGTATGCAAATAATATTGTATATAGATAGTACAACAACTATTTTAAACAATGATAATAAAAACTTTGATTACGCTTAAATAAATAATAATTAATTGTTCATAATTTGTTGTTCACATGTTCACATATATTAATTTAATGTTTATATTTATTATGTTTATTGTTTATAGCTCTGATAAAGGTTGAATTTGAGTAATCAAAACCGGTCAGCATTTTTAAATATATAATTAATTCAGTTACTTAATTTCTTTATTTGTAAAAAAATTTTTTGAATTAAAAGATTATTTTTTTACATTTATGGATTACTAAAAAATTATTAAATTTTTGTATATATTTATTTTAAATTTGTTTTTTTTTTATTACATTTCTATTATATAATAATTTTGTATTTTACAAATGAAAATTAGTTACAATTGTTTTTTTTGAGTAATGGACTCCTGCCTGATTTATTTTTTTTTTACTTAAATTTAACGTCGACTACTAAGGTCATTAGCTATTTATTTTATTTTAATAATAATAACCTCAGGTTATAGACCTGAGGAAGCAAATCAGCACATTAAAATGATTAAATAATAAAATAAATACTAAATCCAATATCACAGTTGCTAAAATTTAAAACTAATATCACAGAACCAACACATCTGACAACAAAGTTGTAAAAAGCTTCGATGCCAGACCCTAAAAACTAACTAAACCTAATATCACAGATTGCACCAAAGTTGTAAAAGACTACGATGTTTTAAACAACTTAACAACACAAACTGATGAATAAAAATAAATTAATTAATTAACACCAAAATCGTTACAAGACAACACAAAACTTGGTTACACCTGTTTGAGGAGTCCTGCGTCTTTCAAAAACTGGACGCACCTTTTCATGGACTCCTCTCTTTTTTATAAAATAGACGCCACGTTGTAAGGGAGCTCTAACCGATTACGGTGGGGAAGGTAGGCTGCGTCTAGGGCTTTTAATTGGGATTTTCTGGCGGATGAGTATACCGCGCAACCGTAGTTGACCCTGGATAAAACCTGGGCCTTGTACAGCCGCAACAGTACCTTTCTCCGCGCACCCCAATTGATGTTGGCTTGATCACGTTCAAAGCTTTTTTGCACTTTGTGACCAATTCATCAATATGTGCTTGAAAAGATAAGGTCCTATCGAGCACAAGCCCTAAGAAACAGACTGTTTTGACGCACGTGATTCTAAAACCCCGCAAGACAAGCGCGGGGTCCGGTAAAGTTTTCTAAAGCGTCAAAAATGCACGCACGAGGTTTTCGTCGTAGAGAAGCAAAAACCTCTCGCCTCTGCTTTTTTGTCCACTTTGTCTATGGTAATTTGGAGTTAACCTGTTACGGCTGGGATTTTATTTCCCGCTATTTAGATCACCAAATCGTCGACGTACTGGCATTTTTTTACAGAAGCTGCAATATCGTTTACCGCGATCGAAAAAAGGGTAACGCTAATTGTTGACCCTTGTGGAACACCGTTCTCTAGACATACTGTATTCAAGTTAGTGGTTCTTAACCTTACTTTAAATGTGCAAACGCGCGTGAATGATTAAAGGATTCAAGAAAAACAGCCATACGGCCTCTGAATCTCCATGCGTGCAGCTTCTGCAAAATTCCATATCGCCAAGTCATGCCATACGCCTTCTCCTGGTCGAAAAACACCGCCACGAGTTGTTTTCTTGCTAGGAAGGCGTCTTGAATGAAATTTTCTAGACAAATTTAATAATCAACGGTATTGTGATTTTGTCTAAAGCCCGCCTAGTATTTAGCTAAAAGACCGTTACTTTCCAGCATCCACACCAGACGGTTGTTGACCATTTTTTTCTAAAAGTTTACTGATACAATTAGTAAAAACCTGCAAAGCGGTCTTGACATCCTCACTATTTGACTCTGATGGGACCTGATTGGCTTAGAAACCTTGCCAGTTTGCGCGGTAGAGACACCATCTTACGGGGGACGGACTGTCTGACCCGTTTGACCATTGTTTTATATGCTATAGAAAAATGATCGCTGCTGTGAAGGTCTTCTAATACATGCCAAGATAAACGTGTAGCTAGACGTGAAGACAATAATGACAAACCAATTTCCAAAAAAAATTGTATTGTGTATTGAAGAAGACTGCGTCGTTTTGATTGAGAAAATTATCAAACGACCTTGCGTGTTTTTTTTCAGAAAACCCTATAGCAAATTGTAGGCGTTAAAATTGCTCACCAGGACATAGGGATGTAAAAGCTGCAAAGTAAGTTTTTGTATATCTTTCAGAGTCCAGTCGAACTCCGGAAAATACAGGTTACATATTTTGGCTTTTATCGGGATGGTAAGCCAGATTGCGATTGCCTGGAGTCTAATTCTGCGGGTTATTTCCGTAAACGGTAAATTTTCCCTTAGAAAAATAGCGACTCCACTTTTGGCTCGGGCACCCGGCAGAACGTCACTTTTTGTGCACGTAAAGCCCCAAAGATTGAAATTTTCTTGGGGTTTGAAGTGCGTTTCTTGTAAGAACACGCAAAAAAGCATGTGCTTTACCAGGATCATTTTCAGCTTACAATAGCTGCAGTTGCAACAGTTGCAGTTCATAAGATAAAATAATAAATAAATAACACGTAATAGACGGACAGCTATTAAAATAAGTTAACACAAAACAAATAAAACACCAAAGTTGTAAAAAGTTTTTTTATATTTGAACGTAATCAAGGTAAACAATAAAATCTTAAAACTAATATCACAAATAACATCAAAGTTCTAAAAGACTCCGATGCCAGAACCATACAATAAATAAAACTTAAAACTAATATCACAGATGACATTAAAGATAAAATTCTTTAATGCCAGGACCTAAAAATGGAAAAAACAATACAAGTACACAAATGACACATGCAGTGCCGATACAAAACAACACTTAATTAAAAAACATAATAGAAAGCCTACAGCTGGGAGCGTGATTTGCCTTTTTTTCAGCCAGGTTTCCGTCTTTTTTTGCCTCTGTTACTGCCACTGTCAACAACAGATAATTCTGATGACAAACTGGATTTGTCGTCACCGTTGCTGAAAGAAGAACCGTCCCGCTTCCGTTTACCCGGATCCGACTAATCGTTATCTATTTGTTTTGGTGTATTTGCCAAAACAAGTTTAGTCAGGTCGGTTTTAAGACCAACCTGAGAATGTGTGGGGGTAATTTCTCCACGTTTTTGGTTAAAGAGACTACAGTTCTCCTCAACCGTTGTTGCGTCGGAGGATTTGGCGATGGCATTTTGTATGACCGGTATTGGTGGTTTATTTGCTGCAGGAAGCTGAATGTGTTCTCTTAGTGCAGCAATAAAAGGCGGTAAAAGTTGACAAATAAGCTCGTTCCACAGAGCTTTTTGATGCAGTCGCCGCTTTGGCGTACAATATTCTGACAATTAGTGTGGAGACTAATACCAATTTGCGTGCTTTAAAATATGTTAGTTTGTTTTTTGTCATTATTTCTTTGATAGCAAATTCCTCTTTAAATTTCGGACAAATACGTGATCTTGCAGAGTGTTTTCTTTTGCAATTGACACACGTAATTGGCTGTTTGCATTCGCTACTATCATGCAGAGGTTTTCCACACGCGAAATCTGCTCCTTAGAACATTGAGCAGCTGTGTGTCCAAACCTCTGACATTTGAAGCAACGCATTGGTGCCGGAATATATGGCCTGACTGCAAGGCTATAAAAAGCCCCTTTTACAATGGTAAGAAGTTGTGGACGGTTAAACGGCAGTATATAGCTGAGCGGCTGAAACGGTTTCTACAAGAAGGCCATCTCTGACCTTAATACATTTAGGATTATCAATCAGTTCGTACAAACACTTACTTATCAAGAAGAGGCTAATTTTATCAAATTTGCCTTCTTTCTTGGTAACCATGATAAACCAAAGGACAGGTCCCGCCTTCTCATCACTGGTACCAGTATTTGGCAAAATAGATTTGCTAATTTTCTTCCTTTTTGCCGAGTAAGAAGCTGAAGAATTCGATTTGACATTGGACTGGGACCGGGTAGCATTATCCATTGGCACAACCCGATCAGTTGTACCAACTTCCGAACAATTATCCACTGCGCTACCGGAGGATTGTTCTCCCACTCCGGTAGTTGCCAAATCCGTGCCGATTATGAAGCCCCTGTCAGATTTAACTGACGGCACGAACTGGGGGCGTGAATTTGATTTTGACATCATAAACAAAATTGCGTTTTACCTACCGCCATGTTGAAAATGAAGGGAAAAAAAGGTTAGGGGTAAAAATGTAAATGATAGGAAAATAGGGAAAGGTAGCCAGGAATAGCTTTGGGTACATTTGGTTTGGCTTCAGCTCTTTGACCCATCCGGCATGGGTGGCCCTGCCAAGAGTTTAAACTCCCGCCAGCATAGCTCGAGCAGATGTTACTCAGCCCCCTCACCACGACAAGGTAGTAGCCACGAGTGGGCCAATGATTTGTTATTCATAGTACTATCTTTAATATTTCTTTACTATTTACGAAATAAACATAAAATATATTTAATACAAAGTTTGACAACAGTTTGAGTTTGATTAGAAGAATGACATTTTATAGCATTACCTGCGTCAAGTTTATGATTCTGTTTCATATTTGTATAGGTTAGCTTATTGTTAAAATTGTTTGTTTACGTCATTAACCTGTTCTTTAAATTCTTTACTAGTTTTTATAATTTTAAAGTTACAAAATTCAAAGCGGTATGCATAATACTTGCAAATGTGTCTTTGTAAACATTTATTGATACATATTAATTGGCATTCTCTAAATATATTTTTTAAGTTATCAATGTTAGAGGACAACATGCATCTGTTAGTAAACATTGTTTTTTTAAATTCTTGTTAATAATTTACAATTTACTATTGTTTAACTTTACATTGTTTAAGTTTAAGAAATCAATATTCGATACAGTCGATTTGTGTTGTTGGCGAGTTACGGAAAGAGCCATGTTGTAAGAAGAATAACAATAAAACATAGCAGTGTAAATCAAATTTGATGATTAAAAATAATTTGTTAAATACAAAAAAAAAAAGACAAATGTCTCACTCACACTCAGCTTTACACCACATGGTATATTGTGGTGACTAATAATAACAAAAAAAGAAAGACTTCTGAGAAAATGTTAGTTGAGAATTAAGTAATTTAATTTACAAATTGATTTAAAAATAGACGTCTATGCAAAAGATTGAACTTAGAATTGCTAGTTTAAATCAATGTTTGATAACACCGAGCTACAACGACTATAAGTTAGCATTCAGACATATAATTTGAAATACTAACTTATACTGAAGTTGTTATTAAAAATAAACAAAACTTGTAGGTTATAGTAATTTATAAAGTAAGTTAATATTAATTTAATTTTGTTTGGTATATTAAGACTTACATTTATAATAAATTGCAATAAATTAAAATAATTTTTCAAATAATCTACTATACATACATAAAAACTTGTAATACAATAAGTAAAAATATTTTAGTAGAAATGTTAAAATAGTAAACAATATGAAAAAATCACAAATAAATTAATATACAAAATATTGCATTCATTTAAGAAGTTTTGTAATACTAATACAATCTGTGGTTTTAATAATAATATACTTACTAATGCTGTTGTGGTAACAATACCAATAAAAAGTTTTAGTAGTACGTAAAAAATCAGATTCTACATTATTCCAATCAAATTTAACCAATTGATTTATAAATAATCAAACGAAAGACTGGTTTGCCATCTAGTTGCAATTATTAATACTAAAATGTCCGCATTAATCGGTTTCATTTTTGCATTTATGCAATTGGCAGTCATTTTGATTATTTATAATATCAATTGTGTTCATAAGCACAGAAATATTTATTCAAAATTGTCTTCGCTATCATGCGATGCCGTGGTCGTACAAGGCATACTGACGAGGTTTGTAGAACCGAAACAATTGTCTATGCTTGACCCTTGGCCGCTGTGATTCGATTGACTGATTTTGAATAAATTATTAATTCATTTCATAATTGATTTATATTTTTGCTTTAATAATTTAATTTTGTATTGTGCATTGATTGCTTTTGCGAAGCATACATATTAAATCTTTGCAGTTCTCTAGTTCAACAGGCGGGTGGCAATTCAATTTCAAATTCAAAGAGCAAATACATAGCTTGCAAATAGTGTTTCCCTATCTCTGCTAAAGGTAATGCGATTGGTAGAAATGTTATTTTAAATATAAAATTATGCTATCATATGTTTTAATTATTTATGCTATAATTTAATGTTTTATTAATAAATATTTGATAACATTTTAACTAAAAGTATATGTGATTTTAGTATGCAAATTGCAATGTAGCATACAAAATCGATAATTTGCGGGTTATCTTAAATTATACAAAGAGTGATAAATCGCAACCAAGAGATTTTGTAACGCTTCAAAGTTTCAAGAAAGTTTTATAATCTTTGACAATAAATTCCGCGTTGTATATACACTCGATAAACAAGCTTACTCTTGATGCTTCTTAACTATAACCGTATGCAGTGGAGCCTGACCCTCATTTTGCCGCATTTTCTAGATCCGGATCTCTAATCCTGCTGGACCTTGTAGGAAATACCGGAAGGTATACAGGAGAGCCTCATCAGTCACAGTCACGGCAAGCAAATTATTGTGGCGATCCCTTCCTGTCTGTGAGATTTACACCTGACCTACCACATTTTCACTAGACATACATTTTATAAAATTTTATTATTTTATCAAGTACCAATAATTGAATGAGGATGTCGCGACTCATCGATATTAAAAAGAAGCAAGAAGTCAATTTCAAAGGCAAGCACTAAACAGTGAACAATGCCGCCCTCCGATCATCAATAAGCGATTTATAAAGCACTCTTAACCGTTGTTAGATAAAGAATTGGAGTTTAATAATGGCCGTATCGGTGAGCGGAAACTTTTAATAATTAGCTCCTTAGCTTGATGCATTGCCTGTCTAAGACTTTTCCTACACTCACTTTATGTTAAGCTACATGATTTATAACTATTTTAATTTGTTCCAGATCAATGAGGTAATTTATACCTTTAATATATTACGCAGCCATGTTCCTATTAAGATCCTTTTTAATCGAACCTAAGCGATGACTTTTATAATTAAATATCGGCTAAAAATGGGGTTCAACAAATAATTCATTGGCGTCTAATAAATTTCAAACTTACCCATATTCAAATATATAAATTTGTCGGTTAGTAATTTTATTTTTTTATTCAGACGAGTGTGAAGGGGACATAATGAGAATATTTAAGTTAGTTTGCTTGCAAGTTCCAAGATATGCAATTAAAGAAATGAAGACTTTTGTCACCTAATTTCAAACTTTTTATGTTTTATATTCATCTTTTCTAGAATCTGCGAAAAACGAACAACTTGTAATCATATTATGTACATCGCAGTGAGGAAACGGCATTCGTAATTGTGCCCTTTACGTATCCCGGCATTTTATAAAACTGGGTCTGAGACTTAATATAAATATGAAATGTCATATGTATATCTCATGCAAATATATTTTCCGCCGACTTACACTTTACAATTCGTTCAAAGCTTATTTTGTAATTGTGTTTAAAACATATGCTTGCATTTATTTTAAATATCAATAAGGTACGTTGGAATTGTATTCAAACTGAGCAATAATTTCATAGTTTCCATTCTCTCTCACTGAAATGCATTTTAGATTATATGACAATATCTTACAATGCAATATAATGTTAAATCTATTATTTTGTGTTGTAACACTGTCAAAGACGTACAGGTAATATTGTCTCTCATCAGTATTTGCGGGTATCATGACATTTATATGAGACTATAATTATTGTTGAAAAGTTTTGCATTGTTTGATTTAAAAATTATATTATATGTTCGACTGATAAATTATATTTTTGACATGATTAATAATAACTGATGATGATTGACTGATAATCTCCGTACTGTGATGGATGATTCATTAATTTAATACATAAAATAAAACATTATTGCACTTCAAATATTCTCTTAACAAACCTGGGTTTGTATCAATATTTTTTTAATAAATCTCTCCACTTCAGTTGATTAAAAATCTAGCAACAAAAATTGCAAGATATAACTTAAAACACAATTTATATACTACTCACAACTTAATAGTTAACAAATAATGTTTTTATAGTTAAGATCTTTCCCAATGACACTTAACATCACTGTTCATTTAGAGAGGAGTTGTGTTACCGTTCTCTGAAACTAAATGCAATTTATAAAAGAAGAAATTTCTTAAAAATGATGCAGTTGTTACACCGACCCAAACAGATACGAGCACTTTCTTAAATATTTTGGGTTTTTGGAGGCCTAGTTTAGATAGGCACTAAGCCTTAAGCGACTCCTTAAAAAACACTCCAGCTGTGGAGAAGCTTTGTAGTTTGTTTTCCGGCATCGGTACTGTTGAGATACTGGGAAGTTATTTAAGTAATCCTTGAGTCAAAAACTGCGTTAAAGCTGAATTAAGTTTGTCCAAGTGGCTTTCCAGAAATGCATTTGCATCTTTGTCGGGAGAGAGCGGGACGTTTGTTGGTGTGTTGGGGTGTAGTTGTTCATCTAACCAGTCTACCAGGAATCTTCTTTAGGTGTTTATTTTTTTACTAATTTCTCGCACAAGTCATTATCATTAATTCAGTTGAGGCGTCCGGTATTAATAGTGTCACTATCACTTGATTTTCAATTTAGGTACAATTTTTTTATTAAAAAGCTGCTTTAATACTTTCTTACAACTGACTGACTCTTAGTTTAAAAAATTAGTCTTTTTATACTTAGTTGTTTATAAGCTTTGCTTTTCTACTTGTTAGTGGTTTGCTTATTAGATAGCCAATAGATATTATCTAAGTAGGAGCTCTGTGTAAGTGGTTCACTCAGTAGCAGTTGTGGCCGGCAGTGGTATTTTTTGCGCATTTATTCATTGGGTAATTTTGCCTTTCTGCGCATTATGGCCTGGTCAAGTAAGTGTGGACATTTGCCTGTATGATATATTGCTTTTTACGGCGCTTAAGTCGTTGGTTAAGGTCAGGCAGGTTTTTGGTTGGACCATTCTAATTTGCGGGCTTTATTAAGTTGTGTCTTAGTAGTAATTTGCTTAGTTTTTTCCCAATGGCAAACATTGATTTTGCGGATGCTGTAGTAAGCCGTAAGTGGTAATAATTAATCTTACTGTTTTTTGGGTATTCTTCAAACATTGTTTAGATTGATTTCTTTAGCTGCGCTTGTTGCCGGGTTTGTCAGTAAATTAAAAATGATGGTGGTATGCTGTGTTATTTTTTACTTCTGCATAGCATTCTAAAAGGTCTACTTTAGAAACTGCAGACCGTTATTGGATAGGAGTATTTAGGATATTTTCATCAATGGATAAGTAGTTTTTTTAGCGTTTATTTTTGGCTTGGTTGCTGACAAAAGATCAATTGCCAGTTGTTTTCTGGGCTTTTCTAAGAGATACAACTAGAAAAAAGTCTTTGGACACCGTGGGCCAATATTGGTGTGTGCGGTAGCATCTAAGACAGCGGCATATGTGGGTTTTTACATCTGCTCTTACTTTTTGGTACAGTCGTGTCGATGTCATAGTGGAATGTCAATATTTTATGCTTGGCTGTTCACTTTGCGCTTCCATGTGATATACTATGTCTGCGTCATAAAATAGTTTGGATTTTCTAGTCTTTTTTTGTATACTTGAATAATCTTTTGGGTTTAAGAGCATTTTTTCTGGCACCGGCCAAGGTTTTTCTTTTAAGCAGGTTTGCTTAAGATTTTTTTGCATTAGATAAGCGCTAATAAGTTGTTGTACTAGGTAGCTAAATGTTGGTTGTCCGTGGTCATTTTTAGGTAGTAAAAGCTTGTTGTTGATTTTAATAGCGGAGTTATTCTGGAAGAGCAATGACTACCGGTTTTGCTTGGTTTTAGCGTCGATAAAATTGTTTAGCCAGATCAGGGATCAATAGTAGGTTCTAAACTTTTTTTACCGCCCACACAATTAACATACACTCCAATATGTTTAGGTAATTTCTTTCTGGTCGGTAAGCATAGCAATGACGTAAGTCACAACATTGTTTTCTATTTAGAATAATAGCGCTACAAGACCTTGGTTACATGCGTCAGTTTGGAAAGCAAATGTTAATTTTGCAATTGGAAAAATCAAAACAGTGTTATCTTTATAGTTTCAAACACCGGTTTTTTGGTTTTAATTTAAACAAATATGTGAAATCCATGGAGAAGGAAAAAACTTTAGGGATGCTGCCGTTGTTACACCAACACTAGCCAACAAGTACTTGCATTGAAGCAAAACATTTTTTAGATTTTTTTGTGTTTTTGGGTGTGGAAGAGCACCAAGTGTTAGGCAATACTCTGGAGAAAAACTTAAGATGTGAAAAAGCCTTAAAGTTATTTTGTTTTTTTTATTGTTATTGGTGAGTGCTGTAAATACCGGAAAAGTTTCTGTTTGGTCAATAGTGATGACCTGCTGTCCGAGTCTCCCTTGCGTTTGCTAGTTGGTGTGTACTAGGCCGCTAAGCTTGTATTGTTCTACGCAGTAGTGTTTATTGTTTTTTTGCTATGAGAAAGTGAGGTGTTTGTTGGTGTAGTTGTCTATTTAGCTAGTCCGTAGCAAAGGTTGTCTTCAGGTGTCTATCCGTGTTTGTATAACATTTTTTTGTAGTAGTGGTATTGTTTATTTAAAGCGTGGTTGTCAGACATGTCTGCTTTTACTAGTATTACTATTAATTGATTTTAGTTTAGAATTTTTATAAAAACTTTGTTTGTTAGTTTTAGTTGCAATACTTTTAAATCAGCGCGGCAAATAATAAATCATAAAAAGCAAACAAAAAAAATACTAGTAAAAAATCAAGCCAAAAACAGAAAAAATAAAAACAAAAAAAAATACTGGGATTTCAACAGAAGAATAATTCTATCTATACATAAAAAGAAAAACTCTAAAATATGCCACAACTACAGAAGAATAACATTAATGAGCAAACCAAAAAAATATTTACACGAATAATAAAAAAAAAAAAAAAAACAAATATAGAGCCATTGCAACAAAAAAATAAGCTTAAATTTAGAAAAAAAAAGCGCACACGAAAGATAATAGAAGAAAAGATGATAGGCTATACAAAAACAACAAAATTAAAGTAAAGACAAAAAATTAAAAAAATTATACTTTTTTCATAGCTTTCATTGTCAGCTTTGGTTTTGGCTGGAATCATGTAGCTGTTGCCTCAGATACTAAAATGTACATTTTGACAGAGGGTTTTTTAACAAGCTCTTTTAGCTTTTTTTGCATCTTTCAGATTCTGTTGGCAATTTTTATACTTTTTTCATAAATGGTGATTTAAGTGTAAAAGATTGCGTTTGGCATTTCTAGTGTATTTAACAATTTCCGCGTTTGCACAAAGTACCTGCCGTCATTTTACAGTGGAGTTTCTTTTTGTTATTGATTACTTTTTTCATAGCTTTCATTGTCAGCTTTGGTTTTGGCTGGAATCATGTAGCTGTTGCCTCAGATACTAAAATGTACATTTTGACAGAGGGTTTTTTAGTAAAAACTTTTTGACTAAAGTTATTCGGTTTTTTTCAAAGCATATTAATGTTTTTTTTGATTAGTTTCTTAACTTGTCAACGTTTGTCTTCTTTTTTAGAAATTGCCACCTGTTGCTTTTTTTCATGTTAAAAACAATGTAGTTGTGATAGCTTAAAAGTTCTTGTTTAATGCAATAACCAGCTATAGACCAGTCTAAAGATAACAAGTAGTCTTGCATCTCAAACGTAGCACAATCTGCTTTCTTTTATTGGTAAAGAAGTATATCCACTAAAGCACACAATTTTGCAATAAAGTTTCCGGCAAAAATTGTATTCTTTTTTTTTACCTGATTTGCATGTCTACTCTATACAAGGTTTTAGGTCATCTACATTGTCGTTTTTAGAAGAGTAGCAACTTTATTTTGTAAAACCTGTTATTGTTATTGTGATATGATAAATATATTTTCAAGACTATGCCTATGTTTTTTAGTTAATAAGTTAGTGTCTGATACTTTTATGCCGTTTCCATTTTATTGTCACAAAACCAGTCATTCTTATTCTTGATAAATTTTAGGTTGGTTTACTTATTATTAGTATCTTTGTTTTGATATCTTTTACAAAGGCTGTTGTTAGATTGTCTGTAAGTCGGCTTTCGTTGGTATTGATTTAGAAAATTTTGATCGTTATTGGTTTTTGATTGTTTCTTTAGTTTTTTGATTTTATTTGCAGTAAATGCAGTACGCATTGTTTTTGCATTCAGCTGCTTTGTGTCGTCTTTTTGCACACTTTAAACAATGATTTTCCTTGTTTGGGACATTTGACTTTGTTATTTCATTTCAGAATTCTGCAAAATATTCAGTCAATTCAAATTGAATTTAAAAAGAAATATACTTGCATCCGGCAATAATTTTTTTTTTAAGATTTTTGTCTTTTTGGATCCGTTTTGTATCGAAACTAACAAACCACCTTATTTTTGCACGTTGGTTTTCTTTGTTTTTAAAACTTCTGCCATTGATATTTTTTGTATTGGGCAGTTTTGTTTTAATATTGTTTGATTTAAACAATACAATTTGTACTATTGTGTCGGCAAATAAATATTCTATAATTATTTTAAACATAAACTTGTCTTGTCTTGTTTTGTTTTGTTGCAAAGCATGGTTTTTGATAATTTTAAGAAACAAAAATATTTTCTTGTCATTATTTTCTTGTACGCCCCCATTTGATGGAATAGGATAATAAAGGGATTTCCAATAGGGACGCCCCTGTTTTGAATAGCTGCTATTTGAACATGTGTTAAGTTAGATTCATATTATAAACGTCAATTTGTTTGAGACATTATACCATTTCATCATGGTGTAGTACACATGTGCGCAACGTTTGCAAATTATTAAAATTTATTACAAACATTCGAGTTTGGTCACCGCAACTTTACGTGCGTTGACTCCGATTTTTGGTCGTTATAATCGTCTGGATAAACGGTCTGGGGTTTGTTTAGTGGCAAAATTTGAGTCGACCTACTCATTATTGGATGTTCCCGTGCCAAAAAGAGCAAGACTAGCCAGGAGGAAAAAAAATATTGGCGCTGTACGAGCTTCTGTAGCCGAACAACCAAAACAATCAATTTTACGCCGTTCTCAGGAGTTGGGGATTAGCCAAACAACATTGTGGCGGATTTTGCGGAAAAAACTTGGCCTACACCCGTATAAGATTGTTCTAACTCAAGAATTGAAGCCGAATGACCATTTGCTGCTCAGAAATTTTACCAATTGGGCCTTAGACAAGATGGAGATGAATAATGATTTTCATCGAAAAATCATCCTGAGTGACGAGGCTCATTTTTGGCTAAACGGTTTTGTTAATACACAGAACTGTCGCATTTGGGCAAGGGAAAATCCTCAGGAAATCAACCAGTCACCTTTGTATCCATTAAAATTCACTGTTTGGTGTGGTGTTCATACTGGCGGAGTCATTGGCTCTTATTTCTTTTTCAACAATGCATGAAATGCCGTCACGGTCAACGGCGATTGCTATCGGGGCATGTTAACCAATTATTTTTGGGACAAATTGGATAATTTCGATGTGGACAATATGTGGTTCTAACAAGACGGGGCCAAAAACAATCAATTTATTGAAGACCAAGTTCGGCGACTGTGTTATTTCAAGACACCGCCCAACCAATTGGCCGCTTCGTTTGTGCGATTTAAAGCCCCTAGGGGGTACGTTAAGTCAGTGGTCTACAGCAGCAAACCAACAACATTGGAAGGAGCTCCAGACCAATATTGAAAGAGCCATTGCTGACATATTGCCAGATTTGTGTGAAAAAGTGATGGAAAATTGGGTCTAGCGTCTCAATTCGTGCCGGCGTTTCAGAGGTGGCCATCTAAACGATGTTCTGTTTCATTCTAAATGATATGTGTCACCTTCAACCCACAATAAACAGATCTTTGATATCTCATCAATTGCTCGTTTTATTTACATTTCAAATGGGGGCGCTCTTAATGGAAGACCCGTTATGTGCATCTTGACACATAAAATATCCTTTTTTCATTGTCAGAAAAACTAAATGAGAAAGTTTTACCAACTTTTTTTTCCGTTTTGCTTTGTCTTCTAAGTCCGATTTTGCCGCCAATGATGATGACTTGTAACCGCCGTGTTGCTCAGTCAAGTCAAATTTTTTGTTACTTGGATAAATTATATCTACTTACAAATGTACTTAATGTATTGGATTTTTATATAATAATAATAATAATAATACTCTTTATTTTATACATATGTACAACATCACAACAACAAACAGATTACAATGGGTACCTAGTGTATAAAATAGTGTCAGAAAAGCATTAATAAACAAAAATAGACTTTAAAATTTGTTATTGAGAAAATCTTCAATACGATAAGGTTCTAAATTAATTAATATGAGTGACAGTTTTCTTTTACACGCCATAATGTTACCTTCAGATTTGAATTCAGGTGGTAGATGATTAAAAAACCGAATGCTGGTATAGTAAACGCTTTTTTCAGTACTGGTTAGCCTATGAATCTCAAACATTAGATCGGTTTTGTGCCTTGTGTTATAGGAATGAGAAATTTTTAAGTAAATTATTTTTTCTAAAATGAGATTTGCATGATTCATTTGGTTTGAAACCAAGAATGATTCTAAGTGCTTGCTTTTGTAGAATGAATATTTTTTGTAAGTTTGGCATGTTTCCCCAGAATACAATGCCATATCGAAAAATGGAGACAAAATTTGCAGTGTACGCCATTCTCAGTACTTCAAATGTCAAATTTTGTTTTAATACTCTTAATTGGTAACATATTTTGCAAAGTTTGGTTGACATATACTTTACATGCTCGGTCCACTTTAGCTTGTCATCTATTTGTATACCTAAAAGTTTTGTACACTTCTGAAATTTTACCTCATTTCCATCCAGTTTAATACTAACTGGGGTATCAGTATTTTCATTAGTTTTAAAAAGAATGCAGTTAGTTTTGTTAACATTTAATACCAATTGGTTGTTAAAAAACCATTTCTTTATTAGTACTATAAGCCTTGAGCTACTATCGGCTAGATCAACAAAATTAGGCTCGGAGATTAAGAGATTTGTGTCATCAGCGTAAGTTATGATATTATGATTAGACTCTTGTGTTATTTTGAAAATGTCATTTATATAGATATTAAAAAGTAATGGGCCCAGAACACTTCCATGTGGCACCCCCAGATAAACTTCTAATGGTTCCGACAACACTTTACCATTAATTCCGTTAAGAACT
Source organism: Tachinus rufipes (assembly GCA_963932245.1). NCBI lineage: Eukaryota > Metazoa > Arthropoda > Insecta > Coleoptera > Staphylinidae > Tachinus > Tachinus rufipes. The sequence continues at coordinate 89,169,709 of OZ010743.1, forward strand.
ACCATCTGACTTCTATTGTGAAGATATGAGGCAAAATATTTATGCATTTTTGACAGTAATATTTTATGATTAATGCTGTCGAATGCCTTAGAGAGATCTAAGAATACGCCACAAGGAAGTACTCCTTTTTCCAAAGCTTTTAACACTAGCTGATTAAATTCAAAAAGAGCTGTATCAGTATTTTTCTTTTTGATAAAACCATGCTGTGATGTTGACAATAAGTTAAATTTAGTGAAAAAATCTGTTAATCTAACAGCCATAATTGTCTCAATGATTTTGGAGAAACATGACAATTGACTAACCGGTCTATAGTTGTTAAAATCTAGAGTATCTCCAGATTTGCAGATTGGCTTTACAATGGCTGATTTTAAACAAGAAGGAAATATTCCTTTTTGCAATGACTCGTTTATTAAATATTCGACAGGTCCAATAATACTATATATACATTTTTTTAGAATAAACATAGGTATATTATCTAAGCCAGTACTTCGTTTGCCATCCATTTGGTTAACTGTGTTTAAAATTTCCTGTTGAGTGGCAGGGGATATAAACATGGTATATGGGTTCGTCTCTATATTATTGATGCAGTTGTTTATATTAATGTCACAACTTGAAGTATTCGAATACGTGTCGTTTAATAAGTTAGCTGCTGCGTTTATAAAAAAGTTATTTAAATTGTTAGACTCATTTATTGGATTCTCACTGATAGATTTATTCTTATTTTTTGCACCCGTTAATTCTTTAACCATCTGCCACGCCGTTTTAGTTTTATTATGGGAATTACTTATTCTATTATTATAATATAGTTTTCTACTTGATTCTAGAAGACGGTGATATTTTTGTTTTAGGTATTTTAATACTGGTCCGTATTTAGGATTATAAGTACAAATTGTGCAATATAACTGTATTTTTTGTTTACAATCGATTAATTCAGGAGTTGGTATTATCTTAAGTCGTTTACTAGAATTAAGTAATTTTTTCTCAGGAAAAGCTTGATTGTAATAGAAACAAAACTTTGAAATAAATAAGTTAAATTTATTGTCCACAGTGTCTGCAGATCGAATATAATTCCAATCTTCTTTTAAAAGAGTAGTATTGAATGCATTAACATTTTGTTCAGAAAAGTTGCGATATAGACAAGGTTCAGTTGAAGATCTGCCTGCATGTTTAAATTTAACGAGTTGTCCCTTGTGATCAGAAATATATGTATCTATCACAGTGGCCTCTGATACCAATTTAGAATTGCTTATAACATTATCAATGCATGTTTTAGATTTGAATGTAACTCTTGTGTAGTCATTAATTAATAAGTTACTACCATAAGATTCGACAAGATTTTTAAATATAAATGTCGAATTAGAATCAAGTCGAACGTCTATGTTGAAATCGCCCGTTACAAAGTATGTATTGTTATCAATATATAATTTATTTAACAGTATTGTTAATTTAGAAAAAAATATGTTTATATCACTAGTGGGAGTTCTATAAAGGTTTACAATAGTTATCTTTTTGTTACAACCTGTATTGATATCAACGCCGCAGCACTCGAAGTGGGCTAGCACAGATAGACAGTTGATGTCCTCGCGACAGCTATATATTATTCTTTCCCTACAGTAAATAGCCACCCCTCCGTGGGTGTTAGGCTGACGGCAGTAGTATGATGCTAAGTTGAAATTTATAATATTGAGGGTATGTATCTGATCCTCAGACTTCCAGTGCTCCGATAGACAGAGAAAATCAATTTCGCATTCGTCTGTAATTATTGATAATTCCCCCGTACAATTTCCAAGTGATCTAATGTTGTTGTGAAGAAGATAGAAATTCCTTTCAGGTCCCGTTATGTTTGTGCTTTGGGTGTTCATGTTATTGTTAATATTGAATGATGTTAAGTTGTTTCTTGTGAGATTTCCTTTGATCGAAAATTTTTATCAGCTGGATTACTGGGAAAATTATATCTGCGTATTGCAATATTTGGTGGCCATGTGTCCGGATTCATTAACTTGTCCAGGTATGTATAATCAGCTCCCAGTTTAAATGCTTTATTTCTTCTTTTAGTAGATAACTCATCAATTTCTTTAATTTTAATTTCAGGATGTTTAGTTAACATAAATGTTTTAATAGTTTCCACTGATTCCGAGTTTGCACATTTTCCAATATATATCCACGTATATTTTTCGGACGCGTTTAATTCATTATATATATATATATATCTTTACAGGAACCAACTACTGTTTTTACTTGTTTAGGTTTCTTTCGTACTACCTTTGTCCATTTTTCGTTAATATGTTTTAAATCCTTATTTATATAAATAATATCGGTTAGTTTTTCTTCAGATTGTTTCTCTAATAATGTAATATTGTTTTTGTGGGTTATTTCTTTTGATGTCTCTTCACATTTATTTGTTCCCATATTTTTATTTATTTGAGGGTCATCTTTCAGAGAACTTATTATCTTAGAGGTTTTTGAACTCTGAATTGGTGGTTTTTGTAAAACTCTATCATTTTGTTTGTATACTTTTAAATGAATTAATTTTTTCCACTAAGAGAGCTATTTTGTCGTTTAACCCTTCAATTAATGCATTTTTTGACTCGATAATTATGTCTTTATTTTTAATAATTTCATTTAGATACGTAATTTCCACTTTAAAAACACGCGGGTTTTCACTATCTTCGGTTACACAGCACTTTATCTCCAATTCATTAAGAAATTGAACTTCTTTTAACTTCTTAACGCAACTTTGATGATAAATAGTGTTACATGTGACACATTTGAGTCCACTTACTGCAAATACACCACATTTACACTTCTTTACTTCAGGAGCGTTCTCTTTTACGTCTGACCCGACCATCTTGCCGGCCATTATATTTTTAACTTAAGAAATATTTTGTAGCTCCAGTTTTTTTTTGGTTACTAATTAAAAAAAAATTGAAAAGTTTTATAATATTTAGTATTTGTCTTTAGTTTAGTTTGTTTTTTTTTAACATTGCATTGTTTGTATTAAATATTGCAAGTTTCTGCAAAATGTGCTTCTACTTCGTTTTTATGGTTTTGCGTTAAGTCTTGTATCTAACTTAGAAACTGTTGGTTTTTTTTATTAGCATATTGTCAAGTCTTATTTTTTGACTTATGTATTACCTGCTTTAACCAGCCAGACATTTTTTTAGTCTGCAATTTCTGAAGAATCAAAGTTATTAGCTCTCACATTTTATTCTTTAGCTTTTATTTCTGTAACAACTTTTTTTAATTGACGTAGTCTCTTTAATTAATTGGGCTATGGTATTTTTGTAGCTTATTTTTTCTGTTTTGCTTTCTAGTCATTGGTGATTGTTTTGCGTTTTTGCGTTACTATTCCTTCTTCATTGTTTTTGCGGTATTTTTTGTTGCAAACTTGATTAACATTTTTACTAAGTGTTGGGTTGCTGACTTTGAGCTGGTTTTGATTATTTCACAAATGTATCAATTTGAGCTTTATTTCTATTGGCCAGGTCAAAGGCCAAAGCCAGATTTCCAGAGCTGTTTGCACCTTCAACGCTTGGTGGCAATCTGAGTAGTCCTTTTTATGCAAATAAATCTATGCAACAAGTCAATTAGCAGCCGCAGTAAATTTGCGCATTTTTGGTGCCAACCACCTAAGGTAAGTTATTTTTGTTTATCAACATTGCATAAACAATAGAAAAGCTAGAAAAAGTTTAGAAATGTTTAGTTACTTAGTCTTTGTATAATAGCATAAGTAACCAAAATATAGTCAAAAGTAGACCAAAGAGAAAAAGAAAACAATAGTTCAAAAAGGAAAAAAAAATTGTAGTAGTATTTCTTCTAAGACAGGCTACCGTGCAATTGAGTTGATGCGCGTGTGCATTTTCCTATCCGCCACTTGTAGTCGTGTTTAGTAAAAAATTCCACCACTTTTTGTTCTTGAAATATGGGGTCTTGAAAATTTCTTTTAAGTTAACAGCATCTATTTCTGAATTAAAAAATCAGTTATCATATTAAACAATAGCAAATTCCATACACAGTGACGTGGTCACCAGCATTGTTAAAAAAAAGTCTAATAACTACCGTTATGCCAGAATTAAACTTTGTTGCTGCAGATAATTTTTTGAGATAATTCAAAGTTACTTTTAAGAGTCAATTACTAAATCTACAACGCAACAAATAATTGTTTGGTTTTATTGCTTAAGTTAAAGTTAAAGATAGTGGATAACAAAAGTCAAGTTGATTGTATACACTTTGATTTAAAAAAGCGTTTTATTACACAAGCTCAATAAATTTAGTTTTAGTAATAATCTTTTACTATTGTTTAAATAATATTGTACAACAATTTAATAGATAGTCAATACATATAATATAATAAATCATATTTTATGTTGCTTACAATAATTGCATCTCTTCTAAATATTGTGCAACGTCAGTCCTGCCTTAAGAATATAACTTAGGTCCATTACATTTTTTACTTTTATTAACGACTTGTCAAATATTTTAATTTGTAAACATTTAGTTTTTGCTGACAATCTCAAATTTTTTCGGCAATTAATTTTGTTGAAGACAGTGTAAATAATTGGTGTAATACTGATTGCCTCTTTCTTAATGTAAGTAAATGCAGACTTGTAACATACACCAAGAAACTTAATCCAGTTGCAGCCCAATATTTGTTGAATAAAGTAGCTATTGCGCGTGTTAATCAATCTACGGACTTGGGCAATATATTTTATGCTTTTTCTGATCATTTAACGTCAGTAACTTCAAGAGCGCGTAAACTATTAGGTTTTATATTGCGTAACACTAAAGAATTTAACATTTAAGCAATAATTGTTACTACACTCTAGTCAGGAGCGTTCTTGAGTATGGCTTAGTATTATGGAACCCAATGAACAGCTGCGATATTAATTCTCGGTAAACGTTTCAACGCAAATTTTTCAAGTATATATGGTATAAAGTCTTTTAACTATTATCTACTTCAAGGGTTTGATCATGGTGAGCTTCTTACAAAGTTTTATTGATCCTGTTCTACATAAAATTATTTACAACTCAATTGATCCTGATCTGATATTGAATTAAAAAAAAATAATACCACATGTCCATTCCAGGACTACAAACTGCTTTTACAATTCACCTGCAAAGACAATGGTGAAACCTTTGTTCTTCTCAATGTGTTCAAAGTTTAATAGTATTTCGAATAAATGAGATATTTTTAATCCGAATTCAAGTTTTTTTTTTAATGTATTCGTACATTTTTTTTATTAAAAAGTATGATTTTAAATTCTTTTAAATTTATTTGTAACTTTAATGTATTTACTGTAGTTTTTAATATGTTGTTCTGCAATAAGGTTATGCCTGTTGAGCAATAAATTATTATTATTAAAGTAATCTAGTAGGTACGGACCTCAACATTTTTGTTTAATTTGACACCAAATAGTATTGCCGGAAGTCTGAGATTGACGACAAATTTACAAATTTGAATCTTTACAAACACTCTGAAGTATAGTTGCAGTCCTTTCTTTGTTGCTCTTTGCTCTTTTTGGTCTTATTGGCGTGAGAAAAGTAATATGTTGGTTTGAATTTTTGCACAACACGTTCAATTGTTCTTTGATTTAAACAATTATAACAACCAAAAATTAGAATTAATGCACATAAAATATTTGAATAATCTGTAAACGTTGTTAAATCGTGTAATGTTCCTTGATAAAATCTAAAACAAATATCAGTTTAAAAATGCGTTCATAAATCATCTTTTAGTAGTATTAAGCAAGCAAAGTAATTATTTAATAGTCGTAGGTAAAATATACTTTTGACAAAGTGATAAAATTGAAAGTGACAGCCGCTTAGTTTGTAAGATTCAGTTTGAATATTTAGCTAATATTTATATGTAATTATTATTTTACCCTAGTGAATTTAATAATATTTATTTGGTATTCAATAAAAAAATTATAACCAATTATATAATTATATACATCATAATATTTTATTATTTACGGCTACGTGTAACTGTAAATTATAGGCCGACATTAATTCCTAAGAAAATAGATATTTGTGAAATAAAAGTCATCCTAGATTATATTCTGCTAGTGGTAACTGATGATATAATCATGACTCGGTAAGGTATCTTCTTGGAGTGGTTTTATTACCATTCATCTCTCCAAGGACTACACCCCTTCGATAAAATGCGGCATATTTAATATTGCACTTTATTTTTTTACGACCTCAATATTTCCCACAAATTACATCCCCACACACAATTCCTGCAAGTATAATAATAATCTAATAGATATTGATAAAACTTAAAATAAATATTCGTGTCGTTGGTCATTAAAATAAGTTAATAATAGCCATTATTTCTATCCGCATTAAATCATCACGTTAATCATTCGTAAATTGCTAAAAAAACGTTTTCATAATAAAAATTATATTATACATGACCATTAAGTAGATGAATATTATATATAAGGGTGTAATATCACGCTATATAAACTTGAACTAATCTTTTCGTGAGAGCTAATGTGTTTAGTGTTAAATTATGGGAAGAACATCAAGAAAACTGGATTTTGCGTCATAGTTAAATTTTCGTCTAGACGTTTAAGGATGCGCTTTATCAATACAATGAATATCAAATCATTTCACATTTCTTTGAAGTTTCTAAAAATACAACGGCGCACATACAACAGTATGAAGTTTTTCATAATTTATTCGTGTCGGGGGACATATTGTTTCGAAATTATTAGTCAGGATATAATCCTTATTTACTTATAAGCTTACAACAGGGTCAATATATGCTAGCTAGTCAGGTAACCGGAATGCTAGCATAAATAATTTAAAAGTCCACTGTATTAATTATAACAAAATTGATTGTATTAATTCTGTATACAAATTTAATATAATAGCATCTGGGTTAACTCAATTAATTTCAAATAATGTTTTATTGATTTATTTAGTCAAATATGATATAGAAGCAAATTTTATAGTTAAATATGCACATTTATGTAAAATTGTATATTCTAAGTAACAAAAATAAAAAATACACAAATTTTAAAAATAAAACTAAAAATGTATTTAAAACCGTTTTATAAAGCACTTTTTTTAATATAAGGATTCGAGCTTAATTTAAATAAGTTTTATTCGTTTAAGAACAATATATAGCAACAATATATTAAATAATATCAAATTTTAAAACGTAAAAAACATAATTTTGATGTTTTATTGTTATTAATTAATAATAAATAATAAAATTAAAAATAACAATATTAATTATCGTTTTTTGATAGTTTTAAATTGACCGCTATATATTTTTTTAAAACAATTTCAATCATCACATGTGCATGTGCAATTCATAAAATATTTTTTAAACGGTTGCAATTTGAATTTACTTTTTTTGGCTATATTATGTTAGGTTAGGTATTAAGTGCTGGTTTGCACCGTTCTCAAACCACAAAAACCAATGACGGAAACCAAGAAATGTGTATATAAAATTTTCTAAATAGGTACACTTATATATTTGGGTGCATGGATTTGCATATTTGCAAACCGTTCCTATCAAGCTTCAGGTAGAACCTTAGACCATAAATACTTATGTATATATGGTCTAAAGGTAGAACAGACTTATAGTTTATTTGTATTCTATTCTTGCATTTGCTGTTTACTTATTTGAATTAAATTGGCGTTTTTATACACTATTGACTAGTGCCGTAACTAGTTTTTAATGCGCCCGGTACGAGCGTCAGTTTGCGCCCTTTAAACTTCAAAATTATAATGTTTATGTGGTTATCTGTGCCCAACCAAGCTGCACCCGGTGCGGCGGTACCGAGGAAACCGCCCTAGTTACGGCACTGCTTTCCAAATATGAGTGATAAAATAAGGCAAGATGATTATTGTTTATAAATTTGTTTGTTGTTGAAACATTTATTGTTTCAGCAACAAACAAATTTACCAACGTGATTAAAACGGTCAACAAACTTACAAATAACTCACGGCAGAGTAAAATTTGAACTCAGCATAACCAGCTTCATACTTACTACACTGCTCAGAATAACTAGAAGAACACATACTTAAGTTTTAATATTTTTTTAAATTCTTTTTTAACAATTTGCAAATCTAATAACGCTTGACATTTTTAAGGCATTCTTTGTACGAGCAGACGGATGTCTTCTTGTGGTATATTTTTTCATTATTTGATTGGAGCATTTGTTAGTTGTTGAAGAGTTTGAGATGGATTTGGGCTTCTCCAAATTCGTCTATCTAATAAATCCCAAAAATATTCAATTTAAATCAAAACTTAAAACAAGCAAATCTATAGAATAAATCTTGTGGTACCGCAGGTAGTTTAAAGTGATGACTACAGTATGGGGCTTTGCGTTGTTTTGCATTGTAACGACATAATTCCGGAAAAGTTGCTGTCGGTGGAATTTCTAAAATCAAAATTTATACCTAATTTTGTGGTACGCAACCAAGTTGTTTTTTTAAATTAGTAGCTAACTACTTTGTAATTAAGTTATTTTGGTTGTTTTTGTAAGTTTTATACTCACAATGCTTTCGGTAATGTCTAGTGTTGTGAATTTTGTGTCAATCTTGAATCGGCTTCGATGATCTCAATTTTAATCTAAAAACAAGTTGCGATTAGGTTTATTTTTAATGCAAATGTTATTAATTATTAATTGAGAAAGGTTGTGTTATGCTGTATATTGCATGGGAGTGTGCTAATAGAGATTCGATTATTTGATTAGTTTGAGTATAATTGCAGTTGGGTTTTATTTACCTCGGGTAATATTACTACCAAGATTTTTGTTATTGTTAGAGTTAAATGTTGTATATACTACTCAAGAGAGAATTTACCGCTATGTTAGAGACTAGGTGGTGCTATCTTTCATATCAAGTATTTGTTGTGGTATGTAGTTAATTTGAGGATAAGTGGTTCAATTTTGCAAGGAAGATTTCTCAGGAGCAAAGAAGAACAGTAAGTGGTTTAGATGATTTTTATTGTTAATTTAATTAAATTGAATAGTTGTACTTACTTGTTGCTGTTAATCTACTTTGTTGTCACTTTTTACTTGACACTTGACAGCCATCTTCTGATCACGTTGTTTAGCGCATTTTTGTTTTGGCGCAAGTTTTGAGTTTAACATAATTAGAATTGAAGACGCAAGTGGATAAAAGGTTTATGTCGCATAGACTTTATTTGGAGATATTTCCGTTTAAAGTTTTTTTATCCCCAGTGTTTATATGTGTCTATAAACCCTTTAGCAACTACTAACTTTTATATTTTTTTACAATAGACGAACGAAACATAGCCCAAAAAAAATCTAGTGACTTAAAACCTTTATCTGTTGAACAATCTCATTTTTTAAAAAAATGTTACATGAACCTTTTATCCACTTGCGTCTTCAATTATCCGCTCATCGGTTTGATTGGCAAGACGCCATGCTTTACGGAAAATGATTTTCATTTTTTTTTTTGGTTGTTGAGGTATTGTGGTGTGATGTTGTGGCAGTAGCAAGTATTTTGAAAGAATTTGTTAATCTTTAGGCAACCTGGCCTGATTTACATACTTCTTGTTAAAACTGCATTAAGTGGTGATGATTTGTGCTACGTGCTACCCGCTAAGTGAGATTTAAGGGTTATTGTCTATACCACAACCGCATGGGCAGATTTGGTACCCATTCACACCTCATGGCTGGAAGTTATCTAAAAGGATGGTAGGACCGTATAAAATCTCAGGTTGGTTTAGTGTTTATTTATCTTTTTTTAATTGTTTTCCGGGGTTTGCAGAATTATTTGTAATAATTTAAAAAAATTACTTTATGTTGTCAACCAAAATGTCTTATGAGCTTTCTTCTTTATCTTTAAAAATGCAGGAAACGTATTTTTACAATAAACCGACTTTTTGATGTGATTGACAAATTTTGCAATTATTAATTTTTCTACTTTATTTACGCTTTACAATTTAGGTTATAAGATTTTTTATGTACAACTGACCATTGCTGAAATAACAAAAAAAAAATTAATATTTTCTTCATTAATCTTGTAGACATTTTTTATATTTAAAAATGCTATATAATAACATGGTGTTGGTATTGCTTATCGGCTGTTACTTTCTCTATAAGACAGAGCAGTTCAATTTTTCTTAAAGCCAAATTTACTTGAAATTATTGGTTACGTAAAAGTAGACAAAGAATTTTGATATAGATTGCAAATTTGCAGATTTATGTTTGGGATGTATTAGAATTATACAAAATTGTCTAAATTTTGAGACCAATTTAGTTTTAACAATATGCAAAATTACAGTTTTAGTCTTAATCGCGGTGTTTGAAGTCACTCAATGAATTTTTTTCATTGATTGTTGTTGTGTAATGTTCCATGACTGTCATTAGTGTTAACTTTAATGTCTGCATTGCCAAACGCAAATTATGACAACAAATTTTCTAAAATATTAAATTTAGCTTAATGTAAACCCAATTCCTCAAAAATTGTTATTTTGTTGTACGGTGCCAAACCCACGATTAAAAAGAGGTATTTAAAAAAAATAATTTTAATGTTTTCGCAAACAATTGCAGCAATTTTGTAAATGATTTATAGTTTATTTTTTTATAAATAGTTTTCCAAAAGCAAGTTGCGCAATTGTTTTTTTCTTTATCAATAATCATTATGTCATGTCCGTAAATTCTTATTAAATTTTGTTTACGATTTTGACATGACATACATTTTTGTTTTGTTTTTATCAATTTATTTATAATTGTTAGAATTTTTTGTCAGAATAAAATAAATTTCTTTTGATGCGTCATCTACTTTGTTTTCTTTAAGTAGTATTTTCTTAGTTTCCTTAACAATTAGTGTATGCACACACAAATTGTATTCTTAATTGTAGAAATCTCTAAGATTGAAAAAGCAAAATTATTGTCGTGTCCATCAAAGTATTGCTAATACTTTATTTACTTGGTTTTCACAATATTGAATAAATTTATTTTGATTGCTAATTGGCATATTAAGTTGAGTAATTACTCAATTACATTTTTACAAAACAAACTTTTATTTTTAAATTAAAAACAAAGTCAAACGTTTGTTGTTCTGGTTCTTTGAGTTTTTTTGGTTTAGATTTACTTTGTTAAGATGCAAACAATACTAGTTTTTTATTCCTATATTTATTGTAGCAAAAACTGTGAACACTCACTAATTTTACAGTTTTTATTGGACGTTGATGTTCCTCACATCTTCTCGCTCGCCGCTAAAAAAGTCTACGTTTTTTAATTTTTTTTTAATTTTTGTTTGACAAACATTAAGAATACTTAAAAAAATTATACAACCTAAACCGTAAAAAGTGAAAAAATCAACAAAAAATTATACGGTTACAATTCTTGTATTAGTTAAGGGAACCGAGTTATTGAAAATAATGTTTTTTTTAAGGTAGTAAACAAATCTTAGTCAACAATTTAAAGTTAGGTTCTTCTAATTTCATCCTACACAAAAAAATTTGCTTTTAACTTATTTCCATTTATTTGCCTATTTTTTACGCATTAACTGGAGCTGATAAAAAACGTTTTTAATTAGCTGATAACAGAGAATGCTGTAATAAACATTTTTTATCACAAAAATAGCAAAGAAGACGAGTATACGTTTACTTTTAATGAATTAAGTATTTGTCAAACTAACTTAATTTAGAACAGAGTTGATGACTTGCCCATTAAGTTAAAAAAGATGACACTAGCAGTACATCAAAACATAGCAAGACAAATAACAACTACAACTTTAAGCAATTTGTACTAAAGTTTAATATGACCTAAGAGAATGATCATCTTGTTGGAGTCATTTCCAGTCTTGTTTTGAGTTTATATAAGCAACGCTTTTTTAAACCAGACTTGTTGTTATGCATAGTGAGGCATAATAGAGTCATTTTAATTAATCACTAAAAAGGCTATGACAAAATAAAAGATAAAAGCTTATTTCAAACACGATGAGTCTGTCACTGCAACGCAGAAACTATTTTGCTTGCACTTTGGTTTAATTCCAAACAAAAATGTTTTTGATCAGAAAATTATTTTGGAATAAGTCTCAAACTTATGAGATAGTTGCAGAAATTAAAACTTATGTTAGACCGGATTTGTTAGTGAACAAGAACAGCTTAGAATAGTTGTATGATACAAAAAAGTTAATTAAAAGATTTAGTAAGTTAATAAACAGAGTATAGAAAACAGAAAGGCTTATAAGTCAATAGAGAGAAAATCTTGCATGCCCGGTACACAAGAGTAGAAGCAAAAATCTAGTAAATAACCACAGTGGAATAACACTATTGGGTACAGCATACATGATTTACGCCATAATATTAAAAGAAAAGCTGAATAAAAAACTAAGTATGAATATATAATATGATATGCGTCAATGCTAGACATAAAAGCGGCATTTAAAGTGTGGATAAAAAAACTGTAAAAGGGTATGAGAGGAAAAGGAATTAGCAAGCACCTGGTAAGAAAAATGAAAAAAATGTATAAAAAGATAGCAAGCAGGGTCTGTGTTAACAAAAAAATGCGTATATGGTTTTGAATAACAAAAAGAGTGAGACAAAACTACCCATTAAGTCCCACTTTGTTGGTAGAAAGAAAAGTATGGTTGCTAGCATATGCCAACGACATGGTAATAGTTGCAAAAGAAGCAAAGAAAATAGAAGAAATTATAAAAAGTTTACAAAAATATTATAGAAAAAAAAGTTAGAAATCAATGTAAAAAAAATAAAAATTATGGTGTTTTTAAGGGGCGTGAAAAAAAAGTAAAAAAGAGAGAGTAGAAGCAAAAAAAAAATCTTACAAGAATGCATGAAAGAATAAATTATGCTAGTCCAAAAACTAAAAGAATAAGAAAAACTGGAAAAGAGACATGACACAAAATTATAGAAAGAGATATAAATATTCATAAGCAAAACAAATAAAATACGAGTGAAAGAGTCTAGGTAACATAGTAAAGATGATAAAAAAATGATTGCAAGATTTAAAAATATGAGAGAAGAGCAAATAAAAAAGAATAGATATTAAAAGGAGGGTTAAAAAACAATGAAAATAAGTAAGCAAACAGAAAAAAAAAAACATTTTAGATCTGTTATTTATAAAGATGATGATTTATTATTATAATTATAAATATATTTGTAAATGTGATCTAATTTTTAAGACCAAACAGGAAAAAATAAACGTATTATTATTAGTACATGGATAAAATTTAAAAAAATAATTTAAAATTGTAAATGTTTCTTCTTTTTAGAATTTTATAATACTTTCAATAAATTTTTGTTAAAATACCATCTCTGTTAAACCTAATAGAATAAAGATAACGCTGGCAAAAACTGTTATTTTTAACTTGTATCATTTTTTCATACATCTCATAATTGCATATAAAATAATAAAACTCAATTATTTTAATGTTGAATGCGTACCTCCAAATATATCATAAAATATTCAAATGTACACATATTTTTGCATGCAGATTTAATTATAAATCAATCTAACCGCAAAAAGTATATGTACAAATATAGAATAAACAAATATCAAACTAGAATTAAATAATTATAATACCCAACTAAACAAAGAGCTGTATTCAATATATGCACAAATATGTTTATTTCCATGATGAACTACATTAAATGAAATGAAAGGGATGCTGTATTAATTTTTAAAGCTATAAATATATCATTAGTAGCTAGGACAAGTTTTATTAAACTCTTGGGAAATCGACAACATACCATCAGGTATTGTACAATATGAATAAAATAAATGCCACCCGTACATGATCATTTATTCTATTTGCTTTAAAACGTGTTGGTTTAATTGAATTTACATAATTTCCTTTTAATTGCATATAATTATAATGCTTTGGGTGCGCCGTCATGGAAATACATCGTTTGCTCCCCACCATTTTTCGCCGCACGCATTTTTAGTAGCTTTGTGCTACTGTCTTGTCCGTAATTACATTAAATACATTTTAAATGCCTTTTGACTACAGACTCAAGCGAAATATATTATTATAAAATACAATACAATACAATACATTTATTTATTTTTTTAAAGTGACTTTATATTCAATTACTGAGGTATACTTTATTTCTAAGGATTTATGACTTCATAACTTTTAAAGGTTATAAAAAAAGATATAAAAAGAAGACTAATAGAAATAAGGAATGCTGAAAACATCCATGCCACCACCTAAACTAAGTCACGTATATACACTTGCGGCAGGATAGTTGATAAAAACGATATGAATCTAAAAACCATCTGTCAAAAGTGAAATGCATTAGGGGACGGGATTAATTATAATTATTGGAAATGTTATTAGTTGTAAGGACTTATGTTCGCTAATATGTCACCCTCCCTATATCATGATATTTATTAAATCGTGTTTCCTATAAATTGGACTACAAGGTGATTCATAAGTTTTTATTGGATTCTACAAGAAAAATATATACTATATATAAATAACAATATTAATAGATTTAATAAAAAAAGTAATAAAAGGTAGAGAAAATTTATTGTAATATAATTTCAATATAATATCAGGGAAACTAATAAACCTCTTCCAATTTTTTAATTAGGTCTTGTTATTTTTGAAGTAATTCAAATATAAAATTAATTGGTTCATTTAATATTTAATTAACTCTCTGAATGCTTATATTTATCCATAATTATAAAAACATTGTACAGCTTAATTAAATCCTTTGGCTTTGGCTATATTAATAATTAATGCAGCCAAAAGATTTATCGGTTTTGAACGAATTATAATAATCTGGTTTTAACAACATTTGTTTATATGGCAATCAGTATGAGAAATAAATTTCGAAACGCGTATATGGATAATTTTAGACTATTTTAATATATATTTACATTTTGTAATTTCTAGACTGTTCGACATTGTTGCAGGTTACATTTAGTAAACTTGAGACACTGTGTGTACATTTATGTAAACTTGTTTTACTTGTTCTAGTGTTGCATAGTCTAGATGTTAATTAATTTCAAATTCATTTTTTTTTTTACTTATAATTTATTTTCAAAACTCCCTTTTTTTATTAATTTTAATTTTATTTTTTAATTTTAAAATTTTAACCACATTTTTCAATTTTATTTTTTAATGTTGCAGTATTAGTAGTACTAACTGTAATGTGCAAGTTACTATTATTTTTTAAGTAACTTGTTTTCGTCTTTGTAAGACGCTTATGCACAAGCCCAACGATTAATTTGTTTTTCAAGATTAATATTTAATCATGTATTAAGGGACATTTGTTCTATTGTTTACTATATTTGGGCCATCTTCAAAGTTTTTGCATAACAAATTTTTTTCATTGTCCCCATCGTTTTCAGTACCTTCATCAAGATCATGTTTAAAAAACTTGAGATCTCTATTATTTCTTCAATCTTCCCATCATGCTATCAGTTACCTACTAGCATAATCTTTTTTCTTTTTACAGACAACATTTTTCTTTAATATTCGTTTGGGTCAAATGTTCCTGATTCTCCTTGAACTTTAATGCTTAATGACAATGAGACTTTTGTTATTAACACTTTTTTGACGGAGCAAATTGGAAATGCCAACTTCCTGGTGGATAATTGTTTTGCGAATCATTCCAGTCATGGACAGTAACATCTTCTCTCACTTTTAAAATTGATTCATGGGCTTTAAAAATGTCTAGATATTCTTCCGGATTGAGAATGATTTTACGCTTATTAAATTTCTTTTTTAATTAAGCCAAAAACACAATCAGGTGGAATAAAGGAAATTTGATGTCTATTGTGGATACATCTTGCTACGCCTTAAGCCCTTCAACAACTGAAAGGACTACCCTGACTACGCTCAGAGGAGAAGGGGGTGGTTTACTATACACGTGGAACGTCGGTGTTTCAAAATCACATATAAATAATATTTAAGCATGTACTACGCGAGAGAGAGATAGATAACCAAGATATAAAAATATAATCACTCACCAGTAGCCGATGTTCTACTAACTGGGTATTCCGATGGGCTGCAATTGCTTTGGACTTATTTCTGGTTGATTTCTTTCTCTTAGCATCCGTGGAAGCAATAAACACGCTGATAGAGGGTGGAAAATTTGGGGAAGGATACACTAAATAAACTTAGTACCAAAGCACACATATAATGATGCAATAAAATCAAAGTATCCTAAATCAATCCCACATAAATTAAAATCAATATAAATTATAAGTTCCTCACTCACACTCACATACACCCTAAACTCAAGGTGGCTCATAGGCCGGTTCATAAAATGAATTATAACAAAAGATACTTAAACATTAATTAGAGATTTCAAATCTATAACAATAAAAAAAAAAGAATAACGTAGTAATTATTAATTATCGAAAAGAGGCTTCTTCTATCTCGGAACACGTGGGTCAACTCTCCAATTAGTTCTAACTTCAGCGTTCACATTTGATTTTAGCAATATTCAGAATATTGAATCAACGTTCATGCGTTGGCACATAAATTTTAGTGCAATTACAATTAGCAATAAGTACATATAAAGGAGTTGGCTTTAATCAACATAAGTAGGGCCTATGTTAAGACCTGGAATAAATTTAAAAAGAATAATTTATGAAAGAAATTAAAGGAAAGAATTAATTGACTTACCTGGTAGAGCACAAACGCACAAGGAAACAATTTTGAATTTTACCGATGAATTGCTACTTATAAAATCCGTGATTTACACGTGGTAACGTAAGTTAGCAATTACAAATTCCGCAACTTGCGTTATGAAACAGCTTCTATGGTGGTCAAAGGTAAAAAGACCGTTTCCAGGCTCTGCAGGATCTCCTGAGATAATTATTTCCAGTGCGCATGTACTCCTTTACCAACCAAGAAAATTAAAAAAAGAGAGAAAAGGAGTTAAGGGAAATATAAACGGCACAAAAAAAGCAATTAAAAGGAAACACAAAACACGCAAACAAATAATTAATTTCACATTTACTACAACGTGGAAATGATTCAAATTTGAATTTAAACATTTAAAGTAACTGAACATCGCCAGTAGTTCCAACACAATTGTCAACTAGAACTACCTCGAGCAAAGTTTATGTGAGAGTTTGATTGCGTTTATTGGAACTACTAGAAGTGTCAAGTTGTAGTGTAATTAAACATCGGTAGCAACGATAATTAGTAGAAGCAAATCGGTAAGTACTAAAATATGTTTTCATAAAAGAAACCAGAATTTCATATTCATATAATGTTTCAGTAATTAGTTAAAATTAAATGTTTGGTATTTCAGGTTAGGAGAGAATAACGTTTGGGACAGACAAATCCAGGTATTCAAGTTGGAAAACTTAAAAATGGACAAGGAAATAATAAAGAGTGAAGGAACAAGGAAAATAAACCAGCTAATTTGAAGAAATCAACCAATGCAAACGTAAGTTAATTTTGCAAGTTTTAATAAGAAATTATATTCAATAACAATTATCTCTCTTTAATAAAGGATTTCCCTACAGGGTATCCAACCGATAATTATATATTATTAGTACATGTGTGTTTGCAACAAACTGCTTGTATTCCAATTTCATATCGACACATCATATATTTACAAACACATATTAAACATAAACAATGTTTCAAGCAACCAGTCGTTCACCCATCAAGTTTGACAACCCGACGCACTTACCCCTATAAACAAGGCTGCCTAACATAAGAGTAACAATTGAATTCAAATCATATTAATTTAATTAATCAATTATTTTTCTTTCCAGAGGAATAATCCCGTACTCCCCCCCCCCCCCCCAGGAGTAACTAAATAAAATATTAAAAAAAAATAAAAATTGTTAACAAAATAAATTAATTTTTCAATAATTTGAGTTTTTAATGTGAATGCATGCTCCCCATGTTTAGGCCGTAACAATCTGTAACAGTTTTGAAGAGCCAGTTTATGAGAAATATAAAACACGCTACAAAAAAATTTAAAATGGTGAAATTACTGTACACTGACGGATGCCACTACAGCGCATTCTATTTACCGCGTAGAGATTGCACGCTTTGAAACTGTGCTGCCATAGGATTTTGTACGTTTTGAAATTTAACATAATATTTGATTACAATTTTGAATGGGATTTTATAAGTTTAGAAAAAAGACCAATGGCATCGCATTCTACGCAACATTTTATATAAGAAACAATGTCTAACTCATTTTTACAAAAATATGAATATTGTAACTTTGAAAGTAGGCCCCTCAATTGAATTTTTTTTGTTTACAAGATAAAAATTGCTAATATTATTAAAAGGATTGGTTTGTTTGGGTTAGTGTGAGCTTGTTTGACACAATAGAACTGCTGCATTTGTGGTATATTGGCTAAATTGAGCCAACATTGGACGGTATTGCATCCTAACAATCAAGCTAGTTTAGTGGTATACTCTATTAGTTAGTACAGCAAAAAATTGATTAGCAATAACTTCCTTTAGCCAAAGTTATGATTGGCAGCTAAGGTCAAAAAGGCTCATCTGTTGACGATTTGGCAAAAATATATACTATTGATACTTAAAATATAAAATTAGTATTGTATAATAAACTTGAATTGTTAAAAAAAAATAATAAAACAAACATTGATATTTTAAGCAATATATAGAAAAAAGTATGAATTGGTTTTATCTAGAATCTTATGAACACGTTTAAAAATTGGCATCTGAAAAGTTTGTTTTTCTCTTGGTTCAAAACAATGTAGTGTATGATACAAGATTGAGAAGTTTAATTAGAATTACTTGTGCGGTACGTGAATATGAATGTAGAACTGATCATTATCTTCTCATATCAAAAGTAGATATTGGCTTTAAATTCATTAGGAAAGAGGAAAAAAAATAAGAGTAAAAGTGAAAAGGCTTTTGAAGAAAAAATAGTAAAAAAAACAGATTTAAATGAAAAAAAAAAAATGAGGACATTGAAAATGTGTGGAATAGATTAAAAGTGACAATGATTGATTGTGCAAAAAATGTGTATGCAGTGACGGTGCGTGGAAATATAAAGAGAGATGCATGGTGGAACAAACTGGTAAAACTAGCAGTAAATGAAAAAAAAAAAGTATAATAAAGTAGATTGCAGGCAAATGATTGTAAAAAAAGTAAGGAACAAAAGAATTAGCAAAAAATCAAAATAATTTTGAAGAAATAAAAAGTTATTTTAAAAATAGATGAAAAGAGCAAACCAGAAGTGTAAGAAAAAGGTTGTAGCATTCAGAATAATCTGCAATGGCAACAGTAGTAAAGAGCGCT
The DNA here is from genome assembly GCA_963932245.1 of Tachinus rufipes. Classification (NCBI taxonomy): domain Eukaryota; kingdom Metazoa; phylum Arthropoda; class Insecta; order Coleoptera; family Staphylinidae; genus Tachinus; species Tachinus rufipes. Next base: position 89,188,924 of record OZ010743.1, read on the forward strand.
AGAACCTACCTTCTCAGGGTTGCATTTTTAAGAAAAATACTGCAATGAACTTTTTTTCAAAATTGTTAAAAAATCATTTTTTCCTTAAACATTGAAAATTTTGCAAAACTTTACAAGACAGTTATTCTTAAAAAAAGATGAGGGATATTTTCTTTATTTTTCAAATATGAATAAAAACGTGCTTTTATATGTGCATAAAATACCCTATAAGTTTCAGCAAGTGCCGTGCACTACGCTCCGAAATATTTTAGAATGTATCTACAGAAAATATAAAAATTTAAAATTTAAGCTTTCTTGATTTTTTGATCGTTTGTAACTTCTCAGGATTGCATTTTTAGAAAAAAAAAATTAAGTTTTTTTTTAAACTGTCCAAAGAATAAATTTTTACATTCAATATTTTTTTGTTAAATTTTAAAAATTTTGCAGAAATTTAAAAGATAGTTTTTCTTTAATAATAGATGACGAGTATTTTCAGTTTTTTCAAATATGGATAAAAATTTGCTTTTATATGTGCAAAAAATACTCTAAAAATTTCAGGAAGTACCGTGCACTACAATCCGAGATATCTTAGAATGTATCTACAGAAATACTTAAAAATTTGATATTAAAACCTTTCTTATTTTTTGATCGTTTGTAACTTTTCAGGTTACATTTTTAGAAAAAATTAAAAGATGTTTTTTTCTTTAAAATTACTCAACGGATAACCAAATTTTTTTTTTTCCTAAATTTTAAAAATTTTGTTGAAATTTAAGACACTTTTTCTTAAAAATAAGATGACGGGTATTTTCTTTTTATTTATGTAAATAAAGACGTGTTTTTATATGTGCAAAAAATATCCTGAAAATTTCAAGAAGTTTTTTGCACTACGCTCCGAGGTATCTTAGAATGTATTCACAGAATATTGTAAAATTTAAGTCTTTTTTGCAGTTTTTAAGTACTTTTGTAGAACATTGTAAGATATCTCAGAGCGTAGCATATGGCACTTTCTGAAATTTTCAGAGTATCTTTTGCACGTTTTTACCCATATTTGTAAAAAAATAAAGTACCCGTCATCTTTTTTTTAGAAAAACTGTTTTTTAAAATTTTGCAAAATTTTCTAAATTTAAGAAAAAAAAACTTTGGTTGTAAAAAATTTGATTTTTTGAACAATTTTGAAAAAAAAATTTCTTACAGTTTTTTTTCCTAAAAATGCAACCCTGAGAAATTACAAACGATCAAAAAATATAAAAAAATGCAAAAATTAATTTTTTTAATATTTGATTGCTTATTACTCAGAATTGACTTATTGAAAATTTCTAAAAAAAAAATCACAAAATTAGGACACATGTAAAAAAAAGCATTTTCAGTAGTTTGAGCAAAATCGTGAGGCTAAACGAAGAATTTCTTAGCATTTTGAAATTAAGATTTTTGTTTTCTTTTGGAACGGTCTGCAAAGTTACCTGGCGTTTGTTTGGCAATTAATCTACACCTTGTATATAGAAGTTTTTCAATTAGCCTATTTGGAGAATTTCTCACTCGGTTACTTTTTTGTAACATGTCGTCATTGTTAATTTTACTGACTTCGGTTTTTTTGATGTAGTTATCTAAAACTTGCTTTTATCTTTTCTAATTGTAAGCCCATACAAAATCTTTGCAGAGTTTTAATTAACTTATAGGTATGCTTTTCTTTATTACTTCCTGTAACAAGTACATCATCATAAAAACAAACAACTTCTTTCAAGCCCTGGAGTACATTTTCCATAATTTTCTGAAATTTTGCAGAAGCACAACTGATTCCAAAAATCAACCTAGTATACTTATACAACCCTTTATGAGTGCTTATTGTGGTTATTTATTATATAAACTTTTATTTAATAGAATTTGATGATATTTTGTGTGAGATCTAGTTTCAAAAATTCAACACCGTTCTGCAATCTAGAAAATAATTCTTCAATTCTTGGTATCGGATATACAATCTTAACGTGTTGTCTTCTTTTGAAACTGGGACTATTGCTGTAGCCCGATCACTGTAAACTATCTTATTAAAATGTTCAATTTTACCAGAGGATCAATTTATTGCTCAACATTTGATCGCATTACAAATGGCAATGACTAGCTTTGCAAAATTTTAGTTCCACATTATTTATCTTTTTATTAATTTTTCTTTTATTAAACATACCTAACTGATCTGTGATAACTCTAGAAAATTTATTTAATATAAAATCTACATTACTGTTTTCATTTAACTTTATTTGCTTTTACTCAAATTAAATAAAGTAAAAAAATCTCGACCTAATAATAGAGGTCTACCATTTTTTTACAACATGTATATTTAAATTTTGCGTAATGTTTTTATATTCAATTTTTACTGAGAAAAAAAACAACAGTTTTAATTTTGTATGATATAATTTATATTGATTAGAAACTACAAATAGGCTTGCTCCTGTATCCAGTTCAAAATTCAACGAATTCCCAACTATTCGGATGAGAATTGTAATAGGTTTTGCAACATTAATTGTTTTTAAATTATAAAAGTTTACATCATTTTCTATATAATTATTTTTACTTAAATTTATATTTAACCAACAAACATTTGCTAAATGTCTGTTTTTTTACATTTATTTCACTGATAATTTTTATATCTACAGTCACCTGCCTTATGATATTTTCCACATACTGAACAATTTTGTTGCGTCCTTGCTCCTCCGTCTTGCAGGTGGTCCCGTTGATTCTCCGGCTCCGGTGCGATGGCTTGGTGTGACGTATCGCGGCGTGGTTGATTTCTTGATCCCCGCGTCCTCCTTCTTAGTGCTGACTTCTGGGGAATGCCTGCAACTCACTTCTTGTTAATAGCAATTTCTATTGCTCGGACTGGGGTGAATTGTTCGGTAGTTTCTTCTTCCAAAAAACGGTCCAAGATTTTACCATCTTTTAATCCCATGATGAAACGATCCCTTAAAGTGACTTGCACATTGTTTCCAAAATTACATTTGATTGCTAAATTGTTCACTCTAGCTGCCCACTCTATGATGTTTTCAGATTTTGATTTCACCGCGTGGTAAAAAATATAACAATGCGGCATGGGAGAAATGTTTATTTAATAGAGACACAAAATCAATATATTTTTTTCAGATAGTTTTTTTCCCTACATATAAATTGCACAATAACTGATAGCTTCGTTGCACGCGTTAATTAACAATGCGCGTTTTAAACTATTTTCTTTGATATCGTTGGCTAAAAAATATTGTTCCAACCTGTCTTGGTATAATATTCAACTGCTATTCTTGAAATTAAATTCTCGTAATTGTCCTATGTAATTCACCATCGTGCACGTGTTTTCACTTTTTCACTTTTTAATCTTTTAACTTAACTTTTTTTTCTTGTACAATTATTCGCGCACAAGTTGCGTTTCCGATTAGTTTGCGCGACAATTTAATTGCAGTCAAGTGAACTTAAATATCCTCATCGCCAATGTAAAGTTCTTGGTATGTTCTTATTAAATATACACTATTGTTAAACAAACATATCTAGTCTTATTTGTTTTTTTAGATAATATTATTATTTTATTTTTATTTTATTTTATTTTTTATATATTTATTTTTTATATTTATTTATCTTTCTTTTATTAATTGTATCTAACTTTGTAATATAGATTTGTAAATTTTAATTATCGTATTATGCAGTTTGTAAATATTACACATACTTGTACTTTTCCGGACATATGTAAACAATTAATTTTGTACTAACATGAAATAAATTATTATTATTATTATTATTATTATTATTATTATTATTATTAATATTATTATTATTATTATTATTATTATTATTATTATTATTATTATTATTATTATTATTATTATTATTATTATTATTATTATTATTATTATTATTATTATTATTATTATTATTATTATTATTATTATTATTATTATTATTATTATTATTATTATTATTATTATTATTATTATTATTATTATTATTATTATTATTATTATTATTATTATTATTATTATTATTATTTTGTTTTCTCGGACAATTCCGGTAGCAGTTACTTATAACGCCGGGTAAATACCAGAGGCTTTATAAGTTTGTTTTAATATATTTTAATTTAAAAATTTCCTAACAGTTCGACATGTATTTAAAATGACTGATTTTTGAATTTTAATGTAGATGTTAGCTGGTAAGTTTAGGGTTTCTATGGATTTATGCAGGCTGTGAGGAATAATGCCAGTACTTGATATAATTAATGGTACTATAATTACTTTATCCATTCCCCAGATCCTGCGTATCTCATCTGCCAGATCAGTGTATTTTTCAACTTTTTCCGTATAAGTTTTCTCAATATTATGTGTATTAGGAACGGCAATGTCTATTACATACGTAGTTTTATGACTTTTGTCAACTAGTGTTAAGTCCGGTCGATTGTGATGTATGGTTTTATCCGTTATTATTGCTCGGTCATAATACAATTTGAACAAGTTGTTTTCAAGTACTGGTTCTGCTATGTACTTATAATACGGTAAATCTACTGTTGGCAACTTAGTGTTTTTTACAAGATGTTGATGTATTATATTTGCCACGTGGTTGTGTCTTTGCAGGTAATCGGTCTGTGTCAGTATTTTACAACCAGATGTTACATGCTGTATTGTTTCTGACTGAATATGACATCGTCTGCATTTATCCGTTGTTATAGTAATGTCTTTGATAATATACTTCCTATAATTATATGTATTAATGACTTGATCTTGTATTGAGATCATAAACCCCTCCGTTTCCGGGAATAAATCGCCATAATTTAGCCAGGCGTTCGACGCTTCAGTGTCGACGTATAATTGGTTTAAATCATGGTAATGTCTTCCATGTAGTGTTTTTTGGGCCCATTGATTTTTTATTTCTACATCTGTTGTTATAGAGTGTGTGTCATTTGCTATTGTGTCCTGGAGGTTGAGAGGTGTATGTCTGTTATCAGCCAAAACAACAGCCTTGTGGAGATGGGAACTTTCTTGTTTAGCATAAAAGAATTTTCTTAAACTGTGGATTTGTTTATTATGCAGTCTTAAAATATTTACCAGGCCTCTTCCCCCTTCTTTTCTTGGTAGGGTAAGTCTGTCAGTATTTGCTTTAGGATGATGCGCTCGGTACTGAGTTAGTGTAGTTCGGGTTAGTCTTTGTAGCCGTTCCAAATCAGTTGTTGTCCATTTAATAACTCCAAACGAATACGTCAAAACTGGTGTTGCGTATGTATTTATAGCCTTTATAATGTTTTTGCCATTTAAGTATGATTTCATTATATTATGAACTCTTTGGGTATACTTTTTTGTTAATTCTGTCTTAATATGTGTATGTTCTAACTCCCTATTTTGTTGGAAACCCAAATATTTATAAAATTCCCCTTCTTCCATTGGTTCTACAACTTCTCCGTTCTTCAAAGCATAGTTTGTAGATTCCCTTGTCCCTTGTGAGATGCACTGCACTTTGCATTTATCAATTCCAAATTCCATGCGAATGTCGTTAGAAAAATATTCAGTTATATTAGTTAACTGGTTTATTTGAATTTGTGTGTTTGCGTACAGCTTTATGTCATCCATATACATAAGGTGAGATAGTTTAAAGTGTGTTATACTGTTTTGTTTTATATTAAAACCGTACCCCGTGTCATTTAATATGTTTGATAGTGGGTTTAACGCAAGACAAAACCAAAGTGGACTCAATGAATCACCTTGAAATATACCACGATTTATGTCGATTGGACTGGTGGTTATTCGCAAATTGTTGGTATTTAATTTGACAACGGTATTCCAGCTACACATGGCATGTCTGAGAAAAGTTGTTATATGTGGGTGTACCTTATATAGTTTTAATGTTTCAATTAGCCAGGAATGCGGAACGGAATCAAACGCTTTTTTGTAGTCAATAAAGGTGGTGTATATGTTTCTACGAGATGTCTTTGCCTGTCTAAGAACTACCGAATCTATCAAAAGTTGTTCTTTGCATCCTTGAGAACTTTTGCGACAACCTTTTTGCTGTTCAGCTAGTATGTTGTTATTATAAATATGATTTTGTAGCTGATGCGTTATGCACGATGTAATTATTTTATAGATAGTTTGTAAACATGTTATAGGTCTGTATTTGGCTGGATTGCTAAGGTCATTTTTGTCTTTTGGTAACATGTATGTAATGCCTTGTGTTAAAAAATTTGGAAACAGACTTGGGTTTTGAACAAAATTTGAGATATGTTGCGCAATGTGTTTATGCGTACATGTGAATTTTTTGTACCAATAATTATGTAAATTGTCGGTTCCAGGAGCTTTCCAATTATGAGTCTTGTCTATAATTTCTTTTAAAATGTTAGGTGTAATATGTAATGGTGCCATCTCAGGTATATGTTTTGTTCGCTCTTTTTCCTCTTTAATCCAATAAGCATTTTTATTATGTTCAATTTGCGTAGACCAAATAGTTGACCAAAATGTTTCTATTGTTTCTTTTGTGGGAAAATTTTGATTTGTGTGAGTTACAATATTATTGGCATTTAAATTTCTATAAAATAACTTTTCGTTATTTGTATAACATTTATTTTGTTGTTTTCGCTTGGTGCACTGTTTATATCGTTTAAGTCTGCTACTAAGCGCAGCAAGTTTTTGTTGTAGAGTGTCCCTGTAGTGAGTAATATTTTGGTTTTGATTTTCATGAGTCGAGTGGATTTTAAATTTGTTCATAATATTTGTAATATTTTGCTGCATTTTTTTTGATCTTGTTCCATTTATATACTGTGTTATTCGTCCTAGATCTCGGCGAATGTTTTCTATGCGTTTTCCAAGCCGTCTTTCCCATGCTGGTATTTGATTTGACTTATTAATATTAGAACTTGTTTTGCATATTGTTTTTGAGCCATTACATCGAACCGCACCTACAGCAGCACAATATATAGCTGTGTGCATGTCAATAAAATCGCTAATGCCTTCAAGATGGTTTGATAAAATTTGAGTATTAATTATATTTGTAATTGTTGCTAATTTACGGGATGTATGTTGTTTAGGTATTGTATGTCTTTGAGTTGGATCTGTTCCAGTAAACTCTGTTAGAGCGGTGTGAAATAACATTTTAATTTCATCAACTAGCGGTGTATTTGCATTAAATTGATTAGGATGATCATCATTTGCAACGTTATATTCCATATTTTCTATACTTGAAACCGGTTCTATTCCATTTGATATTACTGCGTATTCTCGGTTATTGTCGGTATCTTCGGCGCCGCTCGGCATTGTCATGTTATTGTTTAGACTGTTTAGAGCGTCGGCGACTTCTTGTTTTATTTGTTCTAGCCTTGTCAGGGGAATGAGCTTGTTGGTGACAATAGTTCGTCGTTGATCGGCAATTCGTTGTTGGGTTACTTGCATATGAGGATATTCTGTTAAAAATGCTGAGTGCAAAGCTTGTCTGTATTGTGTCATGTCAGTTTCTAAATTTGTTATTTTATAAAATGTTCGCATGATAAACGTATTTACTTCAAGGGTCCATTTCATGCGTACACGTGATTTTCCCGCCTTTGTGGTCGCAGGGAGCAAATTATTTGTTCCCTGTGAAACAGTGTTGGTGGGTTGGTGGGTATTATTATTATTATTATTATTATTATTATTATTATTATTATTATTATTATTATTATTATTATTATTATTATTATTATTATTATTATTATTATTATTATTATTATTATTATTATTATTATTATTATTATTATTATTATTATTATTATTATTATTATTATTATTATTATTATTATTATTATTATTATTATTATTATTATTATTATTATTATTATTATTATTATTATTATTATTATTATTATTATTATTATTATTATTATTATTATTATTATTATTATTATTATTATTATTATTATTATTATTATTATTATTATTATTATTATTATTATTATTATTATTATTATTATTATTATTATTATTATTATTATTATTATTATTATTATTATTATTATTATTATTATTATTATTATTATTATTATTATTATTATTATTATTATTATTATTATTATTATTATTATTATTATTATTATTATTATTATTATTATTATTATTATTATTATTATTATTATTATTATTATTATTATTATTATTATTATTATTATTATTATTATTATTATTATTATTATTATTATTATTATTATTATTATTATTATTATTATTATTATTATTATTATTATTATTATTATTATTATTATTATTATTATTATTATTATTATTATTATTATTATTATTATTATTATTATTATTATTATTATTATTATTATTATTATTATTATTATTATTATTATTATTATTATTATTATTATTATTATTATTATTATTATTATTATTATTATTATTATTATTATTATTATTATTATTATTATTATTATTATTATTATTATTATTATTATTATTATTATTATTATTATTATTATTATTATTATTATTATTATTATTATTATTATTATTATTATTATTATTATTATTATTATTATTATTATTATTATTATTATTATTATTATTATTATTATTATTATTATTATTATTATTATTATTATTATTATTATTATTATTATTATTATTATTATTATTATTATTATTATTATTATTATTATTATTATTATTATTATTATTATTATTATTATTATTATTATTATTATTATTATTATTATTATTATTATTATTATTATTATTATTATTATTATTATTATTATTATTATTATTATTATTATTATTATTATTATTATTATTATTATTATTATTATTATTATTATTATTATTATTATTATTATTATTATTATTATTATTATTATTATTATTATTATTATTATTATTATTATTATTATTATTATTATTATTATTATTATTATTATTATTATTATTATTATTATTATTATTATTATTATTATTATTATTATTATTATTATTATTATTATTATTATTATTATTATTATTATTATTATTATTATTATTATTATTATTATTATTATTATTATTATTATTATTATTATTATTATTATTATTATTATTATTATTATTATTATTATTATTATTATTATTATTATTATTATTATTATTATTATTATTATTATTATTATTATTATTATTATTATTATTATTATTATTATTATTATTATTATTATTATTATTATTATTATTATTATTATTATTATTATTATTATTATTATTATTATTATTATTATTATTATTATTATTATTATTATTATTAATTATTATTATTATTATTATTATTATTATTATTATTATTATTATTATTATTATTTTTTTTTTTTTTTTGTTGTGTTTTAGCGTCGACTACTAAGGTCATTAGCTATTTATTTTAATAATAATAACCTCAGGTTATAGACCTGAGGAGACAAAACAACACATTAAAATGGTTAAATAAATAAATAAATAAATAAAAACTAAATCTAATATCACAGTTGCTTAAATTAAAAAAAAACTAATATCACAAAACTTACTATTTAACCTAACCTAGTATCTCAGATGACACCGAAGCTGTAAAATGCTTCGATGCCAGACCCTAAAAACTAAAGTAACTAAACCTAATATCACAACTTAACCTAATATCACAACCTAACTTAATATCACAGATGACATCGAAGCTGTAAAATGCTTCGATGCCAGACCCTAAAAACTAACTAAACCTAATATCACAGATTGCACCGAAGTTGTAAAAGACTACGATGCTTTAAACAACTCAACCACACAAACTGATCAATAAAAATATATAAATAAGTTAACACCAAAATCATTATAAGACAACACAAAAACTTGGTTACACCTGTTTGAGAAGTCCTGCGTCTTTCAAGAACTGGACGCACCTTCCCATGGACTCTTTTCTATTTGATAAAATAGACGCCACGTTGTTAGGGAGCTCGAGCCGATTACGGTGGGGAAGGTAGGCTCGGCATTCCTCCAAAATGTGCTTCACCGTTAGAGGGTCGTGACATGTTTGGCATTCTGGTTGTTCGTCGCCGGTCAGGAGATACGAAGAGGTCAAGTTGGTATGACCTATGCGCAAGCGACATAGGGCGACCTCCTCTCTCCTGTTGAGATCTACCGGCGACTTCCATGCCGTCACGGAGAGCTTGATTTCCTTTAATTTGCTCTCGAAGCCGTTCCATACTCTTTGCCAATCCTCGATGACCTTCGATATGACGTAACCTTTGAGATCATCGGGTCTTACGGGTATGTTGTCCGTAGGATCCGCGTCAGCCGCCTGACGGGCGGCTTTGTCGGCCAGCTCGTTGCCCTCAATACCCACATGACCCGGTGTCCAGACAAAGATAGCTCTCTGTCCAAACCCGGCCAGGCGGAATATCGAAGTTTGTACGAGCTGGACCAGCGGATCGACCGAGTACATAGACTGTATACTCAGGATGGCACTCAGCGAGTCGGAACAAAGGAGGAACGAACTGTGAGATGACGTCTCACAGTTTAGCAGGGCTTTATGCAAAGCATGTAATTCTGCGGTGTACACGGAAGCCTCTTTAGGGAGAGACCATGAATGGGCCGTACCGTCTAAAACAAAGGCACTTCCCACTCCCCGATCCGTTTTCGAACCGTCAGTATACAACCGCAGAGAGTCTGGGTATTCGGCAACGATTTCAAGAAACTTGCTCCTCAAGACGTCGGGGCAAGTTTCTCGTTTGCTCTTGGAGGTCAGATCAAGACGAGTTATAACCCTCGGCAACAGCCAGGGTAAAAACTCGCCAGATCCGACCTCGAATACCATTGGATAATTAACGTTGAGACTCTCCTCTAGCTCCTGCGCTCGGACGCACACCGGCCTACTGACGGTAGGCCTGAGTCTGTATTTACGTTGCTGCGTTTTGTTGGCGGTAAATATGTGTCGGTTGTTGTGACCCCTATTTGCTCGCATCGCCGCGGCGTACGTGAGTACAAAGCGACTGCGACGAGCAGCTAGAGGGAGTACACCCGACTTGCAGCAAAGACTCGGTGCGGGACTCGTCCGGAATGCTCCTGTGGCGTATCTAATGCCTGCGTTGTGGACTGCGTCTAGGGCTTTCAACCGGGATTTTCTGGCGGATGAGTATACCGCGCAGCCGTAGTCGACCCTGGATAAAATCAAAGCATATATATATATACGCAATGAATGTTCAACATAGAAAGAGAGCCAGATACACAAAACTTGTTCTTTTATACTATATCTATTTAAACAAAAAATACATTTCTATAAATAATAAAATAACAATTTTTAATAATATATTTATACAATAAATTTATAAATACATTACAAAACCGGAAAATAACCATCTAGATCAAGAATTATTTAATGGTTAATATTGTGTTTTTTGTTTTGACAGAAATGATCAAAAAGACATTAAAAAATAATATCTGTGCACATGCTGGTATAAATTAATTATTTTTAATAAGAGTGTACATTGTCTGTTCTTACATACCATTTGTTTTGCTAGGGAAGGTTATAACACATATTTCGAGCATCTTGACAATACAATTCAATCTGAACATTTATTTATTTGTGGACTTTAATATGCTAAATATGTTTGTTGTGGTCATCTGGTACATCAACATTCATTACAACCTTTTTTGAACTTTTTAAACATTTGTGATTTGAAGCAATGTAACTTTCTTAACATCTTAAATTGCATCTTAGAATTAATATTTACTCCACCCAACTTGTGAGGCAGACTAAAGTAAAGAAGTAATGCTATCGCCGTATAAATATCATCTCTCTATCTTGATATTTTGTTAACAATGTGTGACATTTCTGAATTTATTTTTGTTTCTAATACTAAAAAATACAATTTCAAAAAAGCAAACTTTTGATTTCATTTTATTAAAGTATCATTTATTTGGATTAAAGATTAAATTTTAATTAATTAACACATCAAATACAATCATCGGAGTATCATATTTTATCAATTTGATCTATTACCATGCTAGTATTTAAGCTTCTAAATCTATACTAGGTTGTTCTTTTAAAATAATTCCAAATTTGTATATTTTTTTCCAAAGAGCTTAAAGTAGTGTAATGTTTCAAGAAATAAATTTTCAATCAAACCGTATAATAATATTTTATTGTTAGTAATAAAACTATAAATTGTAATCCTATTACATGCATTTTACAAATCAAAATATATTATTATAACAAATATAGTTTTAGATTAAATTAGAACGATTTATTTTAAAACCGGCTCGTTTTGAAAATATAATAATATAGATCAGTAATAATATGTTATTTATTTACTTAATTAGCAAACTATATGTCCTGTTGAACAAATTTTAATTTATGTTTTAATTGGTTTGCATATTTCACGTGTATATTGGAAATAATTTGTTGATTTGTTAGCATTAAAAACAATACATTATTATCGTATCGTATGTACATTGCTAAACAAATTAGTTTGCACTATTGTTTTGTGCACAAATTAATACAATAAATAATGATTGGGTTTACATAGAAATCAAACAATGTTAAGTTGGATAAAAATATAAGTATTCTTAATAAAATGTATTATTTTTTACAAAATTGGTGTATGGTTTTTGGCATATTGAATGATTTGAGTGTAAATTATATTAAATTTTTTTATTTTGTGTTTACAAAATTGTTTAAATAGCCTATGAATAGAAAGAACAAAAATAGACACGCAGTGCGGAATAAATAATAAATTTATGAACGTACAACAGAACCCGATTGTAAAATTGAAGCATCAAACCAGAGAGTGGTTGTATATTGAATTCTTCTACGTTGAGTGAAATGTATGCTACTACATTACAATACCGGATAAATAAAATGTTACATTTCCATTCGCATTGAATAAAACGTAAGAGGCCGTCTCGCTGAATATATTTCAGTATATATAGTGGGAGAAAACAAAAATGTTCAATTTATTCAGTTATAATAGCGTTTCTATTCAACGCCGAATATTTTCACTTCGAATAAATAAGTAACGGGAGCTTTAAGCTTCCTGTTCCTTATTGATACTCACAATAAATATAATATAAAAAAAAGCTGTAAACGTGGTTTGTTATTATTTCTTTCATAGATTCCTAAAGAGCAAAACAAATTAAAACTTGATTTCTGTAGAGATTGAAATAGACTTTAGATTAACGTAGAGATAGAGAGATAGAGATATCAATAACAAATATTTGTATAAGTATGCAATACAAGTACATACATTTAATATGTTACTCATATTTTTCTGATAGTATATGATCAGTGTATTTTGGCAAAGTAAATAGGCTGATATTTCAATAAAACCTGACAAAACGTTTTACTGCTATTTTAATGGTGAGAAATAAAATTATTGTAATTTTTTAATTTTTTTAATACCAATAAAACTTTTTTAAATTTCATCAAGTATAGCATTTATTGAAACTATCACAGTAATTCAAGCAGTTTGTTGCAGTTTAATGTGTAAATAATTGTAAGAATTTCTAGCAAGCCTATACAGCATATTTGTTATATTTATAATTGTTTAGATGTCATTATGAAAATATGTATACAAAACGCAACATTATATTAATATTGTAAATTTTCTAAAACATTAAGCAGTTTAAAAATTTAATACAATTAGTTTATATGGCGTTCAACTATTGGCAGATATAATATAGAAAAACTATTTGAGACATTGTGGTCTTAATATTCTCCGTTATATATACAGTAAAATAATTTAAAAAAACTAATAATAATATCGACATTCTAACAGAAAAAACTCAAACATAAGAAATGGATAACCAAGCCGTTGATGTATAGGATTTTTAAGTTTATTTAACATCGAGAGTTACCGCAAGGAGGTAGAACTACCGATACAGCACTCATTAGCAGAAACATTAAGATCTCTCTTACATTAATAATCAAACCCATAAATTTAATTTTGTATATTAATCGTGTAGTAAAGAAATCAATAAAAATAATATCCTGTTTTTATTATACATATATTATTATTACATATTATATTACTTTGGTACTTTGCGTAAAAAAAACCTAAAATCACTTTTTGAAATTAGAAGGACATGTGATGCAAGCAATGTAAGAGTTGGGGCTCTATTATAATAAACAGTAGATAACAGACAATTGTTATTAATTATTATAAAAAAATGTAATTTTGTCTCCAAAAAAGTGTAAATACCGCTCTGCAAAAATGACATGTATTCCTAACAGGTTAGTTTGTTTGTCTATACCGAGCATTGGGTAAGCACAACCAAATAGGTTGTAGCCTTCCAAGATTATAATTTTTATATACAATACGTTTTCGGCAAACAAAACTATGTAACATTTGTGCTGGTTTATTATCCTTTTTTACAACTTCCTCGACACCAATAAAAGTAGTTTTCATTCTTGCGTTTGCTTCAGATAACCGATTTTAATGCCCAAAGTTAAGTTTGCCAAAATACTAAATCTGTATTTATAGACAATATATAACTTAGATTTAAGGCGGTTTTACAAAAATACTTAATCTTTTTATTATTTATTTTTGTAAAAACACAATTTGCAAAAAAAATTGTTTTATATGCTGTAAGAATTTCAAGATAATTATATTGATTTAATGCGAGTATAAAACCAAAGCTCAGCTCTTAAAAAAGACATTGAAAAAAACTTGAAATTGAATTTATATTTTTTTTGCAAGAAAATGTTAATACAAAACTAAGTTTATCTGTACGCGTATTTTTGTAAAACCACTTTGAATCTGACAAAGGTTTGTCTATAAACACCACCTTAAACAATTTACGTTCAGACTTCAAAGTTCAACCCTTTTTTTTGCATAACAAATTTTTATATTGCGGTTTCGATTATAATTCTATAGTTTATCTGTATCTGGTATATATATTTTATAAAATTGAAGTATCTTGTATCTATTTTAGTTCAATAAATGCCAAGTTTAAGTTTTAATTTTGATGATTTGTTTGAAGATAGTCTGTTGTGTCAAAACTCGCTTGTTTGACTGGCTTTTGTTTATCACATTTGTGAAAAGTTTTTAAATATGCAAGTGTTAGATTCACTCTCACCAGCGCAAAGTAACCTTTCTCCTCGCTCTTTTCAATAATAAATGCTGAAAGTTTGCATACAAATATAATTATCTCTGCACAACCTTTATCACTCGCTTGGGACAAATGGAATAACAGCTCATTTTTAGCTAAAAGTTGTGCGTTTTTGCCGATTTTGCTGTTTGCGGATATAATTGCTTCTTGCAAGCGTTGAGTGTGCTGATAAGGAGCAAGTGTCTTACCGTGGGCCTTGCTATTGCGACTAACTTTCAATTTGAAGTAAATTGGGCAGCCTTTGTAGTTAGAAGTGTTATTTTTATTATTATTATTGTTAAATACGCACGCGGAACTTAGATGAGCTCTGGCGCATTTGACGCACGCATATAGTGTGTTGCACTAAGATAACGTGTGACTGTAGCTTTTGCAACGGTCGTATTGTGCAATATCTGTGGTTTTTTGCTTGTACTCGACGGTAACGCAAGAGTTGGGGAGCATGAAAAAAGACCTACAGTGTTAGTGGTTAGACTAGGTTGGTAGTCCGCGCCTTACTGTCTTATATCTTTAGTGTTGGTGATTTTACGCTTTTTTGGCGCTAAAGGCACTTGAAGTATAAAATTAGCTAATAACTTATTTTAGCAAAAAAGTACAGAAAACTTACTCATATTTTTCCTTGGTTTTTTATCGTTTTTTTATCGTCTAAGCTTCCAGTAACGTGAATGAAAAAGTTTTGAAAAAACAACTTAGCACAAAAGGTTTTTATGGCAGCGGAGGTCATTCTTTTTAGTTCTTTGCACAGTTTGGCAAGGATGTATTTCAGGTTCTTCTTGTTTTGTTTCATTTGTCCTCTAGGAGTTGATGCGTTTTGCCTCATCTTTGTACATTTTTGTTATTTTTTTTTTGGTTAATTTTTGCGTTCTGGTTTGTAAAAAAATCCTTTATTTTTATTTTTTAGACGTAAAATATCTCTAAAATTTGACCGTTGCTTAGGTTGGGTTTAGGGTCTTTGCTGCAAGATACTGATAATTAAGAGAAATCAAACCTTGACGTGACTTGTTTTCTTTCAGTAGTGAAGTTGGTTGTTTTAGGTATAGTTGTGTGTCTTTAAAAGTATTTTTTTTTTGCATAGAAAAGGAAAAAAATGGTTAAAAGTCACTGGCAGATTGTACTGTGTAGTAGTGTCAGGTTCTTACTGACTAAAAACCTACTTTTTCCTTTCTTATCTTAAAGTGGTTTGCCTGGCGCTTCTTGCACTGCGGTCTTATTAAACCTGTTCCACATTTCTGCTATTCTACTTCTTTAGCAGCTCTGTCTCTTCAATAAAGTCCAGTATCTTTAACTAATGAATTGTTTTTAACATATTTGCGGTTGGGTTGTGTTTGCCAAAGATAACTATGCGTTGTTGTTTGAAAGCTTTGCATTTAAGTGTATTGGAGTCTCGTCTTCTTCCTTACATCCGCGGCATAGAGAGTCATTTTCTATTTCCATTTTATGCAAGTACTTCTTGAGTCTACAGAGTCCGGTTATCAATCCTGTACCTTTGCAGTCTGATGCAACTCATTTGTATTACTACTGTTTTAATGTTATGCGATGGTTTTATTAGGAATATTATTAAATGTGTCAATCTCTTACAGCTTTTCCACAGTTTGCTGTGTTCTGTCTCAAGTTTGCAGCGGATTATTTCTTTACTAGTCTTGTATAGGATCTCAAAAACAAACTCTGGTCTTGTGAATGATCCCTTTGTTTCTTGTTTGGCAAGCTGATTTGCAACGTGGTTTCCTTTTGTCTCCTGGTTTTTTGGTATCCATACCAAGCAAACTTTGCAAGTTGTTGTCACTGCTTCCAGACTGTATATGCAAGTTATAACCAGTTTGAGTTTTATTACTGGCGATTGCAGGGCTTGCAATGCCTTATTATTATATCCCCGGCAGCCACCTCTGTTTGGAAAGTTGAGGCATGTTTGCCTAGAGATAGCAAAGTTTGTTTTTATTGGTGTTTGTTTTCGTAGAGTCTAGCCCCGGCATGAAACTTTGTCTTTGGACCCATCTGTTTACTAAATAATTATTTTGACTGTTTTTAGGTATTATCTATTTTTTATCCATTTGATTTGATGTGGTATTGTTACATCAGATTTCTTACTAATGCAGTAGCCTTTCATAAAATCTGACCTCATCATTAGAGTTTTTTCTTTACTTAACACATTTGTTATGTTAGGTCTGTAGGTCCCAATGTTTACATTGTGTTTGTTTATCTGCAACCTGTACGCTGCTTGTTTAGTTTTTGCCATTACAATCAAGTAAAGCGGCTGTAACGATAGTAGTACTTTCATAGCTGCCGTGGGCATCGTTCTCATTGCCCCCCTTATCAGCAGACATGCTAGCTTTTGAACTTTGTCTAGTTTTTTTGATGTACACTTGAAAGTGGTTTTTTCCTACTATACAATTGCTCCGTATGTAATGATGAGTCTTACCACCACCACTATCTGGTTATATTAGGTGTTAATCCTTATGTACGTCCGACCATTATTTTGATTTCAAAAAGCACCCAAATAGCATTCACTGTAATATTTATCAGATGTATGTTAAAGTTTACCCTAGTGTCAAGCGTTAGTTTCAAATATTTTACTTCCATTGACATCGGGAGCGTGGCTCTATACGTTCTCAGGTATTTTAGGTCTGTTGACTTTTGCTG
Organism: Tachinus rufipes; assembly: GCA_963932245.1. Taxonomy (NCBI): domain Eukaryota; kingdom Metazoa; phylum Arthropoda; class Insecta; order Coleoptera; family Staphylinidae; genus Tachinus; species Tachinus rufipes. The sequence continues at coordinate 89,206,617 of OZ010743.1, forward strand.
TCTTGTAAAAGGTACAATCGTCATTTTGCTTTTGTTTACTGACAACCTTTTTTTTGCACCTCTTTTGACCAGACACCACAAGAAGGGTAAAAGTATGCTTCCCTATGGGCACCCTCCGAGGCGACATTGGTTTCTACAGTTTTTCTATAAAGTGTTATAGTTACAGTCCGGTTCTTGGTCATGAAATAGCTCGTTGTTGGACGAGAAGATTTATTCCTTGTTTCTTCATTGCATTTGTTATGGATTTAAAGATAGTATTGTCAAATGTTCCCTCAATATCCATAAAAGCAATTTTTTTGCAATAGATAGTGTTCTAGCATTTGCTGACTAACTGGTTTATAGCTAGCTGGCAGGATGTAGTATTCAGTATTCTGTCTCTTATGTGCCTGTCGACTATTTTTTTTATAGTTTTTGCATAACAAATGTCAAGCTGATTGGTCTGTAAGACTTAGATAAGGTATACGTGAGTTTCTCCAGTTTTGGTATAAATACCACTTTTGCCGTTCCTCAGCTATTTTATGTTTGTGAAAGTGCTAAGCTTGCTTTTAGCACTGCGTACCCTTTCTGTAGCATGATGGAGTAGATTCCAACGGCTCCTAGCGACTTATATGGTTCGAATGTGTTGATTACTCATTTTAAGTTCCTGATTGAATATGGTTTATCTTTTTTCCAGATTTTTTTGTCTGCCTTTTTGTTTAACAGTTTTAGATTCTCTTGGTTTATGAATTTTGTCAGCACAAAGCTCGGAAAGTGTGTCTGCAGCAACTCCTGCAGAGTACTTTCAATTCTGTGTATTTCCCGTTTTTAGTCTGCAAGAAACCAACAATCCTAGTTTGGTCTTTTCTTAGGGCTTTCTGAATTTTCTTTTGGTTTTCTATATGGTTTTATTATACGCCGTGAAAAAGTAAATAATTTATATATATACTTTTTTAACATTTATTGACCAAGACGTTTTAAATATTTTTTTTTTATTTTTTTTAGTATTTTTTAATGTTTTATTTGTTTGTTTGTTGAGTTAATCTTAGTTTTGTTTTATTATTATCATATTTTAAATAAATGTAGGCATTACTGCTTTTTGCTATTTTTTTTGTCTTTATTATACAACTGTAGATATATAAACAACGTTTATTATTTTGGTTTTGTTAGTGACAATTATTTCTTAACTAGCAAATTTTACTTCGTCTTTTGACAATTTATATTGTAACTTTTACGTTTTTATTATCTTTAATAGAAAGTAAACTCAAAAATAAATTAAATAAAACTAGAACAAATTAAAAGTAAACATTCAAAACCAACATTTGCCAGTTTTAGAATTGGTGCAGACTAGATTTTACTTAACACATTTACTAATCTTGGTAGTGCTGAGTATTTATAAATAGATATATTTTTTTAGAACCCGTTAAGAAATCGAATAAAAATATTATTTATCTATAACCTATAGACAAATATAGTAAATAATACACAAAAAATAACTGCTAAGAAGACTATCAAGTATATTAACGTCTTTTACCAAAATGTATCATCTCTATCAAATGCAATTAATGGAGTCAGATGCTGTAGACAAGAATATTAAGTCAACTTTCTTTGTATCTCTAAACAATAACAGAACAATTACAAAGCTTGGTTATACCTAACTATACATTACAATCATTTCTTAATCTATCAAAAGCTTATGAACAAAACATATGAAACAACTGAACTTGAAACAATATTAGGGGTCCCTCAAGGCAGTGTAATGGGTTTTCTATTAATTAACATTAAATTAAAAATATGTTTACAAGCTATAATATAAGTCAACATATAATTAACTACGCAGAAAATACAAACTTGGTATGACATGACTTTAAGCAGTTACGCTATGCATATAAAATAGCTCAAATGTTGGTGTAAAAGCAACAATCTTATGTTAAATAAAGAAAGGAGGTAAGAGAAACAAAAAAGGGGAGTTGTTACTAATTACTAAGGGTAATAAGACGGAGAAAGAGATAGAAAAAATTAAAAATGGAATGGAAAGCTGCAATGTAAAAAAAGCCAACAACAAAGCCACAGAACTGGTGATGATCATCAATCAGATATTAGCCCGGAAATTAAGAGGAAAGAAATACTGGAAGAAATTATTAACAAAGAAAACACAGAAGGAAATACAATAAATTCCATAAAGAAAGGATATAGAGAAAAACAAACCGATATAGTCAAAATGGACAAAAAAATAGCGGAACAGATAATAGGAGAAGGAAGAATAAACATAGGACTCATAAGATGCAAAGTACAGAAATTTAAAGCAAATGAAAGAAAATGTTTTAAATGCTGGAGAAAAGGACATGTAGCGGTAGAATGCAATGAGGAAGACAGATCTTTGCTATGTATAAAATGCGGAAAAGAGAAACACCAGGTTGCCAAATGCAGAAACATAGAATATTGCATTGAATGCAAAGTATTAGGACACAGAACGAGAGAAAAAAAATGTCCAGCTACAAAGAAAAAAGAAATGAAGAAAACAACGAAGAATATGGAGGACAACAACCTAAGTTTATACAAATAAGCATAGGGAGGGGAAAAGAGGTTCACTATTTACTAATAGCAACAGCGGAGAGAGAGGAAATAGACCTAGTGTTAGTGAGTGAACCTAATAAAAACAAGTTAACTGGTAAGTGGATTAGAGACAAAAATCTTAGAAAAGATTATAGCAGGGTTAAATCATACAATTTGCAACAAAGGAGACAAACCGACGTTTGTAAGAGGAAGCTCAAAATCACATATTGACATTAAACGTGGGAAATGGCAAAAATAATAAATAAATGGACCGTGACTGAAAATAAATCACTGAGTCTACACAAACATATACAATGCAATACAAAAGAGAAAGTAAAACAGGAACACACAAGAGAAGGTAAATGAAACGTAAGAAAAATTGACAAAGAAAAGATAAAGAGAGACATGAAAACAAAAGAAGTTACATAAAACAAAAATATAAAAAATAGATGCAACAGGTACTCAGAAAAACTGAGAAAAGCGGCGGAAGAAGCAATTCCTCAGTACAGGAAAGGCGGACGAAAAGGTCAATACTGGTGTTGTGAGGAAATAAAAAAATGCAGAAAAAACATAATACAAACAGAGAGGAAAGTTAAAAGGCAGAGATGAAGAGGAGAAAACACAGAGAAAATTGAAAAGACTACAAACTAAAAAACGACAGAAAAATCTTAAAAAAGGCAATTAGGGATAGCAAAAAAATGCTGGAAAGAAATTATAGAACCTATTGATGAGGATCCTTGAGAAAAGCCGTACAAAATAGTGATGGACAAATTGAGTAAATGAGCAAAAGGAATCTGCTTAAAAGAAGACGAAAAAGAAAAAGTCATAATTAAAATATTATTTTCTAAGGGAGAACCAGTAAACAGTTATGGCAACAGTGGAAGAGATAAAAGAGATCATAAATGAATTGCTTAACAACAAAGCACCAGGTCCGGACAAAATAACAACAGAGATTGTTAAAACAACTCTAGACGAAAACAAGGTAGAAATAACTCAAATAATCAACAAGTGCCTAAAAGAAAGAACTTTCCCAGGATGTTGGAAAAAGGCCATTCTGGTAATGATTGATAAAAAAAATAAGTAAGAAAAATAACGTCAAACAGACCAATATGCTTAATCAACACGCTGGCTAAAATAATGGAGAAAGTTATTGTACGGAGAATAGAACACTGCACTGGGACCAAAACTGTGGAACCTTGTCTATAACTAGTTACTTTGAATGAAGATGCCGGAAGGCGTGTCAATAACAGCATTTGCGGACGACATAGCAGTAATAGGTAGAGACGCAGAAATAAAAGTACTAAAAGGAAGTTTAGAGCTGGCAATTGATATGATACAAATATGGATGAGAAATAATGGTTTAAAACTAGCAACACAAAAAACTGAGGCAGCATGGCTATTGACTAAGAGGAATAATAGAGGAACAGGTAACATGCAGGTGGGACGTCATGAAATAACCATAACAAAAAAACAAATATCTCGGAGTGACACTCGAAGCAAAGGGATGGAATGAACAAGTTAAGGAAGCGGTTATTGGAACAAAGAAAATGGAGAGAAAACTTGGAAGACTTATGCCAAACAACGGAAGTCCAGAAGAAGAAAGCAGAAGGCTAATAGCAACGGCAGCAAATAGCAAACTGCTGTATGCCGCAGAAACATGGAGACAGACATGAAAACAAAAAAAAAACAGAATTGAAGTAAGAGAAGCCACGAGAGCAAGTTTGCTAAAGATTAGTAGAGCTTACAGAACAGTGTCACAAGAGGCAGTAGAGGTAATTGCGGCAACACCTCCCGCGGATATGATGGTAGAAGAAAGAATAAAAATAAAAAAAAAATGTAAAAGAAGGAACGAGTAAAAAAGAAGCAAAGATAAGAGCAAGAGAGAAGACTATGGATAGATGGCAGAAAAAATGAGATACAGGAGAAAAGAGGAAATGGACGAGAGAACTACGAGATAAAAGAATGGGTAAAAAAGAAACCCGAGACGTGCTATTATACAACACAAATACTGACCGGGCACGGAGCATTTGGAAAATTCTTGCAAAAAATTAAAAAAACTAAGGAAGAAGAGAGGTGTACATTTTGTTTAAGAAGAAACACACTCTAGTAGAATTCGAGGCGTAGGAGAAAGATAGAAAAAACTAGAGTATATACTAGGAAGCAAAGTGGATAAAACAACAATCATTAACAAATGCTTAAAAGATGAAAATAAATGGAGGGCGCTAAGATACTTATGATTTGGTATTGTGCAAGCAAGCAGTAAGAACAATGGTTTAGTTGCGACAATTTGATTTATGTAAAATTTTATTTAAACAAAATAATTTATTAACAGTTTTGGCAATATGCATGTGAGTGTTTGATATACATGTTTAAAAATAAAAATTACTTCCAAATGTTTTGTCTTTATCATGATTATAAGACTAAACATAAAAGTGACTTAAGATATTCGTTTGTAAAACATACAAGTTCACAAAAAAAACTTCAATACATGCGCTTAAAATTAAATAATAATCTACCTAAGAATAAACAATAATACATAAAAAGTTTAATCATGTTCAAAAGAAATATCTTCAACTGATTGTGTAATGTTGAGCCATATTTGATTCAATTAAATTAATTATTATGCACCATTTTATGCATTATGCAGGATTTTTACCGATATGTAATGTGTTTACATAACATAAAAATATATTAGTACAATAATATTATTAGTATTTTAAATCAATATTATGTTATTAATCTTAGATCTTCTGGATTTTTTTGCAAATTATTTTTTTTAATTTGTTATTATACATGTTTAATTGTCCGCTAAAATTTTTCTGAATTTCTGTTAACTTGAGCGTAACAAGTTTAATGTGACTGGTTTTTGGTTTTGATTATATACTTTTTTCAAAGCAGTTTGTGCTTCTTGTATTTATTTTAATTCTTTATTTTTATTTTGTTACGACTTTGATGTTTTTGAAACATTGTTTTTAAATCTATTTTTTATTCTGCAAATGCAATTTATTTATTGCATGAACGGCGATTGAATTAATCTGTTGTACAACAGTACTGTCAACAATATGTAATTTTTTAACATCTTTTGTTATAAAAATTATATTTATCGAATAAAACACCCAGAGCTCATTTAAAAAATTAAATTAGAACAAATTATACTAAAATTTAAATGGAATAATATAAACAATATTACAATACAATAATAACAATAATAAAACAACTAAACTAAATTGTATGTAAATTTAATCTCAACATAAAACTTATATATATATATATATATAAAAAAAGTAACTTTAAAACAATTGAAGCCTATCGGCTAATAGTTGCGGGAATTATTTAGTGACCTGCTGTTCTAATTAACTTATTGTATTTATATTATATAAAATGATGATTCAACTATTTATTTGTTGAATCGTACTAAAGTGGCAATGAGCTAATTAATATAAATGGGTTAATTGTTTAATGTATTATCTTATGAATAATGTTATTGTTTAATAATAAATGGATATATTGTATTAATAAGAGGATTGGAATGTGTAACACGAGCAATTTTAAAATTATTTAAAGCATATCATAAATTATTCAATTTGAGTATATATCTCTAGTAATAGTAACTGTAATAAGAAAATTTATTATTATTATTTATTTACTTAATTAAACCTTAAACGCAATAAAATTTCTAATTTATCTTATTACATTATTACCCACACATACACCAAGTTATGACATGCTCAAACATTTAACATTTTAATGCAATAAAATTTTATCACAAATGCCACTATCCAAAGTCCATATTTGCTGAACAAATAGAGAAATTCGAAAGGCACTGGAAGTTCTATTTTAAATTCAACATGTTTTATTTAAAATAATACTATAGATGCAAAATGCAATTTTGTAAGAAATAATTTATACGTTTCTATGCTAATAATATATTATCTACATGTAAATTTTGCAAACTAGTTTAAAGTGTATTTAGCGCGGAGAAAATAAATATTTGTTAATAGAATCTAAGTAATAAAACCTAAGAATGTTATGCCACACTGATAAAGAAAAACATCTTTGTTTAACGTTTAATGTTTTTGGTTTAATAATTAAAAGAAAAATATGTTTACCCTTTTATATAAATAAACATACACTTGCTAAATACGACGGAAATAGTCTTAATAAAAAAATAATTGTAATAAGAAATAAAATTGAAGATCTAGAAGCATTTTTTTGTAATTTGGAGAAAAAATATGCTGCATTAATATGAATTCTGGTTCTCGTCTGAAGAAGTAAAACAATGTTACATAAATGATCTAATACCAACATCGTATTATGCAAAAAAAGTTTAAAACGTAGTAGAATGTTCTTTTGTAAGTGCATCAATTACATTACATATTTCATCTAGAACATATAACAACGTTGATTTTTTTGGTGATGATTTATTGCACATTGTAAAACTAATAATACATCAAAAATGTCATGCAATGTGATATGCTTAAAATAAATGGTTTTTCATAGTTTTTTAAATTTCTAATAAAATTTGGCAACTGTGTTGATAATGTTTTTAGTCATTCTAATACAAGATTTAATTCTGTAGTCGTAGATGAGCTACTGCAAATCCAAATAATTAGTCAATTAAAGTACTTAGACCAATTACATATAATAGTAAAATAAAGTATTTTAATTTAATAGATGTTAGTTAGAACTTTCTTGACGGCTCTAATATGAATTGCGTTATCAAAATTAATACTTATGTTACCATGCAAATTCAAATATGCTATTAGAAATGCACAATAGAATTCAAATGATAATTCTTTAAAAAAAGTAATAACTCAAGTGCTATATAGATAGTTATTAATAACGACCACATAAACAAACTATACAATATTGTGATGTAACTGCTGATGAGTAGAGACCGGATTAAAAAGCATTAAAAATACGAATAAAAGCGCTTAAAAAAGCATGAAAATGTAACTAAAAGAACATTAAAAAAGCACCAAACATGTAAAAAAGCATTAAAAAAGCATGAAACAATTAAAAAAAAAAAGAAAACTTTAAAAATCCAAAACTATAAAATATTTTAATAACAGTTTGAGTGATGATATTTTTCACACACATTTTAAATAATATAAAAAACTTAAATAACTAAATAAAACTATCTACAAAAACAGTTAAAAATTAAATGTTGCTCTAACTGTAAAATTCTGTCTTCAATCACTTAAAATGTTTTTGAAGGGGAAAAGACTTCTATCAACATGCACACTTGTTATTGGTGCATGTTTAAATTTTGCTTTAAAAGCTGGATTCATATCGAAATCTGGAACATTCTCCCCACTCAAAATACTGTCTATTTTATTTAATGCAGATAAACCTCCATTTTTCAAAAATACATCTTTGGATTTTGATTTCACTGTTTGCCTAATACAGCCTAGTAATTTTAAAATTGCATTTTTGAAATCTATAATTGTACTTAGACTTTCATTTAACGTATTTTCCTGTTTTCCTTGCGATGTTATGGCATGACTCACAAAACCGAAAGCTAAATTATTTAAAAGTTTCTTATTTTTTAGAACTGCTTGACAGTTTTTCACTGACTTACTTGCAGGATCCAAAAATTGTATTACAACGTTTTTAGATTTTTTTAAATTAAGAGAATATCCGACCTACCGACTATTTTATTAATTATAAAATACAGTTATTTGACTTGCTTGAAGAGGTCGCACTAAAATAACCTATGAGCTCAGTCGGGATTTACAGAATTATATTAAACTTGTCTAAATAATATTATAAAAAGTATGCAAGATCTCGATACGTAAATTTTGCTAAATAATAAAATAATATACGCTTTTTTTATTTACATTTCAATCCACTAAATTTCATAGAAGAACTGATTTATAAAAAAAAAATGTACCAAAACTGGAAAAAAAGCTTAAAAATAAGCACAACATTTTAAAATAAGCACCAAATTCAAAAAAAGTACAAAAAAAGCAAAAATTGCGTAAAAAACTAAGTGCCAAATGAATACATTCTTCACAATTCGTGCATATATTTAGACATAATTTTGATTCTTTAACTATTTAGCGTAAGCATAATAGCTAGGAATCCGCTCTCTACTGATGAGTTTAATAACTTTTTTAATACAATAGTAAATAACGTTCCACAACAAGAATTTTACATTCAAACAAGTACTATTTATTGATGTTAGAAATATTATAATGTCACTTTAAAACAAACATAGTAAAACATATATGGCTTTTATATAATTTTAATTAAAACTATTAAGAACACAGTTATCTCCTTTTATTAAATTACTTGTGCATTGGTTAAAGCATTTTTTCAAACTGTTTTAAAATTGCCAAATGCGTTTTTTTTTTTCACAAAAAAAGCGATCAAATGAATTTGTTGTCCGCTCTTGTCGCCATTAGGTTTTTAATTGCAATATCAATCACACAGTGTAAAACACATACTAAATAGTTGCAAAATTTTTCCCAAAAAAATCCAAACATTAAAAAAATATACTGTTCAAAACTACTTAAAAAACAAAAAAGGTCAAAAATTAAATGCTTTTGAGTGCACTTTTTTATTTACTTTTAGTACTCACAATTATCTTATGAACATTGCAATAAAGAGCATTTTGAGTTATTGCTGTTATATATAACAAAAATTGCAATTACTGTTTCCAGCTACTTAAATTTCTTACTTTGACATCCATGTATGTACTTGAATGCTTATGTTATTAAAACAAAACCTATCTATATCTAAATAACAACGCCTTCTACAAATATAATCAAAAATCAAAAATCTAAACTTCCCCTCTAAGCTTTAAATTAAACCACTAAGCCTAGAAGGCTTGTTAGTGACATACATTTTTATTACTTGGCATTTTTTAATTAAAATAATAATATTTTGTTAGGTTTTATATCTTCACTTCAATTCTTTAATTTTTTTTAGCGTTTTGAAATGTTTTTGCATTTTTAATAAGTTTGGGCAAACTATTAAATAATTTTGGAATATTTATATATTTTGTTCTTATCTGTGTTTGTTAGTACCGTTACTTTATTGTATGTTATATTGTCTTTGTCTTTGTGTCTTATAGTTGACTTTTTTTGTTAAAATGTTTAGTATTAAAATAAAACCTAATAGTTAGATTATACTGAAACAAAGTCTCGATTAGCTTAAATTGAGATTAATTAAAATCATTGTATTGATCATTTTTGCTTTTTTCTAAAATGTTTATTTCATTTTTGACGCGTGTCTTCACACTGTTATTCCATAATTTAATATTGATTGAAGCAATGTAGCTGGCAAAAATTGTCTAAGGTGGTAAATTTTTCAACAAAGTGTCAAAGTACGTTGTTTAGTGCCAATGTATTTGATTTGGGTTACCTGTTCGATTTTATTAATCTATTTACATTCATTTATTTCATCTTTATTGTGGGCTGATTTATCGGGCACAATTTTTGTCTTGTGTGCCCACTTTTAAAATCTCATAAATTCTATATTTAGCTTACTGAATGCAACATTTGTGTTTTTATGTGTAAACAGTATTACGGTATTACAAAAAGTATTTGCAATGTTTAGAACAGAATTTATTGTTATTCACATACAATAAAAGCTGTTCCAAAAGCAAAGCTGTGGACTTTGGCTTGGCTGACTCTTTTGATAAAATTTTTCTTGAGCATTTGCATAAATGTGACTAAATTTTGTTGATACAGCGTTTAATTTATTCCGGTATTGCACGGATGGTTGTGAACTTGTTGACATAGACCTTTGACTTTAAATAACCCTATAAAAAAATCTTCTTTTTTGTCAGCTATTCATACGCCACTGTTGGCGTCTTAGCTTCTTTTCTGCATGTAATGCTGGCAACTTACATTACAAGGGACCTAAAGTTTTAAGTGGTTTCCACTGGAGAGAATTCATCACTCCATCAGAGAAGGTTTTAGCCGCAATACCCCACGCTGGCAAGGCGGCTTGGGGAGTGGGAGAGCGTATAGAAAGTGAAAAGTATATCACGGTATATGGGAATCGAACCCACATTCAGCGCCGTAGCTAAGACCCCGCAGGCCCCGCGGTGCGGTTGGGCCCGACATGTTTTCGGGCCCCTAAGCCTCAAGAATTAAATAACCAAATTAATTAGATACATTGATCAGTGATCGTTATTTAATAAAAGTAATGATACAAAATTTTTATAAATTAAAAAAAATAATGTTTAATTTAGTATAAAGATATTTTAGCCGGACTGATTGTCGCCGTTGTCGTTGTTTATTTGGCTGCTTTTAGTGCTTCTGTTTTTATACGTAAGTTGCGTTGGTTTGTTTGCATGCTTCAGCCAATGAAGAACTCGGTTGTTACAGGCACATGCGCTCAATTCTTTAATGAGCTGTTACCATACATATGAAATAGTGATATTATAACCTAGAATAACATTAGTTTTGCATTTGTGTTGTTCTTCATACTGTCGCTCTCTTGCATTCTCGTGTTTGGTGTATTTTTTCTTGTCAAGCATAATGTTGTTTAGTATATTTAAAGTAAACGTTAATTGTGCCAACTTATGATCAATCATTTTCAACAATGGACACGATTCTGGTAAAAACATCCAATAGTTGTTCTAGCCACCTCATCAAAAAGATTAAGACATCATTGAGGATTTGGTTTTTGATTCTTTGTCGATGAAGGACGATATAACTTTAATTTATCAATTTCAAATGCAACAACAACTCTAACTTCACTCAACGTTTGGTTTTTAATGCAAAAACCTGAAGATGACCACATAGTCAAAACCGGTCGTTAATATATTTAATTAATAAAATACGTATGTAGATTATAAAGATCTGATTTTATTTTATTAACCCAATAATTGAATTAAAAATTAAAGACTAAAAATTTATCAACACATCAATCAAGTCATCGGAGTACTTACATTTTTAGTATTCATTTTATTTCATAAAAAAAGTATTTTTATGTATACGTATTTGTTTAATTACAAGGTTTGTTTCACACGTATGCGGTTTGTTTTTGGTTGCAACCAAAAACAAATGAAACTTTTTCACACATACACGGTTTATATTAGGCTTTGTGTTTTTTCGTACGTAAGCTCAGTAGTAATCATAATGAAGAGAAGTCAAGTTGTTGTCACCTTGTTTCTCTATAGAAGAATTAAAAAAACGAAGGAAAAATACTATAATTCATTGGGAGCACCCTCTCATTGCTTTATGGGAGAGTATTTGATGCTATACTGTTTCTATTAGGTACCGAATAGAAACCAAAAAAATAACCGAAAACAAACCAAATACGAACCGAACCGAATGGAACCCCATACGTGTGAAACGAGCCTAAAAATTTATTTTGTAAAAATAATACAAGCACGATAGGGGCCCTAAAAAAATTCTTGCGGGGGGCGGCCAGAATTTGAAGCTACGCCACTGCCCACAATCTTCGGTACAGCGGCCGGATTCCTAGACCACTGCGCCACGCTCTCTGTCTAAAATCTAATGGTGTTAAATAACACGATCAAAATGGCCAATTTTGATCACCAAAACGAGAGAGTACACGGCCATGAAATGTCTTAAGCAGTGATTGAATTGGTTTACGAGCTGTATGGCATGTGGCACCGTCTTAATGAAACCACATATTGGCCACATTAAAATCATCTAAGAAATATTGTGTTATCATGTCGCGATATTGAGCACAAGTAAAAGTCACTGCTTTACCAGCTTTATTAAAAAAAAAACGTGTGGTCAAATAATGCCTTTAGCTCAAAATTTGCACCAAACAGTGACATTAGATGCATTTGTTTTTTGACAATCTTTTGTGGATTATTTGAACTCCAAACACGGCAATTTTGGCAATTAATAAAGCTATCAAGGTAAAAATATGCGTTATTGATTAGAATGATTTTGCTTGAAAAATCAACATCCACTTGTTGATGTTCAATAATCTATTCAACAAGCTTTCTTTGCTGTACATGGTCATTAGGTTTTAGTTGTTGTGTTAATTGAATTTTATAAGCATAGAAACACAGATATTTTGTGAGTATGCGCTTTAGAGAGCTTCTTAAAATTTGCAATTCTTGTCCATAACTTTGAATTGATGTTCTGTTGATGTTCTGGGGTTTTTACTAATACTCTCATCCACTGCGTCAATATTAAGATTTAAACGGTTTGTTTTTGGACGACCAGTGTGTTTAGTATCTACAACTAATCCAGTTTACTTAAATTTTTTAATTTATCTCTTGACAGTTGACAGTGTTGAAACACTATTTTGACCATATTTTGTATGAAATTTTCAAACTGTGGCCGCCAAACTTTTATTATTTTTGAGATATTGTTTAAATATAAAAACACATTGTTGTATTGTGTAAAACTTAATTTTTGCTAACCCTAAACTTTCAGCAGCCAAATTGTTGTTTTTCAGAGTTGTCAACAATTTACTGCACAAATGACGCCAAATTCAATTCCTGCGTTAATTTTGGAACACCCTTTCTGTATAAAAAAAGCTCAAATACTTTTTCAACATTAGTTTTCGTATTGCTTGTACTGTAGCATTTTCCAACATTTACTTTATGTTTTTTACCAGTCAGATAGCTGGCAAACTAGTCTAAGACTTTTTTTCAAATTTTGTATCCTTTTATTACGTCGATAAGTTGGGCATGATCAATCGTATAAAAAGCTTTAGAAATACCAATAAACGCAAAATATGTCAAATATATCAAGTTGTTATGTAAAGAACCGTGGCAGACCGCAATGGTAAATTTAATAAACTTTTCCTAGGTTTAAAAAATAAATTTGTTGCTTGTTGCTAATGCAGGATAAGTTCACTAGCTGAATTGAAAACAATATAATTTGTGTTGCTACAGTTGCCTAAAAGATTTCAAAGATAGAATATTGCTGAAAAATAGAACACTAATAAATATAATCACGGACAATGCAACACAATTTACCAGCAATATATTTAACATTTAGTTTATATTCACACTTTCTTAAAAAAAGCAAAAATTACAAAAATAGATATCTATACCACAAAAAAAATTAGTGGAAAGAGCCAACAAAATGCTTAAACTTATCATAGCAGTTAAGATCAATACACTCCAGAGTTGTGCCTGTATTTCTGGTCCACAACAAAATAAAAAACTTAAAACGTTTAAAAAAAATACATAAATTAGTTCAAGACAATATTAGTAAAATACAAAAAAATGAGGCTCACTACAGTGTAAAAAAACTGTTTACCAAAACCTGACACATGGTAATGCGTAAATTGGTATACCAATCATTGGCAATTAAATACTTTACCGCAATACTAATATGAATTTGATGATTCTTTTATAGTGTCAAATATAATCTTTTTAGTCTGTTTCAATCTTAAGAATACACCAAGCAACAAATTGTCTATTTTGTATGCAATAATAAAAACAACAAAAATTACAATTGCCTCACAAACAATAAAACAATACATTTCAACACATATACACATTTCTTAAACCACATAAAAATACACAAGCCTATAACCCCTAACACATACAATAGTAGCTTCAACCACCAACTATGCAACCAGACACACATAATAGTAACTTCAACCACCAACTATGCAACCTTGACTAACACCTCCCATTACTCATATCATATTTATTACATCAAAATATATGTAATCACAATTGTAAGTGCGTACTTATTCATAGTTGTTTGTGAGCTCTTGGGAATTCTCCCATTTGTCTCACTAGCGAGCGGGTGCCTTGGTGGGCTTAATTCACATTTAGTGTGGCTAGCTGTCCAGTAAAGGATTTGCTAGCCTCATGTGTATCTTGCTTGCAGGTATTTTTAATACTGCTTTTTAGACGTTTATGTTATGCTATATTAGGTCTGTTATATCGTTTGCGGAAAAGTGTTAAGTTTTCCGTTATTTTTCTGGTGCCGATGTTGTTATAATATATTCTTTGAGGGTTGGTATATTTAAATCTTTTCTGATGTACAAGTCTAGCGATTTGTTCTTAAGCGTCGTTTTGCTGTTTTTAAGGAGGGGATATAATTTCATCGTAGTGCCTATGCTGGTATTTCTGGCATTCTGTGTGTGGGGAATCCGTGTTAGCAATTTGCCCATGGTTACTTCTAAGTATTTCACCTGGTTAGTCTATGGTATTGGAATTCCTTCAATTTCTTTGTTCTTTTGGGGTTTTTTCCTCCGTTAGGAGAAGAGGATGGCCTGATTTTTTCTCGGATTAATTTTTATGCTCTTTTTTTTCCGCCCAATCAGTTATTAGATCGGCAGCACGTTGTAGTCTTTTTGTGATAATATTTATACAGTTTGAACTGTATAAAATGGCCGTGTCGTCAGCGTACTGAGCTGTCATGGTGCCATTGTCGGCGGTCGGCATATCTGCTACATAAATGTTGTAGAGAGATGGTGAGAGAGCTGATCCCTGTGGTACGACAGCTGTTATGGGACGTCTATTGAAGAGTGTATTTCCGATTTTTACTTCAAAGCATCTTTCTGTTAAGAAAGAGTGAAGAATCTATTCTAACTGTTTGTTAAAGCCCAGTCTAAATATCTTAACTAGGAGACCTTCATGCCATACTTTGTCGAAGGCCTTCTCTATGTCAAAAATTATAGCACCTGTCGATTTTTTTGTGCAGAATCCAACGCTGATGTCTGTTACTCGCGTAAGTTAGTGAGACGTCAAGTGATTCGGGGATTATATTGTTATTTTCAGCAATGTGTAATTGGATTTTCGATAGTATGATTCTTTCTGCGATCTTGCTTAGCAAACTGAGTAAGCTTATGGGCCTATAGTTTTGGGGAAATTTTGGAGATTTGGCAGGTTTGATGAAAATTATGAAAGTGGCTAGTTTCCATGTCTCTGGAAAGTATCCATTTTTGAGCATTGCGTTTATAATGTTAGTTAAGCCGACGACAGTTTTTTTGGGCAGATGTTTTATGGCTCTGTAAAAAATATTGTCCTTTCCAGGGGCTTTTCTGGCCTTGACTTTTTTAATAATTTTTGCCACTTTTTTTGGTGTAGCGTGCAGTAGTGGTAGGTCATCCACCGTTTGGAGATGTTGTATCAGTTCATTTTCAATTTCTTCCATAAAGTCAGTGTCCAAAATGTTGAAGGCTGGGCTGCATTGTTGTTCTAAGGATATTGCAATGGCTTTGGCTTTCTCGGATTCTGTGTAAGCCATGCCGTTTAGACCATGTAGAGCTGGGATTATGACTTGGTTACGTCTTAGTTTTTTTGAGATGTCCCAAATTTTGGGAATATCTTTAGAGCTTTCCTCAAATGCGTGCTCCCACTGTTTGCTTTTGAAGGTTTTGATGTTATCTTTGACTTGTTGTTGTAATTGGCTGGCTAATCTCTTGTCCTGGGCTAATCTTGTACGTCTAAATTTTTGTCGGGCTTTGTTTTTATCAGCAATAAGACTTTTTAGAAAGAGTGGTAAGCCTAAAAGGTCTTTATTGCTAAATTCAAATGTTGTTGTAGCCTTTTCTTAAGCAGATAGTATGGCCGTTGTTAAGATGTTGACAGAATTGTCAATGTCCAGATTAGTTGAGATAATCGGTAACTGCTCAAGTTCTTCGAGCATGTAATTAAAGTATTTTTTCCAGTTTGTTTGCTTGCGGCAGTTGTTAGCGTTAGGGTTTGGTATGTTTGAAATTTGTAGCAAAACAGGAAGGTGGTCTGATTCTAGTTCGTTAATTACGGTGGTGACTGTTTGGTGGTGGCTATGTCCAGTATGTCTGGAGGATGACCTTGGCAACTGTAGAAAGTGGGCGTGTCCGGGCTAATTATAATGATTCTGTTTTGTTTGCCGTATTTGTACAACAATTTTCTTCTTTCATTATTCTTGTTGCAATTTCAAACTTTGTGTTTGGAATTTAGGTTTTCACCGATAATGATGGGAATATTGTTGTTTAGTGCATGGTCCAAGTCTGCATGGAAGAGGGGTTTAGATGGAGTTTGGTATGCAGATATGATTTTGATTTTTCCCAGCGGTTTGATGTTAATAATCACTCCATTAACTTCCAGGTTTGTCATGATAAGTATGTCAATTTCGGCTTAGTCTATTGATCGCTTGACTAGTATGGCAGTGCTCTTACACTGTTTTTATCATTTCGGTATGTGTTGTAGTTTAGAAATTTGGCTTAATGTTTTTGTTAAAGTCCCGTTTTGGAGAAGAGCATTATATCAATTTGATGTTCAATGAGAATGTTAGTTTTTCTATTTAAGTTGGAAGGACGTTACAATTCTATAAGATAACTGACAGGCAATTTGATTGTGATGCCATTATGCAAGTTTTTGCAGCGCAATAGCTAGGACTTGTTTTAATAGGTCCTTTTCGTTAAGGGAAGTAGTTAATATTTTAAGTAGATCAGCTTTGAAAAAGTTTTCTTCGGGTTCTGCAGGTTTGTTTGCCATCGTGGAATGAACGGTTCTTGCGTAAGGTAACGTTTGTGGGCGTGGCCAAGGTGATTCATAGCTGGCTGGGCGTGTCTGGTTTGCCTCGGGTTTTTGAGTTATAACTTTTTGTTTTTGGTATTCCGGGCAGCCTTTGTAGCTGGTCACAGTTGGCGCAGGTGGTTTTGTCTTTGTCGTCCGAAGTAAGTTTGCAGTGCGCTGAAAGGTGGTTTTGCGCACATCTGACACACACAAATTTGTTTGTACATGATTTTTGTGAATGCCCATATGCCTGGCATCTGTGGCAATGAGCGGGTTCATTTGATTTAAGTTATTCCTTGACTTGTACTTTAAGTGCAAGAATGTGAGTCACTGAGCTGACTTTGTACCCCATATCCTCTAGGGTTTCGGCAATTTTTTTGTGGGTTTACATCATTGGAAGTATAACGGATGACAACTTTAAAAGTTTTTTCATCAACCACCGTGACTGTCTAAGTAGGTTTTAATTGCTCGATGTTTATTCGGGGATTTTGGACTAATCATGATAGAGGCAAAAAGGCATTTGATTTCTGCATACAGTTTGCGTTCCTTAATTTCTTTCTGGATTATTCTCCAGGCGAATTTTCTCTTAACAAAAATAGGTGGAGGATTTTTAACTTGTGGGATTAACTCGGGTAGTGTCAAGTCAGGTTTTTTTTTTCAGATTCACTACCTGAGTGTTAGCGTTTTTTCCCCTTTGCTTTTTTGTTGTGTGAAATGTCATTTGAGGTAGAGGGATCATTGTCATTTGTAACGGTTTTGTCTATAGTAATGTTGGGTAGTAGGGGGAAAAGCATTTTTCTCCAGTTAACTTTTGGAAGTTTCGTTTTATCTATTTTTACCTATTTTACAGCTGTTTTTTGGTTACAGTTGGTTTTTTGGTAACTATTGGTTCTTCAAGTTGTGTCGTGTATGTGTTGGTAGTTGTGTTGTTAGGGCTAGGGAGATTGTCATCTGCTTGGTTTAAGTTCATCTTGTTTGCAATTTGATTTAGCAATGCATTCATTTGGTTTTGTTGTTGGCGGTTTGCTTCTATTTCAGATTTGAAATATTCCATAGTTGAAATCAGAGCGGCGACACTACTCGAATTTTCAAAAACTTTTGCATAGATGTTTTTGGTGTTGGTGTCTATTTTTTGTTTAAGGATGTTAAGGAGTTCATCTTGTTCTTCTTGGGGTTCGTCTTCAGTCATCATGTGGTCGCTCATGTTTTCGAGCAGTGTTTGCTCTAGGTTACCTTCCATCGCGGGAGAGTCAATGTTTTTGTCACTTATCACTTTTAATTGTTTATGTTACTTACAGTTACAGGTTACGCGGTCAGGTAAAATTTCCTGGCCTTGATCCGTCCCCATGGGGGAGGGAGTAGTTAATTGTTTTTATATCATTTTGCACTGGATGTTGTCTTCTGGCACATTTACACTTATCACTTTTGTACATAACCGGACACTGATATTCGAAACGTAACTGCACGCTGCCAAAGTCGTGCGCAAACTTGTTGATTGTAAGTCTTTCTATCTTTTTATATTTATATAATACATAATTTTCTTTTTGTAGTACACCAAAGATGGCCTAACAGCCAAAACCGGTCTGTACAAAATAATAAACAAATTACACAGCATATAAAGGTATATTAATACACACCACATAACCTATATAATAAAATATATGCACAAGATCAACTCAACTATTAAATGTTTATGTTTAAAAAGCAATGTTTTTTAAAGGTGGACAATCAATATCATTCTGTTTGCAATTGCAGTAAATAATGTTGAACTTTTACTAGTTACAACTGTCAATAAATGCTTTTACGTTGACAATTTGGTAAAAACTTTTAATTTCATTAAACACTTTAGTCACTATAAACAAAACGTGCATAGACGTGGTAGTAAAAAATATTGTAATTTTATGTAAATTAACTTGTGTTTATAGCATAGAAATATTTATTCACATTTGTCTTTTGCTATCATGCAATGTCGCAGTCATAGAAGATACACTGACAAGGTTTGTAAAAACCGATACTATTGTCTGTGCTTGACATTTGACAGCTGTGATTGTTTGATTGAGTTTGAATATATTATTAACTCATTTTATGTAAAGTGTTTCTATGACTGATAAAAGATGCATATCTTAAAATACTAATGTATGTCTCACACAGAGTGAATAAGCAATTTATATAAAATATATTCTTTACAAAATTTAAATTTGTTTTGGTCAACTTATTTAAATAAATTGCGCCAAAAATGCCATGCCACCCATAGTTCTTGTAATAGAGAGCATTGCGTTACTTCCTTTTACCTTGGGTATTATACAAAGTCAACTACTACTGTTGATGTACTCATCTGCTAGAGCAATAATTATAAACCGTAGACGCAGTCTACAACACAGGCACTAAATACAATCCAAAAACTAGTGGTGTACTCATCCACTAGAACATTAAAATTAAAATCTGTAGACGCAGTCTACAACATAAGCTTTAAATACAGTACGGAAACAATTTGAACAAATTTTACACTGAGTCTATCCGGTACTTTGCAGCAATGCAAGCAAAGAAACAATATAACAAATCGACTAATATTTAACAGCAATAAAACGCAAAAAGCTTATCGTCGTGCGTTTAAGCGCAAAAATTAGAGAAAATTAAAAATCTTGTTTATGTTCTTAATTATGAAGTGTCATATTGAGTATAATTATTGCACTTGGCTTGTCAATGTAGGTAAAGAAGTCAACAAGCTATCAATAAAACTGTATATCAAATAAAATCAAAAATTCTACAAACAAAGCAAAGTTACCTCAATTAGACGGTCATTGAGCAGTATAAAATTTTTAAGAACAAAATACAAAAAATATGTTTTTTCCGTGATTCCAAAAGATATAGAAGACAACTCTGTCTCTAGCGTGTAGCAATTAACAACCCATACAGTACGACTCTAACAATAAAGCATATTTTGGAGAATTTTTTTGTTTTTGTTGTTGTTGCAATCTTAATATTATTGCTGATAGTTGTATTATTAGTTGCTTATACCAAATAAATATAACGTTGCAACCATTTACAACTTTGAAATCAATATAATTAAAAATATTATTTTATTATATGTTGTCTTACTCCAAAAAGTAGAAACGTATAACAAACTAAAAAAATACAAAATGCTGACACGTGCTTTTACAGATATTTTAATTCCGTGGCGAATCACTTAATCACTTTAGTATTCACCATTAATAACAACATACCTGCATAAGAAATAATATAAATCATGTCACCTTACTATTCATCTTATATCTCCAAATAATTTATCTTTGCACAATACTAGCAAATGTAGATCAAGTTTATCGAGTTTGTTTTTCAGTTAAACTATTTAAATATAAAAATGTATAAACTAAAAACGTTAAGATGATTCCGACCGCTGTTTTATTAAATTATAAAAACTTTTTATTTACTCTTATCACATTAAGTAACAAAAATAAATTTAATTTGATATTTTTTGTAACAATTGCAATTCATTGGCTTGCAAATTAAACCTGTAGTACTAACATTTCACTTTTTTAGGACAACATAAAAAATAGTGAAAATATATAATAAATAATCAATTAATATGCAATAGTTGTATGATATCTTATGCTTTTGCAATTTCCTGATTTAATGCGTCAAGCCTTGAGAAGGGAAACCTAATCCAAATCGATATAAACAAAAAAATATATAAACCCTTTCACAACGCAAACATAAAATGGCAAAGCGGAACGAGAAGATGATATGAATTGTTTATTTGCAAATAGAGAGAACACTATGTAAATTTAATATAAAAATCTATATTTCATATAAGAGTAAAATAAACGAAAGTGAGTAGACAATCGTATAAATAAAGAACAAAGTTTTTGTTAAACAATAATAAATTTTAAGTAGGTATATATTGGCAATAGATTACAATTATTACAACAAACAATTTTGTTGCTTTATAATATTATATAAAATATGTTATAACAAATTATCTTGATTTTTAATATTCATTCTTAAATTGATACTATAAGAATACTCCAGTTTTCAATATTCAAGTTTGAGATCTTAAGAGTCATAACATACAGCTTAATACAAAACTACTTATGTGACATGTTATGATAAAAAAGTTCAACTAATATTTTGCGACTTCTATTGAATTACATTTCCAAGAAATCCGCATATAGAATTTTATTAAATTATATTTCTTTCACGGAACTTTACTACATTCAGTACGTGTTTCAAACTGCAATTTAATTCCATATTATTTTGAATATGAACGCGAGCTGACATCTAGATAGCGTATACATATTATTATATTTTTCTTCTTGATATAGTTTCCTTTTATGTAAACATATTGAACACATGATCTAAAAACAAAGAATGTATACCGTCAGCAAGAAATGCATGTGAACCAAGTTAAAATTGGACACGAGCAATGTGCTGTGCATGGCGCATCACATTACACTCCATCGTGGAAGCGCGGCGCATATAAAGTACGTTCAGATTTAGAGGCAGACATGCCATGCTGACAAGATTACACCTCTTTTCTGTCTCGTTTATACCCTGATAATTGACAGGTCTTAGAATATAAAAATACGAAATTACTAAAAGTTTTAGCTGAAACATTTAGTCAGATTCTACACTTAAATACGTTATATAAAAATTGTATTTATGTACCTGTTACGTTCATACCGTTGAAATATTCAAAATATAACCAAAGTTTAACTAAATTTGTATATCTAAAAGTATTACTTATGACATTTTAAACCTCAAAATAACTATTTTAGGCATTTGCAAGGTTTAGTGTGTTTTGGTACAATACACAATTGACATGGAGCTTAATAAAAAACTAAAATTTTATAAACTCAATAGGATAAACGGTGATTTTTGTTAGCATTGTTTATAATTGATATTAAAAAATCATTCTAGAACAAAAGTAAATATACGTTAAAAAACATCCAGCAACATTAACATCAATAGAAGACAGACAAAATACTTAGACTAATAAAAAAAAGACAATAAAAAAAAAGAGTAATACAAAAAATCTTAAAAACAAACAAATCTTTTATAAAAACAAAATGCAAAGAAATTAGGAATTTAGTGAAAAAATAAGACTTACACTTACACAAAAATGTTAAAAAGACTAGTATTAAAAAAAAACGAGATGATTAAAAATAAAAATGGAAACTTTATTCTGGATTTTCCTGAAAAGATGAAAAAGATGGAAAAAAAATATCTAGGATTTGTACAATGATACGATATCTGAACACTAAAAAAAACACAAACACACAAAAACTATAAATAACCCCGATAAAGTAAAACACACTTCAAACATAAAAAAGCAATAAGTCCAGATAGAGTTACAGTCTTCAAGCTGATTGAAAATAACAATATACAAAACTTAGTAGATTTATATAATAAAATACAAGCTAGTAGAAACACCACAAGAATAGTTGAAATCTGCTTTTATTGTTCTACCAAAGAAAAATAATGCTAAGTATTGCTCAGATTTCAATTATTTACGCAAATTTATATCAGGATAAAGTTGAATTTAAGTTATTGCCTATGTTAATAACTTACAACAAAACAAGATGATAGAAATCTTGTAAGAAACAAGATTAGATTTGAACAATATCTGGCTAATTAAGAATTTATATTGTCAATCAAAAAGCTGTAATAAATATTAAAACAGCAATTTAAAAAAAAAAAAAAAATTAAAAAACTGTTAAGCAAAGTTGCATACTATTGAAATTTTAACAAAAAGTTGTTAGACATAGTACTAATACTGTGTTAATAGCAACAAATGTTATTGATCTTCAAAATATGCTTAAAGAAGTTAATATTGCATCAAACAATTAAGGATAAAAAATTTA
This sequence comes from Tachinus rufipes, assembly GCA_963932245.1. Classification (NCBI taxonomy): domain Eukaryota; kingdom Metazoa; phylum Arthropoda; class Insecta; order Coleoptera; family Staphylinidae; genus Tachinus; species Tachinus rufipes. Next base: position 89,229,423 of record OZ010743.1, read on the forward strand.
AAAAAATACTGAATTGTGATCAAGACGCATATCAATAATATACCAAACCTAACTATAAAAATCTGCAAAACCAATAGAGTAAAGACGTGCTAAGATTTAGATATTTGGTTTGAAGACAATGCTACAGTAAATAAAAGAATTGAAATTGCATTAGCTATTTTTGTTAAAATAAAACTTCTTACAAATTGTAACCATTTTTTATAAAATTTTGAAAATGTTTTATTAGCCTGTGTGTAAAGGTCTTACTACTAAAACTTTATTTTTACTTGACGTTTTGAGCATAATCTTAAACTCTGTTAAAACCTTGCATTGCCCAGTTCTGCACACTTTAGGTATTTTAGCATCTTAATTTTTTAAACGTATTTTTAACTGCTATGTTACAGCTTACTTTTTTAAAATATTTATAGATTATCTTCTAATTTTATTCGCTTTTCAATATTGTGTCTATGATGTAATCAACATTTAATCTTATTTTAAACTTAGTTTCTACTATGTCTTTAACGCCACAATATTGACAAGTGTTGTCCTCTCTTAGCAAAACCTTGCAAGATAGGTTTTAATATTTAAAAATTTTGTAAAAAGGAGTTTTTCTCATGTTTCTTTTCTATCTATTTTGATTGCGGTCTCTATTTATAAAAAGGCTTCTTTGCAAAACCATATAATTAATTAACATTACCAACAATATTGTTAGGATTGCCTTCAGAAATGGTCTTATAACTACCAAATATTTTCAGTGCAGTTTTGCGTATGGCACACCACGCGACATGATCAAGTTTTGTTTTTGCTAATTAACAGTTTTTTGTTTGTTAAATATCTAACTAGAATCCATCTTAATACGTTTATCTTAACCAAGGTTTTTAATATTCCAGACTATAGTATGAATTCAACGTTTTTAATATTTATTATTATAAGGTGACACTACTTTTTATTTCTTATTGCTTTATTTGTAGTTTCTTTGACCGTCTCTACCACTTTTCTATATGTGTCTGTCGTGGATCTATTTTACGTAAATATAGATTAATTCAGATCAAACAGATATTTTTAAGTTTACCTCGTAATTTAACTTATTGGTATTATATGTTTAAAAAGTTCCAATGTCAAGCATATAGGTTTGTGATTTACTAGTTCTTTGTCTGTTTTAAAATTTTATTTAAATTATTTTTTTTAAATTTTAAGTTTATCATTTCTAGTATGATGTTTGTTATTAATTTTACTGTCTTAATTACCATTTTAATGAAGTATATATTCAGACAAATGGTCTTCTAATTTTGTCTACTTTACTTTTTGCCTATATGTTCCCAAGTAACTACTGCGTGACTTGAGAACAGTTTGTTGATCAGTTTATTTGCTAGGTATACGTCAGTGTGATGGTCGAGTTTAAACTATGTTTTTTTGCGTTTGTGATTGCATATTTCTATATACTTAGGTTTATATTTTTTTTTAACTTACGTAACACCGCAGGTTTTTTCAGACTAGTTGTTTTTATTTTTTTTATAAAATAAATATAAAACCATTATATTTGTTAGTCTTTATTGTTTATTTTTACGTAAATATTTTTTGTTGGTTTTTTTGCTATTTTTTACGGTTTTTCCAGTACGTATGTTTTGGTAAAGACTAAGATTTACTTACTTGTCTTTTTTTTACTTTTTTATCTTTTTGTGCTTTATTTCTAAGTACATTGTCAGGTCTATATACGTAACGTTTTCTAACATTTAAGACAGTACTCATGTTACTGGTTACGGTTCAAAACTTTAAAAAATACTTGGACAAATTGAGTACAAATATAATAAAATTAATAAAACTAATAAAAAAGTTGTTGCTGGAAATTATAAAGTAAATCGACAAATAGACTCTAGTCAGATAAGAACCCAATGGTCTCCAAAAACTTAAGAAAAAAAAAATCCTAACTAAAGCGCCAGGTCAAACACCAGGGTAGCCGCCTTTTCCCACCAAATCCAGAAGATAAAAACCCAAATAAACGTTATGGCGCCAGCCATTGGCAGTTTTAAAAGTTGATTGTAGAGTTAAGCTAATCTAACTGAGTTTGTAGTGAAAAAGTTTACTACATCTAAAGCCTCCGTTTCTACAAAAAAAGACTTGGACTAGACAACAGACGTCTGTCTCACTCCAACAGCAAGCAACACTTGGACCTTTTTAAAAACAAAAGCAAAACCACCCAAAACCTTCAAGTATCCGATGAGGCTAATACTGTCTCCACTTACTTACCTACACCTACAAAAAAAAAACACTGCTAAGAAAAAAACACGGACGCGTAAGGATACATTACCGTCTAGAGCAGCGGTTTTTAAAGTGTAGTCTTTGGTCCCCTAGGAAACCGGAAAACGTTTTTGGTAAGAGTGCAAAACACTGTTACAGTCTAATAAATTCTGAAAAAAATAAGATAGTAAAGTTGGAGATTAAGAATTTTGTCTCATTTCCACAGCTGAACTAATATAATGATGAAAATGAGCTTGAAGTCGATGGCAATATGCTTGTTGTAATAAAACAGCATGTTATTGTTCTTAGCAAAAAAAGTCTTACTATTTTATTGATCTACAAAAATTTGACAAATACCATCGTTCTATCACTAATCCATTTGAACTTTCTATTAGTAATCTGTTGTTAAAGGACAATTTAATTCAGAAACAGTTTATTGATTTGATAAATGATAACGATGCAATTAATCTTGCCGGTTCTTTCAAAAAACCTTCTGTTTAAATCAAAAGCAATGAACCCGTTAAAAAGGAAAATGCTCTTAGGGCTATCACCAAAAAGGGGTTTTGGCCTGCCGCCGCGGACTTCATCCAACTCGGTAAAGACGACATTGTTTCCAACCTCTCATAAGTTATTCTTTTGAATCTAGTTTCTTAACATTTGTATTTACAAATAAGCACGCATTTTCAAAACTTTTGAAATATTTTAGCAACATCTAATTTGCAATTATTTTTTCACAAAATACCTACAAACTTTCACATTAGGCTGACTGTTGATGAACGATGTCTCAAGGTAGTTATTTGGCATGTCCAGGAACTTAACAAAAAAAAAATAGGCTTTGCATTAAAATCTCTGTATCCCAAAAGAAGCAAAAAGCGCCAAAATCATAGGATTGACCAAGTTCCTGAACTTGAAAGTTTAGGTTAAACCAAAAAGACAAGCTGGGTCATTCTACAATGCCAAAAGTGTCAGCAACACGAGCACATTGCTAAAGATGTTTCAAGTCCAAGCTCAATTGCCGCATATGTTTAAAACTCTACCAATTAGTTTTGCCCCAAAGAAACATCAAACAAGGTTGTTTGCCAATTTTATTATTACCAGAAAGTTTTGTCCATTCTTCTTGACAATCAATAATGGACGATACTCCAGAAATATTTTGCCAAATTTTGATACAATCCTTTTCCCACAACAATTCCTGGATACTCAATTTTTAAGCACCCGGCGTGAAAGAGTTTAAGAACAAAAGCAACAACAAAAAGGTTACAAATAAAAGATGTAGATGAACCTATACATTACAGCTTGGCCCTTAGCTTTGACCACAAACCAGTACTACTAGAGCTCTAAAGAAGGCAGCCTGGCCCCGGTTGAAGATATGAAAAAGGGGCGGTCGTTCTTTTGGCAAACTTAACCTCTAAACCCATTAGATTTGCGCTGATAACTCCTTTAAATTATCCCGGGATACAAAGGCATTGATCTGCAAAAGAAATAGCGTTAAGCATCAATGGCAAAGGCATTGGGACCGCAAAAACAAAAAGTTTTAAATTAGCTTTAAAAAAAAAACAAGAACGGCTAGAAGGTTACACAACAATTTGTGCTAGAAAAACATGTTAAAATTTATTACAAAAGTGACAATTTAATGTAAAAAAATTTCAAAACTTTTTGGAACAGACGAGTCTTCATTCAAGCCATTCATAGCAAAAATAGGGTTTAATATACTATCATGGAAAAAAACAAAACTTTTTCCGACAACCTCACTCCAATGTTTCTTTTTAACAATTGAAAACACTAATTTAAAGCACGTCGAAAAGGTCAACCAAGAAGTCAACAACTTTTTGAAAGACTTCTACGACAACGCAATGGCGCTAGAAAGCGTTTAACTTTTTCGACTAAAAAAAATTATCAAAAATTTAAAACTTGGTCTGTTCCTAGTTCCGACAAAACAACAAAAGATTTTATATTGTTCTTGCATAATCAAGCAGGCAACATTGCTAATGCTATTCTTCAAACCAAAAAAATTCCTACAAAATTAAAAAGCTCACGGGTAATAAACTTCTGAAAACCTAAAAACAACTAGAGGTTACTTCAAAATTACAATCTTGGACATAATCCAAAACCACGCAGAAGCTAATAATCTTTATCTTGCTAAAAGCTACAAAAAGTCCCAACAAAGACTGGTTAAACAACTGGAGTCGAAGTAAATATGAAGAATAACAAAGTTGTTCTTTTCACCCAGCGACAAACCACCTCTTATAAAAACGTCTTTCTAAACGACGTTCCTATACTATGGTTCTAAGCTGCTAAGTATTTGAAGATAACTTTAGAAAAAAAACTTACGTACAAACTGTACCTGCAGTCTTTTTTTAATAAAGCAAAAATGGCATTTTTTTTTAATTTTGATGCTCTGAAACAGCGGCTTGTTGGTCCAGAACAAAACTTAGTTCTAGATTATTAACATTAGACTAATAGTCACTTATGCGTTCTATTTGAGGAACCCTAGCAAATTAGCAACTAAATTGTTTAAAGGTTTTCTAAAATCTGACTTTGCAATTGCTTGTCGAATCTTCATGGTTCAACAATATCAAGATTTGGCCAAAAAGTATTTTGTTAATCTTGCTGTTTACTCCAATCTTAACTATTTTAACTATCCTAGCCAGACAAGGAAGTTTTTCTTATAAGTGCCTATTAACCGGCATGGCGCCGTTTGTGAGACTAATTTGTTTATAAATTTGTGATATTTACAAAATAATCCCGATCTGCAACTTATAACTTTACCTAATCTTTTATCTACATCACCACTTTCTGCTACCCTATTTTTAACTTTTTATTATATTCTGTAATTAAATAATTAGCCGACGGTTGTTTGCATCAGTCTGCCAGACCGCACCTTACAGTTTACTTTAGTTTTTTGTGTAACTCATCGTATGGCGGGACCGCTAAACGTCTAAAAAAATATAATTTATTTAAAAAGTGTTTCATTTTTTGCGTTTTTATAATATCATGCGTAAATACGCATTTTTTGTAACCTCCTTTATTCAACTTTAATTTCATTATCGAAATACATTCTTAATATTGTTTTGTTACTGATTTCGTAATGTTAAATACATGTTTAAATGTCTCACAGAAGGCACCTTACCGTTAGTGTAACAATATTTCACTTTACCAGTTAAGGGTTAACCAATTTGTTAACTAAAACTTAACCTAAAGCGCCAAACACCAAAACCTACCGCACAGTTTATAAAGCGTCTTATCCTTATTCATCTTCTAAATTCAACATCTCCAAATAGAAAGTTTATGAGCCAGACGGTCATGATTTCCTGTTTTTTTTTTTAACAATATTCCCTTATTTTATATTTATATTTATATATATTTTTATTTTTAAGTTTGTTTATTCATTAATTTATTATATATATAACCATTAAATTGCTTCTTTTTTTATAAAAGTCTTTAAATAATTATATTGAACTATGTACTTTTTATTTTAATTATTTTAATTTACATTAATTACCACAAAAAATATGTTATGTTTATGGTAAACATGTGATGAAGAGTTTAAGGATATTTTAAATATTTACAAATAGTATACATTTGGATGCTTTTATCCTGAACTTCTGTTTATCTTGTTTGCACTGTATGTATATTGTATATGTACAGTATATAAAAGTATTAAATTTATTGTCAATATTTCTTATTATATTTTACTACTAGAATAGAATAATTACTAGGAATAAACAGGTGTAGTATAAAAATTAAGGATATATATTGTAACATGCAATAGAATGTATAAAATGTATAGGTTTAGATTATAGCATTAATAATACAGTTTTTATAAATTTGGTTTGGTCTAAACAAATATAGCTCAAAAATTTGTGCACTAAAATAAAATTAACCATGATTTTATTTTACTATCCTCTTCGGAGTATTTATACAGCACTGTTTGTAAAGCTGCGGGCAATAAGTGGTTTTAAATTATTTTCGTACAGAATCCGCGGAATTCCAAAGGATAGCCAATACCCACTTTTACAACCTCGGGAAGTAGTTTGAAATCCCCCACATCCGACATCCCAGCGGCAACTAGAGGGAGGCGGCGGTTGCTTTGGTAATGTTGGCTGCTCGGGTGTGAAAGAACGACCTTGATCGGGACTCAGTCATAATTCAAGTTTCATTAGAAGCACCATATATTAATACCTGTTGGACAATAAGCCGATGACAGGGGTTGGATGATTGTTTATTGGAGTCCTCTGGGGGGCAGGTCGGGCCGGGGATTCAGGGCAATATTGATCGGTCTGGATCTCAAGACCGCAGTCCGCACGGTCACCTGCACGTACATTTCTGCCATGATTTATTATTGCTATTAAAGACGTATCGGAAAAGCGTCCTGGTGAGTCTTCTGCAATCCCGTCATGTGTCTCAAGCATAGATTCATGTCTCTGAATAATGGTGCACCGAATGAACCACTTTGCACCCTTTTAGTTTATAAAACCTTGTCGACAATGTATATGAGTGCACTAGATAATATTCTTTCTTTCAACATATTTACTGTTGCAAATGTAAACGTTATTAATTCAAAGTGAAAACATTTCAAATATAAATTTTTTAAATAAGTATTTATAATCTGTGCTATTATATAATTATTAATTAATAATATTTTAATATATGTTATTAAAAACTTAATTCAATAAATACTATGATTTGTCACTTTATGAAAAAAGTTAGAAATTTGTTGTTGATGTTACTGTTAACAATGTTTACATGTGCATAAAAGCATGATGGTATATTTGACATCTAATGCTGTTACCTACATTAAGGGCGTGTGGTTCAGTAAAGTCATGACGGCCAACTGAAAGCCTCAAGGGGACCGAGAGGGCTGTAGTCCGCACTCACTGATTGAAATCTGACACAGAGCATGGAATCTAAGTAATCCTAGGGGAGTCACGGTTTGTGGAATCTGTGCCTGCACAGGTTGAGACAGGGGGTTCGCCCTAGACCAAGACTTGTTACTCCCATATGTGCTGAACCTCATAAAATATGGGACGCAAATCTTACGGGATGCTCGTTCTCCATGGTGGATCGTTTTTTATGGTTGCAGCATTACATTTTCTGTTACAGATGGTGCACATGGAAATATACTATAACGAATAAGCAAATGCGAGTCTGCTATATGTCTGGTTCACATGAAACCATTTCAATGCAGTGGAATAATTTGATGTATTTTTCTGTTATTTCCATATTCACGATAAATTCATTTCTACACAATTGGTGTTTTGTGTCGACTTTTTTACAGTATTGCACATAATTGAACTGCTATTGATATATTACATCAAAATTGCTTTTATTCAAAATATATAAATTTATTATCAATGAAATATGTTTTTTTATTTTTATTTTTTTAAAAATATTTTATGCAAAGTGATTAAAAAATAGTTAAAATAATTTCTAGACTTCTTTATGCAGATTTAATATACTTACATAAAATCATCAATAATTTAGGTGGATGCGCCGGGATATATTATACAAAACCGTTAGTTAAAATATAATATAATATATAAAATCTGAATTTTTTTAAATGTATTTGTTATAAAATTGGGTATTAATTATTTTGTTAGGTTGAAACTTGTAGATTAGTAATTGACTGTGTTCTGTGATTGGTTTATATATAATTATTTATAATCACTTTGTTGATAATTGCCAAACTATCAGCGGCAAAAGTAAACCAATAGGCTATAATAATAAATTGTTTATTATGTAAAATTATGTAAACAATAATGACTCATCAATAATTTATAGTTTATGATATTTAGTTTAGCAAATAATATATACCTAATAATTGCGTTAATTTAATTATATTTTGTGTAAAACAATAAAAATATGTCTTTGAGTTTCTGTAATTTTTAATAATTCTAAAAAAATCTGACAGGTTTTCCTACTTAAAATAAAAACAATAACAATTTTTTTAATAATTAATTAAATTGCACTTGCTTGTCATTCGGTGATTATTTATAACATCAATTATGTTTATAAGTACAGAAATATTTATTCAGATTTGTCTTTCGCTATCATGCGATGCTGTGGTTATACAAAGCATACTGACAAGGTTTATAGAACCAAAATAATTGATTATGCTTGACCGTTGGCTGTTGTAATCGTTAGATTGAGTTTGAATATATTATTAATTTATTTCAGAATTTCAATTGCCAAATCATATACAAAAATGTTCTTAACTAAATTAAATCGCGTTAGGTAAAGTACAGTTTAAAAATAATGCTTTGTTTTGTGCAAGACTTTCATCAATTTTTCTACTTCATTTATTAATATACTAAATGAGTACCCCAACAAATACAAGGGCCTTTAAAAAACTGTAATGTGTACACAAATAAAATAAAACCCACTCCAAATCTCTGTACAATACTAAAAGACCGTACTTACACCTTCCAACCACTAAAGGCAACTGGTAAGAAAAACAAAATAACAACATATCAACCTTGCATCTCATAAAAAAAAGCAACGGGTAACTACCTATATTACTTTTCACAAGAGAGATGATGACATAATGACACGTTCAATTAGGAAATATACAAGAAGAATTTTCCATTTCAGCTTTGAGGGAAGAGATCGTTGTAAGTGAATACATATAACAAAATTTTGAAATAAAAAGCAGAAAAACTTGACCACACAAATCAAAAGATAACCACACTCAATGTCAGTAGTCACTATACTGAAGTTGCATAAACAAGATCTAGTCAATGTCGCAAAACCAAAGAAACATCAAATAGTAATAGGTGGTAACCCAATGTCTCAGGTTAAAAAAAAAAATGTTAACTGTATGTGTCTGTTAGTGAGGGTGTGTATGTGCGTTTGTGTAAAAAAAAGCTGTAATACAGTTAAATCCTTATACGGACAGGTAACGGCATTTTTTATTGTCAAACTTAACAAAAAAAAAATTATAGTGATAAATAATAGCAATTTTAGATACTTACCACATTTATGCATACGTCGACCCAGAAAACCTTCATATAATTTTTGTGTTGTTTGTTTATAATAAGAGTTACAACAGCTTTATTTTGAGTACATACAAGTATATAATATATACTTGCTTTCGTCATTTATGTGCTCGTATATAACCTATAGTTTACTATTGCAATGATTATGATTACGATGATATGAATAGAACAAGAACGGTATTCCAAAGCTGAAAACTTATTGTTGAGTTTTTGCAGTTTTTTTTTTCAAATAGCTTTAATATATGCTTTAAATTAGTTTATATTTTACACAAGTGAGTAGAACTAAATATTGAAAAACCTTAAGCTACGTCTTTTTATAAAAGTTCTCTGCAATAAATTAGTGATGATATTATTTATAAAAAAAGGTCAAACAATCCAAGGTGGAACTATAAATTTAGAAAAAAATATTGATATTATAAAACTAAAAACTTTAGCAGAAAAAACTAGAAAAGGTAATATTTGTGCTAAAAAACATTGTAATAATTGTTTTGTAATATATATAAAATGCAGTACAAAAATTTATAAAGTAATTGGAATATAATAAATGTAAGATTAAACTATTTATTGGAATGGAGTACATAAAAAGAAATAGAAGAAAAAGAAGTTTGTAGCGTAGCCAATTTAGATCAAAATTTTTATTGTAAAAATTTACAAAGTTAAGTGGAAGAACAGTCCCAGTCTGAACTTTGCCTTTTTCTATTGTATTGTTTGTATGTAATAGAAATAAAGTTTATTATTATTATTATTATTATTAATATTAAAATCATTTTAGCTGCATTAATTTATAAAGAGTCCAACGGGTCATCCCATGTATAGATGTATAAAAAGTTGCAAGTGCAACCTAGATTTAATAGAGAGAACAGATAGCGTACAATACATTTATTACCTTTTTATTGATTAAGCGGTAAGAGCGGTTGCTAGTATTGCGCAAGACGGTCTTAAACCAATTAATTAAAACTACTTTCAGTTTGCAATGAATTTTTTTAAATTGGTTTCTTATGCAAAGTTTTGTTTTGTAAATCTTTAATGTTCTTGCTCAATATACAAATTTGTCTTTTATTTTTATTACTAACAGTTTTAAAAGCGTATTTTTTTGCTTTAAAATGTTACTAAAATTTCTATATATAGTTTTGTACAAATTAAGTTGATATAAGCTGCATGGTTGATATAGCCTAAAATAAGCAGTTTTGACAACAAAAAAGTTTACAGCGCTTTATCAATATTTTTGAAAATCCTACTTACTCTCCTACAGTTATCTCGGTTCTCCGTCCTTTTTTTTTATTTTATTGTACTTTTCTTCTTTTTTTAGAACGTTATTTTGCATATTTTCCTTATTCTTTTCGAATTTGTATTTACAATTTCTTCAATAACGTCCTTTAATAAACAATTTCTTCTTAATGTAAGCTGTGACAATTCTTTCTTTTTTTATGATTGTACCTTCTAGCGGTTTTTTCTCTTTTGCTTTTTTCAACACATTTTTATTCCAAATTTTGTCTGACTACTTAATGCTTATCAATTATTTCCAACGCTGCAATTTAAATGTTGTTTCTATGCGTTTTTTATTAAAAAAAAAAAAAAAAAAAAAATGGTGTGATAGCTCAATGGTAGAGCACTTGCATATCATGCGAGCAGTCCGGGGTTCGATCCCCGAAATATGACTGAAATGATAACTTGCTCTTTATCCACCAGCGTGGTTCGGAAGTCACGTTTTAAGCTGTTGGTCCCATCACACCACTTTAAACAAGTCGTAGACTTACTGTGGCGATGTAAAATAGCCGTAAAAAGCATAAATAAATTTAAAAAAAAAAAAAAAAAAAAAAAAAAATTAATTCAAAATTTATTAGCATTAAACTACTCTTTAGCATTTATTTCTAGTTTTGGTATGGTTATTAATTAGACTTTTATCTCAACCAACAACAAAAAGAACATTTTTTTCTTTTAATGTAATATAAATACTTATTGACGTACGTAGACAAAAAGTAGTAAGTTAAATTTACACTGTTTTTGACCTATTAATAATCTGAAGCCTAACAACATAAAGTTGTGAAAATCTATCTATCTTTTTGAAAAACTGCAAAACCAAGTTAAATGTTTGCTTAAATCTAAAAAAAGTATCCATCAGACACAGATTTTTCAAAATAATTAATTAACTTTTCTATAAAATTTAATACATTTTTCCTTATACACATACAAAATCCGTTTTGACATTTATTTTTAATTTAAAATGTTAAAAAATTTGATTAATTTTTAACAATTTTTACATAATTTGTTAGTACTGAAATAGGAAATAATTGTCAGGTAACTTCTCTACTTTTTTTGTACATAGGTGTTACTATAGATAGTTTAGTTGCACCTGGTAAATCTGGAATCTTATATTTAATAATATTTAAGTTATTGAATAAAAATAATGTTAAAAGTATGTAGTATATACATTTGCTATTTGCTAGACAAGTCTGCTCTCACATTCATACCAATTATATTTTTAAATAAAACAGTTTTATGTCAAACAAATTTAATTTAATAAATAAATTGGATATCTATTTGACAAAACAAAATGCAGTCTATAAATTCGTACCCATCGTTTTTATTAAATTTTTTATTTTTTTTAACTGATAGTATAACATTTTTTTTTTAATTTTGTTTTTATGTTTTTGTTTTTTGTGTTTATCCAATGTCGTTTCTTTATATGTTTTCTGATGACCAAATGACGTTGCTTGGATTACTGTCTTTTATGATTTGATAGCTCAATGGTAGAGCCTTTGCATAGCATGCGAGCAGCCCGGGGTTTAATCTCTGACATGATTAATTAAAAACTTGCTTTTTATTTACCAGGGTAGTTTGGAAGTCACTTAATAAACTGTTGGTTTTATCAAACTTTTTTATACTAGTCGTAGACTTACTGTGGCAATGTAAAATAGCCGTAAATTAGCACATTAGCATAAATATTGCCAATGATCTTCTATGTTTACAAAGTTTTTTGATGTCTTAAGTTTGTTTTCTAGAGTATTTGTTATGATTTGTTTATTAGCTTTTATGAACTCTGAATCTATTTATTTAAATAGCTGTTGTTGTTGTTGTTTAATTTTTTTAAGTCTTAATTTTGTCTCGTCCATGTTGGTATCGTTTGTTAATAGTCAATCTAATTTCTGATTTTTTTAGCTTTCTATGTATTTTTTTTGTTTTTCTCTCTCAATCCAAAATTGCTGATGTCTTATGTATTTTTTTCTTTGACTGACTTTGACATTGAAATTTTTTAGTTATTGTAGTACATATTTTTACTCAGTCAATTACGTTTTTTACATCTACATAAAATTTGTTGATATTTACTTTTATGTCCAATTGCATTTATTAAATGCTTTTGTCATAATAATTGCTACTTTATTACAGTGTTAGTTGTTATTTTCTTTTAAACAGTAATCATAGTCAATATCAATAATGTGTTTTTCTATTTTTTTTTTATTGTAATTTACTAATTTTTTTGTGTACCGTCTTTATTTATATAGGTTGGGCACAATATTGGCATATTCTTCCCGATTTGCAGCCACCCTGAAAAGAGTGCGGGCATCTAAGCTCATCTAGTATGTTTCGTATGTTCCTGAACCATAACATTTTCTTTCTTTCTAAGCCACGTTTTCCTTCTATTTATATTCTATATATATTCTTTTATAACAAGCTTCAGGAAATGGCACTTTTCATTTCTAGGTATGTGTCCAAGGTAGGCTGTTTTTTTTTTCTTAATATTGACAAAAAACTTTTTTTCATTGTCTATTTTTCTAATAAAAATTTTGTTTGTTACACGGTGACCGTCCAAGGTACCGTTAGCATCTTACAAAATGTTCTAATCTCAATGGACTACATTCAATTTATTGTTGCAGTTTTTATTTAGTGTTCAGTTTGCTAGTTACGATTACTTTGGTTTTTCTGGTGTTGATCCTCAGTCTCAATTGGTTTCCTTTTGCGGCAACTTTATTGACTAGTTGTTGTAGTGCTTTAAAGCTTTTTGCAATTAGTACTGTCATCTGCATAATGTAAGTTGTTGATCACTTGGCAAATGATTTTTGTTTCTTCCGTCATGTCGTTCAGTGCGCGTTTGAAGATTAGTTTCGGGTATATGTTAAAGAGTGGTGGTGACATTCCACAGCCATGCATTACACCTCCCTTAATTAGAATTTTACCTGTTGTTGATTGTTGTATCTGCACAGAGGCGGGTTTTTCATAAATAGATTCTGAATAATAAGTACGTCGTTTTTGTCACTGTTTTTTTGTTGAAAATGTTGTATTAATTTTGTGTGTCTTACACAATCAAAGGCCTTCTCATAGTTAATAAAGCACATAGTCTTTACGTTGGTCCATACACTTCTGTGTCTGTTGTTCCTAGTTCTACACAAAAACCAAACTGTTATTGACCGATATCTCTCTCACATGTATTGTGTGTTCTGTTTAGTATGATTTTCAAAAATGGTTTAAGAAAATGGTTCACCAGACTTATTATTTTCTGGATCCGTAAGCGATTTACTATTCTGGTCAGTTATCTTTATTGGGCATATTGTTTGTTTTCTACCCGATATGGACATTTCCTCTTTGTAGATATTAAAATGGTCTTGTTTTCTTGTTTAATTTTTTTTATTGTTTTTTTTATCCAATCTTTCTTTTTGTTCTCATTTTTATCTATCTAGTTGTCTGTACGTTGCCTCCTTCTTGTTTTTGTGTTGTATTTTCTTTTATATCAGCTTCAGAATTTTTTTTGTCATCTATCTTTGCTTTTCTGATCTTTTGTTTAATCCAATTATTGTTGTTTGGATATTAATAATAGCTTGCTTTATTGTATGTATGTATGTTTTACGTTTAGGGGCTTCTGTGTAGTATGTTTGATGTTTGTCATTTTGGTGTTCAGTTTTGTTTGATCTTTTCCTTTACTTTTTGGCATCAAATGTTGTTAATATATATATGTTTATGAGTTTTTACAAGAGTCTCCTTAAATTTTACTGTAGCACCTACCGGGTTGTGGTCGGAACCTGTTTTTGGGTATTTTTTAACGCTTTTTATACTGTTTCTGTACCTTTTATTAATCATTATATAGTCAATCTGATTTTTTATTAAATGTTTTGTAGTAAGTTGTGGTAATTGCCAAACATATTGGCGTCTTGTCTATACCATGTATTTGTCAGTACAATGTTTATTTCCTGGCAGAGCTGAACTAGGAGATCTCCTAGTGGTTGCGATCGCCTAGTTCTTAGTCTGCAATAAGATCTGCAATTAAGCCTTTGTTTATTTTCGCGTTGTCTCCATTAACTGGTGTAGTTACTTGCTTTTTCTAGTTCTTTAACTTTTGTGACTGGTTTGTCGGTTGTTGGGGCGTAGCATTGTATGATATTGATGTTTTTGGGTTGTCCCTTTAGTTGTATTAACATAGTTTTGTCTGAGTGGAGTATAAAATTGATTAAAGATCTGTCTACAGTCTTTGTATCTTTGTAACTATTATTCTGACTCCTTTGAGATTTGTCGGTAAATTGCTGAACAAGTAGTAAGTTACGGCCAGATCCAATATACATTTTTACATTCATATCAAACTTTCTTGTTTCCTGTATTACGTTGTCTATTTTCATAGGCTTACGTTTTATGTACCAATTGTCATGGTTTTAGTCTTTGTTTACACTTTCAAGTAGGTCATAGTTTTTATCGCGGGAATTCTTTACACTCTATGGCTATTCAAGATCTGCCGCGGACTGGGGACTATTATATTAGGTTGTTTTGCCATTGTGTGTCTTAGGATATCCATCGGGATAAACAATAGATTTTTGCACTTTCCCTCTATTTAAAAACGCCATTGTTTTTCAGCCATAATAATATTTTCCATAAGTCTCTAAAGTCACGTGAAAAGTAACTTGACCAAGCTTGGCTTATAATCAAGCCCGGCTTATGTCAAGTTTGTGTTGATGCGGAATGCTGTTTTTTAATTAGCTTAAAAAATGTTCTTGTCTAAATTAATTTTTCACTAACCTGAATTGATTATAAAATATGAATGTCAAAAATTGTTACATTAAGGTTATCTATGTGTCACATAAATAGTTTTTTTTTTTTATTATTTTGAAGCCAATTATACTGCAACTTACTAAATATTAAAATTATAATTAATATACCTTACAGTATACAATGCAAGTAGTACTAAATAAATTTGTATAGCTTATTTTAATAATAATAATAACAGTCATATTGTAGAGTTACGTTTTTGAACTGTAGCTTTCAAAACGGTATCTATTATGTAAGCTCTAATTGACGCAAATAAGATGTAATTTGGCTAAGGTGAAACAAAATAAGCTGAGATTCCGTTTTAAAACGCAACTAAATATCTAGTTAAGACTTAAACCATGCTGGAGAAACCGGGCGTTAGAGATCTTTAATGCAGTCATTTTCCGTGGTCATCTGCATCTATGTGTCGTTGACCATTTTAATAGTTAAAAACATTTTTTTATTTTTAAGACAAAAGGATGCTTTTGCTCTAGTTAATTCATCTATTCAAGCTGTGGGCTAAAAAAAATCTGCTTATACCGGCAGACAGTCGGTTGGCATAGTCTTTATGAGTGCACCACCTGCAGTCACGTTAGTTAGGTTGGCTTTATTGCATCTCTTCTTACACCAAGTGTAATTACATTTTCTTAATTCTTGATTAAGTGATTATAACACCATGACTGAAAGTTTAACTCCTAAATCTCTGACCTGGCAATAAATATTTGTTAAAATTTTTAGCAAGCCTTGTACAACAAGTTTGGATATTGAACAATGTTCATGGAAATATTTAAAAAAAATGCAACATTACGCCTGTGATGTAAAGTATCTAAGTCATTAGTCAATTTTGGATCGGCAATGATCAAAATAACTCTTTTTTTTTAATAGAGTTTAGAAGAGATAGTTTAGTTCCGCAAACGCACCGTTTTTGAGATACAGGGTGTAAAAAAATATTTTTTCTCAGGAACGGAAAGAAAAAGTAGCAACATGATCACAAAACTTTTATTTTACAAAACAGAGCAATAACATAAATAACAAGAAAAATCACAAAAATTGTTGAAAATTATCTCCTCTTACAGTAACGCAGGCTTCCAACCTACGTCTTAATGACTGACGTACCCGTTCGAAAATGCCTGCAGTGTTTCGTATCGTATTTCAGAATGCAATAATGCGATTTCTCTTAATAAGTATTAACTGATGTAGAGTAAACTAAACTTTTTAAGTAACCCTACAAAAAAAAAAACCAAAACATTTAGATTTGGAGAGCATGGAGACCAAGCCTGTGGGCCTCCTCGACCTATCCAACGGTTCCTATACTGTTTATTTAAGAAATGACGCGCGACTAAACTGAAATGTGCAGGAGCACCATCGTGCATTAACCACATTTTGTTTTTTAATTAAATAAATAAAAGTCCTGGCAGCTCTTCTTTAAGAAAATTACAATATGATTGACCATTTAGCCTAAACGTCAAAAAATATACAACACTTGTCTAAACATTAACGGAAAATGTTTGCTGATGATGGCTTTCCATTATGGTATGTGGATTTTTGTCGGCCTGTACATGATTATATGAAAGTTCATATTTGCAACGCAAGAAGAATTTGCTTCGTTCGTAAATAAAACTTGTTCTAAGAATCGAAGATTTTGCGCAATTTTTTCTTAAAACCATTGACACATAACCAATCTTTGCAAAAAATCGGCTTGTAAAAGGGCTTGTACTTGCTTTATGTGATAAGGATATAACACCTGGCTTTTTATTATCCTCCACACTGTAACGTAACTAAGGTTTAGGTTTAAAGCTATTCTTCTAGTGCTAGTTGATGAATCGTCTTCGATTTCTTAAAGAACATCTTCTTTAATTTGCGGAGGTAGCAAGCGTGGTCTATCATTTCCAGCAGCTCTTTTAAGTACACTTCTAGTTTGATGTAGACGTTCGTGAATACAAATGATTGTTTTTTTATTCGGTACCTGTCGGTTTGGAAACCTTTCTTGATAAATTCGACGAGCTTTTGCTGCATTTCCATCGGCAACACCATAAACAAAATGCATATTGCACATCTTGCTATCACTGTAATTATTCATTTTGCTATCACCACGAAAGCAAAATACTAAAAATGGGCAAATTAATTGTGTAATAAAGATAATAAGTTTTTGCAATATAGACTCCTTTTGAAAAAAAAGTTATTTAACAACTAAACGACAATTGTCAATAACTCAAATGCATGATACAAATGCATGAACACTGACGACTAGATCAAAAACAAATGTTTTTATCAACAACAAATGTTTTTATCAACAACAAATGTTTTTATCAACAACAAAACATTTTTTCATGTTTTCCATCATAAAATGCCGTATTTCTCTAAAACGGTTTACGTTAGAGCTTTTGACTGGAATTACATTTTTTGTGTAGAAAATATTGGTGGCTCACAATGTGCTTTCAGAATGCCAATTTTCTAAGTGTCATCGAAATTAGAGCCATAAAATCCTCACGTAACCCTAAAATCTACGTCAATGGCACATACAAAAAATTCAAAAAAGTAGCATATATTAATGCTAAGATGTGTACAAAAGCTGAGTTTTGTATCTCAAACGGTTCCTGAAGTATCGTCTAAAAAAGAAAAAAAAATTACATTCTGTAACCATCTTATTGGGAACTTTTTTTCTTATAATTAGCCAATCAATTTCAACCTTTGATTTTTATATACATTCAAAGCTATGTCAACAACATGGTTGTTTCAGAAAAGATTATGCAAGATTGTAATTCCTAGAAAACAAATTAAAAAAGATTTAGATATGGATTTGTTGTTTAGTTTAATATCTAGTACTAATAACACCTCAGATTTTGATTTTGAAACAGTTAGAAATAGAGTTAAAATTGATCATGTTGGGAATGTCCCATTCAGATATTGTTTTGAGGTCTGTGTTTATAGATGCTACAGATTCTAACCTAGAAGATTCAAGTCTTTCTGCCATATTTGTCAATCTGGTCTTTGGAAAGTATGGAAAGACAGGGTGCTATTATTAGCCAAACTATGAATAAGCATTTTAGTTATTTGAAGAAGTTCATTAATGTAAAGCAAAAGTGAATTTGGCAAAAAAACAAAACTTGAAGTACATCAGCATTTATTGTTTTGTGAGAGTTAGAGTTAAAACCATCAATTTTAACTATAATTTTTTTACTGTCAAGAAAACTATTGATAAAATTTACAGACTTATGATCAAGACTTACAATACATACAATGGAGCTTGTTGATAAGATTAGGATGCCATATCCTATCAAAAGCTTTGCAAATTTATAGAGCTACTGCAAATATTTTTCTATGTTTGTCTCCAGTAGAATTTCATTTGTGGCTAACATAAGTCAAAAGAACTGTTGTCAACATTTTGATCAAAATTCATATTGAGTATATGAAATGTTATTTTGTTCTAAGAACTTGACAATGTAGAAATTAATATATTTAAAAAAAAATGACAGATTGGACAATAATGCAATTGGTCTATAATTTGAAGAACCAAACTTGTCTCCCTTTTTAAGTATAGGTTGAATATTATTATTTAAATATATAACCAAAATATGTGGCTTTTACTGTATTGTTGAATTAAATTACATTATTAAATTAATAAATACAAACATAATAATAATTTAAAAATATAAGCCAATCAGAAGCAAGCATTACGTATTAATAGCTAAAAATACTGGAAATGTGCAATAAAAAAACTAGTTTACAGAATTTAATATTACGTCATACAATTTTTAATTAATTTAAACGTTATTTCAGTTGATTAAGTCAGATTTTTATTATTATTTATTATATTTTATTTTTGAATATAATTTGTATTCGGATTATTAACCGATAACTACTTTCTTCTTTTATTACCACTCTTAGGAAAGTACGCTTACTTTTGTCGTTAGTAATAAATTTTTTTTTGATAATAATCAGACGATTTGTTATTATTATTACCTTTGATAATATAATAGAATCATATAAATACATAAAAAAATTATTTTATATAAAACATATATAAAATAAAAATTCATATAAATATTTTTAATATAATATTTCAATTATTTAAAACAAACTTAATTAATTTAATTCTAAAAATAAATCATTTAAAACATAGTCCTAGTGCCATTTGCATCGTATACTATTATTATAATTGCTTTAATCTACGGAGATTAAAATGTAAACGTAATTATAAATATAAATTTTAATAATAACTATAAAAAACTGAGCACGATAAGAAAAATTTATGATCTTTAATGTTGAAATTTATGTCGCTTTTTTATATTAATATTTAGAATATTATTACAATTCGTGTTTATAACTTTTGTCGTATAAAAGTACTTTAAATTGAATACATACAAATAGCGCTGGATATTTGGCACGAAGCGATTTGGCTAACCATTGAAACATGTGTAAGTACAGATGTTGTAAGACTTCTAGGGAATTGAGGTTTGCTGAGCGAGGGAGGAAAACTTTGAGCCGTAACTGGGCCGCAACAAAGACACAGATTATGGCGATATGCCGTGACCGCGTATGTCGCGCATCGTTGCCCACTTTTTCTCCCTTGCAGACATAAAACCCTCTACAAAACAATGACGCTAGGCTGCAAAGCCTAATGATATCACACCATTCTCTTTTTATGTCAAAGGACGTGCTTGAGATGATGAACTGCAATTTATAGATACTGTTAAAAGAAACGTGCCCTTTGTTTCGTACTTTCGCTAATTTCACACGAAAACAACAAAAAATATCTAATCATCTATTATATTATGATATTCTTTTGTAAAGAAATATATTAATTAAAATTATATCATTTATTTAGTACAAATGAATCCACAATATATAAATTAGAAATATAATATATTTTTACGTGCGCCGATGAATTTAAAACGATCTGACTGAGTTTATTTACCCATTATTTTAAATTTTATTTACTCATTTGGAATTCAATTGTAAAACAAATAAACAGAAATGAAATTAATTAACTTTAGTACAAACAAATTTCAATAAATGTTATTACAAAACGCATTGAAGTTTTCAAATATAATGCATATAAACTATTTAGCAAATAACTTATTACTACTACGTAATCTCTTGAAACAAAAAGCACGGCCCTTATCCTGCCTGACATTTTGGTACTGGAAGGAAAATGTAACATTTTATTTATAAAATATATAATTAATAATACATATTGATGTTTAAAAATTTAAAAAAATAATGTTAAAAAAACAAGTTGAAAAAAATACAAAATATACTATTTTTTTTAAATTTTAAAATGTTATATTTAGAAATTACTTAATTTGTTACAACATGAAAATAATCTTGAATTTCAACGGGTGAAACCACACTCGTTAAAACTATCACGTTGAAGACAAGATTTAAGCAGTCTGTAAACATTGACATTTGTGGCTAATAAGTCTCTGCAAATACTGAATTTAGAAGTTTATTTTATGTGTCAATAGTACGGTTAAAAAAAACCTTTTAAAAGTTTTGATCCGACATCTCTGAACTGTCAATGAATATTTGAGAAAATTGTTTCTATGAGCCAAACGAATATTATTGCAAACATAAATATTATTACATACTATTCAAAAAATTACAATTTACCCATAAAAACCGAATTGGCACAAACATTATTGTAGGTTCTACTTGGACTCCTGTTGATATTCTACGTTGTTTTTGTACGTCGGTATCACAAAATTAAATGTTAATTTTTTAGATACAACCAAGGTATTTAATAAAATTTTAAATTGATACATTGGTTTATTTAGACCTAGTAAAACAATTTTGCAATAAAATCCAAAAAAAACTGTCAATTACAAGACTCAATTTTTACAATTTTTATATTAAATATTTTGTTGAGAAATAAAATTTTGTTTTTTTAATGACATTAATGTTTAAAGATGCACTACTTATAAAGATTTACGTGGTTGTAATAATGGTTTGCATATGCCTATTATAAATTTTTTAAGTAATATAAGAAAAATGTAAGAAAGTCGGCATTGTTAAAAATTTAGTATTTAAATATGCAAAAAATATATTTCTTGATAAAAGTTTATGTTGGTGCACCATATGTAAGCACTGGTAGAACGCATTCATTTTTCATTTTGGTTTTAAAATATTTTAATTTTATTTTTTTATTGATATATGTCCTTGGTTTTTTAAGCTTTATGGCGCAGGGATTATATTCATAGACCTGTTTTAGAAGAATTTTGTAAACTGATGAAGGGTGGGCTATCTTTTGTTTAAATTTTGAATCACAAGTTTCTACCGACGCGCGACGGTGTCAATTTTTGAGTCACAATTACATGATAAAAATTTGGTTAGATACCTCTGCAGACAGAAGATGCATTGCTTGACTTTGAAGCAACGTTTTAAAATACTAAAAATTTATTTTAAAATTATGTTTCATTTGTCTGCATAAACGCAAAAATTGCGTAAATTGTTTGGAAAAAATAAAGCGCCATCGATTAAAGACATAAGAAAAAATGCAATAAAAGTGCGTAAAACTGGAATGCTGGTAGACAATGCGCGCATTAAACATACTCATCTAAAGAGTTCTGCCAAAATTGATGCTTCTGTGGAGTAAAGTGTACGCGAGAACCCAGAAACATTAACTTGGCGCAGAAGTCAGTAATTCTATATTTGGCAAAGTACTCTTAAGCGGATTCTTTACAAGAACCTTGATATATTAGCTTACAAAGTGCAACTCGTTCAAAAAAATTTAAAATAGCCAATTTTGGTAACCGTTTTTCTCAGTAAATTTTAACAAATTGAATGTTGTTTTAAACAAAAAATCATTTTTTTAGAAAAGGTCTATTTCCATCTTGGCGGCTATGTAAACAATCAAAACTGCCGTATTTAAAGAACAGAAAGTCCACACGCCTTAGTCGAGAAACAAATGCATCAATTGCAAGTTACTGTTTGATGCGAATTTTAGAGTGATAGCTTTATTGGGCCATTTTTCTTTAAAAACGATGGTGGTGGTAACATTACTGTTACCGGAAATCGTTACAGAGGAATCATCATTAATTTTTTGACCAGAATTGAAGGAACTTGATCTACGGCAGCTTTGGTTTCAACAAGAAGGGGCAACATCTCATACTAAACATTCCACGATCAATCTTCTGCGCACCTGTTTAACAACAACGTTATCAGCCTTTTTGGCAATGTAAACTGGCCACCTCCAAGCTGCAACTTGACACCGCTAGATTTTTTTTTTGGGTTGCTATAAAGGAAAAAGTGTATGCTGACAATCTACAGACTGTTGATCACTTAAAGCAAATAATTTGCAAAACTATACACTCTCTAAAAAAAAACTGTTTGATCTTTATAACATATGATTAAAATTTTAATTTAAAGATGCCTACCCTGTACTTGCAGTGCAACAAGTTGATTAATCACTACCTGTGTTTTATCTACGTTTGTGTTAAATCTTACTGCTAGTGATTTTAAAGCTTTGTTTTTAAAAATTTGTTGTAGTCTTTTCAAATCGGCAAATATAACTACATCGTCGGCAAACCTCAGATGGTTCAGCCTCTTTCCGTTGTTGTTTATGTTTTTATTTTTTAATTGCAGTTTTTTAAAGATATCTTCTATAACAATTAGAAATAGTAAAAATCTATCTTTCTATCTTAATTGGAATATATTTTAATTTATTTTTCCGTTTATTGTTCATTGTGGTTTTCTTATAATTATTATGAAGTAAAGTTGAATACTCGTAATCAAACATATTTTTGTAGTCCACAAGTGCTGTACATAACTTTAGGTGGTATTTTGTAGTCCTTTTGAAAAGTTTTATTAGGGATAATAGGTGATCACATGTACTAAATAATTTCTTAAAACCAACTTGCAACTATTTTAGAGAATACTTTAGATGTGTAATTAGTTGGTAGTTACTTATGTTTTGTTTTAGGTAGTTTTTTGCAACTTGTTTAAATCATCTATATTTTTGATACATTAAATAAGGTTTTTAGTATAGTTATAACAACTTGGCTGTTTTTTCTCTCTACTAATATATTGTACTTTTTAGCGGTTTTATTGTTTTTTTTGTTTTTCTAAGCCTTTGTCCTTATTTTATATAATTTTTCTTTGTTATTTACAGCGTCAACTACTAAAGTTATTAACTACTTATTTTAATTTAATTATAATAATCCTAAATTTTAGACCTTAAAAGACAAATCAACACATTATATTGATTAAATAAATAAATTCTAAACCTAATACCGCAGTTACTTAAATTAATCACAAAACTTACTATCCTACTTACTACTGACAACAAAGTTGTAAAAGACTTTAATGCTAGTACAATATGTTCTTATTATTTTTAAAACTATTTTTATTTATTTACCATTTTTTTAGCAGATTTTTTTATATATTTTTTAAACTTTGCTGAACTTTGTGGTATGTTGTTTACCGCCACTTGCTAGTAGCTTTCTTTGTATAAAATTATTTATTTTACTAATAAACCGATTAATATTGTTGTTTTTTTAAATTTCAGCAACATTTTTATTATTGTCTCTAATTGTTATACTTATTAGATTGCTTATATTCTCTAAAGTTTGTACATTTTTAGATTTGCCATTTGGACTAATCTATGTCTATGTCAAAGACCAATAATGTTGTTTTTAATTAACTAGAAAAGTTTATGAAACAAAAATTACATTTAAATCTATTCTACTATTATAAACTTTACAAAAAATATTAAAAAAAAAAAAAACGTTTGTCGTGCATGGATTATTTTAAATAAACTCTGGCGGTTAACGTGTTAAAAAAACGTTTTTGTACGCTAGAAAATTGTATAAAGTTTTTTTTTTATATTTTGTGCTGTATAATTAAGTACTTATCTTTGTTTTTTTTTTTTTAATTAGTTTTAGCACCCAGTTTCGAGTGAAATTCTTAAATTGTAAATACGTATCTTAGCTGTTCTTATAGATGGTTTAGAGAATAATTTTGAAAAAAGAATTCAACAGCTTTGTCTAGATTCATATACCTGAACAATTTTTATAGTAGTTTTGGTATTAATATTAGGTATAATTTAAGCCACTTTGTGAGATGTTATTGTATGTAGTAATAAGTAGTATTATTATTTGGCATTATATGTTTTTATGCGTAGTTTGAATTGGTTTTGTTATTTTTTCTGTAGTCTTAATGTTAAATATTTGCCTCTTCTAAAGCAAACCAACTGGCAATTGTGGTTTTCTTGGATGAGACTGTGTACGTAATTGTTAACTTTTTAGATGGTTTGTCGTACTTAAAAAGTTGCTCTATTTTGGCCACTGCACTGTACTTGTTTTGCTTGTTGCTTAGCGAAAGATATTTTATTCAATTTTACCATTTATATCTGAAAAGCATTTCTATATGACTATGGTTTAGGTATGCTTATTTTATGGCGGCAACACTTGCTATGTCAGAGTATTATCTTTAGATTCTTGTAGTATTTTCTAAGAAAAACTTTTTAAGGCTACCCCACTACATCCTTTCGTACCGCCACTGTTTAGTTAGGGATTGCTTATATATTTGCAGCTAGTTTTCATATCAAGAGGCATGTTACAGTTGTGTATACTTTTTAAAAGTTTTGAATAAAACACATACGCTGATATTGTATCTATTTAAACCTTTAAGGTTACCCTACTAACTTTTTTTGTACCGTTACTGGTTGGTCGGGGACGGCTTATATATTTGCAGCTAGCTTCCATATCTAGAAGCATGTTACTATTTGCCACATGTGACTATAGAGCTTAACTTTTGTTACATGTATAGATTTTGTGATAAAAATACAATACAAACATTTAGCAAATAATTTAAAAATTAAAAAAAAACTAAAAATTAAAAATTAACACTTGTCTCCATCATAATAAGCATAAATTTTATTACTGCATACAAAAAAAATGCAAAGATAAGAAAAATGAAGTTTTTGTTGTAAACAAACCTATCTAAACGTGCAAACTAAACAAACAAATTAAAAATGTATATCTTACTATTATTTGGTAAACAAAGTTGTTGCACCTTTATCACGCATAACTTGTACGTGCAATTTAGCCTGGAAATGCCAAAAACATTTTTAATTTTGTTATTGGCTGATAGGCAAAGTTAAACATTTAAAATTTTAGTTGTTGTGTTGAACGTTACTTCTACTCGGACTAGTATAACAAATTACAATAATCTACATAAGTGCTCATTAAATAACCCCCGTCGACTGGACTAAGAACTTTTTAACACCAATTTAATTTATCACTAAGAGTTAATGCAAATAAATATTTCAGTTACAATTTTGAATGGTAAATAATGTACTATTTGCAATATAGTAGCGTATATTGCTTTAGCACAGACTTGAACTTTTATAAGAAATGTTATTGAGTGGTTTAATCATAGTTTTGAAAGAAGTGGATAGGACATGCAAATTTTATACTTTGGTTCTTAATATTTTTAAACTATAATAAAGCTTATTGATTATTGTTTTTAGCATCATATTTATGAACTATAATAAATACGCTAAATCAATTAATATAAACCGCAAATCAAAAACAATGTAACGTAATTGCAATGACATACAAATCTATAGTTAGAAGATATCAAATGGAATTAGTTCTTGTCCATACGACTACCGCAAGCACAATGGCAGCGACAATTTTTTTAGAGCTAATTTTATGCCACTCTACCACACATATTTTTCAAAACGTTGGCAATTTTGCGTTCTAAATTGTTTCTGAGTTCCTCTAACGTTGTTGGCTTGTTGGCCTAAACTTAATGTGACTCTATAAAAAGAACTTAACCAGACCATTTTTTGAGATTACACAATTACCAAACTTTTCTTTAATTAGATTAATTGTTTAACTAACTGTATGGCATGCGGTGCAATCTTGTTGAATTTACATACCACAATGTCAAGTTTATACTATTTTAGCTAAAAAAAGTCTTGCAACATAGCAAGATAGCAAACCGTAACTTGGCGATCAGTTTTATCTACAAAAAATACGGTTCAATACCTCAGGCATAAAATCCACTCAACTTTTTGTAGATGCAATAAAGTTTGTTAAAGCACATGGGGGCTTGTTGCTGTCCAATAACTCATGTTTTGTTTATTGACAAAACCGTTAAGCCAAAAACAAAAACACAATTGCTGGAAATATTTTTTTTATAAAATTTAAGCTTTTATTTAAACTTTAGATTTTACTTTTTGAGTTAATTTAATCTTGTAAGAGTGTAATAAATATGTTGACTCGAATTTATTCACTATAGCGCGCACAACATGTCTGGTGGAACAATTATACAATTTAATTTAATTTTTCTTAAGAAACCCCTATTTTAAATTATTTATACATATTTTTATTTTTTTTTAAACTGCGTATGTTATATTTTAGAGAAGCTATGCATTTTTTGTATTTTTTTTACAATAATACGATTAATAATATCAACTCGTGCACGTTTTTCTAAAGAAAAAGAAACGTGTTTGACTTAATATATTATCAATTAATATTATGAATTGTATTATTGTAATAAAATTATAATAATACAAAGTTTTTCTAAACTATCAAAAATATGCATAAAATACATCAAACACAAATATATGTAAATTATTATACAAAAGGAAAATGCAGAATATTATTAATATAACGATGCATTTTAAATATAAATAAATTTTATCAAAGCAGTCTGAATAAAATTGCCAAGCAAAATAATAACATTAAATGCATACTTTTCAAACAAAGCAAGTGAAATAAATTAAATATAGAACAATTATGATATATTAATTTATATATAATTTTTTGTATTTTATTTAATATAAAGAAACAAAACGGCACATTAAAATGGTTAAATGAGTAAATAAATAAATATTAAATCTAATATCACAGTTGATAAAAATATAAACTAAATTTAAAACTAATATTACAGAACCTATTATCACAACTGATAACAAAGTTGTAAAAGACTTTGATGCCAGTATCTATACAATAACCTAACCTATTATCACAGATGACACCGAAGCTGTAATATGCTTCAATGCCAGACCCTAAAAACTAAAAACTAACTAAACCTTATATTACAACCTAATCTTATATCACAGATTGCAGCGAAGTTGTAAAAGACTACGATGCTTTAAACAACTCAACAACCCAAACTGATCAATAAAAATAAACTAATAAATTAACACCAAAATCATTTCAAGACCAAACAAAAACTTGGATTTACCTGTTTGAGGGGTTCTGCGTCTTTCAAAAATTAGACTCCTCTCTATTTTATAAAATAAACGCCACGTTGTTAAAGAGTTTGAGCCGATTACGGTGGGTAAGGTAAGCTCGGCATTTCTCAAAAATGTGTTTTACCGTTAGAAAGTTGTGACATGTTTGGCATGCTGGTTGTTTGTTGGCGGTCAAGAGATACGATGACTTATGCGCAAGCAACATAGGGCAACCTCTTTTCTCCTGTTGCGATCTACCAGCAACTTCCATGCCGTCACGGAAAGATTGATTTTGTTTAATTTGCTATTGAAGCCGTTCCATACTCTTTGCCAATCCTCGTATTTTTTGAGATTATTGGGTGTTACGGAAATGTTATTTTTAGAATCCGCGTCAGCCGCCTGACGGGCAGCTTTATTGGCCAGCTCGTTGCCGTTGATACTCACATGACCCAGTGTCCTGACAAAGATAACTCTTTGTCCAAACCCGGCCAGGCGGAATATCAAAGCTTGTACGAGCTAGACCAGCGGATTGACCGAGTACATAGACTGTATACTTAAGATAGCACTCAGCAAGTCGGAACAAAAGAGGAATGAGCTGTGAGACGACGTCTCAAAATTTAGCAGGGTTTTATGTAACGCATGCAATTCTACAGTGTACTTGCAGACTTCTTTAGGGAAAAACCATAAATGGGCCGTATCCTCTAAAACAAAGGCACTTTTCACCCCCCGATCTGTTTTTAAACTATCCGTATAAACCGCGGAAAGTCTGAGTATTTGGCAACAATTTTAAGAAACTTGCTCCTTAAGACGTCGGTGCAAGTTTCTTGTTTGCTCTGAGAGGTCAAATAAAAACTTGCCAAAGCCGACCTCAAATACTATCGGATAATTTACATTCAGACTCTTTGTTAGCTCCTGCGCTCGGACGCAAACCGGCCTTCTGACGGTAGGCCTAAGTCTATACTTGCTTTGTTGCGTTTTGTTGGCGGTAAATATGAGTCGGTTGTTGTGACTCTTCTTTGCTCGCATTGCCGCGGCGTACGTGAGTACAAAGCAACTACGACGAGCGGCTAGAGGAGGTACACCTGACTTGCAGCAAAGACCCGGCGCAGGACTTGTCAGAAATGCTCTTGTGACGTATCTAATTCCTGCGTTGTGAATTGCGTCTAGGGCTTTTCACCGGGATTTTTCGGCGGATGAGTATACTTTGAAGCCGTAGTCAACCCTAGATAAAATCAAAGCCTTGTACAGCCGCAACAGTACATTTCTCCGCGCACCCCGTTGGCCAAGCACTTGATCACGTTCAAGCCTGTTTTGTACTACGCGACCAATTTATCAATATGTGCCCGAAAGGAAAGTGTCCTATCGAGCACGAGCCCGAAAAACGGACTGTTTTGACGCACGTGATTGTGGAACCTTGCAAGACAAGTGCGGGGTCCAGTAATAATATATTATTATTAAAAATATTTAAAATAAGTTTTCAACTTTAGTTATAAAAAGCTATAAATTCTATAACATAGTACACAAGTGTCATTTTTTAATGTATATAAAACATCGTTGTGGACTGGAATATATTCAAAATAATTAATATTAGGTCCAAATATTTACAAACTAGTTACTGACAAAGCATTTAATAAAACTTAACAAAAATTAAAATTTAAAAAAGCTACAAATATTTAAGCAAAAAATTCAATTATATGTTTACTATGTTTAGATCAATTCTGATCTAAAAAATTAAATAAAAGTTTGTAATAAACTATTAGTTACTTAGTATAAACAATATACTAAAGATTAAAATAATTTCAATAAGTTATTCAATTATTAATAAACAATTAACTTGTTTTCAGCAAAATGTAAAAAAAAACATAAATCAATTTACTTAAAATCATTACCAAACTAGAAACAATATAGTTTGTTACTTAACTTAAAAATATCTATAATAAATCCTTTAAAATTAAATTTATAAAGTAGAAGATGTTTTTGATTTTGTTCTCAAATTATCAATTATACAATCACAGTTTTAAGTATATGATGCGGAAAACAACATTTTTAAAATAATAAGTAAATATTTTACTCAAAATTAATTAAATTTTTGATCAGAGTAAAATTATCCAAAACTTGATGACATAAAATTGACATTTTGCTTCATTAATGTAATAATAATTGTATTATATCAAATGTATAATAACTAGTTTGTAGTATAGAATATTATCTTAAGAATTAATTGAAAATCTATATAAACTCGGTAATTAACTACGATTAAATTATTATTAGCCGGCTGAATATACAGCAATCCAGATTGGCAAGGTTGAAATTTAGAATGTGTTAAATAATTTCCCGCGGGACTATAGTAAATGTTGTCCGTGCGACACAGACAGCAGACCACCATATATTTTCAAAAGCGGATTTCTTATTCCAAGATAAAGTACACCGCAAGTTGTCACGGACATCAAAAGGAATATCTTCAGCCGTGGTCCCATCATAATTGCACTCGGAATTCCACTTCCGGTGTAAAGTGATGACATGTTCCCGCTTCCGGCTCGGTTATCGCGTTCTCTTAACCGCGGCTTTTTATTTCCTGTTGCCTCCTCTTTTCTTATCCCTTATCTACTTTTGTCAGTTTCATAAGCCGAACGGGATTATCTGATTTTTCAATCTTACTAAATAATATTTTCGCAATACTTGGCTGCTGCGACGCTACTTTGCGGAAATATTAGATTTGCTTTAGAGATGCCAAACGGAAAACAACGATTTGATTCAATCAAATATAAAAAATGGTAACTTAGAAAGATTCAAAGGAAATGTCATTTTCAGTCACCGTATTTATAAAACAGGGTAGTATATAAATTTAATCAAATCCGTTCAATCAAATAATTACTAGCATTTATACCTATAAATGGTACAAATATTATATTTAATTCTAAATTACATGTACTATTTATTGTATATTAAAAAAATATTTACTCAAGTTTATTTTCAAACTAAATTTAAAAATTTAAATTAAAAATACACAAACATAGAACAAACATGATATTATATGAAGTTTTCTGTTCAATTGACATTTAATTCTAAATATAAAACAAGGTTTTAGATTTTATTTTAAATTTAAAGATTAAAATTTAGTGTATAATATATATTTAACATTTTAATTATATTATTTATTTATTCTATTTTATTTTATTTATATATTTACTTTTATATAAATAACATAACAAAGAATAACCTTTCAATGGCACCTAAACGTATACATTTACATTTGTGGTGTGCAATGTATTTACAATCTTAAACAATATTTTTTAATTAAGGTGTAATTTAGCTATTTGAAATTATTTCCACATATACCAAAAGGAGTCTTAAAGATGTGTAATACAAAGTACATTGTTATATCATGGAAGTACTGACAGTGTGTTTAAAAGGCTATACAAGATTGTTATTTACACACTGGCAGTTGAGGGCTGATGGTTGTGTGATAACACTGTATCTGGCAGTAATAGCCAAAAGCATGTAGTGCACTGGCAGTTAAAGCCTTGGGGTTGAACAATAAATGCAAAAAATTGCTAAGCTTACACAGGCCAGGTGAGCTTTGAGGTTGTATGGAGGGCATTATATTAGTAAAGAGCAGTTATAAATATACATAGTATTAAAGTATTCTTTGTACTTGCGTTAATTAAGTGATTACTATGGTGATGATGATTTGACATATCCCAAATTCTAAAATTAAAATAAACATTAACTGAAATGTGTCAAACTTATGGATAATATTTATAAAAAAACCTGACAACTATTCAACTTGGAAATTTGTAACTATTAGCCCTACCACCATACCTTCTAGATTGTGGTTAGATTATAAAGAAAAGATACAATACTTTTTTAATTAAACAATGAAATAAATTACTTTGTATTTTTAAAACTATAATTGTGTTAGATCACAATAACTTTACAAACTATTGCCACGTGCTTATTAGGCTCTGCGGTTATTCACGCACATCTTTCTTAAACCAGGTTGCCGTTGCAAATAGATCTCTTCTTATTCATGCGCGCCGCTCTTATTTTACTTGCAAATTTTAGTTTTTAAAGAATTTAACAAACAATATTTTAATATACTATGGCTGTATACATTATGTTTTAAAAAGAAATTTCTGAAACATTCATACGTTAAAATCGTAGTAAACTTACACTCATTTTAGTACGCTTGAGAGATTAGTACATTCAGTCATTAATCAACCTCAATAATTAAAATTACTTGCTAAACAGATAGTCTAGAACTTTCATAAAGACTTGCTAGATTCTTCAGAAGGTTTATTCAGGTAGACTTTTACTGCAGATTTAAGATCCCTTATATGCCATGTACTTTCACATTTTTTTGTTTTTCAGAACATATACTACATTAAACAACACTTATTTTATTCTATTCTATATATTTGGCATTAGTTTTGCCTACACTAAAAGTTTGCAATTTCTTTCTCAAATTATACTGTTTGACGTTTACCTCATAACCTTTACGCAACTAGTTTTTTATTTTTTTATACACAGCTAAAAAATGCTTTAGAAGATAGAAACTTGACGTATTTCTTACAACTGATTGTCAAAAAACTTTTGATTGGATCGTAATTTGAGTAGTAGTCACTGCTAATTGCAACGTTTGGCGTTCCTTCAAAAACTATAGAACAAAATTCTATAATGATTAAATTTTTTTTTAAACTGCTAAAACCGCTATAATATATTGTCTATTATTTTAGGGATTTTTTATCACTGCAACAATTTCTTAAAGTGTTTGCTGACAAATTGTAAGCCGTTATCTACCATAACTATGTACAACACAAAACTTGTAAAATAATTGAATTTCTAAAAATTTGCATATTTTTTTTGCCGTAGATTGCTGCATGAGTTGTAGTAACACAGACTTATTAAACCAATCTGTTATAACTAATTAAATTTGTTTTGGTTTTTTGACTTAAAAAATAAATCTATAAAATTGTTTGAAATGGCAAATTAACATTTTTTTGACAATTTATTCAGCTTTTGCTACATTAGGGTTTTTCTGTGCGCCGCGTACATTGCAGTTAAACAATAGAACATCTTTCTTTATACTTGGTCAGAAATAATGGTCTTAAACTTTCTTAAAAGTTTTAAGAAATCAAACTTTTGCCGAGGTTGGTAGACCGTAAAAAAATTCTTTTTTTATGTGCTATTTCCTACACAAAGATTTTAAATAACTTTGTTCTATTGTCCGGTAGAACTACTAGTTTCCACTTAAAGCTAATTATTATTATGTTCGATCTTGGCAAAACAAATTTGTTTAGCTTTTAACCATTTATTCTTTATGTGGGAAATTAATCTTAGTTTTTACGCAACTTAAGGTACCACTTATCTTTAATTTCAGCAAAGACTACAACATTTCAAATTTTTGACAAATTGTCAAGAATAACTGATAGTTTACCCTTTTAATAAATTAGATTTAGGTCGTTGATTTAATTTGTGCAACTTGATTAGTTGAATATTTAAAGTTTTGAAATCACAACAAAGAATTGTAGTTTGTTAATGCGGATATTTGGGTACATTAAACATATGGCCCATACTACTCTTAAGCAAATAATAGAACTAAACGTTCCTGTTTTGTTGTGTAGTAGATTTTCTTAGCATTGCTTAAATTAGTATATATAATTATCTTTTCTTTAATATTAAAATCTTTTTGGAGTAGACAAGCTTCTACTTTTACTTTAAAAGCGTTTCTTTAAGAATTTTGAAAAATAAGGAGCTGCTAATATAGAAGACTGCTTCTTCTGTCTATACAAATATATGTCCTATTTTTATTTTTTTTAAACCTGCTATATTGCAGCCATAAATGTCAAAATTCTGTTTATAAATCCTGTACCAATAACAAAGTTTTATAATTTTTTTAGTTTTGTGCTAGTGGTTGGTATCGAATACGCTAACATAGCTTTGATCTTTTTAAGGTCAGTTTGTAAGCTTTCTCTATCTATCACATAACCTAAATACTTTAAAAAAGATTTATAAAATTTACATTTTTTAATGTTAATTGTAAGATTTTTCTAAACGACAAGATGCTTCATGTAGTGTATTCAGATGTTCTTTAAACTGCTATTTATGACAATAATGTATAAGTAGACAAAAACGTTGCGACACACAAAACACTTGCCAGCAGCTAGTAGGGATGGGTGGGTTTCAGAACTAAATAAAAAAAGCGCCAAATATTTTTCAAAAAAATAATAAAAATATAAAAACATTATAAAATCAAAATACCCATACAAATTGATAAAATAAATGAGATAAAATGAAATAATAATAAGTAAATAATCATAGAGAAATAAACATAATAATAAAGAGTAATTAAATCTTAACAAAACAATAGCAAATTATTAAGTCATATTTAATTTAATAGTCTTACAAAAAATTAAGCTTAACAAAAACCTGATTTAAATTTAAGGTCTGGGTCAAATCGTCACACCATCTTTTAATGGAAATAACCATCATTTAATTTCCGTAGATTCGGATCAAATCGGAGCACCATCTTTTATTGGAATACGCATCATTCTTTATTTGAAATAACCATAATCTTTTATTAGAAATAGATAGATGGATTTGTTGAAATAATCCTGTGACCTTGTGATTGCCACGCTTCTGCTTTATTTTAAATCATATAATGATTTTTCAGCGTGGATTAAATTTTAGCCAAATTGCTACTAATTAACAAAATTTAAAATTTCAAAATAAAAACATACCTTGTTCGGCTTTTAACACAATCACAAAAAAAAACAATTAAATATCTTCATTTAATCTTATTCAAACTACATTTGGTTTAAATTGACTAGAAATATACTTAAACCATGTGGCTTAGTTTAAGTAGTTAAACACTTTGGCAAACCACACCAAAAAGAACAAAAATGTCCCCTTAACTTAAAATGAAAATCCTAAACGTTGTTGCAATTTCCGCTGCCAACAAGATTCTCAACACTGAAATATAATTTTTTTATAAATATTATTATCATATTAGAAATTATTATTATTAACTGCATGAATCTGTTTGGCTACACTAAAACAAAATTTAAGCACAGTCTGTAATTTGCAAAAATACATCTACAACCACATTTACATTTACACACACATTTTGAAAACTATTAAATAAACAGTAAAACACGTACTATGGGTGGATTATCTTGACATGCCATTTTGAAAAAAATAAAACGTTACAACGTTGGATTCTATTTCCAGTCTAAATATCTTGTTCATAAGTCTTTACTAAACTTGTGTTTTGTTATTTTTTGAGTCCAATTGACAACATATTAAATTCATATAACCTTCTACTTAATTTAGAAATTGTAGTTTTCTTTTGTTGGTTTTTCTAATTTATTTGCCAGAAAACACTTTTTAGATCAATACTTAAGATGTTTTTTGCATTGCAGTTCTAGATAATATCTAGAAGCGAAAGTAAATACGCTAACGGTTTTGTTGTTACGTTATTTAATTTTCTTTAATCAAAGCAAAACCTATTATTATATAGCTATTGCTGCTTATGACTAGTAAAATAGAAAAGTTTAAAAACTAGATAAAGTCCTAATGACCCCTAATTGTAACATGTTTTTAAGTTCTTTATTTTATTTATTTGCTTTTGCTTGTTTTAATGTGATGGGTGTATAAATTTATTTTAGTGGCTTTGAGCCTAACTCATCAAATGATTGTTTTACATTTTCTAATTTTAACAGCTGTTCTGACATAACTCTCCTTAAGCAGAAATACCACAATTTTTTTCTTAAATTTTATAAAACTTTTTTCACTAAGTCCTATAATTTTTTTCAAAATTAAATTTTATTTCATAATGTTTTATAAAATTACAAGCCACAATGCTAAGCGAAAAAAAAAACTATTAAAAAATGCCCTGCACGCTCTCTATTTTTTGTTTCAGAGAAGTGTTCAAAACATTGACTAAAATATTGCTACCTAATATTATTAATTGTAGTGTAGCTAACAATTGCATTGTTTTTTCTATTATTGAACAGTTTGTTTCTGTGTCAACTATTTTATTTATTTTATTTATTTATTTATTTAAACATATGCCATTCTACCTTTCGGTGTATGGTTTTTTACATTATTTTGTTTGATATAGTTCTTTCTATTTTTTCCTGTCCAGAGTTGTTTGTTTGATTTCTTCCCACGGTATTCTCTTTCTTTCCGC
This sequence comes from Tachinus rufipes, assembly GCA_963932245.1. Taxonomy (NCBI): domain Eukaryota; kingdom Metazoa; phylum Arthropoda; class Insecta; order Coleoptera; family Staphylinidae; genus Tachinus; species Tachinus rufipes. Next base: position 89,265,022 of record OZ010743.1, read on the forward strand.
TTTTTCTTTTATATTGTTGTTCCAGGTTTTTCTCGGTCTTCCTCGGGGGTTTTTTCCTATTTTTCTTGTTTCATATATTCTTTTTGTTATTCGCGTATTTTTCATTCGGCATACATGTCCAAACCATCTTGGTTGTCCCTCCATTATTTTTTCATTTATGGGTTCTATTTGTAAGTTTTGTCTGTGTACATCGTTTCTTATTCTGTTTTTTCTTGTTTTATTTTCTATCTTTCTTAGGAATCTTATTTCTGTTGCATTTGTTCTTGTTTTGTGTTTTTCTGACAATGTCCATGTTTCGCTGGAATACATTATTGTTGGTCTTATTACCTTCTTTACTATAACTGTTTTTATGTTCTTTGGTATTTCTTTTCTTCCAAAAAATGTAAGTTTTATCATGTTGAATATTTTCTCGGTTTTTCCCATTCATTCATTTATTTTGTTGTCTATCTTTCCTTTATTGTTAATTATCGTTCCTAAGTACTTGAAGTTTTCAACTTGTTCAATCTTTTTTCCATGTAGTGTTATTTTATGGGTTTTGTTTTTTCTTGATATTATTATTGTTTTGGATTTGTCTATGTTGATCTTCATGTTTATTTTTGTTAATTCCATGTCTATTATGTTGATGTTGTGTTGTAAATTTTTTTCCGATTCCGCCATTATTGCCATATCGTCTGCAAATAGTAATTCCATAATCTTTGTTGCTTCCATCTTCCGATATCCTACTTTTAGAGTCTTGATACTTTTCTTTGCTTTTTTATGGCTTCATCTAACACTATTGTAAATAGTATTGGACTCAGTACACACCCTTGTTTTAGCCCGATCTTGGTTTTAAACTCTTGAAATTCTTTATTGTTGGTTCTAACAATATTCTTATTTTCTTTGTACAATGCTTTTAAGAGATTTTTAGTTTTTCCGTCTATGCATTTTTTTTGAAGTACCTTCCATATATAATCTCTTCTTATCCGGTCAAATGCCTTTTCTAGATCGATGAAGCAGATATGGATGTCCCTTTTCTTATTTAAAAATTTCTCGCTTAGTTGTTTTATAATGAATATAAGATCTTTATTGCTTCTCTCTTTTCTGAATCCGCATTGTGAATTTTTCCCGGTACACTACTGATCGTGATTCCTCTGTAGTTATTGCAGTTTCTTTTATCTCCTTTCTTGTATATAAGTAGTATTATTCCCATGTTCCATTCTGCTGGTATTTTTGTGCATTCAGCTATGTCATTGAGTAGTTGTGTTAATTATATTCCTTCCTTACCCATGTATTTGATCATTTTCGGTGTTATGTTGTCTATACCTGGTGCTTTACCTATTTTTAGTTTCTTTATAGCGTCTATAACTTCTTCTTCCTTAATTTCTTTAATTTCCTTAATTTCCTCAATTTCTGGCATGTCAGTATCATCTTCTTCATGTTCCTCCGGGCTTAGGTTTTCTGCTTCTGTCAGTTCTTTAAAATATTCTCTCCACCTTTCTATTATTTTATCCTCTTCTGTGATTATATTTCCTTTTTTGTCTTTTATGTTCATCATATTGTATTCTTTCTTCCTTTTTATCTGTTTTAGTGTTCCATAGAATAGTTTTTGGTTGTCTCTATAGTTTTTCGCCATCTTTTTACCGAATTGATTCTATGATTCTTTTTTAGCTTTTTGGATCTCATTATTTACTTCTTTTCTTTTAATTTTGTATTCTTTATAGTCTTCTTCCTTTTTTGTACTAATGTATTTTTTTCGTTTTTCTTTTTTCTCTTTAATTTTCAATTTAATTTTATTTGTCCTTTGTTCAGTTTTTTTATCATGTTTGTTCTCTATTTTTGCTGTTTCACAGCTTTCTTTTGCTGTTTTTAGTATGGTGTTCTTAAATGTTTTCCATTTTTTTTTCTACTTTCTTTGTTTCTCTAATTTTACTACATTTCTTATTTATTATCTCTTAGAATCTATCTCTGTATTTTTTTTCTTTAAGTTTGTAACTTTTTATTTTTTCTTTTACTTTCTTTTTCTCTTATCTGTTTTTTCTTCTATTTTTCTCAAGTTCATTTTTACCAGGTATTGGTTGCTTCCGATTTCTGTCTCTCTTGATACTTTTACATTTAAAACATTTTTTCATTTTTGTTTGATTATTATAAAGTAGTCTATTATTGATTTTTCGTTTCTAGTCGGTTCTTCTCTCGTATATTTATGTATCCTCTTGTGTTCAAATTTTGTTTTTGTTATAATAAGGTTGTTTTCCACGCTCAATTCTATAATTCTTTCCCCATTATTGTTTCTGGTTTCTTCTCCTCATTTTCCCATGTATTCTTCTATTCATGCGTTTTGGTTTCCAACTCGTCCGTTTAAGTCTTCCATGGTTATTACATTTTCAGTCCTTCATCTATTTCATTCTGTAACTTTTCAAAGAATGCATCTAAATCTTCCTTTTTAGCATCGTCGTTTTCTCCATAGACTGTTATTATAGTCCATATTTCCTTTCCATATTGCTTTATATCTACTGACAAGATTCTTTCGTTTATGCATCTTTCTTTTGCAATGTCTTTTATTTTGTTTGGTGCTATTATTATACTAACTCTCCCTTTTGCTCTTTCTTTTTCATCTACTCCTGACCAGAACATCCAGTATCCTTTGTTTATTTTGCTTAGTCCTTTTTCTTTATTTTTTGTTTCTGTAATTCTAAAAATGTCTATTTTATGTTTTATCATTTCTTCTACCAACTCTTCCTTTTTGCCCTTTATGCTTCGTATATTCCATGTACCCAGTCTAATTTTTTTGATTTTTTCTCTTTTTGTACTCATTTTCCCTTTCATTGTTTTTCCGTTATCCGAGTATCTGTTCCGGTTTGGATTGTTTGTTAATAGTTTTTTGACGCCGCTTGTTCTTCTTTGTCTTCTCTTTTTGTGCCCCCTTTTCTAGTTCATTCCATTCATAAAGTTCCTCATTGATTATTAATTTTCTGTATCCAATTTTAACTCTTTTTCTCTTTTCCTTCTCTTCTCTTGCAATGCTTCTAATTTCTCTCTGTATTTTTCTTTCTTTCCATGTGAGATTATTGTCTATGTATGTATTTGTATTTTTTAGTTTGTGTCAATTAACGCCATGCAAATTTACATCTATCATAACGTTTGTAGACTAACGCTTAATTATTTGATTTTCAAAAGTTTTTTACATAGCCTGCCCACTCCTTCCACTTAACAACTTTAACTGTTTTACAAAATATATTGTTAGTTGTATATAATTCTAGAAAAACGATAACGGGTGGAAACGGTGACAAATTGATGCAATAAGACCGGATTAACTCAAGCGCAGAGCAGTGAGGCTAAAGCAGGACAAAAAATATCAGTGCCTTCTTTGCATTGATGTGATGCGGTTGAACGATTTAGCGGTAAACAAGCGCTTGGCAAAAAATTGATTTAGTGTTTAAATAATTAACAAACGCACAGTGTGGTAGATAGGAGGTTTAACGTTTGTTTATATATAAAATACAAATTTTAATAACTGGGCGTAAAAAAACACATAATTTTAATAACAATATCATAATAAAAAAATTAAAAAAATAGCAAAATAATAACAAAATAAAAAAACAACAGAATATAAAATATTTTGTTACTATAATAAGTTTATATTATTGATACCAGTTTTAAGTTATACCAATCTAGCAATTGTATTATATCTATGCATTTTTTAGTACATACTTTGTAGTTTGTTATTTTAATATTTTTATTTTAGTTTTACTTAATATATTCATTGGTATGGAATTGTTTATTTTTAAGTGTGGGTCTAAGTAGTGTACACGTCTATTTATTGATACAACATTTTGGCAGTTTTGTAGTTTGTTTCATGTTTGATATTTATGATAAATTTTATTTTTAAAACATTTATTTTGATGAGTACAAACTATAATGCTTAATGGCGTATTTTATTGTTTTTATGCATAAAACGGATGCTTCTTTATACAATAAATTTGTTTCAATTTTTTTTTAAGTATTGTTGGTTTTGGATCACTTGGATTAGTTTAAGGGCGTTTTTATAAAATCATTCCTAGAGTACAATTTAGTATTATACATTTTTAATAAATCATTCATGACTTTTTTTACTCTACTTGTCAATTTTTGAGTGTGTAATTTCTAGTTATTTGCCCACAGTTAGTCTAACGTATTTTATTTGCTTTATATTTTGTATACTTTCTATCCCAATTATAATTTTTCTGTGTTTTGTGTGATTGATATTTTGTACGACTAGCCCTAGTAAGTTATAAATTTTGTTTTGTTGATGTTAAACGTTAATTTGTTTTTGTCTAGTCAGGTTTTGATTGTTTTTAGATCAAGATTTGCATGTTTAAACAATTTTAATATTGTATTGTTTTTTACATAACATAACGGTATCATTAGCGTAAGATATTATTTCTCTGCAATTTTCCTTTGTTCTGATAAGATATTCTTAAAAGTGCCACATATATCTTGTTAAAAGTTTGTCAGAAACTATGCTTTATAATAAAATATCTGCTTGTTTCTCTGACCAATAATATGATTTATTGTTTTTAATATCTAGATGTTTTTAATAATTGTGCCAATTGTGTTTATGTTAAAGTGTTTGTATTTGTAAATCTTGCAAGTAAAAACTTGTAAACTTCTTCTATGGTTAATTGATGTAAACATCTTGTTGTTGTTGTCGATTTTACTTTTTAGGTAAATACTGCTTCAGGTTTATGAATAAAACAGAAATTTTTTTTATATTGTTGGTCTTTCAAGTGTACTAGAACTTTTTAATATTGCCGGCTAATCCATATTTATACCAACGGAATTGTATAAAAATTGATTCTAAATTGTTACAAACTGTAGCACCGTATTAAAGTCTTGTTGAGCGATACGTTTGTGAATGTTTTAGCTGACTGTTATATTGTCGTCTTTGATCATGTAGTAATGTAGCAAATAAAAACCTTGTCTGTTGAATACTGATTTATTTTCTATGTGGCCCAATTGTCGGTATTTTGCAAAAAAAAAATATTTTTTTCTTAGACCTTTTTTCTATTGCATAAAATATCTTGGTTGATATGTTTAAAAACTCTTTTCAAGTGTTCATTGCAAAGTAAAATTTTAGTTTTACAATAAAACGACTATTCTTATCTTGATGATTTGTTTTTTTTTAGTGCAAACCAACTTTTTAAATATATGCGTTAAAAAATGTGTTGTTTGTTCTAATTTCTAAAATTGTTGCAATTGATTGTTCAATGTGGCAAGTGCTAAGTAGATTTATATTAGTTTTTTCTAAATTTCATTTATTAGCAACTGCTTTTGTTACAAAATTTGATTCCAAACCATTATACAATATTGCTCGGCATTGTTAAAAATGTCTTTTTATATCTTTAATTTTAATGATAGCTGATGCTAATTGCACATTCTGTGCATCTCGATTGATGTTGTACATAAAGTGCTCATCATTTAAAATTTGTCTTGTCTTAATATAACATTTTTTTCTTACCTATGTAAAGTGTGGAATTGTGTTTTTTATTGCAAATTTTTTTAGCTGCCAGATCAATTTTTTTAATAATAATCTAATAATAAACAGTTGGTTGAGAGCTTCAATCATTTCACATTTTCCAATCTTTGTTGAGATAATAGGATAAGATATTTTTTACAGCTATATATTCCGTGAAAAACTTTGCATTTAATCAGAATTTTAAAATTTCCGGAAAAGTTGAGTGTCAAAAAGAAACCCGGGTTATTTCCAAAAAAATTGAAAAAAACAAAAATGTTGAGAAAAATTAATTGTTTTCTGTAAACTAGAAAAAAAAAGTTTTAATTACTAGAATTAATTTTTATTATTAAATATAAGTATTTCAATTAATATTTATAAATTGTTTTGATTAAAAAATGCATGTAATAAACAGGAGATAGAATGAGACGCGCGCGGCTATGCATAGTCACAGGTGATTTTCCTTCGTATTTTGGTAAATCCTCGAAAAGATTTACTTTTTTTTTATTACTTTAAAGTAAAATATTAGGTAATTTATAAAACAAATTTAGATCTTTGGTTTACTTTTTAAGTTTTCTGTTTTATTATAATTTTTTTCCGTTTATTATAATTTTTCCAATTTTTTAAATGCTCGAGAAAAAAACAAAAAAAAACGTGTTTTTTTCCATTTTTTCTGTTTTTTTCCAAACTGTTAAATTTCTATCATTAATGCAATTTAATGCAATGCAAATACAATAATTTTTTTTGTAACTTTTTTGAAAATTATTATTATTATTATGCATTCTGGTGTAGCATTATTTAATACCAATGCATGTGCTTGTATTGTGTTGCTTGATTCTTAGACTTGACAACAATTAAGTAAAACGTTTATCAAGTTTTACATTTTGGAAGTTACATTTCGAGATTATTAAAATTCTTCTCACTTCTCTTTAATGTTTATATTCAATTTTGATGTAGATAGATACATTAACAAAGTATCCTTAGATGGTTTCTAAATCGTTTCTAGGAATCTGACGTGTTTTGTAAAGTCATTTACATATTGTCTGATAGAGTATGTAGAGCTTACTTAAATTTAATATAAATAAATGATTTAAATATTTTTTGATCGTCAACCACCACATAGTTTGTTAAGGTTAAAATAAACTAATTGTTTTAACTGTTTGACTACTTTAACATAAGCAGGCATAGTCAGTTTAATTCACCATAGATAAAACAGTAATTGAAACTTACCTAATCTTTCCCGTTAATCAAATTAGACAGATCCATCATTAGCAATTTTAACAACAGTTATACATTGTTTGACTGAGTACTTGGAGCGGTAGTAATAGATTCCTGTGATGTACAATTAATGATAAATTATTTCAGCGTGCTCTTTGTGTTGATGTAGACTGATTTCATATTTATTTAAACTTCTGATTATCATTAAGTGATTCAATTTTAATACATTTAATATATTTTTGAATTTTGTTATATGATGCCATATTGGATCTAAGTTTTCAAACCAACATTCAATTTAATTATATTGGCATTCTATTTGTTGCAATAAAACTAACAGTCATTGTGATAGACCGTTTAATTACCGTGCTCTTTTTATTTAATGCCGCTGATTCAGCTATGATTGACTTACGTGAATTATTTTGTTAATTTCTGTTGAGATCCGTTAAAAACCGGTTTGAAGAACCAAATGTTGGGGCATGTTATAAATAAGATGATTTTTAGTAACTCTTCTTTTTCTAAACAAAGAAAATAAACATTTACAGATAATTGTTTTTTACTGTAAGATTGTTATCTTAAAAGGTACTTCACTTCTATTGGCGTATTGAAATAACAACAATATTATTTTAATTTATACTAATGTGATGTGTTATCTATTACTTTTGTTATATATTAAAACAAGCTAATTTTGTTTTTTTTATCAATGCCTCTTGCAGTAAAAGTTCATCGACTTATTGCTGCAAATTTCCAAAACAGTGCTACTTATCGCATGTTTATTAGTTTAATACATAATTCTAGATTAAAAAATATTATTAATTTTTGATCTAGTTTGGGGGGTCGGTTAGCTCTATTAGATAAAACTTTTTTTTTTAATTTAAATTTACTCAAATTTTCAAAAAAATATTAGTAAATTAATAATAAAATTCTATTAACATTAGTAATATTAACGATTGATATTTTAGTAACATACTGTATTGTAAAATGTTAGCAAATTAAATATTATATTAAATCAATTTGATGTGATTTTAAATTTATTCAAATTAGCAGTTGTTGAAATTCAATATAATGTAGAATAGCCTATAAAATTGTATGTGGGTTCTAAACATAAATTAAAACAAATGAGCGGAACAGATTACAATAAAATGCCCACTACATATTTATTTTGGTTAGTAAACAACAAGTAAATTTAATTTAGAGAAGTGAATGCATTTTGTTAAACATCATTTTGCACGGATGATATTTAATAATAGACGTCAGTCTGAATGAATGGTATTTCTGCTGAAGGCAAGCTTATCGATCACAGCACCAGGCCAGAGGCTGTGGATAGTTGCCAAAGTACATCAGTAATGAGTTCACTTACCCTATATAATATCCTTCCACTTGTAAATAAAACTATGAAAAGTTTTACAATAAGCCGAATTTCTCTTCAAACAAAATACACTTGAAGGAAACAGGTTAAATCAATTACTTTCTACATCATATGCAAACAGAAACTCAAAATAACCGAGGTAAGGTTTTTTTTTACAAGGATATCGAGTAAACAACGCAATGTAGTTTCATAGTTTCGGCATTTCAATAAAACCATATTATTATTTTTTTGCTCGGATATAAAAGAATTCTATGCAAATACGTCTCTATAAAATTTGCATTATATATATGATGTGTACGCGTCAAAGGCGATAAAATGGAATAGATCCTTTCTATTCGTCTTTTTTATAGTTTACACTTGTGAATAGTAATAGCGATTACAGTTTAAAAAGTCTGAAGCTTCATGCCATTAAAAGTTGGCTGAAAGTGGTTTTATATCATAGGATAATAAGAGTAATACTTAAAATGCACTTTCAATGGACACGCCAAACAAAAAATCGCCTGAAGCTTCTTTCACTTTATCTCGCCCGATAATGGTTTTTGATAATTGAAAAGTTCCTTGTGCAAAATGATTATAAAAAAATCGCTTTCCTCTTTAACATTATATGCATCATAAAATATCCAAAGAAGGGAATGGAGAATTTATGTTTGTAACTGATACTGTAGGAGTGCACTTACGGTGTCATTGATAAGATTGATTTAATTTATAGTAAAAATTAAATAAATTGTAATTAAGTAACATTCTATTAACATGGATAAAATTATTAGATAAATATAACATGTTTTACAACTATTACTGCTAAATATCCACAAAATTTATATTTAATTGCTTACTCAACCGGTAGTTATAATATATCGGATAGATACAAATTTATTATTTATAATGTCTAATATTGTTGGGATGTAGCTAAACGTTAAGATATTAGAACTAAATATTTTGGTTTATTTTTTTTTTCTTGTAAAAATAAAATATTTTTACAATATTCGGATTTAGGTTATTCATATGCAATTTACATTCTCTCAGTATTTTATATTTTCTGCTTAATTTTTATGATTGAGACTAACTGTTGTATACGACTGCAAATTGCATTTTGTAAATTGATTTGCGTCAGTTCATATTTGTAAAACTTACAATAATAAAACTTAGCTTTTGTTTCAATTTTATAATATTATTTTTATTTATTTTTATTATAAAGGACTGAGTGAATATTACAATCTATTTGAACAAAATCAGCTGAGATTACTACCATAATAGAAATAGTTACTATAGCATCTTCTCTCTTTGTAAGAATTATAAATTTTTGCACACTTAAGGTATTTTTGTAAAAGTTTAACAAATATTTAATTAGTCTATTGTGGATTGTCGGCATATTATTTACACCAGTTACTACAAGAGTTTAGCCAATAAAAAAAAACACTGACAACAAAAGGAGAAAAACAAGGCATTGTGTGGTGATTTTTGTGTTTTTATCTGTGTTGCAGTTGTTTGTTTATTTTGAAAATTAGCAGGTTTGCTATTTATTTTTAAGCTGCTGAAATATGCAGAAATTATTGCCATGTACTATTTTATTAAATATACATTTTTTTGTTTGAAAGAATTTATTTCACAATTCTTTCAACAAAATTAAAAAGTTTTTGCTAAGCCATTCTACCTGCGTCTTATATTTGTTTTGAATTTATTTCAAATAATAATTGTTATTTACATATTACTTTTTTTTGTAACTTTTGTTTCATTTTGTAATTACTAAAGTGCGGATAAAAAAACATTTATTTTTTTTGAAATAAGCTTTTATAATAAGCATTAAAATGTTGAAAAAAGCTGTAAAAACGCTAAATTAAACGAGTTTTAATTAAACTTTACAAAAAAATAATACATACTTGTATAATAAGAAAATAAAAAAAAAGTAAAAAAAAAACTAAACATTATATTATATATTACATAACAAATTAATAAATATTTTAAAATAGTTCTAAGTTGCTGAAGCAACCTACTGAGGTAATAGATGCAAATTTAAAAATATTTAATAGCAACTTATACTCTACTAAATCTTTAATAAAAACTCCAATTAAGCATTTGAAGACTACTGCGGGTTAAATCGATGTTTCAAAAGTTACCGAATAGGAGTGTTAATTCAAATCTAATTAAAATAGATTTTTTTTACACAAACATTAAAAACAAAACATGGTGCAAAACATAATGTATAAAACAGAGAAAAATAATTAAACCAAAAAAAAAAAAGTAGTGTCTAACTATTGCATTTTGATTAAAAAGTATATATTCAAAAAAATTTTGTTCTGCATTTAATATTAACAAATAAGCAAATGCCATAAATCCGCACTCTAGTAATTATACTTCTATGGTCTACCTGTGCACGTAGTTAGTTAATCACCTTGATCGGCCTCTGGGTGTATGTGTTCCCCGTTTTTAAACTATCCTTTATTATTTGTTTTTTATTTTACTATTTACTAGATTATTAAATAGAATGTCTAGAAATGATGCATCCGGCTCCCAAACATAAAATAAAACATCTAAATTTATTTCGTCTCAAAAATCATCATTAATAACAATTAATTCTCACGGCTCTGTATCTACTGAACTTGCTGATTTTAAGAAGTCAAATATTAATGATAACTTATCATCTACTACTACCTTAACTTTTAATTATAACATGAAAAATAATGTATTACGTAAAAATTTGGGTAAATTAAATAGTGATTATTCGGATTTGCTTGGAAAACTTGAAAACCTTACGATTATGTATCGGGAATTATCGTCTGAATTAGATTCAGCAAACATTATTATTAAATCGTTTCAACAGACGCTTGATCAAAATGAAATTTTATTGAGTGTTAACTGTGATTTAAGTAATCAAATTAGGTTTTTGAATTTTGAATTGGAAAATTTTTGATTGATTAACAGTTATAATTTATTCATATAATTTAAACTCCAACACTTTGGCACCTTATTTAAGTTTGTCAAACGCTTATTGTAATTCAAAGTTACTTCCTAGTAACACTTTGACGGCTAAACCTTTGTAGTTACAAAACGGTTGGTTATAATCTCTGACGGTCATGGCAAAGACTTGGCTTCTATTTTATCTTATAATTGTAATTTTACTGTTGAATGTATTTGTAAACCTAACGCTAAACTACATGACATACTTGATAGTTGGAGTTCTGTAGTTAAGAATTTAACATTAAATGACTCACTTTTAATTATTTGCTGTACACAAATTAATTGGACTTGGGACAAAGATTTATTAGACAGGTTAATAGATTTCTCACGTAGCACTAACTTAATTATATCAACTTTGCTCTATAGCTTTTAAAAAAGTTAGAATGATAGTTAAAGATCTGTCAATCTCAAAACAATTGTCTACAAAATTCTGACTGAAAAACTTAAAACAAACAAATTGTGCGCAAAAATCATTCCAAAGTTAGTGACTTTTTGGCCCGAAACTCAATCACCGTGACAAAACACCCACCTTATTCACCCCTTGCAACTTCTTCCTGTTCTCAAAATGCAAAATAGTGCTTCAGGGACGGCACTTGGGGGATGTGGCAGCAACGACACAGCAATTGAAGAGCCTCACAACTAAATACTTTCAACAATCTTATCATCTGTAGAAACGGTGTTGGCAGAAGTGCATCTTGCCTCAGGGAAAGTACTTTGAAGGAGTCTACATTGAAATAACTAAATAATTGTAAAATAAAGTTATTATTCCAATCTTTTTATACAATAGCGATGTTGAAGAGTTGTTTTGATAATATTACTATTGCTAATGATTTTATCTTAAACATTAGTCGTGCAACTTCTTTGCCTGGCAATGTAACTGCACCTATTTTAAACGTTAGTAACCTAAACGCTTTGTCTACCAATGTTAATGAACTTATTCTAAATGCTAGTGACGTAAATGTTTTTCCTATAAATAATGATGTACCTATTATAAATGTTAGTAACATAAATGATTTGCCAAAACCTGATTTAAACTTTGAGTGCCCAACAACTTTTTTGTTATTACCAGAACGTACGTAGTATTAAAAATAAAATTGACTCATTTAATGCCGCCATGGAATTTGATTTTATCGGTTTAACCAAAACATGGCTGACATAGAATATTTTAACATCTAAATTGTTTTTACAAACGGAATATTCAGTCTTTATAATTGAGCAATTTTAAAGCAAACACGTGGTGTAGGTGTTTGCTTAGCTTTTAAGAATGCATTTAAAATTCATTTGCTTGAAGTATTGCATAAAACTTCTAAATTTTGTAAACTTTGCGTTAATGCTAATAATTATTAAACTATGGGTGTCTTTAATTTGCCTAGTTTCAAACAAAATATTATTAATAATTTTAGCAAAATTTTTTCAATTAAGTCAAATTTTTATAATATGCTTAATGTGGAGCAGTATTACATTAAATTCCAATAATAGGTTTTTTAAATTTGGTGTTTTCTAATTGTTCTTATAAAGTTATTCAAGATTCTAATCCATTTGTTAAAAAAGATAAATTACATCCTACGTTAGATATTTTGATAAGCTTACCATCGTCTCCGATTAATAATTTTGCATTTTAAACTAGTTTAACCAAAACCTACAATTTTAGAAAAGTTAATTCTTTTTTTTATTTGAAGATTTATGTACCCATGACTGGTCTGAGTTTGATAATTTGACTGATCCTGACATAGCACTTTTCCATTTTTTTTTTCTTTAATTTTTAGTTATTTTGATAAACATATTTCTCTTTGTAAACCTATTTCTAAAAGATATCCTATTTGGTTTAATAAAAATATTATTAATACTTTAAAACATAAAAGTCATAACACTCTGTTTATAAGCGTGTTCAATCTACTGAATCATATAACAACTTAAAAATAACTAGATCTTTACTAAAGAAAAAAATATCAGTTGAATATAATAATTATGTTTTGTAAACAGCAAATAATATTGAATCTCATCCTAAACAGTTTTAGTCCGCTCAAAGAACAATTAAACTTGTATTCTTAATTTAATAAAACTTGATGGTGAAAACTTTGACTATCTTTCTAGTATTGTGGATGCTTTTGATAATTATTGATTTTTTTTAACGTATATAACAGCTTGTTGGATTAGTATACATGGCATTGGTAAAATATAAAAATATTTGAATATTGTTTTACAAGACGTTCTGCTACTAACACCAGCCATGTACCTAATTGCTTTTTTCTGCAGAATACAAATTCTATTCCACTCAGTTGCTGTCCCCCAGCATATATTGCATATTACGAAATGTACATATATGTGCGTAATAAAACACTATCACTTACTTTCTCATGCATACTCTTAAAATGTAGCACATTTTGCTGATTTTTATGCATACTGAATCAATATGAGAATTCCAATTTAACACTGAATCAATGTAAACTTCTAAAAATTTTGTAGTGTCTGTTGAGATAATTGGTTTGCCTTTATACCTGATATTCAGACTGACACTGCCACTTTTAAATTTTTAGATGTATTGATTTGTTTTGATTTAATAATAGGTCATTTTGATTATAACAAATGTTCATTTTTTTAACTCTTTGTTTGTACAACTTACATGATTGTTTGTGTTGCTTTTGCTATTTAAGTATGAAATGTTGTCAGCAAACAATATCAATTTTCCATCAAATACAATATTTTGCAGATCATTAACGTAAATTATAAAAAGCATTGGAGGGAGAACATAACCCTGCGGCACACCAACCAATACTGGCAAAAAATTTAACTTTACACTCACTTCTACACACTGTTTTCTGTCTGTTAAGTAACTTCTCAACCAGTTAAGAGGTGGCGTTCTAATGCCATAAGAAGTTTTGTAAGCAGTGTAATGTGGCAAACAAGATCAAATGCTTTACTCATATATAAAAACAGTCCAATTGTCTTTTTCCCTGAATCTATACGATCGTATAATGATGTTAAAAACTCTACTATTGCATTAATAGTACCCAAGCCTTTTCTAAAACCAATTTGAGCGTTTGAAAGTAATTTATTTTTTATCAAAATTTTGTTATTTGAGTGGCCATAACTTTTTCAATCACTTTTGAAATAGCCGGTAAAAGAAAAATTGGTCTATAATTTTTTACTGATGCAATATTGATTTGGAAATATTCCAGATGACATAGAATGATTTATTACTTGACTTAGAGGAATACATACATATGTTGTCAATACACTGTTTTAGTAAAAAACTACTAAAATCTAAGCCTAAGGATTTAGAGTTTTTTAATTTTGCAACAATATTACACACATCATGTGGGAGAGTACTGGCTCAATAAAAATAGATTTATTATAATAATTCAAGAAAGTGTAATAATTGTTGGTAGTATTTTGATTTTTCACATTATTACTTATTGCAATTGAATAAAAATACTCATTAAAAAAATTACTTATAATTTGAGGATCATCTATAATTTCCGATTCGGTTTTCAAAGAAATATCTTTTTATGGTTATATTTATTTTGAATTTTAATAATGTCCCAACAAGTTTTTGTTTTATTTTTTGCATTAAGTATTAAAGAATCATCATTTTTTTTTTTTGTTAAAACAATAACTTTTTTATAAATTGATTTATATTGCATGTACTGTACTTTTAAATGTTCTTCATTGATAGAAAGCAGATAAAGTTGTTTAAGTTGCTTTAATGAAACTCTAATACCATTTGTTATCTAAAAGTATTTTTTCTGAATATTGCATAATTTCTTGTTTAATGGAAATGATATATTAAAATAGTAGTCCAGTGTATTCATTAAACAATTAAATTGATCGTTTAAATCAACTTCAATAGTAATGTCATTATACGTTTCTTTTTTAAATTTATTTTCAATATTTCCGTATAAACATTATTGATAAAGAAGTCCAATTAAAACTTTAACAATCGTATATTATATTATATCTATATCTCCTCTACTTAACACAGAAACTAAAGTTGTTATTTTTACGAAGGTGTCTTCAGATCTAGCAATAGTTTTTAGTTTTTGTGCTAATTAATATAATTGAACAGTACACATAAGTTTTTTTTTTTAAGTTTCTATAAGTTTTTGGAAATACCTGTTTGAAACTAAAATTTTATTATTGGCAAAAAAAACAGTATTTTTACATATAAAACGTTATATCTAGACAAACTGAAATACAAACTTTGTTTTGCAAATCAATGTAAATTGAATAAATCTTTTAGTGGGTATTTTTTTGTTTTGTAACAGTCCGCAATATTGTATCAACCCGGCTCGGCACGTTTGGGTTTTGGGCCTAATAAAGATAATAAATACTGGGCTTTGAAACGTATCACAGCTTTTTTTTTCGGAAAAGCCAACATATCTTTAATAAAAATATAGTGTCATAAAGCGTTTTCTCAAAAAACTGCAGCGATATCAATCTTTGTAACCGGTAAAAATAAATTTGCCTTTACTTATTTTTTTAAATGTATTAATAATACATTTTAATTATTATTAATTTTTTAAATTTAAATTTATATGTATAAACAGACACACTTTATGGGTAGCTTACCTGATCTAGATAGGATGTCAATGATGACAGTAAATGAATTTCAAACTTTTATAAATTTTTTTGTTTATAGTTTGAAAAAAAAATTTAAACATTATAAAATATATTTTTATAGTAAAGTAGAAATGTAGAAATGTCAATCTAAAAATAAAGAATTTTATTTAAATATGTCATTTTTATGGTATCAATTAAAAGTTGCGTAATTAAGTGCCTTGAATCTATACTACTATACTTAATGTGTTATTGTTGTCTACTGTAGTTTCTTATAAAATTATTATTGAGTTAAAAAATATGATATTTAATTAATAAAAAATATATCATTATTATTAAAAACAACCATAGTTTCTGCAAATCTAAAAATAGGTACTACAGTTCCAAAACAAAAAGTTTAAATCTTTAGAATATGTTTTGTATTTTGTTTGAACATTGTCAATAGAAATATCTATCTAAATGCAAAGATATGCAACATTACATTTATGTTGTAAAGTATATCTAAATCATTACTTAATTTTGAATTAGTCATAATTTGAATAGCTCGTTTTTGAATAGCATTTAGAAGAGGTAGTTTTGGATGTTTTTCTCTATAGAAACAATATCCAATACAAAGACAAATATAAATTTTATGTGTATGCAGAAATTAAACAAAAGTAAAAAAAATATAATTTTTTAAATACTTTTAAAGCTATCTCAATAACATGGTTGTTCTAGAAAAGATTATGTATGTGACTTTTAGAAAACAAATTGAAGAAGATTTAGATTTAGATTTGATGTTTAGTTTATTTGGTACTGATAATATCTTAAATTTTGGTATTTATTATTATAGTATTAGTAATTATAGTTACAATTGACAGTTTTAACTCTGACCCTAAAATTATAAATGCTAGTGTTCCTCAAGGTTTTGCTCTTTTGCCAACTTTGTTTTTGATTTACCGTTATGAACTTTTTTAAAATAACTAAAAATCTTATTTATAGTTTTGCAAATAGTACCCTTTATACTTTATACTTTCCAAAGACTTTATTGACAAATATGGTAAAACGTCTTGAAATTTTTTGGTTAGAATCTGTAACTTCTATAAACAAAGACCTGAAAACAATATCTGAATAGGGCACTCCAAACATAGTCAATTTTAACTCTAAAAAAGCTTTTTACTGTTTTAAAATCTAAATCCGATGTATAATCAGTACTTTATATTAAACTAAATAACAATTTTATATCTAAATCTTCTTCAATTTGTCTTTTAGGTGTTACAATCTTACATAATCTTCTTTGGAACGACCATGTTGTCAACATAGATTTAAAAGTCTCTAGAAAAATAAGATTTGTTAATAGATGTAAAAAGTTTTTTTCATCTGTTCAACTTTTGCATATATATATAAAACTTATATTTGTTCTTGTATTGAAGGTTGTACCTAAGAATGGGGAGAAACATAAGAAACTACAATAGATTTACGACACAGGCGTAATGTTGCAGATTTTTACATTTTTTATAGATATTTTAATAGACATTATTCATACGATATACAAGACGTATTGCCATCTAAACAAATAATTACTCAAAGTAGAAGGCTTGCTAGGAATTTTAACAAATATTCACTGACAGTTCAGAGATGTAGGACCAAAACTTTTAAGAAAGATTTCTTTAACCGTAGTATAAATAAACTTCAAAATTCAGTACTTTCCGAGACTTATAAGCCACAAATATTTAAAGCCTTCACAAACTGCTTAAATCTAGTCTTCAAATTTAAATTTATTTTAATATTGTTGTGTCATATTATACAATTCCTAAATATCACATTTTAAAATTTAAAAAAAATATATATAAAATTTATAATTAAAAATTGGTTTAACGTAATTTGAACAAATACAACTAAAATAGAAGCCGAATCAACCCATTCCCATATAATAAAATAATATAAAGTACTATTGCTGATATATTAAAACGTTTTCAATTTTTAAAATTAAATTGAAAACATTAAATGAAATAGAATAGTATTCTACATTATTCAAACATCAATCAAATATATCTAATATGTTTTGTTGTTAATGATTGCAAACTATAGTTTCTCAAATAAGTGTAATCTGAACATTCTCTATAGTTGGGATTTTTATAGGTGTGCAAACTATATCGCCGGAAGCTGCCAACTAAGCTTCTGCAACTTAACACATTCCACGTATAACTGCAAGGTGCTATTGTGCAGCTAACAATTCTGCACTACAACAATCAAATACTAATCAAGGCAACGATTATTACAATGTGTAGGGAATACAATGAACAAGGAAAATTCAACTAATGTTTTTCATAACGCTGATAGTGAGATGTAATGATAATGACTATGTATATAGAGAATAATATAAAAGGTTGTAATACTTTCTTTTTCATTTATGAATATGTAATGTATAAATTAAGCTAATTTATTCATGAGTATGCAAGTTTATAGATAGAAATTGATTTAATTATATTTGTATTGTTGTTAATTAACTCATAATGGGTTTAGCTTAATTATTAATATTGATATTAAACATAATTTGATTGTTTATTTATTGTATAGAAAATTAATTAATTTATTAATAACAAATTTAATCGCCAATACTATGTTAAAGGTTAGCAAAAGTCATATCATATATATCATATACATCAAATACACTAACATACATTTTGAAATATAAAGTTTGATGTTGAGAATATGAATCTTACAGATGTAATATTATAATAAATTAATAGCCATGAAAATTGTCTATAATAATTTACGTTAAAATACCAAATAACATAAAACAAACCATAAATTCAGCCTGCGCTGTGAACCATCGGTAGCAGATAAATTATAATTTGAAAGGGGAAAACGAATGGGGGATCATTTATATAAATTTATGGATTGATTTAGTGGATGTCATAAGAATTGTCGACAATATCGAAATCCATTAAACCGATCTTAAAATATGATACGCATTCAATCTCGTTTGCAAGTATAATATTTTGTTATATACCAGTTGACGCCCAGACATCCCGAGGTAAACACAGTTTGTGATCAGAATGAAAAACATAGAACACAAATAGCGGAAATTGAAATCCAAACAAAAATTACATAAGCTAGATAAGCAAAAATGCAAATGCTTATGTGAATTACCCCGGAGGAATATAGAATGATACATTACTATATTTTTATTTTAATATTTTTATCATTTTAAAAAGATAAGGAATGTTAAATGTAAATATTTCAAGTTTTTCAATGTTTATATACAAGCGGATTTTACAATGTATATAAATTTATTTTCTTTCTTATTACAGGGAATATTGTGTTGCTTAAAAATATGTAAATTGTAATAGAAATGTTTGCATGATGTGATGTAATCTTGGGTTTAATTTTTTGGTCTATTAAACAGCATGTATACTTTTATGTAGTTTGAGAATATCTTGCGTTCTATATAAACATACATTTAACGAGTTTCATTTTTATATTTACAATAAACATTTTTATTTCAGTGTTATACACAACTATTTGTCTAAGTTATAACGCCTTGTATGAAAACATTTTAAATATTCTTTTTAAGTATTATGGTATTATGTCAACGAAGTAAGTTTTAAGTAATAAGACACCTGCGCACAATTAATATTGAGCAAATTATTTTTACTGTAAGCATTTGTTTTTGTTTTACATAAATTTATATAATGTGGTAAATAATAATACTCCATACAATATGTCACCATCAAGAACTTTTACAAAACTATATATCTTTAATGCTAAAATGTTATATTTTTATATACAACCTCAAATTCTTGCAAGTATGTAAATAACAACAATTTCACAGTCTGGAAAATACATTTACACAAATTTGTCTGTACACGACCTCCATCTCATTTATTCTCAACATATCCTGTAAGCAATATGATTTGCGTTTAAAATATTCACAATATTTGCTGATATAAGATTTTATAAATCTTGTGTTATAGTAAAAACAATCAATATAAAACGTAGTTTGCTTTATTTATGTATATAACAAATACTATTATACAATTAGTTGCTATGTAGCTAAGCAAATTTAGCATGCTTGTAAGTTTTCTATTTGATTTAGTAATGAATTGATTTTACTTACTAAATAAAATAATAGTTTTAAATCTTTATAACTTTTTCCTAATTGTAATGAGTTTAAATCTAGTAAGACTTTGTTTAAAAATCATATTTGTCACCACTCGTAGGTACTACTTTCTGCTCGAGCCATACTCCTGGAAAGACTACCTACCCATACTGGCTGGGTCAAAGAAGCAAAACAAAACTAAATGTACCCAAAAGCATTTATAGCAATAATTTTTTTTATATTTTTTAATCTTTTTTTTTAAACTTTTTTTTTCAACCTGGCGGTAAGTAAAACGCAGCTTTCTTCTCAATAGTGTTACATCTAAACTTATGCCTCTAGTCCGTGCAGTTATTTGAATCTGACAGAATATTTACATTCTGCACGAGTAAATCAACTATCAAAGTTGTAAAACAATGTTTTGGTAGCAATAGGATACATTTTTTAAAAGTGCAAAAGTGCAACTGATCGGGTTGTTTTATTGGATTTGGTTACCCAGTCGCCATATGACTACCAATCGGACCTTCAAGTTTCTTTGTTGGCCAAAGGCAAAGAATCCGTCAAATCTATTTTGCCAAATACAGGTGCCAGTGATGAGAAAGCAAAACCTATTTCTTGGTTTATTTTAGTTACCAAAAAAAAAAGATAACTTTTATAAAGTTAAATCTAAATAAGTCAGAGATGGTCTTGTTGAGATAGTGTTAAACGTTTAATCAACAAAAAAATTAAAATAAATAAATTTTGCTATAACGTAGAAATGCCAGCCCATAAAACTTTAAGTACATGCCTTTGCATTGCCTATTGCAAAAACTTTTTAACTTGCACCTTCAAATAAATAACAGCTTTGCGTGTGTAAAGAATTTGTGCATACGGGTACCAATTGTCAACAGCCAGTTACGTGCATAAATTACAGAGAAAAATACTGTGCAAGACTGCGTAACTCTCCACAATACAAAGAGAAGTTTGCTAATAAAAAAATCAAGACAAAAACAAATTAACTTATTTTAAAACACTCACGCACAAATTGGTAACAGTCTTTAACACCAATAACCGGAATATCATACACAAAAGTTGCAACCTCTTCTAAAAGCTCAGTGAATGTTGATAATTTTATAAGCAAACTTTTACAACTTCTTCCACTACGCGGGTTCAGATTCCTGCAACAAAGAGACCGCTAATAATAGTCATTAAACCTAATATGCTTAGAACAATAACTTGTTTTTTTTTAACCAAAATTGTGAATTATCTCTTCACACATTTAGGTTTGCCTTAATACAAAACTGACACAACCTGTTTAAGCAAATACAACAAATCAGTTAAGTGTAGATCAATTTGATCGGGGTAAGCAAAAGCGAGAAGACCTTTTTTACAGCAACGGGGACAAGAAATTCAGTTTTGCATTAAAACTTGGTTAGAAAAAAGGTAGATCACGGTTTCAATTCTAAGTTTTATATTAATTTTTTTATTAAGTGTGGTTTTCTGTCAACACTGCTGTTCCTACAACTGCAATGTTATTCTTTTAATTGTATTGTTTTTTTTTTATTTTAAAGTTCTAACATAAAAAAAAAATAATTTTTAATAGTAGTTTTAAGTTTTATTTAGATTATTTATTTTATAGATTTGGACCAGAGTATTTTTACAACTCCAGGGCTACTTCTTAATGTCACATTTCTATTGTAGCATGTATAAAAAAATCTTTACGGCAGCTTTTTAATCACAATGGTCAAACACATTATACAGTGTGTCCCTTGTAAATTGTCTCTTGACCGCGCAGATTAGCAAAATTTTTAAGCCTGTCTGGTTTTACCAGTGTCAAATATCAAAGATGTTAAAACCTCCGTAAAGGTTATGTTTTATCCAAGCAGCAGAACAATACTTGTGTAGTTGTGGAGAAAAAATCTTTATTTGTTTTAAAAAACAACATGATTTCTTTTAAAATAAAGCGCGTTTTTGAAAAAATAATTAAATAATTATTAATCATGGGAGAGCTAATTTTTGACGATTATAACAACCACGTATGTCGGCAAAGAATAAAAGTAAAATGAAAGCGGTATCCAGTCAACAAACCTAAAGTCACCAAAGCAATCAATATTGAAAACGCATTAGTAACTCATTTGTAACTAAATTTGCGTCTGCTTGGAGTTTTCAAAATTATATTAAAAAAATCTTGTGTTAAAAAAATATAATATATATAAATAGTTGAAAACAGCAAAAAATCAGATAAATTGCTTATTTGGGTTATTCAGCAGCTTTTTTTTAGCATAGTGGGTTGGTTGTTAAAAATCTACAACTTGATATAAGAAAACTACGTTTACTCGGTTGTTAAAGTAGTGGCTTCTATTTTTTTGCCTATGTTAAAACCGGGAAAAAACTAAAAAATGTCAATAGCTACAGACTAATATAGTTTCCCTATTGTCTCTGTAAAATTTTAGAAAAAATAATTTATAACCGTTTGGTGTGGATGCTAGAAAGTTGCAAACTTGGCAATATAAAATTTTGGAAAAACTGTTTGCATGATGATTTAATGTTTTTATGCTTTTTTTAATCTTTTATGCTAAATTGCAAATTTAAATTATGGGTGGAAACCACTAACTTGAAGATATTATGTCTAGACAACGATATAATATTGCAATTTTGGTAGTTACACCGCAATAATAAATCAACTTTAAATTGCTATAGACACAGTGAACAGAAAAGCATAGGCAAGAGATTTTTTATTTTCTACAACAAAACTCGGCGCGTCCATTTTTTAAACTCTGTGTTCAATAAAAATAATTTCGGTACATATTGATAAATTGGTTTCAGTTAAAAACCTTAAACGCAGTCTACAACGCAAGCATAAGATTTGTTACAAAAGCATTTTAGACAAATCGCTTTGTACTAACGCAGGCAAAACAAGCAAAAAAGCAACAATGCAAATACAGACTTCCGCCTATTGTTAGTAAGCCGGTGTGCATCCGCGCTGAAAGAGTATTTGAGGTTAGTTCTAGCAAGTTCCTACTCTGATTGATGCCATTAATTTTTGGCTTGATTAGACCTCATATAGCAAACAAAAAACTTGCTTTGACGTCTTGAGAAGCAAGTTTCTTTAATTTGTTGTCAAATACCTATACTGTAAACGAATTTTAAATAAGAAATTACTTTTGAGTTGAAGTTTGAACAAAAAATTTTGTTTGTTTGGACGCGAGACATGTAAACATTAAGAGCGACAAACTCGCCAAAAAAGCCGCCCGTCAAGCGGCAGACTCTGTTAACATTTTTGTAAGATTTAATGACTTCAAAGAAAATGTCATTTAAAAACTATCTAGGTTTGGCAACAAATATAAAATAACAATACATTTCATGAAGAAAGAAAAAGTTGCTTTATGTTGCTTACGCATAAGACAATATACCAACTTGATTTTTTTGTGTCCTGACCAGCAAGAAACAACTTGAGTGGCAAACAATTTAAAAGCACTTTTTCTGACTTAATTGGTTCACTGGCCAGGTAGTAAAATTTTTAGCGTACTAGAGGGTTAATTTATCTGGTAAATAAAAAATGTGTTGTAATAAGTACGCTATCTTTTAGATAGAAGAGAAACTTTAGTAGGTTTTGTGTACTGCTTCAATGTTGCGTGCACGTTGAAAAACCCAATAATTTAGGTTAAAATTTCTAAATTTGTGGTAAAACTTCCAGATGTGGTAGCTTAACCTCTGACATCGGTGTTTACCTATGGCGGCAGAAATAGACCAACGTTAAATAAATAATTTAACTAACCTACTAACTAATTTCCAACAACGTGGCGCTGAGTTTATAAGATAAAAAAAAAACACAGGACTTTGTAAATAGGTGTATCCAAGTTTTTTGTTGCTTTTTAATAATTCCGATATTAATTTCAAACGCGGTAGAGTAATTGCGATCAGAAAAAAACGTTTGTCAATTTGTGATATTGCCTAACAAATTGGTAGAATTGTTAGTGCAATTTCTCAATGTTGGCGTTAGTAGATTGAGGGACAGGAACAACGGTGGAGATTACGACATAAAAATTCTAAAGACAAAACAAAACGTAAATATTAAGCTCTGTAATATCAATTTTTAATAACAAAAGCAATAGATGTTGTCTGAAAATTTTTAACTAACCAAGTAACCTTTGTAAGATCAGTTTACTAAAACAATATTTGGTTTCAAATTGTACCGTTTTTTCTATGTTTGCTGTTAACTTTTTACTATAAAAGGTGGCGTTTGAAAAGATGCAATAAAAAACTACAATAAGTTTATCAATAAAAATAAGTTATTTTTAACAACAAACTGAATTTTTTTTTATGCTCACAATGGTTATTAGATTGCACTTCTCCAAAGAGATCAAACATATTTTTTTAGTTTGTTGTAGAACAACATACAGTTCTTACATGAGGGGTGATAGTATAAAAAGCAATTGCTTATAGAAATATATTTTTTTAGTATACATTCCAGAAACATTAAACGGTAATCTCTACATTAACTTTGAATCAACATTATAGCTTTATCTGAAAAGATTTAAAACTTCCATTTTCTAACAAGATAATGCAAAACTGCATATAACTAGGGCTACTATAAAATTTCAAGAACTAGCTAATGTTGGTTAAGTTTAATGGCTTTCTCATTTTCTAGATCTATCACTTATTGCACACGTGCGGAATACAATTGGTAGAAGATTGAGCCATCTTCAGCCACTAGCACTCTCTTTACCTAATATTTAAATGCGCGATTTATAGCGTGCTTATGCAAATTGCGGAGTACTCCAGAAATTGTAAGAGTTTTATTACTAAAAAAAAAAATTTTTTTTGTTAAAATATTAATCACATTTTATTGCAAATAGTTTATTTATTTTCTAAAATTTTTATAAAAAATTATCTATATATTTTTGATGTTTTTTTTATCTTTAGCGGCTAGCATATTATATTTGTAATTTTTTTTATCTGGCTTGTAGTGTATTATGTATCTTTAATCTACTGGATAAACAAAGTTTATTATTGTTATGTAGTTTAGCATTGTTGAAATTACAAATTAAACATGGACTTTTAATTTTTATTGCCAGATACCCCACCACGCATTCAGATTACTAATTACTTAATTAAATTTTTAGCGATTGTATCCGTCATGACAACAATCTTTTTAAACTAGTAGTATTTAACTTTTTCTTTATTTTGCCTAATATATAAAATGAGTTTTTTGTCAGCTTTTACTAAAACTATCTGTTTTGGCTTTAAAATGCGGACCAAAACGACAATTTAGAAGCCCTTAGGTCTAAAAAACATTTGCGGCATTTGATTGGCTGCAAATAACGATTTTACATGATAGTATGATCTTAAAATCTGACACATTAAAACAATAAAAAATATATAAAGAAGAGACGCAATGTCCTCAAATGAGACAGTTGTAAAAGCAATAATTTCGAATAAAGCCTAGTTAAATAGGTAAATTTATACGAATGCCACAACGACATATGTAGCGCTCGTTACTATTTGTTCAATCGGACAACCCAATAATAACATTAAAAAATTAAATTTATGAAAAAATATTCTAAACTAAAAAACATCCATAGACGCGTTTCGAGGTTTACCTCTCATCAGTAGGTGATGAGAGGTAAACCTCGAAACGCGTCTATGGATGTTTTTTAGTTTAGAATATTTTTTCATAAATTTAATTTTTTAATGTCATTAAAACAATGTTTTTATTTGGGGCAGACAAAAAATATTGAGAGTAACTTGTGCCAAAATACTTTAGCAGCTTTTTGGCTCTTGGTACACTATATACTATACGATGCCGGCCGGCAATATTATACCAAAATCTAAAAATATTAGTTTTGAAAAAACTTAAACTAACTAAACTAAAATATTAATGACTGCAATAATAAAATTATTCATACTTATTTCAACAATTTAAAAAGAGAGTTAACTATATTTTTTTTTAATTTGTATACTTCTATTAAGTGTAAAATTAAAACCAAATTTTTTTTTATATAATTGTTAAATAAAACAATTATTTATGGAAATCTCTAAATTCAAATCACAAACTCAGCGTGAATATAGGTTGGCATAAATTCAGCCAGGATGTATTAACAAGTATACATACTTGTTAACCTAACTTGATTTTTACTTAAAACAAAATTTAAAACATAAAAGATAACAAATATAATAATACTAAAAATATTAAAAAAGAAGAATAAATATCTATAAGAAAAAACATGTCTAAAAGTGGTGCACCTGTTTAGCAACAACAGATTTGACCACGTAACTTAAAAAAACTAATTAAAGTTTTGTGTACTTAAGTGCATAACTCATAGCAGTCTATAGTGTGGATAGGTTAGATGAGATTAGTTGACATATAATAAAAATTAAAATTAAATTAAAGTACATGTTGCATTTATTTAATTACATTTTAAATTATAATTTAACCTGTTCTAATTGTAGTAGTTGGTCTTCTTGTTGTAGCTACATTAACAATTACAATTACTATGATAAAAATTTAAATTGATTGTTTTGTTTATTTACTTACTTTGGTTTCTATTTTTGCCACCTCTGCATCCAGGTTTAGAGGCACCTGCTCCATCAATTCCAGCCTTTTCATTAGCTTCAATACCTACTAAATTATTGTTTACTACTTCATCTAACTCACCAATTGGTACGCTAACAGATGATTGAATCTATTACAATTAAAAATTATTTTAAAATATTATACATTGATATATATACAGGGTGTAGATTAATTGGCGAATAAACGCCAGGTAACTTTATAGATCGTGCCAAAAGAAAACGAAAATCTTAATTCCAAAATGCTGAAAAACTCTTCGTTTGGCCTCACGAGGTCCTCAAAGTTTCAATTTTGTCAATACAAATATTGTTTTAATTGCGTATATTATGTACCAATTTGCTTTCTTTTTTAGTATAATAAAAATTACAAGGTTTATTGAAACTTAATAATAAAAAACATTGAAAAATGTGCAAATTACTTTTGAAGAATAAATCAAATTTAAATTAAAAATACGCTTGGCAACGTAGCAAAATTATTAATAAAATTCAAATTATAAAGTAGGCAATGCAATAAATGTCAGGGGGCTCCGGTGACTTTTGTCATTAGTGACTTTTAAATTCAAATATTATGATATACTTTATTCTTTTGATAATCATTAATTTAAAATTGTGTGAGGTTGCACATTGACAACACATACCGCATTATTAAATTATGAATGGTGTTGTGATGCATTTGCGAAATATATTATGTTGCGTTCGTCTAGTATGCGGCGGTCTGCCTTATGTCTGTCTCGGATTATCAACTACTACGTTGCCATGTCAATCCCGTGACCACCCTTGACAAAAACCATCGGTGACTTTTGCGGTTTCACCATGCGGCTAAAATACGTTTTCAAAATAAATGTGTGAATCCAGCAAATAGGTACTATAATTATTATTGAATTATAGAACAATTTATACATTGCAGCTGATACAACTATTATAAATTATTAGATTCTGTCATAAATAAAAATATTAATTATTTCAATGCACAATTGATTGTTTGAAAATATATTTAAAATAATTGACATGAATATAGCAACTCTGACAGATTTAACATTTAACGCCGGCGATGCTTGAGAACGTCATAAATTCGATATCGATACGTGCTGTTGTAAAGTGTTTAGAAGTAAACGATGGCCAATTTGAACATTTGTAGTTTATAATAAAAAATAAAATTTGATGTGTGTATTAAATTGCCTATTTTATGTGTATTAAGTTGCCTACATTATATGTTTGAATTTAGAAAGTTTGCAACGTTGCCAAGCGTAACAAAACTTTGAGGACCTCGTGAGGCCAAACGAAGAGTTTTTCAGCATTTTGGAATTAAGATTTTCGTTTTTTATTGGCACGATCTATAAAGTTACCTGGCGTTTATCCGCCAATTAATCTACACCCTGTATATATATATAATCAGAACAAGATATTTTTGGTTTAAATTTATAAAGGGTTTCTTATAAAAACATGTGTACTATAAACATTTGTTTAAATACAAGTTTTAAGAATTATCGTTTTGTCATGACTTTTAATATATTTGCCATTTCTTATCAAGGCACAATAAAATTACTACAAATTGCAAGTTACAAGAGATTAAATTATCAACAATAACTTTATTTCTAATTTTGCTTTGATAAGTATAAAATTTATTAATAAATCAAGTCTACAGTTTTCAGCTTCTGTGGCCCGTTGCACAATTAAATTATTAGTAATAATATTAGTAACTTATAAAATTGATATCAGTGAACTTGATCTATATGTAAATCATTTACTCATTACAGCAAAACTAAAATAAAATTATAAATTATAATGTAATCACTTGTAACTTGTAAGTGATTTTATTGTGCAACGAGCGCTTGAAACTAAGTAGGTGATTTTAAAATGTAAATTCCTGTTTAGTTCAAAATAAATTTAAAATGCAGTATTATTTGTTTATACATTTTATAACAACAATAATGTCTTATTGTCTACATATTAATCAGTTGTGCATTATTATTCAAAAATTAGAAGCACAACGACAAAATTTACTTAAGAAAATAAACCCTTTTCAAAAACAAAGACCTATATAACACGTTTGTTCATATAAGAAAAATTTGCCAAAGAATATGCTGTTTCATTTGTAGTTAGCTTTTTGTAACAACACAGTAAATTGAATAATTTTTTAAATGTTTGTACATATGACAACAAAATGTAACAATTAAAACATTTAATTTAATAATAACAAAAATACTTACAGTAATTGCCAAAATAGCAATAACGATTGCAATAACTACGGCAAAAAAATTCATATTGAATTGTGAGTGGTTGCAAACAACTATAACTAAATTTTTGTGATACCAGTTTATATACTCATGTCACATGAATCAGTATAAATAGGTATATTTTTTATAAATAAAATTGACCTTAATTTACTTTTGTATGAAGCAATTTATAAAAAAATTGTTATTAAATTTCAGCAATTACAATATTTTGTATATAAAATAAAAATAATATATTTTACATATTTTTTAAATAATATTCAGTTGTTTGAATTAAAATGTAAATTGTTCTAACATTAGCTATGCATCGAGATTATAATGTGGATTAGTAAATAAAATAAAATTAAGAAAGTGTAAACTGTACAGTGTTACAAAATGATTACTCAAGCATAAAACTGCTTGTTTTGTTTGAAACAACATTTTTTTATTTACACTTGACATATTGTCGTTTGTTTTTAAAATAAAGTGTCAGCCAATACAATATTTTACTTTTATATGCCATTGTAACCATACAAACGTAATATTTAATAATATTAAACAAACATAAAACAGTGCAATACAAGGTATTTACTACTAAACATGCTGTACAGTTTATTAAAGTTATTTCTTAGGTTATTTTAAGATTTGAGTGTTATTAAATACTTATTGGAAAAACGCTTTGTATTTATTTTCTACTAGAAATGAATAGTGTACATTAATTATAGTACGATTAACTAGTTATATAAAAACTAATTCTGGCAAGGTGGTATGGGTTTTATTTTTATATTTAACAATAAAACGGGTAATTTTTAAGAGAAATCAATAAATGTTTAATTCATTGTAAAGAGGAAGGTTTGCTATTAACATTTGAAAACGATATCAGTCAAATGGCCGCCACGGTTATGGTTGCAGTACCACATTCTTTTCATGAAATTTTCCATAACCAATTCGCACATTTGCGGCTGAATCTTTGATAACTTCACGAATTTCATCCTTAAGACTTTATCTTTCACGTGGCCCTAAAGAAAAAAATTTAAAGGTGTCAAATCACAAGATCTTGGTGTTCAATTGTGATCAAATAACACGGTCGGAAAACTTTTTTTGCAAAATTGCGATTGTTTTGTTACTTGTGTGGCAGGTAGCTCCATCTTGCTGAAAATAAACGTTGTCCACATCAATATCTTCCAATTCCGGCCGCAAAAAATCATTAATCATAGTTCGGTAGCGCCATCCATTCACCGTAACAGTTGCACCAGCCTCATTTTCAAAAAAGTTGGGTCTAATCACACTGCCAGCCTAAAAACCGCACCAAACAGTGACACGTTAAGAATACAGAAGACTTTTCAACAATCATTCTTGGATTTTTTGAGCCCCAAATGCGACAATTCTGCTTTTTAACGTAGCCTCCGAGATAAAAATAGGCCTTATCACTGAAGATGATCATTTTGATGCATTTGAAGAACCCAGTTAGCAAAGATACAATGCTTATGGTGATCGACCAGCTTGAGTTCTTGTGTTAACTGAACTTTAAATGCCCTAAAACTTAAGTCTATATACAAAATATGATGTATTGTCGTTTGTCGAATGTCTATTTCCAAAGATTAACGAGAAATCGGGAAACATGAGTTTTCTTTAACACTACGGGCTACATCAGCAATATTCAGCAATATTCATGTGTTTTTAAGCGATGCATATGGTTTTAATTCTTCACATCACAAACTTGTCCAACAGCTCAAATCTTTCCACCAGGTTTATTATTGCCGAACGAAAAGATGCTTTACGACGACCAAAAAGTGCTTTAGTTTTGCGAACTGTGACTGAAATTTTTACCATTTTTTTTGTGAATTTTAATAATTTCAATGCGTTGTTAAAGCGAGTATTGTTCTATTTTTATAATGGCGTAGTTTTTGCTTGTCAAATGTCAAAATATAATAGCTATAAAATTGACAGCTACCCAAATAGCCTGCTATTCAAAATAAAACTTTTTATTAAAAAACCCTTAACATAGATTACCATTTAAACATTTTTTTAACATTAAATAACTATTTTTATTTAACTAAAACTACAAGAGAAGTTTTTTATGTTATATACCTAGTTGTATTGCTTTGCTTTAAAAAATAATTATTTTAGTAATTCTAATAAACAAATCTTGCTATTTGATAAATAAACTACGCTTTCTCAAATATTTTTGGAAAAAAATAATAGTAACGAAAGGCAAGATCGGGACTGTAGTAAATGCTGTTGTTTTTAAAACCAAATTGTGTTTTATGCATGTTAATGATGAAGCCAAAGATAAGTCTAATTTAAATTGGGCCTTACTAAAGTTGACAATCGCAGAAATTAAATTCAAAAATGGAATGATGAATATTAGAAAACATACAGTAAAATGTTTGATGTGTTGTTAATATATAGCATGTTAGAAGAAATTTAGATAAAATAATTTTAAAAAACAACATCAATTATTTATAGCAAGTAACAAACTTAAACAAACTAATAGCCAATTTTCAATTACTTTGAAAAAACTAATATAATTAGTTCACTATCTATAAACATATTTTTTGTGTCAAAAGGTCACTTTTACAACTACAATATTAGTAATAACATAATAGTAATAACAATAATAATATTATTAATAATAATAATAATAATATTTATTGATCAACAGAAGGAAAATTCAAATTACAGATCAAAGTTATAAAGTAATAAACATCTACGCTAAAATATAAAAATAAAATACAATAAAAAATAAAACTAATAATAAAATTAACAATAATTTAACAATTATAAACTAAACTATTTTGGGTAATAAATTTATGAGATTATGAACATGATTATGATGGATATCAAAATTTTTTTAAATATTTGTTCCAACATTTTTTTTTTTAAAGTTGGAAAAAATCTAATTGAGTACCCAAGAATATAGAAGTTAACATTTTTAAGCAGGTTACAACTGTATATTTTATTGTTTAGTAATTTCCATATAAATTTGATACTCTAAATAGAGTGCTGTGTACTAATACAATGTATATTAAACTCCCGTTCAATGATACTATAATTACAATGAAGTGGTGGATAGATGCCGGTGTTTTTAAAAGATATATATAGGTAATTTTATTACTTTTTGACTAATTTGAAAAAATCGACCTCTTTGATTTTGCTCAAATTTTCAAGGATCAAAATATAGATGAAAAAAATGAGATTCCCAAAATTTTGAATCATAGAATATTGCTTGTTTAAAATGACACACATTTGAAAGTCAGAAATTTCACAATAAAACGTAATAATTAGCTTATTTTGTATCTCAATTTTTGGGCTTCTGGAAAAAGATAAAATAATCCACAATGGCTCAAATTATTTCTTATTACATGTTCTTTAAAACCCATATTTTTATGTTTAATATTGTGACAGTCATTTTGTTATATTAAGCTTCAAACATTATTCCAAAAAAAAAAACCGTAAATTTAGCAGAATCGCAAAACTTTCTTTAAACCGTTCTAACTTTGTCAAATCTTGACAAAATTTGATCCACAAGGTCTAAATTTTTTTGTGTTTAATCTCTTTTTAAAGTGATCACACAAAAGTTGAAGAATCAAAACGTATACACCACTATTTTGATGCAAAAATTTGCACTTCTTTTCGCGATCTTCAAAACTTGTACTTTTCATATCCCAAAAAAGCGCTGTCACCCTATGTCGATTTTAGTCAAAATTTTAGTAAATACTCTTTAGTGCACAAAAAAAATGTTATTTATATGACAAATAGTATATCAAGCATTATCAAAAAAAATTTAATAATCAAAAATTGTCAAAATTGACAAACCGCACATTTTTGTATCTCAATTTTTGGGCCTTTAGAAAAAAAATAAGAAGGTCCACGATGGCTCAAAATATTTTTTATTACATGTACTTTAAAACACATATTTGTTAATTTAATGTTGGGGCAGTTATTTTGATATATTAAGCTTTAAAGATTATTAAATAAAAAATTGTAAATTTAGCAAAACTGCAAAATTAAGCTTTGTTTAAACCGTTCTAACGGTCAAATTCTAAAGAAATTTGATCCACAAGGTCTAGATTTCTTTGTGTTCAATCTTTCTTTAAAGTAATTACAAAAGATTTATAGAACTAATACATATTCACCACTATTTTGATGCAAGAAGTTGCACATGTTTTTGCAATTTTTAGGTTCTAAAAAACGCTGTCACTTTATGTCAAAATTTCAGTAAATACGCTTTAGACCACAAGAAAAAAAGTTATTTATTTGAAAAATAATATACTGGGAATTATCAAGAAATTTTTTATATTTAAAAATTGGCATTGTTCTTCAGAAAATCTAAATTACTTTTTGTCTATCTTTATTTGTTTTTGAAATTGATCAACAAATACAAAATACTTTAAAAACTTTTTAGTTTGCAAAAAACACAAACAAAACAACATTACTTTAACAAATGTGCAGTAACATTTGATAAAAATGCTGTTCAACAACGGAGAATACGCAGATTCTGTAATGGTATTGTCCTAGCAATTAAGATTTCCCGACAGAAAGCAACTTTTTTTATGCGTTTTTTAGTGAAAATGTTCACCCATATTATTATCAAAAGTACCTACAACGCAGCACAACAAGTTTCATTTTCTCAATGGCTTTTTGATAATACCTGATATACCATTTTTCATATAAATAACCTTTTTTTAGTGGTCTGAAGAGTATTTACTGAAATTTTGACTGAAATCGACATAGGTTGACAGCAATTTTTCGGGACTTGAAAATCACAAATTTTGAAGATTGCAAAAACATGTGCAACTTCCTGCATCAAAATAGTGGTGAATATGAATTGATTCTATAAATCTAGTGTAATTACTTTAAAGAAAGATTGAACACAAAGGAATCTAAATTTTTTTTTAGATTTGACAATGTTAGAACTGTTTAAACAAAGCATAATTTTGCAATTTTTCAAATTTAAGGTTTTTTTTTAAATAATGTTTAAAGCTTGATATATCAAAATGACTGCCTCAACAATAAATATACAAATATTGGTTTTAAAGTACATGCAATAAAAAATATTTTGAGCCACCGTAGACTTTCTTATCTTTTTTCAGAAGCCCAAAAATTAAGATACAAAAATGTGATTTTAACAATTTTTGAATGTAAAAAAATTCTTGATAATGCTCGATATATCATTTCTTATATAGATAACTTTTTTTCTTGTGTTCTAAAGAGTATTTACTAAAATTTTGAAAAAAATTGACATAAGGTAACAGCGTTTTTTTGGGACCTAAATATTACAAGTTTTGAAGATTGCTAAAACATGTGCAAAATTCTGCATCAAAATAATAATGTATACGTATTGATTGTATAAGTATTGTGTGACCACTTTAAAAAGAGATTAAACACGAGAAAATCTAGACCTCGCAAATCAAATTTTGTTAAGATTTGACAAAGTTAGAAAGGTTTAAAGAAAGCAAAATTTTGCGATTTTGTTAAATTTACGGGGATTTTAGAATAATGTTTAAAGCTTATTATATCAAAATGACTGCTACAATATTAAACATAAAATAAAGTGTTTTAAAGTACATGTAATAAGGATTAATTTGAGCCATCGTGGACCTTTTTATCTTTTTCCAAAAGCCTAAAAATTGAGATACAAAATAAGCTAAAAAAGACGTTTTATTATAAAATTTATGACCTTCAAATGTGTTCATTTTGAACAGGCAATATTCTAAAGACCAAAATTTTGAGAACCTTATTTTTTTTTATCTTTATTTTGATCCCTGAAAATTTGAGCAAAATCAAAGAGGTTGACTTTTTCAAATTAGTCGAAAAGTAATGGAATTACCCATATATATTTTAAATTTTTTTTGTGTGGCTTTGTTAAAAGTTTAAAGTGCACATCGTAAATGGAAAACCATACTAAGCTACTGTATTCTAGTTTGAATCTAACTATAGTAAAGTATAACGTTTTAATTGCCTTAATATTAGTAAATTCAGTAGTATTTTGTTTAAGAAATCCTAGTCAGCAAAAAGCAGATTTTACTATCAGATTGATATGTAGAAATAAAGTTAATTTAGAATCAAAAGTTACGCCTAGGTCTTTAATAGCAAAACAACAATCAGTTAAGACTCCTGCAATGTTATTATCGTACGTTAAAGGCTTCATTTTTTTAGTAAATGAAACCACTTTGCATTTACTAATATTTAAGGCAAGACTATTTTGGTTATACCAATCTTGAATTATATTTAAAATACTTTGCAAAAAAATAGCATCTTTAATGTTGTTGACATTACAGTATAATTTTAAATCATCATAGCAGGTTATATATTTTTTTTTTGCTTTTTGCTTTTGCTTTTTGTTTTTCATTTTTAGTAACATTTTAAAAATACAGCTAAAACTAGAAATAGTTGTTGATTAGGTTTAATGTCAAACAACTCAAACATTTTAAAGTTTATAACAAAGAAAATAACTCAATAAGTAGAAAATTCTGTAAATTATCTTGCTGTTTTTGATTCACAACATTATCAAATTATATTTATTACTATATTGTTAAACTGAAATATGATTAAAAAGTTAGTAAAATATTATAATTATAAAAATAACAATAAACCGTCATTATTTAAATTATACAGAATAAAAATAAAATTATTTTTTTATTGTCATTAGAAGGTCAGTTTTAAATAACAAAAATGTATTTATTTGTTATTAATTTGATTAACATGACTATATAAAGTGCATCAAAAATGAAAATGTTATACTTGTTTAAAAACACTTCAACAGTTCAACATGAGATATTTAGCCTTATTTATTGTTATTGCTGTTTTGGCAATGACCGTAAGTATTATTTTCAAAAAATTTGTTTAAACTAGTTCATTCTTAAATAAAATAACAACTCTTATTTTACCATTTAAATATGCTATTTCTTTTATTTAAGATTCAGTCATCATTTAGTCTACCAATTGGTGAGTTAGATAACGTATTGAATAACAAATTGGTAGGTGTAGTAGGAAATGAAAAAGCAGGAATTGATGGAGCTGGTGCTTCCAAACCGGGTTGCAGAGGCAAAAGAAGAAGTAAGTAGTAAACATGTATTCATAGTTTCAATTTGTTTTATTATAACTTTTTATAGCTACAACTGGAAGACCATCTACAACAGGAATTCCATCTACAACAAGAATTCCATCCACAACAAGAACTCCATCTACAACAAGAATTCCATCTACAACAACTGTAAGACCCTAATCTATAAATTGAAATACTGAAAATATTGTAATGAATAAAGTTTATTTAATAAATGCATATTAAAATTTAATTTATTTTATTTTGTTTATAATATTTATTGTTGTCTGTTTTATGTTAAAATATATTACATTTTTTATCTTCGATATCAATTGTTTTATTTGTTAAGCAAAATTTTTAAAATTTTGTTGTTTAGATTAAGAAAAATTGGTGGCATAGTGTTTTAAATATCCGATTGCAAAGTGACGTGTCTACGCTAATAGCAAGATAGAAACTATAAAGTCTAAAAATTGAATACCTATATAACATACTAATACATTAATCCAATACTGGAATATAATAACAAGTTAGATTTTTAGCAATGTAACAGAAATGCACAATAGTTTGCATATCAGTTTTGAATGTGCCGTGGTTACCTAGTAAACGTTTACTTAATGTACGGAATTGCAATTAGGTATTTGTTTTTATAAGTAAAAACAAGCGTTTTTCAGACATTTGTAACTAACTTATGTTATCTACTACTTATTCTAAAGTTATACATATTTATAAAAATGATGTTAAAAAAATGGTATTTTATACCAATTTTTACATTTAAATTAAATTTTAATTTAATTTCTTGTAGTGCAATTTTGTAATAAATATGATATGGTATGGTTTTTTGATTAGTTTTACAATACCATTAAACTTGAAAACGTGTAACTAGAACTAAGCAACATTTTTTTATTTTTTTATTAAATATCATTGTTAACTTACATACATACATACTTACATATATAGTCACGTACCTTTGAGGTAAGCAGTAACACTGTACAATAGCCTACTTTGGTTCTTAAACTTTACTTTATACAATTTATCTCCTCCATTTTCTATCTTTACACGTTTCTTTTGCATCAACATATCTATACATCTAGTCATACATGCTCTGTTCATCTATAACATTTAACCAACGTTTACGTAGTCATACATTTTTTTAGTCGATCATTCCATCTATAAATACAAAACACAGCTTTTACCGTTTAACCTGATTCTACAATAACTGCTTACTCGGTCTTTATCGGAGACTATGATTTAAGTTTTTGCTACATTTATACAAAGATCTGTTTTATTTGTTGCAACATTCAGTCGGTTTACTGCATTCTGTAAATCATTTTTATTTATACACACGATTACAGCATTGTCAGCATAAATCAGCACTATTGTAATAACATTATCTATCCATACACAGTTAAAGTTTTTACAAGCATTTCTTGCGCATTTATTAATTAATATATTATACAACAACAAATCGCTACGTAACACCTTGTTCTATGCTCAATGTACCATCCACCTTTCTAAGTAAAGAATAAAACTAGTTACAAATTTGTGTACGTTCTTATAAACTATTATAAAATTTTCACATTTGTTTTATTTATTGGTTATTGATTGGTTATTTATGAGTATCACGTATTATGCTCATATCATTTCTTGTAATAAACACTTGTTTTGGCCGTAAATTACTAATGTCTAAAAAGCTTTTCTTAGCTTCTATGTTATTATTTTGCTTATTTGAAATAAGTTTCTTACGTTCTAGCTATTTTATCTCATAGCGTTTTTTGACATTGTCTTTTTCAGAGATCTACCTAAAGGACTAGTAGCTCCAAAAAATTTAACCTTAATACAATCAATAATAATTTACACTAGGGATATCTATTGGAATCTTTAATGCAGTAGTTTTCCATTGTTTTTTGCATTGTTATGCCGTTAATTAATTTTGGTTTTATCTATCTTTAGAACATTTTTTTCAAAACAAGAGGACGTTCTGGTTGGTCAACAAAGCCTTGTTAGTTATCTAGCTGGGTTTACTGCAAGCAGATAAAATTTTTATTTAGGTTGCATACAGAAACTTTTTTTTACTTTTTTTAATGTATAAACATAAAGTATGCACAAATTGATTAACAAATTAATTAAATGTGAAAATGAGCTTGTTACTACACTTACTCTATTTGTTCTTAAAAACGCAAAAAATAACTGAAAAAGTAACAGATAACCTATGCATATGTCTTATTACAAGTTACAAGACAGAAGATTTCTAATTATAATTAAGTAACAGTGTAAATAGATTTTTTGTGTCAAAACGATATTACTATTACATCATGGTTAGTTAAGTAATTTTTGGTTACTATCACTTTGCAAATTGTTTTTCATTTTGTTGCAGTTTTAGTAACATTTTAAAGAGATGGCAGAAACTAGAAATTATTGTTCTCAGTTCTTTTTTTTTTTTTTCTATCTCTGTATTGCATTGTGTATATATATATGTGATATGATAGAATTAATATGAAACAAATAATTTTAAGGTTTATAATAAAAAAAAAATCTTAATACACCAACCAGTCTGTAAATTTTGCTTTTTATGCTTATACATTATCAACATTTATTTATTATTTTATTGTTAAACTCTATAATAATGAATGAAATAAAATAATATAATTATAAAAATAACAATAGAACGTAGTTATTTAAATTATACAGAACAAAACATAGTTTTTATATAGCAATTAAAGGATGGTCAGTTTCAAATAACAAAAATTTATTTAAATGTTATTAAAATTTTATTAACATGATTATATAAAGTGCAACAAAAATAATAATGTTATACTTGCCTAAAAACAATATCAGTTCAACATGAGATATTTAGCTGTGTTTGTTGCTATTGCTATTTTGGCAATAACCGTAAGAATTTTTTCAAATAACTTTAAATTGGTTTAATGTTATATAAAATAACAATGCTTATTATAACATTCAAATATGTTATTTTTTTATTTAAGATACAGTCATCCTTTAGTCTACCAATTGGTGAGTTAGATAAAGTATTGAATAACAAACTAGTAGGTGTAGTAGCCAATAAAAAGGCAGGAATTGATGGAGCCGGTGCGTCCAAACCGGGTTGAAGAGGTGAAAGAATAAGTAAGAAGTAAACATGTATTCTTAGTTTCAATTTTTTTTTTATTATAACTGTTTATAGCAACAATTGGAAGACCATTTACAACAGAAATTCTATCTACAACAAGAATTCCAACAACAACAACTAGAAGACCTTAATCTATAAATTGAAATACTGCAAATATTGTAATAAATAAACTAATTAAATAAATGCATATTAAAAATCAATTAATTTTATTTTGGTTATAATATTTATTGTTGTTCGTTTTATGTAAAAAATATTTCTTTTTTTATCTTCGATATCAATAATAATGTTGCTGTTTAAATTAAGAAAAAAAGATTTTGCACAGTGCTTTAAGTATTTAATTGCCAGCATTTTTCAGATTTCTGTAGTTTTTTTCGACTGCAAGCAGCCTCTTCTAGCAAGAGCCAAGCTGATACTTCGAGATTCAAATTCACTAAGCAATTATTATTGTACTTGATATTAATAGTTATAACACCGAAAGGTGAATATAAATATTAATATTATTTAATAATTTCTGTTTTTCCGCTTTTTCAAGCCAAGTATGAGAAAACGGAGAAAGATTTTTTACAGGTCCCTTCAACTGCGATAGCAACCAAAGGAAAACTTCCACCTGGAAGAAGAGGAGAAGGATTGTCGGAGGAAGAATGAGCACCGCAACCGGTCCCAGAGCCGCTCGCAGTCGCAAAATAGGACCATAGACGTCATCAAGGGCCCTGCAAAGCCAAGTCAACGACTTGAGCGTCCAGATGATGGCATTGAGGGAGCAGAACCAAAAGCTCCAGGCCATCATCGCAAATCAAACCGCCATCATCGCCCGGCAGGCCTCCGCCATAAACGCCGCCGCCGTTGCCGAAGCAATGGACTGGTCGGCCCCCACCCAAGAAGAAGGGGTCAAGGCCGCCTCCACTAAGAGGGGCGGCACAACCGCCTCCACCCAGGGGGGCGGTGAAGTCATCACCAAGGGCGGCGACAAAACCGTCTCCATCCAGGGAGGAAACCACCCCGGAAAGAAAAACGGCACGACGAAACCCCGAGCACCAACCACGCTCTTAGAAGACGAGAGCGACGACGGCCGCCCTGAGAAGCCCGAAGATGTCTAGTCGGAAGTCACCGACGAGCAGATCAAATTCAAATCCGACAAGGACAATCAAGGACACACCTTAGTGAAAGGAAAGAAGATAAAGACCCAGGGTGAGTCTTCAAACTCTACTACTAAAGGACCTTTAGTCAATCTCCAGCGCCCTTCAGGTGCTGCGCACAAACAGCCGTCAGAAGCTACTCTTGTCGGCTTTTCAAGCCAATCGGCAAAAAGGTCTTCCACCCAAAAAAAAGGCGCCGCCCCCGCCAACAACGCTATTAGGGGAAGAAATATACAAAAGTCAGGTTCAAGCCACTGGGCAAGAACCCTAAACCCGACTGTGACGGTACCCCTCCCGCAGTCAGCCCATCTCTTTTTCTTCCAGTGGCCTTTGTCATCACTGACAAAGACAACTACCCAAAGTATTTACAACATTTTGCAGATAACGGAATAAAAATCGCGTTGGCAAGACACACATTCGACGGCATCCGCGTCACTCCGGACACCAACGACGACCATCAAAAGGCTACGGCTTATCTTAAATCAACCACCTCCAACTACTTTACGTGGGTTCTATCTAAAAAACGCTGCTTGGAGGTGGTCATTCGCGACTTGCCGCTCTTCCTCACTGAGGAAAAGGTGGGTCAGGCACTAAAGAAAATGGGCTACGACCCCTCAAATGTGCATAGAATGGGGAACAAATTTGGTTGTTTCCCCATGGTTTCGGTTCAACTCCCAAGAGAGGAGAAGAGCCAATCTATCCGCGACTTTAACATTTTTGGTTTTACTGTGAGAGTAGAGCCAAAAAAGAGAAGCGGGGGCATCGCTCAATGTCAAAAATGCCAGGTCTACGGCCACACCGCTAAAAGATGCTTCAAAGCAGGCCAAGTGTGCCGTAACTGCTCGGGTCCCCACAGGTCGGTGGCATGCCCAATGGACACACCCTCAAAGTGTGCTCTGTGTTCAGGCCCTCATCTCGCCAATCATCAGGGATGTAGGGTATACACTAAAATTTAGCCGCTCAGGCTAAAAACAAAAGGCAGCCGCTCCGGCGCCAGGGTCCGCTCCGGCCCCATCTCAGGTTTCCCAAAGCTCAGATCCCCCCCGCAAACCTGCAGCTGAGGTAAGCCCTAATAGGTCATTTGCTAATATGGTGACGCCTTCAGCCCCATCCACGGCAAACAACGAAATGGCCCATTTATTGGTTGAGCTCATTAAGTCTCAACAGAGAATAACGGCCATGGTCGAACGTCTTACTGGTTTTCCTAACAATGAATAATACACCCAAAGTATTATTAAAGGTTTTTGAAATGCAAATAGCATTCACAAAAAGATTGGCGATGTGGAAGAATTCTTCTTCGACCACGATATCGACATCATGCTGGTTAGTGAGTCAAATCAAAAAACCTTGACAGGCGTTGAGGCTTCCAAATACCTTTACGTATTTGAGAACGTCGGGGGTGGACAGGAAGCGTGAGACAGTAATCTTTGCAAGGAGATCGCTAGACCAATCCGAAGTGGACACCCCAGACACTGTATCGTTAAAATCTAATGCGATAGTGGTGAAAGTGCAGGGGTTGGGCACTCTCAAAATTGCATCTGGGTACGTCAACCCAACCAACCAAATCAAAATGGCGGATTTCGACGCGGTTCTATCTTCTCCGTTCCCTACTATTTTAGCAGGGGATTTTAACTCAAAACACCCGGCTTGAAACAGTTGGGTAACTAATGCGAAAGGCCGAGTATTGCAAGGTCATGTTGAGTCTAAAGGGTATTAAGTACTGAGTACAGAAAATATAGCAATTCTGAAGGACGTCAACTTGCAAATTGAAGTTAGGACAATCAATGCCTTAAGCTCCAACCACATTCCGGTATTTCTAGAACTCTATGGACAAGATGTAATTGGTTAAACGTCCTTCCTGAGGTTAGGTATACATAT
The DNA here is from genome assembly GCA_963932245.1 of Tachinus rufipes. Classification (NCBI taxonomy): domain Eukaryota; kingdom Metazoa; phylum Arthropoda; class Insecta; order Coleoptera; family Staphylinidae; genus Tachinus; species Tachinus rufipes. The sequence goes on from OZ010743.1 coordinate 89,306,620, forward strand.
GATTAATTTTGTATAAAAACAAAATACGCCAATAGGACTCAATATAATTTTATTAATTAAAACATTCTAAAGATTTGTGAACGTTTCAACAACTTCTGTTGTCTTCTTCAGCACTACAATATAAGATAATTTATTTTTTAATTAACTAATGAAATGGACTAAATTATCAAATAGTCAATAAGTATTAAAAAAAAAAACATAAAAAATATTAAAATACATAAGGAATTTTACACATTAAAAACGATTTAATCTAAATAGCAAAAATAGCATACAAATACAACATATTAAAAAAAACATATAACTTATGTAAATTATCTATTATTTACTCACCATATTTCTTTTAGTGTTTAATTTTGATTATTAAATTTACCATATAAAGTGCCATAATTCTTACAACTATGTTACACCTATATAGATGGTATCTACAATCGAATGAATATAATTCATTTCTTCCTTCTAATAATTATGAAACAAATGGAGGACCACAATAGAACAATATGAAATGAATTTAAATTTTTACGTCGTATCATTCTTGAAGGACATGATAATTTTATTTATTTAAAACAATTTTTTCAATTTTTAATGTATATGAGGGTATTTTCATAAGTTATATGTTTAATATTATTATTAAAAGAAATTATCCATGTGATTTTAAGTTTATAATATTATGATAGATCACACTTAAGTTTTCACTGTCTGTTTGGAAATTACAAGTTGAGTTTTTTCGAATATGTAACATTTCACTGCTCAATCTTTTTTTGTATGATGGTTCCACATCTAATATCATTGTTTTGTTGAAATTAAAGTGGTGACCCTCTTTTATGTGGTGACTACAGAGGCCTGTTTTTTCTAAATTATTTCTGCAGTCACGTTTATGTTGGTTAATGCGATCTACTAGTTTTTGTTTTGATTGACCTATGTAATGTTTGCTACAATTATTGCATGGAATTGAATAAACCGTATTTTTTGTAAACATAAATGGTGTTTTGTCTTTTAGCTTTGTGAATAGTGATCCTACTGTTTTTTGAGAATTAAATGTTATATCAGTGTAATTGTCTTTTAACACTTTTTTTATTTTATGTGATAAGTTATCTACGTATGGAATGGAGTACCAATTTTTATTAATGTTGTTAGGTTCTTCTATATTAATAAAGGAAGCTTCTATGGGTTTATTATTATTAAGAATTGTATTTATTAGTCTAATTGGATAACCATTAGCAATTAATTTATCTCTTAGTAAGTTAAAATTCTTTTTATGAAATCTATGATTACTTAGGTTTAAAATTCTATTTTTATTCATGTTTATTATGTTTATTTTATGACTCAATTGATGATTGGAATAATAGTTTAAAGTTCTATTGCTATCACATGATTTTTTATATAGGTCTACAATGATTTTATTATGTTCTTTAATCAATAATAGATCTAGAAATGGTAATTTATCTTGTACTGAATGTTTTAAAGTGAAATTTAATGATTCATGGAAGTTATTAAACACTGATAATATTTTATCAATTTTTGAATGAGGTAAGATGATCAGGGTATCATCCATATATATTGATAATGATAGAACCTTAAATTCCAATTCTTTTAGGCACTCATTTACTAATTCGTCCATCACCAACATTGCTAATATGGGGCTGATTGGAACCCCCATTGGAGTGCCAAACGTTTGTTTGTAAAAATTTCCATTGAACTGAAAAAAACTATGTTCAAAGAAATGATCTATTATTTTTATAAATAATTCTTTGTCAATCTCTGTGTATGTACTTATTACTTCCCATTTTTTGTTAATTATGTTTAGAACTAAATCTTTAGGGATATTCGTAAATAAAGATTCCACATCTAGAGATATTAAAGTGTGGTCATCAGGAATTGTTATATCTTTTAATTTATTTACTACTTCAATGGAATTTTTTTTTTTTTTTTTTTTTTTTTTTTTTTTTTTTTTACATTGTATTTGAAGGAATTAGTTAAATTATTAAGAATACTGGAAATGAACTTTGAAAATTTGTAGTCTGGAGAATCATTACATGACACTATTGGTCTTAGTGGTCTATTTTCTTTGTGAATTTTTGGTAAACCGTATATTTTTGGTGGAATGGAATTTGTGCTTTTTAGTGATCTATGTTGGATATCCGAAATGTAATTCTTTTCTAGTAATATGTCAAGAAAATTATTAGTGGATTTTTCATATGAATTAGTAGGATCTTTTTTTAATAATGAATAGGTACAATTATTGGAAATCAAGTGAGACATTTTTTCAATATATTCACTTCTGTACAAAAGAACTGTTTTATTTCCTTTATCAGCTCTAGTTACTATAAGTTCAGGGTTTTTTTTGAGAAAGCATTTGGTCAAGTTGTAATTTTTTTGGTGTACAGATAGTTTATTTTTATTCGGGTTGTTATTGTTCTTATTAAAATAGTTAGTTATGATGTTAGTGCATTTAGATCTTAAATTATTTTTGTCTATATCTGGAGGTTTGTCATTGATACAATATTCTATACATTTCAACATTGAGAACATTGGAAATTCATTAAAAGTATGGGCTATAGAAAATTTGGGGCCTTTTTCTAATATGTTAATTATATTATCTGGAATATTTAAGTCAGTGGTATTTTCTATAAAATTACAATTAGGTTTATTCAATTCATTATGCGTAATGTCAGTTAAATGTTTTAGTTTCTTAATTTGTTTAAATTTAGTCTGTTGGTCCATCAACCACAACTTGTCACTTAAAATGTTGTGTTCAAAGTTTTTTAAAATGATTACAGGGATAATTTCTTTTAATTTACAGAGAGTGTTAACAATATCTGTCTTAATATATTTAATTTTAAAATGGATTGTTTCAATTTCTATGTTTAATAACTTTTTTTTAAATAAATTAACTGTGTTATCTAGTTTATTAGTTATTTTCTTATTTACATTGAGATTAAGAAAAGTACAATTGAAATTCGATTGAATATGGTTTGGAATTACTTTATTTTTACGACAATTGAGAAGGAAAATTTTATTATTTAATAATTTAACCTTTTTTATATTTAGTTTTTCATACTTGCGTATTAACTGAAGTGATTCCAGTCCGTAGATTTCCAATATTTCATTAAAAAAAGTCATCATGTGGTAGGGAATAATTCTGTGGCCGTCAATATTAGATGTAATTGGTTAAACGTCCTTCCTGAGGTTAGGTATACATATGATTAATTTTGTATAAAAACAAAATACGCCAATAGGACTCAATATAATTTTATTAATTAAAACATTCTAAAGATTTGTGAACGTTTCAACAACTTCTGTTGTCTTCTTCAGCACTACAATATAAGATAATTTATTTTTTAATTAACTAATGAAATGGACTAAATTATCAAATAGTCAATAAGTATTAAAAAAAAAACATAAAAAATATTAAAATACATAAGGAATTTTACACATTAAAAACGATTTAATCTAAATAGCAAAAATAGCATACAAATACAACATATTAAAAAAAACATATAACTTATGTAAATTATCTATTATTTACTCACCATATTTCTTTTAGTGTTTAATTTTGATTATTAAATTTACCATATAAAGTGCCATAATTCTTACAACTATGTTACACCTATATAGATGGTATCTACAATCGAATGAATATAATTCATTTCTTCCTTCTAATAATTATGAAACAAATGGAGGACCACAATAGAACAATATGAAATGAATTTAAATTTTTACGTCGTATCATTCTTGCTTGATAATTTAGTCCATTTCATTAGTTAATTAAAAAATAAATTATCTTATATTGTAGTGCTGAAGAAGACAACAGAAGTTGTTGAAACGTTCACAAATCTTTAGAATGTTTTAATTAATAAAATTATATTGAGTCCTATTGGCGTATTTTGTTTTTATACAAAATTAATCATATGTATACCTAACCTCAGGAAGGACGTTTAACCAATTACATCTAATATTGACAGCCACAGAATTATTCCCTACCACATGATGACTTTTTTTAATGAAATATTGGAAATCTACGGACTGGAATCACTTCAGTTAATACGCAAGTATGAAAAACTAAATATAAAAAAGGTTAAATTATTAAATAATAAAATTTTCCTTCTCAATTGTCGTAAAAATAAAGTAATTCCAAACCATATTCAATCGAATTTCAATTGTACTTTTCTTAATCTCAATGTAAATAAGAAAATAACTAATAAACTAGATAACACAGTTAATTTATTTAAAAAAAAGTTATTAAACATAGAAATTGAAACAATCCATTTTAAAATTAAATATATTAAGACAGATATTGTTAACACTCTCTGTAAATTAAAAGAAATTATCCCTGTAATCATTTTAAAAAACTTTGAACACAACATTTTAAGTGACAAGTTGTGGTTGATGGACCAACAGACTAAATTTAAACAAATTAAGAAACTAAAACATTTAACTGACATTACGCATAATGAATTGAATAAACCTAATTGTAATTTTATAGAAAATACCACTGACTTAAATATTCCAGATAATATAATTAACATATTAGAAAAAGGCCCCAAATTTTCTATAGCCCATACTTTTAATGAATTTCCAATGTTCTCAATGTTGAAATGTATAGAATATTGTATCAATGACAAACCTCCAGATATAGACAAAAATAATTTAAGATCTAAATGCACTAACATCATAACTAACTATTTTAATAAGAACAATAACAACCCGAATAAAAATAAACTATCTGTACACCAAAAAAATTACAACTTGACCAAATGCTTTCTCAAAAAAAAACCCTGAACTTATAGTAACTAGAGCTGATAAAGGAAATAAAACAGTTCTTTTGTACAGAAGTGAATATATTGAAAAAATGTCTCACTTGATTTCCAATAATTGTACCTATTCATTATTAAAAAAAGATCCTACTAATTCATATGAAAAATCCACTAATAATTTTCTTGACATATTACTAGAAAAGAATTACATTTCGGATATCCAACATAGATCACTAAAAAGCACAAATTCCATTCCACCAAAAATATACGGTTTACCAAAAATTCACAAAGAAAATAGACCACTAAGACCAATAGTGTCATGTAATGATTCTCCAGACTACAAATTTTCAAAGTTCATTTCCAGTATTCTTAATAATTTAACTAATTCCTTCAAATACAATGTAAAAAATTCCATTGAAGTAGTAAATAAATTAAAAGATATAACAATTCCTGATGACCACACTTTAATATCTCTAGATGTGGAATCTTTATTTACGAATATCCCTAAAGATTTAGTTCTAAACATAATTAACAAAAAATGGGAAGTAATAAGTACATACACAGAGATTGACAAAGAATTATTTATAAAAATAATAGATCATTTCTTTGAACATAGTTTTTTTCAGTTCAATGGAAATTTTTACAAACAAACGTTTGGCACTCCAATGGGGGTTCCAATCAGCCCCATATTAGCAATGTTGGTGATGGACGAATTAGTAAATGAGTGCCTAAAAGAATTGGAATTTAAGGTTCTATCATTATCAATATATATGGATGATACCCTGATCATCTTACCTCATTCAAAAATTGATAAAATATTATCAGTGTTTAATAACTTCCATGAATCATTAAATTTCACTTTAAAACATTCAGTACAAGATAAATTACCATTTCTAGATCTATTATTGATTAAAGAACATAATAAAATCATTGTAGACCTATATAAAAAATCATGTGATAGCAATAGAACTTTAAACTATTATTCCAATCATCAATTGAGTCATAAAATAAACATAATAAACATGAATAAAAATAGAATTTTAAACCTAAGTAATCATAGATTTCATAAAAAGAATTTTAACTTACTAAGAGATAAATTAATTGCTAATGGTTATCCAATTAGACTAATAAATACAATTCTTAATAATAATAAACCCATAGAAGCTTCCTTTATTAATATAGAAGAACCTAACAACATTAATAAAAATTGGTACTCCATTCCATACGTAGATAACTTATCACATAAAATAAAAAAAGTGTTAAAAGACAATTACACTGATATAACATTTAATTCTCAAAAAACAGTAGGATCACTATTCACAAAGCTAAAAGACAAAACACCATTTATGTTTACAAAAAATACGGTTTATTCAATTCCATGCAATAATTGTAGCAAACATTACATAGGTCAATCAAAACAAAAACTAGTAGATCGCATTAACCAACATAAACGTGACTGCAGAAATAATTTAGAAAAAACAGGCCTCTGTAGTCACCACATAAAAGAGGGTCACCACTTTAATTTCAACAAAACAATGATATTAGATGTGGAACCATCATACAAAAAAAGATTGAGCAGTGAAATGTTACATATTCGAAAAAACTCAACTTGTAATTTCCAAACAGACAGTGAAAACTTAAGTGTGATCTATCATAATATTATAAACTTAAAATCACATGGATAATTTCTTTTAATAATAATATTAAACATATAACTTATGAAAATACCCTCATATACATTAAAAATTGAAAAAATTGTTTTAAATAAATAAAATTATCATGTCCTTCAAGAATGATACGACGTAAAAATTTAAATTCATTTCATATTGTTCTATTGTGGTCCTCCATTTGTTTCATAATTATTAGAAGGAAGAAATGAATTATATTCATTCGATTGTAGATACCATCTATATAGGTGTAACATAGTTGTAAGAATTATGGCACTTTATATGGTAAATTTAATAATCAAAATTAAACACTAAAAGAAATATGGTGAGTAAATAATAGATAATTTACATAAGTTATATGTTTTTTTTAATATGTTGTATTTGTATGCTATTTTTGCTATTTAGATTAAATCGTTTTTAATGTGTAAAATTCCTTATGTATTTTAATATTTTTTATGTTTTTTTTTTTTTAATACTTATTGACTATTTGATAATTTAGTCCATTTCATTAGTTAATTAAAAAATAAATTATCTTATATTGTAGTGCTGAAGAAGACAACAGAAGTTGTTGAAACGTTCACAAATCTTTAGAATGTTTTAATTAATAAAATTATATTGAGTCCTATTGGTGTATTTTGTTTTTATACAAAATTAATCATATGTATATCTATGGACAAGGATCTGGCAAGGAACGAAGACAATTTGTTACCCATAGGAATTGGCCTCTTTTCTTGAGATACCTGGAAGATAGCATAGAAAAGATTCTTCCAATAAGAACAATTGCTGACATTAAAGAAGCCGTCAAGAAGTTCACTGAACTCATTTATAAAACCAAAGAACTAGCATCTAAAACCCATCAGGTTCGGGCAAATAATCCACTTGGGTTATCCCGCGAAATAAAGGCATTGATTTGCAGGATAAATGACGCCATACATCAATGGCAAAGGCATCGCAACCCTTTAGATCGTGAAACTCTAAACGATTTTTATAAGGAAGTTAGATTTCAATAAGGCTGCACAAAAATCAGTGCTGGCAGGAAAAGATGGAATCATACACTGAGGATACTAATCTGATGTGGAAGATTGCCAAAGCCTTACGAAACAGAAAAGTCCTGATATCAGTCATCCATGGTGAGACCGAGTTCTAATATTCTATAGAGGAAAAAACCGAAGCGTTCGCTGATAGCCTGGAACTCTAATGCTCCCCCTCGAGAAAAGAAGATGATACGGAGCACGTCAAAATGATTGAAAAAGCGGTGAAACGCCTTTTGGATAGCCCTGACAACAACACCCCGTTGAACCACAGTTTGACCGTCACGGATCAAAGTAATCTTATCTAAACTTAAAGCTCGATCTGCGCCACGTCCTGACCGTATTCCAAACAAAGCTCTTAAAGCATTTTTGCACAAAACAGTAATGGTTCTGACCAATATTGCCAATGCAATCTTACGTACAAGGCACTTTCCTTCAGTTTGGAAAAGCTTACACGTAATTAATATCCCAAAACCTGGGAAGGACCGACTGTTTCCTCAAAACTATTGTAAACCGCGTGACAGATCACATTACCAAAAGCTTTAGACTTAGAAAAACCACAGGGGTGGTATTTTTTGACGTCAAAAAAGCTTTTGATAAGATATGGCACGACGGTTTAATTCTAAAGCTACATAGACTTAAATTTTAACTGCGGCTCATAAAGCTGATAACTTAATATCTTGACAGCAGAACTTTATCGGTAAAGCTCCAGAATCATATTTTGACCTCTTGGCCGATTACGGCAGGGGTACCTCAAAGCTCACTTCTCTCGCCTTTGCTATTTAACCTTTTCGTTGCCGACATGCCATCGGGCTTAAAGCACAGGGTAAAAATGGCACAATACGCCGACGATATGGCGCTTCTCTACAGCTCAAGGTCGCCTATGGTGGTCACCACGAGGTTTCAAAAAGCAACCGACAATCTTCAAGAATGGTGCAATGATTGGCAGCTCAAGGTCAATCTTGAAAAGAGCGTTGCCGTTCTCTTTTCGCAACGACGAACTAAACCGCACAATAACGTCTTCATCGATGACGTACCGATTCCATGGTCAAATGCTGCAAAGTATTTGAGAATCACATTTGAAAAAGGTCTAACGTACAAATTGCACGTTCAGGCCGTTCTTGATAAAGCCAAATTGGCAAAAAACCTGCTAGTCCCAATGCTCCGCAGGGACAGCGGGCTATCGCTTTGGAACAAACTCCAAATGTATACGTCTATCATTAGACCGCAATTGACGATTGGTTATCCAATCTGGGGAACGGCGGCAAACAGTCATATAAGACGTTTCGACGCATTTCAAAATCTAACTCTTTGTTGGATTATAGGAGCGCCATGGTACGTTAGGAATGCATACATTCACAACGACCTAGGCATCACTCCGCTACGACAACATTTTGAGGCGCTCGCCGAGAACATTTCTATCGAAGACCGGTCAACCTTATCTAACCAGGTGGGTTCACCCCACATCCTACAACCTCACCCCACAGCCTATACGGCTTCTTATCTCTATTCATCCCCTTAATTTTCTCCCAATAGAAGGTTTATGAGCATAGGTCTTAAACTACCCGGTACTCCAAATGGGGCGGTTTTTAGTCAGTAGGCACTTTCCTCGTGATAGTGAATCCGACACTTTGAGTCTTTAGAAGATTTTACCGCCCTGACCACCAAAAAAAAAAAGACTTCTGTTCTAACTTATGTTATTCTAATGTTATACACATTTATGAAATTGTTATTAAAAAAACGTTATTTTTTATATTAAATTAAATTTTAATTTTTGACTTATTTTGATAGTAACAATTTTGAAAAAATATTAACTAGCATGGCTGAAAGACTACGGTCGATAGCCGTTTGTACAAATCATTTTTTTTTTCTATGTATTGTACCTGTTTAGAATGTTGTAAATTACTTGTGCAATAAAAATGTTATATATATATATATATTAACTAGCAACATTAAACTTTGTTTAATTAACAGGGCGGTTAAAGAAACGAATCAGTTTCTAGTAGTGCAATTTTGTATATAAATCTGAACAAACAATTTTAATTAAAAAACTTTGTATGATCCTTCGATTAGCTTTACAAGATTATCAAAATTAAAAATGTAAGACTAGAACTAAGCAACAATTTTAAAATACTTTATTAAAAATTTTTGTTGTTTACAGTCAAGTTGATTTACAAACACACACACAGTGTCACGCAGTTACCTAATGAGGTAGGCAATAACACTGTACAATGTCCTACTTTGGTTCTTAAGTTTTACTTTATACAATTTGTCTTTGCGTTTTTCTATTCTTACACGTTTCTTTTAACATATCCATACAACTGGTCATGCATGCTCTTCCGCACGCATTCATCTATAACATTCAAGTAAATTTTACATAGTCATACATTTTTATAATAGATTTGCTTTGTTATTTTATCTTCACTCATTTACTTAACATAGTCAAACCAACGTAAAATACTACGTTTGTACTGGTCTATCAATATTACTTTTATGCCCGTACTAATAGTCAGAGATTAAATCTCGGATTCATGAATCCGAGATTCATTTTGTTAATCGTTGATTGGCTCTAATCTATTTCACGGATACCGTGATAGTGAGTATAATTGCGATCGGCTAACAAATTAATAACTAATAAACAATCTTGGGTAGACCCAAGATTATTTGAATCTAGGATTATATTGACGGTTGCATAGTTTTCAACTTGATCTGAGAAATGCATTGGTCGATCGCGACTAATAATATCCGTGAATTGACTTAGAGCCAATCAACAATTAGCAAAATGATGCCCGTACTAATAGTTAAAGATTAATTCTCGGATTCATGAATCCGCGATTCATTTTGTTAATTGTTGATTGGCTCTAAGCCAATTCACGGATATTGTGATGGTGAATAAAGTTGCGATCGGCCAATGTATTTTATTGCCAAACGTCAGAATTAATATATGACACACTAATAAACAATCTTGGGTGGACCCAAGATTATTTGAATTTTGGATTATATTGACGGTTGCATAATTTTCAACTCGATCCGAGAATTAAGCGAGCGATGCATTGGTCGATCGCGACTAATGATATCCGTGAATTGGCTTAGAGCCAATCAACAATTAGCAAAATGAATCTCGGATTCATGAATCCAGGATTAATCCGAGATTTAATCTCTGACTATTAGTACGGGCATAAATGTCGGATTCATGAATCCGAGATTTAATCTCTGACTATTAGTACGGGCATTAAACTATATTTGTTCATTACACACTCATTTTAAACTCGGTCTATACAAGTTTTTCTGCACATCTTTCTTAAGAAATTCTAACCGCATTTATTTTATTTTATTGAAGTAGTAGCAGTACTAAACTGTTAGAAAAATTAATACACGCAAGAATTTCAAATTTTACATTGTATCATACATTCACAACTACAAGCAGACCAGTATGAATTTTATTGTTATTTTAGGAAAATAACTTATAACACAATATTTTGTCTACTAAGTTTATTGTTTAATGAAATATAACTCTTAAACTTTAAGCAAATATTTTGACAAAAAATTACAATTTAATTTTAAAGTTTGATAGACCATTGAAGGTTTTTAATTATTATATAATTTATTAGATTGGAAAATTTATTCTGTAAAAGTTGCAAAAAACCGATTTAAAAAAGATTTAATTGCATAATGTTTGCTGGTAGTTTTATGACACGTCGTAAACTGCTTTCATAACTAAAAATAACATTATTTAGTAATGTCAAATCACTTCACACTACTTTTAATCAATTTGTAGGGTTAAGCAAATAACAACTTTTTTGCATCAGAATTGTCTACTCAATATTAATCAAAGAATTGCATTACCTAAAGCTATTTTCTGACCATGGTGTATTAATATAAGGTATGCAAAAAATAAGCAGCAAAATTTATTTCATACGTGTTGTTATGCACACTTAATTTGTACAAACTCAATAAAGAAACACTTTTCAAAGCTCCGTTTTACGCAGTAAACCATACAAATATACAAACTCGATCAGTGAAACTGCTAAACTTTTTTTTTAACTTTTGGCTTTGCAATCCACCTACTAGGGTCGATAGGTAACCGCAGTTACAATTGCGTTTCTTTACCATTTAAAACAAAACTACAAAACCAGGACATTGCTTGCCACACTCACGCTCACACGTTTGCGCGGGGCAAAGCAATTAGATTGGTGATAAATATGTTGTATAATAAAAATAATTAAAAAAACTATTCTAAATTTAAAAAAAAATTAAATTTTTATAATTTGCACTTGTGTTAATTGCATCTCTGAGTAAATGGTGTGTGTCTGTGCGTTCAAAATTAGTATCATACTGTGCTTGTAGTATACAATTTCTGGTTTATGCAATAGCACTTTTAAGTATTTAAGTTTCAATAAAACGTAAATTGTGTTAAGAAGTTACTTGTACAAGCATGATATAAGACCACAACAAAGTTATCTGCTTTGCAAATTTGATTTTTGATTTTCTCTATAATCATGCTTTAGAGAAATGGCAAAATAACTAGATATAAATGTGCCTTTTTCATTTACTTTTCTTATTTCAAAAATAAAAAATAAATCAAATTATATAAGTATTAATAGTGTTAATGAGAAAACTATTTATTCAAATTTGTTTATGGGATCTTGTAGTCAAAAAGGCACACTGACAAAGTTTGTAAAAATAAAACAATGTTTGACTGATTACTGTTGAAATTAATTAACAAAAATAAAATCAATTTTATATTGCTATTAAACAAAGGTCAGTTTTAAATAACAAAAATTTTTATATATATATATATATATTCAATAACCTCTTAATACCGTTAGGTGTCGAGGTGTCGGACACACCGAGCCACAGAGAAGACATGTATGGATGCTTATATGAGGTAACGGACCCATATTGGGAAGAACGCTACGCTCGGCATCACTTTGGGTTTACCCATCCAAGTTGCTTATCGCAATTAATGACGTCATCATTAATTTAAAAAAATCTGCCTGTGATTTCTTTTTGTACTACAGGATCATCTAGTAATATAAATTTAATACCAAGCTTTATGTTAATTGTATTTTTTAACGTCAATATGTATTATTAATTACAAATTTATGATTTAAATGTCACACTTCCCCTCTGGTAGGAGAAATCTATGACGTGGCGCGAGATTGCAATGATGCAGAATAACCCCCCAGAGCGGCCGTTGCTTAACTTTCGTTAGCGCTGGTATTTGTACATGCCCTCTCTGCCGTACTGCCGACTAAATTTTTTAATTGTTACTAATTTGTTTAACATGGGTGTGCAAAGTGCAACAAAAATAATATTTATATACTTGTTTAGAACAGCAACTATTCAACATTAATTATTTAGCCGTTGTTATTGCTATCGCTATTTTGGTAATGATCTTAAGTATTGTTTACAAATAACTATTTTAAATTTGTTTATTGTTATATAAGATAATAAAATATCAATATGAATTATAACTTTCAAATTTGTCATTTCTCTTATATAAGATTCAGTCATCCTCCAGCCTACCAATCGGTTAGTTACATAATGCATTGAGTAATAACTTGGTAGGTATAGTAACCAATGAGAAGTCGGGAATTGATAGAGCTGGAGTTTCCAAACCAGGTTGCAGAGGCAAGAAAAGTAGTAAGTAGTAAAAACTTCACTTATTAAATTTGTATTAATAATATTATTTATAGTTACAACAGGAAAACGATCTACAACAAGAGTTTGATTTAGAACAACTATAAGACGTTAATCTACTCACTGAAATACTGGAAATAACGTAATAAATAATAATTAAATATAAGCATCTTAAAAACCAATAATTTTTTTATCAATATTTGTTATTGTCTCATCTACAAGGTGATTATAAATGTTTGGGATAATGTAACTATCTAATGCACGTTTGTGCCGCTTTACATACAGCTATGTATAATAGGCAACTTAATATACACAAAAATTATGTTTGCTGTTGCTGTTTTGCATTTTTCAATCTCAGAACAACGTTGCTAATAGAATATGTAAAATGTAAAAAGCGCAACTCGTGCAACCACATTAAACATATTTTTTGTGTATACTAAGTTGCCTATTATACACACACACACTATTCGTGTCTAGTTGTAGTAAAAATGCGTAAATAAAGTTGCCTATCTTAGAATTTAATAATAAAAATATTTCTATATGTTTAAATGTTTATAATTATCAGTTGTAAACTCTCTAACACAATCCGGAATAGAATAGAACCATTTTCCATTATCAAACCGCCCATTCCTAAAATAGGATTTAATAATAAAAATATTCTCTTCATTTGTATACGTTCTTATAACCTTGCTTGCTTGACAGCTGTCAAAGTTGAACTGTCAAAACAAATAGTATAGTGAACAATTTTAAAAAGACGGCATATTTAAAGTAATTACATGATTCCATTCATTTATAAACTCCATGTATATTAAAATATATATTTTTTATAATTTGAGTATTATTTAACAAATTTGTTATGCAATATATTTAAGTTAAAAAACAACTTTTTGAAGATCTACATATTTTTTTTTTGTATTGTTTAAACAAACAAACAAAATAATTATGGAATAGTAAACATTAACTTGCATTTTTTATTAACATAATAATAACGTAAACAACTAACAATTAAAATTAAAGTAACGTCTAAAATTAATGTTTTTAGAAATACTTTTAAAACATTGATGAAATAATTAAAATTAGAATCCTTTTGAATTATGGCATTAAATTCAACTTGCTCACTAATGTTGTCCAATCTATATTGCCGCTTACCAATTTTTGAGTAAATTTTAAATCAGCTATAATTCTACATTCTTCCAACATTTTAAAATTAAATGTGCTGGCATTATTAGATATAGTACAAAAACTAGAGCCTAAAAAAAGTTTAGGCTATGACAGTATTCCAACTTTGCTATTAAAATGATCAATCTATAACATAACTGAACCTTTATGCAGCATTATAAATAGATCATTAAAAACGGGCATTTATCCCAATAATTTAAATTATGCAATAGATAAACCTGTTTATAAAAAAGGAAAATGCAAACTTCTCAGCAATTATCGCCCAATTAGTATGCTTAGTGGGTTTTCTAAAATCTTTGAATTAGTAATGCACAAACGTTTGATAAACTTTTTTAATTATCATAAACTGTTCAACAAATTTCAACATGGTTTCCTAAGTAATTTTCTTATTTTTATTGAGATTAATTAAATCTCTATGAAACCATCTTGGATAAGTACTACGTTTAAAGCACTTTACAGGAACAAAAGGTTGAACAATTTTAAAGATGACATCATAAAAATTTTTGACTCACAGATATATTCCAGTTTGTTTATTTATTTCTAAATAATTAGCGTTTTTGAAATCTGGATTCACATTCATAAATTCTAACTGGTCTCTTGTTTAGCATTTTTTTACTATTGTCAAATAGACGTCGTAGTGTACTCTGTTTGGAAATATTGCATCTTATTAATTTGATTAAAATTTTAAATTTTAAAACTCTCACAAAATATTTGAGTTTAGTAACTTGCTGTTGTAGCCAAATTTGCTCTCATTTTATTAATTATCCATACAGAATCTGATAAGTTATAATCTCCGCAAAATAAATATTGAGCGTTGACGTATTGTTTAGTAATTATTTCAATAGTTTCACAATAAATTAAATATTTTGAATTGTCAGATCCGGGAAGAATATATAAACTATATATATATATAAAGAATATTATAATAAGATTTTGTCTAATAAAATTTAAAAATACAAACAATTTTTCCACGCCTAGGTGTACATCTTGAATAATTTCAAATTCAAATTTGACATAGTAAACTTGTCTGTCTGTTCTAAATACAAAGAATTTAATTCTTTGTTGTTTGTATCTTACAAAAGACATGTTTCAATTATAACAGTTATATCAATTAATAACTGATAAATTAAATTAAAAATTTTAAGTTTTTTGACAAAGTTAGTTATAGAGATATTATAATTGGACTGTTTGGACTGTTTTAAGCAGGAATTGAGCTGAGATATAAGATAACTAATCATGTTTGACTAAAATGGTCTTTTTTTAATTTTGTTTTTGTTTTTTTTATTTAATTGTATTATTAACATCAGAGTTTTTAAAAATAGCTTTCAAAAAAATTATAGTTTGCTGTAGAACGACATACAGTTCTTACACACGGGGTGGTGGTATGAAATTTTTTAAAGTCGCATACAACAGAGTTACTATGAAATTTGTGAAACAAATTAATGTTGATTTATTTGCATAATCTTCTTGATCTTCAGACTTATTACTTATTGAACACGTGTAGATTACAATCGGTAAAAGATTAGGCTTTCTTTAGCCATTCTCACTCATTTTACCTAATATTTGAAAGCGTATTTAAGAACCTTAGGTTTTAATCTTAAGCTAACATTTACAAATTAATTTGAAGCATGCCTAAGTAAGTTACTGAGTGTTCAAAAAATTATAGAAGGGCAACTCATTATTAAATTGTCAAATTACCCAACTTTGGAATTGAATTTTAATAGAATTTTGCTTCAGTTCCAGTTATAATAAAAAATAAATCTTAAGTTAAAATATGTTTTTTATATCTTAACTTAACTTGTGTACAATAAAAGATTAAGATCATTTTCAATTAAAAATTTTTGGCGCTTGGCTAACATGTAATAAAGTAAATTAAACTTGTTTCTATTTATTATATTTAAATTTTTTTATTTATATCTTCAATTATTTTTATTTTTGGTATGTTGATATATTTTTTTTAATGATTTAAAAATTAACTAGTTTGAAGATATGATATTAATAATTAAACTATAATTTGCTTATAACATAGACTTAAATAACGTTATAAAGAAAGCAGCAACATTTCCAAAATATTAACTATTAAAATCTATACTACAATCTAATTGTAGTTTAATTATTAATATCCTAACACTAATTAATGTTCAAATTATTTTTCTTGCATCGACTTATCCAGTATTCCAGTTAAATTAACGTGCTTGTGTAGTTGTAGTTGCAGGAGCTGTAATTACAATTAAGACTATATATAATTAACAAACAAAAAATAATTGTTGTTTACTAGTGCTTTGTCCACGTCTGCATCCTGCCTTTCCTGCACCATTAATGCCGGCTTTTTCATTTGCAACTAATCCCATTAATTGTTGATTTTCAACTTCATTCAATTCCCCAATTGGCACACTTACGCACGACTGGATCTATCAAATATAATAAAATTCTTGTACATGTTTAAGTTATGTCAAATATTATAAAAAACATATCATCACTACATCAATATCAAAACATTTCTAAAATAATAAATTTAATATCTTTTTTTTAGTATATTAAAACTGCATTTCTCATTGCATGATTATGTGTATAGTTAAGGTTTGAATTTTAGAAAAACAGGTTTGTATGTTTATTTAGCTCAACAATATAATTAGTGCTATCAAATACAAGACTTTATATTAAACAACTTAATCTACCCTATGACAAATTCAGTTTTGAGTTGCAAAGTATTGATTTAACCCTATAATCATAAGTAACTTACTTAAGAAAAACTGCATGTGAACATACATACCTACCAAAAATTAAACTATATTATTATTTTTTTACTTACTGTTATCGCCATAATGACGATTGCTACAAATACTACCATATTTTTCATCTTGATGATTTTTGGTAACTGTATCCAGTACAGCATAAACAGCCTTTATATAGTAATGTTTTTTTTTTTTTTTATGTATTTATAATGATTATAAAAAATATAATAATATTTAATGTGTTTCCTGATAATAAAATTAATAACTGGAAAATACTAAAAAATAATGTCATGTAAATGCCAAATAAAAACATCGATAATTTGTGTTTTAGTGAGCACAATATTCTAATTAATTATAAAAAGTAATATACTCATAGCGACAATAATTATAGGATATATCGCAATTTATAACAAACATACGTTTTATCTAGAGTTTTTTTACGAGATATAATTTGAACATATATAATCTGATAATATCAAAGCTTTAGTTTAAATTTGATCAAGCAGAAAATTGCTTATGACAAAAATGTGAGTGAAAACTTGCATTATATGTAAGAACCATTGTTGCTAGAGGTGTATTTGGAAAAATTATTTTAAGGACAAGTGAAAACTTAATTATTAAAACTAGATATGATTACATAAACTTAAAAACATTTGAATAATAATACTAGTTAGTAATTCTACAATTAATATAAACAGCAGATAATCTAGAACTTGATTCTGCCATAGTGCTGTTCTCTTCTAAACCAGACGTTATTTTTCCTATTCTTTTAATTATATAACTGTGGTGTTTGGAGTCAGGTTGCAAATACGGTTGAATAGATTAAGCGATCTTTATTAAGATGAGTTACAGCTGCAGATCTAGTCAAATAGTTTGTAATTTTTTTTATAGACAATAATACCAACAGATGTTGCGCCTTGTTTAGTCTACCATAAAGATCCTGTCTCAAAAATATGTTGGGCGTTAAAGTTAAAGCTTTTCATAAAGTTGATGCCGCACATTTCTCAGAGTTTTTAGTGATAAATATTTATTTGCACAACTTTGGCATGTTTTTAAAAACATTAGATTATATTGGAGACTACATGTAAGTTGCCCGTTGTTGATTGTATCTTTAAAAAATAAAGTTGCATGGAATTTGACTTTTTTACCAAAACCAATGTTTTGGAGATATCTACTTTGGAGTGAAAAAACTGCTGTCAATTGATTTAATCTAATGCAAAAATGTCTTCAGAAGAATCAGAAGATAACATATATATGTCAAAACATGTTGCTATAAATAAAAAAAAAATCAAGTACACTTAGCAGCATACTTATAATATTTTATTTAATACCATACTATATTCTAAAAAGTATGCATAAAATGATTAACCAAAACATTATTAATATTTTATTTACGGCACTTAAAAAACCATTTATAACTACGTAAACTTGCACATAAATAATGATGATTACAAGCAATATTATAACCACAGAAAAAAAAAATATATACAGGGTGCTTCAAAACATGTGTCGAAAAATAAAGAGTGGGATTTCTTGACTAATTATAAAAAAAAATTCTTATTTTTGAAATACAGGGTGTAAAATTTTTATTTTTTTTTTTTTTGACGAAATCTCAGGAACGGAAAGAAAACATAGCAACATGATCACAAAACCTTTATTTATCAAAACTAAACATTAACATAAAAAACAAAAAAAATCACAAAAAATTTTGAAAATGACCTCTTCCTACGATAACGCAGGCTTCTAACCTACGTCTTAGTGACTGACGTACCCGTTCGAAAATGCCTTTGTATTGTATTGCAGAATGCATTAATGCGATTTTTTAGTTCTTTATCAGTATTAACTGATGTAGTGTAAACTAAACTTTTTAAAATCTAAAACATTTAGATCTGGAGACCAAGCCTGTGGGCGTCCTTGACCTATCCAACGGTTCCTATACTGATTATTAAGAATTGACGAGCAACTAAACTAAAATGTGCAGAAGCACCATCGTGCATAAATGACATGTTGTTTCTTAATTGAACCGGTTCTAAAAGTCCTGGCAGCTCTTTTTCAAGAAAATTACGATATGATTGACCATTTAGCCTAAACGGCAAAAAATCTAGACTTTTTGAATGGTCTCTTACAACACCTGCCTAAACATTAACAAAAAATGTTTGCTGATGATGGTCTTCCATTATGACATGTGGATTTTTGTCGGCCCATACATGATTATTATGGAAGTTTATAATTGCATTGCAAGAAAAATTTGCTTTGTCCGTAAATAATACTTGTTCTAATAATCAAGGATTTTGCGCAATTCTTTCTTGAAACCATTGACACATTGCCAATCTTTTAGAAAAATCCGCTGGTAAAAGTGCTTGTACTTGCTGTATGTGATAAGAATATAACATCTGGCTTTTTCTTATCCTCCACACTGTAACGTGACTGAAGTTTAGGTTTAAAGCTATTCTTTTAGTGCTAGTTGATAGATCGTCTTTGATTTCTTAAAGAGCATCTTTTTCAATTTGCAAAGGTAGCACACGAGGTCCTCCATTTCCTGCAGTTCTTTTATGAACACTTCCAGTTTTGTGTAGACGTTTGTGAATACGAAGGAATGTTCATTCATTTAGTACCTGTCGGTTTGGAAACCTTTCTTGATAAATTTGACGAGCTTTTGCTGCATTTTCTTTGGCAACGCTAAAAACCAAATGCATATTGCACATTTTACTATCACTGTAATGATTTATTTTGCTATCACCACGCAAGCAAAATACTAAAAATAGGCAAATTAATTGGTTAATAAAAATAATAAGTTCCCGCGATATTGACTCATTTTTAAAAAAGGTTATTCAACAACTAATCGACAACTGTCAATAACTCAAATGCATAAAACAAATGCATGAACGCTGTTGACTAGATCAAAAACAAATGTTTTTATCAACAACAAAACATTTTTTTCATGTTTTTTATTATAAAATGCCATATTTCTCTAAAACGGTTTATGTAAGAGCTTTTGACTAGGAGTACAATTTTTGTGTAAAAAATATTGGTGGCTTACAATGTGCTTTCAGAATGTCAATTTCACAAGTGTTATAGAAATTAGAGCCATAAAAACTTTACGCAACCCTAAAATCTCCGTCAATGGCACATGAAAAAAATTGAATAAACGCTTAAAAAAAACTAATATTAATGCTAAGATGTAGACAAAAGCTAAGTTTTGTATCTCAAACGGTTCCTGAGATATCGTCAAAAAGTTTAAAAAAAAAATGTACAGCCCTGTATCTTGAAAACAGTGCTTTTGCAAAACCATGTTAATGAGAACTATTTTTCTTATAATTAGCCAACCAATCCCACCTTTTATTTTCCAACACATGTTTTGAAACACCCTGTATAAAACCAAAATAAAAAATTAACAACCTTCACAAAACTAATGCTGCTAGTTCACTAAAATGCTGTTGCATATCTATTGTATTTGGCCAGTTACAATTTGATCAAAAAATATAAGAATAGCAGACTAAATGCATATGCCTATTAGTAATATTATTTTTAGATCCAGGTGCAGCTTTGTTTTAAACTTAAGATAATTTTGTTTTATTAAGAGAAACCCCAAAAAAGTAAATGCAATGGCATATAAATAAAATTATTACATTGTTTTAACAGCATAGATGGAACGCCGACCGGTCTTGTGCTAAAGTTACATTAAAGATTTTTAATTTTTTTGAATATATTCAACAAACTAATTAAAAATGCTTTATGTAATACGTTTTTCTTAAATTTAAACAATAAAATTAGTTAAATTTGTGTATTGTAAATAAGAGAAATGAATTTAGCAAACCTATTGACATAGTCAACTTCATGACTGCAAGTTTGGTGTTTATAACACAGTGTAGCTGAAAAAATAGTTTTTTAGTGTAACAAATTTCTAAAAGTGTTTTGGGTTTAGTTGAATGTTGATTTCTGTTTGAGTAATATATTGCTTGTATACACATGTACTGAGACTTTTACACAATGTAGAAATTGATTAAAATTTATTATAATAAAAGAAAAGTCATAAAGATTTATAACGTTTATAAACATTTTATTGTCTAGTAAAATTAATTCGGCATTAAACCAAACTAGAAAATTTTTATTTTAGAGACAAAACAGTTAATAAATAGCAAAATTCAATACAGATTAAAAAAAAATTGTTGCAATTATCAACATCACAATTATATCAACATTCAGCAAAAAAGTATTGATTGTCTTAAAATTGGCAAATTCAAAATTACTTAAAACATAATAACACATTAAAATATCACGGTATAGTATAATATTTCACATCACTTGAGCATTATGCTGTTAGCTCAGTTTTAACAAAGCATCCACAGCATTAATTACAAAAATATCACAGAAATTAAGCTTAAATCTAAGAACACACTACCATCATTAAGTATAAAAATACAATGTGCGCAGTTTAAAAATCCATAACAGTTAACAAGCCGCTGCAAGAATATTATATTTGTCTAGTAAAACTGGGTTACTGTTCACATATTTGTCAGCGACAGATTTAACAAAATAGCAATAATATAAATATTTACCACATGCAGTTATGTGGTAAATAAACTGCACAGATAAAATACAATACAAACTTAAACCTAATAATAACAAACAAATGTTCAAAATGTAAGTTGTAATAATGTACTATTAAAACATGTTTTAGTAGCAATTAATACACTACCTTCATCTAGCTTAAAATTCGTTAACGTAGAGCAATCACATCTAAACAAACTGTAATTAATTAATTTTAACTTTGCATTGCTGATGTCACAATTAAGCAAGATTTTGAACAAACAATATTATCGTTGTTAGTTCTAACTATAACCAGCATATAAAATCTTTGATCATAGTTTTTATATTTGTTTTGGTCATAGATAAAAATTTTGCTGATATTTCTAGTGACGCGTTTAGACTGTTGGTTAAATCCAGATTCCAAAAATAAAGCAGAAACTATGATATATTTAAAAAAATATTTTTTTTTGTCCGTTATATTTGCAGGCTACATTTTTTTAATAAAGAATGAATTAAGCGTGATTAACTGGAATGGAAACTTTAAAGCTGTTGCAGCTTTATGATTTTATAGACACATCTACAAGATCAACTCATATAGTAGAAAAACAAAATTTAATATAATTAACCATATCAGTTTTTTTGTGTTTTTTTTTGTGAGTACATCTTATTTTGCTCAAACAAACAAAAATATCTTTAAAATTTATTGTTTGTTACAAAAACTTAATGAGTTAAACAATAACGCAAAAATAAATTTTTTACAACAACCGAGATAATACATTTTCAATCAGAGTCATTTTCACTTTTTTTGGTGCTTCAATCATAATTTTTCAAAAGAAAATAATCGTTTTTTTAAAGTGTTATAAAATAACATGTTACTTTTAAGTACATACTCTTTAGCCAGTTGCATAACATTTTTAATTTTTGCATTCTTAAGAGGCAACGGGGCATTATAAAGTTTTTTTTTAATTGAAGCTAACAGGGTTCAAATTTAACAATTTAAATTTTTCAAAAAATTTACTAGCAACCCTGCTACATTTGATTTTATTCAAAAGTTCTACATACTTTAATATTCGGTAAGTAGAAACAGTAAATTTTTTATTAACATATTTTGGCACTGAAAGTTAAAATTTTTTTACAAGAGATAAAATATCATAAATCATGTTTTAGAAAACATTAATAATCTTATATATAACGTGTGTCCCAGGATAGATGTAACAAGAAATATAATGAACACAAAATTTTCGAATTTTGGATTGGCATTTAGGGATAAAGTCCTGCTTAATGTAAAACTAAGATATTAAAAATGAGTTGATTCAATATGAAGTCCAATATTGATAAGTCCAGGAATCTTGGCGGCCACATAACATAATAGGTAAATTCCTGGCAATCCATTTTTTTCTAAAATGTAAATTTAAACATTTATTAACTATTTGTGTGGAGTGGCTTGGGCATGTTGAAAAGACAATGTAAACATTTCTCTTAAAATGTCAAAATATTTGTAACAAAATCTTTGAAAAAGCTGTAAATTAGTGTGTTGGTTTTTTAATTTTCCTTTAATGAAATAAGGTCTAACAATTCCAACGTGATAAGAAACGCCACACCACACATTTATTTTTTAGTAATATTGTTTTCTATTATGAATTGTAAAGTTTGGGTTTTTAGAAGCCCAATACCGACCGTTTTGAGATAAAATAACGCCATTTTTCGTAAATGTAAATTCATAAAAAAAAAAATTAGATTTACAAAATATCTGTCTTTTATAATTTTTTTTCCAATAGTTAAACAAAATCTAATATTTTTGTCATCTCCTTTTTTAAAATTATGTATAAAATTGCCATAATTTTCTTTGCTTTATAAACTCTTTGAAGTTCAGACTTAAGCTAATATTAGTCATACTTGATGTCTATCGTTCTGGCATCTTTTTATTTTCTGTAACTGAATTACAAGCTATAATAACCACAGCATTATCTTCATTTTTTTTCTTTTTATGTTAAGAACATTACCAGTAGTCAAAAACTTTTTAACTGTTCTCATAACCGTAGTACGCAACAAAACAGTGCCTGGATTTTTTTTATTAAATTGCCTTACTACTTCTCTTAGTGAATATTCTCTGCCAATGCCATAACATTGTACAATATACATTTTTTGCGCAGTTTTAATACCATTTGCTCCGCTTGTTTTAAAACTTTTGTTCTGAGCTTATTCAATATTGATTACATTTGACAGTTATTTTTTTTCTATACCGTGGTGTCTACTTTTCTGCACCGTGGTGTCTACTTATTATTGTTTTCATAACCTATTTATTGTTTCTAAATAAAAAATCTCTATAACTTATTGAAAAAGTTTAAAAGTATTAATTTGTTGTTAATATTTCTGAAATTTGATATAAAATTACATTCTAAACATCTTTTCTTAGTAAATTTCTTTTTATATTAAAAAATAAAAGTACTTTATTCTTGATAAATTTTACAAAACGGCAAAACATCCTGTATAAGATTAAATCAACTCATTTTTGGTGTGTTTTAGTTTTACATTAAACAGGACTTGATCCCCAAACGCCATTCCAAAATTCAAATATTTAGTGTTTATTGTACCTTTGTTACTTTTATTCTGGGACACACGGTACCAAATTTGAAAAGTGCAACTAACATCCTTGTTTATGTACGCTTTTGTTCTGTTCTTGTACCAAACAATAGCTTATGCTTTGCTAAATTTTGTGCTAATAATATCTCAATTTAAACAAAATAGTGACTTATCCTTTTTTTTGCATCAGACTCCACAATTGTTTTAATCATTTTGTAGAGTAGTTATTAAAAACATTGAACGTTTTTGCAATAAATTTATTGTTATATAATTTTTTGGTTATCTATTAAAAACTGTAGAATTTGATTATTTTTGTTTCTGTCAATTCTATCTTTGTTAGGTTAGGTTAGGTTAGTCTATTAGATTGTCACAATGTTTACAAGCTTTCTTCTAATCCTGTTTAGAATGTTTAGAATAATTACTAATGAAGTATTTTTGATTTGATTTAATAACAGAGAATTGACGTTTTAAATAGTTTTTGTAAGTTTTTCTGCTGCAACATGTAGATCTTTGAAATACAAGCAATAAGCATTTAAATTAAAATTATTAAGATTAAGATAAACCCTAGTTAAAATTGATTGTAATAAAAAAAGAAGTTTTAATAGCAAAGATAATAAGTGAATAGTATTAGTTTTGTAATGCAGCGTCAACAGTATTTGTTGCAATAATTAAAAGATACATCTTATTAAAGTCTATCACAAAAAAATTATGTGCGTTGCTGAATAAGTCAAGTAAGATAAATATGCAGCA
Source organism: Tachinus rufipes (assembly GCA_963932245.1). Taxonomy (NCBI): domain Eukaryota; kingdom Metazoa; phylum Arthropoda; class Insecta; order Coleoptera; family Staphylinidae; genus Tachinus; species Tachinus rufipes. The sequence continues at coordinate 89,331,492 of OZ010743.1, forward strand.
AAGACATAGGATTGAAGAAGATGAGTGACTCTACCATCTAGTATGTACATTAAAATCTCTTAACAAAATTATTTCAGCTTTTGATTACTTTGAAAAAGCTTATCAAAACTTTTAGAAAGGTTATCAAGAAAGTTTAAACTTGCCTTACTTGGAAAACAGTATTACAAAAATAGTCTTATTGAGAAGATTAGGTTTAAGAAATATTATATTTTAACCAATGCCTTGAATAAACACAACACACTATCAACTTTTTAACTGCTTATTTTTATAGTAAATGCAGGATTTATTTTCACATCAACTCATTTTTGTATTATCAGTTGCAATTCATTATAAATATAACACCTTATTATACTTCTAATTAATATTGGTATAAGTTGGTAATGTTATCTATTAAATTATATTAGCCATAAACTTGAGACCTAAAAAAAACTACTACTTTTCAAGATGTCTTATTTTTGTTTTACGTAAATAAACGGTGTTTTAAACGGTTTTACATAGCAACATATAAGATTTCGATATATACGATATTGTGCGGAACCTATCATCAGTTTAAATTGAAGGATAGGTGTATAATTTTTTATCACAAAACTGTTATATCTGACTAATACAATACAATAACATTTATTTTGATTAAAATTGGATCAAATAAAAATAGATTTTTGTTTGGGTTTATATTTATTTTACTTTTTTTATTAATGCATCTTATAATATTATAATTAAAAATTAAGTATTCTATGTTGCTGTTGTTGATGTAGGAGGAACAGTAGCTGTAAATTATAATTACAAATAAAATTTAAGAAATAAAAATAAAATCAATCTACTACATACTTGAACGTTTTCTTTTTTTACATTTTTGTTTTGATGCTCCTGCACCGTCAATGCCAGCCTTTTCATTAGCAACTAACCCCATTACATTCGGGCTCATCTCACCATTCAATTCATCAATTGGCATTGATAGTGTTGATTGAATCTTATAAAAAAATGTAAATATAATAAAATACCAGATTGAAATTTTTTTCTGTGTAATGGTAAATAATTGAATTTTATTAAAATTTATTTAAAAAGTCATATAAGGAACAGGTATTTTTTTACAGCATTTTCTTTAAAGTTTTGGTTTAATTAACATTTATGATAAAAAATTATCATATTAATAACAGTGAACTACTTACTGAAAATACTATAAAGGCAATAACTACAAATACGACAATTAATTTAATCTTGAATGTTGGTGTTCTACTAAACAACTGTAACTAATACAGTTCTGCTAGGCATTTATATACACAAAATTGAATGACGTTATTATTACAACATAATCTTTTTATGATCAAACTTTTATTATATGTATTTTGGTTAAATTATCTGTAATTAAATAATGTGTTTACATTGCACGGACCAAATTTTGTGTAAAAGAATGTTAAGTAGTTTGCTTTTATTCTTTTTTTATTTATTTATTTATTTATTGCCACCATTCCAAGCTAAACATATAAATATTATCAATACTAACTATAAAAAATACAATAAAAATATTACATTATTAATAAATTGACGCACAAGCTGCAAGGAAGAATCCTTGACATAGTTTGATCTACTAACCTCAGAACAAAATGTTTTTATATTTCTAGTACATCAATGTACTTTTACCACAAAGTGTTTTAAGTTGAAATAGTTTTCTCATTTCAGTACAAGAAAAGTTAAGTAAAATATCTTTTATTTCAGATGTCTCAAAAATGTAAACAGTTCTTAAACTTTATGTGCATTTTTTATGTTAATAGTTTTTTTTAAGTTTTTGGAAAACTAAGTTAGAAAAATGTGTGGTAAATTTAAGAACAAATAACTTAGTATAATATAAAACAGTTGTGTGCAGAAAACACCGTTCACTATTTTTTATTGTATTAACTTAGTGCATATTTAGATACTAAAACGTTTTATTTAGAAAAATGTCTTAACAAGGTTAAGGTATTGCTTCTTAATTCGATTTGTTCTGTTAAATTCTGGTACGTTATAATCTCCACATATATAAATGTCGGCGTCTACAGGACTGTCTACAATATTTTTAACAGCTAAACATCCATATACTTGATAGCGGTATAAAAACTGCCTCAAAAATGTAAACTCTAACAAAAACATTTTAAACTATGTTAAAAGAAGTAGCTATTTCACTTGAAATTAAATGTGAACGTACATACAGCAATTAAAACATTGCTTACGCTTTTTTTAACACTACTCTTTGTACTTTTCTTTAAACACAAAATTATATTAATGCAAGTTTAATAAAAAAATATTTTCATAAAAATTATTTTCTCCAACAAATAATATATTAAAATCAACAAATCTTACATTATTTGACAATTTTTTTAACCCAATAACATTTTGATAATATATAGCTGATCTCCGTTTTTTTGAATTATTTTTAAGAACTTTATTTTCTATTATTGTTGAAACTTCTTTGAAACCGTAAACTGATGTTCTGATGACTTTCTTTTTACGATTTAATTTACAGCAAATTTTTCTTGATTTTTGAATGTTGTTTGGGAATGTTATCTACACCTACACAAACTCTTTTTTTTTTCTCTACAATGTTTAATTATGGCCTTAGCTAATTCTTTACTATTAAAAATTATTTATATTGAGCAAAGGTATTAACTTATTAAAGCCAAGTATGATTGGTAATAATTTTATTGATCATTATTTTTGTGACATTACGTGCGTTCGTTTGTGTGATTTTATCACTTAACAGTATTTTGTATAACAAGAGTGGATAGTATGCCCATATCGCACGAAGACAAATTTGGAGCACGACGCTGCAGGCGGAGTGCTCCAAACGTCTAAGTCTAAGTCCTAATCAAATGATGTTAAAAGCTGTAAACTTTAACATTGATGTAATGAACATACAATGTTAAATCAAATTGAACACTGCGGTTAATAACGGTATTTTAAACAACCCAATGTTAACTACATCATCAAACTGCAATGAACTGTATTTAGAAGAGATGGAAAATGGTGATGTATTTTGTAGTAATACAACAAATCCTACTTTTGATGAGCATTATATGGTAAAACTCACTTGTAGAAAACAATTGTCATTTGAAGAGTAGGAGATAGTATTTTTTATTAGAATACATTATCTGTGTAATGTAATAATTGTAAATTTTTGTAGCGGTATAAAGACTGGAAAAATTCTATCCGTGCCAAATGCCGTAAAATTTGAGATAGCATAAATGCATCAGAGGAAGGTCCACAAACTTTGGTAACCTTTACAGGACTTATTGGTATAGAGAAAAGAGGTTTACCACAAGCACCTAATAAAATGCCCGTTGCAGATGCTACAGACTATGTGGATTTTCAAATATTTGATTGCGGCGCAAAAGAGAAGGAACAAGTTGACAAAACATAAAATGATGTTAATACAGATAATAATACAACAACAAAAAATGTACCAAGTATTAATAAAAAACAAATTTGTAGTAAACAAACACAACCATCTCCGTTAAATAAGGAAGTTACTCGATTGTTAGATTTGTGTTAAAATCAACAAGTCGGTGGTATCTGCAATAAACGTTAACAACAACAAACAGAGATGTAGAAAATAAAAACAAAAAGATTAACTTAGCTTTTAAATAAATGTGATAAATATGATAAATACTTATAATTATTAAAATAAAGTTTACATTTATAATAATTTTGTTTTTTTTTTACATTTAATAAAACTACTTTAAAGTATTTATTATAAAATTTCTTTTTGCTGCTTTGCCTGATTCCGGCAAATCATTATGTTCTAAATTACCTGCAAAAAATAATACTTAAAAAATAATAATAAAATAAATCAAATAGAAAAAAATCTATTTTTCTTTAAAATTATCAAGGTAATCATTTAGTGGTAATTTGTTGTTTATTGCAATATTGTGTAAAATGTATTAATTATGGTTGCAGTTTTCAACGAATGATAGCAAAGAATTTTTTTTTTATAATCATCAAAATCTTGCTTTTAAAACTCCATTTGTCCGTTCTATTACGTTTCTAGAACTTCTTAATTTTTTTATTGAATTCAATTTATGGAGTCTCTTTGTTTACATAGGCACTAGTTCTAATGGGTAGCCACTATCACCTAAAAATATTTTTATCACTTTTCAAATATAAATAAATTTTTAATAAACAAATATTTGCATAATAGATTTAAACGAACCTAATAAAAATGAATTTCTTTCTCCATTTTCATGTCCATTTCGTACATAATTTTTAATATTTGAAATTTGCCAGATAGATGAATCATGTACAGATCTTGGATAACAAGCATTTTAATATAATTTTAATGTTTATAACACTATGTGAAAATCGATGTGCAAGGTTGTGACTTAACTAATCTATTTTTAGAAATAGATGTAACTGTATTAAATCAAGGTAGCAATGCTTATTATTCTGTGGCCAACAGATCAATTTTGCCTAACAACCTTAAAATTTGTTATCCAAGTATTGCAGCGTTTTTAAATTAGAAAATATTGAAACACTTTTATGATAGTAACCGCAGTGAGTTATGTCTTTGCTCAATTAAATGCGGTAAATTGATGAAGGTATTTTTTTCGGAAACAAAAATTATTTTTTTAATCAAAATAATAGATTATTATTTATAACGTTTCTAACTATACATATTTGTATAATAAATAAACAATAAACATAATGATATCTATACATTATACTTATCCAAAACCTAATCTCTTTATTTAAATGAACTCAATAAATTTCGAGTTGTTTCAAATTTAAGAAAATGTACATTTTTATATGGGTTTATTTTTATTTAATTTTATAAATTTTTAATAATCATATACATTTGACAATTTAATTTTTCTTATTAATGCATCTTTTAATGATCTAATTGAAAAAGTATTCTATGCTGTTGTTGTTGTTGTCGTAGGTGGAACAGTAGCTGTAAATTAAAATAACAAATCAAATTTAATAAATAAAAATAAAAAGTATTCACTACATACTTGAACGTTTCCTTTTTTTACATTTTCGTTTCGGTGCTCCTGCACCGTCAACACCAGCGATTTTATTAGCAACTAATCCCATTAAATTTTGGCTCATCCCACGTTCCAATTCTCCAATTGACCATGATGATATTGATTGAATCTATTAAGATAATGTGAATAATTTAAAATACTAGATTGATAGTTTTTGCTGAGTAATTGTAAACGATTGTAATTTTTTGAATTTATTAGCAAATCATATATGAAATAATTATTTTTAGATACATTTTAAAATTTTGGTTTTAATTAATTTGTATGGTAGAAAATTATTATATGTAATAAAAACAATTACTTACTGACATCACCATGATTGTAAGTACAAATACGACAATAAATTTCATCTTGAATGCTTATGTTCTACTACACAACTGTAACTAATACAGTTCTGCTAGGCATTTATATACACAAAATTTAATGGCGTAATTATTATGACATAATTCTTTTTATGACAAAATTTTTATTATATTTTTGATAAATAATTTGTAATTAAATAACGTGTGTACAGTATATCGACCAAATTGTTTTTATCTATTAACTATTGGCTTACAGGACGGTATAAATTTAGACCAAATGATCATATTTTCCAATAAACTAAACAAACGCTTATGTAGAAATACTTTGGTCAATAACCCTTTTCATATACAACCAACCATTGTCACAGAGTGATATATGTATAATCATTTGTCTGTATATAATATAAAATAAATATATTTACTACTACTGAACAAACGGACATTTCTTGGTTAGCTATTTAGGCAATGTACTCAATATATTTGATGAGTATTATACACGTAGTTGAACAAATTTTAAACTTATCCTTATTAATAAAGTTAAATAATTTTAATTTTATGTCATGTTAATATTTGTATATAATCCTTTTTTATACAAAAAAAATTTAGTTTAAAAAAATTAAACCTTTATCAAAACAATACCAAAAAACATCAAAGGCTCAATACAAGAATGACACACAATTATTAAAAAGTTCTTATTTAAATTTTATCTAAGCACACGTTACTGAACTCAATATGGTCATCAATATGAGCGATAAAAATTGATCAATCTTTTTAAATTCTTATAATTGTAATTAAGATATTAAATGTGTTATTAATTATTTGTTCGTATTAAACAAACAAACGTTATTAGTTAATAAGTCTTTGCCTATGTTACGCAGATTGGTATCGTATGCGTAATTTGTAATTATGCATAATTGATTGTAATTTATATTATAATATTAATTAAGTATTATGTTGTTAATAAACATACTAAATACTAAATAGCTTAGAGCACTACTTTGGGGAGATTTTATAACTATATCTAAACAGTTTGATAGAAAATAAATGTGACTAGTATTGGTAGTTATTATATCATACACATATAAATAATTTTAAATAAATAAATAACAAAAATATAAATTTTATGCTAATAAATATACAGTATATAAGTAAAATGTATAAGATTTTACATTATTTATTTTAGACTACATGTAAAATACATTGTTAATGATAGTCTGAAATAAATAATAATACACTGCTCAAAATAATTAAAAAACACATATTTAACTTTTGTTTTATTTTTTTTTATTTTTAGCATAATGAATGAATTGAAAAATTCACATTTTGTTCGAATAAATTTACAACAAAACAAATTTTACATATTACTTTCAAGATAACTATAACAATTCAAAAAAACTACAAAAAAATAGAGCAAGCAATATAAATTTTAACTTAAAAATAAATTTAGTGTAGAAAAGTAAACTATGTTGAAAGTTTATCATACATTGTTAAGTTTGACACCAGTATATCAAAATGATGCATCTAAATAAAGAATGGCACCTGTATTTGAAAAGTTGCAAGAAATTTTAACATTCATCGTTTGTAGAATGTATACCTAGAAACCAAAAAAATTAAAAGACGCATTAGACAAGGTCTTTAGAGGAATACAAATTAAATATTTTTGATACTCTGGAAGTTATTGTAATACTTCAATAGTTTTCTAACTTTTTCACTTTTTTTGTCTAATAAAATTACAATACCAATTTTTAAAATATCTGAATATGTTTCTTGTTCTATAGAAGCAATATATACTAATGTTTTAACATGAACATTATGTTGCACAAACCATACAAGAAGTTAAAGTGTATGGTGATGAATATGTGATAGTTTTTAGCAGAATTATTCTTAATAAAAAAACAAAACTGATGCCAGGTTCAGAAAGATTAAATGCTGAATGATACATTAATTTTGCCTTGGAAGATTATATTATACTAGCTGCTTATGGTAGACTTTCAAATTTTGTGTGCAAGGATTTATACTGCAGCCATCACTATAAACTACCTTCAGCCCTAAAGAATTTAACCATAGATTAGCTTCTTTTAAATCCTAATCAAAACCCCATTGAACATCTTTGTTATTTGTTAGATAAACGTGTTAAGAAGCCACATTCAAATCCACCTCAACCTTTTTAACAGCTAACAAATGCTTTAATCAAAAAATGAGAAAATATACCACAAAAAGACATTTGTCGGCTCGTACATGCTTTGTATCTCCAAAACCGTTGCAATGACAACTCAAGTTTATTAAAACTTTTTTGTTTGTTGTGGTTTGTACTACCACTCCCTTAAATATTTTACATTTTTTTAACACTCTGTATAAATAAATGTTCATTTATTATGCTTATAATAAATAAGTTTGTAAATTCCTGAAAATGATTTGAATTATTATTGGTATCAACCTACAAAAAATTGCTCTAAGATCCCGATTTGTTACAGCATCTTTTCCTAATTAACCGACAAAGTTGTTCAACAAAGTTTTCTCAACTTTTCTTTAGTTTTCACTAATGTAGAGTACAGTAATTATTTCAAATGTTCTCACTGTGACTTGTCATTTACTTTTTTATCAAAATTAATATAGTGTTGTATGTTTGTGTCATAACAACACGTTTGTTGGTGCAACTTTTAATACAAATTGTTATACAAACGCCAAAAAACGTGCCCATTACACCGGCCAATCTATTTTTGGCTTGCAATAATTGGTAATAAAATAATCCGCTAAAATCATTTAAGCTCATGTCGTAAGAATACTTTATATGTGGCTATACTGTAATAAAAAAAATACTTAGAAAGCTAAACTGTTTAGTAAAAATGTGTTTTTGCACGCAAATGCTTCTTCTTAATTAGATTATGTGGAATGCATGCCTAGATACAATCCCAAAAATGTTGTGCTGTTAAATAAACATAAACAACAGTTTACAAGTTTTACTTTTTTTATAAAATAATCTATTACTGTTAAATAATTGTATTACTAAAGACTGTGTATCTTGCATTAATTTACGTGCATTATTAGCTAAAGCAGTAGTGTTTATAATGATAGTAAAAAGCAATCCATTTAAAAGTACTTAAAAAATATATATATATATTTATCGGTTAATCATACAAAAGAACCATTTGGTACATTTAATTTTTAAATATTATTTTTTCAAATGTTGTTGTAACATGATCTATTCAGAAGTTCTAATTTTTGTTAAAGCGTTCGTAATGTTAGTCTCTAATTTTACAATTGTAGTTGGTTTATCCATGTAGACTATACGTAGTTTCAAGAGAAAAAGTCTAGAAGTGCAATATTACATAATCCAGGCAGCCAATTCACTGATCCGAGGCGTAAAAATAACTGTTTACCGAATCGTCCTCGCAATAAAGCCATGGTTTTACGAGCTATGTAGCAAGTAGCGCCATTTTTTTAGAACCAAATGTTGTCGAGATTACCGGTAAATTTTAGGCAGCAAATAGTCTGTTATCATTGTGCAATAACGGGCAATATTTACAGTTATGTTCTGGCCGGTCTTATTTGTAAATAAATGTTGCACCAGCCCATAAACCACAAACCGTTGTTTTATTTCAATGTAATAACAGCTCTTGAATCTCTTTTGGTTGTTTTTATACAACAAACCAAACTGTTGAGAATGGCGCCAAATTGGTTCATCACGGTCATCGCGTACACTTTTAGCTACCGCCACTATATTTTCTTTACTACGTGCTGAATGTGGTCTATTTGGTCACGTATTATCTAATAATATAAATTGAGTTTTAAATTTTTCAATGTACAGCGAACTGTGCGTTTAGTAGACCGATTTTGTAAACTATAAGTTGCTCTAAGTACAAAACATTTTCCTCATAGAATGCAAATTTTTGTAAAACACCTAAATAATTTGTAGTGTTGGGCTAATTCTTTCCATGATGAAATGTCAAACATTACTGAACAAAAATACCATAACAGTTTGACTTAGCGCACGCTTTATCCAACATAAAACTCTAGCCGAAAAAAGTACTTCTGAATAAATCACCCACTATAATCAGCAAATATAACTAATATTTTTGCGTTTATGTTATAACTTTGCAAACAATTTATATAAATTAACAGCAATAATTACAAAAAAACTAAACCTTGTAAATTATAGTATAATTAAAACTAAGAGTGAACTCAACATACATTAAAAGTTTAATATAAAATCATTAAACAACAAAAGCACTAGATACATACATAAAGAACAGCATAAAACTAAAATGGATGATTTTAGACCATTTTAATATTTACATTTTGTAATTTTAAGACTGTTCGACATTGTTGCAGGTTACATTTAGTAAACTTGAGACACTGTGTGTACATTTATACGAACATGGTTTACCTGTTCTAGTGTTGCATAGTCTAGATATTAATTGATTTCCAATTCATTTTTAACTTTATCTATAATTTATTTTCAAAATACTTCTGTTTTGTTTAATTTTAATTTTATTATTATTATTAATTTTTTTTTTTTTTTTTTTTTTTTTTTTTTAATTTTAACCACATTTTTCAATTTTATTTTTTCAATGTTGCAGTATTAGTAGTACTAACTGTAATGTGCAAGTTACTTTTATTTTCTAAGTAACTTGTTTTCGTCTTTGTAAGACGCGTATGCACAAGCCCAACGATTATTTCGTTTTTCAAGATTAATATTTAATCACTTGTGTCATGTATTAATGGACATTTGTTCTAATGTTTACATGTAATTATCGCTAGGTAATTAGTCCGAAAAATGTGAGATTTCTTAATCCTTCATTCTCAGAAGTCATTAATCCTTCAGATAGTATAAATAGTTCACCCTCTTTTTTATAAATTTAGTTTAAACGTTGCTACGAGACCGAGTTGACTAAGTAAGTTAATTTATCTAATTTAGAATTATGTTTAAGTCTAAAGTAAAGCCATACTGATGAGAAATAAATTTCGAAACGCGTATATGGATGATTTTAGACCATTTTAATATTTACATTTTGTAATTTCAAGACTGTTCGACATTGTTGCAGGTTACATTTAGTAAACTTGAGACACTGTGTGTACATTTATACGAACATGTTTTACCTGTTCTAGTGTTGCATAGTCTAGATATTAATTGATTTCCAATTCATTTTTAACTTTATCTATAATTTATTTTCAAAATACTTCTGTTTTGTTTAATTTTAATTTTATTATAATTATTAATTTTTTTTTTTTTTTTTTTTGACCACATTTTTCAATTTTATTTTTTCAATGTTGCAGTATTAGTAGTACTAACTGTAATGTGCAAGTTACTTTTATTTTCTTAGTAACTTGTTTTCGTCTTTGTAAGACGCGTATGCACAAGCCCAACGATTATTTCGTTTTTCAAGATTAAACAGCTATAAGCAACAATGACAACCCAAAAACATGAAAGAAAATAAAGAACAAAATTATATATAATACTAAAAATGTTGACAAAAAACAAAAAATAAAGCAAAAACTCACAGACAATAACAAAACACCAAAAACACTTTAACTAAAATATAAAACGATCAAAAGATAAATACTGGAAACAATTTACAAAAGACATAAAAAAAAACATGTATAGATCACAAAAAAATGGTAAAAAACAAAAAATCTAAAGTAAATGAAACCCTGAAACTAAACGCAGTTAACAACAAAGAATGGGTGAATTTTAAGTAGTTATATAAAGAAAAACAATGTGTTTGCAGTGCAAAAAATAAATAATTTTTTTTAAAGTATACAAGAAGCATTAAAAACATTAAGGAATATAAAATTCTTGACAAGATGGAATAAAGAACAAACTTTTAAAATATGGGGGCGATCATCAAGCTGAAAAAACAAAAATGTTAAAAATATTACTACGGAAAAGTTTGTTTTAAACAAAAACAAATACAGCCTTTCTAATATTTAAAAAAGGAAAAAAAGACAAACTCAGAAATTATAGACAAATTACGTTTCTAAATACAATATAAAAATTACTTATCAGAACAATCTTAGTTAAACTGATACTGAAAATAAACGAAACAAGGTTTCCGCCAAATCTAATTTACTACCGACGCTTTATTTGTTGTTTGGTAATTAAATTTAAGGCACTTGTTCTTATGTGTGTTGTCAACCTCAAAGGGTCCTCCCGATTAACATAGGTGAAATGCTCCCCATCACGAATATTCAAATTACATCAAAAATTTCTTTTTTAGCATCAAAGAAACATCTTTGATGATAAATAAAAAATTCTAAAAAAAATCATGAAAATAGGGTTTTGGGTGGTCTTCACACACAATTTTTTTAACTTTTCAAACTCTGTATACAATCCTTAAAAAAATTTCAAAAGAGTTGAAATTTAATTTTGGTTATCTAAACCTTCAATTGCATGGAATTTTATTTTTTTAAGTTCATAAATAATTGAAAAATCTACATCCATGATTTTTTTAAAATTTTGCGAGTGATGCGCAACTATTAAAAATCGTTTTTTTTTACTTTTTTGCCATTTATACTGTTTTTTCTGCTTTTGTAACTTTGCAAAGCATTTATAACTTATAAAATATTGAAATTTAGATTCTACGGAAAATTTTACATTGAGTAAGTATTCTGCTTATAATATTATCATCATTTTGAATGCCCAAAACACGATTTATCGTATTTTTTACCCAACAAATAACAATTTAAATGTCAGATTTGTATTCCTGGCATCAAAATTAGTTAATTTTTATCAAAATTGTACAAATCAAACTTTTTCACAATTTTAAAACTTTGTGCACTAAAAAATCAAAATTCAAAAACGTTTAGTAACAGAGACACTAGCTAATAACTTTATGTTTATTGTAATGTTAGACCTTCTGAATCCAGATCAGCCCTCTCCCATTTCCCCCATAGGAGGCGTACAAGTCACCATAACTCAAACCCAAAATGTCTAGTTTAAATTTCCTCTACTCCATAAATAGTTTTTCCCAAAAATCTCCTATCATAAAAAATTTCCTTCTGTCTAACAATATTTTCTGTGGATTGTTTTTTAAAACCAAATCCCCAAATCCAATATCATTCCATAACTGGTCTATAATCCAAAATCCTGCCAACGTATTTAATCAAAACTAAAGAGGTGGCTCTATATCTATGACTCATCCATCTCTTGGAGTCAGAAAAGAGAACCCTCCTAGCATTAACAATCCTTTAAATGATTGCATCCATTTTTCAATTATTTTTCCACAAGAGAAAATCTACATATTCCTTCTCTATATTCATCCAACATCCAAAATTGAAAATAACATATTTGTAAAAGCTTCCATATAGCCCCATTCCATTATAGTACGAGAGCTAGCAACGTTTTTGAGAAACTATTTTAATTCGGCTAGTTTTTGAATATTTTCCATCCTTATTGACGATAGGTTAGGACGCGTTGCGTCTGGCAGCTGGTAGCGGTTGCGTATATCTGATAGCGGAACCTCCCTGAAGAAGTGTAAATTGAGCATTTTCAAAACATTTTTAGCCAAAAAAAACTTTTTTATCATTTTTATTTCACTTTACCATTCCAAATCCATCTTGCCAGACAATTTTGTCATTGTTAACATTGTACCCGACACAATTTAAATAACTGAAAAATAATAATTTTAAAAACAATTTAAAATGTCTGGCAATTTAATATATTGTAATTTTATGATAAAAGATTATACTGTAAATTTGCCAGACAGAAATTTGGTTTTTTAATAAGTGAATTGATCATTCAGAAAAGATTAGGTGAGTTGGAAAAGCGCGGCATGTAATTCCTTGGGTGCGTGACAGAGACAACAACCAAATTTTTGTGTGGCAAATTAACAGTATATTTTTTTATTATAGAATTACAATATATTAAATTGCCAGACGTTTTAAATTGTTTTTAAAATTATTATTTTTTAAATATTTAAATTATGTTGGGCACAATGTTATTGATGGCAAAACTATCTAGCAAGATAGATTTATAATGGTTAAGTGACATAGAAAATTATTGAAATTTTTTTTGTCTTAAAATGTTTTGAAAATGCTCAATTTTCACCTCTTCAGGGAGGTTGCGCTACCAGGTATACGCAACCGCTCCCAGCTGCCAGACGCGGCGCGTCCCTACCTATTGTCAATAACGATGGAAAATATTCAAAAACTAGCCAAACTAAAATAAAAAAATTTGCGACGTTGCTAGTTCTTATACTATTACTGTAGGTGATTTTAACTTAAACTTTAGAAAATCTAGACATCTTCAACAATTCTTATCAAATTCAGATTTTTATAAAATAAACACTCCACCAACATTCATTATGAATGATAACCAAAACACCGCTCCGGATATTCTTCTCTGTTCATCTAGCATAAAACCTCTCATCCACTCTGTCAATTTCATACCTGATCTTTGCTCCGATCATCTAGCAATTACATTTTCAATCAATATCCAACCTTTAACCGCTCTCAAAGAGTACAACAACAATCTAAATCTCTGCAACACATTGAAAGTAAACCAAGAACTCACTTCATTTATTAAGTCCTATCCAAATATATCCACCAACATCATCACATCTTTTTTAAGTTTGTTATCTTCATCAATTCACCGCTAAATCTCAAAAACGATAAAATCGTATTACAATTACTCACTTCCCCCATTTAATTTGTGGCTTATTAGACATAAAAAACAGCTATACCGCGAGTTTAGAATCACTGATGACAGAACACTAAAAAGACAATTTAATGACTTGAATAAAAACAAACATATTCTAGTGCTTTAGTACAGACAGGACAAATATATATCTGCTTGCAACAAAATTAACGAAAAGACAGAATTTTTTTTTTCAAGAAATTAAAAAATTGATAAAATATAAACGTTCTTCAAACATACATTCAATAACGGACTCAGACTCAAACAATAGCTGTTCATCAGACACCAACATTGCTAACGTTTTTCAAAAACATTTTAAAAAAGTCTTTTCTTTTTTAGACTGTGATAACTTTGACATAACTAATTTAGATGACATTAATATCTGACATAACTTTTTTTTTGTAATTTTGTAAACAGACGTATGTAACTTTTATAAACAAAACAATTGACAAAAACGATTATTACAACGTACTAAATAAAGGCATAAATTTGGCACCAGGACACAATTTACTTTATTATACAAATTTTTAATTATTGTTTAAAAAACCAATATTTTTTAAATGAATGGAAAATAGGAACATTAGTTTGCATTCCCAAAACTGACTCTAATCTGTACTACCCATCTAGTTACCGCCCAATTACTCTTCTTCCGATTCTTGACAAACAATTCAAATCTTGTGTAAAAAACAAGGTTTTCAGATTTACTTACAATAAAATACTTATGACTCAATTTGGTTTTATGCAGAGCATATCAACTAGCCATCCTTTAACCATCCTCACATCCAATTTCCAAACATCCCACCTCGAAAGCTGGCATTCGAACGTTTTGTTTATGGATATAAACAAAGCATTTGACTCTGTCTGGCATAACGGTTTTCTTTTTAAACTTTTCGTTTTAAATGTTCTCAATTACCTCATATACATAATTTTTTTTTCTAAAAGATCAAACACTAAAGGTACGGATAAGTTCCATATATTCTGAAACCTTTAGTCCACTACATGGTACATAACCTTAATCCAACCCACTTTAATCCAACTTCATATATCCTTCAATATGCCGACGACACAACATTGATATCGCACGTCAAATCGTTGCAATTGTCTATAGCATAACTACAAACGTTACTAGACAATACGCAATTGTGGTTGTGGCGGCTTTGTGCAAATCCTTCTAAAACTAAACTTCTAATACCCCACCATAAAATCCACAAAAACTCTCCTAAAATCTAAATGAACCAACAAACAATAAACCCATCCCAAATATGTAAATATCTAGGCGTTCACTTTGACACTAAACTTAACTTTAAGTTTCATACCAGTTTTATCAAATCTAAAACTAAATCCAAAGCAAACAACTTTCGTTCACTTACCTACAAAAATAGTGGAATCAGCATTAAATGTGCAGCACATATTTACAAAACTATCTGTCGCCCAATCCTGGATTACGCATCAATAATACTCACGAATTCTAACAAAGCCACTCTTAACCACCTATACGTAGGTGAAAGAACTTGTCATAGATCTATTACTAATATCCGACATCCTAACAACCGTCTCCACAATCTTTCAAATAACCTCCTATACGAAAAAAACTAACATTACTCCACTCACCGAGCGACTTCATAATCTTCAAGTAAAATTTGCAAATAATCCAAATAATTCTAGCATCCTAAAAACTTAATAATTCCCAAAAACCCAACAATTATTGCAAAATTTAATAAACCTGTTCTACCTTTATATGAAAAATTTTTGACACTTATTAATAGAGACCGGATAAAAAGCATTAAAAATACGAAAAAAAAAGCGCTTAGAAAAGCACAAAAATGTTACTAAAAAAGCATTAAAAAAGCACCAAACATGTAAAAAAGCATTTAAAAAGCATGAAACAATTGAAAAAAAAGAAAACTCTATATAGCCTATAAAATATTTTAATAAAGGTTTTATAACATTAAAATTACAACAGTTTGAATGATGATGTTTTCTACATACATTTTAACTAATAAAAAAGCATTTAAATAACTAAATCAAAACTATCCATAAAAACAGTTAATAATTAAAAAAAGAAAAGACATCTTTTGACATGCACATTTGTTATTGGTGTATCTTGTTTATTATTTGACTAAAATACTCTTTTACTGTTTGCCCAATACAGCCTGGTACTTTTAAAATTGCATCTTTAAAATCTCTAATTATACTTAGACGTTGATCTTACATATTTTCCTGTTTTTCTAACAATTTGATGGCATGATTCTTAAAATTGTATTAGCTTTTAAGAAAGCTAAATTATTTTGAAGTTCTTTATTTTTAGAACTTCTTGGCAGTTTTTCACAGACTTACTTGTAGAATCCAAAAATTGTATTACAAAGGTTTTTTAAATTTTTGATTTTGTTAGAATATCTGACTTACCGACTATTTTGGAAATTATAAATACAGTTATTTGACTTGCTGAGGGTGGCATTAAAATACGCTATGAGCTCAGTCGGAATATACAGAATTATATAGAACTTGTCTAAATAATATTATAAAAATATGCAAGATCTCGATACGTAAATAAAAAAAATAATTTACGTATTTTTTTATGTACATTTTAATCCACTAAATTTTACAAAAGAACTGAATTATTAAAAAAATGCACCAAATTTGAAGAAAAAGCTTAAAAATAAGCACAAAATCTTAAAATAAGCACCAAATTAAAAAAAAAAATATTAAAAAAGCAAAAAAAGCGTAAAAAACTTAGTGCCAAATAATTACATTCTTCACAATTCGTGCATATATTAATACATATTTTTGATGCTTAAAGTATTTAGCGTAAGCATAATTGCTAGAAATTCCGCTCTCTACTCATTAATGACAATGACTGACTGACAAAATCATCCGACATGTCATACATTATACCATACTGTTTTTCTTTTTGAATTATTTTTGTTTTGTTTATTTTTTTTTGTTTATTAGTAGGCATCTTCAATGGTTTGGGCAAAATTAAATTTATAAATTAAAATGGCAAGGCCAGTAAGGACCTATGCAGTAGAAACGTGACCAGACAACAGTAAAACAAAACCATAGCTAAGATCCTTGCATATGAACACGCACAGTGGTGAAATTAAGGGACATATTTTAGTTTGTTTGCGTATGTGTTTTTAAACATATATATATATTTAAATATAAATATTGCTAGATCAGCTTAAGTGAATTTTTCTTTTGAATTTAAATATTAACTTTTAATTTCTTTTTTTCTATAAAACCATTTAAATTAATTAGTGTTATACACCAGTAAAAAATAAATGAAAATTAAAGAAATGGATTATTGATGGGGTAAAAACAGCGCTCCTGCTATTTTTTTTTTAATGGCATTATAAAAAGAAACACTTCTGGTGTTTTTACGCAAACTTGGCAATTGTTGAAGAGAAGATGAAAAACATGCATTAATAGCTTATAGTAGTTGTTTTCAGCAGTATTGCCTTGCTTCTATCTAGAAAAAATAAATAAAATGCTACAAGTTACAATGACTTATAAACATAATCATATATAAACTATACTAATTAATTACATTTAATATTTTGACAAAAATATTAATATCAATTTAATAAAAGCATTTAAAAAATATTATTGCTTGCGTTACTGTTGTTTTTTAATAAGATTTTTTTTTTTATAAAACGTGATTTTTTTACAAAACTATTCTTAAAACGCATATACATATTTATTGTTTTTAATACATATTATTAACTTTTATAAATCATTGTGTATTGCATAGTAAATTAAAAAAAATGCAATAGTAAAATTGTGTTCATTCAATTTATATTTTTATTGGAAAGAAAACAAGTTGTATTGGAATTAGCATAATAAAATAAATTTTAATAACAAAAAAAAACATAAAAGTTTGTAATAATCTGGAATATTTAAATATCGTTTGATCTTAAAAACTATATGTTATAATTGATTTTAATATTATCAAAACTTTTTATTTTTCTATTCTATTTAAGTATCTACGAATTAGTTTTAATAAACCCAAATTCCCGGAAATATACAAAATATAAAAAAACATTCAATCTATATCACTATTTCATATTATGGTCGTTAAAATTGAAACACAATATTTTATTTCAAATTATTACACACAAACATAATAATTATTTTAATTATCCATGAATTACAATAATAACAAAGCCAATGATTATCATTTTTTTCTATATAAATGATTATCACAGCTACAGTAGTTACAGTAGTTTAAAACATTAACAGTCAAGATGAAATACATGATCGTTTATGTACTTATTGCTATTATGGCATTAACAGTAAGTAATTAATTATTTTCTTTGTTTTATATGTGATTTATGGTAGTTTTTTATCAAAAATATTAATTAGAAAAAAAAAATTAAATATTTCTATATATGAGCTATAAGTTAGTACAAAAATTATTGTTTAATAAATACTTTTATTCAGAAACAACTTAAACTACAACTTAAACTAAATAAAATTATAAATATGAGTAACACCGGTTTTTATATTAAACATAGATTCAATCATCAACTAGCTTGCCAATTCAAGAAATGGATAAAACTTTAAGCCAAAAAAATATGGGTTTGGTTGCAAATGAAAAGGTTGGCATTAATGGTGGAGGAGCAAAACGTGGATGTATGTCTGTTGAAAGGCAGTCAAGTACGTACATTTGAAAATTATAATCAAACTTATTTAATTTATTATATAATATAATATGTGTCATTTTTAGCTACTAGTCCACCTTCAACTACAACTACTGACCTAGCTTCAACTACAACTACATAAAGTAATTGATTTCGGTTTAGAAACACTTTAACTGTAATAGAATTAAAAGCAATTGTAGACAGACAAATAAATAAAATACAATAACTTATTAGTTTGTTACTAATTTTGAATATAATAATATTTACAACTTTTTCTGTATGTGTTCTATGAAATAAAATATTGCCTAACCATTTGTGTTCTAAAAAGTATATGAATGTGCAAAAATACTTTATTGTTTCACTCACACAAAGTGTTTTAAATAATGGGGATTTAGAAATTATTACCATTTTTAAGTTAATTATGAAAAAAAATACAATGATGTTGATGCAACATTTTATAATGATGATTTTATAAATTGTCTTCTGTGGCAAAAGTATTTGATTTTAAATCGTCAACCGTTTAAGTTTTTTTTATTAAAAGATTAAATGTTTTTAATTTTGTTCATGTTGCTATCACTTTTAGGAGATAAATGTCAGTTTTATTTAAACTTAAGCAAAGCAAAAAAAAACAGACAAATAATTCCTTGATGACAAATACTTTGGCAAGTAAGCAATTCCCGTCCAATTGTTTTTCATAAAGAAATTGAATTTTTCTTCTATTTTTAATGTTCTTGCTGTTTTTAAGTTTGCAGGTTAAATGTCAATTTTTAATCAAAGCAGTAGATAGAGTACTAATATCTTAATAACTAACACTGGCGAGTAAGCGATTCCTGTTTAAAAGTAAGTCATGATGATGTTGAAGTTGTTTTTTACTTATAACATTCTTATTGTAGTTGTTTCTACATTTGCAAGATGCATTTTAGTTGTTATTAAATCAAAAAAGTAGAAACAAATAACCAGATTTTTTTATAACAAACACTTAGATGAGTAAGCAATTTGTTTAATGACAGCAGTAAAAACAAACAACCAATTTTTTGGCAAAAAACACTTGTAATTCTTGTCAATGTGTTTTTTATCTAGAGATTGAATGTGTATTTTACTTTTTTTATTTTTGTTATCAGATTAAAAAAAAAACAAGTTTCAGTTGTTAAGTCAAAACAGTAAAAACAAACAACTTATTTCTAGACAACAAACATTTTGGCAAATAAGCGATTCTTGCTCAAGTATTTGTTATCAAAAAACTGTTTTTTAATACTGATGTTTTTGTTATTATTATACTGTACAAACAGGCAATCAACGCGCTTTTTGCTGAAGTGTTTGTTATCCAAAGATTTAATGTTCTTTTTGCTATCCCGTTTAAAAAATTAATGCTAATTGTTAATAAATCTAAACAGAAAACAACACGCAATTACCGGCAAACACATTAACGGGTAAGCATTTGCCATCTAAATATTTCTCATCAAGAAATTGAATTTTTCTTTTACTTTTGATATTTTCCTGCTTTTAAGTTTGCAGTATAAATGTCAACTTTTGTTAAATAAACAATCAATTTTTTAACAACAAACACTTAACAATTTTTGCCTAAGGTTATTGATTGTACCTTCTTTTTTACAGTTTTTGTTGTTTTCACATTTGCAAAATCAAATGTCAGATGTTCTAAAATTATATAAGTAAAAACAAACAACCAAATTCTTAAAAACAAACGCTTGAGGGGGTGGGCAATTCTTCTCTAAGTGTTTGTAATTAAGAAATTGGATGTTTTTTATTTAAAAAAAAATATTATATTTTATTATTAAAACTAAAACTAAAAAACATTTCTTGATGTGCACTAGGCAATTTTTGCTCAAACGTTTGTCATCTTACGATTGATTTTTTAACTTTTGGTGTTTTTATTATTTTTATATTTGCAAGATAAAAGTCAATTGTCACTAAATTAGAGCAACAATTTTTATGAAAACATACAATTGGGCGAGTATGCAATTTTTTTGCTTTTGTTTTTGGTATATCTCCTGACTTAAATTTTAAAAGGTATTGTTATTTGTAATTAAATTAAAGCAGCAGCAACAGACAATCAGTTTTTTGATAACAATCACTTTGGTAATTAATTAATGTTTTTACTGCTTTCACGTTTGTAACATAAATTTTATTTGTTGTTAAATCAAAGCAGTAGAGACAAACTACTAATTTTTTGGCAACAAACACGTTGGCGGGTAAGCAATTTTTGCTCAAAAGTTAGTCATCAAGATATTGATGTTTTCTTCTACTTTTAGAGTTTTTGTTAAATAAAAATTGCTATTAAATCAGAAGAATAGAAACAAACAACCATTTTGTTGATCAAAATCACTTAAGCGGGTTGGCAATTTATGTCTAATCATTTGTTATTAAAAAATTTGATTAAAAAGTAATCTTAATTATTAAATCAGAGCAGAGACAAACAACAAATTTTTTGACAACAAATACTGTTTTTTATTAAGGGGGGAAAATGTCTTACGCACTTTGTGTGAGGCTCCCGGTTACCCGTATACTTACTAAAAACCCTAATCTCTAAGCCCTTCAAGTCTTGCGGGATTACCGTTGTGGTATTACTTCACAAAGTCTGGACACCTTCTATTTATCCTACTATCCACGGCTTCTGGCTCTTGCTTTTTCCTCTTCATTTTTTGTTGCCATTATTCTCCGTATGCCATCATCAATGGCTTTCCAGTTGTATGCACTTTCAAGCATGAGGGTGGTCAGGTTGTTTACGGTTATCTCTTTACCGACTTTTAGCTGCATCTTTTCTCTGGTGCTTCTCCAGCAAGGGTACTTCACCAATGTGTGCTCCGGGGTATTTTTCTTTTCACAATAGGGGCATTCGTCCAGTTCTGCTAAGCACATTCTTTTTTGATATGACCCAAAACACCCATGGCCTGTTAGGATCTGTGTAAAATGGTAGTTCAGGTTACCATGTTTTCTGTTTACTCACGGTGTCACCAAGAGTATGAGAGTCTGCGTTCATCTGGCGACGTTACCCTTGCACTGCCATTCTGCTTCACATTTTTTCATTGTCTCCACTTTCTTGTCTTTCCTGTGCCTCTTTGGTTGTTTCCCTTTACCTTTGGCCCGCTCTTTGGCAAAGAGGTGTATAGAGATTGTACCCGTTATTGCTTGTATGGCCTTGGACAAAACTGTTCTGTAGGCACTGGCTATTCTAATTGCCGTTTTTCTCCTGGCCCGCTCTAGTATTATTCTGTTTTTTTTTTTTGCAACTTTCTACCAAGATGGGTACGGCGTACAACAGTAATGAGTTCATCGTTGCACTCATTACTTTACGTTTCTCCGCCCTTGGACCCCCTACATTTGGCATGATACGTGCCAGAGCTATTACAAGTTTTTTCTGCTTTTTGCTTTATTTCTGTTATATGAGGGCCCATATTCTAGTTTTCACCTATCCTCATCCCTAGGTATTTGATGCTGCCTTGGGATGTGATTATTGTATTCCCTAGGTTGATTTCAACTGTGATGTCTTTCCTTCTACCCACCAGGACAACAGCTTCCTTTTTATGGGTTGCCAGTTTTAGACTCATTTTTTTTATCTACCTTCTTATCTTAAAAAACGCTCACTCTGCCTCCTCTTCTATTTCCTTTATACTGTTACCACTGACAACCATAGCTACATCATCAGCATATGCTATTGTGGTAATCCCCTGTATCATCTGTTCTTTCAGCAGACCATCATAAAATATATTCCACAACGTGGGACTCAGGACAGACACCTGGAGCACCCCGCAAGTCATTTCCAGAGTTGCTCTGGAGCTGCATTCTATAATTCTATCCTGTAGATAGTGGCATAGGATTTTTTGAGGTATGTTGAAATTTTCTTTCTCTCTAATTCTTCTATTAGTCCTCTCCAGGGCACCGAGTTGAAAACATTCTTTATATGAAAGGTGATCAACACCGCCAGTTTTTGTGTAGGGTGTTCAGCTACCTGCCCTACTGCTTTCCTAACATGTCTAAGTGCATCCAGTGTGGAGTTGCCACCTCTGAACCCGTGTTGGTTTTCACTTAGGCCTTCATTCCTGTCTAGTTCTTCTCTAAGTTTAGTGTTAAGGACGTGTTCATACAGCTTTCCCAGTGGGTTCAGTAGACATATGGGTCGGTATGCCTTGTCTTCGTTTTTTTGATAAGTTTCTCGATTAATACTAATTTTTCCTAACTTTCCAGTCTTTGGGGAAGATGCCTTGCTTGATGAGTTTGTCAAGGACCCTCGCGCAAAGTTGAGGTTTTTTTGTTGCTATTGCTCTGATCACCTCCGGCGGTATCATGTCTGTCCCGTGAGTTTTTTTTTCTTTTAATTTTGCCACCTGCTTTAAGTATTTCTTTTTCTGTACATTCCATTATCATACCCATATCTGTTTTTATCTCTAACCACGTTGTTCTGCCTAGGTCCGGAAAGAGTTTTTTGGCTTCAGCAGTTATCTTTTCCCCTGACTGTGTTATTGGGGATCGTTGTCCTATTTTATTTGTGACAATTTTATATCCTTTGCCCCATATATCCCCATTTAGTTCCTCACACAGTTTATTTTAAGCCATCTTCTTGGATTCTATTATTGCTTTCTTAAGGTCATTTCTCTTACCTGCGTATGCCTTTTGTGCTTGTTGCAGAAGGTATATGTCTCTTGGGGTTTTTCCGTTTAATCTTGTCACAGTCCTTTTAGTTTTTCTACATCTCCTTTTCATGTTTGCAATATCATCACTCCACCAATACATTGGTTTGTAGTTTACCCTGCCCCCTTTTTTGTTCAAAGTTTTTTTTGCAGGTTTTTATTATAAATTCCTTCAGCTTCTCAGCGATGTGTTCTATTCCCGTTGTGTTTAGGTTTAGGTTTGAGAGGAATTTTGTCTCTTGTTCATTGCAGAAAGACCATCCAATAATTTTTATTGTCTTCTCCCAAGTCTTTACCTTCTCCGGCCTGACTTCAAAATGTATGTTCATGTGATCACTCAGATTCTCTTCCTTGCCTACATGCTAGTTGCTGATTTTTGTTACCATCTTAGAGGTGCACAAGGTCACATCTATGAAAATTTTTGCTCCGTTTTATTGGAACGTAGGTACTCCCCCCTATTCAAAACGCAGAGTTTGTTTTTGTTTGCCTATTCCGCCAACATGTCACTTTTTCGGTCGTCTTTGGGAGAACCTCATATGCCTGATTTGGCGTTGAAATCCTTGCCAATGATCTTATCTTTCTTGTGTTTTTTTTGACCTTATTTAGTTCTAACACTTTAGTGGGTAGGCGATTCCTGTTCAAGTATTCAAGTATTTTTTATCAATAAGTTTTTTTTTTAATTTTTGATGTTTTTATTGTTATTATATTTAAAATAGTTATGATTTATTATTAAAACTCAAACTAAAAAAAAAAAACTTTTCAGCAAGTATGCAATTTTTGCTCAAATAGTTGTCATCTTGAAATTGATTTATTTTTACTTTTGGTGTTTTTGTTATTTTTATATTTGTAAGATAAAAATCAATTTTTACTATTAGAGCAGTAAAGACAAACAACCAATTTCTCAAAATTTAATAATTACCCAAGTAGGCAAGTTCAGCCTAAGTATTTGGTATAGAGAGATTGGCTTTTTTAACTTTCTTTTTAAATTTTCGTTGTCATTAAATTAAAACAAAAAGACAAACAATCAATTTTTTTGATATGTATGTCATCAAAAAATTGAAAAAAAACATACAACCAATTTTATGATGTTTAATACTTAGGTAACAATTCATTTTCAAATGTTTGATATCAACATATTATATTTTATTTTTTTTTTTATGTTTTTGTTGTTCATCATGTTTAAAAATATAAATGTCATTTGTTAATAAATTAAAACAAAATATATTAACAATCAATTTGCAAATATGTGTTTTCCGCCCAATTGATTATCACCAAGAGATTTTTTTTTTTTTTAAATTTTGTACTAAGATTATGACTTTTTTTTCCAACTCCAGGTCTTAGTTGTTTGGCAATTCTGACGTCCAGCACTCTTTTTATTTTGTTAGTAGTATGCCAAATGGTCTTTGTGTTCTTAGTTTCTCGCTATTTTGACTATTCGGTAATCTTTCCTTTTTATGTGTTTATTCTATGTATTTTTTGCCTTGTCTATCTAACTATATCATGTCTGTCAAATCTTTGTTGTGTTTTAGTACTTGGTATTTAGATTCTTAGCGAATGCCCGGTTATGTTTCTTAGCATCCGTATCTCTGTTGTTTAAATTATGGTTTTTGTTTATGTGGTTTTTGTTTGAGCTTTTGTTTGTCATGTATGTTATTACTAGGCAGACACATATTTTGTATATTAAATTTGTATTTTGGACTCTTTGTTTATGTATTTCTTATTCCAGATTATATCTCTCAGGTCTTCTGATTTTTTTCCCGCTTTGATGGCTTGGTCTTTTACTTTCCTTGTTTGATCTTGATTTTCGGTTACTTCAACTCTACGATGTTTAAAGGTCATGGCTAGTTCTATTATTTGATTGTTGACTGCTGTCTTCTGAGTCAATATCTCCATATTATATTAAGTGGCTGCTAGATATGAATACATGTAGCATTCTTTGTATGTTGTCCTTGTTTTCTGATTTTATCGTTTATCCTAAACCTTTGGCCTGATCTTTTTACTGGCATTTGTGTTGTTGTGTTAGTGTTTAATTTGTTGATTGTATTAACTAATTTTGTGAGTATGTTATCTATAATTTTTTTAAATATTTTAGTACGCTTTAGTTAGGTCAATAAAACACATAATTGCTGGTTTATTATACTCTATCGACTTTTCTACTAGCTGTTTTATTGCAAATATGGCATCAATAATTGAATTTTCTTAAATCATATTGTTCTTCACTTATTGCTATATATTCTAGCAATAAATACAATCATCCGGGTAAATAGTTTTATAATACTGATTAGTAGTGTTATTCCTTTATTGACTTAGAGTTGTTTTTTGTTTTCTTTTTTGAAGATTGAGATGATTATGTTCTTTTTCCATACTCTTAAAACGGTTCCCGTTTTCTTATAAAAGATTGTTGATTGTGTGCTTAGTGCTTGACCATCATACTTAAGCAGTTTATACGGTATCTCATCTAGTTCTGTCGTTTTTTGTTTTTAAGTTTTTTAATAGTGCTACCTGCCACCCAGATGTTTTTACTAATTGTTTGTAAATTGTAATAAAAATTAAGAGTTATGAATAAATTATTTTTTTTATAAAAATACTTATATGAAATAATCTACAACAAATAAAAAAAAAACAATTTTTATATTTAATTTAGCAATTTCAACGCTAGGTTAATTTTAAAGTTTTTTTTTGTAGTCAAACATATTTTTAATTATAAATTAACTATATATTTTCAATACAAACATGTAGTTTAATAATTGTTGACCATGACAAATGAATGATGATGAGCATACACAATGCAATTTTACACAATTGTCATCGAGTTTATGGTTGTTATAAAAAATAAATAATTTATATTAATTGGTTATACGATATGAATCATGGAACATAAAATTTACAATCATGAATGCTGTGATTTATAAACTAGTGTTGTTTAAAACAGCAATGCAAGATGATATATTTGACCATACTTTTTTGTGTCTTAATTGTAGCACAATATACAACACAGGTTAGTAATTTGAAATAAAAAAAAAAATACATAAAAAGTATCTGTACCATTTAATTACACAAAAACTAAATTTAGTTTTTTATAGTTCAATAGAGATTTTGTTCTTTACACTAAAAAACCCGCATTGTAATTTATATATGTAAAACCACTAAAGAATAATAAAAACAAAATCTCATGTGTGTTAATAAATTAGTGTTTTTACACATTAAAATATTTTAAGAACAGTAAACAAAATTTTTATTTTTTTATTTGTATTAAATAATATATTAGCAGTTGATGTTATTAAACATACGATTTTGTTGCTTTTCTCCGGCAATGACCCATACTACATTGTATCAATGATCAGTTTGAATGTAGAAAAAGTTTTTGTTTGTTATATCTTATGCACTTGGATTTTAAGACTACTGAGGTTTGAAGAAATATTTGATTTTAAAAAGCACAAGTACTTACAAGAAAAGGTTAGCACAATTTTTGCATAGTTAAGTTAAATGTGAGTTTCCAATATACTGAGATATAGGATATAAAGTTGAGATTTGTTGGTATTAGCAAATAACCTCTACAACTTTCTTAGAAAGTTGATCCAGTGTCACACTCTGGCATGTAGTTGCTAATTGACAAAAATTGCATAATACTCACATATTATGTAATTTAAAATTGTTTAAAACATTTCTACTCGTTCAACAAATTTTGTTTGTTAAATTGAAAATTTATTAATACATTAGTTTTTTTAACTGATTTTGAATTGCTTTGCTATAATACTACACACATTATCATTTATTGCGTAAATTGTTCGGTGTTCTAAGTAAGTAAAAACATTGTCTACAGTTATAATAAACATTATGTTTTTTGATATTTATTCATATTAGCATTCACTATTACTTATGCATTTGATAACTCTCAACAAACAAGGTATAATTCTGTTTTATATTTATAGATTAAACCAGTGATATCTAAATATGGTCCTAATAGTGGTAAACATTATGGTAAGTTTTAATGACATATTCTAAATTAATATTATTACTACAACTTTAACTATGTATTTTATTTGCAGTATATACTACAACCACAGAATTTGTTCCTCCAGTCAATCTTATGTTAAACATACTGAATTATAACAGATCTTTAAATAAATCAACAGTAAATTAATTTATATGTTTGATAAAGAATAAAATATATTGGAATAAACAAAAAAAAAACAGCTGTGTGTAAGTTCAGTAAATAATTTTTTTTTATGTAAAAAAGAAAACCTTATTTTAGATTTTATTATTGTAGTACAGCAGTTAGCTATGTATATATTAAATTTGCTGCGTTTTAATAAGTTGGTCTTTAAGCACAAGCAAAAATATAAAAATAATGTATTTTCTTCAGGTAACTAAACACGAAAGCAATTAATTTTACAATTTGTTCTTTAAGTATTGTACCATTGCATGTTTTTAAAACATTTTTATTATAATATCTTTTTTCCAATATTCATTTCATTGCTTATGTGAACAATCAATGGCTTCTAAGTTACTTGCACTTTTCACCATATGTGATGACCGATTGCTGATAGTTATTTCCTTCCCAACTTTATTTTATACCTCCATTCTGATGAATTTGTTTTCCCATGTTGTCGGCTTGTTTTTGGACAAGAAGGTGTATAGGAATTGTTTCTGTTATTGCCTGTATAACCTTAGCCGAAATAAATCAATTAATATTGCCACATTTTTTTGAATGAATACATAGCGCAAAATCAATGGCTGCAATTTTTGTTGGTTTGTGTTTTATAAATTTATGTTGCGATTTAGATAGTATATTATGTTAATTAACAAAATCCAAAATCATTTAAACCATAGCCTTTTCAAATATTTCAACTAGAAAGCGCAACTGCTTTGTAATATTAAATAATAGTAGAGTTATTTTTTTTATAAACAAAACTTAACTCCAACTTTGAGTATATTTGGATACTTTTCGCATGCTATCGTTTCATTTATTTCAAGTACAAATGGAAAGATAGATGTCTTTACGACATGGCCGCATGGGTTTAAATTATCTCAATGAATTACTTCATTACTAACCGTCTCAAAGAGGCAATTATGTTTGTATTATATACCTGAAAGCTATAAAACCCGAGGTAGTATTCACAGGTGAAAATACTATAAATTTATATTATATTTTTACCCTTAAATTTTGAGGTGTTAGAAAACAATATTACAAATCTTTTTTAAGGTAACAATAACAATTCAAAGAAACTACAAGAAACAAAGTAGAACAAGCAATAAAATTTTTTTTTTTTTAAATGTTGTGTGCTTTGGAGTAGTAAACAATGTAGATACTTTATCATACATTTATATCAAAACAAAGCTTCAAAATGAGGTAGCACTTATTTGTGTTTTTTTTTAATCAAAAATGGCTTTAGTATTCGACAAGCTGTAGAAAAACTTAATGCTCTTCTGTCTATCATTGTATGTAAAATTGATATCTAAAAACTAAAAAATATAAAAGACGCATTAGACAAGGTCCTAAGAAGAAAACAAACCAAATTTAAGACTGATTGTTAGTTGTATTCTTCTTACGTTTTTGCAAATCTACAGTCACAGATTTTCAAATCAGGCTCAGAACAACTTATAACATAAAGATATCAAACCAGATAGTTAAGAATATACTATGAAAAGCTAATTTTAAGCCAAAAAAACTTGCAAAACCCTGTTACAATATTTTGCCACATAAGGTATTGTTTATATTTTGCTCGTAAAGGAGACCAGTTCTTTTTACAGATGAGTCACAATTTTGTTTAAGTTATTGTGATAGTCAAGTACGTAAAAACTAAAGTTTATATAAACGCTAATTTTCACAAACCATACAAAAAGTCAAATAATAGTGTTGGATCTATAATAAAGTTGATAGAGTTGACCGTTACTACGTGATAATTTATAATACAAGATTAAATAAAACAATTACTATGTATAAATAGATCTTGGATCTATAATAGTTTAGGGCAAAATAATAAAAGAACAGAGCTTGTGCCAGTTCTAGAAAGATTAAACGCTAAACGGTACTTTTTCAGAAAAATCATGTTATACCATCCGCTTATGGTATAGGCCCAAATTTTATGTTTATGACAACAACTTAGCCATACTATGCCCATTACTATAAACTACATTTAGCACTACAGGGCTTGAACTTTAGAATGGCTTCCCCAATGTTTGAATCAAAACCCTATTAAACATTTTTGCGAATTCTAAGATATTCGTGTTCAAAGAAGCATAGATGCACTTCAGATTTAAATAATTCCTTCTAATATACTAGAAACCTAAATAAGAATAAGTTAAAATTAGTTAATAAAAAGCTTATAGTATGTACATGACCATTAGATTCTACAAACGTAAACGAGATTACTAACTCATTATTTTATAATATTTCTTGTGCACTAGACGAAGTAGCTCCTTGTACGAAACTTGTACAGCATAGAAATGCTTTGCCTTGGTTTGATATATAATTGAAAAAACAAGCTAGCAAAAGAGACCGTGCTTATAAGCTTTTTAAAATAAATTATAATTCAACAAATAAAAATATGCTTTTCCAGTCTTATAAAACCGAACGTAATAGATTTGTTAATTTGCTAAAAACAAAGAAAAATAACTATTATTTCAATAAAATAGATCGAAATAAACATAACTCTAACTCAATGTGGAAAACATGAAAAAACTAATAGGACCTTCAAATAATAGTATATCACATTACATTCCGTTCCCAAATAATAATGGGCGTAAGATAGCAACCTCAGATAAAGAGAAATCATACCAATTTAATATTAACTTTAAAAATAGCATTGTTCAAATCTCTGAATCTATTGACTTTGTTGAAGAATGGTCATGTGATAATTATAAATAAATAAATTGCAAATTTGATAAATTTGATATGATCACTTTTTCTAACCTACATAAAAAAAATAAAAATAGTTCTTAATTTTGATAATAAAATGAGTAATCATGATATTGTTAATAACAAAGTATTAAAAAGTGTATTCAATGTCATAGGTCATGTATTACTTTATCTATTAAATACGTCATTAGATAATGGAAATTTTTCTACATGTCTTAAATCGATTGTTATTGTCCTATACCTAAGACTAACGATAAGTACTTGGTAGAGAATTATAGACCTATAAATACATTGCCAGCAATTGAGAAAATGATTGAAAAAGCAGTTTACACTCAATTATATGAATATTTTGTGGAAAATGATTTATTTATGAAAAACCAGTTTGGAATTCAAAAAGATCATTCTTGTGAATCTGCACTACAATTAACTATCTCCAATTGGAAGGAATATATATGCAGCGGGCAATACATAGTTGCAGTATTTCTAGATTTAAAAAGAGCATTTAAAACAATTGAGATAAAGGTTTTGATTCAAAAGCTGAAATACTATGGCATAGGTGGAACCGCGTTAAAGTGGCAATAGTTTATTTGAAGAATGTGATGTTGAAATTGGGGTACCATAAGGTAGTTGCTTGGGAACTTTGCTATTTCTCATTTATATAAATGATATTGAATATTTTATTAACGAAGAATATACTTTATTAAGCCTATTTGCGGATGATACACTAATTTCAGTTAGTTTGGATAGTCTCGATGATGCTGTTCTTAAGCTGAATTCACATTTGCTAAAATTGGACAGATATTTTAAAATAAACAAACTTAAACTTAATACAGATAAAACAAAAGCCATGATTCTTTCTTCAAAGCATAAAGTTTCGTATTTAGATCTGCTAAATATAAACATTTACATAAACAATAAACGCATAGAAGTCGTAGATCATATAACATATTTAGGATTTAATCTTGATAATTGTTTAAATTTAAAAACATTTTGAATATATTTATAATAAAATTAAAAAAAAAATGTACTTTTTTTGAAGTATATCTGTTAATTTGTCAACGTATTCAAAAATTACAGTATATAGGTCAATCATCCAACCGCATTTTGACTACTGCAGTTCTGTATTATATTTCATACCACAATCAAATATTAATAAACTGCAAATCTTACAGAATAGAGGTATGAGAATAATATTAAGCTATAATAAAAAAATATAACAGAAATAAAATCTACAAAAAAAAAACTTTAAAGATTTATAAAATAAAAGGTTGAATTTTCAGTTTACTACTACAACTTGGAAAATGTTTAATTGCGGCAAGTCTATTGCTGCAAATGTCGGATTAATGGGTAATAGGTCTTTAAATTTATAATACTTTGTAAAATTTTAGCTGAATAATTATCAATATTGGTAACAGAGCTGTGTACTTTAATTGAAAAAACCATATTTATAAGTTGTTAAGATCACTTCTTTTTCAGCTTTTTGTGTGTTACACTTAACATTTAAATTTGTATTATTATTAAAATAACTGTTACTAGTACTTGGAGATTTGAATCTTATACGGTTTTGGCATAAAAAGTAAATGTGCCTGCACATATTTTATTAAACGCATGGATTTAGACATGAACATTTGTAAGCATAAATGCATGCATTAGAAACATAGAAACCATGCATTTAATAGCGGCAATAGCGCTTTCGGGGCAAACTTAAAAATTATCACTTTTTTTTTGTCTTTACTTAAGTTTACAGAAAATTAATCAAACGGTAATTTTGTAGTTTATTTTTTGCAACTTTAGTAAGAGGTACAGCATTAGACATTAATGTACAAAGACTGAAAATGCAACGTTTTTAGCGTTACACTTGTAATGGTATTACAACCTTCGCCGCTGGCAGTCCTAAACCCGTATGAGAGAAAGGGAAGGGGTGTAGTACCAACCTCGTTAAAAAACCAGGGTTCAACTGGCCCGGCTGATAGAACCCTGTCTGGGCCCTTACTTGAGGTACAAGTAAGACCAGCCCAACGCTCCCAAAGGCAAAAGATGACAAGTTACAATGGCGGAAAAAGCGGAAGAGCTAAAATGGTCCTTCTATAGGGGGAGATACAGCGTATAGTCTGTCAAAGAGTGGGCGGCTACAAACAGCGCTTGTAGGTAATTGGGTGACTAAAATTCCTAGTTAGGGCTAGTTGTGGGCATTATCATCAGTGATAGCAAAAATTTTTAGTTAAACAACGGTGGCGCACATAACCCGAGTCAGATGGATTACACAAACCCACCAAAACGCACGGCAAGCGTGATAAATAAATGCCAACCCCCATTTTTATTATGAGCTCATCAAGAAATGAGAAGCTCCAAGTTTCCAGCAACTCGCAACTCATCAGCCACGGCAACGGTCGGCATAGGGAGCGGGTCAGGGGTACAAAGAATCACTGGGTTACCAAAGGTTGCCAAAGAAAACGACTACAAATAGCAACGTATAACGCACAAACCCTTAGAATTGATAAAAAGTTTATAGAATTAGAAGAAGAGCGTAAACGTCTAGGTAAAAAGTGCACCGTACTAAAATGTGGGCATCAGTTGTACGAAAATAACTCTGACACACATTCTCATATTGGAAGCATAGCAATCTTGATACACCAACAGCTAAAACACTTTGTGTCTAAAAGGACAGCAATATTGAACCGCGTCATATACATCATTATCAAGCTTAGTAAAAAATATAGCTTACAAGTCATTTTAGTATACGCCTCTACCAGTGCGTCTAGTAAAACCAAAATCAAACAATTCTATGAGGTTATCAACACAGTTATAAAATCTAAGAAAGTAAAGTTCCAAACTTTTATAGGCGATTTTAACCCAAAACTCGGCAAAACGCAGCAAGAAAATACCGACAAGGTAGGAATATTTGGAAC
This sequence comes from Tachinus rufipes, assembly GCA_963932245.1. Classification (NCBI taxonomy): domain Eukaryota; kingdom Metazoa; phylum Arthropoda; class Insecta; order Coleoptera; family Staphylinidae; genus Tachinus; species Tachinus rufipes. The sequence continues at coordinate 89,364,498 of OZ010743.1, forward strand.
AAGACAAAGAAATGACAGTAGAAAGATGCTCTTAAATTATTTGCAAAACGAAAACTGATTCTGCATGAATAGCTTCTTTCAAAAACCGATCCAACAAAAACGGACATGGCTAAGTCCAAACGGCCTCGTGAAAACAAAATAGATTATATTTTTGCAAGTAACAAACATATAGTTACAGACGTTTCTGTCCTCAACAAATTTAACATCGGAAGCGATTATTGACTTATACAAGACACAATCATTATCAATGCCAAAATTAAAAAAAAAACAGAACTCACACAAATACCGACAAATAGCTGAAACAACACCAGACGCAGTACAAGCAGAAGCTTTTATCACACCTTCCTACAGAGAATTTGCAAAATCTCGAGTTAGAAGAATTATCTGAAAAAATTGTAACCAACATCCATACCGCTAAAAAAAAAGTAGTGCATTTAAAAAAAAACAAAAACCCCAAAATTAACCAAAATTACTCTTAAACTAATTGAAATGAAGAAAAGTTGTTAATCTACTGAATATAGACAGCTTAATGCAGAGATAATCCATGTATTCGAAAAGACATAAAAACGTACAACACCCAAACGATCAAGCACGTTATAAAAGATAACTCAAATATAAAGATTCTAAAAAACTTGCTATTTTGAGGTAAGGCTAAGATCGCAAGAACCGAGTAATAGTTAGAGACCAACAAGATATCAAACACGTCATAGAGCAATACTATTCTAAACTCTATAGGGCAACTATACTATACTAAATCCTAGCACTGACTCGATTACAATAATGAATGTGAACTCTGAAGAAAATATTGGTATAGAAGAAATAAGCGCAGCACTAAAACATATGAAAAAGAAAAGACCGCCTGTCAAAAAGAAATTGTTTTTAATGCAATTTGAACCTGGAATCAATTTAAGTTTAAGATGTGTGATAATATCTCTTACCTTAGACGGCCAAATCAATTTAAAAATTAAAACAGTGTCAATGTGCTGTAAACACTGCTTTATTTTATTTTAGACCTTTTCCACATAATTTAAGTCTAAATCTTTAGTATAGCGTGCATCGAAATCAAGACTGTAAGAAGGTGTGGACATAACGACGATCCGATCATCAAACAGCGCTCTAACCATTCAACAGCACTCCGAGCATAGAACACTAAAATTTGTTCTTAACTTGAACTTTTGCACACCGCTTGAATTGAACTGAAACTTTTTTATCGGCAGCGTGAGAAAAAAATTGTTTAGTAATTAAAAAATATAATGTAATTTGCAAATTTGAGTGTTCTATGCTTGGAGTTCTGTACGATGATTGGATCATCAATCAGATCAGAGCGCTGTTTGATGGTCGCATCGCCGTTGTGTTCATACACTTAAAAAATGCTGCTTTTTAATTTATTTAAAATTTTTGCTTTTGCAATCTTCCACATCAGATCATTATTTTTGTTGAAAAAATGTATAGCAAATTTCCAGCACTAATTTTTGTGCTTTCTGATTGCTTTATTTATTACTTAGCCGGTTTAGCTTGGTTTAGTTTGTTTGGTCATGTAACTTTTGCTATTTATGTCTGGCGCAATAGCAAGATTGGATTAGCTTTTTGGTCTTTTTATGAAGATTCAATAAATTTGATCCAATTTTTGGCAAAACTTTAGTAGATTTTTCTATTAATAGCAAGATAAGGCTAGTAAAGTTAACAACTGCGCTGTCAACTTCTTTACCCGTTTGTATGTTAGGTAGTAATCTGGTGCTCTTTTCTAGAATATGTGAAAACAAGGACAAGTAAATTTTGTAGACCAATTTGACTCTTTTTTCACACCTCCCATATAGATCTAAAACTACTGGGCTGTAGCCTAAGCTTAGATTGTTATTAACCAAAATATAAAACAAATTTTTAATGCATGCAGTTTAAAAATCAAAACCAAAAGAAAACAAATGCAATAAAGTTTAATCAGTTTTTATTATAGTCATTAGGATTAACTTTATCTACGTTTTAATTTTTGTTTAATTTTTTAATGTATGTAACCCTTATTTTAGGGCTGATGGTTGTAATTATTTGTTTATTGTATTGTAGAAATTGCATTGCATTTCTATTAAAAAATTCATTCAGTGTTGTGTCGTTATTTTGATTATAGTCTAATACACGCCAAGTAGGCGCTGCATTGAGCGTCTGGTTTTTTGATTGGCTTCTCTAAACTGCTAAATATGTTAACAAACAATAACGTTATACATATACGGTATAATTATTACGTGGAGTTTTATAAGCAAACAAGTAACGTGCTCAAACTCACTATTGTACCAAATATTCCAATTAAATATAAAATAATAACATTAAACTAATATTGGTTTCAAAGTAAATTTAATGTTGCTTTACATAAATAATTTAATTTTTAGGATCTTTATTTATTAATTAAATTAAAGCTCTGAGCTTGTTTCATTCAATTTCAAAATAATTTAAATTAGCTTTAGCACAAATGTACTTATTTACGAACTAATATAATTCAATTGACTTAGTTGGGCTTCATTATCAAGTGTAGCGGCCTCAATTTGACCGACAAACAAGTAAACATTTATATATAGCAGAATAATTGAGTATCATGTTTGTCAACAGAACTAATATATTTGATATTGTTGTCCGCATTGTAGACATGAAATGAGTGCGTTTCATGCGCCATCAATTCTTGGGCGCACCGGGATAACTCCAACCGTGGAGGATAAATGTAATATCACGTCGGTTTCTGCGATAATATTTATTTTATAACTTCCCGCATACATTTTAAGGATTCCACATTAAATATTTACATTTTTAAAGCAAAGATGAAACAAAGTAAAAAAACATGAAAAAATAATAAACTGAGGATTTGGATTACATAATACGGATAGAATTTATGAAACTAACGTGCTGCTTTAAATACATTTGCGACGGGTATTAAGCAACCCGGACAGTTATTGCAATTTGCAATATCTGTGGTGCACTTTTTATCGATGAGGATTCCATTTAGCACTGGACCTAGAATTGAAAAACAAATTAAAGCGCATAGAATGGTGAACGTAAAAAGTTTCATATTAAAATATGGTTTAAGGCCACACATACAAATTCCTAGTTTTGCAATTTAATTTCCTCGCTTAATTCAAATATGTTTTAACTTTGTAGACTGAAAATTTAGAATTCATTTGATAATTACATTCTGTCAAGTAAATATTTTTATAGATTAATATTAAGTTTTATTTAAATTGCATGTTCTTGCTGAAAGTGGATTGAAAACAAAGGGTACATTGACATTAGGCGTTGAAAAGCCTTGAGTGAAAACAGACCTAGTTTAATAAATGAACAACAGATTAGTTAAGTTAGTTGTTACGCAATTTGACAAAACAATGTAATATAAGTACTGCATACATTTTTAAGTCAAAAATTAAACAAAAAGTGTTGATTTCATTAAAATAGTTATTAAGAAAATTACGTAAAGTAGTTAAACATTAAGTATATACCTAGTTTTGATTTATAAGTGAGTATGCCAGTACATTAAAAAAAAAATGCAAAGATTTTATTTATAATTAAAAAAAAAACTAAATATTGAGATTAAATATGAAATACATAAATGAAAGCACTTACTTCAGTATGTGCGTGGCAAATACAACAAAAAAAGAACTATTAACTTATGCAGAGACTTTATAAACTTGTTTAGTTGAAAACCTACTTTGTGAATAAATCATATATAAACATACAAACCTGTAAGAGTTAATAAACTAATCCAGGTACAGTGAAATTAAGATATAATCAAATGTATTCATGTTTTACAGTATAAACAGTTTGCATATATCAGGTTTGTAATGTATCAAAGTTTGGAAATATAAAATACAGCATTAAAAATTTTGAACATACCTAATATTTTAATTAGACATTTTTAAACTTTAAAATAAAAATTAAATTAAATTATTATAAAAATTATTTTGGAGATAGGATTATGTTTATATCATAGGTTTTTTAATAGCTAACGTTTTAGTAGCTTTGCTCAGAGCTAAAAACTAATAATTCTTAAGCGTACTTAATATAAAAATAATTAATTAATATCTATGTAATATTTCTATCAAACTAATTAGATTTTTGTTACACCACATAATTAAGTTTTATTGACACTCTTAGATATCAATTAATGTTATTTGTGGCAGATTTGCATTCCAAATTCTCTATTAAAATTAATCTAATGTGACATATGTTACAAAATCAATTTGTGCCTCGCAAACATCTATATAATAACTTAATTTAACAGTTATATATATATATATCTCTGACATTATTTGAATATCAAATTATTATCAGAATATTTAATTTTCTTACAAAACAATGTGATTAACGATATCTGGAATTAAATAGGATGAATTGCAATAAAACTGAACGTAATTAAGTTACCCAATTGTTTTGTCGTTCGTTCTTCAATTTATAAAATTGCATCAACTCAAGGTTTCGATTTCGTTAGAAAGCTTAGTAATTCGTTTATATTATGTTTTTTAACACAATTTTCATTCGTGTAATTATAATTTTATGTATTCTAGGCATATAATATTGGCTTAATGTATATAATAAAAGGGAAGTAAAATTATTACATTTTAATAATATAATAAAACCAAATAATACTTCATAATTTTGTCCCAGGTTCCACATGCAAGCATAATAATAGACACCCCTTGCTAACTTTAATAATTCTGTAGCCACCACCCTCATCATTTCACTGAGAGAGGCCTCGCTAATGTGAAGACGTCTAATGACGTACCCTAATTAGAAGTATTCCACCCTGTCTTATCACGACTATCAATCTCACTCGATCAATTATGCAGTAACCATACTCAATATTAAGTATCTATTAAAGGAGGTCGCTACATCAGCAAAATTATTCGAAGTGGAAAACTCTTATTAATACTGACCTCAAATAATTATTTTTACTTTAAATTGTCGTATACATACTAAATTATCATAAAAATAATTTATTGTTAAAGACTAGAAACGAAACTAATAACTCGGTTGTAAATCTATTACTAATTCATATTTTTAATAATAATTACTTAATTTTACATATTTTTAGAAAATAGTTCTTTGTTTAATGACACATTCTTTAGAACACAATTTTTTCTCAAAATGTGTAAACTTAAATAATTATTAATTTTGTAAAAAAAATATATATAATAGTTTATAAATTTCTTAACTACTAGTTTTAATAATTTAAAAAATACTTTAAAATAATTTATATAACAAAAAATACATACTCAAAGACAATCAGATTATTAAAAAAAGTATATCTCAAAACGGCTTACATTCTATGTACAAAATAAGTGTTGTAAACTAAGATATAACAAAAAACAAATAACAGACAAATGAAAGCCAAGATAGTCGATAAAATAATTTATGAACGAATATTAAAACATGTAGAGTCACATAATATTATAAACACTTGGCAATAAGCATTCCAAAAACAAACCGGTACAGGCTCTGCACTTACTGGCATAAGGCACAATGTCAACAATGCACTTGATGTAAGAAAAGAATGTTTTACAGAATTTATAGACATGCAGAAAGCGTTTGATCCTGTAAGTAAACAAAAACTAATTTAAAAATTAGAAAAAATGGGAAATGGAAAAAAAGATCTAAATCTAATTCAAACTTATTTAAAACAAAAAACCTTACAAACAAAAATTAAAAATACACTGAGTGCAGTAAAATATAGTGATTACAGTATACCACAAAGTGGTGTGCTTGCACCATTTCTATACATTTTATATATTAACGACAAAAAAAAAAGAAACTACTGTTGCAACTCTTTAATGCAATCTATAACTATAACTATAATTAGCTGCAGTCGACATTCATCACAATACCAAAGAAGACCAACGCAAAAAATTGTAGTGATCACAGAACAATAAGTTTGATGAGCCATGTTCTTAAGATATTTCTGAGCATCATTTATCAACGAATATATTATAAGATAGAAGACCACGTCGGTGATACACAATTTGGGTTCCGAAAAAGACTGGGAACTCGAGAAGCACTATTTAGCATAGAAGTGTTGGTACAGAGAAGTAGGGACGTCAATAGCGACGTATTTCTGTGTTTTATCGACTTTAAAAAAAGCGTTCGATAGAGTCCGACATGAGAAGATGATTGAGGTCTTAAAGACAACAGGTATTGATGACAAAGATCTAAGAATCATTGCCAACCTATATTGGCAGCAAAAGGCAGTTATCAGAGTAAGTGAACGCTCAACCGAAGAAATAGAAATCCGGAGAGGAGTGAGACAGGGATGCATTCTGTCACCATTAATTTTTAATCTATACTCCGAAAAAATATTCGATGAGGCAGTTCAGCAGGCACAAGAAAGAATTGTAATTAATGGAGTAACACTTAACAACCTACGTTACGCGGATGATACTGTACTAATGGCAGATAGTCTCGAAGGACTTATACGACTTCTCCATAGCGTTACTGAAGCTTGCTCACTCTCCGGCTTAACGTTAAATACAAAAAAGACGAAGTACATGATTATCAGCAAACAACAAATAATCGATACCGGTATTCAAGTCAACGGAATACAGCTGGAACGCGTTAAGAAATTCACCTACCTTGGGCACACGCTTGATGAACAATGGGATCATACTCTCGAAATCAGATGCCGCATAGAAAGAGCAAAAGCGGCGTTTAATCAGATGAAGAGAATACTGTGCGGGCATGACTTAAACCTGAGTCTCAGAATGCGGTTGGTGCGTTGTTATGTCTATTCGGTTCTTCTTTACGGGGTTGAATCCTGGACTCTCACGGAAACCGCACTCAAAAAACTACAAGCATTCGAAATGTGGGTGTACAGGCGTATGCTAAAAATCAGCTGGATGGACCACATACGTAACAAAGACGTGATGAGAAGGATGAACAAAGATCTAGAAGAAGTCTCAAACATCATAATAAGAAAATTACAATATTTCGGTCACGTCATGAGACATCCCGAAAAATACGGTATCCTGCATTTAATAATGCAGGGTAAAATAAATAGTAAAAGAGGGCCCGGAAGGAGACGAACATCGTGGTTGAAAAACTTAAGACAATGGTTTGGAAAAACATCAACCGAACTCTTTCGCGCCGCTGTCAACAAAATTATTATAGCTAACATGATAGCCAACGTCCGCTAAGCGGATACAGCACTTCAAGAAGAAGAAGAACGACATATTTGAGTTAAAGCTAAAAGGAAAACTATACATATACGCAAACGACACAACTCTAGTACATACAGAAATAAACAAAACAAAACTGCAACACGAAGTACAAGAAGACTTAAATAAAATTAATGACTGGTATAATAACAACCTATTAACAATTAATGAAAATAAAACAAATTTTATGTTAATATCACAAAAAAAAGAAATAACAACATCTTGCTATCTATAAATAACAAACAATTATGCAAAGTCACACATACAAACTATCTTGGAATTACAATTACCAATAACTTAAAGTGGGACAAGTACATACAATTCCTTATAAAAAAAACACAATAGCTATAGAAGCCCTATACAAACTGAGCAACCTAACTACACAAAAAAAAACAAGAAATATTATCTATAATGCTATCTTTAGCTCACAAACTAATTACATGATGACCGTATGGTCACAAACCAACATAAGAAACATAGACAAGCTACAACGACAACAAAACAAAGCAATAAAAACACTATATCAAATAAACAAACTAACACCTACAAATAAAATTCACAAAAAAACAAACCAACTTACAATAAAAAACAAATCTTACAACAATGTATTATCTTAATAAAAAAGATACAACTTGGTCTAACTAAATCAGAACTAAAACTAACAACTAGAAAAGAAATTCATACACACAACATACAAAAAAAGACCCTTAAACATGGAAATAAACCAAACAACATCAAAAAACCGAAGTATAACTGTCAAAAGCATTAAAGAATTCAATAATATACCAGAAGAAATTAAAAATATATGCAACTTAAATAATTTTAAAATGAAACTAAAAGAATATCTGATAAAAAAACAAATATAAAAGTTAATACTAAAACTAACACACAATATAACACCACACGATAAGAAAAAAAAAATAATTTCCAATACCAGGCCCCAGAATTTCTTACGGATGGATGGCGGTACTGCAGGAATGTTATATTTATATGAAAACTTTTTTTAACAATTTTGTATATATATATATATATATATATATATATATTTGTATAAATAATTTTAGTAAATGTATTAAAAAAAAAAAAAAACAGATGGTTTTGGAATTTATTGAAAGTCTAATAATTTTAAAAAACGGAGTTTTATATTTTAATATCAAAATAAAACCTCTTATTGGAAAACTTTATACAATGTCAGGAATATTTTGTTTCCAGCTTCAACTTTATTACATTAATAATACTTTGCAGTGTAGCTTGCTTTTTGAACAAATTGATACAGACAAGTTATCTTTTTCCATATGCAGCGGAAGTCGTACCACATCCGCTGAATGCATGCACAAGAAGTGTGCAGTTTTCTATTTTTACTTAAAACAATTAAGAAGAATAAAATAAGTCTGAATTTATAATGTTTATTAGAAAAAAAATCATCCCGTTTGACTGTAATTTGTGTTTTGTGTTTTGTGTTCAAAGTTTTTGTCAACTGGCTTCTTTAGCTTGTAATTTGGTTCTGTTTAGCTGTCTACGTATTGGATGGTGTTGCTGAATCAAATACAATAATACAGCTCTTGCCAGCATAATACTTGAGAACATAAGCGACATAACATTGGCAAATTGAAATTTTTTTGTAACAGTAATCCTCCATTTAAAACGATGTTAAAACTGAGAAATTTGGCTTTTTTATGTAATACAGGAAAAGTATCGTATAAGGCGGATTTTTTTGTTTTCCACATTCTATTTTCCTCAAATAAAGATAAACGGTAAGGAGCAAGCTTATAAGTAGTTGTTTAAGATCTCATCATTCTGTTTGTTGATAGCTATCTTTAAAAACGTATCGTAAACGCTATGTTAAAAGAAGAACAGATAGCTGAGGGAGAGAGAGGGAAGACTGCCAAAATAGATAGAGGACCAAACAAAAGAGACCGGTTCCTTAGCTCGTATCAATTAAAAAAACGTTTTTTTATTCTTTAGCGCTTTATAACCTAAAACTGCTAGGAATACAAAAAAAAAGTATTTAATTATTTTTATTGTAAATTTTATCAGCTTTTATTATGTATATAGTCAACTTTTACCTTCAACCTACAGTTCTTGAGATATTAACAAAAAACCGAAAAAAGTGCTCTGTAATCGGTCAATACCGCTAAAGCTCTTATCATATTTGTTAAGACTTTTAGTATATCTTTTATTAGGTACCTATAAATCAGTGTACAAAGTTTCAAAACTTTTGGTGTTTTTAGAGGTGAGATCAATATTTGAGCATATTTGACTGGACTAAAGTCATTTAAAAGTTATTATGTTCCAGAGAAATGAAAAGCAAAATTGTCTTGTATAAACTAATGCCAAGTAATACTAATAAAACTACATGGAAACTTATTAACTATCACCAAAACGTATCTAAAAATATACATGTGCACAAGAATTTTTTTACATATGTATTAAAAAAGTATTTTGTATAAACTTTTCATAAGTTATAATTGTGCATTTAGTACTTGTGTCTCAAACAGTACTTATATTTAATATTTTTTTGCTTAATTAACAAAAACAGTAAAATGTTTATAAAATCAACTAAACCTAAATGTTTTAAAAACTCTTTCTAAAAATTGTATTGCCAGTAGGACTTTATTTAATAATTTTTAAGTTAATTAAGGTTAACATTATGACAATCTAATACAATCTGAAAAAATAGGGTTGACAGAAAGATAGCCTATCAAATTTTTTAGCTTTTCATAAATAAATTCTTTGCAAGGTGCTTCAAAACAACTTAGTTACTAAAGCAAATAAAAAAAACAATATTTTTGTGTATTAAATTGCATATAATTCTAAATTTCCCTACTGTTGTATCTACCATGGCGGCTAAAACAATGGGTTCAATTCAAAAATGTTTTTCTAGATTAAATACTAGAAAAGCAACTCTAACTATTTATTATTTTTAAATCATTTGCAAATTAATTCCATCTATTTTGATTAAAATATTTAGTTTATTTACAAAAAAAAATCCAAACTGTTAAATAATTTCAAATGTTTATTCTAGACCTAAAAAAGGAGACACGTTTATTTTTAAACTATAGATCTATTGTCAATTCTGACCAATATTAAAAAAAAAAAAAAAAATTATCAAGTTCTAAACTGCTTGTAAAAACGGTATGTTGATTCATTGTAGTTTCTCATTGCACTGTTCCAGATTCTTATGGTAAGGAGTTAAGAGCAAATAAAAAGCTTGATCTTTACGTTCTCTAGTGGTTTTAGAACGTCCAGGTCGTAATCTTCGCCGTTGTTTCTGCTAGTTTTTTAGATCATATCAAATTGACAAATCCGTTTTTTAATTCTAAACCCGATTACTTTACTGCGGTTAAAATTGTGAATTGTAAAATATCGGGACATTACAACATTACAACATGAGTTTAAATTATTTAGCAAACTAGTTTATTACTAATCGCATTGGACAAGCAATTATGTTTGTATTATAATCACAAATAGCATATAACACCTCGGGATTTAAGGGTGAAATATATAAAATATATAAATATACAAAATTTTCCCTTTGAATACTACCTTGAGTTCCAGGTATGTAATAAAATCATAATAGGTTGCTAATGAAATAATCCGTTGAGATCATTTAAGCCGATGTTGTAAAGACACTATGTCTATGGGCATACTATAAGTGATTAGCATGTTAAAAAATATTCCTGCGTAGTTTATCAAAACAATAAAATAAAAATTTTATATATATTTATACTCTAAGGAAAATTGATCAAAAACCTATTATTATACAGGGTTAGTTAATACTATCAACAGACATACCTAAATAATTCTCCAATCATAAATTTTTTTCTGGTTTTTAGTTTATTTTAGTTTTGGACATTTTATAAATTTATATTTTTTATCAAAACAATATATATTTTTACATTCTTTTATTCTAAAACTAATTTTGAGTATTTAATGTAAAATTTTTTTTATATAAAATGCATTATTTTTGAGTTATATGTAATTAATTAAAATCTAGAACTTCAAATTAAGAACATTTTTCCACATACATACACATTTATTTTAACAAAACTGATAAAAAAAAACAACATCAAAAACAAATAACAATACAATTATTTCAATAACAATTTGTCAATTGTTTTTTAAAATTGTTAAGAGGTAGAGTTACAAATGAACATTGATTAGTGACGGCAGTTTAAACATTATTTATTGTTTAGTAAAAAAATATTTTTTATAAAAAATTAATCTTAGAATCCATAATAAAAATAAAATGAACACATTTTATATTAAAAATATATTTAAACAATAGCTTGTTCTAAACCAAAAAACTTTTGCTTAAACTTTTTTGAAATTTTGAAACCTTGTTTTTTATTGAAATTTTAAACGTTTTTTAGTGTGATTAATTTACATAACATCTAAAATTTTGATAAAAAATGGGCTACTATCTTCTTTGATTAAATCAAACATCAAATAAAAATTTGAGCAATAAATTCAGAAAAGTCTTGACCAAGTGGTTAAATAATAAGCAACTAGAAGTAGACTTCTAAACTTATCTTTGTAAAAAGCAAGCAAGTTACATATAGACGTCACCGCAAGCAACACAAACATAATACATTGTATTTTCGATTGGCAAAAGCTAAATAACATGTGACCATCAAGACAAGTTACTATACAAAGACAAGTAATGTGAACTCTGTCTTAAGAAACGTCAAGGTATGACAAAAGCCAACAAAAACAACAACAAAACTAGCAAGCAAAAAAAATAAATTAAAACACACAACAAATAATTTTACGGAAAAAAATCTTAATCACAAAAAAAATAAATAAAATGTTGGAAATAAGCTAAAACAAAAAATGCTCTCAGACCGGAGCAGGTACCAGCCAAAATTATCAAAAAAGTAATCACGCGGACAAATACACCAAAATCATAAACATGTTAACACAATAAGGCTACTAAACTTTTTTGTACAATAAAATTCTGCAAAAATTTAATGTTTTACAACTATAGAAAAAGTTTTACTATCACATTTTAATTTAAAAACCCACGACTGACGCATTTTTTAGTAAATCTATCAAATCCCAAGTTTGATTTTTTTCAAAACTTTTTATTTTTTCTAACAAGGTTTGTTTCTATTTATCTCCATCTGATCTTAACAATGCTACATTTTCAAAAATCTTTCCTTATCATAATGCATATATGTTATATAATTTTGAAATTTTCTAAATTGTGATTTTCAAACTGTTTCTGATGTATCAACCTTACACGTTAGCTTGTAATAATTATTAGTATTTGTTGTTTTAACTGGGTTGTGCATTGAACATCTTTTTTTTTCTTTTTTAATTATTTTATTGTTTTTTTTTTTCTCAAATTATAGTGTTTTGATCCGTCTCCTCTAAATCTGGTTTATCTTTTTATCATTTATTACAATGTTTATCTTGTATGATATCAAATATCTTCAATACTTCCAAAATAGTTTTTTTCTGATTTTATATCTCAACTTTTTGATGTGACTTACAACAGATGTTTTGTTTGTCCAGTTTTTCACACGGTTATTATGTAAATGTCGTTACACAACGACATAGTTTGGTTAACGACTTCAATCTCGAACAACTTTCTGTAAAAACCTTATTTTGTAAGTCGGTCGTTACGTTTTTTAAATCATAACGACAAAAGTATACGTTTTCAAATTAAATAGTAACGCAGGCAATACATTTGAACTAATATCATAACCTCAAAACAAACTAATTGAATAGTTGACAGTTTGTGTATATTGATTATAGTATGGCCGGGTAAGTATTATTACTATTACGCCGATTGCCCACAGTCTTTGCCGGTTTCGCCTCAATTGATAACATTGCCACTGGAGTCGGCTGTGAGAAATTGGCTTTATTGTACAAAAAACAATTCCATATTATCAATATTAACTGCAAGAATTGTTGTTTGAATGCCTTTGTTTAGAATGGAGACACCAACACCAAACAAAAAACGCAAACTAAAAACAACTTTTACGAGCTCTATGTGAGTATGTTGGAAGAGAATATAAATTTTCAAGAAAATAAAATGACTCCTGATCATCCTTATGAAGCAATGGACTGTTAGAAAACATTGGTAGTTAGTTTAAATTTCAGTGGAGGTCTACAAAAAACTTAGCTGAATGAAAGAGAGTAAAGAATTTACAAATAATTTACTACGAGTATTTATTATTTTATTTTAGGTTTTCGTCGACTGGAAATGTCAGGTGCGTAAACGAGCTAGAATAATTAAAAATAGCCTAAACAAAACAGGCAACAATAGAACCCCTGAAAAACCCCTCACTGAGCTAGAAAAGAAACTCCTGTACCTAACAGGTGACCTGGTGGTAGAGGGGATGGGTCCAATACCAGAATTAGAAGTGAGGAATAAGGAAAATATTGAAGAAACTGTTCAAATTGTGCAAAAACAACAAACAATTGCAAAAAAAGTGAAGGAAACTTTAATTCTAACTCAAAAAAAAAAAACGTGATGATAATCTTCTACAATTAATTAATGCAAACCTAGAAAAATTAGTTGAATTAAAAACTAATGAATTAAAGTTAATGCAATTAAATTTGGAATTGAAATACAAAGTAGAATTTAGAGATGAAAGTAGTGATGATTTGGGGCAATAGATGCAATAGTACTTATTTATTATATAATTTATAGAAAGTGCCTACTTATACAGTTTTGTTTTATATTTTATGTTTAATAGTTCTTAGAATATTTTATTTTATTTTTAGTTAAGAAGGACACTGTTTCAGTTTCATAAAAGTTTTATTATTTTTGTTGGAATATATTTTATTGAAAAAAACAATCTTTAATTTTTAATATTTACACCAGCTTAATAAAATTCATTCTGTTGATCAGCAGGATGCGTTTTGCCTTGATATTTATTAGAAAGAAAATTGTCATCTTCTACATTTGCATTTTTAAGAATATTATACAATGTAGCACAAGCAATAGTAATTTTTGCTGCAGTACATGGATTGTAATGTAAAGTTCTGTCTTTTAACAGGCACCTAACAGAACATTTTAATACTCCAACGCATCTCTTAATGCAGTTTCTTGCTGAAGAAAATGCTTTGTTAAACCTTCCGTCTGGTGTATCGTGTGCTGCATGTAAAATAGAAGTCAGTAAAAAGGGTTGGAGAGGATAAACTGAGTCACCTAGCAACCGTGAATCTTGTTCTCCATTTTGGTAATGATTTGGAAGATGATTACAAATATCATCATCTAAATGGCTGAATCATGAACACTTTCTGGGTACCTAGGGCAGATTGCCAATATTTTCAAATTTGAATCACAAATAATATGACAATTAATGCTATAATAGTTTTTTCTGTTAAGAAATATTGCTCTTGGTAGAATTTTACCGAACACAGGTAGTACAATGGCAATGTGTGTTCCATCAATAATTTCTATTACATCAAGGAAATAAAATTTTTGGTAAAATACATTTTTCACTTCAATAATTTTATTTAATGTTGTGAAATTTAATTTGTCTTCCAGAAAAAATGATACACTATAACATTTGTTACACTTGTTATGCAGCCGCTAACTGCTGATTGAGACATTGGACAATAGTTGTCTGTTCCTACAGCTTTTTGATAACTGCCTTGTGCATAAAAGTGCAAAGCAACAATAAACTTTACAACTTTTGGTGTTTTAGTGACTTGTCTCCCGTCTTCTAGAAAAGGGTTTATCTCAAAAAAAAAATTATGTGTCAAATTGACTAGAAATCAATATAATTTATTAAATACCTTATCAGGTATATCAAAGGGGTCATTAACATCTCTCAGTCGTCTGAGAATCAGTCTATTTTCATTTCTAAAATAATTAAAAAAATGTAATAAATTGTTGTTAAATATTTTATATGGATTGCTTTGCGTTTTACCGTCTTTGTTATATTGCTTTCATTGTCAAATACATCTGTTATTCGCACTGTTTTGCAACTTGTAACGACCCTTAACAACAGCTATCAAGCCATCGTTAGCCCCTACGACTATAACTTAACCTCAAAGTCGTTGAATAACAATGTCGTTATAAGTTACAAAATAGATACAGTCTTTCACAAATGACAACTGCCTTATAACGACGTCGTTGTAACTTACAAAATAAGCCTGAGTGTTATGTTCTTTGATCTACTTACAACAAATTAATATCTTAAGTAGATAGAGCAGTTTACAGCTTTTGCACAAATAGCTTTACTTAATTTAGCCTCAAAAAGTAAATATTTTGTTTATTCTACTAATGTTATGTTTATTTTTTCCAACATACTATTTTGTTCTGGTGTATAGATGTGTGTTTTTTAATAAAAAGATAAATTATTTTAGTTTATTTTCATTTTATTGCTGCAAAATTTTCCAACATTGTTTTATTCTAAGTATTTTTAATTTATTGTTTTTGAAAAAATAATTATTTTATTCTTGGTTTTTAAAAAATACACAAACGTCAATCTGCTAAATTATTTTTAAACTAACATTGACTTGCACTTCATTAGTTAACAAAGATTGGCATTGATTATTTTTTTACTAGAATTGGCTCTGTTTCCTTTATGTTTTGAAAGTAATGTAGAATGTTTACCTACGTTGCACGTTTTACAAACATTAATATGCATAAAAACAACATTACTGTTTATGCCTTATACAGATCTATTTTTATGTCTGTTTGTTTTTATGTCCAAATCTTTGATGCCATAATTTATCTAGAGTTTGTTATCTTAATAACACAGCCAAACATCAAATTTACAATTTAATTTTTTTCAGCTGTCAAATGTACAGGTTATGTACCAGTCAGTGCTGCTAAACTGGCCACTTAAAAATGTAGCGTTAAAAGCATGATTTTTTTGGTTTTTATTTTTATCAGTAATCACTTTATTTATTTGATTACTTGTTTTTAAAATGCTCAACTTTTTTACAACAAAAACATTTCACATTTTGCTCTTGATTTGTATTTATAACATCATTTTTTTGTTGTTCTAGCCGATAAAAGCTTTATGTGTCGGATTATTATTAACCTGCATGCCTAATAGTTTTGACTGACTTGATAGAATCAGTTTTTATTCTTTTATTCCAAAATGTTTGACTGCTATTATTATGGGTCCAAATCTTTGCGGTAATCCGGCTAGTAACAACTTTGAAACTTGTCCGATTCAACTTTTTGTCGTTTTAATAACTTGATTGACACATTGTTTCAATAATATTACAATATATTGACTTGATGTTAGTAAACGTAGCAGATCAATCTTTTGTGTAAAACCTGAATTAACATACAAAACTTTTAATTTATTAATTTTTTTGCACTTGTTGATTTTATATAACAAAGTATTTATTGTTAGTACAAATTTTGCTTTTGCTTTCACAATTTTAATTTTACTTGTACTTGTTCTGTTAAACACTAGCATTTTTTTAAGGCAAACAATGATTCTTTGTTTTAATTTTTTTTTATAAACTGGAAATTCTATAACCTGAACCTAATAAAAAACATTACACGATTTACAATAAATAACATTTTTTCTTCTTCTTCATGTGCCGTCTACATTCCGGAGGTTGGCTATCATCATTACTACTTTGATTTTGGAAACTGTTGTCCTAAACAGATCAGCTGACGTGACCTCAAGCCATTTTCTCACATTACTAAGCCAAGACATTCTTCTTGTTCAGATAGATCTTTTTCCCACGATTTTTCCTTGGATTGTGAGACTGAGAATCTCATATTTTGGACCTCTCTTAATGTGGCCGAGATATTGCAGTTTTCTTTATTTCACTTCCAGGAGGATCTCTATGTCTCTCTCCATTTTTCTCAAAACCTCCACGTTGGTCGCATGTTCTGTCTATGATATTCTCAACATTCTACGGTAGGCCCACATCTCAAAGGCTTCTAATTTCCTCTCACAATACACGTTGAGGGTCCAAGCTTCTACACCATATAAAAGGACTGGGAATACGTAACATTTAAGCATCCGAGTTTTGAGTTCCAGGCTCAAGTCGCGACTACAGAGCAGTTTTTTAATCTTCACAAAGAATGCACGGGCTGTCTCAATGCGAATCCTTATTTCTGCGCAGTAGTCCACGGCACCGTCGACGTTGGTACCTAGATAGTTATACCTCTCGACTCTTTTCAGCCTTTTGCCTTCCACATACAGATGTTCAATTGGTGCTTCAGTATTGGTGACAATCATGTATTTGGTCTTTTTAACATTGAGTGTCAGCCCATATTCTCGACTAACTGTGACGACGTTATTCAGCATATTTTGAAGGTTTTGCATGTTTTTGGCGAGAAGTACTGTATCGTCAGCGTAACGCAAGTTGTTCAGTGGGTTGCCGTTAACACGTATTCCGCCAGCCTCTCTTTTAAGGGCCTTGGTGAAGATTTCTTCTAAATAGATGTTAAGGAGGAGTGGAGAGAGAACACACCCTTGTCTGACTCCTCTCTTGATTTTAACGGCTTTTGTTAGTTTGGATTGGACGCGAACGGACGCACTTTGGTTTAGGTACTGTTTTACTATTAATTGTATATCAGTTGTTTGTGTCTCATTTTATCAAATGCTTTATTATAATCTATAAAACAGGCGTATACTTTTTGGTTGACATCCAGATACCCTTGTTCCAACTCCTTTTTTAAAGCCAAACTGGGAAACTCTTATTTCTTCTTCTAGTTTCTTGTAAATCCTACGGTGGATGACTTTGAGAAAGATCTTTAGAGTGTGGCTTATTAGGCTAATCGTACGGTGTTTTTTGCATTTTTTGGCATTATGCTTTTTAGGAATTGTGACAAACGTTGACTGAAGCCATTCTTGTGGTATTATTCCTGTTTCATAGATCTTATCAAATAGGGAGGTTATAGCATCTAAATCCGCACCAAAGAATGACACCATATGAATCCATTAGTTTAAAAAAAAATTATTCATAGATTTTCTGAACTTTAAATGTAACAACTAAAGATTATTTAGTTTAAAAAATCAGCATTTATCTAGTGTCTTTTTCAGAATCTATTTAACTAATTTTCTTTGCTGTGCGTGGTCAGAAAGCTTCAGTTCTTGTTACAATTAAACATTGTATTTTTTTTTGTGAGAATACTCTGCAGAAAGCTTTTCAAAGTGTTCAATTTTTAACCACAGTGTCAAAATAATATTTTTGGACTCTCGGCAACACTCTCACAAACTGCTTCGGTGTTTTGTGTTAAACAATTTTGTAGAAGGAAGACCAGAGTGTCTAAAACTGTTGATTGATCCAGTTATCTTATTTTTTTAATTTATTTATTCATAGTTGATAGTTAAGTTAAATCACTATTTTGATCAAATTTTATAATTAAAACAAACTGTAGTTGCCAAACGTTTTATGTAATACTAACTAACCTTAAAAAATTAAATCTTGCCTGAGTATTGGCACTAAAATTTTTAGTAATAAGTAGTTCTACTATGTAAAGTCTTGTTTTACTAAAAGATGTAGATTCATACTGCAAAGGCAATACTATAAAAATTGACAGAAAATATAAAAATTAAAATAATCAGTATTGAAAAATTACTTTCCATGTAATACCAGAACAGCGCCGCTCATGGAATGTGTGAAATGTAAGTGCAAATAAAAAATACTAAAACGGGCAAAAGCATGAGTGCAAAAGAACAAATATAATTTTTGTTATTTTAAGTTGCCTATTATACCGGCCAGTCTGGTCCTGAGTGACTATAGTAAGCAAGTGTTTTGATTGTTTGAATAAAAGTATCAGTAAAGTTTACGAGTAAAGTTTACTTTGCTTTACTGTTTTATTTTCTATTAACTAATAAATTTTTAATTAGATTTTTTTTAGTTTTGTATTTATTTTATTTATTTTATTTTTTTAAAAACTAATAATAAATTAAAACAAATCAAAAATAATTCAATCAAAAAAATGTTTATAAGTACTGTCTCACAGACTGACGTGTTTTTTGAATCAAATAAGAAATTGTTGATGTTGAAAAATTAATTACAATGTAAAATTGGTTAAAACATACATTGTAATATAGTAACAATAATGATAAAATCAAATATTAAACTCATGCTTTTATTATCAATGTATGTATAGACTTTTAGTCTAAAACATCAATGATGATGCATCTACTCAAATAACTTATCAGTCGACTTTGCTCAACAATTACATTTATTGATTATATTATTAAATATTAATGATATCAATAAAATCAGATTTTTTTGAATATTTGCTCAGATCATATCACTAAGTAGCATATTGTACAAAAACCAACTAGTATAAAAAATACAAGTATTTGTATAAATGATTGAAATTAACAAAAATGTGATGTCATTTTGTTATAAAATGAAATAAAGAGATATTATAAAAAAAACAGCGGTTGTAATCCGTATTGAATGGATGTAATTAGAAATACTAACAAAATCCTATTTAATTATCCGATTATAATGGATTAATAAAGTAGTGAATACATACTGAACACAATATTATTTCCCTGTTACATATTTGCAACAATGCAAAGCTTTAACAAAAAGGCTAATATAATAGTATGAGATAATCAAAGCCCTTTCCAGGCCAAATCCAGCTATGCAAATGCGTACTATCTTCAATCTGCTATGATAATATACAAAGCCACTGTGTTAGGAGCCAGCAGTTTTTCAAACGCAAAGAAAAATGTAACAAAACGATGTATGTTATGTTGTATTACATATTCAACATAACTTCAATCATTTTCAGTTCATTATTTGACTCCGTTTTCATTACATTGTGTATAAAATTTTAGTTTATGTAATGTTGAGATGAAAAACTGAGTATTACAAAATTACCACATTTATTTGAATGAGGCTATTTGTGCGGCTAGACAAAATTTCGACGTTTTATTGCTCATTATTAAGACTTCAAAGAAAAATACTTGAATCTGCACTATCTATCTGCACATTTCTTGAAAAACTATAAAATAAGTAGAGTCTTTACAGCTCTTTTAATTTGCAAATACTTGTTTTAGCATTAAGGTGAATATGTAATTAAGTGAAGTTTGCATTGTCGTAACTCAATGATAGTAAACAGTGCACCAAACAATCTACAAACAGGGTTAACGGAATTTGTAATTAATTACTTCTCCACCTATAATGCAGAAATGTGTTAATTGAGGTTGACTTTAGATTGTTTTAATGTTATAATTATTAAAAAAGTTATAAATATAAAAGGAATTCAAAGCTTAAGATTAATTAAAACAATGTTGTTGTTAAAATATAATATTTGAAATATGCTTTAGCTTTTTTATTTGATGTTGACTCTCTCGTTATGTAACCATTTAATTACATTAAAAAAATAATTTATATATACGTTGTATGCTTTCGGATTTTTTAATAATTGTTACATAAATATGAATTGTTTGTTATTGTTGTTTTTATATTATAAACTGGATGAATATATAAAAGTGTATTAATTTATTTAATAAAATAAATATAAACATAGTAAGTGTGAATATATAAAATCCTACTTATAGTTACAGAGCTGTATAGTACAGAGATACAGTTTAAGGTATATAACTACATAATATTTTTGAGAGAAATAGGTTTTTAAATTGATTCAATTAACATGTTTTTTAGTTCTAGTACCACGTTTATTAAAACATCAGAAGCAACCAGTTAAAACCACTATTTATGTTATTATTTAATTTCACTTACTATTGCGCAATAAGGTACCTACTGAGGTTATATTAGACTAAGGGCTAATATATTTATCTGCTTGGTAAGATATTGATTAGATAAGTGTTCAGTAACTTATAGGTCTCATTTAAATTGATTTATTTATCCCAGTTTGTATGTAACGTAATTACTAAACTCTTACAATGCTTTTATACGGATAGTATAGTTTAAGAAAAAAGATAGCTATATATATTTTTGTAAAAAAAAAAAAATATGTTTTAGTAATACGGTTGTGGCACTATTGCCTGTTGTTATTTGTTTGTTGTTACATTGATGCCAAACAAAACCGTCTGAGGTTATTTTATTCTCGTTATTTTATTACTAGTGTAATTTATTTGATTTGTAAATTTGATTTGATGAAAGGTTGTCACTATTAACAGATAATTAGACATTTACTCATAGCAATCTTACTAGTAACGCTACTAAGCACTTTACTTAAACCTGAATACATCGGCGCTTAAGCTACTTACAACTCTGTATTTTGCAATACACAAAAGTATTTTTTATTAAAATTAAAAATAACTGTTAATCAAAGAAACACTAAAATAAAAATAAAATTGTATTTAACCTGCTATTTAAATTCAAATAAATGCAAAACTTTATTTTAATATCACTATTTTCTTGTAGCATGGAAGGACTTTAATAGCAGTTTTATTACACATTTTTTTTGGCCGGTTTTGATGTATGTTGGTTGCTTAAATTACAAGTCTATTATTTATTTATTTATTAACTTGTTAATTATTGTTTAAACCCAGCAACTTTTAAGTTTAAATAAACCTCGATTTTAAACATCAGGAAATTTATTATCATTTTCACGTGTTTTTTCATAACCTCGACAGTATTTTGCAGACTGCATTGTATAAACTAGAAAAGTATTTAGTAAAAGTCTAATACTACTAGCCATCTACAAATACAAATACTCAGTTATCTACTGTTGTGGGCAAGTTATAGACCTGTAATTAAGTTACGCATTGTTCAATTCTGTTAAGGTTAATTTTGTAAATATTTTAGATAGCCTAGGTAATTATTAAAAACATATTGTAAATGTAATTTTTTTTGTATAATCGCCCTTGTCTCCATGTGTGTTTTTTCTAACATTTTCAGAATATTTTCTCCTAATATATTCTATATAAACTGCTACCAGAGTCGCAGACAGTTAAGTCTCTCATAAAATCCATGAAAACAACCAGTTAAGTAAAGTCTTACAAGCTAGTAATTATTGTGATAAAACAGTAAGCAATTTTAATAATTTAGTTTTAACCTGTTAAAATAAATCAAAGTGTTTTGTAACGTACTTGTCACAGAAAAAACCACGCCACAACTTTGTAGCATTTTACCTCGTACTGTCGCACGCCAGATTTTGTTGTAACAGTTGCATCTGTTTTAACTTTTTTCAAAGGGTTTCATAAAGAAACATAAAGCACGCTTGCGTAGATTTTTACAGACTGGAACACAAACAACATCTTCAAACTTTGTTTAAACACACCTAGTGTGACTTTAATCTTAATAACCTTTTAATTTAATTTTATCTATCGACAAAAGGTTTTGATAATTCTGAACCTACTTTGTGCTTTTTCTGGTCCGTAAGTGGAATGTGTGCTTCGACGGCAAAAAATGTTCTTTTGGGTTTTTTGAACGTTTAGGTAAGTTTTATACAAAACATAAAAGATAAGGTTTATAAAGTGTTTTGCCGACTCTATAATAACTTCTAACTGGATTACCGGATTAAAAGCCTCCAACAAAAAAAAAGTACTGAAAAATATTTTTTTTTTGCCATTTTTGATTGTTCTAAACTCAATAGTAACTATGACCACCTAAAAAAAATTATAACTAGTAAACAATGACCTCAAAATTTCAACATTATAGACCGGCTTCCGTTTTATATAACTGAGCACAAGAAAATCAAATCAAATAGATTTACATGTTGAACGTTTTTGGTTAAATTGTGCACATACTGTAGACTAAGTAAGAAAATAAAAAAGAAAATCCTGGAATTGTGAACAGCAGTCGGAAAACTAAAAATTAATCGAAATACACGAATAAACCTATCAAGATATTCTACTCCATAATGGACAGCAGCTGCAGTGCTTTGAATGACACCAACACATCAGTGATTTGAGAGTTAAAAATTAGTTCTTACCCTTACACCTGAAACTATGCTAATAACCACCGGAAAAACCACAAGATTAACCAATTGTTTTGATTTTCCTGTTAAGTTGCTAGGTAAACCACTGGACTGCATCCAGTATAGCAACTATCCGGCCCGGTGGCGTCATTCTTACTTAATAATGTTTTGGATTGTTGGATTATGGTTGTATTATGGTGAGATTATATGCATTTGCAAATAATATTTATATGCCAATTAAATAATTTTGTATTTACACAAATTAGAAGAAGACAAGTATCAGAAACCAATTTTTTTCATATTTTTTAAAGAAACACTTCAAATAAACTCTAAACTTTAATTAGATGCAAATTTAAATATGCTTTTATTATAGCTATTGATGCAAAAAGAAGCTTTTTCACACACGCTCAGATATTGATGCAAACAATCATTTTTAATTGATAATTTAGAAAAAAATATCTGATTGTTGAGGTGTTTACAATTCTATAATTAATAAAATATAGACTATTTTAGTTTAATTAGTGTTATGTTTTTACGGTTATGATCATATTTTTCTGCTTAAAGCATTAATGGTTTTTATAATTTTTTAAAATTATATAATTTTTAATATTAGTATACTTGTATATGCTTTTTTATAAATAAATATGCAAGAATAATTTATAATTTTTAGTTTTTTTAATATTATATTTAATATATAATAGTTATACAAATATTTTGTCTTACAAATATACTTAGTTGTTTAATTTTCTATTATATATTATAAAACTCTAGACATTTTTGAAGCTATATTAACAACATAGTTGTTTCAAAGAAGACTATGTGAGATTATAACACTTTAAAAATTTTGTACTACATTGCAATAAATTTATTGTTTTTTTTTTTTATGGAAAGCTGAGAAATTTGATTAACTGTCAATCCTATCTATTTCAGATTGTATTAGTATATATATAATATGTCTGCATATTTTCACCAAATTTAACATATTTAGTGTATATTTTGGCAAAATTGCGTGCATATATATGCGCATATTGTTAACTTTTTACGTGCATATAATTTACAGCTTTAGTGATAAATTTTTCTAAAAAGTATGTTAACTTTTAAAACCAGTCTGTAACTGACACTATTGGTCAACAAGAATCACCCTAAGGTAACGTTAGACTCAGTATTAGCCGCCAAACATGACTGTTTCTTAACTAAAAGAAATTATTCAATTAACGTAACCAACCCCTTAAACTTCAGAATGGAGGCAATGGTGGATTTTGAAATAAAAAATATGTTGACAAAAAAGTTATAAAATCTTCAAACAGTTCGTAAAGTTTTCTAATAGTAGTAGTACAAAAAAAGACGAAAATCTATGCTATATTGTCAACAAATATTCAGTACATACTGAATCCAACTAAGTGGCCGCCATATTGTTTTCAAAGCACCACAAATTGTCTAAAAACTGCGACAATTTCTTAGCGTAGACAATGTTTTTGATTACGGTGTAAAAACTGCATTGTTACAAAGAGTGACGAAACATGTACAGTTAATATCCTATGCAAGAAGAACGTTAAACCAAGCTAAAAGAAATTATTCTACAACAAAAAAAAGAATGCTTGACAATTGTATGGGTCATCCAAAAAATGGGAGCGTATCTGAAAGGATATTGGTTTACGGTTATTACCAACACCATTCACTGAAATAACTGCATTTGTTAAAAACCTTGAGAGTCCAAATTGGCCGTTAAACAATTTTTATGCAGCAGTTTGATTTTACCGTAGAGTACCAGAAAAAGTACTTAAATGAGGTTGTAGATGCTCTATTTTGTCAGCCGGTTAAAAAAAACACCCACCAATATAATATTAGCTGTAACCGTACCCTCGGCTAAATCGGCAACCTGTTGGAGCAGGTACGAGACTGACCCAAAGCATTTTTGGATTTTGCCATCAAGAACGGTAAATTATACAAACATTATAGAATGCTGACGCATATCTAGACATCAAAACTACGACAATCTCACTGCAGGTCGCCAAAGAGTAGCAAAAAGTTAGTAGAATTACTCGCACTTGTTCCTGGGCAGGAAGGTCACAAATATTGGAGCCGTAGTTTCCGTTACCCAGGTCTATCAAGGGCAACACCTACCTGATGATCATGTAAGACTGCTTTATAAAATAAATCAAATGTCACCTACTCCACACAGCTACCAAAATATTTATCTGTAGTACAGGATATATTTTTGTATTGGCTTGGCTGTTTTTGTAAGTTTATTGCTGATAACGCCTGTCAGTTTGCCAATATAAAATTTTATTTATTACTAGACAACTTTGGCATAAAATAAACTAAAATTTTTTCATACACCCCGCAGGCAAAAGACAAATCTCGCAAAAAAAACAAACCGATCCGTAATAACTGCTCTGTACTGCTAACATAATTATTAGCTGAAGGAATAGTTCTTACCAAAGTTTAAATTTGCTCTAAATACGAAAAAACGTACTTCCACAAAGTTATTACTTCCATTTTAAATTATGGTAAAAACAACTTGTTTTTCAGTTGGCACCGCCGTTTTTTTTTTTAAGATGTACCCACCAGGCCAAAAGAAACCGATCATTTTCAGTTGCTAAATTTTAAAAATTTAATAAAATTCTTAATTAAGTTTGTAACTTAGCATTAACTCAAAGCCAGCTAGCCCATTATTACAACTTTCATCTGTTTTGTCACTTTTTACGTATTATTTTAGTTATATATTTTAATAAAATTGTTGAATCAATGTGTTTTGGAATTATTTTGTCTACCCGTTCCTGTCTACACCTTAAGTGAAACAAATTCTTAGTAAGAGCAACACAAAATATTTTTGCACTTGAAAATACAATTTTCTTCACTTAAAATAATAAAATCTACAGATTTTTTAAAAAATAAACAAAACACTTGGGAAGCATTTAACGTAGAAAAGTTGTAAACTAGAACTAATTTTTATTTATAAAATTTTTCAAAAAAAACTATAACAAAACCATACTTTTAGAATGTCAATTTTTTTTATTGAAAAAATACACGTAACCAAGCATCAACTTTAAAATTAAATTATTAAATATATTTTTTTAGTTTAAAATAGAAATTATTGATAGTTGCAGAAAAGAGAAACCGGGAAAATATTTAACATTTGTTTCAGTTGTTCAAATTGTCATTAAAAACATAAACAGTGTGGTTATTAATATTTAACTTTCTAAAATTGTATTTTTGCTGTTTTAATACTTCTGTTCGAGTCAAAGGCTAGACACAGGAATGATTGTGTCCATCCGCCGCGCCGCTACAAATTTTAAACTAAGATATGTTTTGTATTTTAGTGATAATAAAAATTAATATTTTTTCACGCTTAGGTTTCTAATTTTTGCAAAAAAAACCATTTGTTCGCAGCCTTTGCTATTTGTATAAATAAAAACATCTTTGTCTTTGATTTGGCAACTTTTATGTTAAAGTGCCAGTATCTAGTCAACAATGCATTTTTATTTAACCATTGTGTCTTTATTTTAACATTAGCCTGCAGTCGCAGCTATATTGGATTTATATTTACACCTTTTGATTACATAATACATAACAAATTTTTAAGTAGTTAATTGACTACAATATTAAAAAAAAATGCAAATTTTTAAAAACTCACTCAATCATATAAGGTTTTTTAGTAAGAAATTTCATTTTAATATTTTTTAAAAGAAATCAATAAATGTTTATTTCATTGTAAAGAAAAAGGTATGTCATTAACATTTGAAAACGATATCAGTAAAATGGCCGTCACGGTTACGGTTGCAGTACCACATTCTTTTCATAAAATTTTGCATGACCAATTCGCACATTTGCGGCTGTATGTTCTCGATAACTTTACGAATTGTATCTTTAAGGTCTTGAATCAATTGTGGAACATTGGCATAGACCTCCTCACGTGGCCCCAAAAACAGTCTAAAGGTGTCACAAGATTTTAGTGTGATCACCTCTTTAAGAAATCGCACAATCATGATTTTTCACATCAATATCTTTTAATTCCGGCCATAAAAAATCATAAATCATAGCATGGTAGCGCCATCCAATTACCGTAACAGTTGCACCAGCCTCATTTTTGAAAAAGTAGGATTCAATCACACCTCTAGTCCAAAAACCACACCAAATGCGACAATTCTTATTAACATAGCCCCCAAGGCAAAAATGGGCTTCATTACTAAAGATAATTTTTTGATGAAATTCTGGATCATTTTAATGCATTTGATGGACCCAATCAGCAAAGATACGACGTTTATAGTGATTGAGTTTTTGTGTTAACTGAATTTGAAAAGCCTTAAGACTTAAGTCTTTATGCAAAATACAGTGTAATGTCGTTTGTGGAATGTCTTTCTAAAGATTAAAGGAACCGACAAACCTGGGTTTTCTTTAAAACTACGGGCTTCCTCAGCAATATTCTAACGTGCTCTTAAGCGATGCACACGGTTTCGACTCTTCACATCACAAACTTGTCCCAACAGCTCAAATTTTTGTACCAAATTTATTATTGCCGGCCGAGAAAGTGCTTTACGACAACCAAAAAGGGTTTTTTAGTTTTGCAATCTGTGACTGAAAAAAAACTGATCTTTAAAAGATATATTGATTTGCAAATTTTACTTTCAATGATAGCCGAATATCATTGCAATTAAAGTATATAAATTTGTCTTATTTTATTAAATATTTTAACTATGTATTTATATTAAAATTTTATATTTACAAATACATTACTAGTTTCTAATTGAATTTGTAGAAGGCCTCAGTAGAACCAAAATTGTTAGTTGCTACTATATTTAAGAAAAAAGATAACATATCTAATTTTTTGATGAAAAAAGTCGGGTAAGTAGATGTGTAGTTCAATTCACAAATTGCATGCGTGTAGTCTAGAGATTAAATAAGTTTTTTTTTGCACATGTCAGTTAACGTTAAATAAAGAAAAAAAGTAACACTTATTTTATAAATTGCAAGCAAGTGTTAGTCATCAATAGATTGAACTTTTTTTTTTTCAAATCAAAGAAAAAAGATAGCACATTCAATATTATTATGGCAATTAAAGGCGGGTATTTGGGACACTTAGTTCTTAGATTACAACAAATAGTTTTAATTGTAGTGACCCAGCCACTCTAGTATTAGTAATCAAGAAATTGGATGTTTTTCCTTTTTTTGAATATAAGCTGTCATTAAATTATAAAAGTTGAGTAATAAATTAAATTTATGGATTACGGGCAAGTAGTTTTAATTAGAACAACCCCAGCACACACCCACCAAGTATTAGTCAAATAGAGATTGCATAAATGCTTATTCTTTCTTTGATTGACATGTTACTAAATTAAAAAAAGAAAGTGACAAATTTAATCTTTTAATATCATACAGTTGGTAAAGTGAGTGGAGCAATTAGTTTAATGATTGTTGTCAAGTAGTTTGAATTGGAGTGATCTAATCACTTGCTCAATTGTTAGTCATTAACAAATTGTATATTTTTTCTTTCCGCAAAAGTTTACTATTATTAAATTAGAAACAAAGTTCAAAAAGCAAATCTCTTGATAACAAATAGTAAAATCGGCGAGCAAATCTTTCAGTTTAAAGATTGCCGTCAAGTAATTTTAATTGGAGTGACCCACTAATTCAGCCAAGTGTTAGTAATCCAGAAATTGGAAGTTTCTCCTTTCTGCAAATGTTAGCTGTATTAATTAAAGTGATCCACTCATTCAACTAAATGCTAGTCATTATGGATCCAAATGTTAGGTGCAAGTAAATTAATAACAAAAGTTTACAGATCCAATATATTGATAATAAACTGTTATGTAAATTGTTGCAGCCACCAGGCAGCTCCTCAAAACTTTCTTTCCTACTCACGCTCAGTAGATAGAGCATAATATAGTCTAAAGTCTTGTTTCGGTCAAGAAAGCAATAGTAGAAGTGATCAAAAACTTCTATAAAAAGCTGTACACATCAAAAGTAAAAGATCCCAAACCACTTGACAGGGATAACATTTGCAATGTAAGATCCGAAGATATACTAGATATAATAGTTTCAGAAATTTGAGAAGCATTAGGGAAAATAAAAAATCGGAACTGTCCTGGAGAAGATCATTTAACATCAGAAATGCTTAAAATAGGCAGCAAACCAGTAAAAGAAGCAATAAATTTTTTTTTAAACAAATGCATGCATGAGGAATCCTATACAAAAAAGGCGAAACAACAAATGTAAAGAATTACCGCCCTATTAGCATATTATCACAAATGTATAAACCATACACAAGAATAATTTTGAAACGTCTAACAAACAAACTAGACTTATACCAGTCAGTGGATCAAGCAAAATTCCGGAAAGATTACAATGCAACGGATTATCTTCAAACACTATTAAAAGAAAAAACTACTGAGTATAACGTCTCTCTACATCTGGCCTTTGTGAACTTCCACAAAACGTTTGACTCGATAGAGACTTGGTCATTTTTAAAATCAATGGACAAAGCAAGAATTGACTCTAGATATTCCAAGGTCATAGAAAACATCTATGAAAACGCATCCTTCCACGTCAAAATAGATGAAGACATGAAAACAAACAAATTCCCAGTACACCGAGGTGTAGAGACCCTATATCTCCAAAATTGTTTACCTTAGCGTTGAAAGATGTATTTAAACAACTATCATAATCAAATAACGGCATTAAGGTAGATGGTAGATATTTAAACCACCTTAGATTTGCTGACAACATAGTGATCCTTAGCAGTGACATTACAGAACTTAAAACTATGCTTGAACAACTAAACAACGCATCAAAAGCCATAGAACTAAAAAAAAAACAAAACAAAACAAAAATTATGAGTAGAAGTAAAACAGAGATTAAAGTAGATCTCCAAAATATTAAACAAGTGTAAATAATCAAACGAAAGACTGGTTTGCCATCTAGTTGCAATTTTTAATACTAAAATGTCCGCATTAATCGGTATCATTTTTGCATTTATGCAATTGGCAGTCATTTCGCGGCTATAACGATTTTGAATTAATTAATTAATGCGGACATTTTAGTATTAAAAATTGCAACTAGATGGCAAACCAGTCTTTCGTTTGATTATTTATAATATCAATTGTGTTCATAAGCACAGAAATATTTATTCAAAATTGTCTTCGCTATCATGCGATGCCGTGGTCGTACAAGGCATACTGACGAGGTTTGTAGAACCGAAACAATTGTCTATGCTTGACCCTTGGCCGCTGTGATTCGATTGACTGATTTTGAATAAATTAATAATTCATTTCATTAAACAAGTGGATATATATGTCTATCTGGGACACAACATCATGTTAGGGAAGGGTAACCAAACCGCAAAAATCATAAGACGTACTAGCTTAGCTTAGGCAGCATTTGGGAACCAAAAATAAACCCCAAACATTCCAATCAACCTAAAAAAAAAGTATATGAAGCATGCATTTTACCAGTAGCCACTTATGGCGTTGAGACATTAGCACTAACAAATAAGAGCACAAATAAACTAAAAACAACACAAAGTGGACAGTAAATGGCTGAAAAATAAGAAAAAAAAATTGTCTAAAGGCATCGCAGATCAAAAATTTGATAAAGAATTTACGATAAAATTTTATACTGCACTCAACTACTACAGTATGATCTTATTTACAACAATCTCTGCTAAAACCTTGGCCAACCTGTTTGCACCGGAAGCATATTACTTCTACTCTCGACATCACCTGCTCCAGCACACTACATAATCCTTACAAACAATAACAACCAACCACGCTCTGATCTCTGCACGTTTTTTACAGCAAGTTTATTAAAGGAATTTACCATCTCTTTTAACAAGGTGCACCCACACTCCCTCTGGACGTTAATTTCTGAATACAAAATAGTCAAGCGAGTAAATGTGGCAATTTGTTTAGAGATTGCAGTGACGTAGTTTTAATTGAAGTGCCTTACCTATCTACCCAAGTGGTAGCCATCTAGGGGTTAGAAATATCTTCTCTCTGTAAATATAAGATGTCATTAAATTATTAAAAAAAAAAAGACAGATCTGATCTCAAATGCGTACTAATAATATTAGTGGAAGCGAGTAGATTTGTTTGTAGGTAAAATGTTGGTTTCTAATTGGCTATTTAAATATATCTTCTGTCTTTAACTATTGCAATTGGAATTGGGTAGATGGCTGCGGCACTTAGCTTATATATTGCGGGCAAGTATTTTAATTGAAGTTACTCAACTATCTATTTTGGTGTTACTCGTGCAGAGATTGGATGTTTTTCTTTTTGAAAAAAATTAGATGTCATTATTCATCATTTTTTAATTATTATTGTTTTATATGATGTATTTTTATTACACAACTAGTTTTATTATCTCAGTAACATTTTAAGATATAATTATATATTATAAATTAAATATTTAATAGATTATACAAGACTAATTTTTTCCAAGAAATAATTAAATAATATTCATTATTAATGTATTTGCACATCCAATTTTGGTTCTGCAAACCTTGTCAGTGTGCCTTGTAAGACTATGGTAATATCGTAATTATTTAACTTATATTGTATTATTAATGCTATTAAAATATAGTAACTAGTCTGTAAAAAGCATAAAAAATAATAAATAAAAATCAAAAATATTTATATTTTATTAAAAAGTGAATACCGTAGAAAATGATAAGATTTTATTATTTTCACATATACTTTGTTATACTTAATTAGTCATTATTTAGTTATACTCTCTTCTTGAACTCTTTGTATTTATTAATTAATAAATTATATTGTGCAATTAGTTATTACCGGTAACATAGTAATCCTCAAATTGTTATCAATTATAAAGTTCTATTGGAGTGGGATTTCCCTGATTGAGAGTGTGTGTACAGATTTGTTACACCCCGTGGGCAACTGGAACAGTGCTAATTGTTTCTCAATCATGCAGGTACGCAATATGCTCATATACAAGTTATTCAATTAATGTCTCTGTTTTAAAAATAAAATTGAAATTTTAAAATTCAATACCTAGTTAGTTTTGCAATGCAAAAACTAAGCAGATATACCAATCATAATAAATTTCAATTTTATCTGGCTGTACAGGAGTCAATACTTTAGGACTCGATTGTGATGTCACCTTTCTGCTTTCTTTGAATATGCACCCCTGGGTAGCGGCCCTGCAGGTGATTTTACATTATCACTGACAGATATTTATAGCTTCTCTAGTTGTTGGTAGTAGTAGATAGATAAATATAAAGATAAGCTAATTCAAATAAAACCTTACAAAGACAAAGAAATGGAACATTAAAATGTTATAATTGCAACAAAATAAATAAAAAACACTAAAGTTAACCAAATAAATAACAAAACAAAATATGAAACAATAAAACAAATTACTATATTTTTTCACAAGTTAATTTTTACAAATTATTACTATTTTTGGCTTGACTAGATTCTTGTACAGATACAATAAACATGTAAATAAAAAACATTCTGATTTGTTTTATTATTTCACAAACTTGAATTTTCACGAAGTAGATATCACAATATGATAAAAAAAAAACATCACTTTTATAAAATTACTATAATTTGGTAATATTTTTTGTTGTTTAATCTTAATTTGATAATAATAATAACCTTTATTTATACATTTTACAAGTATAAAAAAATTTAATTTAGCTTAAAGCTGCTTTTTTATTTTGCAATTTTTTTAATAATCCCGATGTTGTTTGTGTTTGTTATATAATCTTTTATATACTTTCCAATACTAAATAGTTTTATTTGATAAAAAAATGTTACATAATATAATACAAAATAAATAGACCTAATAATATCAAATAAAAAAAAGTATTGTTAAAAATGTAACTTATTTATACAAATTTTCCATTAGCAATGAGGATTAAAAAAATAGCCAAGAACACAAATAAACTGCGTTAAAAAACGTCACGCAATATCAACAGGAGATAAAGTCAAACGTTCGGACCATAGAAGAACCAATCTTCCAAGTTGTATAATTATTAGATTTACAAATCACAAACATTGTTAAAAAGATAAAAGAAAAACATTAAAAGAAAAACATTAAAACAAAAACTGCATTGGAAAGAATAAGCTAAGTAGACATACTAAAGGACCGATGAAAAAAGAAAAAACATGTAAAAAAAACACTGGACTAACGCTGATTACTTAAAAAAAAATGTAAAACATACAACGCCAAGAAAATAATAAAAATTATAAAAAAATTAAAGTTATAAAAGAAAACACATATGCAAAATAACAAACTCTAGAAACCAGATAATTTCAAACAAATCAAAAATATTAAATTGTGTCAAAACCTTTTACTCAACGTTATATGGCACACTGAATATCCAAGGATAAAAACCAAAATTAGACAACCCAAAAATTTACTAGATCTACCACTCAATGAAATCCAAAAAACGTTACAAAAAATTTGAAACAACAAATCAGTTAAAGATAACAAATTAGAACTTGCAACCATAAAGCAGAGTAAAACATTGCTACACAGAGCACTGGAATAGGATCTAGCTATTATCGTAATACTTTACAAACAAGAAGACAAAAATAAAAAAACTATTGGCCAATTATTTTGCTTTTTCATATTTATATATTTATAACAACTTACATGCTAGATCAGTACCAACTATGCAAACAGGCAAAATTTAAGTCAGGATACGTAGCAAATA
Organism: Tachinus rufipes; assembly: GCA_963932245.1. Classification (NCBI taxonomy): domain Eukaryota; kingdom Metazoa; phylum Arthropoda; class Insecta; order Coleoptera; family Staphylinidae; genus Tachinus; species Tachinus rufipes. Next base: position 89,398,153 of record OZ010743.1, read on the forward strand.
ATTATCTTCAGGTAATTAAAAATCATATTAAAAAATGTACCAAAAGAAATAAACATTTGCTCTTAATATTTGTCCGTTGTGAAAAAGTGTTTGACACAATCTGCAAGTTTGTCTTATATACTTAGTTAATTGAACTAAAATTTATAAATCTTTTTTTTTTCAAATGTGATCGTGTTGATAAACAAACGCAAACATTTACAGTTTGTATCAATATAAATTGCAAATATATGTTCTAAACTTGAGTCAATATTTTATTGCTAATAAATAATAGAGAAAGCACATTTTAATTGCTCATAATTGGTGATTTAATAATATTTTAGTAAAGATATATTTGAATAACACAAGAGTAGTTACTTGGTGTAGAAAAACTTAGTCACTGATTGGCTAAAACTAAAATTTAATACCAATGTTAAAAGTTAAAATAAATTTTTAGCCAATAAGCTAGTAAGTTTATTAAATATTACCTAGCAACGTTCTAAATACGGCCATATATGAGTTAAAATTTATTTGCTTAGGTTTTTTTTTTAATTTTGGATTTGCTATTGGTTATTTTTACAGTTAATTGTATTTTTTTAAATTATTAAAAAAAAATTGTTATGAATATCTGCAAAAGGAACTTCATTTGTTGTTGTTTGTCAGTAAAGACATGCGGTACTAATTAATTGCCGTTTAGATAGTAGAGATTATAGTTTTTAAACAACTTAGTTCCTTTTTCTCACGCCTAGATAGACATTATCATTTTTTCTACTTTCTTACTCTTTTAATATTTTACATTCATTTTTTTTTTCTAAATATTTTTTCATATCTTATTGCACGCTTTACTGCTTCTACTCATGATTGATTTTTTTTTTTTTTTATTACAATATATGCTGATGTCTATATTTACTCCTAATATCTATTTTCATATATAGTTTAAAAAAATTTTGATATGTACAATAACACTTCTTACTAAACTATCAAACATTATTTTTTTTATTCCCGTATATTCAATATATTTGTACTTACTTGAATATTGTTTCTAAGTATGAAAAAGAACATCTGAAACCACGTTATATCTTCTAAACTCTTTATTAAAAAACAAGCTATTCGGATTATTGCTGATCCAAAATTGTAGATCTTTGCAATTCTATAAATGTTGTTATAGACGTTATTCAAACAAAATACAAGACATATTGCCACTTAAACAAATATCTTTTTGTAGTAGAAGACTTGCTAGGAATTTTAACAAATATGCACTAACAGAGCAGAGATGTTAGAACAAAATTAAAAAAAATAAATTTGTAACCATTAGTATTGACACATGGAATAAATTTACAATTTGTTTTGTCTACCGCTTAAATTTTTTTTGTTTTAATTTTTGTTGCTATTGTTTATAATAGTTAATGTACTGTATAAAATGGGAGTGACATAGAGAGCAGAGAAGAGTTGTTGACATTTACAAATTATCATTAAAAGTTGAGAAAAAAAGTGAATTAATATTTAATAGTGTATATATAAGTGAGAAAATCAAAGAAGGAGATTCAGGGGAAGAAAGCGGTGTGCCGCAAAACGACAAGGTAGGAGAGAAAATTCTAATTGAAATATTATAAATGCAACCTAACCTCCAAGCATAACATACGTAAATCAATTGTGAAAATTTAAAGAGAAAATAAATGTTTATATCTATATTAAACAAGAATATTTACAATACAACAGAGCGCTTGGTAGCCGAGTGGATAGAGAGGTGGATTGTAAACGCAAAGGTTGGCGGTTCCGAGGCTCGAGCAGAGAAAAATATTTTTATTAAATAAAATAATAAAAATAAATTTAAATAAAATAGAATAATGCCTTCAGACGACGATACAGTATTTAACAGAGGGAATCAAACAGAGAGAACACCTGAACAAGATGAAAAAAAAACGACGAAGAGAAATGATGGAAACCAAAGAAGCAAGCGGAAGTGGAATAAATCAAAAAGTAGCTGAAACAATCTTGAAACAATTACAATTAATAAATGAAACGCAAACTGTTATTCTGAAAGAATTAGAAAAATTGAGAGAAGAAAATGAAAAACTAAACAATAGGATCAACGCAATAGAAACAACTAAAATAGATAGTTTACAAAATGATGTAGACGAACTAAAACAGAAATTAGAAAAACAAGAAAGGAGTGAAAGAAAAAATAATGTAATTATTCAGGGATTGAATGAAGGTATAATGGAGGGAATGACGTTAAAAGATAAAGTAGAAAACTGGACTAGAACTAAATTAAAAGAAGGTGTAAATGTGAAAAAAGCATATAAATTGAAAAACAATAGTAAAGTAGAAAGTATCTTTGTACAGTTAGATAATTGGGAAGATAAACGAAAAATTATGAAGAAAAAAAGTGTATTAAAGAGAAGCGATATATTTATTGATAATGACCTCATAAAAAAAGAAAGAGTAATTCAAAAAGAACTTAGAAATATGGCAAAAGAAGAAAAAACAAAAGGCAAGACGGCGATCGTAGGATATATGAAGATTGTGGTAAATGGAGAGAAACGCTGTTACAACGAAAGAAACGGCAGAATAGAAGTATCAAAAAACTAGTAACAGTAATAAACGGGGGGGAGGGAAGTAAAAACAAACAACAAAGAACTAAACCAAACTGCGATAATGAGAAAAATTGGGAAGAAAAAGCGATTAACAAATTCTAAGCTAACAATGATGGAGCAACAATAGAAGATACCAGCAATAAAATAAATATAGTATTTTGGAATGTAGCAGGATTAAACAACAAAGATGAAGATTTTTGGAAGTATAAAGAAAATTTGATTTAATTGGATTGGTGGAAACGTGGATAGATGAAAAGAGGTAGAGAGACATGGAGGAGCAAATGCCTAAAGAGTTTAGTTGGAAATGCCAACCAGCTATTAAAGAAAAAAAAAATGGGAAGAGCAAAAGGAGGTATCATAACAGAATTAAGAAATGAAATACTACAAGAAGATGATGTAAATTTGGAAATGGAAGGGTTATTGCAACAAATTTTTATAGTGAGTGGAACAAAATACAAAATGATTACGGTGTACAGCAGAGGGATAAAAAAAATTAGATCAACGCTCGAAAACTCAATACAAGAAACAGAAGAGAGAAAACTGATAGAAGGAGGAGATTTCAACGCTTGGACCGGAATTAAAGGAGAAAGAATGAAAAACGGACAAAAAAGCAAAAGAGAGTCAAAAGATAAACTAGAAAATAAAGAAGGAAAAGAAATGATGGAAATGATTGAAGAGAATGGCTGGGACATATTAAACGGAAACATGGAAGGAGATGAAGAGGGAAAATTTACATACATAGGAACAAAGGAGCAATCGGTAATTGATTACGTAATGGTTAATGAAGAAGCGTGGCAAGAAATAGACAAATTTAAGATTGGAGAAAGAGTAGAGTCGGATCATCAGCCACTAGAAGTGTATATAAATGGAAGTATAAACAGAAAACCAAAAAACAATAAGGAAATAGTAACAAAAACAGTATGGACACAAATAAGCATAGAAATGTACAAGCAAAATTTAAATAAAATACATTTTCGAGAAAAAGGCGTAGAACAGCAAATGGTAAAATTAGAAAACACAATCGCAGACGCAACAGTAACAAAAACGTTTATACAAACAGAAGAAACATTTGGAAAATGCAAATGGTGGAACACAGAATGCACACAGAAAAAAAGAGACGCTAGAAAAGTACTACGATATTGGAAAAATGGTAAAGCAACTAAACAACAATATCAGAAGGCGCAAAAGGAATACAAGGAAAAATGCAAAGAAGTTAAGGCAAAGTATAAAAAAGAGGAGTTAGAGATAAAAGAAATACGTACTAAAGAAGAAGCATAGAAATACATACAACAAAGAAAGGAAACAAAAAAGAAGAGAAAACAAACAAATTTTAGGGAAAAACTAGAGGATGCACTTTTTAAAATTGTAAGAAGGATCAAACAAAAAAACCGATAGACAATCAAGGACAACACAACAAATGAATCAAGATGTAGATAATATAACAAAAAAAATGATATGGAAGCAAATAAAAAGACTAAAAAAACAAAAAGCGCCAGGGGTAGATGGAATACAAAATGAAGCATGGATGTATGGTACGGAAGATCTGATTGAGAGACTGAGTGAGATAATAAATGAAGTATGGAAGGGAAAAGGGTTTTCTAGTCAGTGGAGAGTAGGTCTTGTATGTCCGATACACAAAAAAGGAAATAAAGAACTTGCAGAAAATTATAGAGGTATAACGTTACTAAATACGGCATACAAGATCTACGCCATGGTACTAAAAGAAAAACTGAGTGAAGAACTAGAGATAAATGGGATATTGCCAGATGGACAGGCAGGGTTTAGAAAAGGAAGAGGGACCATGGATAATGTATACATACTACACCATATAGTAGAAAAGGAAATTGCAGAAAAGGGAAGAAAGGTGTATGCATTATTCTTGGATCTAAAAGCGGCATTTGACAGTGTGAGTAGAGAGAAATTGTAAATGTATTTAAGAAAAAGAGGAATAAATGAGCATCTAGTAAAAAGAATGGAAGAAGTATACAAGGAAACAGTTAGCACATAAATAATATGACAAGAAATGCTAATAAAGCGGTAGGACAAGTATGAAAGAAAATTTAATGTATGAGAATAAAAATAATGATGTTTGAAAGTTTAGTAAAAAGTATGTTATTGTACGGAGCGGAAATTTGGGGGTGGAAAGAGCAGGAGAAATTAGAGGCATTTTAAACAAAATACTGGAGATGGGTATTGAGAGTAAACAAAGAAACACCAGCGTACATTGTAATGGAAGAAGTTAAAATAGACAAATTAAGAGTAGAAGCAGGAAAGCGTGCAATGAGGTATGAAGAAAGAGTGAGAGAAAGAAATGAATGTGAAATATTACAAGAATGCCTAAAGGAGAAAATGATAGGAAAATGTGGAAAAATGGGAGCTTGCAGAGAAAAATATTTGAACAAGAATGGATATGCTAGTGAGGAAGTAGATAGATTGAGAATAGATAGAAGTATGTGGAATGAAATTATGATAAGAGATAGAGATATACAAGTGCAAGAGCGTAGAACAAAGATAAAGTATGGAAAAATAGAAAAAAGAATGATTGCAAGATTTAGATGCGGAAATGAGGAGAAAGTGTGCACATTTTGGATGGATGAAGAAAAGAAAATGTGTAGAATGTGTGGAGAAGCAAGGGAAACCATAGAACACATTTTAAAATGCAATAAAATGAGAGAAGAGCAAATGAGGAAAATTGAAGTACTAAAAGAAGACGGAAGAGGAATAAAATAGATGATGGCGGTAACAAAAAGAAGAAAACAAATTGAAAAAAAAGTTATAAATAATTAATTAAAAACAGGGATTAGGGTAATTAAGATTATATGTTATATTAGAAATGAATTAAGTTTATATGGTAAATGTTATGTTAAGTTGTAGAATTTTTAAGGCCAAAAGGCAAGAAATAAACGTTTATATACTGTATAAAATGTTATTTACTAACAGGTAGTGTCTAAAAATCTGTTATTTACACATAGATCAAGTGGGTTTTAAGAGTGTGAAAAAGTACATTGACAAGAGGTCATAGAAGTATTTCACTACTTACTGTTTGAAGTTATTTTTACATAAGCCGAGGAAGGTATTGGAAGTGTGTAAAACAAAGTACATTGGCATTATGATTATTGAAGTATTTGACAGTTGTAGTATACCAAGTACGCTGCCAGAGTTGGGGTTGTACTAAGTTGTAAATATATTGTTATTTATACACCAGCATGAAGCCTTGGAGTTGTATGTTATTACAGTAATTGAAATTGAAATCTCATACGTAATAGCCGTTGAATGCATGCTTTGTGCACTAAGATTTGAACTTTTAAACTGCAAAAATATGCCAAGCTTATACTGATCGATTAAGATTTGAGATTCTATGTAGAGCATATTCCATTAGTAATAATTAAATTATATTTTGCAAACTCATGATGCGCGCGCATTTTGAAACATTCAATCTAATATAACAGGTTCTATTTTTACTCTTGAGTAGGGTGTCCTAATTTTTCCAGAGCTCAACCGGGACATACAACCAAAAAAAAGCAACAAAAAATATTTTTAATATGACAGAATTAGATGTTGTACGAGTAGAATCTATCTTCAGTAAGAGAAATTACATTCATTAAAGTTTTGACAATAAAAACACATTTGAAAATTTTGCAATAGATTTAGCTATTGTTTTCGATTCTAACTTGCAATTTTGCAAAAAAATAATTATAAATTCTATTTTCTATCATTCCAATAGTTTCATTCATGATTGCTTTGACTTCTATTATTCTGATTTTTTTTCTAATTTTTTTTTGTGAAAAGTTTTTGATTAGTTAAACTTTAAACCAGGACAATTAACAAAAAAAAAAATGTCAAAACACCGCGACCAGAAAGTTAAAACTGAGACAAATCCGGGAATAGAGTGTCCTACACCCTACTCTTAAGTGATCTCTGTTTCAAAATAATAGTAAACACAATTATGTTTTAATTCTTCACTCCAAAAAAATGTCTATAGTGGATCTTAATCTAATATGTAGATATATAATTTAATATGTGGCTCGCGGAGTTGTAATGCATTTTCAAAGTGGCCCGCAAGATCATTTGGGTTGGCCACTCCTGCACTAGTGTATCAGGGTATCTACCTATTATCAGTGTGCTTAGCATCTCAATAATAAAAAAAAATTACATAAAATTACAGTAACTATTAATTATTTATGTTATGCCGTTGCTTGTTTGTGTAGAATTTAACTGTACTACAGCCCTTCTTTATACACAAACAGTTCAACGTTTTTCTTAATAGGAGGCATTGCGTTACAACCTCTAAGTATAATTATTTAGATGGCATTACGACTAGTTGGTCTTATGCTAGAGAAATAATATATTATTGTTAATTGCACTGAATAGAAAAATGAAACGCAGTAAGCAACTTAGAATGCGGGATAAAGAAAGAAAACTAATAACTTTAAGTTTATAAAAAGATGCGGTTGAATGATTTGACGGCAACTTTTTAAAAAAAATTAGTGTAAAGTTAATTATTATACCAGTTTAAAGCACGGTGTAGTGGTTAGAAGGTTTATCTTGCGACTCAGCAGGTATATAAAAAACCAAAATTTATAAACTGGGCGTAACATTTGATATGTTTTTTATGTGTTTATTTTTATTATTGTTTGTGTAAAAACATATCTTAAATACTAAAATGTTTTTATTTTTTGTATTTTTTTACCATACTTTTTTCAGTTTCCTACTCTATTTCTTTTTTTTATTTCTGAACGTTATTATTTTTTTACAAATATACATTTACAAATTTTCTCTAAATACATTGTTAACTGACGCCTTTTGATCTAAAAATAACGCATAAAACTTTTTTCTTTTTTCCATTTCATTTTCTACTAAATGGTGTAGTATATATACGTTATCTATGCTCACTTTTTTTTTATAAACCCGGTTCATTTGGTAATATCTTAATTATCTTCAGTTTCTCTTTTAGTACCATAAAGTATATTTTGTATGCAGTATTTAGTAACGTTATACCTTTGTAATTTTCTGCAAACTCTTTATTTTTTTGTGTAATAGTCATACGAAACCTACTCTTTACTAAATAAAAAACTCTTTTTTTTTTATTCTTCATTTATTGTCTTATTAATTCTCTCAATCAGATTGTCTGCACTATACATCTATGCATTTTTTTAATTACATTTTTTATTTGCTTTTATATAATTTCTTTGGTTATTTTATCTACATCTTGTTTTAGTTGTTTTTCTTTGCTTGTTTAATGTTTTTTTTTTGTTTAGTCCTTTATATAGTCTTGAGAATAGAAACACTTTTTTTTAACATTGCATTAAATTATCTGCATTTTTCTTATTTAGTTGCTTTGTCATTTTTTAATTTTGGAGTATTATTCTAAGTTTTTTTGTGTGGTTTTTGTGTTCTTTCAATTACTTTTTTAAATGTTTTTTTTGTTTGTATGAATGTTTTCTTACTTTGTCATTTTTTTTTCTGCGTCCTTTCCAAATGTTTTTAATCAAATTTTGCTTGTACATTTTTACGCTCTCTTGTGTTTCTACTATTTTTTTTTTAGTTTTTTTTATGCTTTTATTGATATACACTACTAGTCGTTGATAGTCAAACTTTATTTTTTCTCCAATCTTAAATTTGTCTATTAGCTTCGTTTTTTTATTTACTATTATGTATTCAGTTACTTATTATTGTTAGTATTTATTTTTTCTTTTTTTAATTTAGTTTAAGCATTAAAATGATTTCTTACTATTAGTTTTCTTTCTTCTGTTTTTTGTGTTGAATTTTTCTGCTCTTTGTTTTTTTTTTTTCTTTTTTTATTTAACTAAACTATTTTGTATTTTTTTCACTCAGTTTAAAACTTTGCTTTACAATCCCCTCCATTTTCAATTTTGTATCATCTTTTTGTGGTATTTTTTTTCTCATTCTTAATATAATACCTTTTTTTGCTTTTTCCATTTTTTTTTTAATAACAGGTTGGTATTTTTACTTAATGTTAAATCTCTATCTATTAATTTTGCTGTAATTCAAAATAGTTTATTTGCTTTATTGCTAGTATCTTTTATTTTTTTAGTACATAATTTTTGTTAGCTTACAATTTTGATCACTGTCTTGCTTTTTGGTGATTTTTTTTTCTAGATATTACTCAGTTTTTTTTATATTTGTTTTCCTTTGTAAGGTCGTTTTCAATAAATATGTCGCTTCTCTTTAATATGCTTTTTATATTATTTTTTTGTTTATTTTTTTAGTTGTTCAAAAATACTTTTTTGTTTGTTTTATTTAGTTTTAATTTAGTTTTCTAATTTGTCTTGTAACGTAGTTCTAACAATTATACCTTTATTTAATCTCTGTATAATTACATTATTTATTGTTATTTTTTTTTGTTTTTTTAATTTTTATTTTAGTGTATCGACATTATGTTATTTTGTAAGCTAATTATTTGAGTTGTTTTTATTACATTGATTCTACAGTTTAATGTTTTGTTTTTATCTCTTAATTTAGTTATTTTTTTCAGGATTACAGAATTACAGTTTGTGTTTTATTTATTATTTATAATTTTTTTTGCTATTAGTTGGTTTATTGAACTTTTGCTTGCTTTTTTGTACTAGTTCTTATTGTTTTTCTTTAATTTTTTTAATCTTGTTCATTTGGCGTTTTTTGTCGTCTGCAGCCATTATTAAGATGTTAATGTTTTTTCCGCTCAAGCCTCAATTCGGTATTAAAAAAATTAAAAAAATGAACTGCTGTATAACAATAAAATGTTGCCAAAAATATAATTGAAAAAAACAGTGTTACAATTGTTATTTATTAATTTGCAATAAAAACGTAAAAGCCGTTTTTAATACAAATAAAAAAATGTGTAAATGTAGTAAACAATAAGTTTGCCTTTTGTTGCTTTACCATGCCTGAATGATAAACCTTAAACAATATGCATCAGCTGTTAGATTTATAACCATCTATGCAACAATATCCACTTTTTTATATATTTTTTTAGCAATAATATTTTCATTCTAAACAATTTTTAAAATTTTTGAATACCGTGGTTTATACTCAAGTAAAAATTTAAAAAAAATATTTAAAACTAATCTAAAATTCTTTTTTGCAATTATTTGTACTATGAACAAAATAATTAAATATACATTAATATGTTCAATGTATCAAATATGTAATATTATTTATCAACTAGTTTAAAAATGGATTTTACTTTAAATAAAATATTTTATGATATGCGGTATGCTAAAATCTATATTTCTATATTAAGTAAATCTCAACATCAAAAATATTTGATCTATTGGAAATATTTTGATAGAAAATAAGTACGTTCGAGTTGAACTACATCACCATCCAATTCACTTTATATCGTCCCACCCTTATTGTAAAACGATTCCGATGCTTAAATCGTTTTATAGTTTACATTTCATTATCCATTTCGCAAAGCAGTTCGATAACAAGTTAAAATGGAAAACTTTTTAATTAGAAAGTATATGATTTTATATTCTAAGTACCGAGTTGAGTAAGTCCAACGATTCGAAATTTTATTCACGTTCTTAATTTATGCGAGCGGGTATCAGTGAACTTTATTTTCAAGTGGAAATTATTATGTGCGGAATACTCTCTTTCTTAATATAATAAAAACAATGGGGTGAAAGTATGGTATTAATCGTTTTATTTGACTTTAATTAATTTGACAGATAAGGAATTTTCAAAATGTTTATTAATTAATGTATTTTGTTTTGTTTAAATTCAGCTTTGTTATGAAATAATTATTTCTCTACAATTAATTTAATTTGACTTAATATATCAAATTTATAATAGATAAATAATGGATTAATAATTCTAATAAGAAGTTACTAGTGGGCCATAGAGATTTTTTATTGGGCGGTAGGTGTTTTGTCTAATGCTGGCTAATTTCCATTTTTTTTTTCTAATTTAATTGACGTTTTAAAACAATAAAATGGCATTTTTTTAATTTTATTTAAAAAAATTTCATATCATTATTGAAAAACATTTTCATTAAGTTTTCATAAAATTCTTTATTGATTATAGTTAAATTTCAGAAAATATATAATTTTATAGAAATTTTTGCAGCTAATTTTTGTAAAAGTGCGACATTAAGTATTTGGTAAGTTATTATTATTATACTACAGGTATGAAATTTTTTCTACCAATAGTGATACTAAAGTAAGCGGTAGGTATGAAATGTTGAGTACCCCTGCTATAAATGGTTTTAATCATTATTAATAGTTAAAAGAAAACAAAATAACAATAACTTTTTTTTTACTTGCACGTTTTTAGTTGATTTTAATTATCTGGTTGATTTTCATTATTTTATTAACAAACAAAATTTGGCTACCGTTTGTAAACAAATGGTTATTTGGCTTGACTGGGCAAAATCTTTGTGTTTGACTTTCACTGACTCCACGCTACATTTTGGTAAATTATATTGACGTACAGGATAAATAAAGTGAAAGTATCCAGATATAATAAAACCGAGCATTTGACCCAGAATGCAGAGTCTGTTTTTGGCAGCTGTACAAAGACACAGAAAAAGGCAACTGGTATACAAATTTGCCAACAAATTTTTATGACTGAATACCACATCAATACACCTAGTCTCGGGCAGCCTTGAAATAGACAATAAGTTTTAAAAATCTTTTAGCTCAAAATAGTTAAATATTAGATGGTCACTACATACATAGAACATTGTACTACATAGAAAGCAATCTTTGTTATCTTTATATTTACCAAATATGTCAAAAGTTTCACAACAATATCAAACAGAATTATGCTTCTCTAACTGTAAAGTTACGTGTTTAACATTAATATAAAAACTGTGCGCTATTTGATATAAAATATGATAATCAGCGGTCCTTTATGCTATATCAGTTGCAAAAAAAGTTTGTAAGCCCAGATACAGTTCCAATAGAAATGATATAGCTTAAATATAAAGATAACATTACCCATGTGGTAAAACTGTTTAATAAAATATGTAAATCTGGTAAAATTTTAAAAGATTAGTTAAATTAGTTAACACCTTTTGGCTTTAGCAAAGTCTTTGGAACACGCGAGGCACTGTTTGGCCTTAATATCTTTCTACAAAAATTCGGCACAAATAAATGTATGTTAGTTCAGTATTATTTTTCACTCTTATTTATCCTATACTCAAATTTTTTTAAACAAGTACTAAATGAACTTTGACGTAAACATTAATTGAGGATCTCTAACTGCTGCTGGATAAAATCAGCAATATTGAAAACTAATCAAGAATACATACTTTAATTTTTACTTTGGGTATATTTATACCAAAAGTAAAGTTTTAAGTATCATGACTTTTCTACCTAGATAGTACACAAATGGAAAGGGTTAACAAAATCAAATATTTGAAGTGTTTCAAATATGTGAACAACAAAGAATAAAAGATTTTGACAATATAAATTGTCAACAGACATTTTATGGAAATTTTAAATAAGAATTTTTTTTTTATGTTGATGGTTAAAGATTACAACAAACTTTTGAACATTACGTGTTTAAAAATATAAAAAGTAAATTAATTTTTTTTTTCTTCGGGCCAATTAGTTATTAATTAGTAATTATATCCTAAAAAATATAAGGTAATATAAAATAAAATCATTTTAAACATAGTCTGGTATAGTTGTGGATTGATGAGGTAAATTGGGTAAAGTGTTCTGTGTGGATTTGCGGCTAATTATGTGGGTTAAACATGTTTGATGTGAAATAATAAACTAATCCGATTAAAGTATCAGTATTTTTACTAGAATAGGAGTTAAAAAGTGAAACTGCATGCTGCTGGATCAACTTTTGCAATTTGCAAGCCAGAATTTAAGTTAAGTAAGTTAAAACTCTAATTTTGAACCGAGGCCAACGGTTAACATATTATTTTCTAATTTTTTATCTTTATAATGGTAAACCTAAGAAAATGTGTTTAATTTGTTGTATTTTATAAGCTAGTCTTTGTAGTTTGAGCCAACATATTAAACATTTTTTAACACGTAGCGTATTAAAAAACAAAATTTAATACACAACGAAAATGACCACAACCAGACCCGACAAAAAAAGCTATTGGCAAAATAAACAACACTGTAAAAAAATAAACACTTAAGAATAAGTTCTTTGATGGTCCGTCAGAAAACATGCGTAGATTTTGATGAACCGCTGCTATTATATGGGTAAGAAGATAGTGTGATAAGAGTAAGCCAGTATAATAACTGCAATAGTTTTTGTGTGCAGTGTGAAGCGTACCTTGGTCAAGCAAATAGCATAGTTATGTTGTTGATCAAAGTGTTAGACAAATATTACATTTAAGTTCTAAATTTTAACTATCTTTATAAGATTGATCTTGATCATGCAATACAGAAACCTAATTATTAAAGACCATTAGATGCGTGTCAGCTTATTCTTAAAAAAGTGGGAACAAAAAGCAGTTTTTTAACTCATTTCTTTTTGTCAGGTTTTATAAATAATAATTACCGTTACTGGGCAGCAAAAATCCTTCATACATTTTAGAAGAATATAAGAGTTTTAAAAATTTCCTCTATAGTTAGCAAGTGACAGTTTGAGTAATGATGTCTGCATATAAAGTGTTATATTCTAACTTTAAAAAAATGCTTATTATGTCTACATGCTAAAAACCTTTGTGCATCTAAAATTGCAACAGTTTAATGGTAAAATATGGTTTTAGCAAAATCTATTATTTTAGATTTTGACAACTTAGCATGTTTACCACCCAAACTCGGGCTACGTCAAAGAGAAAGTGTACACCAACCGTCATAAAACCATTAATGCCTTGAAAACAGCCATCTCTAAGAAAACACCAAAAAAATATCACCAAAAATCAAAACGCGCGTTGTGTAAAACTTAAATAAGCTCCTAACAGCGCAAACAAAGAATGCTATTTGAAAACATCCTTTTTCATAAATTAACTTTAAAATACTACAAATATGCAACATATTTTTTTTAGTAATTGCATTGTTTGTTATTTACTCTCCTTGAAATTTAATGCATTATTTCTCTCTGTATGTGAGTTAAGATCAATTTGCATACTAACTTAACTAAAAGTGCTTTTTTATTATAAAAAACAAACAAACAAATATAAATAATAATATTTAATCAAAAATAAGGTGTAAAGCAAAAAATTTTTTTTCTTACTTTAAACTTGATAAATATTTTATTTATACATATAATTAAAATTATAACAATAAGTTTAAAAAACTGTATTTTAAGTTAATTATCAACATTTAAAACTCATCAAAAACACAAACAACAAAATTATGCTTATTATGTTTATTTTGTGTGAAAATTAAATAATAGGACAAAGCACAATTTTTTATTTCTAAATTGGAGTAACTTTTTTTATATTTAATTACCACTTGAATTTAGCTTGGCATTAACTTATAATCTGCACTTTTTAGGAGCTAATCTATTCTAAATTTGTTCTATGTTGGCTCTAAGTTTACGCAATGTTTTGAAAGATAGATAAAATACCTTAAATATTAAAAACAGTAATAGAATATGCTTTAAAAACTATAAAGCTTAGTTAAGCTGTTGGCCTTGATCAAATACCTATAGAACTTATCAACATATTAGAAGACAAAGTAATTGATATTTTTTGAAATTTAATAAAATTTACAAAAAAAAATACTTTAAACAATTATATTTTTTTTTGTGTTTATATTCTAAGAAACCAAATCTAAAAAACGCGCAGAATAAAGAATAATTGCGTTCATAAGATACACTTTAAAGTAAAATAATATACAAAAAAGTTAAAGATAACATAAGCAATACACAGTATGGTTTCCGCAAAAAATTGTTTTTGTTTTATTTTATATCATCTTGTTTTAATTAACATTAATATTAAGATCAAGACTGCTGTACAGCCAAGAACAAACATTTACGTTGTAATCACAAAACTACGTTTTTGTGGTTTTAGCAGTATGACAAGCAACTCAATCCTGCTAAAAAATATATTTTTTAACATTTCACTTTGAGAGACTTGGTAACATACTGTTATGCAGTATTTGTTAACATTATGCAGCACACACGGTACCATCAATAAATTCAAAGCATAATAAGCTGTCAAGCAACCCTAAATAAACACTTTTTTATAAAGTTTTAGGCAATCTTTGTGAAAGACCGCAAATTGTTCAATTGCGGTAACCACCTACACATATATGTGAGTCTGGCTTTTTTTGATTTTTGTCAACAGTGCTTTTCTTTTGCCTATAAGAAAACAATTTTGATTTAATACATTTACTGATGACAGCATTTAGTCTAGGTATGTAATTTTATTCAGTCTTAATTTGCCTTGAAGTATTTTTTTAGCTTTTTTGCATAGTTAATCCTATTGTTTCTATCAGAAACTAACGTTGGACAACCCAAACTTTTGCTTTTAAGCACTAATATACAAAATTTTAGAACTTGTATAAACTTTAATAAATGCAGCAATTTACTAAATACGATAAGAAAGCAACTGCCAATTAATTGGACGTTTTGTTTTGCATTAGTTTTGTAACTTGTTTTAAATTGTTTCATTTTTAACAATTACTTTATATTGTAGTAGGTATGGGGGCGATTTAAACAAGTCTTTTTTTTTTTAGGAGGGGTCAAAAATCAAATTAAATACGCGTTAAATACTTTTGGGTAGGCCAGACCCCCCCAAATTCTGGAAATCGCGCAGGTCATGGGTAGGCCAGACCCCCCCAAATTCAGGAATTCTCATCTGGACATGGGCAATTGGGGGTAGATCAATTAGGGGTAGGTCAATTAGGGGTGGGTCAATTAGGGGTAGGTCAATTAGGGGTAGGTCAATTAGGGGTGGGTCAATTAGGGGTAGGTCAATTAGGGGTGGGTCAATTAGGGGTAGGTCAATTAGGGGTGCGACCGGAAGTGACAATCTTTACCACAAAATCAAAAATGGCGACCGGAAGTGCGACTTCCGGTGTTGCAAAAAGGGCCTTCATGGTACTCAAATGAAAGCGCCCGTCGCGTACGTCACGAATCTAAAATAAAAACTTGTACTTGACCCGCTCCTAAGCGATAAAAATACAAAAAACCTCCTGGATGGTTTAAAATAAAGAAACAAATGTTAAATGTGTAATTATAATTTCATATATATTTCATAAATTATATAAAAGATATATTAACAATCATTAAATAAAAGAAAATCAAATGTATGTAATAACTGTGTTTTATTTCATCATTTCATAACAACATGCATGATAACATATCACCAATTTTCAACAGGAAATTATAACATAACCAGAAGTAACAGGATGTAATTGACTTTCTGATAAAAATGTATATTGTTTATTATAAAGGTAGTTAAATTAAACACAACATCTTAATAACACATTTATTATTATTTAAAAAAAATTACAAGATAAATTTGTACGTTTATCAATAATAATGTCACATAACAATCTAACATTACCAATTACACAATAAGTTACATTTAATAATATTTAGTATTATTATTATCATTTAAATAAGTACAAATTTTTTTTACATTTTGAAATGAACAATTACTAAACTCATCCGTGTGATTTGCACAGAAATGAGTACATTTTTCAAACTTTGGTGAATTAATTTCACCTTCAAGGTTTAATATGGTAAAATTCGGGAAATGTCTTTTTAAAAAATCTTCTTTTTGAACACCCTTGACCACGCACGTCACATCGGATAAATTCTGAGTAAATCCGTAAAAGATGTTGTCAATCTCGGTCATATCAACAATTCCTCCGGAATATGGAATTGAGTGGTAATTATTTTCCAACCATCTGGCTTGAATTTTTTCCTTCGATGTTAAAAACGAGTAGTCGATTGTCGGTTTCATCAAGTAAGTGTGAATATTTTTGTAATTTGATGCAATACTTATTTCCTTCGGCATAAACTGATTTGCAATTACAAATCCTTGCATATCGATGGCTAATATAATCATCATGTTATATGAAGTGTACACATCAACGGCCTGTACTCGACTAAAATAAGAGCTCAATTGATGGTGGGTATTTGACGCATTTTTCTACGTTCAGGATTCACTACTGCTTCCAATGTTATTGCAATCTTTTTAATTCTACGTTGAAATCGTACTCTATTTTGTGCTTCAATCATCCATTCAGCACCGCTTCTATAGTCACCACATTCTTCAGGCAAATAAATGACCGTTGACTCGGGCTCACTGAATCTCACTCTTTTTCCCATCACACGAGTTTTCGAACCAACCCTGATAGCGGTGTGTATTCAACTATGGTATCGCTCAAAATGAGACAATAACACCTAGTATTGTCTTTAAAAATCTGAGAAGCTTCCATTTCAAGGCGCAAGTCTACCGTCGAGGACTTGATGCTTTCATTTTGTTTTGAAACGTCAAATACAAACATTGTGTGATTCTTAAAATTAGTAAACGAAAAGTATGGTTGATTTTTTGCATTATCATAATAACTACTTTGAAACTGGCAGTACATCTCGTAGGCGGTTAAATATTCGCCATTGTCAAAATCCAAATTTAAATTTTCGTATGGATATGTTTCAGAATTTAGATAGATTCTTATGTTTATAATGTTACAATGATCGAATGTGGAAACGTCTTCACTCGACACACCCTTTTTGTTGACGTGAAAAGCTATAATTACATATCGTGATTTCTCTAGACTGTTTGAGGTTTTTACGGACCAAACACTATCTTTAGATTTATTCATAGAGGGTAGTTCGTGTAGTTCCCATTTGCGAAATGGGATTAAGATTCTAGGATCGGTTTTAACTTGTTCCAACATTTGTAATTTAATCTCATCATTTAATTGTATATGTGGTACTCTCCACTCGACTTTGTTTATTTTAAATTTAATCAGGCTAATTACTTTTTTATCAGTATCATCGCTTATGAAACAATTTACATCAGTAGACGCACGTAGTAGAATTAGTTCGTGTTTAGCAAATCCCATTATTTTTTGATAGTCTTCGGCAAATCCTAACCAGCACTTTAGCGGAATAAGAGCAAAAAACTTTTTATTCACAAAATATGTTTTTATTTGACCGGTTTTGCCCCACCCGGCAGTTCCCAAAACTTTCATTTCTTCGGCGTCTCCGTAGGAAAGGAACCCCTTCATAGTGCTCGAGATACCCAAATCTCTCGTTCTATCAATCTCGACACCGTTTAACTCATATCGGATTTCTTCGAACAAGAATGAGAAAACGTTGTTGGTTATGCTAAATGTTTTTCCATCAGATGGCTGCCCTTCGACCTCTCCAACCAAGTATATACTGCTTTCGCTTGGACATGTAAAAATATCTTGGTTCTGAATTGTGATTCTGATTTCATCGTTATTATCAAAGTTTGTAGTCCTTGGTCGGTAAGAATGATACTGTTCTTTAACGATGCTCTCATCAAATTGCACTTCATCAAAAATGTTAATTTTTCCCATAATGTTTCACTCTGTAACCTAGAGCCAATAATCGGGATAAATTAAGACGTGTCACCTCTTTCGTAGGCAAAGGGGAACTGATGGGGAACGCATTGTTCTTCTTCTTTTTATTACCGAAAACAATTCCCATCTTACAGAGGTTTTAATTCCAATCTTACTAAAATATTTTCTCTCCTAAAACTAATGGGATCCCCCGCTTGATCCAATATTCTGAGATTGATATTGTCGATGCTATTGCGAACGTTTACCGGTAAATATAAAATATTTTGAGGTTCAATATTAATTGCGTAACCGGGATCCACTGCGGGACTAAATTCGAACAACGTGTGCGACAGACGATCGTCGTAATATGCTCCAGTAACGATGTTGCACTCTATTCTTATACTTTCCACTTTAATTATTTGCACGGGTAAATCGGACCTATGAATAATTCCGGCTTTTAAAAATTTTTTCCCGGAAAACCCCAAGAGACGCCCGATGGTGTTTTTATCAGATGTAAAATCAATGTCATACTTGCTCTTGATTTCACACTGAAGAGTGTTGTGATTGGGTTTCAAAGACAAAATTTCTTCTGCTTCCGACTCGGGTAAATTTAACCCCCCTATTATCATGCGTTGTAAATACAATTCAATGTCTCGAATTTCGTATGCCCCTGTAGAAAGTGTGATCAATTTATTATCGTTAAAAATGAATTTATTGTTGATTCCTTCCTCAATGTTCGGTATGGAATTATATGTGTGAAAACCAATGAGTCCTAAACAATATTCGTGTTGCGGATCTAACTCGATCGGAGGATAATAGTTGACCGATAGTTCGCTGCTATCACCTTGCAGGGTGAACGTTCGAGACATGACTAACATAAAATTAATTTTAACATCTTTATTTATATAAAAACTCTAAACATAAATGTCCGCAGTTGTGAGAGTTAAATTTCTGATATTGATTGTGATTATATTTTATCTCGCATGCTTTGAAATATTTTACAACTTCTAGCGGCGGGCTTAAATTTCCAAAACTGTCAAAGTATTGCACGCGTCTGCCGTTCTTCTTGTACGCTACCCAATGAGTGCCGGCTCCTGCCGCCCTATCCAGATTTATTATACCTGACTCTCTATAATGAGAGTGATGTGGTAACTGATCTCGCATAAATACTCCTCTAAACGTTTTAATATGTTTCGTATATTTTTTCAAGTCTAAATCTGTGAGCGGTCTATCGGGCAGCGAACTTAACAGTTTTTTGATTTTTTCAGGTACAGGCCCAAACCTTTCTTATATGGTTTTAAATATAAACCGCTTCCCTTCTTTCCGAGAGCGATGGCTTCCATCGTTTTGTTGTGACGCTCGGACTCTTGCAGTTTCTTTTGTGCCTCCTTAGTAGATTTTACTGCTCGTACGATAGCGCTAGTACCCCCCGCGATCGAACCTAAGGCGCTTAATCCAGCAAAGAGGGGTATGAGTGGCAGAAAGCCACCTTGTTTTGAAATAGGTAGAACTCTTGGTTTGCGGACTTTATTGCGTCCACCCGTTTTCTTAACAGCATCCTTGGCAGCAATCAAGGCAATTTTAGCACTTTCTCGTATAACGTCTGCACTTTTAATTTTTTTTGCTAACGGTTTTAACGCCGTTCGTGCTTTATTTACTACACCTGCGCGAAGAGTTACAGTTTTAACGCCCATTCCTAATTTCCTTTTGGCTTTCATGATTCCAGTTACCGCTAGAGCGCTTGCTTTTTCGCTTAACGAAGAGTTCTTAGACTTAACTCTCCCTCAAGCAGATTTTTCCAAACTTTTATCTGCCTTATGTCGATCTTCTAACTTGGATGAATTCGAATAGGCAATGTCGTGCTGCATACAAGCTTTATCCAAATCGTTTATACCGATATCTCCTCTGATCAAACGCTTCTTCAACTTGGTGCCGGGACCGCAATATTTATATCCGGGTAAGTGTAGCTCAACAGGTAACTTATCTATAGCGCTGTTGATGATACCTCTACCGTGGTACATTGCTTAATAATTTTATCAGATCAGTGATGTGTATATATAGCCATATTAATTAGAGTTTTAGTTAGTATAATGAGAACCGTTAAGCAGAAAGTTACTTTACCAATTATAAATATAGACTCAGTTGTGGGGGATACGACTGGACAATCTGAAAAACATGGCCCGTTAATCCCAAATTCTGTAAGAGCTTTAATATGCGGACCCTCGAATTGTGGCAAAACTAACGTTTTATTTTCAATGCTTTTCCATGAAAACGGTTTAAAATTTGAAAACTTGTACATTTACTCAAAGTCGTTGTTTCAACCAAAATATCAAATGTTAAGTAACGTTTTAAGCTCGATGTCGGAAGTTGGATATTTTCCATTTTCCGAAAACTGCGAAATCCTCGATCCGAGTGAAGCAAATAATAATTCAATTTTTATATTTGACGATGTTGCATGTGACAAACAAGATAAAATTAGAAATTTCTTCAGTATGGGTAGACATAAAAATGTTGATTCATTTTACCTATGTCAAACATATACACGTATCCCTAAGCATTTGATCCGCGATAATGGAAATTTTATAATGCTCTTCAAACAAGATGATTTAAATTTGAAACATGTATACCAAGACCATGTGGGCAGCGATATGAGTTTCGAGAAGTTTAAAACTCTATGTGCAGAATGTTGGAAAGAAAAGTATGGTTTCATTGTGATAGACAAGGATTCTGATGCCGGCAGATACCGCAAAGGACTCGACGAGTATATAATAATAAACTGATAATTACCTCAATCAGTATAGCGCATGCGTTAGCGGGGTGTGGTTATTATTTCTATCTCTATTGAAGTGGAGCAGTATAAAAAGATTAAGCAGTTATATAGCAATTGATATAGCAGTATAAAAGCGGTAGCTATTGAAGAGCGCCTGATATAGCGCGCAGTAAGCGGAATAGCGAGCGGTATAGCGGAATAGGGAGCGGTATAGTGGAATAGCGAGCGGTATAGCGGGATAGGGAGCGGTATAGCGAAATAGCGAGCGGTATAGCGAAATAGCGAGCGGTATAGCGGGATAGGGAGCGGTATAGCGAAATAGCGAGCGGTATAGCGGGATAGGGGGCGGTATAGCGTAATAGCGAGCGGTGTAGCGGAATAGCGAGCGGTACAGCGCTACAAAAGCGCTCGCTATTTTTAGAGATGCGGTATAAGAAGCGCTCTCTATTACGGAACCCTTTCAATACGGAGAAACACAATGTTGATAAGGAACTCATAAATGTAAAGCATGCAATTCGCAAGAAAGTAATGGCTCTCAAATTGAAGCAATCCGATGATAATGAAATCTTAAATAAAACTTACAAGCCTTTAATTGAACCAATTAAGGAGTTAATAAAGAGTTCTACATTGACACCGGGTCCTGCAAATGTTCTTAATATAACGCCTCAAATTAAACAATCTCCTACGCAACCACCGCAACAGCAAGTGACTCCGATTAGACCTAAGAGAAGATATGGTAGAACTTCTACACCTACGAAACCAGAGGAAATGGTCAGCTTTGGTCAATATGAACCCAGTATGATACAATTTGATAAAACACAAGGAGGTTTAGAAAGAAACTCTTACGATGGTATGTCAGATGCAACCACACTTAGGAGGGAAAATTATAAACCCGAAGAAGAGACTTACGAAAGTAGGTTAGAGTCTTCAGATGATACAGTTGATAATACAGTTGATAATACAATTGATAATACAGTTGTTGAAAATAATGAAAACCCAGAACCTATTACTGAACGTGGTTTGAGAGAATATCTCGAACAGTATCCTAATGTTTTAGTGCCTTTACTTATTGGATACGTCAAAGATGCTGATAAAATTGTTTATGATCGCTCTTCGGTAACGGGAGTTAATTATGACATTGATACCAGCAAGATAATCGTTGGAAACACAGAGCTAATGATTGATGCGAGAAAACTCCTCAAAATTATACCGAACAAGACAAAAGAGACTATTTTGAAGTTTTAGTGGCTACTAATGCTTTATTTAAAAATCATAATCCTGCAGAGCAACATCAGGGAATTGGTACAACAAATATAAAATGTTAGTTAAACCTATGTTAGATGAACGTAAAAAAGCGAGAGCAATGAGAGTGAACGAGAAAACTGTGGATGAAGAGATAATAGAGGCCTTTGCTAATACTACTACTACACACCGTCCAAATCGCAGCAGGAGTGTGTCAGATGCCAATTCGTACGCAGGTAAAGGATTCGATTCAACATTAGAAGTTGAAGATAAGCCCTTTCGATACACATACTGGGATAATCCTAACGAGTTAATAGAACGTTTGTGGTTGCTACACGCTTCACGTAGAGCCGGAAATTCATCTCACGCTAACGAGATTGCCTCCATCGAAGAAGAGCTGAGAGAAGCAAATATAATCTATTAATTTTTATTTTAATCTCAATATCACTATGAGTGTAGACAAGTTCGGACGTCATTCGTCGCAAAATAAATCATTTGCTGGTGTAAGAGGCCCGCCAGGCAACGGTTTTAAGCGCGATGCTGACGGAAATTTCGACATTTCTCACAAGCGTTTGAAAAATGTTGATGCTCCTATTGATGATACTGATGTCACGACTAAGCTGTACGTTCACAACATTTCCAACTACCTCGACTCTAAAATTACAAATCTTCTCAAGAAATCTGATGATGATAAGAACGCTATCAATACTCTCTTGGAAAATTTAAACGCCGAAAATAAATCTGATTTTGATCATATTAATATCAAATATGAGGATCTCGATAAGAAAATTCAATTATGCATTAAAGACATTCCTGAAATGATTGAATCAAAGTTACTGACATTTAAGGATGAATTGCATAAAATTGAACAGAATATGAACTTGGTCAGCAATGCACATACAAACTTCAAACTGAATGTTTATGATCGTATTGAAGTTATAAGTGATAACTTAACAACAACATACAACAGTGTAAAGGTTCAAATTAACAGCATTAATGATCGAATTCACGATATTAGAGAGCAAATAGACAAATGAACTAATTCGAAGCGACATTCAAATAAAATGGGGGGAGTTTGTTATTAAAATGAATTTGTTATTGGGAGCTCAAGCAGAGAGCATTAAAAATTGATTTCTTCGAACAAGAATGAGTAAAGTAAAACAAGATATCGTTACTGAAATCCACAAGCCCGCGCGAATAAATTTCTCTAGAAGACGAACCATTTTGAAAGGTTTAGATGATCTGTGGCAGGCTGATTTGGCTGATTTTATACTGTATTCTCGCGAAAATAAGGGATATAAACACATTCTTATTGTAATCGATTGCTTCTCCAAATACTTGTGGGCGGAACCTCTAAAAGATAAAAGCGGACCGTCAGTGAAGACTGCATTTGACAAAATATTTAATGGTGGTAGGATCCCGAAAAACTTGCAGACCGATCTGGGTAAAGAGTTTTACAACAAGCATGTTGAAAATTTACTTAAAAAGCGTTCGATTAATCATTACTCTACGTTTACTATTAAAAAGGCTGCAATGGCCGAGCGAATGATACGTACTGTTAAAGAAATATTATATAGAGAGTTTAGTTTACGAGGCAAATATAAATGGCTTGATGTATTACCTGATATCACAAAAGATTACAACAATCGTAAGCATAGTACCATCGGTATGAAACCAAATGAAGTCACTAAAGATAAAGAATCGATGCTGTTGAAAACCGTTTATTCACACATCAAGATTGCTGGACCGCAAAAATTTAAAATTGGAGACTTTGTGCGAATCAGCAAGGAGAAAACCGTTTTTGCGAAGGGATACACACCTAATTGGTCCACCGAAATATTTAAAGTGATTTCAATTAAAATCACAAATCCTACTGTGTACCTGTTGGAAGATTCAAGGGGGAGTCCAATCAAAGGAGGATTTTACGCTGAAGAAATTCAACTTGTTAAGCATAATGATGCATATCTAGTGGAAAAAATTATAAAGAAAAAAGGAACTAAAGTTTTCGTGAAGTGGCTGGGACTTGATAAGACTCATAATAGTTGGATTGATAAAAATAATGTTTTATAATAATTTAATCGTATACTAGTTTAGTTTTAATAATAAAAATAATAATAAATATATATTGTAACCCACACACATTGTTTTATTTATGTGAAGGAGTAAATAATAAGATTGATTTTTTTTTTAAACATTTACTTCATCAGGAGTTTATATTCATACATTCATAGTCATAATACATTTTACCGTAAAACATGTTCAGTGTTTCCATCATAAGATACTCGAGCTCTCCTTTTGTATCGTTCTCACTCAATAAGCGGATAACTTTACCATACAAATCGTTATCTTCGTGAGCTAATTTTAAACATTTAGCCATAATTACATTATAATATAAATCAAATTTATAGAATTTTAATAATGTTAATTTAAAGTTTATAAGATTCTTAAAATTAATTAAGTTGTTGAATGTCATTGAAGAAATTAATATTTTAAAATTCCGACACTCGAGTAATATAACATCCAGTTGTTTGTATGAGGTATATGAAATGCGGTGATCACAGTACTTCCATGTGCCCCCATCTCTAATTTCGGTTATATTTATTTTGGAGAATGCACTCCATTCTTCTGCGGTGAAGAAAACCCCATTGCGTCCAAAAGTACCATTATGCCCACAGTGGATTTTGACAATTGGTATAAATCCTAGTGCTGGACTTAGACCAATGAACACAAATTTTGTTCTAGAGTTATTGATTGCATAAGAGCTCTCTCCAATCAGCTGCATCTCACGCTTGACATCATCATCGTATCTACGAATGCCTTCCTCCACTGGATCTTCGAACTTTGGGGGATCTGAAAAGAATGATTAGATGTAAAAATAAATTTCACTTGAGAAAAATATATTTAAGACTTACGTTCAATAATATCTTGTGGCTCCAGACTTTTCAGGTTAATCTGTTGCATGCACACATCATCTAAATCGTACCCCACGTTGTAGAATTTTTCTGCATCTTTGCGTGTTAAACCGTAAGTACCTTCAGGGTTGATGTACTCGTATAATAATTCAGGTTGTAGATCTCTCGGTCGACTCTCCATATCCTCAACGAAAGGTTTAAAAATAGAATTTTTTGGGGTCTCGATTGGATTTACATGCGGCTTTTTAACATCGTACTCTCGTTTTAAAGGTGTAGAATAACTCCTTTTGAGGTTAGACATTATGAACTCTATTGTAAATGTAGCTAAACTATCGTGAACTGAACTGCACAAACACTGAATTAACTGTGAAGTTTTTGCATCATGATCACCATATTATTACTAATTTAAGAATCAAATTTCAACCAATCACAGCGCTGATAAAGATTTAATGATTCATACTTATAGTGAATCACAAGATTGGTATGATGATGATGATAAGAATTTTCTTGTTGATTTTTGTATTATGATGCAATTTTTCTGTTAAAAGCGGATGTTACATCCTGTTACTTCTGATTATGATATAATTTCCTGTTGAAAATTGGTGATATGTTATCATGCATGTTGTTATGAAATGATGAAATAAAACACAGTTATAACATATATTTGATTTTCTTTTATTTAATGATTGTTAATATATCTTTTATATAATTTATAAAATACATATGAAATTATAATTACACATTTAACAGTCAAAATTATTTCTAGACTCAATATTAAATTTGCGTTATTACTTTCAACATTCGAGATTATTAAATGATTTGATACGTTCATTACGTATCGATTTTTATCGAGGAACATAAAAGTTGCATTCATCACATTTGACACCCCCGGAATCGTGCTGGCGTTGATTTTGAACGTTCTTGGATGAGTGGTATTGTCGAGGTGCATCATTTTCCACTCCAAAGGCCAACTACCATTGATTCCTCTATCGATGGCGGTTATGTAGCATTGTCTGGCATCTTTGGGTTTCGTGATGAACAAAGTTCCATTAAGCAAAGTTGATAAAAGTATGAATGCGGTGCTATTCATTTTCGGTGCTCTTGTCACTTTTTCTAGTTGATCGGTAATCTTGACACTTTTTGCAGATACACTTTTCTGCGATGCATCTAAAACAGTTTTTTATGGGCGGAGGTGGTCCGTCTATGAGGTCCTCATCGGTTGGAAGGTTGTAATGCTTATGACAAGGAAGTCTTATTTGGAAATATAAATCACTCTTACATTTTTCAGGCAGGAAGTCCCACAATCTTTCCAAATTTAGTCCATATAGCGATCGCAAATATTTTTCAGGCAGATATTTTACATATTCACCAGTTAACTTGCATTCATCATACAATTCAATGGCTTTATTTATATTTTCAAATAATTTTATTTCGACTTCGCTAATTTCATCGGAGCTGCATACCGTCGAGTTTTGCACACAGTTGCTTTTGCATAATCACAAATAATTTTTTTAACATTTATAATTTGCCTTAATAGACTTTCCAATCGATAGTCTAATTGCTGTTTTTGTTTTTGCAATCGATTTTTTAAAAGGTGTCGTTTAATGAGTGACGTTCTTGACATCACCATTATCTACGACTAACTGATTTTTAAATTTAGTGTCTCCACTTAAACAACATATTGTTATCATTTGTTTCTTTATTTTAAACCATCCAGGAGGTTTTTTGTATTTTTATCGCTTAGGAGCGGGTCAAGTACAAGTTTTTATTTTATTCGTGACGTACGCGACGGGCGCTTTCATTTGAGTACCATGAAGGCCCTTTTTGCAACACCGGAAGTCGCACTTCCGGTCGCCATTTTTGATTTTGTGGTAAAGATTGTCACTTCCGGTCGCACCCCTAATTGACCTACCCCTAATTGACCCACCCCTAATTGACCTACCCCTAATTGACCCACCCCTAATTGACCTACCCCTAATTGACCTACCCCTAATTGACCCACCCCTAATTGACCTACCCCTAATTGACCTACCCCTAATTGATCTACCCCCAATTGCCCATGTCCAGATGAGGATTCCTGAATTTGGGGGGGTCTGGCCTACCCATGACCAGCGCGATTTCCAGAATTTGGGGGGGTCTGGCCTACCCAAAAGTATTTAACGCGTATTTAATTTGATTTTTGACCCCTCCTAAAAAAAAAAAAGACTTGTTTAAATCGCCCCCATACCTACTTATTGTCTCAATATGTAGTTGCCTAAAAAAATTAACAATTTTCTTGTTAATTAGAAATGATAGAATAGAATAATCATTTTGTTTTTGTGTTTCTGATTGATCTTTATTGTTGTTAATTAACTAATATATATAAATATCATTTTTATTCAATAAAAAAAAGTACATACAAATTATTACGTTACATAGTTGAAAATAATAATAATTCTATAATTTATTGATGACCAAAGTCTTTCAGCCTGAGCATTTAATATAATATTATAATAATAAACACAAAACAAAATTGGTATGACATGATTTTTAGTCAGTCATTGTCATTGTCGAGTGAAAGTAATTTTTGATATAAAGGTATGTCAGGTTTTTTATATTTTACAACAATCAACGGGTTTCTAGAAACTTTGAGGTTATTTAGAATTTTTGGATTATTTGGGTGCAAACTTTTTATGACAGTTTTGAAGGCGCTTTGATAAAGAAAGTATGTTTGTTTTTTCATACAGGAGGTCATTAGAAGGATTGTGTAGAGGATTGCTTGAGTGTTGAATTTTTAAAATAGAGCAAAAGGAAGATCTTTTGGCAATATATAAATGATTTAAAGTTTTTTTATTAGAGCTTATAGCTTAGGATAGGTAGGCAAATTGTTTTGTATCTATTCCATTATTTTTGTATGTAAGAAATCAAAAGTGTTTTGCTTGGGATATAATTTTGGCTTTGAGGAAGCGTGTATGGGCATTGAAATTGAGTTTAGAGTCAAAACATACTCCTAAATATTTACATATTTGGGATGGTTTAATAGTTTCTTCGTTTATTTCAAAAATATGGGAATTTTCCTGGATTTTATGGTAAGGAATTAGGAGTTTGGTTGCGTATTAGTTGATAAATTTTGCAATTGTTTGATTAACATTTTTAAGGAAACCACGTGGAATATTAGTGTGGTATTGTCAGTACTGAAAAATATAGGAATTTAGATTAAAATGGTTTAAATTGAGGTTATAAATGTCTAAACAGAAAATGTTGTAAAAGAGAAGAGACAGATGTAATCCTTGCGGAACACCTTGCTTGGTAGTAAAAGAATTAGAGTTGAGCCTATGCGCACTTTAAGGGATCTGTTGATATTAATGATATGATTTGGAATCTTTATTCACACAGCTTAAAAATGAGACCTTTCTGCCAAACCAATTCAAATGCTTTGTTTATGTCCATAAACAAATAGCTCAAATGACTGCCATAAAAATGAGACGTTTAGAGATTCTATGTCATTATTATTAGTGGATGGATAGTTGATTTATTTTTCATAAAACCACACTGCAAAATAGGAATTTTATTACACAAGTGGGATATGAGCTTATTTTAGACAATAGATTCAAATATTGTCCCTATAACAAGGAACAATGTGAATAATTTGCTGGAAAATATGCGTTAGAGTCATTTTTAGAAATACAAATATAGGGAATTTATAAATGAATGGGATTACAAATTCACTTTAAATATGCCGCCTTTTTAAAATTGTCCATTATACTATTTGTTTTGACAGTTTAACTTTGACAGCTTTCAAGCATGCAAGGTTATAAGAATGTACATATACAAATGAAGAGAATATTTTTATTATTGAACCTTACCTACTTTAAGAATTGGCGGTTTGATAATGAGAAATGGCTCTATTCTATTCCAAATTGTAATCGAGAGTTTACTACTGATAATTATAAAAATGTAAACATTGTAAACATATAAAAATATTTTTATTATTGAATTCTAAGATAGGCAACTTTATTTACGCATTTTTACTAAAGCTAGACACAAATAGTGTGTAGCCCGTATAATTGGCAAGTTATTATTCACAAAAAATATGTTTGCTGTGGTTGCACTCATGCCTTTGACCGTTTTAGTATTTTTCATTTGCGCTTACATTTTACATATTTTATTGGCGACATTGTTCTGAGATTGAAAAATGCTAAAACGAGCAAAGGCATGAGTTTAACAACAGTCAACATAATTTTTGTGTATATTAAGTTGCTTATTATACCGGCCACACAGTTTGTGTCTAGCTGTAGAGCGGCACAAACATACATTAGATACAGCCAGACACGAATATTGTGGCCTCTATATAGGCAACTTAGTATACACAAAAATTATGTTGAATGTGGTTAAACTTATGCCTTTGCCCGTTTCAGCATCTTTCAATCCCAGAACAACGTCGCCTATTGAACGTTTAAAATGTAAGCGCAAATGAAAAGTGCTAAAACGGACAAAGGCATTAGTTTAACTACATTTAACATAATTTTTGTGTATTCTAAGTTGCCTATATTGAGGCCACAATATTTGTGTCTGGCTGTAGTTACATAATCCCAAACATTTATAATCACCCTGTACTAGTTGAAAAATATTGATTAGTAAAACAGAAATTAAAGATTTGTATTATCTAGTCATGGATGTTACATTTTAACTGTCTTAAAACGTTTTGTGTAACTAAGTTTTGTCCTGGTGCAGAGTTTTTGCCGTTAATTAATACGTCATATTATGTGTTTTTGTCAATTTTATTGTCTTACCGGAGTGACGTACGTTTTTCAACAAAATGTCTTGTACCAAGTGTTTTTGTCTTCTAAATGGTGTCTGTCAAAGTTATTATTGTTTGAAAAAAAAAGTTATTAAGTCATTAAAATGTTTACGAATTATTTTAGTAATATCTGTGCTTGTAGAAAAATGTTTATTTGTGTCAGGGTCTGTTACAATAAAAACTTGTGATGACCGTCTATGATTGGTAAGTTTCTTAATTTCTTTAAAAAAAAATCTTTTTTTTTCATTAATTTTTTTACAAGCGTTTGTATATTTGTCATATCTGTATTGTAATATTAAGTTGTAAATGTTTTAGTTTAGTTAATAACTGACTTTTTAGTTTTTTTGTTTTTTATAGTTTTAATCTTTCTATAGAGTTGCCGTTTATATTTAATGAGTCTCAGAATGAATAGCGTAAGTGGATAATTATAATATGATTTTAAAGATTTAGGCAATTGTTGGTGAATAGATGATGAAATTGTAGCGGTTGATATAGTTGGATGAATAACTTCATGTCCTGATTAACTGTTATTATAATATTGCATAAGTTTAGGCTATAAGTATACTGTTTCTTAAAACTTAATGGTTGAATCATAGTTTTAAAATAAAGTGCTATATAGTCAGAACATAAAACTGAGATAACTTTAACAAAGTGAATTAGAGATTTTAGACTGGACAAACAAAGAAGAATATCGGGAGTAGTATTCTGAGTATCATTTATAATGAATGTGAGTAGAGTAACAATTTTCGTAAAGTCAGAGTTGGCCAGAAATTGTTAAAGATGGCGCAATTTTCTAAGATTAATATTAAAATCATTTATGATTCTTCTTCTTCTTCTTCTTCTCAGCCCATAGTTGTCCACTTCTGGACGTAGGCCTCCCCTAGTATCTGCCATGACTTCTTATCTTGCGCTATTTGGTGCCATTTCCTTCCCGCTATCTCCTTTATATCATCTAACCATCGTTTCTGTGGTCTACCTTTTCCTCTTTTAGTTGATCTTGGGCGCCATTGTGTTATGCGAGTTGTCCACCTGGATGGGTCTTGTCTAGCGACATGTCCAACCCAGCTCCATTTAAGTTCGGAGATGCGTTTGGCGACATCGGCCACTCCGGTTCTTTTACGAATCTCTGTATTTTGTATATGTTTTCTTAAACTTACGCCTAACATTGTTGTTCGTAATTTATCCATACTGCGAGCCGTGAGCGTCATAGTTTCGAGTCCGTATGTGATTACTGGTAGGACGCACATATCAAAAACTTTCCGTTTAAGGCCATTTGGGACCTCTCTAGATTTCAGCACGTGACCCAGTTTTCCAAATGCGGCCATTTATGATTAGAGTGGAGAAAAAGAAACGCTTTAACAAACATTGTATCATCTATCTTGGAATAGGGATGTATATAAACTAGGAATACATGCAGTTTGTCTTGTAGGAATGGTAAAAAAAATTGTAAACATTTGTTTAATGGATTGTTGATGCTTAGAGGATTATCTTTAATTAGAGTTAATGGTGGATCAGCCATTGCTTTCTAACGTTTATATTGGCAAGTTTTCAATAATGGATCGATTTCGGAATGTTATAAGATTACAAGATTTGGCTTTGACAAATATGACACAGGAAATGTAATAGTTAATAAGGAAGTTTTTAATTAAATGGGGTTTGCAAAAAAAAACTATTTATGTTAGAATAAAGAAACTTTAAACTAAACATTTTGGAGACAGAAGACTGAGGCTTGGACTATAAATGGTATAGGTTGTGTAGGATAGAATTCGTCTAGGTTATGTAAATCTAACATTACAATAGACATACGATTTTTTGAGAATAATACAAGTGTGTCTATATGATAAGTCTTTATACATTTTGTTTTTAGTTTTTTAATAAGTTCTTGTCTGTCAGCTGTTTTAGGTGAATTAATTTTATGTATAAATCTGTCAATGATATGATCGTGTATGGTAATGAGTAGGGCAACCAAAAATATGCAAATGCATTTTTTTTTTCATGCATCTGATAGAGAAGTGGAATTTAAGAATTTAAGCTCTATTTGTTAGGGCATATTTTTGCATATTTCATCTATAAGGGCATATTTTTGCATATTTTATCTATAAGATTTTTATTTGCCGGCCAATGTACCGTTCCGACCGTTTCGTTAGTCACGCGTAAACTCTGAAAGATTGTGTGCTCTTCTCTTTGCTCGCGTGAATAAAACATATTTAAACTACAGCGTAATTGAAAAAGTGGTAAGTATAAAAATTTATTTAAAATGATAATATTTACTATAACTTAAAAATTATTTAAAAATAATGCCGAAAGTAAAGACGTCGATGTCAGAAAAGTTATCTCAATATGTGCGTGAATATCCGGTATATTAAACTGATGGCAAGGTGCTATTTTGCAAAGTGTGCAATAAATCAGTGTCAGCCAAGACATTTTTTATGGTAAAACAGCATTTAACAACAACAAAACTAGAACTTGACAACAGGAATAATGCAAAAAAAGCTTTCTTTGGCGAATGTAGCACATCTATATCAAACGATGCTGAATTTGCAGAAGATTTATGTAACGCTCTCGTTTCCGCTGATTACCATTATATAAAATGCGTAACAAAAAATTAGTGTTGTTCTTAGAGAAGTATACGAAATACAAAGTACCATCGGAAACCACTCTTCAAACCAATTATGTTAAAAAGCCATACAAAAATAATGTAGATCATATACGCAATTGAATCAAAGATCGCTTCTTATGGGTTTCAATCAATGAAACAACCGATGCAACTGGAAGATATGTAGCAAATGTTGTTATTGGGATTTTGGATCACCATGAGCTATTCGCTAACCAAAATTTTTTGTTAAATACTGCAGTACTAGACAAGGCAAATCATAGCACAATTGCAAAACTATTTGATGCTTCAATTAAGATTTTGGGAAAAAAATTTAATTGTGATTTGAATCTACTTTTTATATCAGATGCTGCTCTATACATGGTAAAAGCAGCCCAGGCCATACAAACATTTTACCCAAAAATAACACATCTTACTTGTCTTGCACATGGACTTCATAGAGTATGTGAGCAAATTCGAGGCATCTATACTAACGTAGATCGCCTCATAGCAAATGTAAAAAAAGTGTGTTTAAAAGCGCCATCAAGAGTACAAATTTTCAACGACAATGCACCTGGTCTAGCACTTCCTCCGCAACCACTAACTACTCGATGGGGAACATGGATGGACGCCGCAAACTACTATGCCACCAACTTTGAAAAAATTGTGAGAGTATTTGATTTAATGGACAAAGAAAATGCCTCGTCAGTTAAGATTTCAAAAGACCTCTTAAGTGACGATACAATAAAATTAGATTTAATTTTTATCGCATCAAGTTATGGATTCCTAAGCGCATCAATAAAAACATTAGAATTGTCTGGGTTACCACTTTCTGTACACATTGGGGTGGTAACACATGTTCAGGAAGTAATTAATAGCAATAACGTAAATAGTGAATCAGCTAACTTGGTGAAAAAAAAAACATGCAACAATCATTTCAAAAAATCATGGTTTTTTAACTTTGAAAGAAATTTCGGCATGTTTGGCTGGAGGATCTACAACAACAAATTAAAAATACAGTCTTAGTGAAACAATGTCATTTAAATTTGCACTTATAACATCGGTTGATGTGGAAAGAAGTTTTTCGAAGTATAAAAATCTCTTGCGCACAAACAGACAAAGTTTCCTTTTTGACAATTTAAGTGAGATATTTGTCATTTATTGTAATCAAAATTTAAATTAAAGCTATTTATGTTTTATAGTTTTTATTCTAAACAAAAATAATAAACAATTTTGATTTATTTTATTTTGTTGTTACCCTTATCTATAGATTTAACAGGATATACATTTTTAAATGCTTATTTTAATTTTTTAAAGAACAAATTTTCATTTTTATAAAGCATATTTTCATTTTTATAGAGCATATTTTTGGTTGCCCTAGTAATGTGAGAGTAAATTCTTGATAATTTTGTCATTTGTTTGTTAATGTTGTCAGACCGTTTATTTGCTGATTTAATTTTAATGATGGGAGTACCTTTCATTAGTTGTATCGGTCTTTTTTTGCATTTCACCGACCATGCTACGTGACCTTCTTCCTTATATGCTGAGCATATCACAGGGCGCATTTTTCGCATTTCAGAGTTGACGTGCAGTTTTCTGTTATATGTTCAAAAGAGTTGCATTTTCTACATAGTGTTGGAATTGGGGTAGGAGCAAAACTTAATTTACTAATTACATAGTAACAAATTAAAAAAGATATTAGAAAAATATTAGAAAAATAAATAAACTGTTAAACACCTGAATTAAATATGTATTTAATTTAATTTACATTAATTTATTACAATTTTCTCTAATAACATGTGTAAATAACATCTGCAATAATATAAATTAATTATTATATTTGATTTAATTATAATATGGCTCATTTCATTTCATTAGTATAAACATTGAATTAGTCTAATGCTTTATTATTGTTTTATAATAATAACCCGTGGGAATCATGATAAATTTCTTGTATAATATAAACAAACGGTGAAGCATTTATTAATTATCTTGTCATATTTAAAATTTGCCTTTCTGTTTAGAGAATCTAAGTATAAGGAAGTTGCGAACATAAATTTAATGTGTTCTTTAAAATGATTTAGGAGTAAAAATTCCACACGCTGTTTACAGGCAGAAACATGCAGTAAAACCTCAATGTATAATAATTAAAATTCATAGAGCCTAGCAGGCTGTTTATAAATCCAGTAACGTACTAGGCCACGTTATACACCCAGTAGAGCAGACCCAACGCGCCAGTATTGATTTAAAAACTTCTAAATTCCTGGCTTACGGGAAAAGTCCAAAAGTTTCTAAAAAGGTTTGACATGCTACATAGTTGCTATTTTAATGCGCTTACAGTTCCACTGCAATATCATGCTTCAGTATCGATATTTTAAAGGCGTTATCGTAGGCTATAAACTTTCAAATATCTCACACGGGATTCCCAACTTTGGTAAACAGCCAATCTTAATTTTTCATTACGTTTTCACTTTTCCTTATGTACGTAAAATTTAAATAATGACTAGAAAATAAAACATTGCGTACAATCATTTCCGAAATGTAAGGGCAAAAGTTTAATAAACCAGCAGAAAGTTGGATGAAATTTATTGCGGATTGAAAGGAAAAGTTATACTAATTCCTAATTGGCTGACAATAAAGGATACATTTCGCTATATACGCTTTTAGTATTGGCGCAATGAACTTCAGTCGGAATTAAATCCGAGAAACATTTGTGAATTAGTGCTGAATAAAAATCAGAACATTTATAAACAAAGCTCATAAATAAATGGGATGTAAACTTCCGCGAGTGTTATGTAATTTCCCTTAGGCACACCACTGTTATGGGACCCGGTATAAAATAAATTAATGAAGTCCGGCCGTGAATGCAAAAACTGCCCCGCATTCATATAAATTAATTATCCCCATTCTGCTTTATTAATACAATTACCCACATGATTTATCGAAAAGTTTTCCTTCAACTAGCTTATATATAGGTAATTTATGAATCG
Organism: Tachinus rufipes; assembly: GCA_963932245.1. Classification (NCBI taxonomy): domain Eukaryota; kingdom Metazoa; phylum Arthropoda; class Insecta; order Coleoptera; family Staphylinidae; genus Tachinus; species Tachinus rufipes. The sequence continues at coordinate 89,433,414 of OZ010743.1, forward strand.
TTTGTGCTTATAATTATAATTTTATCTATTCGTTCTTCTTATCACATAAATTCATATACAATTAACAGAAATCTCAATTATTATACGTGAATTATTATTAATAAAGTTTTCTGGTATTAAAACGTATACTTAATTAGACGCGGATAAAGACGCACAAATGAAATGGGTAAATAACTAATCTCTCTTATGAATAGGAGACGAGTAATTCGTAGATTATCACTGCTAACAAAGAGAGGTTTTCGTCCTTTAGTTTGGAATATTTTATAGGATTTACTGCGAGTATATAAACATGATATATGTGGATTATGAAGCATTCAAGGCCTTTTATTATATTAACGTGTATTAACGACAGTAATTATATTAGCTTTGTATTTTCTTTAAAAAAAGTTATTGTATAATTAATTAATCGGCGTTGTTACTAAACCAAATTAAAAATTACTGATCTTAAACAATAATAATAACAATGTTTATAAACCCTTCAGTACGATAGACAGGTTAATACATTAAAAATGTATATGGTTTTAGAATGGGAAATCTTATCTTAAATCAATAATTTAATTGTTGTACCGGATACCAGCACGTTTCATTTCAACTACAATCGGGTCAATTGTGTGGTTACTGTTATGTTATTTGCCTTTGGTACTGATTAGTTAAAACGAACGTGCGAATGGAAAAACTGATAAGTGGACATTCCAATTTATTAATGTGCAAATATGGTCGTCATTTCTATTTTTCAACTAACCAGTGCTGAAATAAAAGCAGAACGTGTTTATTACCGATGGAATGAAAACCTATAGCTGTAATATGCCACAATATTGTGGGAATTAAAACTGAAAGCAATAATTGATATATACCAATCTATATGTTTTTTATGATAAAATAACATGAATAGTACCATTTTTATTTAAACTCTAAATAGTAAATGTATGAGTATGTATCATTTTTTAGTTGCTTTTATAATTTACAGCCTGGCACTTCATTTTGATTATTCAACATAAAATTTATATTAAATAAAAAGAATAGACTCAAATGCCAAACAAACTAACTTGTACAAATTAGCCAACAAAGTATATTATAATGATAACAATTTTTTTTTTGTCAAATAATTTTTAATAGATGTTTAATAATTTAACATAACCTAAATAATAATAATAATAATAATTTTATTTGTCTACAAATAATCATATTTACAGCCTAATAAGTCGAGGTTCAGTTTAACAGATATATTATTTAATTTTTGGTCTATCACTTTTACTATTAAACTGACGTAAAATTAGTTTTTTCAATAAAGAAATTAAAAGTAAAAAAATCATTTACACAATAATATTTTCTTATATTTAAATTTAAATTGCAATAGCGACATCAATTTTAATATATTTTTTTAAATTATATTCCAATTTCTAACATAATGAGTATCTGTGCGGAACTGAACTTAATATATAAATACGCAAGTGTTTTATTTGCAATTAATTTAAAATCTACATTAGCTGTATCGTCTTCATAGAGCTTTTACGATATTTGTTTGTATTTTCTGACTCCATAAGTGTAAGACGGAGACATACATGTAGTACTTGTTGATTTTTTTTATTATTATGGATTCATTATAAAAACTATAAGTAACATCAACACATTTAAAATGAGACAAAACTAAAGCTTTGCAGAGTAAATGTTTTACTTTTGTAACATATTTATTAGTAAATTGTTAAATTACAAAATGTCTTTTAAGTAGCTGCATTGATAAGTGAAAATAATCAGTTGCGTATTAATAATTATACTTTTTTTGTAGCAGGTTGCAATTGAGTATTATCAATAAATATTTATATATTTTTTATTATTTATTTTTTGAAATAAATGTTAAGTGAGTGACATTTATTTCAAAAAATAAAACGTTAATTTTTTATACATTTATTTATAGTTTATATGTAGCCGTCTAAATATGCAGTTTATTTTTTTAATATATTTTGAGAAAGATGGCAATCGTTAGCATAAAATTGTGTATAAATTGGTGCTACCTTATTTGACATTCAGACTAAATGACATAATATAATATTGTAAATTAATAGCTTCTTGTTATGTCTACTTTTAAGGAAAAAGTATTTGTTATACAGTCTAATATGTCTTTTTTTATTTTAATATGTAATTTTAACCACAACATAAAAATACTTTTCAATTTCAAAAAGTAAAACCTCTCTCGCTAAAACTATCACATTGAAGACTAGATTTAAGCAGTTTGTGAACATTGACTTTGTATATTTGAGGTTTATAAGTCTCAGGAGGAAATACTAAACTTGAAAGTTTATTCTATTTGTCGATAGTACGGTTCAAGAAAGCTCTCTTAAAAGTTTTGGCCCTACATCTCTGAACTGTCAGTAAATATGTGTTAAAATTCCTAGCAGGCCTTGTACTACAAGTAAATATTTGTTTAGGTGGCATAAATCTTTAACATTACGCCTGTGATTTAAAGTATTTAAGTCATTTGTCAATTTTGGATTAGCAATAATCCGAATATCACGTTCCTGAATAGAGTTTAGAAGAGATGGTGTAGTTTGCAATTCTCTTTTCCATACTTAGGAACAATATTCAATTCAAAGATAGTAATAAGTTTTATATATATGCAAGTTGTACAGAGTAAATAACTTTTTACATCTATTAAGAAATTATTTTTTTTTAGATACTTTTAAAACTATGTCGACAACATAGTTGTTCCAGAAAAAATTATGTAAGATTGTACCCCTAAAAGACAAATTGAATCAGATTTAGATATTTAATATTTGGTACCAATGATACATCAGATAAGGATTTTAAAACAGTAATAGTTTTTTTAGAGTTATTATTGATCATGTTGGGAGTGTCCCATTCAGATATTGTTTTAAAGTCTTTATTTAATAATAAAGTTGCTAAAAGAGCAAAACTCTAATTATAATTTTTTTATTGTCAAAAAAACTACTGATAAGATTTACAGTTTTTTTATCAAAACCAAAACAATGGAGCTTGTTGACAAAATTAAGATCACAAACAATATCAAATGCTTTGAAAATGTCTAGAGCTTATAATAGTAGAGTTATTGCTACAGGCGTCACTTCTATGGAGATGCAGGAGACGGCCGGTTTAAAGTTGAAAACGTTCTCTGAGGTCGGTGTCTGCTTAGTTGGTGATTTTGTAATTAATTATAGGTTATTTGACAAATGCCTTCACATAGAAGGCACTTACCTTGTACTCACCCAGAGTTCGGTTTCCTGGAAGACCTAGGTGATAAGTATTGTGTTGAACAACGTATGGAAGCGTAAAGCTACCCACGGTGGTCGTACAGAATGTTTTTCGTTGGCAAGAAGTGCAATGCCGTGAAATAAAGGCAAGCATCTGTACTGTTTTTGGTTGTCAAATATAGAGCTTAGTGCGTCGTTGGCAATTTGTCGGCGGTTGAGTATATCACAGACAAAAATTTCTGTCTCAAGACTTCTTCGCCGTTGTAGCCGTTTTGGTGCTTTACCGGAATGGAAAGTAGTAGTAGACACTGGACTTTAAATGTTGAGAGCTCGATGTTGACGTGTTTTTTGTTTTTAGAGTCTGAGGGTCGGGTGGACTGAAAACGACAAATTTTATACCTCCGACTGACGCGTGATTGGTTATGCGCGTTTCCGGCGGAGGCGTGGCTACGAGTGGATATACCCGTAACAATTTTTCTTATTTCAAAAGATTTGGATTTGGTGCCTGAGTTATTTGACAGAGATGTTATCCAAGCTTGCAGTTGAAGTTCGGTTAATAATCACTATTGTTAAAGAGCTGGAGTAGTTCAAAATTCAAAAGTGTTCACTATAGAAGTCACTATGAGTCTGGCGTAACTGCCTGTCACTTGCAACACAGAGTTTGTCCAAGATAATTATTTCCCGGGTTTTAGTGGCGGCTTTGCTGCCTGTCTTTTTTTTGGAGAAGCACTTGTCCAAGACACTGTTTTTGATGCGTCTACTGGCACGCAAACTTAGCGCACTAAGCACTGCTGCGCGGCGGCAAATTGCTTGATAGTACGGTCGCGGCATGAGATAGGCCAAGGGTTGTTTTGATGATGTGCTTACGCTAGTCCATAATCCAAAATTTATTGTAGAAAACACTTAGAGAAACGGCATCTTTGCTGTGCGTAACGAGTAAAATGGCGTCAACTACGCTGAAGGCAATGCCAAACTTAACTTTTGGTTTTACCGACTACGGTGCTTTTTGCGTCAGAGCATCCCACTGGATGCGTGGAACGGATGGTGACGGTGTATCTCCAGTTTTTATCGGTTCTGGTTTACTTGTAAGGACTTTATTATGGCCAGTTTTTTTTTTCTGTTACGTTTTGTTTCTCTTTCACGGTCACGTTTGGTTGATCGACTTTAGCTGTAACGTCAATTTTATTAGCGGGGTCAAGATCATAGAACCAGTCCATCTGTTTGCAGTTTTTGCTTGTTATGTGTTTTATTAAAATTTGTCGGAGAGTCGCATGCGCGAAGTGCAACGTTTGTAGTTAAATATCTGCTTTTTTGTAAATTAGTAACTAGATTGTTTTGATCATTTCAAAAAGAAAATATTAAAAATTTTTGATGACATTTTGAATAGTTTTTGAAATTTTTTATGAGTATTAAAATTTAAATTATTAAAAAAAAAATTATTTATTGTTTATATTAAAATAATGATAAAAAAGACGCAGTTTAGGTTTGGTAGTAAAAGGTAAAAAAGTTTTAACAACAGAAGTAATAAGTGAATGATTAGAATTTTCTAAAATAGTTCTTGTTGCTCTTGAATAGTTGATATATACAAATCTAATAATCTTGGTTTACCAAAAAGTCCACTACAAGGAAAATATGTGGGTTGCTAAATAAGTTGAGTAAAATTATGAAAAACAGCAAAAATCAGCTTATTGTCCGGATAGTGTTGTAGAAAATAAGTGGTTAAACCATTCAGTATTATGTACATTAAAATTTCTTTACAAAATTATTTCAGGTTTTCTATGACCTTGAAGAAGTCTAATACTTTCAGAAATATATTCAAACAACTTTGAATATAAAAAAGAACGGTATTAATAGTCCTTGTCTTTGTCAACTAGTTATTAGATAAGCCCTAAATATTTAGCCTCAGCTGCTCACAATTGCATCGGCTTTCCGTGGCTATTGCTATATGGGCAATTCCATTTCAAACGGACCAAAGCTGGGGGTGCCTTGAAAAACTTGCTCATGTATTTTTTTTAGTTTTTATAACTTATTAGTAGTCTTTTGATCGGTATATGAGGGTATAAAACCCATAAAAAAAATCTACAATTTTTTTAAGTTTTTTTGTCGTTTTTTAACTTAATCGCATTTTTTGCTTAAAAACCGCAATTTTATCTCAAAAAAAATAAATTTACTAATGAAATCAATCAGAAATTTTCCGTAGAATCCAAATCTGGTGCCATTTCAAATCTATACTTTGTCAATAAGCTTGCGGCTTATTGACAAAGTATAAACTTGAAATGGCACCAGATTTGGATTCTACGGAAAATTTCTGATTGATTTCATTAGTAAATTGCATGAGCAAGTTTCTCAATGCACCCCCCCCTCTCCAGCTCTGGTCCGTTTGAAATGAAATTGCCCATATTATATGTAGTAAATACAAATAGAGTAGACCAGGGTACTAACTTGATCGTATCCGCCCCTACACATTTTTTGCCATCTTAATATATATATTTAAAAGCCTTATGTTAGTAAAGCAAAACAGAAGTCTAAATATAAGTAATAAATTTTTTTACAACTATAATTTTAGATCAAAACATAATATACGCTATCTAAAATTAGATTAAAAAAATCTAAAAACAGTACAAGATTTTTTCAAACTAATTTTTTTAGCGCTTCATTTCAAAGTATCAAAACTTTTAAATCAAAATATATTAAAAAGAGATAATCAAATATTTAATTAGTAAAACATTTTATTGTTATGAAAAATTTGCAGTTTTTTTTTAATTTTTAAATTTTTTTATATAGTCTTCTATTTATAGTTAATTTTACATATTATTACTTTAGGGTGAACTTAAACTGATAATGTTTTTTGTACGGTTTTTCTTATTGCTTTTACAGTAATTGTTTATTTTTATTGTAATAAAAATTTAGACTGATATCAACATATTTATTTTGAGTACTTTTGTTATTATACTTACCATGCACCTGACTTGTGCAAACTGTATTGTATTAGCATGTTAAATAAATTAAATTGAATTAAATGACGAACACAGCAACAAGATGTTGATTTTTTTTAAATGCATTTTTAATTGCTGTTTTAACATTTTTATTTTTTATTTTTTTAGCAGACTTGCATACCAAATTAAAAACATTTACTCTATTATAAAAAAAACTAGTTTAACTTTTACCGTACCTAGATTTCCAACCTTGCAGGAATTTTATACCCAGTTTATAGCTGCAAACAAAATCTTTAAAATTATATTGTTAAAACTTTATCCAACATTTTTAAAAACATTATCAAGTAAGTAAGTATACTACCCAATCAAATTTAATTAGTCTAATTCAAACAACTACCAAAACAAAGTGCAATTACGGAGGACTGGGGAATAATAGTATATAATTATTCAAATGAATTAATAATATACTCAAAATTAGTCAATCGAATTACAGAGGCCAAAGGTCAAGCATAGACAATTGTTTCGGTTCTACAAACCTCTTCAGTATGCCTTGTACGACCACGGCATCGCATGATAGCGAAAACAATTTTGAATAAATATTTCTGTCCTTATGAACACAATTGATTACATAGGGTTTTCCAATAAGAGGTTTCATTTTGATATTTAACTTTTTTGCTACGAGGAGCGTATATATACGTTATGTTTTATAATGCTCTATGTGCAAAAAACCTATATTTTTAAAAACCTGTTAATCGCGAGCGGAAAACGTACGAATGTTGTTTACATAGTAAATGCGTAGTTTCTACTCTGAACCCACATGTTAAGAAAAAGTGCGCCCTTACTTGTGCGCATTTGTAAGTTAAAACAGCTCTTGTAAACACGTGTTTTGCAGTAAATTGCGACGTATAATTTTTTGTATTATGTAATTTATCAGTATATATTTTCCTTATAACTTACAGAAAGTTTTACAAATTTGTCAAAATAAAGAACAAAAAACGTATATACGCCGGTATGTGCTTGCGGTGCAAAAGACGTACGTATACGTATAGCACTATCGGGCACCCATATGAAATTTGCACTCCGTAGCAAAAGGGTTAAAAGTAACGGGTATTTAAAAAAAAAAATCAATAAATATTTATTTTATTGTAAAGAGAAAAGTATGCTAATAACATTTGAAAACGATATCAGTCAAATAGCCGCCACGGTTACGGTTGCAGTACCACATTCTTTTCATAATTTTTTTAATGATCAATTTGCACATTTGCGACTGTATGTCCTCGATAACTTCACAAATTCCATCTTTAAGGTCTTAAATCAATTGTAAAGCATTGGCATAGACCTTATCTTACACGTGGCCTCAAAGAAAAAAGTCTAAAGATGTTAAATCACAAGATCTCGGTGGCTAATTGTGATCACCTTTTCAAAAAATAACACGGCTAAAAAACTTTTCTTGCAAATTTGCGATTGTTTTGTTGCTTGTGTGGCACGTAGCACCGTCTTGCTACAAATAAACGTCGTCCACATCAATATCATTTAATTTTGGCCATAAAAAATCATTAATCATAGTTCGGTAGCGCTATCTATTCACCGTAACAATTGCACCAGCCTCATTTTTAAAGAAATAAGGTCCAATCACACTGCTAGCCCAAAAACCGCACCAAACAGTGACACGTTGAGAATGCAAAAACTGTTCAACAATCATTTTTGGATTTTCTGAGCCCCAAATGCAATAATTCTGCTTATTAACGTAGTCTCCTAAGTAAACACCAATAAAAATAATTTTTTGATAAAATTCCGGATCATTTTGATGCATTTAAAAGACCCAATCAGCAAAGATACGACGTTTATGGTGATTGACCGGCTTGAATTCTTGTGTTAACTGAACTTTAAAAGTTTTATGACTTAAGTCTTTATGCAAAATACGGTGTAATTTTGTTTGTGGAATGTCTAACTCCAAAGATCGACGAGGAATCGTCAAACCACCTGGGTTTTCTTCAACACTACGGGCTACGTCAGCAATATTCTTATGTGTTCTTGAGCGCACGGTTTTGATTTTTCACATCACAAATTTGTCCCAACAGCTCAATTTTTTTTTTCACCAGGTTTACTATTGCCGACCGAAAAAGAGCTCAATCTCCGACTGGGGACGTTCTCAGTCAAATACTCGTATAGATAAAATTATTTTTTTCATTACTACCTTGATTAATACAAAAAAGTCATACGTCTAACTAATTTATTTTAAAGCCCTTGCTAAGATGTAAATTTTGGTTCCATACCCACATATTTCCTCCCTTTAATAACAGATAAAATTAATAAAATGTAAAAAATAATCTTTATTATCTTGTAAAATACTTAAAGATCATCTTGAAATTCTTATAGCAGAAGATTCACAGTTTCAAAATATTAAGTTTTTGTTTGTTTTGGAATAATAACCATTTTTGCAAAAAATGCCGTAAATTTATTTTACCATAATTTTTTTATTACTGTGTTAATTTTAAGCAAACACACACAATTTTTATCAAAAAACATAAAAATTTTATAAACCAATCTAAAAAAAAAAAATTAAATTATATCTAATGCTTTAATTTTGATCTAGTAGCGTGGGAATGAAGTTATTTAACATTACGGCAAACTGCAAATAATTGCTCTAATGATATTTAAAAGAAATTTTGTAAATTTTTTTTACCGTCATAATTCTATTTACAATGAGCAAGTTGACTATTTTTTTTCGGTAAAATCGGCTTGTAAATAAACTTTCTGTATTAAAAATAGTCATTTTTTTGTCTGTTTTGATTAATTCGGCAAATTTAACACAGGAGCTGCAGCTACTTCCGGTTTTCATCATTTTATTTGAAATAATGTTTTTGAGTTCGGTTAAAAATAAAAATTTGTTGTAATTAAGGGTTACAATTTTAACAGATGATGGGTGCATAGATTTCTACAAGGAACAATATTTGAGATAGAAGCGCATTTGCGTAATAGTTTGCGTTTTATAAACAATTGCAAATAAGTCTACTGCCAGTAACAAATACACTACTTGAGATATATATATATATATATATATATATATTAAACACTTTTTTGCAATTATTAAATATTTTACAAACAAATACACATGTTTTTACGTTTTAAACTAAAATAATCTTTAAGATTAGTGACTTCTTGATTTATATGTGATGTAATTCTATATTCTAAGAACACCAAAAACTCCAAGCAGTTTTGAAATCCTAATTAGTGTTTAATCTTGCACCAGAGAGATTATATTTTTATTTAAAATAATAAATATGTTACAAAAGTTACGTTCTAGCTCACTTACCGATACCGTGTGGCAAATGTAACGCATTTGACCACAAAACATAAGACTGCACAGCTCACCCCAAATGTAGCAAATGTGAACTTGCTCACAAAACCGCAAGCTACACAACAAATCTACCAACTAAATGCAGCTATTGTAACAAGGAAAAGCATAAACCATGGTCTACACAACTTATAGAAGGCATAACATACGTCAAAATTAAAGCAGCAGACAAAAGGTTAGGAGACATTGAGCCAGAAATTACAAAATCATCTCAAATTTACTTACCTATTACCATCCATGACCACATAATTGACACATACCTTGACAAAATTAACAACCCCAAATCTATAGACAGACAAGAACTTTTTCAAAAATTAAAATAACAATTCATTAAGACCTACAACATAGACACAATAGTTTTCTTTTTTGCTAATGGCATGTTTATAGTCATGTTAGATCTTATAAATCCTGACTATGCACTTCCCTCGGTCTCTATAAACGGCATACAAGTTACCATCACTCAATCTCAAAATGATTAGCATAAATATTTTATATTCCAACATTAATAGTTTTTCTCGTATATACACTGTTATTCAAAATTTCTTTATAAAGAAAAATATATCCTGTGCTATGTTTGTTGAAACCAAAACCCAAAACCTTATTTTATTCTAAAACTGTTCAATAATCTAAAACCCTTACAACATTCTTAATCGTTATAATAGAGGAGGTTCCGTAGTAATGGCACACCCAACTGTCCGATTTTAAATAGAAAACTCTCTCAGCATTAAAAAATCATTGAATGACAGTCTCCATTTTGCTATCCTATTCCTACAAGATTTAATCTACATTTTCTAGTATCTATTCACCCAACCTCCAACATTGAAGATAACAACTGTGTGAAAGTTGCCCAATACCCGCATGCTATAATTGCAGGTGATTTTAGCATTAACCTAATGAAATCCCGGTACCTTCAACAATTTCTTTCCAACTCCAATTTTTCCAAGATTGGTACTTCTCCAACATTTATAATGTCGGCAGTTCACTGACCTTAATAAAAATATTCACAATTTAATACTTTAATACAGAAATGACAAATATATAACCGCATGCAATAAAATTAATAACAAACAAAGAAAAAACAATTAAATCAAAAAGCTTACAAAATACAAACGGTCTAGCCAAACTTATTCTATTACTGATCCAGTGACAAATAAATGCTGCTCGACAAATATTGGCATAGCTTGTATGTTTAAAAAACATTTCAATAAAACTTTTACATTTTTACACTCAGACAATTTTGACAATGACAGTTTAAATATTATAAATAACTGGTATAACAATTTTTGTAGACAAACCCACGTTACACTAGAGAACAAAACAATTGACAAAGACGTTTATTACGACGTGTTGAAAACAAAAAAAATTTAGCACCTGGACGTGACCTAGTGACAAGGAGAATATTAAAACAGTTAAATGCCCATACTCACAACTATATAATTGACATAATATATAACAACTGATTTTTACAACAATATTTTTCTAAAGAATGGAAAATTGGCACTATTATATGTTTACATAAGTCCGACTGTAATATGTCTTACCGTTCTAGCTACCGTCCCACTACAAAACTTCTTGTGCTTGAAAAAATTTTTGAATCCATTATTTAAAAGAAAATACTATCTTGCACAGAAAATATGATTCTTGTAACCCAATTTGGTTTTTGTAAATCTAGATCAACATACCACCCAATCACAATTCTTACATACAATCTACAAACTTTCCACTTTGTAGGTAGGCATTCGAACGTTCTGTTTATAAATATAAATAGGGCGTTTGATTTGGTCTGGCACAGAAATCTCTTCTTTAAACGGTCTAGCCTAAACCTTCCTTTTTACCTCATAAACCTAATTTACCAATTCCTAAATAACAAAACTTTTTAAGTTTGAATACGCTCCACTTACTCTTACTCGTTTACTCCGCACCTAGGTGTCTCGCAAGGTTCTCCGCTCTCGCTTCTCCTATATAATCTTTTCTGCTACAATATCTACAATTTTAACCCAAAACATTTTGATTCAAACAGCTATATCCTGCAATATCATGACGACACTACAATCGTATTTCATGCAAAGTTATTAAAATCATCGGTTGTACAACTACAAGCTTTGTTGGATCATACTGTTATGTGGTTTATTAAATGGCGTCTTCTTGCAAATCCACTAAAAATACATCTCCGTATTTCCTACTATAAATTATCTGTCAACTCCCCGTACATCTATATGAATCAACAACAAATTCAACCATCACAAGTGTGCAAGTACTTGGGAATATTTTTTGATGCAAAATTTAAATTTTATTTGTACGCCCGTTCCCTTAAATCAAAAGTCATCACTAGAGCAAAACATTTACGTTTACTTACATATAAAAAAGTGGGCATTGATCTTAAATGTGCAACACATCTACAAATCTATTTGTTGTCCTCTTCTTGATTATAGTTCAATTTTATTTCTAAATTCCGTTAATCCAACACTCCATAACCTTAATGTTGCTAAAAGATCCTCTTTACGCTCCATCATTAAAATCCGTCATCTAAATAATCTTTTACATAATCCATCCAACAAGCTACTATATGACAAAACAAAAATAGTCCCATTAGACCAACGATTAAAAATGTTACATTTAAAATTTGCTAAAAATCATAAAAATCACCAAACCCTAACTATCTTAATAATACCTAGAAATCCAGCAGTTGTATCCAAATTTAAAACCCCATCCCAATCACTTTATCCTATCCTTGACTAATGACATGTAAGACTGGTAACTTTGTAGACCGTGCCTAAAGAAAACAAAAATCTTAATTCTAAAATGCTGAGAAACTTTACGTTTGGCCTCACAAGGTCTTCAAAGTATCAATTTTGTTCATACAAATATTGTTTTAATTGCGTATTTTATGTACCAAGTTGCTTTTCTTTCAGTATAATAAAAGTTACAAAGTTTATTAAAAATTAATTAAAAAAAAAATATTAAAGAATGTGCAATTTATTTTCCAAGAATAAATCAAATTTAAATTAAAAATACACTTGGCAACGTAGCAAATTTTTTAATAAAATTCAAATTATAACGTAGACTATGCAATAAATGTCAGCTAATATTTCTATTTTATTATGACTTTTACTTTGAATGAATATGCAAATTACGCCGGTGATGCTTGAAAATGTCATAAATTCGATACCGTATAGTGTTTAAAAGTAAACGGTGGCCAATATGAACATTTGAAGTTTATAATAAATAATAACATTTGATGTGTGTATTAAGCCTACATTATAGGTTTGATTATAGAAATAGACATTTTGCTACGTTGCCAAGCGTAACAAAACTTTGAGGATCTCGTGAGGCCAAACGAAGAGTTTCTCTGCATTTTGAAATAAAAATTTTTGATTTCTTTTGGCACTGTCTACAAAGTTACTTGGTGTTTGTCCGCCTAATAATCTACACCCTGTATACATATATCATAAATATGTTTTGTTTATTTTTATGTATTTTACCCATATCAATATTAATTTTTATATTTTTTACAAAATCGCGAAAAAAACAGGCGTGCAGTCTTCATTCCGCTGCCAGTGACGGTGTAGCTAGGATCAATGCCAGTGACGAAATGTTAAATAATAAATTTAATTTTAAAATTTATGTAATAATAATAAAATTAGTATAATAATATTTAAATTTAGTTTATTAATTTTAGGTTAAAAAATTTGGCAAATATATTTTTCTAGACATAATTAACCACTTGCTAATAATGTAATCACAAATCAAAAATAACAAATAAAATTAACGAATCAACAGAAAGCAATACAGAACAACAAAACATATAAACAGAACAAATTAATAGTTAAAATCAAACAAGTGAAGGTAACTAATAACAAACAAACAAACAAACAAACAACAAATTTTTTTTTATGTGCACTTTTTCTGAGCATATAAAATCATACTTTGTCCATGAAATTAGAACATGTTCTATTTTCTTACACAGACAACGTATAAATGTTTTTGGTTTTATTTTAGATATTTTTCTTTTATACTTACGTACTTGTTTATACCGTTTTCGTTATAAACGTTGAAAAGATTTTACATATTTGTCATGACTTGTTCATTATTATTGACCTAGGTATAGGTTAAGTTTATAGTAGTATTGTGTGAACTGTAATGTAGTTTAAACAGGACGTTTAAAACTACGGGCTCTGTTAGCCCATAATATGCCAATAAAATCTTAAACAAAATAAAAAGTTGTTATTTTTTATATAACGCAATAGTTTCTGATTCTGATTCTATTCTACAAATATATGCATGTACAATTTTGGCACTATTTCCTGTTAATAAAATTTATTAAATTTGTTTTAAAACAATTAAAACTAATGTAGCAAATGTAAATTAATTATACGTAAATAAAATGATAGACTGCAACTTGATTATAAATACACATTTACGTCTCAAGAAAGTAATATATTAAATTTTATGAAATAAACGTCCAATGTAACATTACGCAAACGTATCCAACACGTGCGGTGGAACGTTAAAACACCCCTTAAAACTGATCATTCTGGTTGCCAGAAAATACAACTTACAACTAGCAATTTGTCTCAACACGTATATTTTTACTCGAAATAAACACAATTAAAAATACCCTTCCATAAAATCTCTCTTTTTTTAATTCCATTTCCGAAATTAGTACCTATAAAAAAAAGAATGAAATTAAACTCATCCGTTTGGATATTACTATACGTACAACGGCAACACTTCTGCACACATTTTTCGACGTAAAGCAAGTCGTAAACTTGACCCTTATGACATAAAGTTTAATATCGCACTGTCCATTATAGTTGGAAAATATTTTAAGGCACAATTAAAGCAAGACCGCCTACAACCCTCGTAAAATCAATCTACATACTAGATTAACATGTAAAGCATATTATTATATAATTTGATAGTTGTAACAGGCTTTACGAGGAGTGTACGTGATCTAAAATTATGAATCGATGAGAGGGGAGGGTTTTTGATGGGACCGTTTAATTACGTTCATATACGCAACCTCTGTGTGGGAGCAAAAGACATAAATCGAGAAATGTTTCCCCTGTTTACAGTTCATTGAAGGGGAAGGTTTTTATATTTATTTGCTTTTACGATTATTATTAATGGAAATTGGGCTTTAAAAATCAAATTAAATGTTCGAAGCCATATAAATAAAATGAACAATGGTTCTAAACCATATGTATTTATCATAAACATTTTATTATTTGAATAAAATTTATCACTGGATTATGTAAATTATAATCATTTGCATTAATATCTATTTACCAATTAATATTACTGTTTTTGTACATATATGGATCAAACAAAAATTATGCAATAAATGTATGCCTTATGCCCGGTTTCACCAACGTCTAATAAAATTTATTTGTCAAATAAATACCATATTTGCACAATAAACGTTTCACATATGTTAAATAGCCTTTTTTGTCAAATAAATCTAATAAACAAACCGCTAAAAATGCATCGAATAACTCGGCAAATAACCTGAAAACATCTAGGTGACATTTATATATTGTAAATAATGAATGTATTTCAATTTATTTAATAATTTTGATTTCAAAATTGTTTTCAATTAAACAAAGAATCTATGCAATCACTATTGGAAATTATTAATTACAATTTAAATTCTCAATATCAGCAAAACAATTTTATTTAAAAGTTTGAACCTCTGTAGTTTTTGTACGTTAGACACTGTAAATTCTTTAAATGTTTGTTTATAATAAAAATAGTTTAATTACTAGTGCAATCTGAAATACAATGTATAACTATCTGGGTGTTAATTATTATGTTTGGTTGCAAAAAGCACCCGGATGGTCTTTGTAGTTATATTTTTTAGACAAAAATAAAAAGTTTAGTGTTTGCGTGAGTCCCAGTACTTTACTTCTTTTATCGTGCGGAGTGTGGCTCCAGACATTTTCAGATTTTTTAACTTGATAGTTTTTGTCGTCCTTCCTTTTTGCACTACTTTTAGACAATGTTTAGTGCATTCTGCATCATGTAAGATACAGTTTCTCTAAGCTTTTTGCTGTCAGGACAGTAAGGTCATCGGCATAGTTTAACGTTTGCAGAAGACTTTTTATGATAAAACACCGTAGTAGAGGTGATGCAGTTTTACCATATAATGCAATTGTTACAATTTAGTTCTTAAGCATAAAGACTATCTAGTATTAAACAAAAGATACTATTTTGCTGTTTTATGGCTTTAATGTCTAGAAAAACTCTCAAAACAACTTTTTTGCTAATTTTATATAGTAGTCTTTTTAAAACAGCCAATCTTTTTTGTAACATAATATGATCAATTGTTTTAGCTCTTGGTGACTTAAATAGTTTAAATTTGCTTATTCTTTATTTTACAATGTTTATGTTTACTATGACATTTGCCTTTGCTTGGAAGATGTATCTGCAGTAACTCTTGAAAATTCTTTTGGTCCTCTATGTATAATCACTTTTTTTTATCTAAAAGAATTTAATGTTTGCAGTGCAGCGCTTTTTGGAGGTAAGAACACGTAAGTTTGTACGCCTTTACAACATTTCCTCTAAGAGTTCTTGATTGTCTGATTTATCACATTGATGCTTTTGTATGAGACATACCTTATCATTTGTCTTGGCATTGTTGAACAGTTTTCTAGTGTTAGCTTTTGTTCTGTCAAGCTTTCTATTTCACCAAGTTGTTAGAAGAAAATTAACAAACATATATGTCATTATTTCTAGCTTGAAATTTAATTTTACTGCCTGAAGATAACATCCAATTTGACTAATAGGTTACAAAGACCTATATACGTAACTTTGATCTAGTTTAATGGTACTTTTGTCACAGAAAAACCTAAAAAAATATGTATGTATCTACACACAAAATACAAACAAGCATTAAAATTATTTTTGTTGTGCATTGTAATTGATTTTTTTAAACTTACACACTATTTATATATTCTATATAAATTTAACACAGTATTTAAGCACTTTTGTAAAAAAATAAGAAAAAGATTGCTACTCTTAAAATTAACCAAAAATTACCTGTCTTGTATCAAATCAAGCATTAACTTGTATTTATTAATATTAACATATTGACTGCTTCCATTTGGCAAAACTAACCAAAATGTTGCTACCGTATGAATCAATTTGAGAAATAGCTTTAAACCGTTATGAAATGATGTAGTACACGTTTAATGGTTGTAAATTTAGACTGTAAACAAAATTTTTGTACTATTTACTGTAAAAAAAAACTAATAGAAGTGTAAATGTAAAATATTTAAAGGGGTAGTAGTACAAACCACAACAAACAAAAAAGTTTAAATAAACAACGGTTTTGAAGATATGAAAAATTAATAATTATTATACATTAAAAAAAAACAGAGTTAAAGAAGATGTTTAAAGTGTCCTCCTTCCATTTCCTGACAGGCACATCTACAAAGTCCATTATGAAAGTAATGCGCATTTCCTATAAAAAATAGATATATTGATTGTACTAGTACAAACGCTTAAAATTCTTTAAAATACTTTCTACCTGCATCAATATACTTTCAGAGACGTGCCTGCTACACCTGGAAGGCACCCTGAATCTCCTCGACAAGAATGGTTTTTAATAACCTTGTAACATGCTTTTGGATGTTTTCCACGGACTCCCAATGCTTTTCTTTCAGCTCTCTCTTTAGTTGGGAAAACAAAAAAAGTTGCAAGAAGTCAAATCGGGACTGTAAGAGAGCTGGGGGACTACCGAGGTTCTGCTTTGGGCCAGGAAGTTGGTAACAATGACGGTCGTTTGACTGGGGTCTTGTCATGGTGGAGTTTGACCGTGTCTTTGATGTCATTCCTTACGCGTGCAATCTGGGGTTTCAATCTTTTAAGCACCTTGAGGTAAAAGGTTAAACTGACAGTTTGTCTTTGCGGTACAAACTCAAAATGGACGCTTTCTCGGACGTTAAAAAAGATAATGAGCAACGATTTAATGCAAAACTTGCTCATTTGCGCTTATTTGGAGCGGGAGATGTGGTTTTGTGTGCCACGCGCTGAGAGCTATTTTTTGGTTTTGGGTTGTACTTAAACATCCAGGATTCGTCTCTGAATACGACAGTTAAAAAAATCCGGTTTAATTTAAAACAAATTCAAAAGTTTTGACAGCGCAAAATTGCGCCGTGTTACAAAATCAAAAAACACACTTAACGTGGAGACTCGTTTTACCGCTTAGAACAGTCGGAGCAGGTTGGCGACCATACGTTGGAAAGGCAAATCTTTTACCACATTTTCTGACCGGTTTTGCCGTTCTGGGAAGGATAGCCGCGTTACAATAAAATTATGCGCATTACTTTTATAATGGACCTTGTTTGTATAAAGGACGTTTGTACTCTTTTTTTATTGTCTCGGGTTTCTTAGCTTTTTTTATTAATTTTTAACTGCAGCTCCTTGAGACTATTTACAGAAGTAGCATACACTAATGATTTCAAATATTTTCCAAAAAAAATTAAGAGAGTTTAAGATATAGGTACAGAAATCTGGCAAAAGCTTGTAAGACGACCATCTGAAAAGAGAACGAACGAAAGAACGATGGGAGGGGTTCTAGAGTAGACAGAAGTGATTGTATCGGCATGATCCAATGTTACATTTAGATGCGTGTTTTGTAGTGTTTGTTCCGTTTCTGTTACTACTACTACTTATATAACATTATTATTTACGTATGCAATAAAAATAATTATTAATTTTAATAAAGAATAAGTATGTATAATGCATATAATACATATTATATTTATAATCTGATAATTTAATTTATTGGATATTCTGTTCAATTCTCTATGGATATTGAACGGTAAGACGGCTTAGTTATAGAGAGTTAGCATAGCACGCCAACAGTCCGGCGTTTGATCTCCAAATATGACTAAAATAATAACTTGCTTTTTAACCATCGACATGATTCGAAAGTCACCTAATAAGCCAATGGTTCCATCAATCTTTTTTGCCGTAAGACTTCTGGGGCGATGTAAAATAGCTGTAAAACGAGCAATAAAAAAGATATTGCTAATAGTTATTTTGTTATCATGTAACAAAAACAACAATTTTTTGTAAAAATTTTTGTTTGTTTTATTTAACCAATCAAAATAAAAATCATTATCTGAAACTTAAAAAAGTTAAAAAATATAATATTTATATCTTTTTTTTTCTTTTGAAAATTTTATTTTTTTAGTTTATTTTGCAAATTAAAAAAATAAAAAAAAATATTTTTATTAAAAAATTAGGTTTTTTTTTAGAGGGTTGCAATGGATTTTGGCGCCCTTGCTTGCTTCTAAAGTAAAGTAACACAAAAATCTTTAGCTAGCAGTATATACCTTGCTTACTTCTAGCAATGTGCATAGAGAATATCCCCGTATAGTATTATTATTGACTAGTTATTATATTATGACTATAACAATGCTTTGCCTATGCAAACACAAAAACACGCCCCAATATATTCACACGTAGTTGTCTTCTATAGGATTCGATAAAATTTGTCAAAGCGCTACATGATAGCAACGCGTTGAACTAAATTTTGACGCGCGCATCCTATTATTATTAATATTTAATTTTGCAAACAACTTTAATCATTATCAACATATTGATTTGAACTTTAGAATTGATACTCAAGTAATTGTTTTCTAGAGCATAAAACTAAAATAAATTTTTATAGTCAATTTATTCATTTAGAAACATTAATAACATTTTGAACAAATTTTTTTTTAAAAGAAATAAATTATTCATGCCTTTCATTGTTCATTTCTACATATAAATTTTGTTTTTTAAATTTGTTATTAAAAATACTTTATTAAAAAAATTGCGAATTACAAACTAGTGTGAAAATTCCCTGCTCTTAAATCAATCGATTTTGCTGGCCATAAAACTGATCCGCCTGGTCCTACCCACCTATGTAGAAAAGTTTGGTTTAAATGCTCTTTAATGGCAATCGATAAATGAGCTGAAATTACATTTGTTGACTGTGGGCCAAAGAAACGTCTTCCAAGAGATCATACATTGTGTTCTGCAGAAAGTTGAGGTCAGCAGCGCCTGTTAATCGGTTTATTATTAAAACAACAGGACCTAAAAACCTGTCGCCTGCAAGACCCATCCAAACGATTAATGAAAAACGTGTCTGATGTCTACATTCAATTACAGCATGGGGATTTTTGTCGGTCTAACAATGTGCATTATAAAAATTAACAACTCCATTTTGTGAGAACTAAGCTTCATTTGTAAAAAAAAATTGGCAAGAAGCTGGTGGTCTTTAGCATTTTTGCGTAGAAACCAGCAACAAAAAACCAAACGTACCTGATGATCAGTTAAATTTACAGCCTGTACTCGTTGTTGTACATAGTATGGGTAGAGCAGCTGCTTGTGAAGGGTTTTGCAAACAAGAGTAACACCAATTCTTACGGACACTTGTCTTTGAATTATGCTCTATCCGTGTTATATTTTTTTGTTTTGCTCTAGAAGTAGATACCGACCTTGGTATGTCGGAATGATAACACTGTTTTTGAAGTAAACCAGTATCTCTCAATTTTTAGTGAAATCTTTCAAACATACAATGTAAAAGAATCTGGTGATTTAGATAAGCTAAGACGTCGCGTTTTGGTGGCAATCCTATTAGCACGACCATACATGAAATGCATGTCGGCTAGTTCTGCATTAGAGTAATCAGCCATAGCAATAAAAACTTGTGCACTAACAACATACTAAATGTTTATTTCACAAAACATCATCCAACTATGATAAGCATATCTACGTTTTTGTAAAATAAAAAATAGAGAGAAAAAGAATAATAAAAATAAATAATGTTTCATATCTCCGAAACCGTTGCTATGACAACCCAACTTGGGTTGTCATATTAAAATTAAGACTTTTTTATTTGATGTAGTTTCCAGTACTACCTCCTTAAATATTTTATTTAATCACACTGTATATTTTTCAAAAAAATTATGTTAATTTTTATCAGGAGATAAACAGGTCAAAACAAAACAGTTAAACTTAGTTTTAAAATTAAAAAACCAATTATTGTACATAATTAAAAATAATCAATACATGTAAGTAATATTTTAATTAATATTACAATTTAAACGCATAAACCATAACCAAACTTGTGTATATACTAAAAAGTAATAACAAAATACTTATTAATTTAAATTAGCACATCAAATACATCAAATAATTTACCTTTAAATAAACTAATGACATAAAGCTTTGATCAACCATCATAAAAATCTTTTAATTTATTTTACTATATTAAAAAAATCATAAGTATTACTAAACACAAAGAAGTTTTTCAAAGATAAATAGCAATTATTTATATTAACAAAATAATTAATTATTCTGTTATTTTATAGGAACCTACATCATCCTTTATGAATACAGTTTATTGTTTTCGTTTATTAAAACTTCTGCAATTAAATTATACAACATCTTTGATGTTATCATCGAGTTTGTTTTACAATTTATTTATTGACGCTATTAACTTTCAAAGCACTATGATAATAATAAGTTTTCCTGATTAATACCATATCGGTATGTTTATTTTTATACATAAAGAATTTAGAAACATTAGAATGACATATATTCATTAAATAGTCATAGTCGTTCGTGTATCGGAAAATATATTAAAAGTTATTTAGTTTTTATTAATCACGATTCTATAATCATTAATAATGAAAAGATATGTTATTGTAACAATATCAATAAATTAAGTCTAAAACAATGTAACTGATTTAAACAGAATAATCAATACTTTATGGGGTTTTTAATGATATTTTGTAGATATTTATTTTAATCCAAGAAAATAATTATATTTAGATAGAATACGATTAAAACTACTCCCACTTTGATTTGCAGTATTATAACAAAAACAGCAACTTTGGCGACATTGCTAGATCTACAAATAATTTGATAATTGATTAATTTTTTTTAAGTAAATTTAGAAAATAATTAATCTATATTTTGTTAAGTCATTTAATCAAATTAAAAATATATGCAAATAGCATTAAAAAAATGTTATTAAAAGTACCTAAAAACTAGTTTTTTTCTATATTTGGATTTTTTTGCTATAAATAGTCTTATATACATATATATATAATAAAAAATAGTTTAATATTATTTGAATGAACTGGTATAAAAAAATTAGTTATTAAATTATATGTAGAAATAGTTTAGGTAATACTATGAACATTTACACAAGTAAAAACTTTTATAAAAACATGTCTGATGTATAATTCTCCATAGTATATGTATATTTATACACCTAGATAATAAACAGAAAGAAACAGTTAATTTTTTGGTAAAAACCAAGGTAATTTTTTTTTAATAAAACTTTTAATATTTTATAATCAAAAAGACCAGTAAGATGTAGAAAAAGACAATAGATGGTACTTATTACTCATATCAGTTTATTTAATAAACATTAATAAGCAAAAATAAAATTTAAAAGTATGCGTTCTTCACTACCTATTGCACATAAGGTCAAGGTGGCTACTGAGTTGACTTGCTTGTTTTCGATTAAGTGTCATTCTCAGGGCAGATTGGTGTATTGATTGTGGTTCTAAATGCTAAAGATTGAGCATAAGCTGTTGCTCTTGTGGCAGATAGAAGACACTAGCAGTATAGGCCCAGATTCCTTTAGTTTAGGAAGACCGGCAGAAATACTCAAAAACCGGGATCTGGCACGAAACAAAAATCGACTGCTATCGATGACCGTATTATCGTTTGTACTACTCTACGGAATCGTCATGTAACTTCAGTGAAGACCAAAAACTGTGAGTGTGTGGACAGTCTGTCAAAAGTTGCAAAAAACTGGCTTAAAATCTTGTAGACCAGCAACTGGACCAAAATTACTCCCACGTCACCAAGTAGTCAAATTCCAATTTTCTTGCAAACACTTGAATTGGACATTGGCACATTGGAGAACTGTTTTGATTACTGACAAATTTATGTTCTGCTTACATTTGCCGAATGGAACGAAAAAACAATTTGTTGAGTGTACCTTTAAGCCCCGGCTTAGCCATGGTAGACACAGGGAAGACACTGCAGAGACAGAAGAAGTACTAAAAATGGACAGAAAAGCACTGAGAAAGGCGATAAAAGACAGCAAGAAGATGCTGGAAAGAAATGATAGATTCCATAGATAAGGACCCCTGGGGAAAGCCGTACAAAATTGCAATAAATAAACTGGGAGGAAGATCAAAGGGAGTGTGCTTTAAGGAGGAAGAAGGGGAAGAAAAAATAATTGAGAAATTGTTCCCAAAAGGAAGAGCGGTAAAAGAACCAACAGAAATAAGTGAAGAAGAGTAAGCAGATATGACAACAGTGGAGGAGATGAAACAGATCATAAGAAAACTATCTAACAATAAGGCACCAGGTCTGGACGAGATAACAGCGGAGATAGTGAAAGCAGCGTTAGAAGGAAACGAAATAGAACTAACACAAATAATAAACAGATGTATAAATGAAGGAACATTCCCAAAATGTTTGAAAGAGGCAAACTTAATGCTGATTGAGAAGAAGAAAGAAACAGGTAATTCAAAAACGTATAGACCAATTTGTTTAATCAATCATTAGCAAAGATAATGGAAAAAGTTATTGTGAGAAAAATAGAGAAAGAAATAGAAGAAAGGGGTAGATGGGAAAGCGAACAATACGGATTTACCAAAGGGAGATCGACGCTAGGAGCTATCGAGAAGACAAAAGCGGAAGCAAAAGAAGCAAACAGCGGCCCACATAGAAAAGACAGCATTGCATCATAGTAGCGTTGGATATACAAAACGCGTTTAATAGCGTACTATGGGATGCAATTATAGAAGCAGCAAAAAAGAAAAAAATGACAAAGAAAACAATCAAGATAATATGGAGTTATCTACAAGGAAAAAACTTAGTGACCAAGAAGGGTAAATTTAGACTGACCAGAGGGGTACCACAAGGCACTAGGACCCAAATTATGAAACTTAGTATATAATGAGCTTTTCGGAATGCGGCTGCCAGACAGGGTGACGATAACGGCATTTGTTGATGACTTAGCTTTAGTAGGTAGGGATGCAGACATAGAAGTACTAAAGGAAAGGCTAGAGTTGGCAATTAGTATGATAAAGAGTTGGATGAAAAGTAATTAACCATAGAATTAGCACCGCAAAAAACGGAAGCGGCATGGTTATCGACAAAGAAGACAAATAGAGGAACCGGAAAAATACAGGTAGGTGAACAAATAATAACCATAGGGAAGAAGATTAAATACCTTGGAGTTACACTGGAAGCAAAAGGATGGAACGAACAGATTAAGGAAGCGGTAAGAGGAACAAAGA
The DNA here is from genome assembly GCA_963932245.1 of Tachinus rufipes. NCBI lineage: Eukaryota > Metazoa > Arthropoda > Insecta > Coleoptera > Staphylinidae > Tachinus > Tachinus rufipes. Next base: position 89,457,238 of record OZ010743.1, read on the forward strand.
AAATGAAAGGAATGCTTAGTAGGCTCATGCCAAACAAAGGAGGACCAGGACAAGAGGCAAGAAAGCTATTAGCAACGGCTGCCAAAAGTAAACTACTGTACGCCACAGAAACATGGGGAGATACTTTAAAGACAAAAAAAAAACAGAAAAGAAATAAGAGAAGCCACTAGAGCAAGCTCGTTAAGAATATGTAGGGCTTACAGAATAAGATAATAGAGTGCAAAACGTAAGAGAATGATAGGAAAGAGTTAGAGAAAGTATTGGAAAACAAAATTGATAAATCTTCAATAATTAATATTTGCCTGAATGACGAAAACAAATAGAGAGCATTAAGAAACTATGCAGCGGCAGTAATGAGAAAAAAGATAGAGGAATTTGAAAACTCAAGATATAGATAAACGAAAATGGAAGTAAACACACACATCAAAAACTACAGAAGACAAAGAAAAGAGGAAAGAGAAGCTAAGTGGAAGCAAAAGAACATAGAAAAAAGAAATTAAGAGAAAAAATTCAAAGAAGGTCAAGACAACTATGCCTACCAAGGAATGGAAGAGAAGAAAGTAGACAAGAAAAGAATATACAATGAAACATTTGTACCTACCAAAATTGCAGAAATAAGGAAAAAGAAAAAAGAGCTGCTCAAAGAAAGCAAACTGACGGAACTGACCAGAGAATTTCCAAATGGTAGATACGCCATTTTAAGGTTGACTGACAATGTAACCTTTAAAATGGTCAGAGTATACTTGGCAACCAGGGAATACGAAGAAATAATTCCAAATGGAGACTCAAGAATATCCTTAGAAGTTAAATTGGCAAATCTAGGATTACCAAAGGGGGTACACCTAATGGAGCTCCACAAAATATTCATAAAAGAAAGAGGATACACCGACAATGAAGTGAATAAAGACTTAGAGAAAATAAGAAAACATCTAAGGACAAATCAAACAATTAGGCTGAATAACAATAGAATAGCAGAAAGGAGAGATGAACGTCAGTATAGGACAGACAACAAATAGGGTATAGGGAGAGATGAGCCGGGGACAGCATGTGTTGCCGCAGCAGTCTGTGTGAATCCCACAAGGCCGAAACCAGCTTATCTCAAACTAATAATAGATTAGAGACAGACATGATAAGGACAAAATGACAACAGAACTAACGTAGAGAAGAAAACCGAAAGGTACTGCCCTGCGTTAGTTATTCTCAAAGGCCACTTGCAGAGACCACAACCTTACTACGTCCCTAAAAAAAAAAAGACATGGTAGAAGTTCCCTGATGGTATGGGCTTGAATATTAATGAATGCCTGCACCAAGTTGATTGTCATTAATATAGGGCCGCTCTACAGTATATTGAGGAGGTTTTGGAAAATTACGTAGTTTTATTTGCTTTATTTATTGGCAATGATTTTATTGCTGTAGGATAACGCGAGATTGCATTCTGCAAGGAGCGTCACAAAATACTTGGTTGCGTTGGAATAAGAAAATTTAACTAGCCTGCATGTACTCAAACAGAAATCATATAAAACATGTTTAAAACATGCTGGGAAGGCGTGTTAAAGAACGAGCAGTTGCACCAACCACAATAAACTAACTTTGCGCGATAATGATGATCAAGAAGATAATACAAAGTAATAAAATATTATTCAACTAAAATTTTTATTATAAATCTCTATTAAGTTTATTTTGCAGAAAAGCATTTTCTTTTGTGAGTACGTACGTTATCGTTTTTTCTTATTAATGTTTATTAAATAAACTGATAAGTATCATGTTGACTTTTTTCTACATCCTGATCGTCTCTGATTGTAAATCACTAAAAGTTTTATAAAAAAAAACTACCTGGTTTTTTTGCAAAAAATTATTATAATATATATAATAAATCTTTTAATGGTATACCTATTTATTACAATACTTCTACATGTTTGTACAATTTAGTTAATAATAAACATTGTGTTATATCCCCCCCAAAATAATACAATTATATATTTTACTTAATATTTTTCTAATTATACACTCCAGCTTTGTGTAATTGACCCTTCTATTCTACCACATTTTTTTACCAAATGTTTTATGGTGTCCTTCCACACTTAAATCTGACTACATTTACTTTATCTTCTGAAAAAATTATTAGATTAAGAAAATACTGCAGACACCTGTACTATAAAATGTCTTTGTAATTTTTATTGTATGTTAATTGACGTGTTTCCAATTTTTTTCTTTGTCCATTCTAGTTTTAATGTTTTTACAGTATTCTTTAGATATTCTCAAACTTTATAAGAACTTTTTTGTTAACTTTTCTATCTATTTCTTAGCCTCTTGTTTGTGTTTTTTGTACTTGTTTTACTTGTATTAGTACAATTATTTCTTTTTGTTGTGTTTTTTAATTGCTTTGCACAGTTTTTCTAATTGCTGTTGTTGCCATTTCTTTATTTTGCCCTTCTTGCATAACAATGTATTTGGGCGTCTTTCAATCTACACTCAGTATTTATCTAATAAATTTATAGTGCAGTTCTTCTACTAAGTATTTTTTCAGCTACATAAGTTAAAATACTTTTTATTATTTTTCCTGGATTTTGTAGGTCAAAGTTATATCTTAAATATTTTAATCATTTAACTTATAATAATTTTTTTTTTTTGGTTTTTTTTCGTGGTTTTTTTTATATTAAAATCTTGTGACATTACTACAATGTCATCGGCATAGCTTATTTTTTTTTTCTTCCAAACACATTTTTTTCCTTCTCTTCCTTTCCCAAGTGTCTTTTTCAGATCTGCTTTGCCTCAATTTTCATTCTGTTCTGAAAGTTAACAAGAATTTTTTACCTATTTCTATTTTATTTGTTGTGGTTTTATTTATGTCTGCTATGGTTTCTATTAGTTTTATGTCAATGTTTTTGTTTCTCATTAAGACTTTAAATCAACAAATAGTGCCTTGTATATTTTCAATATTATGTTCCAAGCACCAGTTAAGCGTATATGTTGCTCTAAAACCTATTTGCGTATCTGCTATTATTTATTTTTCCGTAAATTTTTCTTGTTAATTATTTCTGCGTATATCTTGTATGATGTATTTATTAAAATCGTGTGTATGTTATTGTATAGTTTGTTTCTAACTTCATTTTTAAAAATTGATTTTATTATTGCAATAATAAAACATTTTACTATATTTTGTATCACAATTTATTCATACAAATTCTAGTTTTGGCTCCACTAAAGCCTTCTTCAGATGTATTTAATTGTATGAATTAAAGAATGAACAAAAACATAATATATAAATATCTAAACTACTAAAAAAGGGGCAAATTTACAAAAAAAATACTTTTAAAGATTACAGTAATGAGCAACTATTTGGTATGTTTTATTAGTACTATTCTTTACTTTTTAGTTTGCAGTTGGTTTGTATTATTTGTTGTGTCGCATATGCCTACGTTTTATTTGGGATGTTGTCGCATACATCCACGCTTTATTTGAGATGTTGTTATCTTTTGACGTGTTCTTTTTAGTGTTTTTATTTGTCATCTATTTGAATTTTTAGTAATTTACTGTACTGCTCTAATATTTTTTCTGTGTTATTTGCTTGGACTTAATAATTAGGTTTTTAAAGGATTTGCAAAAAAATGACATTTATCAAACCACGTTTGTGTGTTCTCTAGCAAAATTTGCCTGATAATTTCCTTTTAATGGTAAAGTTGTTAAAAATAGTTTGGTCATGTGCTGCCTTTTGTCATCTTACAACTATATTGCAAGTTTTTAAATCGAAATCGTTTTGCACAATCTACAAAAACCAACCTCTTCTGTTTAGGTAATATTCCGCATCAGGTGACGCTATTTTCTTATGTGTGCAATCTATTGTACCAGTTGTTGGTATTTTAACATACTAACGTAAGCTGTAAGCTAGCAATTACTTCTGTCACATCACGTACAACAATACCGTCGATTTACTTACACCTTCAAAATCTAAGACAACAAGCAACATCAAACCCGTTGAATAGAACCTCAAAGTTAACAGTAACTTTATTCGAAGATCTATCGCACGACTTTTATAACAATAATTATAATAATAACTGATTTGATTTTTAATTTGGTGCAATAGGAAAAAAATAATTTTCTTGTTTGTGGAGTAAATTCATTGTCATTATATTCTTTTATATAATTAACTTTTGAAATTACTATTAATAATTTATAAATGATAAAAATGTATGATTTCAAAATTGTACTTAGTTTTTTGAAGCTTTCATTCTTTTCATTCTATATTTAATTTTTTCATAATTGTCTAAACCAATAAAATTTATTGCATTTATCATTTAAAAACTTGACAATAAAATAAACTGAAATGAACTATTAATTATATAGCATTTGACCTAATAGTATTACTAACCTAAATTTATATTTTGTTTCAGGCGGAATGCTTACTCGACGCCGACGATTCAATATGTGCTTGTTTTAAGTGCACAAGCAATAAAAAAAAGTTTTTTATTAATTGAGTTATTTGAGTGAATTTTACATAAGAAAATGCAAAAAATGTTTAAATTTTGTTTTTGATGTTGTTGTCTAGTTTTATTGTGTGTTACTTTACTTGTTGCTATTCAAAAGTATTTTTATGTTGTTTCACTGACTAAGAAATTTATAAATATAAAATTTTAAATCTGAAAAAAAAAACTTGAATAATATGCATTTTAAAATTATTTAACGGATGGTGATAGTGATTGTCTAATTTTTAAATTAGAAAAACATTTTAATAATCTTATTTTAAAAACTCTGTTTACAATTTGATAAACTAAAACATGCGACGTTACTTAATTTTTAATACAATTATGAAAAAATGTACTAAGCTAATATAATACATAAACAACTCGTTCCAGTTTAGTGATTTTAAAACCAATTCAAAATCAACGTATAACTTTTTTGCAAACTAAAAATAATTTAAAAGTATTTTTTTATCAACTCTATATTTGTACACAAAATAAAATTACACAACGAACAAAACAAACGTATTGGTCGGTAATGCATTACTTATTCATTTGGTTTATGTAATTATATTTTCATATTGTCTATGTAAAACCTTTAAAATAATTACGTTGGCAGTAGAACGCCAAACACATAAATTCCATAGCAACTTCTAAAAAGAGAGATAATTACCATTACATAAGATAGTTTTTCCATCGCGGAAGACCGAAAAATAAAGATAATATGACTATAAATTATTCCAAGTGCGCTGTGACAAACACACAAGCCCCGCTTAATTACGAGATATGACTAATTACCGCTGAAAAAAAGACACAGCAAAAGAAGAATTTAAAAATTCGCGCACAGCGGAATAACTCTACCGGACGTGACGTCACACTGTAGCAATTTGCTTACTTTCATAGCGCGCACTCATAATTATATTGTTATCAAGGCACGGCCGGTTGATGGCTCTATCTCTATCCGGGGACGGATATGAATGGTATCCCTGTTAAGACGACGCACTAATTAAATGCCCCCCGCAAGTTCACTATTATTGGTTTATGTTCGTAGCACCATGGCCTGTTTGGATTGTAGCCCCCTTTAAATATCAATTTAAGGGGTTAACAGTGTTCAGATGCATTTAGAACTTTACACGTAATACCCGAAGGGTGCTATTAGAAATTGCATTAAACCCAATTATAATAAATATTGTGAGGGTGACTTTTTTAAATGTAATTATGCATAAAACTCTTTTAGAATGCACGCAAAGTACCCATCATTGAATTAGAATACAATTTTAATCTGGTTATCAATAATGCAGTTTCACTTAATTAATCAAAAAGTTTTAGTTGCCAGTATAAGTATCTCTAATATAGTAGATATATAAGATTTCTAAATTTAAGAAAATTTTCACAAATACATTTGATACTTGTTATATAAATACTAAAAACAAATTTATTACTAAACATAGAAAACTAGTTGACAAATTATTATTATTATTATTATTGATTTGGAACTAGCTTTAAACAAAAAAAAAACATTATTTAGACTATTTGTTTTAAATAGTTTTAAACATGTTTAAAACATTGTTTTTTTTAATTTAATTTTTTTGTGTTTACCATACAAAAAATATAATACAACATGCAACCGTTAGCTGCATGCATGGCTTTATTAAGTGTCTCGTCCTAACGCTCTAACCAGTGATCTCGGCGATGAACGTTTTAGTACCCTTCTAATATACCACGAGCGTTACTGTTGTTTTTTTTAGAACGTCCATCCGCAATTTTATTTCTTGAGCTTAAGCTATTGGTTGGAACATTGTCTTCCACTAGCCGTTATCATCATTGCAACGCACTTAGTGCGTAAATGGCTATTATATACAATATTGATTTTACAAACTTATTTAAATTAAAAACGATTAAGCCTGCTACACATCCGTGCTTGTTGCCAAGTAACTTGTACTACAGGGTTTCTTTTTAGTGTGCCCAAACTTAAAAGTTAAATATTCCAACATAATTGTTTTATTTTAAATTATATTCAAAGTTTTTAGACAAATGTCCGCTTCTACTATTTTTAGTAATATTTGCTTCCAAAACGTTTTTTCTTATCAAACTAACCTGTGTGTTTAACGTGCGCAGTAATTGCCGTTGTTGCTAGATGTGGTAATAAAAAAAGTTGAACTTTGTTATTTATTTAAATTTAGTAAAAAAAATTGGTCTGATGTCTTACAAAATCCAGTTTGTTTAAAAACTCAAGCCAAAAGACTATCATATTTAAATTAAATTTTGGTGTACAACAGCTCGAAATCATGTTGGCTAAAGCATTTTTTTAAATTTTTTGCCAAATTTAAGTTTTTTGAACAACTTTTGGTTGGTTTTTAACTTGATCAAATTGCAATTGTGCATATGAAATAAATTTTATAGATTTTTTTATTAATGTTACGCAATAAATTAGTTTTAAGGTATTTTTAATGCTAGAGAATTGCCGGGTTTAGTCGCCACGTTCTGTTGTAGTGCCACTAGTTGTATTGTTATAAAAACATATTAAATTCTATCACATCTACGAGAATATCGGTAAACCGTTTTTGAATTAAAATTGGTTCTTATAGGAAAAAATGTCAACCAACTCAATAACCAAACGATAAGATTTTAGTCATCATTCTTTTATATGTTGAACTACATACAATATTCTATGTCTTCATGTTTTTGGTTAAAGATTTGAAGTTATATTTACCGAGTAAAAAATTATTAAAGAACCAATTTAAAACGTTAGTTTTTAAAAATTAATTGCAAAGAAACGACTTTTTGCATCAAATTTCTACAAATTTGAGGACACAGATTGAACTTTTTTCTACAATGTGTGAAAATTTTATTCAATTATATTTAGGCGTTTTCTTGTTGAATTTGATGCTGTGAACCCGTATAATAGCGCAACTATTTTTTCCCTTTATTGGATTTTTGCATCAATTAAGTGTTTTGCTCCGGTTTTGTTATTTTTTTTATTAAATTGTATTTTTGCGTGTTTTTTCATAAATTTAATGTCCAATATATGATGTCTGAAAAATGTTTGTTTTTACTGACGTCTTACTTTTTACATATTAAGAGAATGATGAATGCATATCCTAAAACACTGGTGAATGTGTATGGTGTATGTGAGATGCTAGGCACATTGATGATAGGTGCATACTCCAAAACACTAGTGTATTTGTTTCACACTAAATGGAATTAACTTAAAAAACATTATTTATTAAAATTAAAAAATAAGTTTGCTTTGGCCAACTGATTTAAACAAAACGCTCTAAAATGCCGTTCATGTAAGTTTAACCTTTCTTCTAATAAGGTTGCGCTACTGACTGTCTTAAATTTAATTCTAAGACAATTTTGGTTAAAAGTTTGTTAACATAAACTTTAGTAGCAAGTAATAATAGTTGTGTAGCAAATAATCTGTTAGGAATATAACAGAGCTTGCGCAAAATTATGATTTTATGGTGTAATTTGTAATTTTTGAGGTCTTAGATGTTTTACAAGTATACAATTAACAAACAAAACAAAGAACAAGCAAAGTAACAAAAAAAAATTGTTAAAGATAAAGTTAAAAAAAATACTACAAAAAATAAAGTGAGGAAAGCAAAGACCGCAACGTAAAAAAGGTTTAAGCATAAATTGAAAGAAGACAGCAGAGTAATAAAAAATATTCTTAAAGGTACTAAAAAATCTATGAAAAGAAAAAAACTTGCAGTTAACACAAATAAAAAGCCATAATACAATAATAAAATACATAGATAAGATACTTTAAAGACTTACTGGAAGTATAAACAGAAAAAAAAAAAACTGACCAGGAAAATTTTATTAATAAAAAAAAACAACCCAACTAAAAGAAAATAGATAAGACGAGATAACCTACAAATAATTATCCACAACTATAAGCAAAATCAAATTAGTAACGCTTGAAAATATAAAATACACAAAAGAAGTAGGTACTAAAGATGTGCCAAACAATTTGAAACCACAAAAAGCTACCAAAAGACTGAAGAGTTGCAGTTATTATTGCCATTTAGAAAAAAAAAAGAAACGGCGGACAATGTAAAAAGTATAAAGAAACATCACTTTTGAGGTTAAATTTACAAACAAATCTTAGTAGATCCAAGCTTGGTTACAGCGATTAAAACTATTTACTTTAAAACAAATAGCCAAGTAAAAGATGTCAAAAGTAAATATAGATAAGATTAAGTTGACGGTGTTAACAAATAAATAAAAATTGATAAATATTAAAATAAATTGAGAAAAACTGGAACAGTAGACGGAATTTAAGCAACATTCATTCATTAATATACAGTAATTAAAAACCCTGATATTAGTAATAGAACAAGTACGGTTTCAAGTAAATATAACGCAATAACGATGTCTATAAATTAAAGGGAAATATTAAAAGCGACAAAGATAACAGTATTTATAATATGAACACTAATATTAGTATATAATAGTAAAATATAAAACGGCAGAAATAAAATACTTGAGAAAAGTGAAAAAATGACAAAAGATGCAAAACAAAAATATAAAAATAAGAATAGGAAACAATAGATGAATAACAAGATAAATAATTTCGAGTTGTAATCAGAATGGATAGAGATAGATAAATAAAAAAAAATGAAAAACAAGACCCGAAAGTAAAAGTAAAAGTGGTAAATTACAGCAAACATGGAACAGTGCAATCACAAAAGCACTGAAAAACAAAGGCAAAGCTAGATACAAGCAAAAATGGATAAAAAAAAAATAGATTAAATCTAACAAACAAAAAAAAATAATTAATAAAATTTTAGAAAAACCTAGACAGCCCAAAAGTAAAAAAAAAATGATTAAGTAAAAAAGATTTTTTTTTAATAATAATAATAATAATAATAATAATAGCGTCTTTATTTCTAATATAATTTATACAGAAAAAGGCAAAGTTCAGTTTTAGCCATGGTTTTAGCACTGGTCTTCCACTTAACCTTAAATTTTGACAATAATTTATTTTCTAAAATTAAACTGCATCAATTTCCACATCTTCTTACATTTCTTATTCCATACCAAAGATGGTCTGCTGTTATAACATTCATTGTAAACAATGTACACTTCCAATAACTTTAATTTAAAATAGCCAAAATGTTATCAATCTGATATTTTTTTAAAATTTTTCATTGATTTATAATTAACTATATAACTATAATATACCTACAATTATTTAATACTGTATTGTAATTATACTCTAAATAAAAAAAATAATAAACATTTAAAGGTAAATCCACTGAAATTCGGACAATTATCCCCACATTGATATGTCCGATTTTGCTCAAATTTTATACACATGTTTGGAATAACAAAATAAGTTGATTCCTAAAATTTTAGATCTCTAGGTGCAATAAAGTGTAAATAACGGTTATTTTAATTTTTTAGGAATATTTTGTTTTTTTTTTCAGTTTTTGCGCTGTAAATAAGCAAACAATAGTCAAAATTTTTATTGGAAACAAGGTATATTATAAAAAAAAATTTGTAAAACACGATCCGGCCTTTGGTTTTTCAAATTTTTTTGCGGAATCTTCAAGTTTCCAGGTGTAGCAAAATCGAAAAATTCAAATTTTTTATAAACTGGTATTTTTCCAATTTTTTGCAAAAAAATTGAAAAATCAAGAGTGGGATCATGTTCTATAGAAAATTTCCTATAAGAGACATTATTTTCAATATAAATTTTGACTATTTATTGCTTATTTACAGCGCAAAAACTGAGAAAAAAAATTTCTTTAAAAATTAAAATTGCCGCCATTTACACTCGATTGCACCTAAAGATCTAAAATTTAAAAAAACGACATATTTTGGTACCTCAATCATGTGTACAAAATCTGAGCAAAATTGAAGATATCGATGTGGGGACAATTGTCCGAATTTCACTAGAATTGCCCCAAAACGACTTAAATAATCCGGACAAAAATTGGTTAATTGGATCCAAAAATAAGAACAAAAAATGTGTTTTTAATAAACAATTTATATCTTTTAAACAAACTTACAAATTTTTGGACAACATTATTACAGACGTTTTACGGTATTAGTAGTTTAAAAAGAAATTAAAAACTTCTAAAAAAAAATAAACCTGCACAACTTTTTAACAAATAGTACAAAAATTGTCAACAATCAAAAAACAGCACAAAATGTAAACCATTTACATAGTGCAATTAAATTTTTATTTGTAGTTTTTTGTGTATGCCAGTGCAACGAAAGCAATTTTTTGTATGCGCAACATACTGGATTAAATCCTCCTGTGAATTTACCAACTAAAATAAGTTTTAACATTGTATACATTATATGCATTGTTAAAATTTTGTCAAATATCGATTGTAAGCTTCTTAAAGACCTTAAAACCCAAAACACAGTAAGGCAACAAGTAAACAAATGCATGAGAAACATTGGTATACTTGACAAAGCTAACGTGGATAAAAAGTGAAAACAAATACTAACAAGTCTGGAAACAATAGCTAAAGACCATCTCATAAGCAAGAGAACCACAACAAAATCCAGAACAACAACAAACTTCCTGGATCTTATGAAAAAAAAGAAAAAGAACTATGGAATAATTATTAAAGCACTACATAAAGCGTTACAAAGGAAAGGTAAAAAAGTCAAAAAAAAAAATTTATATATTTAGCTGCTCAAACAGAAAAAATAGAAAATCTAGAAAAGAAATTTGAATGCTACAACATGCACAAAAAAATTAAAAAAATGGCTGAATGCAACAAAAATAAATCTGCTAGGAATATAATCAAGGACGCAAATGGACGTATAATAATCGACGTGAGGAACAAACTAAGGAAGTGAAAAGCATACCTGTTGCAACACTTTGATAACAAACGACCTTCAAAGCCTGTTTTACATTCAAACAAAGTAAGTCTAAAAATATTAAGACCAGAATGGAACTTGCATTAGAAACTATAAAACCCGGAAAAGCTGTTGGTCCGGACCAAATACCTTTAGAACTTATTAAACTCTTTGATGACGACGTAGTTCCAATTCCAAGACTTTTTCAATAACATCTACAAAAAATAAAAAATTTGTAGGCAATAGCTATTGTTTACTTTTGTTCTTAGACCCAAAAAACCAAACCAAAGAAAATGCTCAGATTACCAGACCATTGCGCTTATGAGTCACACCTTAAAGTTGTTCTTAAAAATCATTCACAAAAAGATTTATAGGAAACTTGAAGAAGGCATAAACAATACACAATTTAAATTCTGCAAAGAACTAGGCATAAGAGAGGCGCTTTTTGGCATTAACGTTTTTTTCCAACGTTGTCTAGATATGAATAAGAAAATAAGAAAGTATATGCATGTTACATTAATTTTGAGAAGGCCTTTGATAAAGTGAAACATGATAAGTTACATTAACTACTTATTAGCAAAGGCATTGACTTAGATGACGCTAGAATAATCATCAATCTATATTGGAGCTAAATAGCTACTGCTAATGTTAAAAACCAATACACGGAGAAAATCGAGATGAGTCGTAGCATAAGGCAAGAGTGTATTTTATCGACATTTTTACCAAAACTTTAGAGGAAGAAACAGCAGGTATAGTTATAAATGAAAAAGTGGTCAATTAAAAAACTAAATGATTAATGTAACGAGTACAGTTTTAAAATAAATGTTAATAAAACTAAGTTAATGATAATTACATAGTCTTTACATAATTATAATCATATAAATCTGAGAATAGAGATCACCATTGTAGAAAATATGCAGATCTATAGATACCTAGGAACATGGATAGAGAAATCGGGTGATCAAACAAAGAGATACAAACACAAATCAAAATTGCCAAGTCAACATTTATAAAAATAAAAAAACTATTCACTAGTAGGAACAATAAAATAGAACTTAGGATGAGGATGAGGATGCTGCGGTGCTATGTATTTTCCACACTGAAGTTTGGTGGTAAATCATGGACCCTTAAGAAAAACTACATAGACAAAACTCAAATATTTGAAATGTAGTGCTACTGCAGGATGTGGCGTATCCCCTGGACTGATAGGATCACTAACATCAAAATGCTAACCAGAATTCAGAAAGGAGCAGAGGTTATTAATACCATAAAAAAGAGGAAGCTTCAATACTTCTGCTCAAGTTTATGTAATATGTTGTTTACCGGCCAAATTAAAAAAATATTTTTTTTTTTAAATTTGCATTTATGCAACTGTTATTTTTTGAGCGTCTAAACACACTTAAATTATTTTTTTTACTATAAGCAACAATAAAACGCAAAAACTGCGTTCACTCTAGAACTTTCCATATTTATTCTTTTTGTACCGTTTTACGTTTGGCATATAGTATTAAACAACTCTACTAAAAACGTGTGCATGAGATTGAAGTAGCTTAAATAGTTTTATGTTTTACTTATACGTTTATCTATCTTCTTTTAAGAGGATTTGCTATAATAATTTTATTGCTAAAACTAATTTTGTGTATTTAAGTCACTAAAACTATATGATTGAAAGGATGCTCTGATTGTTCTCTTGTAAAAAAGTAAAAGCATCAAAAGTGAACGTAAAAATTATTGTTTAATTAGTTTGTTGAGTATTCTAACAAAAATATTTGAAAAAGTATTTATTGAAGAATGAGGACTGAGAAATTTGAGAGTACATGTATGTATTAAAATATGTGCACTGTGCGTTTATTAATCTAAAAAAAAATATGTTTAAATAAACAGACGTAAAAAAATATTTAGTAAATGTCATTAATGCCATATATAATAGTAGCAGAGCGTGCGTTAGGATGAATAGTACACTGAGCGTTTGGGTCGACATAGTACAAGGTGCCAGACAAGAATGCGTTATGTTCTTGTGGTTTATTAATATATTTATAAATAAAGTAAAGATTGTCTGTGAAGGCGTTAACAATGTACGGACAGATTGAGTAAACATTAACTTTAAATCAAACGACTATCTAGAAATTTGTCGAGACCTATTAGATGTTGTTGCTGGAATTACTTTTAACAAAACACAAAACACGTATTTTTGTTAACATAACAAACTTTGGATTTGTTTTGTTTAGGTTGCTTTTTATATATGCAGTTTCTACGAATAATTTGATAATCGGTTTTTTGTTTTACAAGTATATTCAGAAAGGATCAAACTTAGTGTTTGGAAATAGTCAAAAATACACTTCAAATATAAAAATAAATGCTCTTTTATGTATTTTTAAATACATGTTGTTGCTATTTGCAAATATAATGTGACAAAAAAACTTCGACATATTATAGTTTAATCTTTTCTAAATGTACTAATAAAAAATAAATTCATTATCAAATTATATGTGGAATCAGCAATGACGCCAAAGTTGCCGTTTTTGTTAATATATTACAATTCAAGGTAGCGGTCGATATGGTCTTAATATTTGCTTGCATTACAAAAGCGGTGTTCAACGTTCAGGTAGATTTGAGATGCATCTTCTGATCAAATGAGTTGTGATGAGTTAAATTTCATAATAGTACATAGTTTTTGTTTATACAGCGTTTTTGTCAGTATTATGTTTGCACATATAATCACAGTCTTTACAGAATTGATTAGGATAGTTAAATTACGTTGACATGATTGACACTAATTATATAATCCATTTTAAAACATACAATACACATTAGAAAATTATTATTACACATTCTCTCTAGTATTTTGAGTAAATTTGCTTTCTATGCTACCCTTTGTTCTAACTGTTGTTAGTTTACATTCACTACATTACATTTTACTACTTTTTTTATAATATTTATTATGTACCTATTGTAAAATTTAAAACAGTTATTGTTAAGTACTCGTATGAAAAAATGAATTTATAATATGATTTAAATATTTAAAATACACACATTGATTCACAATTTATTTTTATTTTATGTTTTAAAATGATTTTATAGAGACATATTTTCAGTGATCAATCATATTATACATATATGTAACCATAATCATATTTATGATACACATAAATTATTGATATCAAAACTCCTAAAAAAATTAATTATCTTTTTAAAACTTCCTTTTAAATATTTACAAATTATGCAATATAAATTTTAATAACCAATTGAAACGTTTAGAGTTGCATAGTCATTTATCATAACTGTACATTTTATTTTCGAAAAAGTCTGATGAATGGGGGACTGTCATTATAATTGCATATAAGATATGATCATACTAGCATATACCCCAAATAATAAATACATTTCGTTATTTAATTCCTTTGCTGGGTACAAGCCACCCCTCTGTTTTTCAATTTACCTTGTCAGCAACATTTCATCCTTGAGATATTTCCATAGACACGCATCTCTACTTTAAATCAACCTCATCTAATAATCAAAAATATATGTTTATAAAAAATCGAAATGAGAAGTAGTCATTTGTGAGTGAAAGAGCATAAACCTTTTCCCAAGTGTAATGCGGAGGCTGATTTTTTCGAAGTGTATGGCTACATTCCGAACGATCCTTGATAGCGGTCGTAAAATGTGAACGTTTATTTAGCTAAATAAAATACAGGGCAGGTTTTAAAACACATCAATAATCACAACGCGCTCTTTATTGCGACCGATATCTATGTGCTTGCTTTTATCTGTTTTATTTTTTCTGCTACTGCATTTTGTATGTGGGGTGAAGAAAAAAATGATTTGTGGCTAGTGTAGTTTATGATCTGGAAAAATAATAAGTGCGGTCCAATATGATTGCTTTTACTACCACAGTAATGACGTGTTACGCGACCCTCACATTTTAGTTGGGGAGGAGTTCGTATATAATAACGGACCTGAATAGAGTAATCTGTTACGCAGGTTGCTATTGCTATCGTTTAATGTTGTAAAGTTAATTAGCTGCAGTAAATATATAATTTATGTTCCTCAAATCTTGATAAAGATATTATTTACTATATAATAATATATGGAGAGTTGTCAAAAGAAATGTTATTATTAGATGACGTATTTAATGCAGTTGGGGGAAAAAAGTCGCGTGTTTGTAGTAAATTATACGGTACGGATTAAATTATTTGTGGCAGCTTCACCCTCGCTAAACGATCGAAACACCAGCATCGACTTTAAAAGCTGATTTCCATTAAGCAATAGGATGAAATTATTTTCCTGGCGGGGTGACAATCTAGGGAGACAAATCATCCGAGCGCTTTATACATTCTATTTGTATCGCTCGGAAAATCTTTCAAATCCTCAAATCCTCTGAGTATTTATTCAGAGATTTGCAATACATCTGCATAATTATTTCAAACATTTTATTAGTCTGGTTATTTAATTATGAATGATGTATAAGTAATGTAAAGCCTATTTTCTTAATTACTTTCTTAATTTAATAACATCAGAGGCAGTCAATATTCTGACAAACGTATTTTGGGTGACCAAATTTGTCTTAAAATATTGACAGTTTTATATCATGTTATCTGTAGTTATTCTATAGGTATTTTGAAAAACACATTATAATTTTGAGCTTAAAATTTATAATAACTTTTATATTTTATAAAATAATCAATATAAACTCTATTAAGAGCATACGGACCGCTAACTTGATTTCCAGTATTTTAGTGAAAACAGCTACTTTAGCATCATTGCTAATTTCACATAAAATTTGATAATTTAAATTTTAAGACCTGTTATACTAAAATCATCAGCGTTTGGAAAGTCTCACTTGTTAACATGTGTAAAAATTTTAACAAACTACAATAAAAAATTCACAACATTTCAAAGAATTTAAAACAAATGCAGAAGGTTTTTTTCAGGTTAAAGTATTCTATTCACGTAGAAAATATATGTCATTGTAGTAGTATGCTACACTTTTAAGATATAATTTATATATTTTATATTACTGTTTGAAAATATGATTTATGTACTGCTAATGTCTACACTTCTATGTTGAATGAAGCACTATCTATCTATCTATCCATCAAAAAGTGTTATATCTAATACTCGAATAGTGTCAAATAACCAACAACAACATCGTGATATTCAAATCTGTTTACTGACCATCAAAATTAAACTATATTCTGGACAGTCTGAAAAAAGATACCGTTACGGTAAAGATTCCTCTTATTAATATACAACAATGTCAATCTAGACAACATGAAAAAATAGCATTATGAATTATCATTGCTTCAAGAAGAAGTTCTGCCTTTTATGGTTATGATAAAATCGCTACCAATGTCAGCAGACAATTATCTAACCGCATGAGACATTTTCAAAATAAGGTAGGAAAATATTAAATTAATTGCAACAAGCCACGTGCTTGCTTTATTTGAAGCAGAGAATCAAATATTGCTCTGCATTATTTAATCAATCAAATCACAACATTGAAGCATTACGTGTTCTAGGAGATCCCGTGGATCACTAGAATTGTTTGGTTTATTAACGGCAAACAAACTTGATTCAGCAACGCGACGTAATGCCAATGTAAAACTTTTTTAAAGATGACAACACATAAACAAGCTGAAACCATACATCGGGCAAAATTATGTATATACTGTTTTTGACCATACCACCGTGTAAAAAATTGCCGTTCTACAAATTGCAAAAAGCTTCTGTATAACGCGTTACTTCATACAAATAAATCTAGATCAAGCTACAACTCCAACCAAAGAAACGGTAGCATTTTAATCTAATTTTATAACTATTTCATGTACAAAACAATTGAAGCTAAAACTAAGTGCAATAAAGGTGACTGTCGGTGGAATAAATTTAACATTAATTTAAAATTGCAAATAAGTGGATTTAAGTTATCAACTAACTGTTATCTCATATAAACTATAACAACATTTTAAATTTTTAAATAAGATTAAGCAATATTAATCGGAAGCTGAAGTTCTAATGTAGAAAGTGGTAAAAATCCACAAGATATCTACGAAAAAAATATGTTATGCTGTACCAACAAAGATAAATGTAAATCAATTAGTAAATTATATATAATTATATATCTCCAACTTTTAGAAGTTGGATGATGTTTCAAAGCAACAACTCCTGTCAGTTGAAGAGAAGCAATGAGATTATTTTGAGCAAACTTATAATGGACGAGTAGATAGCCAATTTGTAGTAAAATTACCATTTAAGACCAACGCCATAATTATTGACCAATTAAGAGGCGGAGCCGAAAAACGCTTACTGGCAATAAAACGTCTACTAAGCACAGATCTACAATTAAAAAAATAATATGTAAGTTTTATGCAAAAATACATAAAGTTAGGTGAACGTGTAACTGATCAACTATTGCCAGAGAACCAGATTGTCGAACGTTACCTACCTCACCTTGCGGTCATCAAATCTTTAATCATAACAATAAAGTTAAGTGTTTGATGGCTTTGGCGTTTTTTTGGATGACATATTGATGTCGGGATCAAAACAACTAGATGACTTATTTTTCATATTACAAAGTACAACCATGTTGATTCTAGACAAAAAAGCTAATATAAAAACATTAAGCAGTCTATGAGATGTCATAAATAATCAATTGAATATTAAAAAAAAATATCTTATTCAACATTGCATCTGTGTTTGATCCTCTTGGCTTTCTTGGACCAATCATAATTGTTGCTAAAAGTCTAATTCAATGGTTGTGGCAACTGCAAGTTGATTGGAACAAATTCATACTACAAGACATTTATACGGTTTGGTTATTATTTCAAGAGGGTCTTACAAATTTACAAAACATTGCTATTTTTTGATAAACAATGGGAATTAAAGATCTGCAAGCACCACTAACAGGGTTTAAACTTCATGGTTTCATGCCAGAGAACGCGCATAAGGTGCATGCATTTATATCCGCTTACAAATGGAAAACAAAAGCATTATTGTACATTTTCTGTGCGCAAGATCAAGATTAGATTAGAGCTATGCGCCGCTGTTCTACTCACTCAATTAATAGATATGGTTATCAACTCACTTTGAATACCGTCAGACCGAACTACCTACTGAACTGACTCATCAATAGTATTAGCCTGGATCAAGACTGCCTCGGATACTAAAGGTGTTTGTGGCTTACAGAATAGCAAAAATTCAAGATAACACTGACATTAATCAATGCAGACATGTGTCAACACACATACTCAAATCCTGTTGTATATTAAAACGTTTTTCAAATATTTATATTATGACTCGAGTAATTGCAAAACAACCGGATTATTAACTACCAATAAAATGACTAGAGCAAAACATACCATCGTTCACATTGTACAAAAGGAAGCTGTCCTTAAAAAAGTTAACTTACTTAAAAACGCAATGGCACTGCACACAAAAATCAAACTACTGTTGTTTAAGCTTTTTCTTAATAAAAAAGGAATACTATGGAGTAGGTGGCGCTTAATTCTACAATATAATAGTCTTCTTCTCTTCTTCGTCAGCCATTTATACGCCACACTTTGCGTCTTAGCCTCTTCTCTGATTGTAATGCTGGCAACTTACATTACAAGGGACCTACAGTTTTAAGTGGATTCCGAACCACTGGAGAAAATTCATTACTTCATCAGAGAAGGTTTTAACAGTAAAATCCCACGCTGGCAAGGCAGGCGGCTTGGAAAGTAGGAAAGCGTATAGAAAATGAAAAGTGTATCACGCTATATGAGAATCGAACCCACGATCTTTGGTACAGCGGCCGGATGCCTAGACTATTATTACCTTGTTTAACCCATTTTACAACAATAATAATCCGAGGAGAACATCAGCGTCTGCTACATGCAGGAATTCAAACAACGCTAGCGTCGATTCGAAGACAATATTGGATTCTTGGGGGTTGTAATCCTATCAAGATGCATGTCATGTTTTAAAGCTTAGCCAATAGCCAATGAGCACCCGTTTATTGACTTACCTCTAGATTGTGTAATACGACCAAGCTATTTCAGATTTACGGTTTTAATTTTGCTGGTTCTATCTAAATACTTTGTTACTAAAGCAGTTTGTATAAAAGTGGTACCCAATTTCACGTTGCTTGCATCAGTGCTCTACGTATTAATAAACGTAGACGCGGCCGAATCAAGACGTTATGCTTGAATAACGCCACAAACTTTATTGGATCAAACAACAAAGTTAAGAGGCTGCATCAGTTATTTCAAGCGCATGTCAACACAAATTTGTTTGTGCCAAAATAAACAAAGAAAGCATCAATTATTGATATTATTTTAGTTAAACTGTTTACCAGAATATACAACACGGAAGAGATACCACAGCAATAGCTAACATCTACATTTGTCTTCTTACCTAAAATAAACAAGACTAAGAAAACAATTGCATTAATGAGTCATACCCTGAAAACGTTTCTAAAAAATATATAACCGCATCTACATGAAGTTGGATTACAAAATTCGTGACAGTCAAACAGGCTTCAAAAATAGAATAAGCACTAAGGAAACACTGTTTAGAACAAATGTTCTAACGCAGCAATACCTGGATATGAATCAGAACATGTATGCCTGTTTTTAACTTTAAAATGACGTTTGATAGGGTTCAATACGCAAAGCTAGAAGACATTTTAAGGAAGAAAAACATTGATATTCAAGACATTCAAATTATAAGTAATCTATACTGGAACCAAACGATCAGAGATGCGTTCTATCACCATTACTGTTTAACGTTTATAGAAAAACAAGATTCTATCAAAAAAAACATTGTTATAAATAAAAAAGTTGTCAATAACTTAAGATATGCGGACAATACAGTTATATTTGCAGATACTGTGCAAAAATTTTAAAATCTAGAAAAACACTTTAATTCTACTTGTGATATTTATAAGCTTAAAATGAATTTAAGAAAAACAAAATTTATGGCTATTACAAAAATCTCTGAGCTAACAAAAATCTTTATATATCTGGTAAACAAGTAGAGAAGGTTACCAAATATAAATATCTTAAAACGCTGGTCACCCAAAATGCAGAACAAGCAAAAAAAACAAGAATTTGCATAAAAATTGCTATAGCTGCGTTTATTAAAATGAAAAATCTATTCTGCTGCCGATACATCAAAAAAGAATTAAAATTGAAAATGCTACTTTGTTACATATTTTCTACCTTGTTGTACGAAGTGGAGGCCTAGACATTGAAACAGGCCAATACGAATAAACTAGTAGCTTTTGAAAAAATGGCAAATTTGTACTTTTAGCGTTGTTCTCAGTAATACATCTGTGATATACAGTATCACAAAAATTTTATTGTAATAAGACTAGTGATGACATAACATGGCTTTCAAATTTTTGTTCAAAAAATAACCTATGACTACAAAGCATTTTTTAGTTGGCAAAGGCTCGATGTATTATCTTGTTTACGTATTCTCTAAATCTTAGCTTGTAGTACAATATTATTTCTACATTTTTAGCAGAATCTACTACTGGTAATGATTTATCATTTATTTTTAGTTGTATGTTAATTCTCGTAAAATTTTATTTCTTAGCTTTTTTGGCCAATATACTAGCATATCTGTACATTATTTATTTGGGTTTAATTGCAAGAATGTTTTTTTTAGATTTGTTTATCAATCATTTTGCAAATTATTCATTAAAGTTCTTACATTATTGATATTGGAAGAAGCATATATTTGGGTGTTATAGGCATATAAATGGTACTTTTAATTTAATGCATAATGGTAACTTTTTGAGATTTACTTTTTGAGGTCTATTTCTTAGTTATAAAATCATAAGTTGGATGGGTGTCGCGCTAAAACCTGTAGATTTTAAAATAACAAATAAAAAATTGTGATCAATTAAATTTCAAACGCTTTTGAATAATCAATTAGTGCTAGTAACGTTACTTTTTTATTGTCATTAGATGTTAAAACATTATGGACAATATCTGATAAAACAGTAGCACAGCTGATTGTGTAGATAGTAAAATGTTTTCAGTATTTATATGTGATCTTATTTTGTTTTCTATTACTTTTTCTAATACTTTTGATAAAACAGGCTACATATTAATAGGTCTGAGATTTTTATAACTGGATAGAATACTTTTGGCAAAGGAAGTATACGTGCTTTTTTCTAACATTCAGAAAATACTGAGAAGCAAACCCAATATTTTGAAATATGTGTGATATAAAGAATTATAAACGGACAGCAAATTTTAGTTCTGTATTAAATCCAATAATTCCGTAAAATTTTGTTTTAATTTTTAGTATAATTTTAGAAATTTTCACTTTATCAGTATCTACAAAATATAAAGAATTATCCAAAAATATTTTTATAATCATTCATTAATTGTTGATTATTAGAAGAAATGCTTTTAAAGTTTGTAAAATGTTTATTTCTCTCATCAACGTTATTTATGTGATGTGGAAGGTGTCAGGTGTTGAAGGTTTATTACATATGTTGAATCTTTTTAAGTTATGCCACGTTGTTTTTGCGTCTGACGATGAATCTAGAAACGCCTTTTTTCAGATTTATAAATAATGTTGTTAGATTACGTAGTAATTTATAGTTAGTCTAATGTTGATTAAGTTTAGTACGTTTGAACTCTGAAACTCATAATTAATTTAATATTTATTGTTATGCACGGTAGTTTAGTTTTTAGAGTAAATTTTGACGACCTAAAAGATGCGTAAATGTTCAATAAAGCAGTTATATTTTTATTTAAAAATTCAAGTTTTTAATTGTGCCAAAAAACTTAAGAAAAAAATTTTTAGATAAATTATATTATAGTCATTTAGGTATAAATAAAACTAAACAATTAGCAAAACAAAGTTTTTATTAGCTAAAAATGACAAAACATATAGAAGATATGATTTTAAATTGTAGTACGTGTAATCAATATAGTAACAATATGAGAATAGATCCTATGATGCCACATAAAGTACCTAATAAACCATGGGAAAAAGTAGCATGCAATTTATTTTATGCTAACAAAGAAAACTATTTACTTGTTGTTGACTATTAAACTATTATTCAAAATATATCAAAATTGCAAAGAAGATAACACGACTTCAGAACAAGTAGTTAAACAGTTAAAATTAAATTTCTCACTTTATGAAATACAAAATATTGTAATTTTTGACAACGTTTCTCAGTTTGATTTTGTTAATTACTAATTATATATGGCCATGTATGAGTCAAGTGTACGGAATACTACAGAAAATGTTTTTCTTTACAAAAATCCTAATCATGTAATTTTTTTCAGATTTCTTTAGTTAGCTATTTCCGCGTAATAATCAATCAAAATTCAAAGTTTTAGAAAACTTTTCTTTTTTAATTGTTTAAGGAATAATATTTTATAATAAAAAAAATTTTATCTTAAATTTTGAAAATTTTCTAGAACCTATTTAAAAAAAAATGACTGGTATTATTTTTTTTTTTTTTAATATGGATAAAAACGTGATTTTATGTGTGCAAAAGTTATTCTAAAATACTTAAAATTTAAGCCTGTTTTGCTATTTTTAAGTATTTCTGTGGATTTGTAAGATATTTCAGAGCGTACCCAGTAAACACAGTTACGTTTATTTTTGGTATTACACCTAAGTGTAATATTTGTTTATTTGTTAAGTATATTATTCGAAAAAATGTCCGGCGACTAAACGGATATATCTCGTATATTTAGTGTGTAATATACGTATAGGTTATATGTATTTTAAACGTGTAATTTACACGTATTATCAACGTAAAAAAATGCGTTAAAATATAATAAATATATTTGTAATTTTTTCAATTGAAATACACGTGTATTATAGGTTAAACTTTATGACATGTGTATGTTTGGATGCCTATACGAAATAACGGACTTATATTGGAAAGAATTGGGTCATTCATCCAAGTCGTGACCGGAGCGGACGTTGCTAACTTTTGTTAACGCTGGTATTTGTACATGCTCTCTGCCGTACTGCCTACTTTCTCGGATATATAATAATGTAAAATATGTATATCATTTTAACATAAAATACAAAGTATTACATCTAAATAAATAAAACATTATAATATTTAACATAGATATTAAAGAACATTACAATTAAATTAAAGATTCATTTTGATTTTTCAACCAGTCTTTTGGTGACATCTGAAAAATATACTGTGTGTATTTCCACAACCTCATATGACACACTTATGGTAAACTTTATTTTAAATAACTTGACTAGATTGCTATTTGTATTTATAATACTATATATAACAATAGCAATTAATATTATTAAATTTAAATTAAAAAAAAAAAAAAAATCGATGAATTGATATTAATGTTACTGTAATGGCTATAAAAACAAGTTATTTGAAACAAACATGTCATTGCATATTTTCAGACTTAGCACAAATTAGATATTTCATATTAGTACTCCTAATCGCGCTTCCAGTTCAATTAAACAACACTTCAGCACTGTTGTGTAACATCAAACAACTTAAAACTGTATCGAATATTGCAACTAATAGCAACTGCACAAATAATAAACGTTAAATATACGTAGATATATTATGCAGGTTATTTATACAAGTATTCTAATGGATAATATACGTATATTAATCAACGGTAGAAAAAAAGAAAAATATTAACGTATAATATACAGATATACATATCTTACGTGTACAAGAAATGTATATTATACGAATACACATATACCATATACGCTTTTTACACCATATATACGTGTAATAAACTTATATTATCTATGGTTATTTATACAAGTATTCTAATAGATAATATACGTATATTAATCAACGGTAGAAAAAAAAAAATATTAACGTATAATATACAGATATACATATCTTACGTGTACAAGAAATGTATATTATACGAATACACATATACCATATACGCTTTTTACACCATATATACGTGTAATAAACTTATATTATCTAAACTTGTGTTTACTGGGTAGTGTACGGCACTTCCTTAAATTATCGGATTATTTTTGAACATGCAAAAGTTTTTATTCATATTTGAAAAAAAGAAAATAAATTTTTTTTTTAAGAAAAACTTTTTTTAAAGTCCTGGAAAATTTTCAAAAATCAAGAAAAAACATTTTTGGCTGAAAAATATTATTCTTTAAACAATTTAAAAATAACTTCATTTTATACAATTGACTCGTACATAGCCGTATATATTTACATGTTATGTTAAAAAAAGGAATGTGATAAATGTATTGTTTATTTATGTTATGTTTTTATATGCAAAGAATACTTTTATGTATAAGCAATTTATATATTTCATTTTATATTTTTTATCAAATTTTTACGCATATTTAGTTTAAAATAATTTTTTCTAGAGTACACACTTGTGACTGGGATTCTGGTTTTGAGTAGATAGGTCCAACTTTTAAGGTGTAGTGTTTTCTTGTACCCAAACTCCATGACTCAAGCTCAAATTACTTTGTTTCTTTTCATTCTTTCCTACCCATGCTGTATTTTCTCTTCCGTATCCTATCTTTTAATATAGAACTCTCGTTGACGACAACTTGCCAGAATAAATATAAACTGGAAATACCACGTTTATGGACTTAAATGATGTACAAACAAACAAAATACATTTACAGAACAAGGGAAGAATACTCTAGTTCTAGTCCTGAGCAGTGGCAAAATGGTAGGACTTGCCCAATCGTCATCAGCGACTGCGACAACACTGCAAGTGGCACTAATCCACGGGGCAAACCACAAACAAGAAAATGGTTTATGGATGATGATTACATTGACAAAACAAAACCTAGCTTGTTTTACTAATCAAGATTGACATATGGCTTAAAAATTAATTTTTTTAACATTTGTAGTCAAAACAAGAATTTAAACTCTGTTCATCAACATCTTAAACATAGAAAACTCGATATCCTCTTTTTGACTGAAACAAAGGTTAGGTTAGGTTTAAGTGGCAGCTAACGCTCACATAGACCTCAGATGGGCTCGTTGTGTTACCACAGTACTTAAAAGTACAACCTTCCTCAGGGGATTTTGTCAAACCATTTCGAGCCGTATAACGTAGCAGTATTCTGGCAGGCGTAGGCTGATTCTGAGGTTGAGGTTGTTGGAGAAAACTCCACAGCCCATTTTATCCTCCTTTTGTGAGCCGTCTGTATAGACCTGCGTGCTGGTATCCCTTTCTTCTTCATCCACTTTTCTTTAGAGGGTATGTGGTATGAGTATTTGTTGCTAAAAGCAGGTGTTGCTAGATAGCGGTCTATGTTTTTGGGACCTCTTTAAATTCATTGATTATTCTGGCGTGACCACAATAATCCAATGTCAACATTTGCATTAACTTTAGTCTGAGTGCTGTGGTAATGGCAAGTTGCTTGCCCATTAGATTGACCGGAGCTATGTTCAGGATTATCTTCAAGGCATTTGTAGGAGTTGTTCTCATGGCTCCCGTTATCATAAGCGCCGTCATTCTCTGCACTTTTGTAAGCGCTATTTGATGGATTCTTTTATCAAGTGCCGGCCACCATATGAATACGCCTTAGTAGAGTATTGGTGTAGCTACGGCTCTGTATAGCCAAAAGGAAATCTTGGGGTTAAAACCCTATAATTTTCCTACCGCTCTCTTGCAAGAGTACAGCGCCACCGTTGTTTTCCGTACTTTTTTGTCTATGTTGAGCTTCCATGATAACTTTTGGTCTAGTATGAGACCTAAGTATTTGGCGCATTCTTTAATTGTCAGTTTAGTGCCCTTTAGCATTGGGAGCTTGAATTCTGAGATGTTGTGTTTTCTTGTGAAAACGACTAGCTCGGTTTTTGCCGGGTTGACATCTACGCCACACCTTTTGCACCATTGCGCTAGTTTTGATAGAGCCTCTTCAACAAGTTGCGACATTATATTAAGGTGTTTCCCTGAAGCTGCTATTGCTACGTCATCCGCATAGGCAACGACCCTGCAGAAAGATATCCTAAGTTGAAGGAGCAGCTCATTTAGCGTGATGTTCTAAAGCAATAGCAAGAAGACGTCCCCTTGTAGGGTTCCCCTACTCATCTTCTTTTTTATGTGGGATTCTAGTATTGGGGCTTTGTTGTTCCTTTCACGGAGCATTTTTCCGATTAGGTGACATAGAGGGTTGTCTATTGCTAGTCCAGTTAAGGTTGATTCTATGACTTCAGGCTTTACGGTTCTTATGGTTTACCAAGGCGTGGAGTGCCGTTTCCACGGATTTTCATTTTGTGTATGCGTGCTAAGACTTTGACTGCATTTCAGGGTGTAATGCCTCCTTCATGTGCAAGTCAACCAGTCATTTAATACATGCTTTAAACATAGTCTCCAACCAAGGTATAACTATATCAATGGCCTCTTGCAACTTAACTGGATTGATCCCTTCAGGTTCAGGTGACTTAAAGAGTTTGAAGCTTTTGATGCTCCAGATTAACTTGTCTTCACCAACAATTGGTGGAGCAGTTATGATGGAGTCCACTATAGATATTCCATTGCCTGGAATGTGTGTATTCATGAGTAGCTCCAGCGTTTTTGTACATGAGGTTGTCCAGTTGCCAACTTGATTCTGTATAAAGCTTTGGACTGGCGGATCCTTAGATAATATTTTTTGCAGTCGGCTGGTTTCTGAGGTTTCCTCTATTTGTTTGCGAAGCCAGGCAAAGGATTACCTATTGGTTTTCCTGATCTCCGTTTTGAAATTCCGCAAGCTGTTTTTATAAGCAGTCCACTCATTAGTGTTTTTTGCCTCTTTGAATAGCCTCCTGCATTCCTTTCTTAGGTTGCTTATTAACGGTGTCCACCACCGTGGTTTGATGTTACCTTTTCTGCTCACGACTTTGCATGATGTGCGTATGGCCTTTTTACAGGCAGATGTAAACTGCTTTACAGTTCTGTCTAGCTCATCCCCTGTTTTTGGTGTTAAGGGCGGCTCTTCCGATAGAAGACCCGATAGGGTAGTTTTATACTTACCCCAGTCAGTCTTTTGTTTGTCTACAAACCTAGGCTTTGTTTGTATCTGTATGTCTACCTTAAATTTTATATACTTATGATCAGAAAAGGAGTGTTTTTTTGACACTTTCTAATTGCTTATAAGGTTAGGCGTTTTAGTGGAAACAAGTATAATGTCAAGTACCTTTTCTTTTACGGCTGTAGTAAAGGTGGGAGTGTTACCTATATTACATATTTCTAGGTCAGAGGTTAGTATAAATTCTAGTAAAGACTCACCTTTGTTATTTGTGTCCGAGCTGCCCCATATGGTGTGGTGGGCATTGGCATCGGCTCCAATGATCACGTCCGCCCCTACTCGGTTGGTTACGTTGATAATGCCATGGAAGCCCTCTGAGGGACTTTCCTTCTCCTGGGCGAAGTATCTTGAGATCATGCATAACCTACGGTTAAAACGTCCCATTGATACAGTGACAGTGTCGCAACCGCTGTGGTTAGCCATCAGTACAGTAACCTGTACTTATCAGAGCTCAGCTCATAGATCTTGTTTCCCACGACCCAGGGTTTTTGGATTAGGGAAATGTGAAACAAAAGTGAAGAAAGGTAAGCAATAAAGATCAAGATTGCTTTAATCTAGTAGATTCAGATTATCATCTTAAAAAAATTTTAGGCATTGGTTATAATAGCATAATTCTAAAACTAACTCTTTCCGATAAAACTATTTTTGTAATTGACATATACCGTTCTCTAAATAAAGCAATTTCAAACTTTTTTAATAATTTTTCTGAAAGTTTTTACAAACTTCTTCATGGTAATCATAGAAAAACTAAAATAAATTTGTTGAAAGATTTTTATGTACATAATACTAAATGTTAAGTCACTCATCTTCTACAACACTACTCGGACAACAAGCTATGATTTTTGCTGCTTCTCATAATCTTACCCAACTTATTTAGCAACTTCTTGGTGAACTAAGATTAATAGATTTGTATCTTACTACTATTTTAGAAATTACAACAACTAATGGTAAAACTGCTTTAGAAAACACATCAGTAATTGTTTCAAACAGACTAAACAGAATTATAAGTTAGCTAATTATTGTGGTAATCAAATACAATCACCAAAGAAAAAACCGAGATAGATGCACTTAAGAAGATAAAGAAACACATCAACCCCATCGTGGAGTTTATGGAACAGCTTCCAACAATTTAAATTACATAAACATTTTTTCGGCCGGATGTCAAATGACAAAGCCCTCAATTTATTTCTTTTTTATGTATATACAAATTATTTATATGTAAAAAATAAATTGAAAAATTAAATTTAAAAAAAAAAAGCAATCCAAAAATATAGGATTGACAAAAACAACGCTAATCAAATTTTTAGCTTTCTATTAAGAACAAAAAAAAATATAAAACAATAAAGTTATTGCAAGGTGATACAAAATCTTAAATACCTTTTTCTCAAAATGATCAAAACAAACTAGTTACTAATTCAAAAGAAAAAGCTGATGTTTTTGAAAATCAATTTGAATTTATCTCTACTAATCCTCCTATTGCTGTACTTTTAATGTCGGCAAAGAGTTGTTATCGTGTATAGATAAAATTATTTTTTAAACATTTGCAACTTAATTAGCTTCTTTTTTGACTAAAATATTTGCTTTAACATACAAAAATAAAACATTCCTAAATGATTGAAAAATTGCAAATGTTTAACCTATACCTAAAAAAGGAAACAAGAATAATTTTTCAAATTAAAGACCAGTTGCATTATTATCTAATCTGTCAAAAAATTTTGAAAAGTATATTAATTCTCACATTGTCAAGTTCTTAATGCAAAACGTTTGACAACAGATTTTATGACTTATGTCACAAATGAAATTCTACCTTAAACAAACAAGGAGAAAATCTTGCAATGTATGATATCTTTATCTTGTCAACAAGCTCTATTGTAAAGGTTTTGATAAAAAAAACTTTTATTTTTTTATATTTTTTTTGAAAATAAAAAAAATATAGTTAGAATTGATGGTTTTAACTCTGACCCCAAAATTATAAATGCTGATGTTCCTTAAAGTTCAGCTGTTATGCCAACTTTGTTTTTGATTTACAACATATTTTTTTTTAATAACTAAAAGTCTTATTTATAGTTTTTTAGGGACCATATTGAAAAATATAGCAGAGCGTCATAAAATTTCTAGATTAGAATCTGTAGCATGTATAAACAAAAACCTCAAAACAATATCTAAATAAGGCACTTTCATCATGATCAATTTGAACTCTAAAAAAACTCAACTTTTTAATGTTTCAAAATATAAATCCGAGGTATCATTAGTACCAAATATTAAACAAAACAACAAATTCATATCTAAATCTTTTACAATTTGTCTTTTAGGTGTTATAATCTCACATAATCTTCTCTGGAACAACCATGTTGTCAATAAGTAGCCTTTTACAACCAGACAAGAGACTAGAAAAGGAATATTTTTAAAGCATTTTTTTTGCAAACAACACTATTTGAGTTAAATTAGATTTTGGAATAATTTATATTTATGAGCAGAATCTAAAAATAAGTTTTTAGTATAGATTATTAATTTTTATCTTTCATAAAAGAAAGGCTGAAATGTGCAATGTTAGTTTTTTCACATATTTTTACTGACAATTCACAGTTATTATAATATAAAATATTTGCCACGTAATTATATTTTTATTTTTATATAATAATATTACTCGATATATAAACAATATATTATAATTGAATTTTGAATTGACTAAATATTCTATTGTGTCATTTAATATTCAATTAAATAAAAATATTAATGTTAATGTTAACTGTAAAACAATACCATAAATGTCTAAAGAGATTTAACAATGGCTTTCTTGGAAAGAACGCGTTGAAATATTGGATTGTAATATTTTAATTCCTCCCCTTTCAAGCGAACACAATTCACTATAGAAATCAAAAGGATATGAATCAATCTTCTTTTTTATTGTGTTAATGCACTTATATTAAGATGATAATACAGCACTTTGTGTTTTATGTTCATTACAAATAAAAGAAGCGTGGAATGAATAAAAAACACATATATAAACCGACTAAGAACAATTTGTTTTATTCCGCGAATGAAAATGTTTGTGTGAACACATTTACATACGTAAAGAATAAATTTCTTTTGAAATTATACATTTGTAATAACAATATATAAAGTTTTGCATGCTTGTGAACAATAAAATAAAAATTGGTCTGTGAATTGTCGCGCAATATCACGTTATACGTTGTAAATGAGTATTTGCTTGGATATATCATATCAATTCAGTTTGTGGCATGTTTACAAAAATATATATGCTGAAAAATAGTTTAGTATCAAGGTTCTGTATCGCATATCCAGCGGGGAACGATTGTAAGATACACCGCTATTCGAGCTAGATAGTTCCAACGCTTCGAGTGTCTACAGTAAATGCTTACGCTGACAAAAAAATGCACCTCCGAATTACACAAATCCACATTTCCCTGATACTACCAGGTCACCAGGTAGTGCTTGCAGAAATCCGGGCATCTATTTTATAGCAATGGAAACTAGTTTTAAAGTAGGGTAGTTTCTCTTGAGCATGATAAATTATACTAATTGCTTTCTGGCTTTAAAACATGGCATTTCAATTATGCTAGTTTGGATATTGGATATTATTATTATAAATTTAATTTAAATACTTTTATTCAAACACATTTAATTTGTTTATGCCACATATCTTTAGTAATTACATAACAAGTAAAATATAAATATAAATTACGTAATTAAAAAAATGATGCTAATGCAATTATTGATTCATAAAATTACATTAATAATTGTATAATAAATTGACTATTGATGCCAATTCTTTTATCTAACTATAAAAAGTGTAAAACATATTAAAAATAACAAACAAAAATTAAACTTGCGTCAAAAAAATGCAAGAGTTTTTGGAAGCTTGATATTTTGAGATTGAGATCCATTTCAATTATAAAAAGGTAGCTTAGAGTCAGCAGGTCTGTCGTCGGGACAACTAGCGCTGACACGCTCGGAAAGGTGTAAAATTAATTAGCACCTCCAAATTGTTTTTGGAAAGCTTAAAACTCGTATATTATTAGTGAAACTAATCTAAAACACAAATCCAACAGTCAGCAAAATAACGGGATTTGTAGAGCAGCGCTGCATTATACATATCAAAAAAATAATGCATCGCAAATGTTTTCTCAAGGCTTAAATATTGCCAAAACATTAATTTGAAGTATAAAATTTACAAAACTAACAGTCGGACAAATTTTCATTGAGACCCTCTCAGTCAGCAGTCGCTAGAAGCAAAGACAGCAAGTGAGCGCAATTTACCGCGGCGTGCTCTTGCTAAATTCATTAATTGGAGATTGCTATTGTTGCTTCTAGCAACTGCTGACTGACAGGTTCCCAACAAAAATGTGTCTGACAGTTAATTTTGTAATTTTTATACTTTAAATTAATGTTTTGACAATATTTGAGCCTTAAGAAAACGTTTGCGCTAGCATAATTTTTTTGACTATTAGTGTAGCGTTGACTGCATCCTGTTATTTTGCTGTCTGACTGTTGGATTTGTGTTTTAGATTAGATTCGCTAATGATATACGAGTTTTGAGCATTCCGAACAATTAGGAAGTGCTAATTAATTTTACACCTTTCTGAGCGTGTCAGCGGCAGGCAGACCTGGTGACTTTAGACTGGCTTTTTATGATTGCAATGGAACACAATTTTAAAATATCAAGCTTTCAAAAACTCTTGCATTTTTTTGACTCGAGCTCTTGGACTAATAGTAATAGCAAAAAAATGACTAGATATTTCCAAGTGTGAAGGGTGTAAAAGGTCCTAAACTCTGCTGGATTTTACAATACACAAACATTATTCACAATAAATAAACAATAATAGCCATACACCCAGTCTGCTTTGTCAAACAAATTTGAGAAAACGATTAACATTAGCAATCTAATCGTTTAAAACAATTGACAAACTGGGTGATAAATTAGATGCAACTTTTTGTTCCAAAAACTGCTGACAATTCAATAAGATGGCTCAAATGGCAACAAATGCTTGTGAGTCTATCGACAGTAACAGATGCAAAGCCGCATAATGATATGCTTTTCTCTACGCTTTGGCCAGTATAAAAACTTTACGTTGTTTTTTGTACATTGCAATTTGCTGTCTGAAATAGCAAACCACTTGGTTTGCTAACTTGACAACAGCAAAATTGTTGTAGAAAATAACAAACATCCTTAAAACAAGCATTTTCTGTAATATATTCAGGGTTACTTACTGCCAACTTGCCAACCGCATTGATACTGAAGTGACTGTTAATATAGTTAAAGTAAACAATGATATTTATTTCAGTAAACTGAAACAAAATTAAAGAAATTTGCTTCTCAGGATATTGGTCATCTATGGCAAATAATGCACTCAACGAGTTTGTATATATAACATAAAAACCTGACAGATATTATATAGTTCTGCTGCTCATCTACAAGAAAAGCACAACCCACGCCGTCAATACTTTTTGAGCCATCGTTAAAAATTTAAGTGGCATTTATGTACCTTGATTTTTTAAAAATTTAGTTTAATATTATATTAGTTTGGTATTTAACCTTAGACGTTTGTATGTTCAAAAAATATTACAACAGTAAGACAGTTAGTAGACATTGCAGAAAATTAGAAATCAAGTTCATTAAGAATACTGAATTTTTTTACAGCAACCGGCTTTTGCAACCGTATCCTAATGTTGTATAAATTATAAAAACCATTATTATGCACGACAAAAAACGTTGGATGCAAGTGTTTAGCTTTTTTTGTGGTTTACCTAATAATCAAGTTCCTACGGCTGAAACAAATCAATCCGCATTAGATATATGGCTAGTGTAAAATGCACTAATTGCTAAACAAATTTTTGTATGGTATGCAAAAACAAAGGTTACAAAACCAAAATCTAGTTTTGAACGCATCAAAGCAAAAGTATTATTGTTTTTCAATCTTTGACTTTTCACTCAACGACTTAACCAAGTTTACTGCCGGAACACATTTTGATCTCAGATTTATTAAATGGGGATGAGTCAAAGCATGGTCAAATGTAACACCAAAACATTGAACACATTTCTGTACAGAAATAAGTTTTTTTTTTAAGATAAAATAAATGGTTATTGTGTGGAGTTTGTTTGCTATTAACTCAATTTATAATGCCGTAATGGAAGTTGACGTCCAATGTTAGCATGTTTCTTAAAGCACAATAGATAGCTACGTTCTCAACATACATTTACCTAATGTATAATGCTAATAGCTATCATAAATAACGTCACACTTAAAATGTACCGTTAAAGAATACTATTTCATTGCGCACGTAAGCTTGAGATTCTAGCACCTACACGTACCTTAAATAAATGGAAATTTAAAAAACTTTGTATAAACAATGCCATGCTTCTGCAAATACTCTATCAATAAAGCGTACGTAGTACATTGTATCTTTTCGTCATGTCATATGCTTTAATAATATCAAGGAATACAGCAAAAAAATGATTCTGTACAAAGACATTTTAAATTGCTGCATTCAACCGAATAAAGTATTGTATATCAGTAATTAGATTTTTTGAGTCTATTAACCAAGTAAGACTTATTAATCATTCTCTCTAGTAACTTGCATAAACAGCTAGTTAAGGAAATAGGTTTTCATGAATAGCAAATAGTCTATACAGACAGAAAGTACTAATTGATTAGGTAGATAAAGGGTGTAAATGATACAACCTAACCAGCAAGAAATGTGCCTGACTATAGAATCCAGGTAGTGGAAAGCCTCTGAAGCGTGTTAAAAATTACAAGGGATGCACTATAAGTTATAAGTAGGATTTCTTGTTAGAGATTTTAAGCCGTATATATAAAGAAAAAGATTTGCTTTCATCCGCATAAAAAAGGTTCTTACAGTTTATATGTATAGAACTGAAGAGTAAACTCAGACAAACTCAACTCTTAAATAAAAGCTTTTGAAATGTGCTAAGGCTAAAGCCGCATATTACCTGGATAGATAGAGTCAACAATAAAGTTGCAATAAATTGCATCAACAAAGATTAAGAGATTATCAAGACTATTAAACTTTAAAAACTCTTATATCTGGCGTATTTTATTACGCATTCAGAGACGTATAATATCAGTTTTAGCCTAGTGTCTGTAAAAAGTGAGCGCAATTTAAATTTCTTGATCACAAACATTTCTGTGGGTGATAGGGGTACACCAATCACGGGTGAATTTATTTTTTATTCCGCTTACTTGACCAAAAGTTAGATTTGACTCATCTAGTGTTATAGCAAGTCATTAATTTCAAAAATAGGCGCAATTGCCAAGTTTTTAATTACAAACAACCAAATAGTCTACATAATACAAACATTTATGAATAGCAGACAATTAGTATTAAATTTTGTTTCCACCCACCCGCCCGCCTATAGTATTCCGGCAGTTATTAATGTCAAAAATAGGCGCAATTCCAATTTTTTATTTAGAAACACTAGGGTAATGGTATTTACCATTGTAAGCGAATAATTTTAAATTTTGTTTTCGCTAACCCGATCAAATGTTAATGATTAAGAAGTTTGATCATTCTTACACTTATAACATTGTTAAATTTAAATACTTAAGTAGATTAAAAATTAATTGTATCAGGAACTGAAGTAGCAAATGAAATTAATCAACATTTTGCTAAAATTTCAATTTTTTCCGCTGTCAATAATTTAACTATATTAAATTTGCAACAATCTACTACTGTCTTAAACAATTTTTCTTAATCCAGTTACTATTAAAAAAGTAGAAGAAATAATTACATCGTTAAAATCAACAAAATCGGTTGGAACAGATGAAATACCTATTCTAATATACAAAATTGGACAAACTTATTTATCAGATCCAATAACACATTTGACTAATTTTACTTTTTTATTGCAAGCTTTCCTCCGTTATTAGGCTGTTCTAAAATTATGCCACTTTTTAAAAAATGGGACAAAAAAAATGATAAAAACTATAGACCAATATCTTTAATAAACTCATTAGCAAAAATATTTGCTAAATATAAATAATTGTTTTAATTTAGTCCAGCATAGGTTCAGAGAGACTAAGTCAACAACAACTGCTTTACACAACATCTTAACAAACATTTATAATAATATTAATGATAAAAAAATTACAGCAAGTATTAATTGCAACATGTCAAAAGCTTTTAACCTGGTAAATCAGAAAATATTATTTTATAAATTAGAACATAAACATTTTCTTTAGATTATCAAATCATATCTGTCTGACAGAACACAATTTGTAGAGGTATTTTTGGATGAAAAAAGTGATATTTCTAATACTATAACTACTAACATGAGTGTACCTCAAGGTTCTATTTTGGGTCCAATGTTTTTTTTAAATTGATATGTATGATTTAACGGATTATAAAAATTATTCTTTAACAATATACGCAGACGACATACGTGCTTGTATAACCAGTAACTCTTCTAATGAGCTGCCTAATGAAATTAATAATTGCACGAACAAAATTAATAAATGGTGTGTTTGTAATAAACTAAAATTAAATACTGACAAAACTCAGATAATTCAATTTATAAATCATTATGTTATTCCTAATTTTTGTGAACACGGTAAAATTTTAGGTATCCATGTTGATTCTAATTTAAACTGGACTGCTCATATTGACTATATTAAGCATAAATTAAAGTTTGCTAATTTCATACTCGACTTAAATACTCAGTTGACTCAAACACTTTAAAAACAATTTATTTTTCTATTTTGAGTCCATAATAAGATATAATATTATTTTTTTAAAAAACAGCACGCACTTCAATAAAATATTGTTGAAACAAAAAAAGGCTATACGTATTATTAATAGATTACTATTCTTACTGTGGTTAACTTATTTCTATATGAGAGTGTACTATTTTCTTTTAAAAATAAAAACTAAATTTATAAAAATTGGGTCTGTAGTACCTACGTACAATACAAAAAGTCAAGTTTTTCTGAGACCTAATAGTTCTAAAACGTTTTTATATTTCAAATTTTATTTTTTTAACATGTGTAAATTTTACAATAAACTGCCTAATTTAAAGACTTTATCAAATTTGAAAACTTTTTAACAAAAATCTAAAGATTATTTTCAGTATTTAATACAATTGAAGAGTACTTGGCTGGTTAAATTTATTATTCTATTTTAGGTGATTTTTATGTTATTTGATTGTATTATTTTATATAAGATATATGTATCCACTTTTTATATTTTGTATATGTTATTATTGTTTTATATGCTAATGTCCACACTTTTTATTAAGTTTTGAATAAAGCACATACTTACTTACTTACTTAGTAATGTCAAAAGTAAATGCAATTCCAGTTTCTTGATCACAAACTTAAAATTTTTTAAATTGTGGGTAGATGATTTTAAATATTATTTCCGCCCACTTGCATAAGTGTCAGTGAATTAAATGCTAAATCAATCTTATACTTCTGATGTTCCAGCATTTATTAATGTCAAAGATGATCACAAACACTTGTGCGTGATTTTAAATCTTCTTTCCACTCACTTGCCCAAATGTTAGAAATCTAGATGTTGTATTAATCTAACACCTCTGGTGTTTCAGCAGTCAATAATGTCAAAAATAGACACAATTACCAATTTTTCAATCACAAACAGCCGAGTAAGCAGGCATAATACAAAAAATTATAAATAATGAACGGGTGGTTTTGAATCTTGTTTTCATCTACCCGCCCGCTTCTCTTAGTATCAGTTATACAAAGATTAGATCAATCTTACACTTCTGGTGATCCGGCAGTCAGTAATGTCAAAACCGCTAACCCGACGAGATATTAATGATTCAGAAATTTTATCAATCTTACACTGCATGAACGCAATTACAATTTTTTTAATCACAATCAACCTGATGTGATGTGATGGTGAGTAGTTTTGAATATTGTTCCCGCTCACCCGCTCAAGTATCAGTAATCAAGTTGAATCAACATTATAGCTGTGGTGTTGCAGCAGTTTATATACATACGGTTTATTGAAATTTAAGTTTATTTTTAATGCTAAATAAAATCTTGCCTTTTATCTACCAAAATGATTCGGTCACTTAATAAGTCGCAAGACTTCCGGCCCAACGCAAAATAAATATAAAACAAATTATGGTATTGCTAATCTTTTGATTTAGAAAAGCAAAAAAAAATTACATTAATCATTTTTTTTGCAATAAAATATGCTTAATTGCAAACATTCTTTAAAACTTCTTTGTTTGTTAAAATAAATGATAAGTCAAACTCTTAGTTAGGTATGCAATTCCAATTGTAGAACAAGATTTGTGGAAGGCTGAAACCAGGTGAAATTTGATACATAAATATTAAAAAGTAATTTATTTTTTTAATTTATTTAACAATTAAATCTTTACTTTATACATGTTTGCTGTAATATGTTTTAACTATAAATCTTAAAAATACAAACAAATGCCAAAATTTACCTTGTAATTTCGAGTTGTACTTGTAAAAATTAAAAATATTACACCTCTAAATTGTGTACATATGCTTATTTACATCGCAGGCCAAAACAACGCGTAAGCATAGCGTGAAATGTTAATACTCGACCGTTACAAATATATTCTTTCACCTGATTATAATGCTCTTGAATATTGGAATATATGGAGCCGGTGGTTTTTTTGTTATATATGCGCAGATAAATATAAATTAAGGCCCTCTCATACGCAGCCAGATAAAAATACTGCATAAAAAAACAGCGTACACACTCGCATTCCTTTCACAATTTATTAGCTCCCATTTGTTCACATACTGTCAATGAATGTGAAACACAACTTTTTTCAGCCCTAAATAAAACGCACATTTCTCACTTTGCGACAAATTCCGTACTAATTTCCTGCAAGATTGATGCTCTAAAACTGTCGCTCGATTACAATTAAATCATTTATTTTGAAGTTGTTTAATTAGAGAGTAATTGAAGGGTTTTAGTGGGAACAAGTTTTGATTAATAAAATATACTTCGTTAGAATTGATTTTATTTTAATTGACGTTATTTGTTAGGACGGAAAATAATTAATTAAACATCCATACAATAAATTCGAATGCTA
Source organism: Tachinus rufipes (assembly GCA_963932245.1). NCBI lineage: Eukaryota > Metazoa > Arthropoda > Insecta > Coleoptera > Staphylinidae > Tachinus > Tachinus rufipes. The sequence continues at coordinate 89,495,623 of OZ010743.1, forward strand.
CATATATTTATTTATTTGCAGTCAATAGAACCAACAACAAGCAATACGGTAAATTTATTATTGATTAATATATGGCACTTGGATAGCCAACGAAGCAACGAAAGGATTATCTTTCCTTCTTTTATAGACCATTTTCGTTTTTTTTTTGTTCGAATAATGTTACTGATCATTACCCATGGCGATGATATTGAAGTGATGATGATTAATGATTGTTCCATTTATGTACGCGAGGTAACACTTACAAAAAAATATATATTTTATCAATAGGAAAAATATATCTTTTGGAAATATATATCAGATTTGTTGTGTTTCAATAATATATTTTTTTAATTTAATCTGAAAATTAATGTTTAGTAAACTCACATTCTATGCTATTTTTATTCCTTTTTATTTTATTTTTTAATATAAATATAATTGCTTGTTTGTGGTGGGAAATACCGTTTGAAAACACGGCTCCTGACAGCTTCTGTACTTTTGTCCCTGCAGACATATCCCGACACTTCGGCATCAAGTAAAATATATTATTATTTTTACACGCAGGTCTTTTCTGAACCTCTATAGTTAGAAGTTTTTATAAATACTATATTTTTAACATTTTATAAGTGAAATTAATAGTTTGTAATTCATATATGAGGGCTGGAAGATTCAGAAGGTACAATCTCCACTTTTTGAAATTACAAACTCTACAACTTGACTTGAGTCAAATTGAGTTTAGTTTATTTATTTTTTAAGTTTAATTTTTACTTAAGAATAGGTTTTGGCAAGATTCAGTTTAAAAAGAGATTTTTCAACTTGTAATTTGATTTATTTTGGTAATTTATTGATCAAATTAATTTAAAATTTTAACAATGTTAACAATAACTCAAAACGCACAGAAATCAGGTTTAAGAATTACTTTAGTTGTGACAGTTTTTTAAAGTTTCTGAAAAATTAATTACGGTAGAGATTGTACTTTTTGAAACCATTCATATATTAAATTACAATGTTAAAGTAAATTAAATAAACATGCCAACAAATTTTAGTAGAATTATTGATGCATATTTTTTGCATCTTTTAAATACATTTTATTTTAATCACAAACTTTAGTAATGTCCATCTTACTGGTAACCAACCAATAATCATATAAAATTTTTACATATAGTTTATTTTTATAATTGTAAACATACGGGTGTTTTATAAATTAATACAAATAATTAAAAAATAAATTGCCTCATGCAGACTTACTCTGTCTTCTTAAAACATAAAGCAATTTTGTTGCGGGTGATGATAATTTCTTTTAATTTGTTTTGAAAGCTGTTTTAACTCTTGCTGCTCATCAACAATGATTATTTGCGTGTCCGCTGCCGTCACCAGGGCCTAACGGGAATATATCCATGTGACCCATTACACTAAGAATAAAATGATCCGTACGCAGCTATCTCTCTATCTTTTTCTTTCAATATGACGTCACAGAGTTCATTAAGTTGTTTTTGAAGCGAGCGTTTTCTGTGTATCATATTTTTTTTATAGGTTGTTTATCAATTTAAAAAAATTGATGAAAGAAACAACTTCAAACAACTGCAATTTTATACTTTCCAAAAAATACACAGCTTATTGATAAATATTATTTATTAAAGTATAAACTTCTGGACTATTTACTTAAAAAATAAATTAAATAACTCTTGATGCAAATCTATTAATAAATTTACTTTTTACAGTTTGCACAATAACATCTAGCGGCAATCATTTAAAGAAAAAAAAACGTAGTAAAAAATATAAAACTTCAAATTTTTGTTTATAAAATGTAAAAAACAGTAAGATCCGGTTTTAAAATTTCAATTAATTGTCAGAAAGCACCAAAATTCGGCCATAAACTGTTAAAAAAATATTGTACAAACAAAATCTGGCCATACAATATTAACCTATGCTAAAAAAACCAAAACCCAACCTAAAAACATCAAAATATTGCTAGGATATTCCAAAACTCGGCCATAATATCTTTTTATAAAATGTTAAAAATAACAAAATATAAACATAAAGTATAAATATTGTCAGAAAACAACAAGATGTAGTTATTAACTGATAAAAAGTGTAAAAATTTATTAATAAAAAGTCAAAAATAGCTATAAAATATTAAAATTATTAGAAAAAACCAAACTTTGGCATACACTGTTGAAACATGCAAAATTCAATTTGAATTATTAAAAGTAACAAAATCTAGCCATGAAATATCAACATATTGTAAAAAAATAATCAAAAATGGAGTGTTAAAAATCTGGTTGTAAACTATAAAAAATTTGTAAACTAAACTATTAAAAATTAGTAATTAACTGTTTAAAAGTGCATAATTCTGTTTATAAAAAAAGTACTTAAATCCGGTCATAAAACATCTGGCCAAAAACGATTAAGAAATGTTTATAAAATAGCAAAATCTAGCCATAAACTGTCTAAAAGTGTATACATTTTTATAAAAAATAACAAATATCAGTTATGAGAAAATATTGTTAAAAAGAACAAAAATCTGACTTACACTGTTTTGAAATAGACGTCAAGGAACTTGTATGCTTGTTAGCCTTTCTGCATAGCAGATGTTTGCTTACAGATAGCTTTACGCCACTGTATTATATAGTATTATCTATTTTTGAATGTGACAACTACATATTGCTAAAATTATGGTAATAAACTGTTAGCTGTTTGTATTTATCTATGTTAAAGTACTATTAGACAGCTTTTTTATCAAACTCTGTGACGTCATGCATGCACAAGGTAAATTTAAACGTGTCTACCGTACAAACCTATCTTGTATTTATAATATTATGTATATGTGATCTACTGGCCCGACATTTAACGCTTTTGAGATAGATAAGCAGATTGGGTGGCGTACCTATATTAAGTTGGTACTCAGTGATAGTTGTAAAAGAGTTAATAAAAACAAAGATACAACTACACTCAGGTGCAAAATAACGCAATTTTTGAATTAATTGTTTACATTAAAAAGACAACAACAAAATTTCACTGTGCAAGATTATTGCTTTATCGTACTTAAGATCATATTTGTCTTAGCTTTCTTTGATTTTTTGTTTCCGTTCACAAAATTTGCTGTTAATAGTCTAAAAATTTATCATTGTAATTAAAATTGTAAAAAAATGTAGTTAAAAATTTGACCAAAAAAAAAAAACACGGTTTAACCGTTTATCTAGAGGTTCTATTTTTGTTTTTCATATAGCAACTGATTGAAAGGATTATGTAAAGAGTTGTTATAGTGGCGAAGTTTTGCAAATGTTTGCAGGAAAGAACGTTCAGCTACATAAAGATTTTGGAGAGTGGAATTAGGAAAAGTTAAGATGAATAATCAAGCAACGGCCTGTATATGGTTTTATATATATGACTCGCGTACTTCATGTCAATGCCTTGGTTTTTGTATGTTAAGGATTAAAAGTGTTTGGCACGGGTTATTATACTTGATTTGATGGATTGCGAATAATATTTAAAATTACAATTTGTATCAAAACCCATAATATTTTTATATTTGGGAAGCAAACATTACTTGTTGATTCATGTTGATAATTAGAACATTGCCTGATGGTTTGTGATACGGGATTATTAATTTTGTTTTCTGTGGATTTGCAAGTAAGCGTCATTTGTTAAACCAAGTTTGGGTAGTATTTGATAATAATTGTAGCCCAGTAATAGAAGCTTTTAAAGATTTTGCATAAAAAATTAAAGTAGTATCATCTGCATACTGAACAATCTAAGTCTTTGAGTTAAAATGCTTTGGATAAGAACTATATATATATATCCGAACAAAATAAATTGTATAAAAGCGCTGAAAGAAGAAAGCTTTGTGGAACACCTTGTTTAGGAGAGAATGAAAGAGAGTATACTGAGCGCAAACGTACTTGACTTGATCTGTTTTTAAGAAATTTGTTGATTATGTTTATAAGATATAGTGGGACTTTTAGTTTAGATAGTTTAAACAGGAGGCCTTGATGCCAGACAGAATCAAAAGCCTTGTTTATATCTATAAACAAAACGCTTGAATGTCTGCCCTCAAGGTGGGATGTTTGGGTATTTGAAGTTAGAATAGTTAATGGATGGGTTTTTAACATATTTAAAAAAAAAAAACTAAACTGCGTAATAGGTATTTTATTCTTATTTGCCATGCTAATTAAATTTTAGATTAATGGAACACCATACTATACTCTTTATCAATGAGTCCAAGTTTTGCTTACAATTATCAGATAAAACTAATTTGGTGACAATCCGAGAAACAGTTTGCAGAGTGTACTTTTGAGCTTTGTGTTAATTATGTAGGTAGTTTAGTGATAGTGCAGGTAGTACATTTAGAAGATTGCACAGAGTTGGTAATTATTAAAGGAAGTTTGTTGACGGCACAATATGTTGCAGAGGTTTTAGAAGGTGTGTGTGGTGATATTTGCTCCATTTTATCGGAAATTACTTGTTTCAATAAATGCAATCATGCAAAAACAAAAAAATATTTTGCAAAATGATATTTTTGAGTTGATTAGTAGTATGAATCGCTGTATGCAGGCATTTTCTAAAGTCATATAAGATACAAAATATTAAAAAGTAACTCACAAATTATTTTTATTTTTATTTTAGAGTTTTAATTTTAAGAACTGAATAGATAGTTTAATGTTTTGGATTTTTATTCATTTTATTAGACTAAAAATTTCATTCTCTAATCAATTTTAAAAAGAAATTAAATTGAATGAGTTTTACAACACTTTTTAAGCCGCGCGCTTATATTATCTTTTAACGTAATGTTATGATTATTAATTCAAATTCTTGTTACTGTCAAAAATGTAAAGTGTCTATTTTGTTTGCACATGTGTATATAATTAGACATAAAAAAATAAAATAGGCTAATTTATAAAGAAATCAAGATAAAGCCGCGCTTTTGACACTAAAGCGCTGTTCATCACGCAGTTTATCTGCGTAAAATCTCAGAAAGTTTGCTTATGTTTTAATTTTTGTCTAATCAAGTTTTTAGTTTTGACAAAAAGCTATGGCGCAGATTTGCAAAATGCAATCCCAAATACTCAGAAACTGCATGAAAACTTTTTAAGTTTTAAAAATAGAGTATTTAAGTTTAGCTTACCGGTCTAATGAGGGTAAACCTTAGAATACGTTTATGCTGCACATCATCGGCGCTACTCGCCAAGATTGGCGCCGAGATGTTATGGCGATGATAAAACAAACTTATATAATCGTATAGGAGCATGCATGTTGCACCTTACGTTGCTCGCCACAATCCTCGCCAATGCAATGTGAACAAAATGGTTCGTTTTTTATAATCGGACAATCGCCGTGCATCTTTAAACTAGCGCTCTAATTGGACCGTTTAATGCCAGTTTTGTGAGACGTTAACATAATGTAATTTATATTATCAAACTTATTTAATTAGTTTAATATGCAGTTTATAAAAATGTAAGTTTTATTTGCAAGTATAGTGTTAATTTATCAAAACTTTGTTACGTTTACAATAATTTTATGAAAAATTTAATTGAAAGAAATTTGCATTAAACAGCAAATTGTTAAAGCAATGTTTGTTTTTTTACTAAAACAGCATAGTAATTAATTATTTTAATTTAATATTTTGACTTATATTAATAATTTTAATATAGTAATATTTTATTAAAACAAATACTGATCAATTGTCACAATTTTAGATTAAATATAACTTGACTTGCAATTTAAATTAATTACTTTATACAATTATTAGTCACTTTAAATCATGTTGCTCTTCTATTCAATTTATTTAAAGTAATGTTTTTTGTAAACTGTTCTATGCACAAACGTACTACATGGTGTTGCAATTGGAGCATTTACGACCGTGTTCTATTAATTATTTTGATTGTTTTTGTCGACGGACTGCCCGAAGGCAGTTATTTTTTTTTGTAATAATTAATTAAATTAATTATTTTAATTCGTTAAACTTAAATTAATAATTTTATTATACTTATGTTTGATTAATAAAATAAAACTCGAAAGTAATTAATAGAGCGCGGATTTATGTATTTACGATATACATATCATAAAAAATACAACAGTTAGACACTATTCTAATTTTGTTTATTTTGCTTAATTTTGACATACGGTATTTAAATGCGTAGTTGCTGCTTTTTTTGGCGTTTTGTGTGCATTTTTTGTCTTTTTTGCTATTTTTGGCTGTTTGTAAAGTGTAAGTTGCCACAAAATATTTTTAAATTTGCACCCATTAACTCAATAGATATTGTGAGACGCGAATTTACTATTTATAAAAATATTTTATCAGACTAAAAACAAAAAATTGATAATTACAAACTTAAACAAAATTTTATTGTTAATGTCAGATTAAAATAAAATATTTATAAATATGATATGTTGTATAGTATAATGTATATTTTTTTACTTTATAATTAGTAACATTTATACTTATTATTTTTTAGTCTAAGTATTATCTTTTTGTAAAGTTGAATTAAAACTTGCAATGTAATTATAATATAATTGATCAAACAATAATTTTTTTCCAGCTTTTTTTGGCGTTTTTGCAGCTTTTTTTTACATTTTTAATGCTTATTATAAGCGTTTATTTTAGACAAATAAATGTCTTTTTATCTGCACTCTAGTAATTAAATAACAGTGATATGCGAGCAGCGCGTGGCGATATGCGAGCAGCGGGCAGCAAGCAGCGAGTGGCGATGTGCCAATAAATACATATACACTCGGCAAGCAGGAAAAACTTGAGTAAAACTTATTTAGGCGTCTAATACCCTTTTTACACTAAAAAAATTTCTAATTTAGCTTTACTTGAATGACAGATAAACAGATAAAAATCACTGTTTTTCTAGCCGTTTCTTTATACATAAAACCAGTTGATAAAATAAACTGTTAGTGGTTAAAAAAGGCGTTGATGTTAAAAAAAAAAACAAGACAAATTTATTTGAGTTGACATTTTGACATTAATTACATAGCGTTTTGTAAAACTTATTTGCGTGTTTGCCGTGCGCGGTGATCCAAAAGGCAGAAAAAGAAGATCCTGATAATTAAAAGACTAATACTTATGTTTAAAAAAGTGTCAGTTCTAACGTACTAGTTAGCTTATAGCAAAAGGGAAGATTAAACCTTACCCAGTTTTAATCAATGAGTTTGTTATTTATAATTTTTGGGTGATGAATTATTTACTTTATTATAAATGAAAAATTTACACTATATTACGGTATGAGGCCCAGCAGTAAACGCTGTATTTGCGGATATTTTTTATTTACAGTTATAAAACCAATCTTGCTTAGTTATTCCGGCGTTTACTGCAGTTTGTGGTGTAGCGTACTATATGTGTTTAGGAGTTTATCATAGTAAATTTCAAGTTTTCAATCAAATGAATTTGTTTGTTTGCAGACCAAATTGATAAAATTATTAAAAAAAATATTGAAGTTTGTAAAGTATTTAATTGTTATATGTTTGGAAAACGGCCAGAGTATAAAGGAGATTTCTTTTTTTTTTAATCACAGGTCAATTTCTAACATTATAAATAGTACATTAAACGTTTGTAAAAAAATAAAAGATAGTACCTTACTGATTCAAGTTAAGAATATAATATAAAGCAGTTAAATACAAGATTGCATAAAGTTAGAAAAAATTGCAAACAAGAAGTAGCGTAACAAAGCGTTAAGGTCGACGGCGTCTAGAAGAAGTTATAGTAGTCTATATTGTTTGTTCAGTTTGCCCGTTTATTTCAAACCTAATAAGATGTTTATATTAGCAACGTTTAAGACATATTGCAATTAGATATCTAAGCAAACCTCGTAACCTCTTTAAACAAATCGTAGACTTACTGTCTAAAAAGCACAATAAATAGAAGAAATAAACATTGCGACATGACACTGATGCATTCACCAGTCTACAATTATGTCTGAACTTTAATGGTAAGCAAAAAAAAACATAAAAACAACGATAAACTTTATAACTGTGATGCTTAAAAGAGATATAGTGCAATAACGGTTTAAACTTGTTTTAGATTGATTGCTGCAGTTGTTAAAACACCTTTTGTTTAACACAAAACAAAAATTGATTACAATTAAATCCAAACTATTGTAACAACATGTAAAAACCCTACTTAACCCATTTAAGATAATGGCACATCTTAGCTAAGACTATCTAAAGTGCTAGATTTGTAATTAAAGCGGCGACTCCGACTCAAAGTCTTAACGGGATAAAACTCAATCTTAGCCAACTTAAATATCAGTAATGATACCTATTTTTCAATATGGTGTAATAACTCAATGGTAGAGCCCTTGATCATACGAGCAGTCAGGGATTTGATTTTTAAAAAATATCACTAAAATAATAACTTCCTCTTTATTCACCCACCAGGGTGGTTTGAAAGTCACCTAGTAAGCTGTTGGTTTATTAAACTTCTTTAAACAAATTGTAAACTTTTTAAATAAAAATGTTGATGTTGAAATGACATGCAATTCAATAAATGCATTAGCTTTCTATTTAGCGGAGGTAACGTAATAACAATATTTAAAAATTCATATTAAAAAATTATTAGGTTTAAAATTACATATTATTTAATCACGTTTTTATCACAGTTAACAGGACAATTTGAGTTGACTAAATTGCACTTTTTTTTGTTTACTGCTACAGTGAGAAAAGTAGTCAATAAATGCTTTTATTTTAGCTTCTTTTAAAGCCAATTTATATTATGATTAAATTTTAGATATGATTTTTTTTTAATTAATGAAATTCTAATTTACACTACGTAGATCATTAAAAAATCCAAAATTTACTATTTGCTGTTATTGGCTGAGTAATTGTTGGTATATTGTTTGCAAATTTACCTCAATACCGATAACAAAATAATTAGTCAATCCCATTAACATTTTTTTAGCATTTGTACTTATTAGCGAATTTTTATCAGATTATCAAATTATTTAGTTTATTTTAAATATTTAAGCCTATGTTTATTTTGTCGCTTCTAGCAAAAAGTTTACGCAGAAAAATAACAACTGTTTTTGACTCTTGTTTGGGTAAACCTAGTAATCAAGAATACTTTTTTACAGAATTGGCGTTATATTGCTCAATTCTTTGACGTTGCAAAATCAATTACGTTACGTGGGGGTATAATGTTTTACAAAAGCTTTATTTGCAGAAATACAACAGAAACACTTTGAGAACTTAAAAATACTTGTTGATTTGATAAAAATAATTAGTACACACAACAGCAACAAATAACATCTCAATTTCCGTAGCTACTATAATAGTTATTTACAAAATAAGGTTGGTACTAAAACAAAGTACATTATAGAGCAAACTCTTAAAAACACGTAATCTAGCCATAAAAGCAGGTGTAAGCGCAAATGAAAGATGTTAAAACGACTATGAGTGCAACAGAGAAACATAACTTTTGTGTATATTAAGTTGCTTATTATACCGGCCAATCAATTCTTGGCTTGCTTACGTGTGTCGTATTATGTTTTGAGAATGTTTAAGCACATTTTCTAAACTAAAATATTTTAACTTTGCTGCCATCTTTTGTAAAACAAAGTGATAAAAAGTAAAATTTTAGTTTTCTTATCTGGACTATAAACCTTATCTAATTTGAGTTAAAGAAAACTCAGGTTCTTATAAACAAATACAACTTGCAATCTAGTGTCGCTTGATAGTAAATTTAGGCAAACATCTTTTTAGAGTTAATAAGAGTCAATGACCAATTAAAGAATTTGTATTATAGACTATTTTTTAATCTCGAGAAATATTTTAAGCAAAAGTTTACTTTCAAGTCATATGAATTTAATTTTTTATTTGATATTCTCTCAAAAAAATTATCGAATTATATATACAAATTACAAAATGTTTATGTTTACGCATGAGAAAGGTAACATTTCATGTAATAGTTGAATTATTTTGCAAGGACAGGTTAATAACTTGATTGCTAGTCATTATTAAATAATAAAATTAATATTATCTTATTTGTCAATTTCCCTCAACAAGATATTGGTTGTTGTAATTTATTAAATAAAAACAACAAATAAATTTAAAAAAATAATAAACAGTTTTTATTAATTTCATATTACTTCTATTGTTCTAAATGGGGTCGTAGCGCTTTCATGCAGTTCTTACTCTATTATTGCATTCATGGTGATAACTAACACTGTTAGACAGGGCCTGACCACTACTATCTACTTAATCTATTTGGATACCTAACAAGTTGGTTTGTCCCATTTCCAATTTACAAGTCACATTAATTAAGTCACTGCAATTGCTTTGAAAACAATTAATATCATTGAGTTTTGTATAGCAAACTATTAATCAATAACAGTTCGGATACTGTTTTTTAAGTCAAATTAATATAAAGAATGTTTTAATAGTAATATTTAAATTTAAACGCAAATATTGATATGTTGTTGACTATTTAGCATTTTTTTAATATATTTGATTTTAGGCCGGTTTTATAAACAAATTTATCTATTATTATAATTTACTTGACAACTAAATTAATTTAACTAAAGATTTTGGTATTATAAAGTTTTTTTTTTAATGTAAACATAAACTAATTGATTAAAATAATGCTATTAAATTTAATTGATGTTTATAACCGCTATTCAATATTTTTTAAGAGACATTTTAAGGTAATAGAACTGATTAATTAAAAAAAAAACAAGAAAATAATTTTTTATCTGCGTTTCAAAAAAATATAATAGTTATAAAATAAATGTTTGGCTATTTGTAAAAAAATTGTTCTGCTGTTAAAATTTTAGTATAAATAGAATATTAATTAAGATAACTATTATATATAAAATTAGGTTCAATCAAAAAGCCATTAAAACACAACTAAAATTATTGTTAAACTATAGTTAGTTAATTACATAACAATTGGCTTTATATTATTCAAATAATATTTGAATAACGATTAAATTCATTTGTCCATTAGTTAATTGAAAATTAATTTTAAATTTAAATAACCGGCCCTTAAACTATTTATTTATATACAAATTATAGCTTTAAATGCTAATAATGTATGCAAACTTGTGTTATGTTTATGTTACATAAATGTCAGAGGATTTGTGTGCAGAAAATTTACATATCTATTATTTTAAGACTTACTAGACTAAGACGCAGTTGCATAGAGTATGTTTTTTTAATTATAATGATTTAATTTTGTAAAATTTATAAATTTGTGTATTAGCAAAACTTTTCAACGGCAAAAATTACAAAATAAATAAATTGTAAATACAAGGTGTCCCATAAGTAATGTTTGTACTACTGAAGTTTGATTCATAAAGCTAAAATAAATTAAAATTAAAATTGTCAATTTTTCTAAATTGTATCGAGTAATTACTTGTTGTGCTTCTACCGTTTAGACCTTAAAAAGTACAAAACGGCGGTATGCTACAAATCAATTTTTGCCAATGGCTGTTGAACAGTGCTGACAATGATCCGTATTATATTGAAAGTGTTCTGTAGAGTGATACGTCTACTTTTACAAAAATTAGCATTATTAATACTCATAATCAAAATAAATTTAAAAAAACCTTCATACAATCCGTATACAATTATATCAACAAATATGATGAATAAACATTTGGTGTGTATGTTATTAAATAATTGTTTCACATCTTCTACCTAACCAACTTAATTTAGCGTTGTATCTTTAATTTTTAACAGATAATTTACTACTACCACTGTTCAATGAATTTCCGTTAGCATACAAAATAAATGTTTGGTATTATATGACGAACGCCTTATAATATACAGGTAGAAAATTTTCTGAATGAAAACTACATCATGACTTCTTAGATCACCAAATCTAAATCCTTCAAATTTTTTTGATTAAAGCCAGTAAAAAAAACTTGCTACAAATTGTTTTTGGATCTAAAAATGTAATAGCTTGCATTCAGCGGTTGCGTTAATTGAAAAAGACATGCTGCAGGGGGATTGTGCTTTAATGTTAAATCGTGTCAATGCTTACTCTCAAGTAGGAAGCAATCTATTTGAACACGATTTAAAAAATATATAATTATTTATTTATAATTTTAAAAAATTTGACCAAAACAAGTCTTGGTTTGTTGAATTGTGTATTGCAGATTTGGTCGTCAAACTAATTGTCAAAATTTTATTAAAAACAAACGTTTGCATTTTTCAAATCTATATTTTATGTAAAAAATTAAAAACATTGCTATAGGATGAAGTTTTATGTGTTTTGCATCTTACAGGACGTTAAAATTATTGAGTATATTAATTTAAATTATTTGTTATAAATGAGGCTTAAAGTGACCTAAAAAAGTTAGTTTTTAAGAAAGTAGCTTGTTGTTCAGAATCTGAAAATATAAACTTGTCTAAGTAATTTTTGATTAGTACAATGTTTACTTTTTTTGGTTGTTCTTGATAAAAAAATGCAATGCATGGTTTTGGATTTGAAACGGCCTAGACAACTAAAAACCGCATATAGATTTTTTTAATTGATTGTTTTAAGTGTCACTACATTTAAAGTTTTGACAAGGAATTTTTTTTGCTTAAAACTAAATAGACGAAAGTACGTAAAAATTTTACAAAATGTGTTACAAATGTAAGAGAAAAAATAATACATAAAACAAGATAATAATTACGTACGTCAAGAAAAATCTTACGCGTAACCGTAATTGTTAGGATAGAGTAAAGGGGATTAACTTAGTAAATTTCCGTAGAGAATATGGATTTAGAGATTTTGACTGATTTACTTGTACACGTTGTTTTAATTAATATTAAAGTAAGAGTCATCTGATACTAAACTAACTTTATTTCTTATGCCAGTACAATAGTTTTGCGCGCAATTAGGTAATTAAATATTTAGTAAGCTTTTAAGCAAAAAAATAGTACAGGTTCAGACACTGCTGCACTATTAGTTGTTCAAATGTGTAACAAAGAGATTTATTTTATTCAAAAACTAGTGCAAAAAAAATTGAAAACTGATATTAAATACTGATAATGGCAATAAAAGTATATTTACACACCTAAACTAATATTAATTATAATTTCAGGTTATTATTTAAATTAAGTATTTAAAAAATTGTTTAACAAGTTATCTATCAACAATTGTATTAAGTATCTAGCTGATACTTAATATAATTTTAATTTAAACAAGCTTTGTTTTGTGATTACACTAGAAGTTATAACATTATCTAACTGAAAAGATTTCTGCTCAAATGTAGACTGCTATAAATAAATTTAGTAACAAAAATGTAAATACAGTGCTAATGTACATAATACAATTCCAAATAAACAATTGTAATCTGCAGTTAGGTTTTGGGGTTACTTGCTGTTGAGAATGATTAAATTTAGCATGTAGGTCTTGGTACCAAATAAGTTGTGAGTTCTTAGAAAATTTATTGATTTATAAATTGGCAAAACAAGTAGAATTCTATTTTTTCTGCCTAATAAAATCCAGATTTACCTCCTTTTTCCATGTTAGGCGCCAATTGTTTTGAAGTTAGTAAGGTTTAAAAAATATTGCTTTAATGTTGATGAATTTGTGTTAGCATGTTTTGACGTGGTTTGCAACATTTTTCTGTCGCTACGTTTTTGCTTTGTTGTTTGCTACTGCTACATAAACTTAAATTTTATTTATCCCCTATCGATAGTGTTAAAAATGTCACAAAACTTCCTAGCCTAATCATCTGCAGTAGTTTGCAGTTTGATCTACAGTTATTAGCAGTTTTTTGCAATAAGCTAGCAGCTCCATTTAGCTTGTTATTACTAATGCATTTGACATTTGTCTACAATTTGCTTATCTATAACTTAATAAAATAATATTTAATAGATTACCTTTGACTGTTTTTACGTTATTCAGTCTCTTCTTGTTTACAAAAAAGCTTTACACCTCTGTGCGTGTGGTTTAATACTTTTTTTTATCAAATTTTGATAAGCGCCGGGCAGATTTATGTTTGAATGCTAAAAATAAAAAATTTCAAATTTTTGCGCTGATAGATCGAGTTTAAATTTGTGCCGCAAGCGCAAAAACTATTTATTAGAGAGAATCTACTATTTCAATGACTAAAGTTATTGGTATTGTGAGAGGAGTCGTACACAAAAAAAATCATAATAAATTGTCAAAACTTAAAACAAAACAAAAAGTCGAAGTCAAGCAACTTGCCAAACCACAAGTTAGGTTTTAGATACACCGTTCAAAAAAATAACTAATTGTTGGAGTACAATAAAAATTTTGTAAAATAATAGATTTAAAATATCTGTGCAAAGTACACATAAAAGTAAAGTAAAAGATGGTTAATACTTACTGGTGTTATGTCCGTATGTCCGGAATAGCGCGATTCCTGCACAAAACCCTGTAATAGAATGGTTTAACCCAAGACAGATAATTCACGTCTTAACAGTAAAATGGTACTTTTAAATTTTAATGTTTAAAACTGATTTAACTTTAAAATGACTTATAGCTAATCTTATGTTCATGTGAACCTTCGTTTACAAACATAGATATAAACAACTACTTATGAGCCCAACGTTCAATAGAACTATCGTTTTAAAATTAATTAAATGAATTTAGGGACATAACTTGTCCTTCAGTTGCCAGTTTAAATATGACGGTAATACAATATTAAATAATTTAAAAAAAACCTGGCTAACTGTAATTAATTAAAATTACTCGGTTATTCAACAACTACACATAAAAACTAATACACATCCAAGAAACGGACGGCTCCTTCCAACCAGACCCAGTTGCCACAGCTCTTGATGATCCTGATTGATAGTTGTTGGATCTCGACTTCTTCCTAACCATTATATAATAATAGCTCCCAAATTCCACTCCTTATCACTTTTGCTGGTCAAGCTCACTCAAGCATACAGCATAAAATCAGATTTTATATTTAATCTGAAAATAACGTAAATGCGAAGCCTATAACTACAAACTAGAATTAATTAATGTTTCTTTACCTTAAACTTTAATCCTACCTAAGTTGTTGTGCGGCTTCAAAGTGTCCACGCGTGGTCCACGTGGAGTCATTAATTTGCATAAAGCGTTGGGTTGCACATTGCCACTAATTATTTTAAAAATCACTATACATACACATAACTTTCCCTAATAACTAAGATCTAACTAAGATGTGAGCATATAATACCTCACATAACCTAAACTAATAATATCAACAAAAATTGGTTGATAATCTGACTTATTAGCACTAAACAATTTCTAATTATAATTCCTACTAATGATAATTATAATCAACCATTAACAATTCTATTTTTCCAGATTTACATTGGTAGATGGAAGTTATCTATCGATATCAGATGTCATCCAGCAAGTAACTACTAATATCGACAGGTACGCAACTAATTAATTAACTTA
Organism: Tachinus rufipes; assembly: GCA_963932245.1. Classification (NCBI taxonomy): domain Eukaryota; kingdom Metazoa; phylum Arthropoda; class Insecta; order Coleoptera; family Staphylinidae; genus Tachinus; species Tachinus rufipes. The sequence continues at coordinate 89,510,948 of OZ010743.1, forward strand.
ACTTTATTCCTTACATATCTGTTAATTACCAATAATAAGTTCCAAAGTTGAAAACTATTAACGACCTTAATCGTTTCAGGTCAAAGATGTATATTTGGTTGCCGATCTCAAGATAAAAAATGGACCGTAACAATCCAACGACAGCTGTAATGTTGTCTTTTAGAGCTGCAATTGTGGCTACCTAGTCCCTGTTCACAAGAGACTTTAGACATTAAAATGACATTAGGTGGACGTGTTTCTGAAGAATTATTTTTCAATAGAATAACAACAGGTGCACAGGATGATCTTAAAAAAGTAACCCAAAGTGCATATGCACAAGTCGTTCATTATGGTATGAATCCTAAAGTAGGTAATGTTAGTTTTGATATGCCACGTGATGGCGATATGATGATTGAAAAACCTTATACGGAAAATACAGCCCAAATTATCGACCATGAAGTTAGGATATTAATTGATGGTGCCCATAAACATACAACTGAATTACTAACTAAACATAAAGAAGATGTAGCTAAAGTTGCTGAACGTTTATTAAAACAAGAAATAATCAGTCGAGATGATATGATTGAAATTTTGGGTAAAAGACCTTTCAAAGAAAAATCTACTTATGAAGAGTTTGTGGAAGGTACTGGATCATTCGAAGAAGATACCACATTACCAGAAGGTCTTAAAGAATGGAATAAGGAACGTGTTCCACCAAAGGATCCTGCGGGAGATGGTAATGTTAAAGTGTGAATTTATGATAGGTTAATTTGTATTATAAATTCCACCAGAAGGTACATCTGTATACAAAAAATAGTCTAGTAGAGTCAGATCGCATGATTATGGCGGCCAATGGACTGCTCCAAAACGTGAGATTAATTGCTCACCAAACTCGTCTTTCAATTGGTTTATGGTATCGTGTGCCGTCTGGCATGTGGCACCGTCTTGTTGAAACCACATGTTAACCAAGTCCAATTCTTCCATTTTAGGCAAAAAAAAGTCGGTTAGCATCGCACGGTATCTTACTCCATTAACTGCAACGTTGCAATTTTTATTATTTTTGAAAAAGTATGGGCCAATGATGCCGCCGGCCCACAAATTGCATCAAACAGTAAATTTCTCAGGATGCGTTGGCAGCTCTTGAACTGGTTCTGGTTGCTCGTTAGACCAAAGTTGGCAATTTTGTTTGTTGACGTAAAGTTTGAGCCAAAAATGAGCTTTGTTGCTGAAGATAATTTTTAGATAAAAAAGTAGATCTTTATCTAACTTTCTATTCAGCAAACAAACGACGTTGTGGTAGATTACCCGGCTTCAGTTTTTGCAGCAACTGTATTTTGTATGGTTTCATACCGAGGTCCTTACGTAAAATCTTCTAGGTGGTCGAATAATACAAGCCCAATTGTTGAAAACGGCGACGAATTGGCATATCTCAATCTTCATTAACACTGACCGATACAGCAGCAATTTCAGTCAAACTAGTGAAAAATTTGGTCACATTAGCTTGAATAGTCTGTTTGGGTCGGTTATGACGACCATAAAATGGACGTAATTTGCAAAACACATTTTTTACAAAGCACAAGTTTTTATAATAAAATTTAATGATTTGCATGCGCTGTTTGTTTGTTAGTCTATTCATGGTGAAATGGCAAACCTTACTAAGCATTTTTAGCATTGACACATGTAACAAATTACGCGTGCCGTGTAAAAGTTTTTTTTACACTGAAAAAACAAATAGCAAAAAAATTACTCGTTAGAAAGATAGATAGGTTAAACATGTATTGTCCAATTTTGGTAGCGCTATGGCTTGAAGTGTACTGGGTTTCCGAACTTGGCTGTAACGCTTGACTTCTGTATACAATCCAGGGTATGCGGTATCCGATGTTCCAGCAAAAATCTGTAAGAGTTTAGCAATAAAACGCGGTGTCCAAGTTTTTGACGCAAACCTTGGATTACGGATGGAGTGTACCGAGTTCCCAAACTTTCCTGTAAAGCGTAGTGTAAAGTTAGTAACCAAGAACAAATTCCTAAAGAAATTTGGTATCCGTTGTTTCTGCTCAAACATGAAAATGTTTTAGGAAAGAAATGCGATGTCCAAGTTTTTGTCGCAAACCTAGGGTTTGTTTTAAATAAAATAGATATTGTTACTCTTACTGAGCATAAAGTTTATTGTTGCTGTTACTGTTGCGTTTTTGTCTGCCAACCTTTAATATATAATTATTTATTATAAAATTTCAGTTTATAAAAATTGTTTTATGTAGACATAGGCTCCGTAGCACAAAGTTGATACTATTCCGTTGAGTTTTTTTAGAATATTAAGGCATATTAATTAGTCTAAAATACTGTCTAGATGATGTATGTAATAATTATAATAATTATTACAGTATTAACAATATACAAACTGATTTGATTTATACTAAGAAGCAAAAAATTAAAAAAATTGTTTTTGAGATTGAAATCTAAATAAAAAATACAATTTTGGATACATTAAAGTTTAAACTTTTGAAAAATAAAATGTTATAAATCAAACGCAATACAATTTGCTGCAGTTGTTTTTTTAAACATATTAAATTTCATTTTTTTTTTCAATAAGTTTTTTAGACTATTTTTCACTAATTAATCTTTTTTTACACGGAGGTCGCACTACTTTCGGTTTTATTTTATTTATTTTTTTAACAAGTACTTACCCTCTTTACTACCTTTTTTTTTTTTAATTATTTATTATATACATATTTACATTTTATTTTATTTTATTATAAAGTGGTTATTCCAGCAGTGCCGCCATCCATCTGTAGCACGATTCGAGGGGCCTGGTATTGGAAATTTCTTTCTGATGTAATTACTTTTATGTTTGATTGTTCATTAAGTATTCTTTTAGTTTAGTTTTGAATTGTAGTATGTCTTCTATATTTAATATTTCTTTGGGAATTTTATTGTAGTCTTGTATTCTTTTAACAGCTAGACTTCGGTTTTTTGTAGTTGTTCTGTTCAGTTCTATGTTAAGATCATTCTTCTTTCTAGTGTTATGGGTGTGTATTTCTTTTCTTCGTTTTATTTTAAATTTTGTTTTGACTTGGCCAAGTTTAATCTTTTGAATAAAGATTATATTTTGCTGTTTAATTTTGTTTTTTATTGTTAGTTGCTGAGATATTTTATGTATATCTTTAGTAGGCGTTAATTTTTCCAGTTGGTAAATAGTTTTTATAGCTTTATTTTGCTGTCTTTGTAATTTTTCTATGTTTTCTTGTTTAGTGTTTGCCCATATTTTCATTAGATAATTTGTTTGTGAATTAAATAATGCATTATAAATTACTTTTTTTGTATTTATATTAATTATATTTGTAAGTTTATATAGTGCGCCAATTGCCTTTGTGTTTTTCATAGTTAGATGTTGTATGTGATTATCTCATTTTAGATTGTTGTTTATTGTTAGTCCTAGATATTTTGTATTCATTACTTCTTTTATGTTTACATTGTTAATTTGTAAGGTAATATTGGTTATTCTTTTTTTACGTGTTATTAACATGTAATTTGATTTACTTTCATTAATGGTAAGTCATTTATTTGATCTAAATCTTTTTGCATTTCTTTTTGGAGTTTTAATTTATTTTTATCGCTATGTATTAGGCATGTATCATCAGCGTAAATGTATAATTTTCCATGTAATTTAATTTCAAATATATCGTTGGTGTACAATATATACAAGAGAGGTGCAAGTACGTCTCCTTGTGATATCCCAAAATCACTGAACGTTTGTGTACTTAGTACGTTGTTAATTTTTGTTTGTTGATATCTCGTTTTTAAGATAGTTGATATTAATTGTAATTCTTTACCTTTCACTCCCATTTGCTCTAGTTTTTTTGTCAATTTTGTTTTGGATATTGTGTCAAATGTTTTCTTCATATCGATGAAAACTACCAAACAATTTTTTTGTAGTTCCAGACTATTTTGAATGTTGTGTATTAGATCTATAGCTGCAGATTCAGTTCCAGTGTATTTTTGAAATGCGTATTGCCTTTCATGTATAATTTTATGATGTTCAATGTGTTTAAGTAGTCTGTTATGTATTACGCTATCTACTATTTTAGCTATTGTGGATACTAAAGCTATTGGTCGGTAATTTTCTGAAAGTTGTTTATTTCCATTTTTGTGTATTGGTTTTATGATTGTGTTTTTTAAACATTTTGGATATTTGCCGTCTTTGATAGTTAAATTTATCAGTTTGGTCAAGATTGGTGTGATTTCTTCTTTAATTAGTTACCTAAAGTGCAAATAAAAGTATTTCGATTGTTATTTGTTGAATTAAAAATTTTTTTTGGAAAAAATTTGTTTTTAATTTTCGCTGTTTTTGACAAAAAAATCCGACCCTGTACTGATACCAAGGCCATTTTTTTTTTCTTTTTTTTGATAATTTTTCAACTAACTTTACTATTTTTGACATGTTTAGAAAACTTTATGCCTCAAAACAAAAGCCGATCAAGAAAAAAGTTATTTTATATTTTTTGTTTAAAATCCAATCTTGAACACATTTTTTTATTTTTCGCTTCATATAAATAATGTTAATAAATTTTTCGAGAATGCTATTCCATTAAAGCGTCAAAATGCTTCTGATAAATGCAATTATTATTAGTACAAGTAAAATCAGAAAGTTATCTTAAACGCTTAAAGTGCTGTAAAAGCATCTTAAAAAAAACAATTTTTAAAAACTTTTTTGTTTGTTGTGTACCCTGTATATGATAATGTTAAATTACTATTATCACAAAAAGCTTATAATATTCCAAAAAACTAATAAACCGCTGCAATCGTAAAATTCGTAGAAAAACATGCAACTATTTTAGTTTGATCATTTTCAGTATTCTATTTGTTAGTATATTGTTGCATGGAGTAGATCAAGTCAGTATAAGGTTACATAATAAATTGTTTAATTCTAAAAAGCTTTAAATTTGAAATTAAATTTTGTTTGCATAAAGCATAAATTCATAAACAAATTTAATCAAAATGTGTTGTAATAATATGTTAACATTTGTATTATTTTTAAATGTCATTACTGTAAATTAATCTTTTACATCTGTGAAGATTTGTTTTATATCTTGTATAGGTTTTTTGGTCTAATAAATTATTATTATTATTAAACTGAGAATTAAAAGACGTTTAAGTTTCAAAGAATTAAAATAAACATTTTTTTTCTCTAAAAGTTGGTAATACAACAAGTATGTAATTATTGATTGTAAAAAAAACTTCAAGAAAAATATTTTATTGGGTTTCATCACTTCTTAATGTTTTTTAAGTTTTTAATATTTTTAAATTTGGTAGCTTATATCAATCAGCGTTGTACTAATACGTAATGCTTCTGATTGGCTAATACAACATTCTGGGACAAATTAAATTTTCAGATAAATAACATCGCAATTTGTCAAATAAATATTTGAAACTTACAAAACTTTGTTACTAATTTTCAATTTAATTAGTTATTCGGGAAGAGGCAATTAAGTAAGACATTTTTTATATTTTACTTTAGTTTATTCATACCAAAACAAATTGTTAAACAGTTACAAAAGAAAAATTACGTTATTTTAATCCTTACAAAAAAAAAAACTGAGAACGCTTTCAAAACGTTTACTCTTGTAATAAATAAATTAAAGTACTTAAATAATAAATAAAATGTTTTGTTTAAATAAGAAAGTCAAAACTAAGTAAGTATTAAATAACTGTTTGTTTTGCATAAAATCTCCGCTAATACAAACTGGAAATTTATTTATTCGGTTTACTTTTTACCTTAAAGATTTACGAGTCCGCCGATTATAAACTTATTTATAAAATTAATATTTTAAATAGTAATTTAAGTCATTTAATTTAATGATTATTGTGATATTTTATATTAAACTAATCTGCAAAAAGTTTTGAGGTGGTTAGTAGTAATATAAAAATTAGCTAAAAATGGTATCTGAAAAATTGTTAACATGTATATTTTTATCTAATATAAATCTGACAAAAACTGAATAAATTATTCATTTATTATTATTAGATTTTTTTATTTTTTTTTTAGTATATTTGTGCTAAATTTGTAGCTACACTAGTCATAATGCTATACAAAGGTTGCAACCTATGAAATTAACATATTATAATAATAAAACATTCATTTATTGACTTAATAAAAAAACAACGGATGTATTAGGTTGATTTTAAATTATACAAATATTCAAGTTTTATTAATATGAATGTAATTTACATAATTGGTTATGATACTAAATGAATATATAAATATGCGTTTGCATGTAATCATCGCTACATTAATCAATGTTATACAATTTAACATGAATTTTAATAAAATGTTTACATTATTAAAAATTAATATAATATATTAATTAGTTGACTAATTGGTATTCTTAAGCACGTCAAGTAGTGAGGTGTCTAAATAGATAGCAAGTAGTGGTCAGATTGTGTCTAACAATATTGAATCAGTGTTATCACAATGAGTGTAATGATAATAGAATAAGAGATGAGACGCAAGCGCCGTGAAGCTGGTAGGGACGCCCGGCACCGGACGCCACTTGCTCACGGGACGTCGCGACGCGTACATAACGGCATGACTCCCACACAAAACTCGCGCTTTCGACCGCCACCTGACAAAACGCCTAACTACGAACATTAAATTTATTTAACCGCGCAATCACATCTAATAAGTTTAAGCACATATAGTTGTATATAAATAAAACAAGTGTGTTACATAGTTTACTTAGCACAATTGAAAAAATAAAAAATATAGATTAATAATAATACTAAATAATAAATAATAATTAGTGTTTAAATTTAAAAAAAGTTATAGTTGTCTTGAATATTAGTGACTGCTCTCTACCCTTGACTGTGATTCTATTGGATTTGTAGTTTTATAACTTTCTGTATTTAAATGTGCGACGCATTCCCGTTTCTTGGAAAATACAGGAGAAAATAAGTGTGTGTGTGTGTGTGAAAAAAATTGTGCTAACAATCCTTAATATAATGTAAATGTTTATAAATTTATAAAAAAGTAAACAGTTTGTTATGATGTTTCATAAAAGTGACAGTGGATTTTTTATACAAAACATGGAGACTGGAAATTTACGTGCACTTCTCTTCTTTGGCTTACTCTTAACGATAGCTATAGGTAATTCAATGAATTATATTTAGAATGTTTTGTCTATGCTCACGATATAGCGCAGATAATCTTGCACTGCAGAATTTTACTGTATTGATTCCCAAAGATAATAATAGTAAAATGACCGAAATCGATGCATATATCACATTTAATGTGACAGTGTTTAGGGAGATAAGCGATTATAAATTTTTGGTATAAATTTTGGTAGAATGGGGCTCTACGCATCTTTAGTACGTCTATATATTATTATAAACGCATGCTTTTTACCCTTAAAATATAATAAATTCTTTTATGTAATAAAATCTACACATTTTTTAATATTCAGGATGCATATACTATGTCTCGTCGTATCATGCATGTTAAAAATAGTTTATAAATTGTAAATTGGATCATACTTAAGAAGTTTTCAATTATAATATTTTGCCAATTCTAATAATTATGATGTGATGTAGAAAACTAATAAGTTTATAAACTGATTTATTTTATCCATATTTTATTTATATCAAAATAAATAACACTGTCCGCGATTTTGATGTTCTAGTAAACTTTGTGGAAATATATAACGAAATGATGGATAGATATATCCGCAATGGCGCGCGGAGTTTCCAACTTTTTGACTCCATAAAATATGAATATTTCCTTCCTTCATTTTTTGTCACAATTCTGAATTTATAGAAAATAAAAATTGTTTTATATTAAAATTAAACAGTCAAATGTAATATAACAAGGTCTTTTTTTAATGCAAATAAAAACCTACACGTATCGTTGCTTTAATTTTTTTCGCCCCTTTCATATTTTTTCTCTCTCTTTCTCTCTCTCGGATCAACCGTTTTTTTTTTATCCCCAGATTTTTTTCTATTAAGTACGTTTATTTGTTCAACTAACCACGCTTTATGTTTTTATTTTATCATACGTGTTTGTTCTATAAATGAATCATTCCGAACAAATATGTGCTACCAGCACTGGGTTTGTTTAGCTCAACAGAATTTCACGGTCAGTAATATCAAGTAAAGCGAAAAGTAGTCTCTGAGTGCGAACTTTTAGGAAATGGATGATAATGAAAAAAAACTTTTTTGGTTCAAATTGAAAATGTTCACATTGGTAGGGCGATGAAGTTAGATTGTTTTTGTATCAGTTTCTAATCTATAATATTAAATTTTATCAATGTGATTATTATAAATTTGTACATAGTAGGTGTAAATTTATTGATACTAATAAAGGATTTTCAGAGATCAATCCATTTGTTTATAATAGTGTGACATATATTATAGTTATTGACATTTGTTCAATGCGCATGGATACATTCTCAATAACAATTCACAATATAATGAATAATCTGCTATATAACAAATAAAGCAATTTAAATTCAATATAGAAAATTTTGATCACTTTAAACAATGCACTGACAACCATTATGTAATATAATAATATGTTTTATTGAATTTATCATCAAATAATTGTAAATATTTATACAAAAAAAAAAAACTAAACTTACTGGCTTTAATATAATTTATATTACATGTTGATGTACATTTTCTATATTAAGTAGCAAATTGTGCGCAAATAAAAATAGCAATTTGCTCGAATCACGTAATTATAAAGCTTTAACGGCTGCAGCTAAACCCTAATGAGATTTTCTATGATTGCACCAAAATTTACAGACCCTTCCGTTTCGCCCCAACAACTCATTCAAACCCTTAATGACAATGACGATTGCCCGAACTGACAGAGTCATAATTACACGTCGATTAATCTAACATTGTAGATTAAGTATATTATGTATAATAATGTATTGACAGGACTATAAATTTTATTATATTGAGTACATTTATTATAAAAATAAATTTTGATCATATCAATTTACTTACTGAAACATAGGAAAAGATATGTTTTATTGCTACTATGCTACTATTTGTTAAATTCATATTTATTTTATTAATTTCATATAAATATATTAACTATAAGTTTGAAGCATTTTAACAAAACTTTTGTTAAAACCCTTAACTTTACCTTAACAACGCTTTGTATAAATGCATCATTTTATATTGATATGCTGCTATTTTAAACTTGAAAATGCATATTATTATATAGACTACATTAAAGATCAATCATACAGCTTTTATTATACTTCAAAGCTAAGATATTATGTTTCAACATAGTACTGCTAGCTCAGACCTTGCTGACTGTCATATTGATGATGCTTATTTTATTTAAAAAAATGCAAATATTTAAAATAAACAGGAAGTGAGACTTTAATCTGGAACATAAAAATATTCTATTTGTTACTGAAATTAAATACCACCAGGCTAGTACAGATTAAATAATTAAAAAATATAATAGCAAGAGATTTAATTTCTAGGATGTTAATATATAATATAATATATATACTTTGTAACATAAATGTGCTTTTTAGAATACTGAAGTAATATGACCACAATAAATAAACTTGTGTTTTATAGAATAGAAATGTTAAATTGTTTGCTGCATTGTTTATACATTGAAAGTTATTTCAAAATTAATCCAACACAGTTGTAGAAACTTATATATCAAAGAACGACACAACAAGAATTCCTAATCCGACGCAAGTACCACACAATTTTGATAATATATTTTCATATATATTTTTATTAAACAGTAATTTCATAAAACTTATTTTAATCGTGAATTATTATGATTTTTATTATTATCTTATAGTAAAAGATTGCAAATTCTTATTTATTAAACTAATAGCAAATTGACGTTTTTTGTGGGTTTTATTGTTTGAAAAATTAAATTAAAAAGTATTGATAATATAGACAATTAAATAAATGTAATATAATAAATAAACTGAAGATAAGATCACAGGATACTTATTCTGCAAATCAATACGTTGACTTTTTAATGCATACATTAAACGTAAGCTAAAGTATCTATATCTATGTATTACAGTTGAACTTATACAAACGCGGTTTTAGATCCCCATTTTTACAGTAGCAGCATTTATATAAATATTGATATAAAAATGTCGATTAAAATACATTATAGATAATACATAATTTTCAAAGTATAAAGATTTTGCTGCAACGTTTCTATACAAGTTGATTGAAATACTATCGATTTTACATATTTAGTATATAAGGTATAGTTCTATACCGTAGGTTATTGAAATTTTATATTCCTACTTAAAATTCGCATACACTGCTTGCACATTATTTGTAATAATCACATTGGCGATATATTTATTGTAATTTATTTTGTCTTAATGCTAGTTACATATAAATATAATAATTTATTAGTATGATTTTGTCTATTTTTTTATGAAGCTGTAATTTTAGCGCGGCTGGCTATTATTTTCTTTGTTATACTGGATGTGACGTTACAATCAAATAAACTTAACAATGACTTACGAACAGAATCTGTGCAAGTTTGTGCAGTTGACAGTTTATACATTATATTCTTAAAATAATGAATACTGTTGAAGTTATTTTTGACGATGTTAAAATAAAATAATTTATATATATTTACTGCTTACTGTAAACTATTACTTCAGACAAACAAACAAACAAACAAACCTATTACATAAAATTAACAAAATTACAATTCAAGTGGGCAAGAGTTCACTCTCAAAGAAAGTCGTATTGCTTGATATCAGACGACATCTTGTTATGTGGAGTGCCTGTTGCCTAAAGCAATTCGTCTGATTTGTTAAAAGAGAGCAATTTGGCAAACTATATATAAATAATATGTAATTAGATTGATTTTATTCTGCATTATAATATCGCCAAATTTTTTTAATAGTTTATAAAATATTTTGTAAACCAAAAAAAAATAAAACATAATTTGAGCAAAAAACCAGTTAAGGCAACATATCTTCTACATAAGTTTTATTAAGATACAATCAACATACTATCATAATAAAAACAACAAACACATAACGCAGATTTATGATATAATATTTTTTTTTACGTGGGTGTTTGTCTTATCAAGTGGCTCTTAAGAATGACTAACGCATGACAATACCTTTCGGTTTTCTTCTCTGCGTTGGCCCTGCTTAATTTATACTTGTCATTGTCATTAATGTGGTACTAGTTTGAGGTGAGCTGGTTTTGACCTTGCGGAATTCACACAGTTTGCAATACATGCTGTACTCGGCCCATCTCTCCCTATGCCCTTTTTTTCTGTCCTAATTTCTACACCTACACCCTTTTTTTCCTTTCTCCTATTTTTGCGTTATTTAGCTTAGATATTTGCATTATTTTTAAGAATTATTTTTAGTTCTATATTTTTATTAACTTCTTTCTCGTCGTATCCACTTTTTGTGTAGCTCTATTAAACGTATCTTCTTTGGTAGTCCTAGATTTGCCAGTTTTACTTCTACTGAGGTTCTAAAATCTCTGTTTGGAATTAGTTCTTTGTGTTACCAAATATACTCTGACCATTTCAAGATGGCATATCTGCCGTATAGAAATTGTTTAGTTAATTTATTCAGTTTGCTTTCCTTGAGTAGTTCTTTTCTTTTTCTCCTTTGCAATTTTGGTTGGTACTAATGTTTTAGTAAATAATCTTCTTTTGTCTATCTTTATAAAATCCATTTCTTGATAGGCATATTTGTCTTGACTTTCTTTGTATTTTTGTTTTCATTTAGCTTTGCGCTTTTCTTTTTTTTGTCTTCTGTGGCTTTTGATCTATGTGTTTCTTTTCATTTTAGTTTATCTAAATTTTAAGCCCATTGAAATGCTTTGAAATTAAACAATAATAATTTATAAATAAACATTATAACTTAATTTTGTTAATATCAAACAAATTTTAGAGAATTTTACAATAAAGTCACAAATTTTGCTGTTAATATTATATTATCATTTTTTTTTTAATTGGTGGAATTTAAATAATAAATTTATGTAAAAATATATTTAAACTATTATTTATAACAATAATTAGCGTGTAGTTTTGTAGCCCCAATGTACAAAATAATCTGAAAATTTATCATTGTTATTAATATTGTAAAAGATTTTAGCTAAAAATTTAATCAGAAAAAAAACACGATTAATATAAAATAATTACATTATTTATCACAAATTTATTATAACACGGTATAAAACAATCTAAACATAATGCTACATCATACTTGATAAATCTTTTAGCATTATTTATTGCTGCAATCTGCACAACAAATTTAAGTGCTTATAATATCTGAGCCAACTATGATTTGCTTGTATATATTATTATTTATTATGTATCTTTATTCAAAGAAAGAAACGTACAAATATTTACATATGTACATACAAATAATATTATTAATAGATCAACTTTTTTTTATAATGGCCATCAACCATAGTCTTTCAGCTCATGATAATACTTTATTTACAGAAAAAGGTGGGGTTTTATATTTGAAAGGAATAAATGCATTTCTGGTAATTAGTAAGTCAAATTGGATTTTTTTTTATTAATATTATTGTTAGAAAATATTGTTTGCTTATATCTGAAGAAAATAAATTGTATAAAAACGGTGAGGGAAGAGAACCTTGTGGAACACCTTGTTGAGGAGAGAATGAAAGAAAGTATACTGAGCATAAACGTACTTGACTTGATTTGTTTTTGAAAAATTTGTTGATTATGTTAATAAGGTATGGTGGGACTTTTCGTTTAGATAGTTTAAACAGGAGGCCTCGATGCCAGACTGAATCAAACGCACAAGGCGTTTATATCTATAAACAAAACGCTTGAATGTTTGCCCTCAAGGTGGGATGTTTGGGTATTCAAAGTTAAGATAGTTAATAGATGGGTAGTTAACATATTTTTTCAAAAACTAAACTGCGTAAGAGGTATTTTATTCTTAATATAAGTTAGGAGCTTAACTTAAATTAAAGATTTAAATAGCTTTCCTAAAGCTGGAAGTAGTGTAATGGGACGGTAACTGCCTAGGTGAGTTAATTATTTTTTGGAATGCAAATAATAACTACCGCTTTTCACTTATTATATTAAATTATATTAATAAATAGGAAATTATGTATCTCTATTGGCAATTTATTGTTTTAATAACTGTGTAGTACGGAAGACATACAAAATAATTTTCTAAAATTGCAAAAAAGATAAATTCTTATTTAAAATTAATCAAAATATTTTTAATTAAAGCGTGTTTTGTTATTGAGATACAAGACAAGTTTTTTTATTAATTTACTTTGATAGTTATTACTAGGTCATGCCATTGTGTAAGTCCGGTTTTTATATTTTGGTAGAGAAATAAAAAACACAATTTCTTTGTCCGTCAAACTTTTTGCTGTACCTTGCTACGCTCTGCATTTGTTTGTTTTACGTTAGTAAGCGTAGTGATTTGTGTCACTTAGTTTTGACAGTTTTTTTTGCAAAAATAAATTATACAATTAATGAAATTAACAATGTGCATTTTGTGAATATTTTTGTCAATGGTGTTGATAATGATAATTAGCAGCTAGGCTAATTTATAACCAAAGATATCCTAATTAAATAATACCACATCATTCAATATTTGCTTGTCTCCATCACCAGCTTTATGAAACAATAAATATTAATGGGCGCTCTCGTACAGTTTTAACTCTGCAAGTTATAGAAGAAATACTCTATCAAATTGACCAATGTTTTACAACAAGTAGAAAACAGATTGCTGTAAATCTAAATATTAATTAGTTACCTATGTTTAAGATATTAAGTTTTTGTAGCCATATTTAATCCAATGGGTTCAAGGACTTTTATTAAGCGATTTTCCTCAAAGAACGGTTTTCTGTTGAAGAATGTTAGAGAAAAGTGTACAAAATCTTTAGTTTTTGGCAGAAATTTTACCAATAAAGCTAATTTCTCTAGAGAACCTATACTGAACTTTCACAATAACTATATATGAACAAAAGATTTTTTTTTCTGGGTCCATCTAAAACAACAGGTTTATACAACCACTTCAATAGAAAATGTAGACAAATTAAAATATTTTTTAAATATTTTTAATATTTAGTTTATTTATAAAAATATATAAACAAATAAATATACATTGTATATGATTTTACAAAGCAAAATAAATAACAGTACACAATATTTTATTTTATTTCAGAAGTTCATATTACTACATATACTTTGAAACTTACTAAATAAATGTTAAAATTGTTATGATTTTGATGATTATTACAAAGTCTCATAAATCTTAATATTGAACTATAGTAAGAGTAATTTGTCTTATAAAATTTGCCCTTAAAAACACTTGATTGTCGTGTGAAAAGTTTTTAATTAAATTAATTTTTCTCAACAAAAAAGAACAATATATTTTATCATGTATTAATTTATAAATAAAAGTTAAGTCAAAAACTGCACGGCAATTTTTCAAAGGAATAACATTAAATAATTCAGCAGCATGATCCCAATGCATATTGGTGTTGACAACACTCAGTTTGTAACATAACGTTTTTAAAAATTTTGATTGAATTTGCTCAATGTTATTTATGGTGCTTACTTGATATGGTAACCAAACTACACAATTATATTCTAAAATTGATCTAATTTATGATTTATATAAAACTACACTAGAACTTGGATTTAAATAACATAATAAACGATTAACAAATCCGCGCATCTTTTTTGATTTTAAACTTATTTCTACAAAATGAAATTTTGAGTCTATCGTTACTCTCAAATCTTTTATTTTTTTTTATTGATTGAATTGATAATTGTCAATTTGGTATCTATATTGAATTAATTTTTTGAAATGAAATTGAAAAACATTTCTTATTATTTAACCTCAAATTGCTAGACATGCAAATCGTTTAAGCAATTTAAATCCTATTGTAAAAGATCACAGTCGATTTTTGTTTCTATACTCTAAAGTAGCTTCAAATCATCTGCATACATTAAACTATCACAAATAACAAATATATTTGGCAAAAACTACAAAATCAAAATTGAACCAATCTGTGTTTCCTGTAGTTCACCTACAACAACATTTAATGGCTTAGACAAATAATTATTTATTTTAACACATTGTATTCTTCCGGTTAAAAAACTTTGTAACCAACTTACTACAGAACTATGAAACCTTAAATAACTTAGTTAAGGAATTAAAAAGTTTATGATTGACTCTATCAAACGTCTTTGCAAAATCTGTATAAACAGCATCGGTTTGTAATTTATTTTCAAACAATTTTAAAATTATTGATTGGTCGGAAAGTAAGAAAGTTGAAGTAGATCGACCTTCAAGAGAACCATGCTGTTTATTGGTTATTATTTGCTTGGACATCTATTTTCACTGATTTGCGATGATAGAGTCAATCATTTTAGGGATAACTGATTAGTTACAAACTTCTCTGTAGTTGGTAATATTATTACTATTACCAGACTTGTGTATAGGTTAATTCTATGACTGTTTCCAGCACTCAGGAAGTACGTTTTGTTTAATAGATAAATTAAAATGCACAAAAATTGTACAATTACAACGTTTTAAAAACATGTTCGGTATTCTATCCGGACCAGATATCACAGAGTTTTTTAAACTTTTAATACAATTAAAAATATCAACAACATTTAAAGTAAAATAAAACGGATTTACAACACTCAAAATTAAAGTCAGGTACGTTTAAATTGCTGTTTAAATTGCTGTTTACATAAGCAGTAGAAAATAAATCTGAAAACAAGATAACACAGTTTTGTTTTCTATTACAGATTTTATCACAGTACAACATGTTTTTAAGATACCCATCAGTTTTTCTTGTTTTATTTACAAAGTTTCAAAATGATTGAGAGTAATCGCAGATATTTTCACTAACTTTCATTTTTTTTATAAGCTTAATTAATTTATTTGTATACTATTTAGAATATGAACTTTTCGAAATTTGTTTGATTAGCACTAATACATCAATTACATCATGCAAGATATTAAAGAATTGTTGTGCGGCTTCTTCTATATTATCTGTTATTAACGTTGTATGCCAATCAATGTTAGCTAAAAAATTGCATTGCCAAATTGTGTAAGTCAACTTGGCACACCTCTAGTAGGTTTGAGGCATTAGAAATGTTCAATTTCATCAACTTTTATAACTTTATTTTTTGCTCCAGCCAAATATGTTAAAAGTGGTCAAACTTGCAAATTGTTACTCCAAAACTTGCAAAAACAATATATTTTTTAATGTATTAGAGGATAAATGTACAAATTAAAGAAGACAGATGTAGAATTTTTTAGTCGTCACAAATTATTAAATTAATGCCTATTTTGATTCTATGCTGATAACGTAAACCAACAAAATTTCAAACCTGGCAAATCATTTTATCGGAGATTTTGTTGCGGTTTCTTTCAAGTTACAACTTCATTTGATTGATTGTTATAAGTATTGACTGATATAAACTTTGATGAGTTCCTAAAAAAAAACTTGTGGCGTAAAATCTGGAAAGCTCGGTGCCATGCGATAGCACTTCTTTGCCTAAACTATTTGTTTGGCAGATTTTTAAGAAGATAGTTGTTATATTACAATGATATTAAGGAAATGCTCTATCTTGCAAAAAATAATAGTTTTTTCTATCTTTAAACTACGTGAGTGGTAAAAAAACTCTACTCTCCAATTATTATCATCTTTATTGAGGACTTGCATTAATCTTGTAATGTAATTTCTTCAATATGCGCCTTTTAAAATACAATAAATACTTGATTTTGAATTGTAAATTTTTCTCGCCAAACAGATTTTCCTAAAGTTTTTCGAAATTTCTAGTATTTTTTGCGGCGTTTATGGATATAGTTTTCTAGAACGATGTTTATGAACATTTTGAACAGTTCCGTCTTTTTCAAGCTTATCCCTGATGCGAGTAATAGTGAGTCTCGTCTCGTAGAAGAATTGTTCAATTTTTTAATTAAAAATTCTAGTTCAAAACATACAGTATCTCCACGGATAATAGAGTCAGAAATACAAATGATTTTACACTTAAAAAAAAATTGCATGTTTGAAGATTTGATGGGCAAATCAAGAATAGTAGGTATTAAAGTCTTTTTGTATTTAATTAAAATAGTTTTTTTATACTAAATACTACATTAAGAAACATGTTTTGCAATGATTAATTTTTGCAAAGTTTAAGAAATATTGGTTTACTTTTATGAAATGCATGTCTGTTTATGGTTAGATTCAAGCAGTTTACTAAACGTTTAATTTAAAATTAATTAAAAAAGTATATGAAAACGCAATTATTCAAATAAACTACCTCTTAAATTAGCGCACATTTCTATAAAATTTATAATTCGTGATAACTTGTCATAGACTAAAAAAATTAAACCATTCGTTTCAATCTATTTTTTTTTTCTAGTTTTTTAGCAGTAATTTATATTTCTCTAGTTCTAATATAGCGCAACTTAACAATTTATTTATCAACTATTTTTTTTAACCATTTGATGCATAGTTTTGCCAATAACACTTACAGTTTTATTCTCTAAATAATTTACGTTGCTGGTTTATCTACGCAAACCAAAAACTTTACAGTTTTTCAGAGAAAACAATCTATAAACGTAAAGTCAACGCATTGTGCTAGCTTACTAACAGGTCTACTTTACAAAATAACTTAACTGCCGTCTTATTGCAACTACATTTCTTCCACGTATGCCACCAAATTGAGTAACAAAATAATGTCTTATTGTAGCCCTATAACATTTTACATATTAAAAAGTACGGTTTGATAACACCTTAGTCTATAAAGTACACCAAACCGTGCATTTTTTGTTTATAAACGTTTTTCAAGACTTGCTTGTGAAATCTTTTTATTCCAAAAATGTTGCTTGTTGAACCATTGAACTATTGACCTAAAAATGAGCTTTATTGTTTAACAAAGTTTGCAATAAAACAACACGTCAACTTGCGTTTGATTTTTAGCCAAATTTAACTAAAAGTTTATATAAAGTGAACTGAGATCCAATTGTTGTGCACGGTGCTAATTCTATCTATCGTTTAAATAATTGTTTGTTTAGATGAACGATTATGTTAACTAAACAAAAAGGAATACTATCTTTATAACAAGTTTGTACGACTTGAATTAGTTATTTGTTGCATAATAAAACTAGTTTAAAATAAAACTAACTAAAAATAACTAAATGTCAACTTTAACTCACATATTAACTAGTGCCAGAGCTGTTTCAATCAGAAGTTCTATAACGCATATAAAAACACCTATTGTTTTGACTAAATAACATATTTAATTATAAGATAATGTTACATTTTTGTTTATTAAATAGCACTACGTAAAATAAGCAAAAGTTTATGGAATTTGTATGTGCTCACTATATGCATTACATTAACTATTGTAATGCATTTCGGTTTCATAAAGTTGTTTATTAATTTGAAACTATTGATTTTCATAACCTGTGAAGTGTTATTCCACAATGCATGAGATTTTCTTTGTTGATCGCCGAATGATTGTTATATTTAAATGCATTTTCATGTAGTTTCAAATGAATCGCAATACCTAGTGCTTTTGTAAATTTTAATTCAATTAATTTATACAATTTGCACAATAATTTGACTACTGTTATTAATACATATTTATTTTTGTTATATAAATTTGATGTAAATCATTAATGAATATTTTCAAAAAGTAATTAAATTATTCAAATATTTATGTTTTATAAATAATGATGAAAATATTATTTAGTTTGTTTATTTTATTTTACATGTTATAAATATTTTATCATTGCAATGTGTGGTTGATTAACTGAGTGAATATGACAAAAGTCCTCTATCCTATGAGTGCAATGATAATGAATCAAAATTTAGTTTTTTTGTATTCTATTTTTAAAATAAATTTGGATACAAATAATGAGATACTGATAAAAGGTTTAATAGCTTATTTTTTAATATATTCTGATATTAAATATACATAATTTTATAACATTTTAAAAATAATTAATAACTTTAAATATTTGACGTAGCATACATAAACTACTTGAATTAGTTACAGTGAAGCATACCATACTTCATTTTGCCCATTGTTTTATTATGAACTAGCTACAGGTACAGGTTTGTAGTATTAATTATTTTTGTAGCCATTGGCGTATGGCTTGATTTGACGTTTTTTTTAGAGCAACTTTTTTTTAAATTAATTAATTTTTTTAATTTATAATTAAATAAATACAAGCAACTATTCGACATGAGAGCCCAACTAATACACATCTTTCTATTTGATTTCTAAATTGTTTGTACGCTGACGCAATCATATCATATCATTATAATAGCGTCAGGTTCCACAATTTTGGTTTTAAGAAATTAACTTTATCTTCTAAATTACAAACGTAAATTTTTTGTTTTAAATAACTTCACAAAAAGTGATTAGGTAATCGTGTCGAGCTGTTGGCCCAAAGCGGCCAGTTTATTTGCTCGGAAAATTATTATCTTGTAGAAAAAAATATTTATATAATCTCAGAATTGTTCTAGATTTTTTGCGATTAAATTTTTTAATGCTTTCATTTAACGTATAAAAACTGTTGATACAAATTATAAAAAAATAAATATTTTATTAGTAAAGCATTTTATTGTTATAAGAATTTTTAAATAATGAGTGAATGAATGCTAGAAGTTTGGTCAATCGTGTGATATATCTTTTCTGTCTAACAGATGCTCAATACGGGTTAGAATTACATATAGCACTTATAGTGGCGTCCTATAGACGTTGCTTAGAGTTTTGTGAAAACAAGTACCACATCTAAGTCGGGGTTTTAGATTTTCGGACATTTGTCTAAACATAATAGCCATCTATTTAGGTAATAGACTAACTGTAGATAGAAATATCTTTATAAAATCTTTGTCACTCAATTGGGACAAACGAAGTAATAGCTGATTTTTAGCTGCACAAGCGGTGTGCAGCCTACCGGAAGCTTAGTAGCATACCCGGACTCTTTATTGGATATACGAGCGGAGCTTAGATGAGCTTTGACGCATATGATGCGTTGCAACAAGACGCCGTGTAGCTATCGAGTTAGCAACGGTGGCAATGTGCAATTTCTGCGGTTGTTTATTTGTATTTGATGGTGACTCGAAGCTCACATAACTTAGTAAAAGACAAAAATGTTCTGTTTTTAGCTATTTGTGAAAACTGAACATACACCATTGGGAAGGTTTATTTGTTTTTTTTTTCTATGCGTGTAGTAAAAGTATAATTATTATACCAACTAGGGAGATGGGGTCATAGTAACCCTCACCCCATCTAGAAACGCCTATATAATTGTCTCTGCTTATACGAACGCGTTGCGCCTTCCAGTACCTTTTTAAAATGTGCCAACAAATACAATGCTTACTAGTGTGTTTTCGATTTCTGTTAGAGAAAGGTCTAATTTTGTGCGTTGGGGTCGTTGTGTCCACACGTCCGTAATAACGTCACCTGACCCCACCTCCCATATAAAGTGTGCTATAACTAAAAAATGACAGGTTTTTAGCGACCAGGCAGGTTAATTCATCCTGAAAATCCGGATTTTGAGGAAGTGATGGCCCAAGAGTTGTGAGAAAATGAAACTGAAGACAGTGAATGTGAAAATGTGGGTGATGAAGATTATCTCATTAGCAGTCACGACTCAACGTCCAGACAATCGGAAGTTAGCGATGATGTAAATAGTACGGAGGCAAACGAATTGGAGTCCAATGATGATGAAAAAACAAATAGTATAGCGATAAACCTAACTGAAAATGCTACACCGACTTCCAGATCAAAATATTTTTGTGGAAAAGACAGATATAAATGGTCAAATAACGCCCCTGCTGCTAATGTTAGAACACGAGCTATAAATATTTTAATGCATTTACCAGGATTGCGTCAAGATGCTAAGAATTTAGGTACTAGACCAACTCCTCTGCAGGTATGGCGTCTATTTTTTAATGAATCTTTTATTCAAAAAGTTATTGCATACACCAATCTTCAACTAAATGCATACAGGAAAAAATGGACTGATAAAAATAGACCAGAATTGGTCAATGTTGAAGTTATAGAATTTGAGGCGTTTTTAGGTTTGTTACTTCTGAGTAGTATTAGCAAATCTGGTCATGAAGCTTTTCAAAGCTTATTTGCAACTAATGGCTATGGACGTGATATTTTTCGTTGTACAATGTCAATAAAACAATTATTTTTCTTCTCCTAAGGTTTGATGACAAAACTACACAAAAAATGAGAAGACAAACAGATCCAGCTGCACCCATTAGTGAGATATTTTATGAATTTATTGAAAACTGTCAAAGGCTTTATTGTATGGGAAATAATGCATGTATTGATGAAATGTTGATAGGTTTTAGAGGTAGGTGCAAGTTTAAAGTTTACATGCCAAATAAACCGAATAAGTATAGCCTTAAAGTTATGTGCTTAACCGATGCGCAAACACATTATTTGTACAATGCCTACTTATATCATGGAAAAAATTGCGATGGCATTGGTTTATCTAATAATGAAAAAAAAATCAAAATTCCTACGCAATCGTTGCTACGACTGTGTAAACCTATTGAAAAGTCTCACAGGAACATTACAGCTGACAATTGGTTTTTGTCTATAGAATTGGTTACTGAATTAGCAAAAAGAGGATTGACATATGTTGATACTCTTTGAAAATTGAAACAAAAAATCCCTCCTGAGTTTAAGGCCAATAAATCAAAATTAGTAGGTTTTTCTATGTTTGAATTTACTAAAGATTGTACATTAGTATTTTAAGTTCCAAAAAAATCAATTGCGGCTATTTTGATCTTGTCACAACATCATGATGACAAATGCAACGATGCTACTGGTAAACCAGATATTATTCTATTTTATAACTCGATTAAAGACACCTTAGACCAAAAATGTTCCAATTATTCATAGAATAGAAGAACACGACGTAGGCCTATGGCAATTTTTTATATTATATTGGACATTAGCTCTTCAAACAGTCATGTTTTGTATAACTGCACCAAAGCAAGAACTGAAATGTCAAGATTTGAATTTATAAAATAAATAGCCGATGGTCTCGTAAAACTTCATATGCAGCAAAGGATGGCCAACCCAAAAAATAAATCGCAAGTTACAATCATTGCTACCACCTCCACCTCAACCCCTTCAAGTGGCCAACAAACAAAAGAGGTCTTATTTCTGTGCAAGGAATAAAGATAAAAAACATCTATTTCGTGTTATGTATGTAAAAATCTAGTTTGTTCAGCTTGTACGCAAAATATGTGCAACGATTGCGCAAATAAATAAGTGTTTTTTTAAAAGTTGTCATTTTTATTCTATTTTGTTAATTTAAATTTTTTTTTTGTGCAATATGTTAAATATAGTATAGTTAAAATATATTTTATGCCAAATAACTTTTATTTAAAACAAACACATTTTTTTCTATGTTTTTTATATGTTTTTTTTATTTATTTCATATTTTGTTTGTAATAAATATATGATCAGTTGTTTTTGCAATTAATGCTTTAAAATAATACATGAATCTAATAAAATTGCATGGCTTCCATTAATCCCTCCAAAACAATCACAAAAATATATAACATGGCTGGGGTCATGATGACCCCACATGACTCGTAGTGTAAAAATTAATCACTTCCCTAGTTAAAAGTTAGGTTATAGCATCAACCTTGACGCAGTCGGGTATTGTAACGTCTTTTCAGATCCTAGTTGGTGTAGTGAAAGATATTGTTTTTACTACAATGATTGCTGCACCGAAGTCTGCATGCGAAAGAGAGTGCATGCAAGTCGATTGATTGACTCCTCCTTAGGGACTAGCAAATTTAAGGATCTTTTGGTTTTAGTGGCTAATTGTCTAGCTAGCGCTGAAGGCACCTTACCGGAAATGCCGGCTAATGACCTGTTATAGGTAGTAATTAAAATTTAACTATTTTGACTTCTTTTTATTTCTAACGGGGTAAATCTCTCTCTTTAAATAAACCATTTGTTTCTTTCATATAAAACATTTTTAAATGACAATTTTATATATAAATTCAATGAGTTGAAAGTATTTTATTTAAAGAAGGAGGAAGTGATATCCAATCTCTTAATGGCCAATACTTGGGTGACTAGGTGTTTCACTCCAGATTATGATTACCATCTAGTAATTAAAACTTAGCAGCCTACTCACCCGCCCGAATGTTTGTTATTATGTAGTTGGAAGTTTTTTCTTTCTGCAATTGTTTGAAGTCCTTTATAAAAAGAAAAAGGACGTAATATCCTTTTTTTTAATGACAAAATCTTCGAGGGGTATGTGGAATTTTTTTGCATTATAAGTTTTTGTTAGAGGAAAGGTTGATTTAGGTGGCTGGGTTGTTTACTTCAAATTATAATTACTATCAAGTAATTTGAACTGATATGCCGCTAAACAACCTACCCGCTCAAGTGTTGGTTTTCAAAGAATTGAAAGTTTTTTTATTTAAAACAGGTGAAAGTGATATACCAACTTTTTGATGATTAAACCTTGGGTGTGTTGGCAGATATACTTCAAAATGTGATTACCATCGAGTAGTTTAAACTGGATAAGATTTATAAATTTCTTCTTTCTACAATTCCCTTAGTAAATGGAGGAAGTTGTGATATTCTATTACTTAACGACTAACACTTGAGCAAGTAGGTGGGTTACTCCAGATCATGTTTACCAACGACTAGTTTTACTTGTAGTGCTTACTCACTTATCCAAAAGTTTGTTAATAAGAAATTCAAGCTTATTCTGTAACTTTTCTAGTTAAAGATATTGTTCAGTAACAACATCGTTATGGTAAAACTCGTAACGATTTTATTAACAAAAATGTTCAATATTCCTATTTACTAAAGACAACATCCTTAAATATTTTCCTAACAATTTATCTTTATTTAAACTACATGAAGTTAGCATTCGATCACTGCTTTGCAAGCGTGCTATTAAAGCGTTTATCACATTTCGACGAGCCTCTCTTTTTAATGTTTACAAATTCCTAACGTGTTAAGAATACCTTATAATAATATCAACTATATATAAAATTTATGTATAAATTAAATAGAAAACTACATAGGTGTTATTAATTTTATTTAAAACTAATGATGAAATATATAATAAAAATACTTAGAAGTTAAATGATCGAAATAAAATTCTTGTAATAAAATTATTAAATTACTAACAAATGTAGAAATTATTTTACATAAAATAATAAATTGCATAAACTCAGATACATGACATTATTAAACTTGTAACATAATTATGTTTTTATTAATTTAATAATTAAATTAATAATTTAATTATATGTAAAATAATACACAAATTTATTATTTTATTGTAAATATTCGTTTTATAACGTAATATTTTTTTACTGATATAAAACAGCAGAAAATATTAATATAAGCATGTTTCCTACTTGAAATATATAAAATATATTATAATAATTTTATTTTAAACATTTATAGAAGTAAATTGTTAAGTTAAGGATATTTTTAAGGCTTAACAACTACTGTGAGCGTGATAGTTAACTTAAAAACTATTCATAACCACAAATCTTTAATTTGGCAATCAAAATATTTTGCGGACGCGTCGATGTTGTTAATTTAACAATTGTCCTTGAATTAACAACTTTATATATCTCTAACTCTTACAGAATAGGCATGATTAAAAGTTTTTCCTTTTTGCAAGCATTAGAATTCTCTACGTTAGAGAAGAGATGATAAATTTTTTGATGTTTATTACTAAAGTGGTTGGTTAAGTAAATCATTACACATTATTGTTATTATTGAGTAGTTTAAACCAAAGTGTGCACACACTGTAAGCTCAAATGTTTGTTATCAAAGAATTGAAGGTTTGTTTTCTGCAAATGTTGAAAATCTATTAATCATATAAAAAGAAAGCAAAATTGACTTTTTTTAATAAAAAATTCGAAGTTATTCTTTTTTGCAAACATTAGAAGAAAAATTGATAAATTCAATTTCTTAATGACCATCATTAAGGTGGGTGGGCTGATCACTCTATATCACATTAACATTGAGTAGATTGAACTAGAATGCTTAACAAACCACCAACTTGAATGTGTGTTATCAAAAAGTTAAAAGTTTCTTTGCATGTTTTAGAAGTCTTTTAGTTGGAGGAAAAGGATGTGATATCTAATGTTTTAATAACCAAGACTTTGACAGGCGGGTGGACTACTACAGATCATAATTACTAATAAACAGTTTAAACTGGAGTGCCGGCCCAAGAGTGTGTTAACAAGAAATTGGATGTTTTTTTTCTATTCAACCTTTAGAAATTTGTTACTTATTTTATTATGTTAACAAAGAGAATAATGAATTTAATCTTTTATTGATTAACATTTTGGACTTTGGTGGTGGGTAGGTGGGTTATATACAATGATTACCAATAGTTTGAAATAGAGTGGCCACTTACGACTGTTTGTTATCAAAGAATTAGAAAAGTAAGGAAATCCAATTTTTTTATAATCAACATTTAGGTAGGTGGTGGGATATTCCAAATCATGACTACAATTGACTAGATTAAACTGGAGTGATAACTTACCCCATACATTTTGCAAGCGTTAGAGAAAAGGTTAATGAATCTTTTAATCATTAACAATTTTGTAAATAAATAAGTTATTTTAGATCATAATTTCCATTAAGTAATTTAAACTGAAGTGCCCACACACTTAGAAGAAGGAATGATGAATCCAATTTCTTGATGACCAACGTTTGAGTGGGTGACTGGGTTACTTCAATTTGTTCTTACTAACTAGTAGTTTAAACTGGAATTAATAATTAAACAAAATACAATTAAATTATTGCTTATTAATTAAAGAATTATTCACAACTTCTTTATTTTAAGATTTTTATCTATCGTTTATCAAAAGCCACGATAACAATTAAATTTTTATTACCAATTTCTTCAAAACATGTACAGTTTGCAATTTTTTTTATTAAAATAGCTACCATTCGTAATTCCAGCATACATTTTAACTACAAAAGTTATTATTGTTTTGCACAGAGTAATGTTCATAGTTCCGCAATTATTGAAAAAATGTTTAAGCAACCGTGAAGATTGCGTTTGTTGAAATGTAAGACCCGGATCATCACGTGCGAATACTAATTGAATATCAAAATTGAGTCCTGATGTAATGGTGTATTACATTAAAATTTTCCAATAGCGGCGTTTTTATTTAATTACCAGCTAGATATGATTTTTTTATTAAAGTTGAATTGTTCAATTTTCAAGCAACTACATTTAATCGACATGTTACAATTGAAGATGATTATGTAAGTTAATACAAAATGTGTCGTTTGGTGCTGTCACTTATTATAATTTAAATTGCAAATGTGGATTTGAGGTTGAAAGCTTTTTTTATCTCAACATTTTCTTATTTTTTAAACACTCTCTACTATATCAACATTCTGATTAATGCTAAATACTTTTTAGAGTAAGCAAAAACTGCTTGTGAAGAATTTTTTTTGTTATAAAAATGTAAAATAAAATAGTTTATAAGAGTGGGGGTTACTCATCTGGAACATACTGTATAACTATTATTGAAAACATTTTACATTTTATTACTTTAAGTTCTTAAACATTTAAAACGTGTATTGTAGGTAAGTAATGACTTAAAAAACAATTTAAAAAATTTACATTACAGTTAGTTAATTTGTTAAAACCGAAAAGTGATTTTTGATAAACAATTATTTTTTTTTTAAAGAAAGTTACCAACTTAAATCAACTTGTTAGTCAACACTAATACACTATTTTTTGACATATTGCAACTGTAGCACAATAATCTAGTGCAAGGACTGTTGTGCAGGCAGCCCGGGTTTGATATCTAATTTTTCGAATATATTCCGATGCGGTCGTCTCCTTTGCAAGGCAATGGCAAACCAGCGAAGTATTTGCCTAGTAAACCCCTCTAGTGGTGTGGTTTGGATTCCACGTTAAAAACTGTAGGTCACGTATGTTTATGTGGAACTATTATTGCACACTACAAACATACGTGAAGGGTGCCGACACTCCTAGCAAGTATGACACTATAAGAAAAATCTTAACCAAACTCTTTAGATGCAGTGGTTTTTACTGTAGAGTAATCTAAAAAAAAAGAAGTTTGAAACCCAAAAAATGCGCTATTCACGTAATGCAGTTTGACTTTAATTAATTTATTCAAATCTAAAAAGATACAGCTTAATGAGGAAAAATGTTTACAACGTCAACAAAAATAATTAATTAAATGTTATAAAATTTGTGATTTGTGACTTTTAAATGGCCGTATGCGTAACATTCACGTTTTGCAGCTAAACTAAAAAAGTCATTCTACGACGAATTAAGTGTGCGTAACGAAACATATAATAACATTTTTTTAGTAATACTAGTTGCACAATAAACACATTACAGTAAAGAGTAAAAAACATGTTATTATTTGTTGATTCATTAATTAGCTTGCTAGTAACGTAGAAATTTCTTTAAGGCAATTGTTTACGTATTAATTTAGCAACGTCAATAATCAAACACTACATTAATTAGTTGAAAATACAAATTTGCTATAATACAGTGGAACAGACTAGAAAATTTTGTGATGGTTGTCGCAAATTTTTACATCGTATTTTTAATGCAAAAAATATCAAGGAAATAAATTCTTAATAATTCACAAAAACTATAAAATGAATAGCATATTAATAAATTAATTCAAAATATATATGCCAAGAATTTAAATAAATCTATTTGTTACAATTAACAAACAAACTTTCAAACTGGAATGTATTCTAGCGTCAGTTGTAATATATTATTCTCTATGTCTATACTGATAACCAAATAAAAACTGTAAATCGCATAGATGCAGTAACTCTTTGGAAAATCGCATTCAAAAGTTTCTAAAGTTAAAACATCGGAATACTTCCCGATATTAGTTTGTACTTTTGTGTTTCTAGCCATGTTGAAATATGTATGGATAAATTTAATTTGAAGTAGAAGAGAATTTTGCTTCATGTAAAAAAATCAATTATGAGATTACCTGCAATAACAATGCAATCATGAAATAAGAAAGAAAACTTTATTTAAATTAGTTATTATAAATTATATTTACTCTAACATTTAATAATTTAATTAATTGAAAGCATTTAATTTTATGAATGTAAACAAATTAGCACAATATTGTTTATTTATTTTCTAATATTTTATTTTTAAAATGTACAAATTTATTAGAAGTTTAACTTTTAGAAAAGTTGATCCTAAATTATCTTTGCAAATTAATTATGATGTCAGCTTGCCGTAACCAAAGCTAAACTAATATTATCATGGGAAATGTTAGAAAGGTAATATTTTAGACAATTTATAAGGCGCTTTTATAATAATATCCTTGCCATATAAACATATAAAGAATTTAGTTGTTTGTACACATTTTATTCAATTTGAAAGTAATAAAGTTAATAAATATTTTTTAAAAGATTACATAAAAAATAAGAAATCTTGACCTGCTAAGAGTTATTTTATTATTTTTTGTTTTTTTTTTATTATATAGATAATTATGCTTTAAGCTAATAGTAGTTTAATTCTTAATATCCTATCACCAAACTAATTAATTTTTAAAATTATAAACTTATATTTTTAATAAATAATTCAAATTTTTTGTATACATAATTTGTATTTTAATAGAACAAAAGCATAATTGTACATAATGCACAACTTTTACGAAGTTTTTATTTTCACTATTATAAATTGCACCTTTTTCTAAGACAACTTTATACTTTTTTTTATTTATTTATGTATTGTAGCTGTAAGGCACCACAACTCATACGTAATACCTATTTTGCAATTGTATAAGTTATAGCTCTTGCCAATAGTTTGAGCACCACAACGTTTTTCACGTCGTAGGAAATGGGTGTCATTACGCACTAGTTGTAAAAAAAATAATTTTAAGATTGTTTTTTGACCAGGCAACACTGTTTTTAGTGACAGACAATTTGATAGATGACAGCTGATTTCTGCTCAGTATGTTTTGCCATTTCATCATAAATAAACTTACGCCAAAACAACTCTTGCAAATTGTGCAAATTTACTTTAAAAGTCGTGGTTTAGTTTGCAAAACTTACCGTGCACTACGTTCATTTTACGGTTGACATAACTGTCTATCCGATCAAGTTATTTGGAAAACCATAGATCGATAATGTGCATTCGTAGAGATGTCAAAGAATTTGTTGTAGCTGTGGAGCGTAGTGTTGAAGAGAACAAGAATGAGTTGATTTGCCATTGTGCACAGCAATTGGAGCTGTGTCTATCCACCTTATGGAAGATTTTGCAAAAAGATCTTGGTTTACGAGCTTACAAGATACAGCTCGTGCAAAAACTGAAGCCCCATGCCCATTATAGGCGTCGTACGTTTGGAGAATGGGCCGAAAACAAAATTGTTCTTAATTCTCATTTTTACCAAAAAAAATTGTTTAGCGATGAGGCTCATTTTTGGCTTAATGGGTTTGTAAACAAACAAAATTGCTGGATTTGGAGCAAGGAAAATCCAGAAGCTATTATTAAGACGCTGGTGGAATCATTTACACAAATTTCTTTAAAAATGATGCCGGTCACACGTGACAGCTAATGGAGAACGCTATTGATCTATGATTACTAACTTTTTTGTTCTCCAGTTCAATGGCGTTAATGTGCAGGAGCTTTGATTGCAATAAGACGGCGCAACATGCTACACAGCGTGCGACACAATCAATTAATTGCAGGAAACAATTGCTGACCGCATAATCTTGCGTAACGGACTGAATTAACTTTCACGTTTGTATGATATCACATTTATAGACTATTTTCTGTGGGGATATCTAAAGTTGCTAGTGTAAGCTAATATACCAACAACGTTCGATTAGATGGAAGCTAACATTTGCCGCGTTTTGCCAGTATACGGCCCCGTCTGTTCAAAAAAGTGGTCAAAAATTAGGCTTTTAATTTGAACTTTATTAGAACCAGCCGTAAGCACCAAATCATATTTAAGCAGTAATGGCATAATATCTTTCTAATAAAGCCAATACCATGACGTTAACATGATTTTTATGAGTTTTATTTTAGATCAGAAGTTCTATACTTCTAAAAAAACACTTTTTGCAATATGCTATTTAACTTTATATACTGCATACTATTTTATAAAAAAAAATCTGCAGTAAGAACTATTTTATAAACTTTTTTTGTTATTTTAGTTATACGCCGTTTTTGTGCGATTTTATGTTATTTAAATTTGACGTTTATATAACCTTTGTCATAATAATTTTTTTTAATTAAGTTAATAAAATGCGCATCGAAAACCATACACTAGTTATTTTGCAATCTTAACAGTTTTTGGCAAAAAAACAATTTAGAAAAAAAGATCCTGAGAGTGGTTTGTTTGCTTGAAAGATATCAACTTGGACAACAAGTCAGTTTAAAAGCCAGTTGTTGTGTTTGATAACTAGATTTTTCTAGCAGCTGCAAAAAAAAACTGTGGCAAGTTGTGGAAATTGTTTAGATGTATTTTTTATGTGTTAAACAACTACAAAATTACCCAAGTCTAAATTTTTACCAATTTATATCATACATCTAAAAGCGGCAGACAACCACTGGATTTTTTTGCCTTTTTACAATATTCAAAATTTGATACAGTTGGTAAAAACCTATAAAGAGTGTATTGTTTTCTGCTACATTCTTACAATCTTATAATATAGAGAGAAAAATAAATGTTTTATAAATAATGATTAGTACGTACTCAACAAAATACCTTGTTCAATGAAAGTTTCTTCTTCTAAAAACATTTGAAAACTGTGCAAAAAATTAATTTAAAAAATCTTTTCACCTCACAAGCCAACATTCATACACTTAGGGAAAATCAGCTTATTAAGTATATTTATCGATCAAATTAAAAATGTCTTTCTTTAGGGTATTTATAAACATCAATCAAAACTGAATAAAATTTTCAACCGTGTAATTTTTGAAAACAAGCTAGAAGATTATCCTAAAAATAGTATTTTAGTTATACAAAGGCGTCATAAGACCTATGCTTGCGTATAAAGCATTAGTGAGGTAGCCAAAAAACATCTTGAAACAAATAAGTCAGTCATGTTTAAATACAACAGGTGCAAAATACACCAATTGCAACTATACAAGCAATGTTGTGTCTCCCACTCTTGACGTCTAAGTAAAAAAGGTAACGACAGCGACAGAATTGTGTTTAAATGTAACTAGACTTTCAACACAGCAAGAAGGGATAGCAGACACTGTTCATTCTTGGAAATTACTGCTAAACAATATTTCTTATATAAGTGGAAAAACACAATTTGCTACCATTTTTTAAACTCTATAACGTAGATAAAAATTAATTTCTTCAAATCCACATTAATGGCATTAAAACATCCTAAGGTTTTTGTACATAAATCTACTTACAAAACATAGATGCTTCAATATTATATTATTAAAAATGCTTACGACTATCTTCCAAGTTGAAATAACCAGAATCAATTTTAAAATTATGAAATTATTAATCTAGAAAAATTAAAAAAATATATATGTTGAGGGATTGCTGATTCTACATGGCTAGCAAAATCCGTCTAAAGAAGAGCTTATTGAAGTCTTAGTAAAGTAAATTTTGTTTTATCTTTTACTTAAATTATAAATTTACGTATCTAGATTTTTCTGTATATTAAGTTATAAAGCCTAATTGAATATGATGTAAAGTATTGTGTTTAATTTTTATCTTTTGTTTACTTTGTTTAGTTTAAAAAAAAAATTAAGTATAGATAGTTAATTTTGTGTATTGTATCAAAATGTTGTACAGTACAAAAAATGTGTTTTGATTCCTTACTTTAGAAATGTTAATTATAAAAAAAAAATTATTTATTTTTAAGTAGTATTTTTTATGTAAATTCAAAGTACAAACACTACAATTAGTGGAAAATATTATCCAGTAAATGCTTACCTAACTATCTGCAAAGAGTATTTTTTTAAATAAGTTTTGAAAGATTATTATTTTATCTGGCAAAAAACAAATGGAACATTGTCGTTGAGGGCTGGAATTGTTTGCGGGGCATTAACTTAGCCCTAAAACAAATCTAGCAAAGTAAAATCGTACGATCTAAGGGGCCAATTTATGACGGCTTGTGTAGCTCGTAGAGCCATTCTACTGGAAATAAAAATTGTCAATGCTCAAATCTGCATTGGCTGTAATTGCAGCACCTCTGTCGTTTAAAAAAGAAACTAAGGTAGTAGACTCCGACAACTCAAAATATTGCACCAAACAGTAACTTTATGGGAATAAAAAGGATTTTTGACTATAGATCTAGGAAGATTTCAGAATTTGCAAATACGGTACAATACAAACTCACTGAGACAGTAATGGGTTTTGTCGCTCAAAATATTTTTTTTAAAGAGTTTAGGATTTCTTGAAACAATAGTTTGAAGTTGTTCATAATTACTTGGCTTTAATTTTTGCGTCAGCTACACTTTATAAGCGTGAAGGCTAAGATTTTATTATTTTTGGAGATATAGTTGTAGCTAAATTTTTTTCGTGTTTATCTAAAGCAGAAAGATGACCTTCCTTTTCTTATATTTTATTTAGTTTGATATTTAAGCGGTATTTGCGTACTTTGGTAAGGTTATCATGTAAAATGTTTATATCCACTATGGTTGCGTATCTCAGCCGCCTACTACGATTGCGTAAACTGGAATAACATCTGATTACGTCTAAGGAACTTATAACTTAATTAAAGTGTGAGTTTTTGTTTTACTATTGTAACGCAATGTACAAAAACTTTAAAATAAAAAAATAACAAATGATAGCAAAAGTAAGTAAAATATTATTTAGGATATAGTGAAGAACAATAAAAATTAAAAAAATACATCACAAAATTGTTGTAAAAAATAACAGGCTGGAAGAAATTGACAAAATTAATTATAAAAATAAAAATAAAAAAATAGGAAAAAAAAACATACAAGCAACAAGTCAACAAAAACAAAAATTAATAGCACGGTTCAGATGTGAAAATGCAGCAGCGGAAAATAGAATATTAGAGAAAATCACATGTACGCTATGCAAAGAGGAAGATGTAGAGACAAAGTTGCATTGAGTGTAAAATGTCCTGCAGTATCAATTGAATGAGTAAATGAGGTAAATATTATTATTATATTATAAATAAACAAAGAACTATCTTGAACTTATATTAAAAAAAAAAAACAAAAAACATTGAAAAATAAATTTAATTTATTGTAATTATACATGGTGTTAAAAAAAGATTGTAAAATTTTTAAAAACGTAGTAGTATGAACCAAAATAAACAAAAAAGTTTTTATAAACTGTGTCGTTACTTTGAAAAACGGTTTTGAAGATAAAAAAGTTTATTCTTTTATGTAAATGCTCTCTAACGTCAATCAAAAATAGAGCTGTAGCACTATCATGCTGGAACCACGTTTTTTGTCTTTGGTCAATAATTGTTGTTTGGTAAAACAACAAAACCTAGAAACATGTTGCCCACAATACCCATCCAAATATTTAATAAGAAACGTGACAGTTTCTTCTAGTTATGACATTTTTGCTGAATTAACTAGTATTACGCAATCTTTTGCTAAACTAAGCAGAATCACGCAGAAAAGGGATGGAATAACCATATTAAGAAAGCGGTTAGCGGTTAGCAAAGCGTGGAAAGAAAATAGACAAATCTACAATAATTAAAATATGCCTGCGTGATGAAAACAAATAAGAGCACTATGAAACTATGCATCGACAGTACTGAAGACAAAAAAAGAAAGAGCAAAAAGTTAAATGGAAGGGATAGATGACGTTACAAAAGCAACTGAAAAAACGTGCTAAAGTACGGTTTAAAATTAAAAAACATGAAATAAAATTAAAATTTAACACTAAATGACAAAACGCTAGTAAAGTATAAAGAAAAAGCTTAATGCGTTGTAGTTTGCATTTTTTTTATAGCTTAGTTTTTTTATTGCGTATATCAACAATACAATTATAAACACAATTTTCTGCCAAAGAAAATGATCAATTAACAACAACCTAGTTAGTTGTTGTGTATATAACTAAGATAAAAAAAAGGTTTTTTTTATTAAACAGATTATCTTTACAGCAATGTAATATCCTGTTTATAGAAAAACTTGTTTTTATAAGTATTAGTTTTTTTGCATTTTTGTATATGAGTTTTAAGTGAACTATCTGAAATGTTTGTGTTGTTGTGTTTGTTGTTGTTATTTCTTAAAACTAATAACTACATTTGCATACCATGGTGTGTCTTAATGAAATTTCTACTTAAAACTAATAAAATTAATAAAGAAATTGAAACAAATTATACAAATATATAATAATACTAGAATGTCCACATTTTTCCAGGACCCAACAAGGACAAACAAACAAAAAAAAAAGATCTTTTCAAATATTTTAATATATTTTAGTTTTTATAATACCATAAGTAATAAAAAATAATAAACATATCATTATTTTTTTATATTATTAATAGCATAGCATATACAAATATACACGAGTACGGTACAAAATGTCATGACTAATAAAATAACATTAAAAAATTTAAAAATAAAATAAATTTTATTTCATTGTTTGCGCGAAACTTAAAAACCAGGACAATTAACTGGGACCAGACTGTTAAAACCTAAAATAATACACATTTTAAATAAGATCAAGCCCCTATTAAGTTAAACATAAGATAAAGCTTTAAAAAATAAACTTTTGTATTTGAATAAATAAAACAACCCAACTACATTGCTACTGTTGTATCATCACATGTTGCGTTTTTTTGATTTTAGTAACTTTGCCATACTTTTTAAACTTTTTTTTTTTAATGTTATGTTTTTTTTGTAATTCGATTTCAGATATTGTCAATAATATTTTTTGAGAACTTATTTATTGATAATTTAATTTTTGTTACACTTATTTGTATAGTATTTATTTATTTTTTAATTTTTATGTTTGAAAAAATGTTTATTATTAGAATTTAATTTGTTTATGTTTTATTTTTTTTTTAAATTTAATTAATGCGCGTATGACACTATCTATAATTCTTTATAGAATTATATATAATTATGGATGGAACTTTAAAAAGTCTGTAATATGCACAAATGATCAACAATTTTATTGCAAATTGAAATTTTAAAAATATTTTTAGTTATTCTTTATAAAAAATAGTTAGGTTATATTATAAATGCTATTCCTCACATTTTATGTGTTAATTATAAAGAAAACCTAAAAATAATCTTAAAATTTCAATCTACAATAAGATTGATGATATTTTGTGCATTTTACAGACTTTTTAAGATTGAAATATTTTTATATATATATATATATATAATTCAAGATATAATTATTGACAGTGTAATACGAGCATAAGATTAGAAAGATTCGATTTTACTACAAATACAGAGATCTATTTCTAAATTATTAGGTTTTTTAACGTGCATTTAACATTGAAAATCTAGAGTAAACTTAAAAGCTAAACGTTTTTAAATATCACGTTTTTTTAGGTATTTTTAAGTTATCAACATATCTGAAACATGCAAATTTATATAGCTCTGACAAAGAATGTTACTATTATTATTATCTTTTATTGAACTGTCAGAAATAATGTCAACACTTGCAATATATTGGTTAATTTAAATTTAAATGTATAAAAAGAATAAAACATCTGAATTAAATATGTTAATACCAGACAATATTCCGGAAGCGTAAAAGTAGAAGAAGATATTCAAAACGCTACAGACAGAATTTTAGAATTTTTGTGTGTAAAATTTAAAGGTTACGTGGTTGTTAAATTACTAAACTTTGCCGTTTTTTCTATGTAATACTCATGACATTGGTATTATTATTATAAATAAATTAATATATTTTTATTCATTTATTATAATTA
Organism: Tachinus rufipes; assembly: GCA_963932245.1. Taxonomy (NCBI): domain Eukaryota; kingdom Metazoa; phylum Arthropoda; class Insecta; order Coleoptera; family Staphylinidae; genus Tachinus; species Tachinus rufipes. Next base: position 89,546,832 of record OZ010743.1, read on the forward strand.
GTACTAATAGACAGGTTTTTTATGTTTTTAAAATATTATTGCCAAAAATCAATTGTTTTCACAAGCATTCGTAAATTGATGATAAAAGCAAAAGTAAATTTTAATTTAATCTCATCCAAATATAAGTTTTATATAAAATCATAAATTATTATAGAATAAAAAAATATTGAAATATACATATACCTTCAATAAAAATACTGATAAAACCATAACAAAATTTCATGTTAAATCTATAGTATTCACAAACCGTCCCAAATACATGCAGAGCGACAACAAATTTATGTTCAACATGAAATGTATTTATATCGGTATTTAATATTTTATCATTTGTAAATTATTGCGGTTACGGAAATGGAAAATGTTGGTCAAATTCAAATATGTTTAACATTACATAAATGTGTAATAATTTACCCGGTTAACGGCCCTGTGCGATACTATAATATGTTTGAGGCTACGGGTAATGGAGAACGAAAAAAAATTAAAACGGTTTATGATGGGGTGGATCAAGAAGTGAACATAAAATTTAATGCGGATTACTTCGACATGATTAATGATGGCCTTCCAGTTCTATTAGAATTTATTTTGAAAATTAGCATTTTCGATACACTTTCTTTCTCCCAACAAAAATAATAATATATCAAACAGCTTAACTGTTCAGAATTTGAAAGGACTGTGTACTTTATAATAAACCGTGTTGAGATAGAGCGAGTCTGCAAAACGGGTTAAATGTTAATAGGGATTAAATGCTTAGTGTCAAATGTTTCAACGTTTGTATTGTTTAGAAATTATACGTTGTTTTTTAATGGGTACATATTTTGACAGGTTTATGTTCACTGAGTGTAAAAGGTAATTAATTTAAAAAAAATATAATGCTGTATAGTTTATATAAATGATAATCTTATTAGTATTATAAAATAGTTAATAGTAAAAGTAGTAGAATAATAACATTTCATAAGCGTCTTTTTAATATGTGCATTGCGCTTGTAATATCTGTAATACAATTGTAGTAATTCTCATAATTTAGTCTTAATACTTAAATGTGCCCTGCACTTACAACTAAAAGACATTTTCTCTGGTTAAGATACAGTATTATCATAGTAGATTAGCACCAATTTCACCGAAGGAGTTAATGCCAAGAATATTGCTTCTAAAGTTGCCTTCTTAATGGTTTTAGACCCTCAAAATTGTTTTTAGAATGGTTACCGCTCGTTTTCAGTGTAAAAAAGGAAACCCTCGCTGAAATATTTAAAACTTAATTAATGATTTTTAACTTATATTATGTAATTAACATATGTATACATTATAAGATGACTTTTAAATACTTATTCAAAGCTAATTTCTTTTGTATTTGCACTTCGTAGAATTTATTGGATAAAACAATAAGAACTTTTTGTTTTCATAGTTTTTTGTAGCTATTTGTTTTTGTGGACAATAATTAATTATAATTTTTTTAGGTAAATTTTATAATAAACGGATGGGTGTAATATTATAAAAAAATATAGAAAAAAGTGAATTACGACACTGCGTCACATAAAAATCATTCATATTTATTGAAACTTGTATTCAAAGGGGTGGACGTGGGACTTTTTTTTTGCCCGAGCATCATTTCAAGTTTTATTCATGGCCATTGATTTATCTGTATTCGGCTCACGCTTTTCGCCCCTACTTTCAGGATTTGTTTTCAAATATTTAATAAGTAAAATTTATGTATTACTATCAAAGGTTATCAAAGCTGCCACCTTATCATAAAATTAAACCAAATTATATGTTTTTATAGGTTTGTATGTTATTTTTATTGTTAATTATATTAGTATAGTATACAATAGATAATTTAACATACAAAATTAAATTGAAGTTTTATATTTGTTTGTTAAATCAGGATTTTTGTTTTGACTATTGGTAATTTGCACAGATTTTAACATCACGTACGCACAAACAAGACGTTATAAATATATCTACAACAAACAATTTATTGTTAGTTTTTGTAACCTTGGAGTTATTGTTTCTACCGTTTGCAAGATTGTAATCAAACTTAAAATATTACGTTAGTAGCTACTTAATTTTTTACTAATTTGTCAGATTTTTTGTATATGGTTTTGTCTTCATTATTTATGTTATAAGTTTTCATTTTATTGACAGAACAATTTTTTTGTAGGGATTTGAGATTTAGTAGAACCTTCCATGTTACCAACAAGTTATCGATTGTTTCTTAACATATTTGGAATAAGTTTTTTGATTTTGCTATCTAATATCATTTGAACTTACGTTTTTTTTTAATAAGCACAAGATTACCTACTTTATAAATCTTTGATTTACATTGGTTCTTATTATAATTCTTTTGTGCTGCCTGTTTCCAAATTTTTTTTTCTGCTTTGAGCTACAACATTAGATGTAATTAAGTCACTTACGCTTTGATAACTATATCCAAAGAATAAATTGTATATAGTCTTGCTCGTTGCTAAATTTAACGTAAAATTTAGTTTTTGTTTGATTGACATGTGTCCCATCGTTTCTGTTTGTCCACAGATGAAGTTAATTGGAAAAGTATTATCCGATTATATCTTTTAACTTGACCATTTGCACGTGGGGTAGCATATTTTTGTAACAGTTCAATCTTTTTGTTAGTAAAACACGAACCTCCGTAACTATCCACTTTGTGATAAGAATTTTTTTAATTATACTGTTTATGTACTTGAGTATTACAAATTGTTTTCATAAAAACAAACTTTATAAAAAATCTACTATAACAATCAAATACAATTATATTTTTTGGTTTTTACATAAAGTCTTAAATAATCCACCTGAAACGTATCAAATGGACGCCGTTGTTGTGGTATATAATATAAAAACCTAAGTTTTTTTTTTTTAATTTTTTATTGTAAGATGTCCATAAGTATGTCAGTTTGTGTATAGAATCAAACTGACATACTTACGGACATATTTTTTTAATCCTGAAAACCTTAGTTCTTAATTAACGATCTAATGGTTTTTTCCTTAGATAATTTTTCAATATCATTGCAGTGATTAAACATTAATTGGCGCTTCATTAGTTTTGGCACAATTTAACGTTTTCTCCCTAAAGTTGCTCACAATAAATGAATATTTTTATTTACATGTTTCTTGTGTACATGCTTCTCTTCTTTATTCTGCGGTTTACTGTTTAGCACTTAATCAAGTATCAGCACTTGTCGTTCTTTAACTGTACTGCCAAAATTTAGTCACTTTTGTTGATTTTAATTATAAAAACATCTAATCACTTTGATTTTAGTTGGATTTGATCTCATTTAGAAGCAATTGTCTTTAGTTTTGTTTTTATTAAATGATCGTAGAGTGATAAAGCCGGTCAATGTACCAACATTTTTGCAATGTTATAAATGCATCTTCTTCTGCTTTAGTACAGGTGAATTTGGCACTTTATTTGGTCAATGTTGTAAATTTTTTGACATACTTAAAAAAATATATTGCCAGACAGAAAAACTTTGTTATTGTTTTAGTGTTACGTTTACTTAGCTTAACTTTGTCCAAACTAAATATATACTTTAAATAATGTTATCTTCAAACAAAAAAAACTTCCTTCAGATTTTTGAGCCATTTTTAAAGTTTGTTGAGCAATAAAACGTCATCTATATTGTCCATGACGTAATGTGCGTAATGTCTTGTTAGTAGCTTGCTGAAATACTGCGGGTACATTGGCCAAAGCAAAAATCATTTGCAAATATTTATAATAGCCATCTAGAGTCACAAACGTCGGTTCTTGCTTATAAGAATTTAAAGGTATCTACTTGCCAAATTCAATGTTGTAACTAGACTACATTTTTTCAAATGGTTATCCACGCTTAGTAGAAGAAATTTGTTTTCTTTTTTTGTACTCGCATTTATTTACCGATTTTTTAAACAACAAGATGAAACTACAGTAAACCAAGGCATATTTGCGGATAATTTTGTAGTCTAACAAATTGCTTACAACACTTCAAACTACATTATGTTTGTAGTGAGATAGTCCGTAAGGTATGCAAACTGCAGACGTTGATTTTTATTTTTGTTAGATTTGTTGTTCAACAAAAACAATATTTTATTGGTTTTTGAGATAAGGTTGCAACTGGAACCAAGCCATCTTTGGCATTAATAAAAGATGTTCTCATTGCGTGCTCAAAACCAGTCACCATTTATTAACTTACTTTACAAATACTGAACCTTTTACATTAAAATTTACTAAAATATATCTAACGTCATTTAGTATAATCACCGTTTCTATTACCAACATTAGTGCTATTTTTGTTGTGGGTAATAGTAGCGGGCAAGTCTACTACCTGGTATTTTTCATATTCTAAAGGAATACTTCTTTATTTTCTTCTATTTTATCAGCTGTTTGCCATTTTTTCTTAGACATAAGTTTTTTAATTTTTTTTCATATGTCTCTCTCATGGGTTTTCTGAAAGCATTAAGTTTCTGCTTCTTGTTTGATGTTGTTAATCCATTTCTGTTTCTGTTTTTTTTTTTGAAGTTTTCTTTGAGTTCCAAGTTGTTATTTTTCTCGTTTATCTGTCTTTGTGTTGTCATGCAACATTGTTTACATATTGCCATTTCAGCTTTGCTACGTTTGTCATAATATCACTGATTTTAGTTTGTTTTTAATTTCTTTGTTGCGTATTTTGTCTTTCAGTGTAGTTTCCAACATTGCTTGTTTTATTGCTTTTGTGTTGTTTTTAGTTTACTTGTGCTTCTTTTAGTAAGTGATAATGTTTTGACGTAGTATGTGGTTTTGGGATTTTATGACTTACAAAAAAAGCTCAAATAAATTAAAAACATTGATAAAAAACTAAAGGAACTATTACTAGACATTTGAGAAGGGACTCAAAACAAGAATTTCAGGTAGGGAGACTGGGAAAACTTATTGTATGATTTGAGTTAGTGTGCAAAGTGTATCAATCTGTTTGTGGGATTTTTTTTAGTAATACAACTTTTTCTATTTTGCCAAAAACGTGATGGCCGATTGTCGAAAGCAATGCGCAGCTGTAAAATTTTGTTTTTTTGTTGGCGGAATCGGTCTTGGAAACTATTGTAATGCTTAAGACTGCTTATGGGGATGCTGCCTTAAGTAAAACTAGAGTCTACAAGTGGTTTTCACGTTTTCAAAATAGAGAAATGTCAATTGAAAACCAACCTCGTTCAGGACGCCCTTCAACGTCAATAAGTGACAAAAACGTCGAAAAAATCAATGTTTTTGTTTGTAAAGACCGTTGCCAAACTATTGATCAACTTTAGGAAAAGTATCCAAAAGAAAAGGGCAGATTTTGGCATCATGACACGGCCCACACCGCTCTCTCTATAAAGCTGTTTTTGACCAAAAACTGCATGACATTAATTGTTTCCCCCTCCTCCCTATACTCATCGGATCTAGCCTCCTGTGATTTCTTTTTGTTCCTGAGAATACTTTGAATAGTGATCAAAATTTGGTGTAAATATATTAACCTTTATGTGACTGGAAAATAAAACACCTTTTAATGACGGCATGAGTATCCGGGTACTCCGTAATAAAAACACGTTAAGCACATGCCGTTTGTTGCTTCTGATAAAAAGGAATATGTTTTGAATCAAGAAAATAGTGAATCGGAACAATCTGAAGTAAAAATCAATCCAAATATTGAAATAGAAAGATCCAACTCAGATGAAAGCGCGATGAAGATGAAACGCTTCCACAAAATGAAATTTTAGTTGGTAAAGATGGATTAACTGGTATAATACTCTAATAATACCAGTTCAAATAATAAGGCAAAATATTTTACGTTTAGTAAAGAAGCAACTTTATGCTTCTTACGAAAAACAAATTTGTTGTTTTTTGTTATTCATGCATACAACAGCTCTGTAAAATAGTTCTAGGACGTCGAATAATAGATCCCGTACTCTGATAGTTGCAAAATGATATATTTGTTAAAAAGTTAACACGAAAAGCATGTATTTCTTGTGCAAAACCTGTTTGCAATAAGCATTGCGTTGCAAAGACAATACGCGGTAATAATTGTGAAAAATTACCAAATTAGCCATATTATATGTTCTGTTAATTGTATTAATTTCATTATAGTTGTAAAAAGACATTTGTTTAAATAATTGTAATAGTTTTTATCTTATTTCATTTTAAATTACCTAAAGTACCCAGGTACCCAAACCGTCACGTCCGTATGTAAAAAGTTTAGAAGTTAATTTCTCAGTAATAAAGAAAACTTAATAATAAAAATAATGTAATACGATACATTAAGAATAGTTAAAAAACTTTAAACGCCAAAACTGTATATGTTTAAAGTTTAAAAAAGTGGTACCCTGTTAATCACATAAAAGTTAAGAAATAAAGAAGTTTTAACAAAATTTCTGTTTTTTTTATTCCCTCTTGTATACGTTATGCCAGGGTGAAAACCAAGGTAAAAACTTTGTCATATCAGCAGTGGAATTGACTGCACTACATCTCCAACAACAAAATCAATTACCTGTTTTAAAACAAGGTTTACCGTTAAGGATATGTTGACTTTTTTAAAAAAAGCTACTTTCTTCTGGCATTTTCTCTTACAACTTTTGTAGTTGTTCATTACGTTAGTTTTAACGCTTGTGCACACATGTGTTTAATAATCACATGAGTCTTCTGAGTAAAACGTTAACCTTCTGAATAAAACGTTATTTACTAACAAGTAACAGAACGTTTTTTGTTTTAGTTGCAGCTTTTGGCTTTATGACCAAGCATGTGTTTGAATAGAAATTTTTTGAGTTGCAAATTTAGAATTTTGGCTTGTGAAGCTTCTTTAGGTATTTGCACATTTATGCTGTTTTGCAACAGAGCTAGCTTTTTGTTTACTATGTTCTAGTCTTGGTAAAGGCATCTTAATATCATTAGCTGAGTGGCAAATAAATTTCTATAGAGCAACTTGGGCGTCTTGTATCTTCCGGCTCTAGCATCATTTTGTAAGAAAGTACTAAAAGTAATACCAGCAATTATTACTAAAATTGATTTTTTTCATTAATAACGCAGTTTAAGCAAACAAAGCTTTGCAAAATAATACTCTTGAAATGTCTTATTTTTTTTATTGGCCAGAAGTTTATCCAACTCCTTGCATAATCTTGATGTTCATAAAACATTTTTGTTAACAGCATCTGCCATTACTTCCAACAGTAGCTATACTTACTTAGGTTGTTGTACCAAGTGTTAGCTATATTTCTCAGCTTGTTGGTCATGGCGTATACAATGGTATCCTCCGACTATTTATACATAAACGGCAGTTATAGTAAATGTACTAAGAAAAAATTTAAGGAATCTATTTGGTTGCATATAGTGGCGATATGTAGCCTTTCTTGTGGTCCGTTTGGATCTTGTTTACCTTTTTTAGCCAAACCTAATGTTTACTATCCCTACCACGGCTTGTACTTGAGTGCGAAACTTTTGTTGATTTCGCTATTAAAGAAGTGCAATTTTTAAAGGCAACTCTTTAAGATACAAGTGCTGCTGTCTGATTTCAAAGATCGATTGTATAAAAAAAATCATTTGTTGTTTTCACTGTCGATCAATGTTAATACCGGCTAAATTTCTCAATTCACAGTCTCCGCGTAATAGAGGCATTGTTTAAAGCACCGTCTTGCTTTCTCAAATGAAGATGTATTTTAAACAAATTTTTCTTGCGTATTTTGATAATACAACTGATCAAATTTGCAGTTATTCCAAGTAAGCTATTGATTTATTTTGGCTTACAATTTTCAAGTAAATCCAAATTATTAGTAGCATTCGGTAATGCAAAAACAAACTAAAAACTGTTTTTTTCATTTGCAACAATGACATTGTGCAATCCGTTTTCATCTTAACTACAGGTTTTTGAGTAAATGTGTTATTTTCTAATTAAAAGCCTCATCAACTTAGTTTCTCCTTAAATTACACTAACGTGTTGCTGACAGGCAATATTAATCTTATTGTAAGTAGACATTATCTTATTTAAAAATAATTTTAGTTTAGTTAATTTTTCAAAAACCGATTAAGAACTTAGTCAAAATTATTTGTCTATGTTGTTGTTGCAAGAATGTAATAAGTGTAATTAATTTCACACAAAACAAGTTTCAAGTACTTGTTTCAGATAACCGTTGTTTTCTCAACTTTTTTATGAATTTAACAAGATCTCGTTTGAGTTTACATGCTACCATACATGATTGGGTTGAGAAAGACTTAACAATTAAGAAAATGTATTTCTTATAGATGACATTGTTAGGTATAAAATAAATTTAAAAAAAAACCTGAAGAAGAAATTACTTTGATAAATAATGTATTTTTTATATAGTACTTTACTTCAGTTTTATTTAGCTGCTGTGCGGCTGGATTTTTGGAGCTCTAATTGTAAATTCATAAAGGAGCCAACCATTTATTCTGAACAGTTAATTCCATTTTGAACAAAAAAAGTAACATACATATTTAATGAAATTAATGGCTTTTTATAATGAGGTGTAGATTATATCAAAAGAATTTCCATTATTATTGTTGTGTAATTAAAGCAGATTTACTTTGATGAAGTATGTCATTAAAATAACGATTGCAAGTATTTTTTACTTGAAGAATAAAAAATACGAGATATTATATAATAAGGCATATTTTATTTAAATGTTATGCACCCTTATTGCGCCAAGGAGTGTATTAAGGAAATATTTGTAAATGAGAAGAATAATGGAATCAATTAAATCTAGACCATATTTTATTTAGAATATTAACGATATTTACAATCCTTGCTATTGTGACAGAAGGACATTTAAGGAATTAAATGTAGTAACGGAAATAAATTAAAAATCCAATAGTTGTGCAAAGAAAATCTGCAGGAAATGCACGATTTTACGAGAAATTGGTTGGCGCTGGAACGTTCCTTCAAACTAAATTATCTGCAATGAAGTTTATGTGCACTTCTTATTTTACCCAATCATATGCTGTTAAGGTTGTCTATATACATTATTCAACTCAATTGATCTGTGTATTCTTTCGATAAAGAATTTTTATAGTTTATAGCCGTCATTTTATATTATTATTAGGATAAAATAAAGTAATTGATTAAAAATATATTAAACCGTGTGTGTTAAGATATAAACCTTGGACTGCCTTAGGATTATATACGCTTTGAAGTTTCTCAAAATATTACACCCCTCTGCAAACTTTATATCAAACTTTTTTAACAATCTAGTTTATATTATATCAATCCATAATGGCCATATCAAAACAATTAATAACAAATATTGTTAAAAAAATTTATATTATTAAATCAAAAACAAATTAAAAATATGTTGTTACAATTATTGTCATTCGGGCATTTTACATCATAAGACTTTCTCTAAGTTGCAAATATATAAACTCAATCAATTGTATAAACTATCAAAAAAAGTTTACTTTTTGATATGTATCACAGCAACTCGTAAGTGGACATTCAATAGTTCAAATGATAAAAAAATAACATAATATCTAAGCAACAATTTTAGGAAATTTTACTTAACAGAGTTTATTACTCATTAAAAGAATTGCTTAAAAATTTAATTTGTTGAATAACATTAAGTTTTTGTATGTTTATTTAACTGTTATAGAAAAAATAATTTTGATGTTTATTTAGTGAAAAACTTAAGAATTTACCATAAAAATATAAATATTGGTTGTTGCTGTAGCAGTCATTGCTGGAGTACAACGAGAATGGCGTTATCGAGGATCTATCTTTCTATCTTTTTATTTTCTTTTACTTACCACTTTTTTGTAAAAAAAATATTTTTTAGATTTGTTATTTCTATTAGGTTGATGCATATATATTTGCCGCTTTTGAGTTTTGTTCATTTCTTTAAAATAAATAAATAATTATTTTTAGTCAGTCTTTTGGTGGTGCAACTTTTTTTGTTTGTTAAATGCTCAGTTTTTTTAAATAATAAAGGATTGGCAGTATAAGCATTTAACTGCATGTTTATATCTCTCAAGAACAAAGTTGCTCAGCGGAGGATGCTTTGGGGTTGTTTGTTATAATTAATCGCAGTAGCCTTGGACTATTCAGAAGATGTGGGCAACATTTCTAGGTAGTTGTTGTGAGGAAGCTGCAGTTAGGTGTGACTACAGTCATCTGGTAGCACTAGACAGAGTTTTAGTCTATATTGTCTCAGTTTAGACTTAAGTTTTGAGATATTATTTTTAAATTTTTATTTTAGAACGTAGTGAAGTGTTGCCTCAACAAGTGGCTTTTGAAAATGGCAATATTTTTTGATTTTCTTCTCTGCGTTGGTCCTGCTATTAATTTTTTCTTGTCATTATTAATAATGTAGTACTAGTTTGAAGTGGGCTGGTTTTAAATTTGCGGTATTTACAAAGTTTGCTGCGGCAATACATGCTGTTTCCAGCCCATGTCTCTCTATACTTTTTTTTATCTTTTTCTTACACTGACATTTATCTTTCCTTTTTTCCATTCTTGTTTTATTTAGCTTAAATATTTGTTTTGTTCTTAAGTATCTTTTTAGTTTTTCTTTATCCTTATTAATTTTTTCCTTGTTGTATCTTTTATTTATAAACATTTTGTGTGGCTCTATTAAATGTATTTCTTTTGGTAGTCTTGGATTTGCCAGATTTACTATTCTTGAGGTGAGATTCTAGAATTTTCGTTTGGAAATAGTTTTTTTGTCTCTTGGTTGCCAGATATACTCTGACCATTTCAAAAGTTGCATTATCTGTCAACCTCAAGATAGCGTATCTGCCGTATAGAAATTGCTGAGTCAATTTATTCTGTTTGCTTTTCTTGAGTTCTTTTCCGAGCTATGGTATATACTCAACTGCAGATAACTCCGGTTTGACTTCTCTGGTTTTTTTAAGAAGTTAGATATGAGGTTAAACAAAATATTAATTATTGCCGGTTGGTGTTTCATTTAATACTTCTAGAGTGCAAAATGATGCAATAGTTTTAATTGCATATCAGCAGTAAAGCGACTTTTATTTGTATTGCTATCTTAAGTAAGGTCACTGATTTTTTTTTTATACAGCTAGATTCAGGATCTGAGTGTTTAGCGATTTTATCGAAAAGTTTTTTACTGAAGTCAATATGTGATCTCGGATCGGATTGAATATCAGCTTTTAGTTTGGTGTTACAAACGTAGTAAGGTGTTTTAACAACTTTTTTTAGAGTTTTACTTTGAAATTATTTTATTTTTTTTAGATAGAAAAAAACAGTCAAACCCCATGCTAGACATGCGTATGTCAATATTGGGCAAATAAATGTTTTGAATAGTTGCAAGATTGCTTGCCATTTTGGCCTTACTTAATATGGTTATTTTGTGCTATCTGAAAGTTAATTTTTTTTATCTAATTTTGTTTCTAGGTATTTTACAGTACCCGTCCATAGAATTAGAGAGCTATTTAAATAGACGTTCTAGTGAGAAGAAAAGATTTTTTAAAATGAGAATAGCTTAGCTCTTCTAAGGGTTAATTTTTATCTTCTAGTATCTTAGCACAGTCTTGCCGGTAGATTTTTACGGGCGTCACTATTATCTTTTTACTACCAGAACATGGTAGTTGAGTGCCAGAACATGTTACCTATGCAAATTTTTTTTTTTTTTGACATAGGGATTACTATTAGCTTTATTTGTAGTTGGTTTTTGCTAAGTTTATAGTTTGTTTTTACTGCTATTAGCAGTTTTAACCAAAGATTGTTTGTGTATGGGGCATTTTATAAAGTTGGCAGCTTGAACTCTTTAACGTAGGGCACACTTGTGAAAAGTGGGTTTAGTTTTACCATTTATCTTTAAACATTGTTCTGAAAGATGAAACCCTTGTTTACCGGAGTGATGCCAAATGTCACAGTTGGCACTAAACCTAGGTTTACAAGATTGTTTTAGCAATTCTGTATGCCAAAGGCAATATTTTTGAGCTACAAGACGAATTGTCTATTAATGGAAGCATATTACAAATTACATAAAATTATCTTGGTCTTTAAGGTTTTTGTGTCTGCATTTTTTTCATTGAAATTATGATTGGTGTCTTGAGTATTGGAAAACATTTGGAGTAGATTTTGCTTCCGGTTTTGACTCCAATTTGCTTTTGAGGTCCGTATGATTAAGAAAACATTGATGCGGCATGTTTCTTTATTGGGATTAAGGATGCATCCATTGGTTCATGTGGAACAACAATGGGTTTATTGTCTTGCTGGATTCACAGCAGTTTATTTGATAGCTATTGTGAGGTTCTCCACAACCACTTTAAGTTGATTAATTTTATTAGCTTGTTTTTCTAGGTTGTTGTTTAACTTGACCGTACGGAACGTGGAGTGCAACTTTGGCATTTTTTGAAAATTAATACATTTATGTAAATTTTAATAATTATTTATGAAATTAATCATATCCAACAAAGCGACCGTAGCTCAATGGTCTAGTGCGAGAACTCTTGAACCATCCATCTAATTTGTTAAATATATTTTGATGCGGTCGTCTCTTTTGCAAGGCTTTGGCATACTATCAAAGTATTTGCTTAGTAAACCCCATTTGTGGTGTGGTTCGGATTTTACATTAAACTGTAGGTCTCGCATATTTGTGTAAAATTATTATTGGTCACCACAAACATACAAGAAGAATTAGTTAAAATAATATATTGAAACTTAGTTGCAATGAAAACTGCATTTATCCTGCATAGTTGTTGCTGCTGGCTGGCTCTCTTTATGAATTGTGAACTATTTAGCATTCGAGTTGACTAAGGATTTTTTATTAAAAGAGAAATTTTCCTAAAAACTCAGATTTATAATCTCATGGACACTTATTGACTAAGTTTGTCACATTATTATGGCATAGACCTTCCTGACTTACTGATAAATACATTGTAGGTATAAAATCACATCATGCACATTTGTGCTGCCCTATAGGAGTTACATAGGTGTTGTGTTGAACATTGTACTACGGTTATGTCTAAAATTACTATCGAGCACATATCTGATAAGTTTAGCCATTTAGGCAAAAAAACGTTGCTGAAGATGCAAGCATCTTTATAAAACTTTTCTTGCTTGCCTAAAACAAAGCGGATCATCAGCTGATTTTTAGCTAATTGAATTACACTTTACGCTGGTTTACATTGCTTGCGTTTAAGATTGTTCCTTGCATGCATTGGGTGTGCTCTTGGAAAGAGCGTGAGTCTACCTTTGAGAAGCAGGTGCTTTACCGTAGGCTTGGCTATTGCGGCTAGCCTTTAATTTGTAATAAACTGAGCAGGTTTTATAGTTATCGGTGTGCGGCCCATCGCACGCGGCGCATGTAGTTAGATGACCGGACTGTTTTGTGAGATTACACGTTGGTAACGGTGGCATTGTGCAATGTTTGCGGTCTTTTGCTTATACTTTAAAGTAACAATAAGCCCGCACAACTGGGTGAAAGAAAGATTTTTTTCTTCCCATGCAAGTCGTGTAGGTTGGAATGTACTTCTGAGCGATAAGCTCAGCCTATACCACATCAGCCGTGATACAGTTGGGCACATTTCAAATAACGTATTTTGAGGTTTTTTTAGACCCTAATTGATAGGGTGTAGTGGAATATATTGTTTATTTTACAATGTTTAATAACTACACAAAAATCCGCATGAGTAAGAAAGTGCTTGCGGGCCCACTCATGAGCTATTGCTAAAATAAAGTATTTATAAGAGTGAGACACAGAAATGTGATGCTTTTGCTGGACTGTGGCTTTGCCTACTTGCGGCATCCTTTTGAGACTTTCTATTTATTGTAAATTGTGACCAGACACAAACTCGGGATGTGTTGGCTGCAGTAAGTATTAAATAAAATACTGTAATTTGTGCCATCACAGGCATCACAACCAGTGGAACAGTTTTTTCTAATATTACAGATTTTTAATTGTTGATTACAAAATTAGGGGTTTTGCAAAAAGAGTTTGTTGTGCTGCAATACTTTTTACAAGTTGAAGTTAACAATGCTTTTGCAATTTTTTTCTGCAAAATCTGTTGGTTAGGGTCAATTTTGCAACATTTTTTGTGGTTGTTGTGTTAATTTAACTCCTTTTGTCACTTCGAGTTTAAGTGGCTAAAATACTTTGCTATTGAATGGTCTGCAGCTCTATCAGGCTGTTGCATTGCGCATGGTGCTTCCTAATATGAGCAAAATTTATATTTATTTAATTTTTTTAGAAAATTATTTAGTGTGCTGGTTGTTTGCTTTTGCAAGAGAGTTTTCTATTTTTAATTTTACTCAAGATTTTACTGCAAGATTTATATCTGACTGTTGTGACAATTTTTGCTATTTTTTTACCGTGTGCGTCATAATTGGTTATTTTGTATTGTGTGTTTAAGGCCAGTCACACACTTTTCGATTTATTAGATCTTAAATACCTTTGAAAAACAAATCGTTTTATACATTTAATATAATTTGCTGAAGACAGCAACCATTTTCCACATAGAAGTAAATATAGTGACAAGGTCTAAACAAGCAACATTTAAATAAACCAAATATAGCTTGTTATTAAATTGATAATTGAAGACGCAAGTGGATAAAGGGTTTCATGTCGCCATAGACTTCATTCGGAGATATTGCGGTTTAAATTTTTTTTATCCGCATTGTTTTGGGGTTAGATTTACTAACACAAGTTTGGTGGAGTTAAATAAACATTTATTGTAGAATTATATCTAGATACATAAAATAGGAAACAAACTTATAGAGAAATAGTTGTCTATACACCCATTATTAAATACTAACTTCTATATTTCTTACAATAGACGAACGAGGAATAGCCCAAAAAAATTCCAGTGACTTAAAACCTTTATCTATTGAACAATCTCATTTTTTAAGAAATTGTTACATGAACCCTTCATCCACTTGCGTCTTCAATTACATATTAAATTCTATTATAATATATAGATATTTTGGCTTAAAAAAATAAATTTTTATGTATTTGGATCTGTTATAAACTATGAAATAACAGATTTTTTATAAATGTTTTATTGAACGTAATAGAATTGTAACAAATGATACCTTAAATATAATTAGTGAAAAATTAGTTTAATTTATTACTCACAGTTTAAAAAGTAAATTTTTTATTTTAATAATATTCAACTTTATGTTTTTTAATATTTCAGATCATCATCTACACTAATTATATCAATGAATTTTAACTGCCACATTAATAGTTTGAAAATAATTTAAACTTAGCTTAAGCAATAGCATTAACCTAGATAATGGCCCTCACATGTATAATAATTTAAATTGTAAATTAATATTACATGAGCTATAGTAACAATGGAGGACAAACTTAGTTGAGGTTTTGCCACTTACTAGGAATGTCTAGTTTGCATATTTGCAATTAATTCACGGCGTAATAACAGAATTAATTATAATTGCGGAATGAGATATTGCTCTAAAAATTGGATTCGATTAAGTTTAATGCAACGAACCAATTAATCGGGTATTAATCAATAGAACTCCCCCGCCGATTGTGCTCGTATATCATTTTAAATACGCGGAAAATATTTTGATGCACGATTTTTTTTTTGTTATATTTGTCAGATGTGTGCGGATGTTATAAATCATTGTCATGAATTTTGCATCTATCATCCGGCAATTTTCTCATTTAATATAGAAGAAAGGAATTATTTATGTGCGTGCAAACCTTATTACTTTTTCATATTAATCTTTCCTATTATAAATTATGTATATGATAATTATATAAACATAATAAATCTATTTTCTAAACAGATAACTTCTAATGTGTATCCGTTTCGTTGCGTAACGTAAATATGTTATAATTTAATTCTGCCATCTAGCTACGCTCATATTGTCTTTCCATCAACATTAAATTTAATAAAGGAAGTTTGTGTTAATTTAGATCTTCAAACGTCTTATAACTTTCCTTATACATATTTCCCCATTTGTGGTTACAACTTTAATACTAACGGATTGTATCTGTTATTGCAATATGTATGTTTTATCTTTTAATACATATTTGTTATATATCTGTATACATACTAAAGTTTCTCAAGATTAGAATGTTGGTTGGAGGGAATTTAAAGAGAATTTCTGACAAATTTAGTTTTAAATTCTATACGGGTATTTTACGTATGCAAATATACTAGTTTTATTATGAATCATTGCAAGCATAATTGTTAGTTTGGAACTTTGGTAACATTCTCAAGTTGTAATTTTACTCTGCGTATTAAAGTTTTATTGAGATTTAATATTCTATTCGTGGGTTTCTAACGCAATTAAACTTACACTTAAATTGGTCATTTCAATTGAGAATAAGTATTTTGCATTGAATTATATTATCCAATTAAACATTGTTATTCTATTATTGTATAATAGAAAAACAAGAAATATTATTAATTTTAAAAATAATTCCTGAAAAGTGAAAACATGTTTTTATCATTTCCTTATGTTATTTACAGTCGTTGTTGGTAGTATCAGATCATATTGTTTACTTGTTGCACATGTACGGTTCGTATTTGTATACAAGAAACTATAAATTACACAAACCTAATGCAACTAAAAAATTATAGTTATTAAAATTGAACAATTAGAGAAAACTAACGAATTATATTAAAAAGAAATAGATGTTTAAAATTAAATGATTTAATTTGATTTGTAAATAAAAACTAAATAAATTATACTTATATATGACATTTTATTTAGAGGTTCTGCGGTTGATGAGCAAAAACTGGGCTACTAAAGAGTGTTGGATACCTATCGGGGTACTATGTTACTGGGCGGATGCTTACTATTTTGGCTAGTTTTGGTAGAAGTTGACAACAGGACTACTAAGGAGATGAGTCGTTCTGGAACAGGTGCGTTGGCCCTGGTAAATGCAGCTTAGCAGTTGTTTCCCTGGTTTGCCAGGTGTTTCCGGGTAGAAACAGAAGAAATGTTATGTTCTCGAATAAAGCGGTGGAACTGGCTATTAAGGTTTGTTGTGTCAGAGTTTTGTGCGTTTTGAGGCTATTTATCCCATTTTTACAATTCTGCTTTCATCGTTTAAGGTTTACGGACGGTTGTGCGCCTTTCTAAAACGCACTAATGGTTTTTGCACTTTTTAGACAAAAAATGTTGATTTGCTTGAAATTCTAAAAATTCTAAGATAGAATTACGAGTAAGTAAGCACAGTTCCTTTACACATTTTTGTTTTGTCTGAGATAATTTCCGCCAATGTCACATTTAAGGTTTAGTTGTGGCTTGATCTACAAAAGTTAATCACTAAACATAAACGCTCACGGTTATTGGGTTTGCGTTCCTAATTTCCGAATGCTGTAGTATTTGTTTGATACAGCGCGTGAACCGATGTTGGATCATTTTTGCTTGAGTGCTCAAATTTGAGTTTGGCAGTAAATATGCACTGTTGATTTAATACTTGACGGTAAGTTGCTTGGCGTGGCTATACGGTTACTTTTTTTAAATTATTAAATGTAGGATTTTTAGCTTTCCAAGTCGGGGTCCTTTTTAAGATTTTTTTTTTAGGTTTTGTTTGGATTCCTTGAGTTAAAAAGATTTTTAGGCAAGTTAATTCTCTATGGTTTTTTGCTCTTGGTCAAAATCGACGTCGTCCAACAGGTTGGGGTCATGATTTTGTAATAATAATAATATTTTTATTTTCACTTAAGCCACTTTTTACAAGTACATTACAAAGTTTTTATGTACATTGAAGTGGATGTGGATAAAACCTAATACTATATACACATACATACTTAAATTAATTAAAATATAATACATTTTGATATTACAAAAACTTATTTAAAAAAACATATTAAAATTAGTGAGCAACAAACTCATTAAAGGTGTAAAAGCAGTTTTGCACAAGAAATTCTTTTAGTTTATCTTTAAACGTTTCTGTACTTTTAGAGGTTTTGATATACTCTGGCAGTTTGTTGTAAATCAGTTGGCATGAATATTTAACTATTTTCTCGTACATGATGCTGCTATGTGCAATAGTTTTTGTATTAGATCCATGTCGCGTTGGATGATAGACGTTACAGTTTTTAACAAAGTTACTTTTATTTTTA
Organism: Tachinus rufipes; assembly: GCA_963932245.1. Taxonomy (NCBI): domain Eukaryota; kingdom Metazoa; phylum Arthropoda; class Insecta; order Coleoptera; family Staphylinidae; genus Tachinus; species Tachinus rufipes. The sequence continues at coordinate 89,564,836 of OZ010743.1, forward strand.
TAAACATTTATTCCGCACTTGTACAAACATATATTAATTAAAGTCAAAACTTTATATTTAGTAAATACTGGACGGCATTTTTTTTTTGCTGCAACGATTTTTGCTTACATTTAACAAAACTTATGTAGTTTTTTTCTTTGCTGTGGGTGTAAGGGAGGTTGAAAGTTGTTCCGTTGATGGGAAACTAGATGATTTAAGGAGGCTCTACTAGGTAAATGAAGTTCGTTGGTGATAAGCTTATAGGGTTAGGTTAGGTTACCTTTACTCCAGGATGACTTACGTTGGACGTCAATAATAGCAGTTCAGTTTTGTCGTAGGCGACAAGAGTGTAGACGGCGGTTTTGGGACTAATGTTAAGTTTGAGAAATATTTATTGTAAATTAATAATAAGAGCGCTGTAATTTGAGTTGGTCTGTAAAACCAGTCTTACCGTATTGTAACAAAAACAGCAACTTGGACGCCATTCCTATTAGTACATATAATTTAATAATCAATTTATTTTTTTACTAGTACATTAAAAAAAAAATCAAATTATATTTTGTCAAAGTATTTTAGTCAAATATATTTGCAAATAGCATTAGAATGTATTTTTTTCTAATTGGATATTTCTTTTAGCCATTTATAACTAGAAGTAGACAAAACATAGTTTGCTTCTTTCTGGATATACTAATAAAAACGCCAAAGTTGGTGATAATATTATAATGCTACTGGCCGAGTCAATAGCATTATCTATAATGATTCTGTTTACTACAATTTATTTGTTTTCTTAGTTTAAATTATTTTTCAAAAGCATGTTCTGGTCCTATAGTCCTTGTAATTTTTTTTTCTGGTTATGCAGTTAATCAGCAGATTTATTACTAGCAAGCGTCTTGTCTAGTGCCGCTTGGCTGTCGGACTTGTTTATTATTATTTGTTCATAGCTAACAAACTTAAATAAATGGTGTAAATTAGTGTGACAAATTATTAAACAATAAATATTTAAATTGTAATATGTTATTTTAATTTAAAAAACCTTTTTTCGTATTTTATTTTAGGAATCATAATTTAATTATCAGATTAATCTTAATACATTAATTTTAATTAAATTCTGTTTGACTTTTGTATAATTAATCAAAAAATAAATCTTTTTGTTGTTTTGTTTTAGGTAAGTGCTGAGTAATTTTCAACTGAAGTCTAAACTAAATGTAAGTGCTACTGATTTATTGTTATTTGATAACATAACATTTTAGAACTATACCTTGTAGAAGCTTAAATGATTTTATTTGATAAAAAATATGAATAAGTAGAGTAAGCTAAACTTCCTTGTATATAATTAATAATTATATGCATGTCCTTTGTGGTCAGTCAAAGTTTAAAATCTAAATCTTTAAATCTAAAAATAAAAATGTATTTAGTCTACTAAACATAAATAATATGAAATTACTGAACTAATAAATCATTGGAAAACAGATTCTATCAAAAATATTTTATACCTATATCGACTTTTTCATAAAACATTGTAGGGCAGCAGTGAAATGTATGGCAATTTGTAATGTAATTATAATGAATTTACTAATTAATATTTAATGTAGACATTAAAATAAAATTATCATATATTAATTCGGTATAAATAAATTAACATACTTCGTGGGAATAATATCATATATAAAATGTGTTTCATATTGCTTATATGAAGTATTTAAATTAAATTGACTAAATTTATATTGTTTTTTATAAAATGTTTATTGTATACATGCTTTTAACATGTAAATTTTATCATCGCTATTTACTGTACGTTTGTTATTTAAGGAATATATAAAAGCTACTTATAAAATTATTGAATACTATATTATATAGAATAACTTAATTTAATAAACTTAAGCAGTGTTTTTAAAGAGTGGGCCATCTTTAAGATGAAAATTTAATCATATAGGTGAAAGAACAAACGTCTTATTTTTAGATTATTTTTATTTTATTTTAGAGTGTATATTTCAATTAAGTATGAATAACGATTTAATTTAGATAGCCGCGGCAAGTTTGGCAGTAGGTCATTCTCGAGGACCAATTATCGAGAATTTGCGCTACTGTTTCTAGCGGTATTTTGGCGATAGCTTTCGAATTTTCAGCTATAAGTGGTCAATTGTCTGTGGATTATCAGCATTCATCTTCTTTTTCAATGCGCCCCACAAAAAAAAATCTAGCGGTGTCAAATTGCAGCTGCGAGGTGATCAGTTCACCAGTTCACATCACCAAAATGGCTAATAACGCGGTTGTTGAATTTGGTGCGCAGAAGATTAATTGTGGCATGTGCAGTATAAGTTGTTGCCCCATTTTGTTGATACCAGAGCTGCTGCAGATTAAGTTTCTCCAATTCGAGCCGCAAAAAGTTAGTGATCATGCCTCTGTAACAATCTCCGGTAACAGTAACGTTAGCTCTGTCATCGTTTTTAAAGAAAAATTACCCAATAACGCCACCACTCCAAAATCCGCACCGGTAACTCTCAATGAATGCATTGGTTTTTCAACTATGACATTTGGATTTTCTGTTCCCCAAATTCGGCAGTTTTATTTGTTTACATAACCTCCAAGATAAAAATGGGCCTTGTGCAAAAAGATAATTTTTTGGTTAAAATTAAACTAAAACATGGTCTTAACATAGTCTTAAATCCGCAAAACTTTAAGTTTTACGATTTGAACAATTTGTTTTTTAAATATAAAACTGCTCTTGTAAATCACAAACGAGGGCCACATTTTGTGCACTACTACCAGTTTGTGACATTTAAATGTCTAACTTATATTTATAAAAGTTTTTTTAATTTTAAACTAATAAGGTAAACCTAAATTCTGCTTTAAACGTGAATTGTAAACTACAAACTTGAAATTGAAATTTACGACTTATTTAAATGCGGGGGTTTTACAATTAAATCGAGACTTATGATTTAAATAAAAGGATTTTGTAAACTGTACGTGTACGTGAAACCCGTTTGCGAAAAAAACAGATCATTTTATGGCGCTAAAATATGTAGTTGGCAAAGAGTTAAGATAGAAGGGTGGGAGGGTCCTTCCCCTCTATATTGACTTAAAATCAGCATATGACACAATTTGACAGAGATATGTTCATAGAATGTTTGAAAAAGAAGAGTGTATCAAAACAGGTAATAGAAGCAGTAAAAATTATATAGAAAAAACTCGGTGTCGAGTGAATGTGAGTAAATCAAAAAGTAAAAGGTTTTGAGTAACTAGAAGGTTATAAATAGATCATTGAGCACTTTGCTATTTAATATATACAAATATATATTGCAAGTTTAGAAAGTGTATTAAAAATGGACTAAGATGGCGGAGTACTAATAGCGTTTTAAAGTGTTGTTTTTTATTTTTTAAATTTAATTGCAAGCGCCAATATTTAAGGCTTTTGCTTTGCTATATATGTATACCTAAAAACACAAATTATTATTATTGCATCCGTTAATTGAGAGAATGGAGGCGCTATAGATACTAACAAGGCCTAGTATCTGATTTATCTACAATCTTATATTAAATGTAATTATACTTAAATAGACACTAATCATATATTAGACTAACGTCTTGAATTAATAAATGCCATAATTTCTTTTTTTTTTACTGGATCTAGAGTTTGCACCTGCGACAAATTATGCGCCGAGATTCAAGTTAGGCGCTTCACCCAACTTTCCTATGTTATATAAAGCAGTAGTCTGGGGTGTAAGAGAAGCAATTGATAGAAAAGATACAGTTAAATTTGTTAAAGAGAACATTAGGAGTAGAACTTTCAAACCTGGCTATATAATTTTGCATGATTCCAACTGTATGAAACTCAGTTTGAAGAAATGAAAGTTTAGTAAAAGAAGTACTAAAGTTAGTAGAAATAGAAAGAATTGGAAGTGTACGTGTGACAAATTTTAGTACGAAGAAAATTCTATGAATGGAAAAGAATGTCAGCTGAAAAATTAACTACAAGCCTTCTTACAGGAAAACCAATCAGTGAATGTTTAACAATTGATTGCAAACATTGATATAGGTGTGGTAGTGAAGAGAATGGTAATAAATACTAGATATATAAAGAATATAAAAAATGTGAGATTTGTAAAAATGGATTAGAATCATTTGGTAGAAGAGTGTAATAAACTAGTTATTTTTTGTTTAGTTTAATAAAGTATGTTGTTTATTTATTATGTGGATGTTATTACTGTCAAATTATGTATATATAAGATTTTAATTAAACACGTTTGCGTCTTTAAAAAAGTTGTAGCTTTATGACACAAACATTTATTTAAAAAAGTTTACAACTGAATATAATATTGATAGCAGAAACGTGCGAACTTATGTTCTAATTTTTAGTACTAAACAAAGTTAATTAAAAGTAAAGTGTAATTTCAATTAACTTACAAACTTTTTGATGATTATTTTATTGGATCTTTGGAATGCATTAACATTAAAATAATTAAAAAGTGTTTTATATTTGCTTGAAATAATAATAGATAAGGTGCAATTTACAAAGTAGTTACAAAAGTATTAAGTAAATGATTAGAGTTTTTTAATTTTTTTAATTTCAGAAACAGTTAAAAATACAAACCTAAGAACTTTATTTTACTCTTGGTTGATTAAGATCATAAAAATAATAAAAACTATTGGCCGAATATTGTTGTAAAACAGTGATTACCTCGGAGAGGTATCTGAGTGAATTGCGGGAAACTCTCAAATAATTAAAAAAATAAAATAAAGTTATATTTTTCAACGTATCTTTAATATATTTGAAATTATCAATCAATAAGTATGTCACTTTATCAGTATCTATTTATTATTGATAGTTTGCAAGTTTAGAGTTGTTTCTTTTAATACAGAAATAGAAACATTTTGTGAGAAAATTGGCATATTTGAGTGATATTTTCTTTAACTGATTTACAGTTGAACATTTTGTGATTAAAATTTTGCATTTCTTGACAGTTTATGACCAGATTTTGTTTTTTTTAACAATAGTTTTTCAATTTTAAAATGGAATTATGCTATTATTAAGATTTTATGATGAATTTTACACTTTTTGCGGATGTTAGTGCTAAGTGGCTACATTAAAAATGGGTTTAGTTGTTTTAACATTTTATAAACTGAATTTTGATAATGTTTAAAAAAAAAAAATTTATGATCAGATTTTACTATTTTTATAAATGGAATTTTGTTTTTAACAGTTTATGAGCAACTTTCAATGCATTCATACAATATTTTTTATACTTTATTGTCGAATTTTGCTATTTTTGACATTTTATAGGGTTTTCCAATAAGAGGTTTTATTTTGATATTAAAAAAAAAAAAATTAGTATTTTTTAAGAGAAATCAATAAATGTGTATTTCATTGTAAAGAGGAAGGTATGCCATTAACATTTAAAAACGATATTAGTCAAATGGCCGCCACAATTACGGTTGCATTACCACATTTTTATCATGAAATTTTTCATTTCATGTTAACTTCTTGAAAATCTTGAATTGATTGTGGAGCATTGGCATAGACCTTATCTTTCACGTGGCCTTAAAGAAAAAAATGTAAAGGTTTTAATCACAACATTTTGGTGGCCAATTGTGATTACTTCTTCAAGATATAACACGGTCAGGAAACTTTTCTTGCAAAATTACGATTGCTGAAAATAAACGTCGTTCATATCAATATCTTCTAATTCCGGCTAAAAAAAATAATTAATCATAACTCGGTAGCGCCATCTATTCAACGTAACAGTTGCACCAGCCTCATTTTTGAAAAAGTAGAGTCCAATTACGCCCAAAAACAGCACTAAACAGTGACACGTTGAGAATGCAAAAACTTTTCAACAATCATTCTTGGATTTTCTCAGCCCCAAATGCGACAATTCTGCGTATTAACGTAGACTCCAAGTTAAAAATGGGCTTCATCACTGAAAATGATTTTTCAATAAAATTCTGGATTATTTTGATGCATTTAAAGGACCCAATCAGCAAAGATACGACGTTTATGGTTATCAACCGGCTTGAGTTCTTGTGTTAACTGAACTTTAGAAGTTTTAAGACTTAAGTCTTTATGCAAAATACGGTGTAATGTCGTTTGTGGAATGTCTAATTCTAATGATCGACAAGGAATCGACAAACCTGAGTTTTCTTCAACACTACGGGCTACATCAACATTATATTTATGTGTTTTACTAATATTTTGATGTTTCAAAAACGGATTTTGCACAATTAGACATTTTATGAGTAAAATTTTACATTTTTTGGCCGGTTTTTAGTACATTTTTACAGACAAAAAACACTATCAATAAACTGAAAAGTATAATAGCTTTGTCAATCAATCTCATTTTTTCAGTTTGTTTTAGATTGTTGCAATGTTTTCTAGCTGATGAGTTTGTTATTATATTATATTATTTTTTTTTAATAACTAACAAATTTTTTATGGTTTTTTTATTGGGCTTTTGTAAGATTTTTTGCTGCAATACGTGAATAATCGGAATGTAATCAATCAGTATCAACATAAAAATATTTAAAAAATGTTTTATTTTTGCTTATATTAATGATAAATAAAATGCAATTTACAAAATAATTACAAAGAATCAACATTAGTTTTTGTATTTTAGAAACAATGAAAAGCAATAAAAGCTACAACTCGTTTGCCGGATAATATTTTTTTTAAATTTAAATCAGTTAAACACAGAATTGTAAAGTCAAAACCAATTGGCAGCGTTTTCAATATTACTTGTTTTTAGAGTTGATGGTGCAAAATAGTTATGGTTCTATCATGTTGCTTCAACCAAAGAATTGAAATAATCGATAAAACTTCAGTATCACAACTGGCAATTTAGTCGTCTAAAGAGGTAGACAATCAAAAATATAGTTTAATGAAAAACGAAGAAGTGGAGTTGGATTTGGTTTGGGTTATTGATTTTAAACCTTTGTTTTTCATTAAACTATTGTTTTTAAAAGTTTTTAATGGCAACAATATTTTTGGGGAGACCATATTTATATTTTGATATTAAAAAAATATTTCAGAAGTTGTTCATATTGAGAAATATAGTTAGGTTAGAAACTCATTTGAAGTAGACGTAATATGTGTGCGATGTAAGATGATGTAGTATTAAAATAGTAGCGTCGTTAATTGTATGCCAAGTTCAACAATGCGGAAGAACCTACAAGCATACAAAGCTTTTTTGACTTCTATTTTAAAACATTTAAGCCGGATGTTGCTAATTTTAACATATTGTAATTAAATTATTTTTTTATAACAGTTTATAGCCGGATTTTGGATCTTTTTAATAAAATTTTTGATATTTGAAAATTGGATTTTGCTATTTTTGAGATATTATAATAAATTACAATTTTTAAAATTAAGACTGGCAATTACTGGCAATTTTTAGGCTCGATTTTGTTGTTTTGATACTTTATAATAAAAATTTTGCAGTTTTCAATTGTTCTTGGTTAAACTATTGTTAAAAAAATATATTTTATGACAAAATTTTACTAAATTTATAAATAGAATTTTGTCTTATAACATTTTTATACTTTATTGTTGGATTTTGCTATTTCTGACATTTTATTAATAAAATGTTGCACTTTTAACCGTTTTCAATTTTAATTCTATCTAAAAGTATTTTAATATTTAAAACCAGAAATTATGTTTGTTTTTTTATTAATTGAAATTTGCATTTTTAACAGTTTTGACCGAATTATGCAATTTTTACATTTTATAAATAAAATTTTGCACTTCTTAACTGTTTTTTGCAGGATTTTGGTTTTTTCTAGCAAAATTTTAATACTTTATGACCGGATTTTGTTATTTTTGGCGTTTTATAAACAGAATTTTATAGTTTTCAGCAGTTTATGGCAGGGTTTTAGTGTTTTTTAACAAAATTTTTATGTTTCAAGACAAGATAGGATTCTGATGTTTTGGAGTTTTGAATTTTTTTACCGTGTTTGGCAAAACTTTAGATTTGTTTAAAATTTTTTTAATATTTTATGATAAAAAAAACTTTAATGCCTATGACAATTTTATTATAATACCTTTTTAAAGCTCTAATAATGGTAACGACGTTGCCAAAACTTTAGCGATGAGGCTCTAAAATACTAGCTACTTCATTAATAACAAACATTTGGGTTTAACTATCGAGAAAACTTTACTGCCATTCCGCACTACTTATTTGTGTAAAGCAGGATTTTCCTGTTTTGCTGTCATGATAAATAAGTACAAAAATAAAATGGTAAAAAAATACAGATAGGGTCGCGGGTTTAAGTATATTTAACTTGTATTATTAAACTGTAGATTACCGTCCGTTTCGGAATTAACTTCAGCCTGCACATTAGAATGAGTGGCTATTTTTCGTGCTGAATAAATAATCCAGAACATTATTTTATAATTAATTAAAGTTAAAACTCGTACAAAATATGCAAATTAATTGAGAACTGCATAAATGCTGATTGATAAATTCGTATTTAATTGCACTAGACTGATTATTTATTTAAAAAGATTTATAATAAGTCACTATAAAAACTTCATTTGCAAGTTTCAGCAAAATATTAATACAAAATGTTCTGAATTTTATAATGAAGTAATTATAATTTTTTATATGCTTGAATTGTAATCGCACAAATTATATTACAGTAACTTATTCAAGAATACTTTTAAATTTCTTATTAAAGTTTTAAACCATTTTAACACTATATTTGATCATTAAATGCTACATAGTAATTACTAATTATTCATTTTATAACATAACAAATTACTAACTAGGTTAATTGCTTTTACATAGTTATATAAATCATATAATTGTCTTAATTTATCTTAATTATGTAGTAAAAATTTCAGTATTTTATGTGTGACTGTAGCAAACTAATTAAAGATGAGAAATATAACTCAAGAAATTTAATTGCATTTATGTTTGACGTGAACTTGCCAAATAAGAATACAATAATTATCAATTGTAATGCATTTGTGAGATAATAGTAGTTGCATTATTTAAAATAAAAATAATTTTACTAAACACAAGTAACAACTAAGTGGCGGTGAAGCAGTTAATAATAATAATAATAAAGTTTATTAATCCAACAGTACAAAAATATACTAATAACAGGATTATATTATACAATTAAATAACTAAATACAAATACATAAAAAAATAAAACTAAAACTAAAACATAGAACAACAATGATTTTTTACTATGCATTGATATTCAAATCATGCAAGTATTTTAAAAATTCTTTTAATGACATATTAAATGGATCAGTAGTTACATACTTATCAAAATGATAACACATTGATTGAAATGGCGAATTCATATGATGACAAGTGCGAGAAAATTGATTGTAAAACATATGATCAGAGCGACTATTTAATCTAGGAACATTAAAATTTAATTTGTTAAGGATTGACGAACAGTCTATAATGTTGTGCAGAATTTTATAAATAAATGTTATTTCCGATATTATTCTTCTAGTAGAAAGCGATTGAAAATCGAACTCATTTAATAATAATTCATATGAATAATTTTGAATTGGATATGTTTTATGAGACTTTAAATAAAAATATTTTAAAATTTTTCTTTGAACTCGTTCTAGCTCATAACTAAACTTTTTCTGAAATGGATTCCAAATAATTGAGCAATATTCAATTTTACTTCTTACAAAAGAAAAATATGCACTTTTTAATGCATCATTGGATTTAAATTGTTTGCAGTTTCTTATAATAAACCCAGACATTTTATTAGCTTGACTAATGATTGATTGTATATGAGAATTGAAAGTAAGTTTTTTGTCAAATTTTATGCCCAAATCTTTAATATCACTCACCCTTTCAATTGCATAGTTATTAATATTGTAATTGTATATAAATTCAGAACGTTTTCTAGAAAATGTAAGACAAAAGCATTTTTTAACATTAAGATTAAGATGGTTATTTTGACTCCATGTATGTAGGGAATACAAATCTTGTTGTAGAGATATTGCATCCTCTTCAGATCTAATTATTTTTAAAAATTTTTAGGTCATCTGCATACATTAAAGTGTTAGAGTTAAGAACTTCTAAAACATCATTACAAAATATTAGAAACAATAAGGGACCAAGATTAGACCCTTGTGGTACACCACTTTTTGCCACATATAGATCCGATTTAATGCCACCATACTTCACGTAATTTATTCTACTCCTACTTCTGGCACCTTGCGTAGCATTAATAGATTAATAATTAAATTACATGTTTCATCACTGCAGTTTAATAAATTTCAAATAAATCTTTAAAACTTAACCTTTCCGACCATACACTACACACTTGTGATCTTTGGATCATATAACCCAGATTTTATTATTTCTGATTTTTTAAATAAGGTTTAATTTTATATAACGTATTAATTTGATTATTACAAAATAAATTTAAAAACAAAAAATAATTTATATTTATATAAATAATAATATATTGAATATAATTGTCAATCGATGGATACTGCGTGTTCATGTTTATTGAAATAATAAAACAATTTAATATGTTTTTTATCACAAGTTTATTCTTACAAATTACTTACAGATAAAAAAGTTAGTTCTGAGTTTACAAAAAAGAACAGAAATTTATTAATATTTTTTGTTCTTTGTTCATTTTTAAACCTAATATCAGTAGATCTCACACAGAAAATTAGTTAACTTGTTGATAGAAGGTAACGAAATTTGTTTGATTAAAATATTTTAAATTATTATAGCAATGTCAATATGTAAAATTAATGTTATTGAATGTTATTTTATTTGGTAGTTTTACTAGGTATTTTGTTGTGTGAGGTTATAAATACAATCGTCATTATATTTGTTTTGTTTTGTTATTCATTTTGCAAATATTTAGTTTATTTTAATTATAGATAGAGTTGTGGATAATTGTTGATGACATAGACGAGTATATAAAATAATATTATTATAATTAAAAATAAACTGGATAACTATGAACTTTTAAAGTGCGATTTTATGTTATCTGTTTGATATTCTTTTGTTACTTTTTGGTTTGCCCGTATTTTTTTTCTATTTGTGGATGAGCAAATTTATTTGCAACTCGGCTAAGAAACTAGTTCCGCTATCAGCATCCGAGTCATACATTGAGCTGGACTGCAACGTACGCTTGTATTGAATTTTTTGTATACACACTATTTTGTTGTCAACGATATCGCAAACAAATTTTTTTTTACACTACTGAAAGGTTTTTTAGAAAACATATTTACACTTACGCAGCAATACGGAAAAGCACACAACGGAGCACATTTATTAACTGCTTAGGCAGGATATAAACAAACTTTATTGTAATATTATTAATAGTTACTTGATAAAAAAATAGATTTTTAAAGTGATATTTGGCTGTTATGTCACAATTCAATCAACTACTATCCCAACTTTCCATATAGATAACTCCATACATTATAACAATACGAAATCATCATTTCCATCTGAGTACTACCATAAATTTCAATGATATCTAAAAAGTGCAACGAGTAATAAATTAACGTACAAACAAGATTGACGTTTTGTCAGACATATGTACGTGTATGACTGGCACGTTGAAATCGATACATTCGTCAATCCTATCAGTACCTTCCCTCTTTTGTGTATTACACACATTTCAAACACATCGAAACGGGTTGTATAAATAAATTTACATGAAAAAAATACAACGTGGCGATTAATCTTTTTAAATTTATTTTGCAATGCGTCAAATGATTCTTCTAAAGCAATATATTTAAAATTTGTTCAAGATGTAGAGGGTTTTGTAATCGTTGCTACCCTTCTATTTTTAGTATGAAATATGGAAATTCAAGGCGCTTGTATAATTTGAGAAATACAATAAACGTCCATTAAAATGTCAATTACATTTGAAATTGTTTTAAACGGTATTTTAGTTACATTTTAACATTTCAGAGATGCAATTTTTTTTTTATAAATCATGTTTAGATGCAAGCTTTGAAAAAAGGTTTTGATTAAATGATTCTTTTTATTTTTATTTTATAAAATTCTGTTATATCATACAACAATTATTATTAATTTAAATTAACTATTTATGTTTAATATTTTCTATTAAAGTGATTCAATAGCTTCAGCATTTGATATAAATAAATAAATAACCAATTAGTGAAATAAAATTCTAATTCAGTTCATACAGAAATAATATTCTTTTACTGCGGAATACAAACATAACCGTATACGGAATTCATTTCTCCACTATACCGTAACATTTTAATGATATTATAATATTGTTTTAAAAACAATATTTGGTTTAAATAAAGAAGCTGTATTTATTTGGTGAAAAAAACAAAATGGTTCGTTTTGATCGACTGGTTGGTTTTATGAGAGAACGTTATTTTAATTGTATTGTGGATTGTATTTGTTGTAATTGTTAACACAGTTGTATTATATACTTTTATAATTTAAATAGTAAATGTGTGATTGAATACTGATTGCTGTCAAACTTGCAGCTTATGTGTTGCAGTCTTTGTAATTGCTGTCTTTGTGATGCAAACTCATAATGAGCAAGGCAGCGTCAAGAAATGATGCAATATTATGAAAACACACAATTTATCATTAGACAGAAGTGATATTGATTTTTAATTGCAATTTCTATAACTTTTTCCATTAATTTAATTTTTATTAAACACATTATGGAATTTTATTAAAATATTGACCAAATGATCTTATATTCATTACTATTTTTTTCTATAAAGTTAAAGTTTTTATTAACAGTTTTGTACGTTAAAGCATTCGAGGAGGTACATAGTACGTGCTCAGTGGCCTCGTCGTCTATTTCACATTCTCTACACACTAGCTAGTTTACTGACCAATTTTATGCAATTGTTTTTTTTTTTTAATGAGAGTCATTTATCAAGAGTTGTGTTATTTTTAGGTTATTTGTAGACAGTTGCAATTAATAGTCGGCTGATTTTGAATTTCAGGCAAACGTCTTTTTTGCTTGTTTGCAGCTTGGGTTGTTATACCATTGTGTTTTAAACGCATTGTATGTGTTTGCTTTTTGTATGGTGTTAATGCTTTTTAATGGTAGTACGGTTCAGGGTTTAGGTTCACACATCTTGAGAGTTGATCCTTTGCGCGCCAATCCATCAGTGTTAAAGTGTGTTTTCATCTAGCACAGCCTAATGTTTCTTGCGCAAACCGGCAATGTGGTATTTCTGCATCAGTTTTGGCGTTTTTTTAGGTTTTTTTATTGCTAAAATTTCAGCTCTGCTGCCAGTAGAATTTGCATTTTATACTACTTGTTTCTTAAAATACTGTTTGTATCACCGTATGAGTTATTTTGGTTATCTTGGCCTAGAGGATAGTTGTATGTGTTTCTAGTGATAAGGATATTAAAACTTTTTGATCTTAAGAGTGAGTCTTTGCGGTTGATTTAAAAAAAAATGTATTCTTATCCGTTATATGCCCTTGTTGTTTATGTGTGTGCACGTTGTATAGTCATTTAAATGCAAAATTAGGTGGCATGATATCTGTTTGCGCTTTTAGCAGAAATGTTATTTTTACAGCTTTTTCAGAAAAAAAAAACAATGATTACGGGCCTTTGATTGCATTTAGGTGCAAAATTGCAGATAATGCAACTTTTTTGACAAAGATGTTATGGAGTAGCATAGACAGCATTGCCTCTATTGCTGTAGTTAGCGTTGTTTGCATGTCGTCTGTTACACTTAGGCAGGCAATTTATAGCAACTGATTTAGATAATTTGCTGACGTTTTATAATTGATTTTTGGCTAATCGATTAGTGCCCGTAAGTGAGAATAAGACTTATGTCAGTTGTATACAAGGTGAGTCGGGAAAAACGGACTAAACTCCAGAAGTGTATTGTCCAGGTAAAAATAATGTAACAAAACTCAAATATTGTTATCCGACTTTTATTTGTTTTTAAATTATAGCGTAATTAAAAATAAATCAAAATTTTAAATCAAAATTTTGGTTAAATAAATGAAAATCGGATAACAGCATTTAAGTTTTTTTACATAATTTTTACATACACTCATGGAGTTTAGTCCGTTTTTCCGGACTTACCCTGTATAGCAAACAACAAATAAAAATTAAATAACAACATTGAGTTTTTTTACATTATTTTCACGTATAAATACACTCTTGGATATTGGTCGGTTTCTCCGAACAGCTTCATTGCAAAATTGACATGTACACTTTTTTACATCTCATGTTTACGTGTGATTCTCAGGTGAGCTTGGAACCAAAAATTACACCCAGTTATTTTACCATGATTGACAATGTTTAGAAGTTTTGTTTAATTTAGTTGTCAATTTTTTTTTTGTAATGAAAACTAATTTGGTTTGATGAGAATTAACTATAAAAACCTGGTTTTTGCACTAATTTTCTATTACTTTTAGGGTTTTGTAATAGGCTGCAAAGTATGTCTTCAAATTGGCCACTTAGCAGAATCGTTATATTATTAAAAAAATTCAATAGCTTACTAAAAAACATCACACACAACGCACTGAAAAGGCGTTGAGATAACTCTTTAGGATACAGACAAACAAAAAAAGTATTACATTTGAGGCAAACGCTATGACAGCTAACTACAACTTGCAACTGTCCAAAAGGAATTTGCAAGTTATGACAGAGATATTGACAGGACCCTGCCAACTAAAAACACACATCTACAAAATTTATATTAGAGAGAGTTTAACGTGTAAATGATGTAAAACGAATGATGAGACAATTGAGCACGTGCTATGTACACGCCTGGTTTTTTTGTACAAAAGTTTATGTTGGAAAACTGCTAACTTTGCATGGCCAGTTTAAAAAAAAATTCTCCAAGCGTTGTACTTAGACACATTAGCCACATAGGATAGTTGAATCTCAGGACAACAAAGTGAGGACACCACTAGATGAAATACAAGAAGCCTAATAAGATTTACATGCAGAAAAGTTTGGTTTACTCTCCAATTCAAAATACAGAGTCCAGATCATCTGTGAAGTCAATTGTGTAGAAACCACGGTCAAGCTGTTGAATTAAGCTGTCTGCTACAGTCCTGATTATTTTGTTGCCTACAGTTATTGTTACAGTTCTGTTCTTAGCATGTGTTTAATCGATCCACTGATGCCTAATCGATACACTGATTGTAATAATTTTTTGAATTGATTTGTAATGCTGTTTAAAACCAATTCCGTAGATGTTTAATGAGTGCATGCGTGTTGGTTTGAGTATATTGGCGTAGTAATAAGTGACGTTTCCAAAATAGAGTTTTCTGTCTCTTTAATGTTTTTAAAAGTAAAGTTGTATGACTTATTGGGCAATAATATTTTGCCGTGGTATATGTAATCACAGCGTTTTAGTTTTGATATAAATATAACTTTTACTTCATTTCGTGCTATGAAAATGTAGCAAATAAAATTACATGCCCTATAGATTTTTACTAGGTGGGCTAGAAAGATATCCTGATGCCTTGTATGGTGAGAAAATTTTGATTGTCCAGGTTATACGCGTATCATTTACAAAGTAGTGTGTAGCGTCTTAATCATCTACTGATAAGGGTGGGTTGCAGCGTCAGACTAACTTTGTGTCAAAGTGATACAGCTTGGGAACTGAGTTTCAAAAATATTTTGATTGCTTCAGATAGGTTGTCCGTGTATGTGCTATCTTTTGATAAGATTTTTTTAGCTTTGCTGCGGTGGAGGTGTTTTTAACTTTCTACAAAAATTTTTTTCATATTTTTCTTTGTCGTTGACAACTAAGTTATTTGTAATCTTTTTGAATATTAAACAGTCTAATTGGCGTTTTGTGTTTTATGGCCTGTTTGTTAATTTCCTTGCGGCTGTTTTGAGTCATTTGAGTTTGTCAAACCACCAGAGTATGTCATTGTCAGAACCAAACACCAACAGGAATCCTTGTACGCTTGTGTTATACTAGTATTTATAGTTGCAACTCAGTATAAATTCTACTTAAATGTTAACATTTTATGAAGCAAATCACTTTATTTAACAATAATATAAAAAAATCAATTTAAAGTATCTTAATGTTTGTTTATTAACAGCTTATTTTCAAAGTATTAAATTTCATTTAGAAAATAGATACTATTGCAATAAGGGCCGTTTTTACAATTGTCAGATAACTTCTACCAGAAATAAATTTATCCACAGTATATACCTGGTATAGCATTAGTTACGCCCTTGTTACAGTTTAGATAACCTATTGAAACGTCAATGATGACTTATAAACTGAAGTTTTTTTATAAGTTTTTAAATAAATTTCATAAGCTATAAATGGGCTTTTGTGATATTTTATCTACTACTGGCCATTAATTGATTTTCTATGCATTTTTTTAAACTAATTATATGCAACATATAATACTTATGCACAATATATACATATATAAACATTTTAATTAAATTAATGCAACAAATGGGTTTTCTGTAGCAATTATTTGTAAATCTTGCTCCCCTCTGTCTACGCCACTGAAACTAGGTAAGGTATTTAACTGAATGTTTAATAATATAATAATATTTTATTTTATGTTTTTTTGTAAAAATTTAATTATATAAATACTTTAAATTAAAAACTGTAAGTAAGTATTCAAAGATAATCATAAAGATAACTTTACAAAAACACAAGTTAATTATCTGGCTTTGAAGAACTCTCCCCTCGATGCTCTTATATGCAAACAAGAAATCCTAGGCGACAGACGTAATGCGAAAAAAAAAGCGTTCTTTGATGTTTTGTAAATTTCTCCCCATTATTTTTCTTCAGGAAAATGAAGCATTATCGCCCCCACAGGATACTGCATTCCCCTTATTTGTTAGGGAGCTAATTAAATTTGAATCATTTTGTGTCGCAGCGGCAAAACTTCTCCATTGTCATATTTAACTTGCTTTTATTAAGCATATTAGCAGGAAAGCAATGATATATTATAATGAATTATTCATAATTACATTTTGTCATACTATGGATTTATTACTAGGTTATTTTTAATTAAAAAGATCTTACATAAAGTTTTTTTAAGAATCTTTTTTAGCAATTATAGCATTGTTTCCAACAATACTAAAATTATATAGGTTATGAAAATAGTTATCACTAGGGTAAGTTTATATCTTTGATATAAAGTATATTTATATAACAGTTTGTATAACACTTAATACAAACTACCATTGTTTTGTTAAAATTATATTATTGCAGTGAAACAAAACCCTCGATAAGGGCATTATTAGCATAGTTTGTGGAAGGGTTAAGTTGTCGATTAAATCTCGCAGATAACGATTCATTAACCATAACGTTCTAATTCTAATGAATCATCTTGTCGCCGGGAGGGTGAGTGAATGTGACAACTACAACAGTTAAAATATATTCCACCGTGACGTGTATTTTTTTTTTGAAAATATGAAAAAGAATGAGGAAAATTAATTTGTAAAATAAATTGCTCGAATTATTTTTATATGGCAAATTTTAGGTTAGTTGAATGTAGAAATTAAAAGAAGGATAATTAAAATGTCGTATCATCAATTTTATATGAACCACAATTTAATCTTCTCATAGCGGTTACACGCTTTTAACGTGAGTAATATTTATTTTAATTTTCGGGTGTTTTTTAATTATGTGCTTAACAATTTCCGGCTTGTTAATTAATATTTTCTGTTCTTATTATAACAAGGTATCTTAAAGATTTAGGATTATCCACTTTATCCTTTAATCAGCATACTTTATTCTTTATAATTAATAATACATAAAAATGTTAAAGTTTTCATTCATTACAATATATATTACTTAGTTTTATTATAATTATATTTTTATTTAATGCTTTAATCAATTCTAAAATGCATATTATTTACACAAGATCATATTATAATAATAGATCTTTTGTTAATGATATACACCTGTTTCCTATAGATTTATCAAAATACTTAATTTTTTACCTGAAGCAATGTGCACGGATGTCTTTTCACCCATTATTTCTTTGCAATGTTTTGAGAAGTTTTCTGCATAATCTTTGCTTATGACAATTATTTGTATGTATTGTTACCTTCTTTTTGGAAATTTTATTTACTTTTACTTATATTTTGTCAATTTCAATTTTACTTATTAATAATAATAATAATAACAATAATAATATTTATTTCATAAATAAAATACAAATAAAATAGTGAATAAGATTTACAAAACACGTCCAAATACATAATTAGAATTTAAGTTCATAGAATTCTTCTAAAGTATATATTGTATTATGTAGTAGCATTTGTTTTAATTTAGACTTAAATAAAATAATTGATTTTAATTTAATATTATTAGGCAAATGGTTATAAATTTTGCAACCGTTATAATAAAATCCTTTCTGAAAAGATGTTGTATTGTGTCGAGGTATTGCAATATTATTTTTATTTCTTGTATTGTATACATGATATTCGCTATTTAAATTAAACAATTGTTGATTTTTATGTACAAACATTGCTACTTCATATATATAAGTGCTTGATAAAGTTAGAATTCCAAGATTTTTAAAAGATGTTCAACAAGAATCATACGGTTTTAAATGTGCCAATATTCGAACTGTCCTTTTCTGAATGAGCATGAAAATTACTGAAATAGAGATATCGTAAAATGTCAGTACTGCAATGATTTGATAGTGCTCTGATGACATAGCTGGCTTTGGACAATTTAGATGCTAATACATCAATTTGATTTTCCCAAGACATTATGTTATCATTTATTACACCAAGAATAAGCGCGTGTGTCTGAATGTTTATAAGATTGTAATTTAGGATAACGTTTGGTGAAAATCTAACGGAAGAAAACTTACTCCTATAGAGCACACAATTTGTTTTTTCTTTGTTAATAATAAGTTTGTTATTATCTATCTATGTAATTATGTTCTTGTATACCATATTTGCTTGGTCAAGTAAACTTTTAACATTTGTATTAATAAAAAGAAAATCTGTGTCATCTGCATATGAAGACAGGATTTGAGTATTATCTGTCAAGCAAGTATCTAAGTCTGCCGCATAGATTATATATAGAGTTGGTCCAAGAATTGAACCCTGCGGGACACCTACAGTTAAATTAATTGTTGGTGACAATTCCTTGTCAATTTTTACAAACTGATTTCTGCCAGACAAATATGAGACAAACCATAGCAAAGCACTACCTCTTACACCGTACCTTTCTAATTTACTAAGTAATAAATAAAATTTGACACAGTCAAAGGCCTTGGACATATCAATAAATAATCCCAATGCCATGAACTTAATAGTTTCAGGTTGGTTTTAATCCTACATTTTTCTGGCTTTATTATTATTGTTTTACTTCTAGTTTTACCTCGTTATTGATATACTTGTTTTTTACGGTCTTTTGTATCATATTGCTTGTTTATTTTAAATTTATTTTACTTTTAATTACATAGTCCAGCACTTTTCCAAATAGACTTAATGTTTTTAATATTTTTTTGCATTTTTTTAAATGTTTATAGTTTTCTTGTCTTTATCCACCCCTATGATAAAGACTTTTGTCACATTTGGTATAGACAGCTTTATTGTTTTTACCTTCAGTGTCACTTCTGAGGACTGTAAATCTATTGTTTTTATCCAGTTTTGATTATATCTATCCGTTGAACGTTGCTTTTTGCCAACTTTGTTTATTATTTTGTTATTGGTATTTATATTTTGGTCTAGAAGTAGGATTATATACTTTTTTTTTTATTTAAAAATTTCTTTCATAATACTTTTACTTTTAAAGTCTTTTTTTATCTACCTTGTTTTGATACCTTTCTTTAATATTTTTGTATCGTCATTTGTATTCATTATTTCTTTAATTTTTTCTTGATTTAATATACTTTTACCACTTTCTTTTTTATTTTAAGTGTTTATTTGTTCTGTGTTATATTTATTATTAAAACCTTCTTTATTTTTTACAATAATATCTGCTTTTTAGTACCCGGGTCAGTAACATTCCTCAATTTTCTCTCTTGAAGTTTTACTTTTGTTGTTACTTATTGGTTTTAAAATCTACTCGAATTCAGATATTTTTTTAACTTTTGTCATGTACTTTATCATCTTTTTTTAGTATTTCCTTCTTTTATCTCAGATTTACCAGCAATTTTCAAAGGGGCCTTTTTAACAAATTATTTTTATTTTATTTAATAGTATTTTTTAAACTTAATAAAATTATCTTGCACATTTTCTTTGTTTACTTCTTTCTTGCAGCTGTTAGAATTCTTTTGATTTTATCTCGTATTCTTTAAGTTTAATTTGTATTAAATTTTTTTTATCCAGATCCTCACTGTCACTTACTTCTGATGCTCTACCATATTTCCTAGAATTATCTTTACTGTTCTCTTCCTTTATGCTTTGTGATTTTCCTGCTTCTCCCAAAACTTTTTAAGCTCTCCGGTTTGTTACTAGTTTTAACCTATCAGAATTTAAGAAAGGAGTAATACTAGGATGTAGATATGTCAAAAAAGGCATGCAGTACAAAGGAACACTTTTTATTTAAGACCCGCGTGAGCTATTTTATTATACTTTACCCTATTTCTTATCTGCCACTTTGGGAGCGTTTGGTAGTGGTACAAGTGTTTACCCTAGCACATTGTGACAATACATAATTTTAAAAAATAGTATTGACAAAAACAATCAAGTTTTTTAACTTTCCATAAAGATCAAACAGTTTTATAAAATAATAAATTCATATTTTTAAAGTTCAAATTGTTACTCATGATATTTACTGACAATTTAAGTCAAACTATTTAATCCCTTGCGGGAGGGAGTGGTGCAAAAGAATACTTCCGCTAGCAGCTTTGCTGGTCGTAATAAGCGACTAGTAGGCGCGGAGATAACTTCGTTAAAAAACCCACAGTTTGTTTGGGACAAGTCAAACTTATTTGTGAGTTAATTTTTGACACAATTTACCGAACATCTTGTAAAACTCACCTGCGTGTTTGCCGTGCGCGGTGACCCGAAAGTCAGGAAAAGGGGATCCTGGTAGTTGAGCTGCTAATACTCAGGTTTAAAAGAGTGCTAGTTCCAACACACTGTTTTGGCCTTAACTTCTGGTAAAACGGGAGGTTATACCTAACCCAGTTTTAACCAATCGGCTTGTTTTGTTTAAAGTCAGAATGAAGAATTATTTATGTGGTGATAGATGAAAGGTTCATACTGTACTACGGTTGGAGCCCGATAGTACTCTGTGTGTTTGCGGAAGTCTTTCATTTACATTCATGAAACCTATATTGTTTGGTTAGCCCTGGCGACTGCATCAGTTTGTGATGTAGCGTCCCATATGTGGCTCCGTGGTGAGCGGGGAGATTGAGCAATAAAATTGCCAAAGTTTATTCTGGTAGATTCTAAACCTTCAACCAAACGATCTTGTCCGTTTACGGGCAATAAAGCTAAAGAAGATAGTATGAGTACAAGTAGGTTAGGTATTTAACTGTTAGATGTTCTGAAAATGACTAGAGTCTAAAGGAGGTATCTCCCTTCCTAATTCATAGGACCATTTCCAATATTATTGACGAAACCTTAAAATTGTGTAAGAAGTTAAGAAACGGTCCTTTGCTTATTGAAGTAAAAGATAAAATGCAGAGCAGTAAAATGCAGGAATGCACGTCGTTTGGTAAAATTGCGGTGACAGTTGAGCGGCATAAATTCTTAAATATTTCTAAGGGAGTTATTTCATGGTATGAGTTGTTATACACAACTGTTGACAAATGCAAACAAGAACTAACCCGTAGAAAGGATGTTGAGATCAGAAATACAACATCTATGATTTTAACATTTGATTCCAAACGGCTCCCAGATGAAGTTAAAGTGGCATATGTTACTCGCCCGGTTTGCCCGTTTATTTCTAACCCAATGAGGTGTTTCCAATGCCAACGTTATGGACACACTGCAGTTAGGTGTCCAGGTGTTGCAACATGTGCAAAATGCAGTAAAGAGAAACATGACCCTGATCCATGCAACAGTCCACCTTTATGTGTGAATTGCAAATGTAAGCATCCTGTTTATTCCCGAGATTTCCCAAAAAAAAAAAAAAAAAGAAGACAGCCGAGATCAGAGTAACAAACAAACTCTCTTACTTTGATGCTTAAAAGAAGTATAGAGCAATTACGGCTCCTACCTTTTCTAGATTGTTTGCTGCAGTTGCTGAAACACCTTCAAGTGAGAACAAGGACTCTAATGTGAAGGGTCAAAAACCGGTTGCCGGCCCATCAGGTTCAAAACCAAAACTGACTACGGCCCAATCTGGACCAAAATCACAACGAGTGGGGCTTCAACCAAAGCCACTCATATCGGGTCAAAACCAACTAAGGTGGCAACTTCCAAGTCAAAGCTTGAACAGGCTAAGACTCAGTCTGAGTCAAAGCCTGCAAAGACGGAAGCCCAATCTAGGCTACCGCCTCCTGAGGTGCAGGTTCCTAGAGCCAAACGTCAATTCAGACATTTGTTTGATTGAACAATTACTTAAACAACTTCTGTCCTCATTCTTCCTTATAGGTGATTTTAATGCTCATAACACTTTTTGAGGGTCAAGTCAAACCGATGTCAGAGGTTGTAACTTGGCCAATCTATTTTCAGAAACGGATTTAGTTATTTTAAATAAAGGTAACAATACCTACTTTTCCGTGGCCAATAAATTGTTCTTGGCTATTGACTTTGCTATTTGTTTTCCAAGTATCGCAGCATTGCTGGATTGGGAAGTTTTGGAACATCTTTATGATAGTGACCACCGTGACCACTTTCCAATATTCATTTGCTTGCTTGGTAATAAAATCTATGAAAACCGTCATTGGAATTGGAGAATAAAAGATGCTGATTGGGATAGTTTTGTTCAAGTATTTAAATATGATGACAGTGTCCAGGCCACTATTGACAAAGATGTTGAAACTTTTACCGATTCCATCATACAAGCTGCTGGTATTTCTTTGCTTTCAAGGAAACCTTGCAGAGAACCCGTTCTTTGGTGGAATTTTGATTGTGAACAAGCTAACAAGCTAAATTAAACAAACGTTGTTCTTTTCAAAGGTTTAATCACTCTCCAATTGAAAAAAACTTGTAAGCTTATTTGAACTTGCAGAAAAGCTAGAACAGAATTATGGTCAGAATACGTTACCTTTATAAATTTATTTTAGCCAATATATATTTTGACGCTTTCAGTGATGTAAATTACGATGAAAATTTTCAAGAAATCAAAACTAACATAGAGAAGAAATATCTGTCATTTGTTTCCGACAATGATGAAATATATAATGCACCGTTTAGTGTTTGGGAATTTGACTCGGCATTATCTGAAGCGTACAATACTGCTCCAGGTGCCATTTTGGTACACAATGCTATGTTTAAGCATTTAAGTCGCTTTGCCAAACTTCAGCAGGGTACTGCTCTGAGTCATGGAAGCTGGCTATCATTGTAGCAGTACTTAAACCTAGTAGAGATAAAAAGCTCCTAACAAGTTATAGGTCTATCTCTCTAACTAGCTGCTAATGCAAGTTATTAGGGAGAATGATCAATACGCGTCTTACTTGTTTATTAGACTCAAGAAGTCTAATTGCTGATATACAATGTGGTTCAAGGCGTCATCGTTCTACGACTGATTATATTAGTAAGAATTAACTTGTGATAAAAACATAGTAAACTAATTTATTATATTACAAAATATTTAAAATACTAATGGAGTCACTTCTTTAAACGGATAACTAATAAGCAAAAAAAGAAGTATGCGGGCATGTTTTTTACATAGTAAGTTTTGTTTATTTTATTGAACAATATTTGCAAAAAATAGTTTTAAAAATTAGCCAAATAATGTATAAAACTTGAGACTAAATTAATAACAAAATGTATATCTGATATGACAGCAACACACACTGAGGTTTTATGAAATTGAAGTTTGTCTGTGATTGTACTTGACATCAGTGATCTAAGCAGATTAGAACGAGAGGGTAGTTTGATAAAATCTGTTAACCCAAAATTATTTTTTTAGCATAAAAAGTAATCCCAAAATACTTCAATTTTAAGCGCTATATAAAAAACTAGAAACTCCTAAAATGCTTTGCCTGTTGTTTGTGTAGTTGATTATAGGCTATGTCTCTTTTAATCCATCTTAAAGTTGTACCAACAGGTAGCATTTTTTAATGAACACAGTGCCATTGCATAACAGGTTTGTGTACTCTAACTTGTAGTAAACCTTTCATGAGTGCCTTCACTCTTCTTTGTCGTGCCACGTTAAATAATCTTCTGTATGAAAGTAGGAATTTCAATTTAATCTTGTTGACTTTTATTAAATAATATAAAATTATCAAAAGTTGATCAAATAAACACATTCAAATTAAGTAATCATCTTAGCTAACAAAATAATTTACAACATATTTAAAGGATTAAATAAAATCATATATTCAAGCTATCTATTTGTAAAATACCGAATGTTGTGGATAAAATTAATTAAATAAATTATTTTACTGAACCGTATGTATTAGTATGAAATTCAGTTTCTCACATTCTCGCTTGGAAATTATATTATTAAGAAATTCCTTGGATTTACTTGGATTACTAACTATTGTCCGTTTTCTTATCCTACTCACAATGCAACGTATTATAGGCATTACGTTGTATCTTCATCAAAAAAAGATTTACTGTTTATTATGTGTTAAGTCTTTGTTCGTAAACAGTTGATCATTTATTTTTTTTACAATTTTTTATATTAAATATAAATACTTTAGTAATAAATATGCATTTGATGTATGTCGCTACTTTATATACACGTCTCGTGTGAAAATAAAACGCAAAATATATTGAAAGAATTGCAAACATATTGCATGTGCAGGAAATTCTGTTGGTCGCAATAGATTTGAGTGCATTGCGTTGAAAGAAATGGACTAGAAAAATGTAAATTATTCCAGGGAAGTAAATTCAACGGAAAGCATTTGAGACAATCAGAATAATCAAATTCTTTAGTGAGACGCAAGCCCGAGGGAGCCAATTTAAAAATGATAACTCCTCATTAGCGAGATCTCAACAGGGAGCATTCATTATCCGAATGAGGGCCGCGTGTACATCGAGCATCAGTTGCAGACATCTAAAGCACCCAGAGCACCCTATAATGTGTGCACGGGTGTCGCTCTTCATATTGACTGATACGACATTTGCATGTTCGTCACACCAAATATTTGTTTTTGATATCTGATACTGTTCATGTCTCGCGAGATCACCGAATAATTATTTATGGGAGTCGCGATATTCCCAGCGATAAATATAATGTTGCAACCATTTCCAGCACAGCCTTGACGTATATAGGTATGCATTGTGAATACCGAATGCTGTGTACTTTATTTAACTCCTTTATACATTCATCACTCCATCCCAATTCATGTTGTTGAATTTATTACTCGATATCTGTTTCGCTTTAGATGGAAAGCATAGCGTATATATCGATCGATATCTCAATATAAATTTCCGCCTACAATATATATCGATGCGATTATATTTGGAATGCTACGCCGAAAATGCAAATGGCTTAAACAAATATTGATGTTTTGTATGGACTATTTATATGCAACCGCACTCGGTGCATCTCATAAATTGACTTTCAAAACTTGTTTAAACGCTAACAAGAGGAATCTTTATAGCAGTTTATTGTGCGTTGCAGAACGGCAATAAAATCCACTTCAAAAGTTTTAATAATGCATCCTTGAGTGGATATTGATCTCTGTTTTTAAATAAATATATGCATTTAGTTCTACAACTTAAATTCAGCCATTACTCCAACAAAACTATCTATCTAGTTATATGTTCGGTGCAAATAAAATATAACTTTAAAATGCTAAAATATTTAGGATTTAAAATATATTTTTTGCTTATCCGAAAATATATTTTAGTACATGATAGAAACTAACGCTTGAATATGCAAAACTCGATATATTTTTTTTATGATATACCTAAGACGCCCAAAACAATGCATTTTTTTATAAAATATATTTTGCAAAAACACTAGAAAAAAAGACTTTTTAAAAACTAATCTTTTTAGATTGCACATATTCAATCTTCGCGCACTTAATCATTATACCAATTTAAATATAACAGTTTATTTTGTCTATGAATCTGTCCCTTTCAAACATGTTATACTAAGGACATTTTTAGTTTGTGTAATAAACTAAAAGATATCATTTAATAAATGATGTATTTTATGTAAAATATCTCTTAACCAATTGTATGACACGTGTACTAGTGCTTTGGAGTGTGCATCTTTTATTTATCAGTGTGCTTAGTATCTTGTTGCCCAGAATGACAATTTACATAAAATAACATTAACTTTGATACCTTTTATGTATAAATACAAATGTGAAAAGTAATAACGTAACGTTCTTCATCACGAGTAAAATCAACTGTTTCATCTTCAGTAATGAGGCCTATTTTTACTTCAAAGGCTACGTTATTAAGCAGAACTGTCGCATTTGGGGCTCAGAAAATCCAAGAATGATTGTTGAAAAGTTTTTGCATTCTCAACGTGTCACTGTTTGGTGCGGTTTTTGGGCTGGCGGTGTGATTGGACCATCCTTTTTTGAAAATGAAATTTGGAAGATATTTATGTAAAAGACAAACAACGAAACAATTGCAATTTTGCAAAAAAAGTTTTCTGACTGTGTTTTTTCTCAAAGAGGTTATCAAAATTGGCCACAGAGATCTTGTGATTTAACACTTTTAGACTTTTTTCTTTGGGGCCACGTGAAAGATAAAGTCTATGCTATTGATCTACAATTAATTTAAGACCTTAAAGATGGAATTCGTGAAGTTATTGAGGACTTACTGACGCAAATGTGTAAATTGGTTATGGAAAATTTCATGAAAAGAATGTGGTACTGCAACCGTAATTGTGGCGGCTATTTAACTGATATCGTTTTTAAATGTTAATGGCATATTTTTCTCTTTATAATGAAATAAACATTTATTGATTTCTCCTAAAAAATACCCGTTTTTTTTTTAAATAACAAAATGAAACCTCTTATTGGAAAATCTTATATATTCTACTGAATGTAAAGATCTAATAAATATTTAACATCACCGATGACCTAAATGCCAAAAAACAATAAATTAAAAATACAGAGCGCATATAAAAGTCTTCTGATTACGTAACCTCAATTATACAAAGTGTTAGGTAAACATGCGGCAAACATTCAAGAAGATATTTTTTGGCTTATTCTAAGAATATTTTGTCCAATGCTGATTTGTGAAAAATCCCTTTGTTTTGAAGATACATGGTAAACAAAATTTGAGACAGTTACAACATTTTTTTATTAAAAAGTAGATGTAAAGTTGCTAAATCTACAATAAATTTTTGAAATGACTTCCTCCAGTCTGGGTACAAGCATTCAATCTTCTTGTCATTGAGTGCCAAACTTTTTCAAACACACCAGAGTTGTTTCTAATAAGTTCACTCAGCAATTATCCGATTTTGCAAGATGTCTAAATTTTCCAATAAAGTAGAGTAATCTAATAACTTCAAATAACCCTATAAAAATAGTCCAGGGGGGTTAAGTCTAGAGATCGTGCAGGCCATGCCTGTGGCTCATTTTGACTAATTCAGCAATCTCTGTATGTTGTTGTTAAATAATCACGAGCAACCAAACTGAATTGTGGTGGTGCATAAACCATATAGCAATTTTTGTTGCCATTGGTACATCATCCAGAAATTGAAATAGCATGTGTTTTAAAAAGTTGCAATACATCTCTCCAGTAAGTTTTCCTGGTAAAAATACTGATCCAATTAGACAGTCGCCCACAATTTTAATCTAAACATTTAAGGAGAACTGATGTTAAAGCAGTCTTCACTTACCTGATGCGGATTTTTATCTGCTCACACATCACACATGGTTGTTATGAAAATTCCTCATTGCATTTTTTGAGAAACTGGTTTTATTGGTGAAAAGAATATGTGTCAGAAATTTAATGATTATAACTAATGTTTGCAAAAGCCATTGACATAACGCAGTGCGTGAAGAAAAATCAGCAGGTAGTAGTGCCTGAACACGCTGTGGTATGGATACAACAAATTGCTTTTAAACAAATTTCAAACTGTCCAATGACTTACATTTAAAGTATTGGCAATTTTTTGCGAAGAACTACTTAGATTTTCCTTTATTATGTTCAGCACATTCTGTTCCAGTTGTACCGATCTTACTGTCATTGATTTTTCTGGCTTTCCATCTTGTTTTAATGTGCCTGTTTCACAAAGACGTCGATGAATGTTTTCAAAGATTTTTTGGTCGGGAATATTACGGCCAAGAAACCGTTCAATGTACAATTGTAATGAATTGCCATCAGCAAGTCCATATATGAAACGCATGTCAATCGTCTTGGCGTTCGTACAGAGATTCATGGTAGAAGAATTCACCAACTATTAAAGACACGTAGAACAGCCAAACGTCACTTAATCTAAACATCTGCAACCAATACAAGTGATGATCAATGACGAGACGTATTCAAATAAAATCCACTTGCACATTAGTAGATAAAACAGCCGATCTAAGTTATCGATAAAAAAATTTTGTACTTGATAAATTTATTATTTTTTTGTACTTGATATACTCATTGGTGTACGCCATACTTTTATTTACATTAATGATTACAACAAATATCGAATATGGTTGTAGCAAATTTTGTTCATCCTGAATCTTCGAAACAAAGGGGTTTTTCAGAAATCATTATAGAACAAAATATTTTTAAAATAAACCAAGAAATAACTCTTTAAATTTTTGCTGCATGTTTACAATTTTTTTGTTTTTGATTAGTTTTATGCTTAAATGTAAATATTACTAGTGTGGTGTTGTTTTAATAATTAATGTTGTATATGTTACAAAGAGATGAACGAAAACAAACATATTAGTACAGTATTTTAAGCGCAATGAAACAATAAAAACAGCAAAAAAAATACTGTTACACTAAAATAAGAAAAAGAAAATTGTTGAGGGACTGGATACAATACTGCCGACAAGCTAAGTTTCTAAAGTATATTACGCTATCAGACAAGGAGTAATCAAAATTAGCATAAACACAATTTTTAAAGCACCAAAAATAGTTTGGTCTAACATCACCAGTAAATAAAATTAAACTTGGAAAAGCGGTAGATCTAGATGAGATATAGTCAAAGATAATAAAAACGACAGCGCAGTATAACACGCAGCTAGTTAAAAATGTTTTTAATTAAAATGAATACCTAACAAAACTACGGATATTTGAAGCTAGAAATAAACAAAAAATTGTTATTAACTATTATGCTTACTTTAAACAGTTTTTTAAACAGTTAGTAAACACAATACTAATATAGAAAACAGAAAAAAAGGAGATTGACTTAACAAATTCAGCTTGAACATGCAAAAACAAAAATACTAAAAAATATTAAATAAAATGAAAGTGACAGAAAACCAAAACCTAGTTAGATATCTCGGTCTAGTACTAGGAAGAAATATGAATATGGATGTATGTATAAAACAAACAAAAAAGAAAGCACAAACAGCAAACGCAGTAAAGCGTCTAATAATGCAAAACATAGCAATTGCTTTACTAAGGCACAGACAAATGCTATACAAAATTACGGTATGTAGTATAGTTTTGACCAAGGCAAGCCAAGTTACAACATGGATAATCCAAATACGTATACTCGTGATAAAATCATATGCACAGAAAAAGGCAGAAAAAAATGAAACCAAGCCAAGCACAATTGCAAAATGAATGGATTAAAATAAAAATAAATAAAAACTAAGTATAAAAATACTCTATTTTTATACTCAGTTTTTAAGAGTGTAGTTAGCAGATACCATTTAGTGATCTAAGTAACACTTCCGTAGACAAATGGTCAACAATCAAAAAGCAAACAATGACGGATATGAACAAACTACTAAACTGCAACTACATAATAAACGCAATGTTCTAAAGCAAAAATACAAGAAAATTATAGTAAGTATAATTTATCAGATTATGAGAACAAAGAAAAAAAATACAAATTAAAGCAAAACAATGCCTAAAAGGTATTTTTGGTTTAGTAAAAAAAAATGTAGTTGGTAGGCATATGGGCATCATTTCCAGGTAAATTCAATTTATTGTCTTTTAAAATTTTTCATTTTTAATCCCAAAAAAAGTGATGCATAAAGACTTTTATGTAAATTAGTTTGTCTATTAACAAATTCACTAAGATAGAAATGTGTTTCAGAGCTAGTAATAATTTTTTTCTTTTTAAGAAACAAAAGTATGGCGTGGTTTAAGATTATCTGGCTATAAATTCTGCGCTAGCTGAATGTAGGCTAAGATTCTTATGCAGTCTGCAATAAAAGATGGAATTTGAGATTCTTAATTGCTGTAAACGTCTTGCGATAGACAAACTTGGATTTTTTGTAACACTGTTATTTTGCTCAAGTTTTGAATTTTACAATAGCTTTGCAAAGTGATTCATGCCCTTTAAAAAACTCACAAAATCCGCAAACTATTTTGGCAAATTATTTACCTTGTCTATAATAAATATTTATTAGTTTTATATATCGTATATCGTTTTTAATAACAAGTATTAAAGGTTTAAAGCTTGTTAAATAGATCAAAAATGCCGCAAAATTTTTAAGTGTGGAAACTAATATAACCACTGGTTTATGGTGGAGTTGCACTCTTGCCGTAAATTTAGATATTGTTCAAATGACCAAATTTTAGATGTCAGTTTGGTTACATTAGAGCTATTATAATAATAATACTTTATTCACGGTATATAAAAAAAATCATTTACATATACATCATTATGTACATAAATTATGAAGAATTACAAGCAATATTACAACTTATTATTTATCAACAAATTTTATTTGACTCCTAAAACTACAGTTTGAAACCCAAAATATATCAATATTTTTGGAAAAATTATTCGCAATTCTACACATTCTACCAATTGGATTATTAAATCCATAATTGGTACAATGTATAGATTCTCTAAACAATGGAGACTGTCTAGTTGAAATGGAAAAATAAAATGGAAGAGTTACTAGTAACTCTTGGCTATCAATCTCATTATTAGTCCACGTAAAAATGATAAATCGGCTTTTTGCGCTGAATTTTCAGCGGCGGAAGATTATATTGCAATGCAATGAGATTATAATCGTAATTTTCAGATAAAATGCTTAATTTGTACGATAATAAACGGAAAATTTTTGAATACGTTTTATATTGCATATATGAATGCTGTAGAATGGACACCAAACTGACGGAGCGTACTCTGAATGAGAACGTACCAAGGCGCAATAAAGTAGTTTGAGTGTGACATTCTGTACACAAACCTTAACATTTTCATAGCACGGTTGCACATATAGTTTATATGCTCAACAAAAGTTAGTTTTGAGTCAAACATTACGCCCAAATTTTTTATTTGAGTAACATGTTCCAAAACATTATTATCGATAGTATAGTCATACAATACTTTACTTAAAGTTCTGTTGAAGCTTATAAAAAAATACATTTAATTGCGTTAAACCACAAGTTATTAATAAAACACCATAAATTAACAGAATCTAAATCATTTTACAAACTAATGCAATCATCGATAGATGATATTCTTTTATAAATTTTAAGTTCTTAAGATCGTCAGCAAATAAAAAATAAAAAAAAGAATTAATAGAATAAACAAGATCATTAATAAAGAGTAAAAACAAAATTGGTCCACAATGATATCATTGAGGAACCCCAGATGGAACAACAATAGGTTGTGATAAAAAGTTATTAATTTTCACACACTGAGTTTTCAAAAAGCTCGACAATCGCTCAACAAGAGATTCATAAAATCCAGAGCTTAGCAATCAAAATTCTGTGATTAACGCGATCAGAAAGTCTTTGAAAAATCTGTATAAATAGAATCTATTTGATTTCTTGATTAAAAGGCATTTAAAAGATTATTTTTGTAACAAAGAAGATTTGTAAGAGTAGAACGACCCTCACAAAACCCATGTTGCTGTTTTACTAAAATGCTTTTGCACATCCATTGTATTTGACCAGTTACAATTTGATCAAATAACTCAGGAATAGCAGACTGGATGCATATATCTCTATAATTAGTATCATCCTCCTTAGCTCCAGATTTATGTAAAAGCATAAAATAACTTTGTTTCCAAAGAAGAGGAAACTTAGCTTTATTAAGAAAAACCTCAAAAAGTAAATGCAATGACGTAGAAATTAAATAAATACATTGTTTTAACAGCATAGATAGAACACAGTTTGCTCCAGTGCTAAAGTTACTTTTAAAGTTCTCAATCCTTTTAAATATATTTAACAGACTAATTGAAAATGTTCAATGTAATACGTTTTCCTCAAAGTCAAACAATAGAGTTGGATGAGTTTGTGTATCGTAAACAGAGGAAAAGAATTCAGCAATACTTTTAAAATAGTCATCTCTATTATTGCAAGTTTTTTGTTTATAATACATTGTAGCTAGAAAATCATTCGTTTTTCTAGTGTCACTAACAAATTTCCAAAAGTGTTTAAGGTTACTTTCAATGTTGATTTCTGTTTGAGTAATATATTGCTTGAATAGACATGTACTAAAACTTTTTCATGATGCACGAATTTATTGAAACCCGTTATAATCGGCCAAAAGTCTTGAAGATTTATAACGTTTATAAACAGTTTTTTTGAGTCTAGTAAATGAAATCAATTCTTTATTAAACCAAACTGGAAAATTGTTTTTACGCCATAGTTTTTTGGGGACAAAACAGTCAATAGCAAAATGCAACACAAAGTAAAATAAATTAACTCAATTATCTACATCTCAATTATAATAAATAGCGGACCAACCAACATTCATCAAAAAAATTTTGATTGCGTTAAAGTTGGCAAATTTAAAATTATTAAAAACATAATTACGCATTAAAATATTACGGCTAGTATCACAGTTTACATCAATCACATAAACATTATGATGTTGGCTAAGTTTTAACAATACATCCACAGCATTAATGACAGAAATATTACAGATATTGGAAAAACATAAATCTAAGAACACACGATCATCATTATCAGGTATAGAAGTACATTGAACGCAGTTTAGAAATTTATAACAGTTGGCAACAAAATGAGCAGAATAACTATCATTACAAATAACATTTATGCCTAACTCATTATTAACCCATGCCGCTGAGGGTAGATTATAATTGCCTTGTGAAATTAGTTTACTGTCCAGACATTTGTCAGAGATAGATTCTACGGAATAACAATGATCAAAATATTTATCACATGCCGATTTAGGTGGTAAATAGACTGCACTGATAATATATGATACAAACTTAAACTTAACAATTACAAACAAATGTTCAACACTTAAAAATGTAGATTGTAATAAAGTACAATTAAAACAAGTTTTAGTAGCACACCTCCTCCGTCAAACATAAGGCTTGTTAATAAAGAACGATCAGATCTAAACAAACTGTAACCAATTAATTGTAGCTTTGCATTGCTAATGTCTTGATTAAGCCAGGTTTTGGTCAATACAATAATACCGTAATTAGATTCAGCTACAACCAGCATAAGCTTTATAAGCTTAATTTTTATACCCTCGACGTTCTGGTAATAGAGATACCGCTGGTGTTCCTGGTGACGGGTTTACATTGTTGGCTAGATCTAAATTTCAAAAATCTACCGCAGATGAAGCAGGAACATTATTAACTTGCCCATAATTAATAAATTTCTTGACCGCTATATTTGCAGGCCAAAAATCTTTACAAAGAATGGATCGAGCATGATTAGCTAGAACAGAAACTTTTGAGCTGCTGTAGCTTCCAGAATTTACTTGTAACTCAACAACATCAACTGATATTGTGGAAAACTTAGATTTAATATGATTTACTATATCAGTTATTATATTTAGTTCCACGTCTAAGTTTAGAAACATGTACGTAGGAAGTAGGCAGATAAGTTGGCAGTTTGTTATTAGTTGGGCCACAACCAAAAATAATTTGACATTTTGGCTGAGTTGTTTGATTAGTTATTTCCTTAACAGCAGAGCTTGTCAAAGAAAGAAAAATTGCAGGCTAAATCAATTGCACCGTTTCAGTAGTGAGCGGCGCAGTAGTAAATACAGTTAGTTGATCACTGCGAGTTTTGTACTAAAGAATAGTTTTATCTTTGTTGGCAATCTTTTCTTTAAGATAGGCAATTTTATGTAAGAATAATTTATTGCTCAACCGCAATTCATCACATAATACTTGGTAAAGAGTAATATTTTTTTTATAAAGTTTTAGAAGTTTGGAATCATTCAATTCAAATTGAGTACCGCAATTGCATTTCTTATAGCGTATAGCGCAACTGTTATAAAAGATAACACCACAATTGCTACAAGTTATACCAGATTGTGCAACAGTTTTGCATTTACAGTTTAAGCCGGTCATAGTAACAAAAGCAGTTACAAAAATGAAGCAGTGAATAAATAAAAACAGGATAAGGTTGAAACAAGGACACAATTCACACCGGTGCGGTCCATCACTGGTGACTGACTGTAAGCAAATACAGGTAGACTACGGCAAGGTTACACAAGAAACAGTAGGATTATAAAAATTGATAATAAAATCACACGATAAAAAACAGTTACGCCACTAGTATGAATAGTTTATAATATAGCCTCGGGAAGCACGACAAAACAATAAGCGGAAGACTATAACTCTATGTTAAAATACGTATACAATAATAAAAAAAACAAAAACAGTAAAACTGTTAAAATTGTAAAGCTAACTAGTTGCTAATATAATTACCAGCAGGAAAGACAAGTTTGTTTAGATTATAAGCACTAAATTTTACACAAAACTGCACAAGTTAAAATTAAAAACATAACACATACACAGTGGCGTTAGCATACATAGAAGTTTTGGATGAGTAATTGTTAGGTACCATATGTCTATAGATAAAATTAATAATAGTTACGTTACAGAGTTATTACATTTTATTTGATATTGCTGCATGGAACGTTGATATAAGATTCAGTCTAAAGTAATTTAATAATTTAATTTAATTTGCTGGCTTAGATGATTTTGAGGGATTTATTGACGTATTCAATTTTGTTGCAAGTTTTTTTCTCAGAACTGGTAAAATTTAGTACACGTTTGTACTTTTGTGTTAAAATAATATTTGTACTGTTTTTTGTTTTAGTGGTGTCAAATTTGTATTAAAAAGTTTAATTTTGTTATGATTTGCGAGAGACTAAAAAAATGAGTTTTAGTAATGTCGGCAGCAGTTCAATTTTGGTTTTTAAGTTGCATTATCAAAAAGTCAGTAAACCTGCAGTTTTATGTTATGGGATATAACCTGCCACTGCTTTTGCAACATTGTAAAAGCTGCTCTCGGAGTTATTGATTTAGACTTGACAATTGAAGCTTTACTGCCATTGCACACAAATTGTTGATTATTTTTTCAAATAGTTAATCTAGAATTTAGAAAAGTTACATTTTGGTTGCCGTAACTCTAAGTCAGTAACGTTTTTTCATAATTGAAACTATTGAAACTCTTTTGATTAAAATATTTATTTATTGATAAATTTATTGCCAGATTTCTCTGCATGAATTTATGCAATTTAATAGATCATAAATAGGTTTTTAATAAATTAAGACGTATTCAAAACTATTCGAAGTTAAGGCAGTTTTGTAGCAAGTTTAATGTTGAAAGACATGGATAATTTTCAAGACAACAAACAATAATAAAATGGACGCAAAATTTTTAAAATAGGAGAAACGTTGGCTTAAAGTTTGGTAAAGGCGTAGGTACAATAAGAACACCTAAAAATATCAAATGTGTCAGACAAGCTGAAAGAAGTCCGAGACAATCGGAAACAAGGCATTGAATTGCATTTTAAATTTTTGAAAATTTTACTTTTATAGTTGTAGATATGTTAACAAACAAAACTTTTGCTATTGGACTGAACAAAATCTACACAAAAAACTGTTTTGTGATTGTAAGTCATCGTTTAGTGCATTGTTTCATTATTTGAAATTGTAGGACATATTTTTTTTGAAGAAAATAATCCAACAGTTACTATTAATTCTGTACATACTTGAGCAAAACCAAGTGTAGTTTTAACAAAACGATGCAGCAAAATATGTTTTCTAGTTAATTGATTTTGAGGTTTAATGACATAATATGGGTTTTTAATTTCCCAAATTTAAGGTCCTCTAATTTTGTTTCTGTGAGGATACCTAAAGCAAAAGGTTTTGAAAAGCGTTCTCAAATAATACAATACCTTAAAATGCATATTTTGAAAGAAATAAAAAGTATTAGATCAAAATTATTGAGAAGAGTGATGCAAAACTTTAGACAAAGATTGCAGTACTGCATCGGCGGCTCAGTAAATGTAGTATGCTTTAGAGCTCATAGTTGATATTTATAATAAATTTAATTTTAATTTAGTACTTTTTATAATTAGGGCAAGTCTAGGAAAATAAGTGATATTAGCTGCTGAACCTTCTATTTCTAAAAATCAAAACAATTTTTACCGGCGTGATTTTAAAGAAATAAATGACAAATTAATTGTACTCT
This sequence comes from Tachinus rufipes, assembly GCA_963932245.1. Lineage (NCBI taxonomy): Eukaryota > Metazoa > Arthropoda > Insecta > Coleoptera > Staphylinidae > Tachinus > Tachinus rufipes. The sequence continues at coordinate 89,601,316 of OZ010743.1, forward strand.
ATTGCCGTTATTTTTTAATATATTTTTAAATTATTTATTGTGTTTTAAATAGGTAAAGTATTGTTTTATATAATGTATTGAAACTTAAACTTGTTTATGAAATTTGATTGTACTAGTAATTTATATAAATGCTATATTGTGAGCAACAAACATTAGTAGTAATGGTATACTAGTTATTGAGACAATTTCTAGTGTTGAGTGCTATTGATTTAACTGTTTAGTAAGTTAATAATAAGCTATTCAATAATTTGGCATGTTTGTATTAGCATTATTGGAATTAGTAAGATAGAAATAAATGTATTTTTAAAAACTTTTATATTTCAGTTTTTTGTATTTAATATTTGCGTATGCGTCTATATATTACGCAAAAACCAATAAGTATAAAACTTTTTAATTGAAAAGAAAATATTTAATTATTTTCGGGTATAAAACTCACTGTTTACTAAATTATTCTTCACAAACAAAACTGTTGCATATCAAGAGTTGAAAAACGTTGAGTTGTATTAATAAGTGAGATTTACAGTTTTAGTTACATTGGATTTTGGAAAAGTTAATTTATTTGATTGTATTTTAAAATAAATTGTGACTTATACACGCTGATAAAACATTAATTTTACTCAAGTTGGATAATAAAAATTGGAATTAATAAAACAATTTTACTTAACAAACATTAAACAAAACAATTTAATTTTATAGAAAATCTTACTTATTTTTTTTTGTTTTAAGTGTCATCTCTACTGCAAAATTTGGTAATCATTAAAGTTATTTTATATTTTAAAACAGCTGTTTTATACCCTTGAGCAGATGTGCTCTAGAACTATTTTCTGAGATTCTGTAACTAAAAATACTTTACTTTATCTCTGAATCTTTTTCTGCATGATTAACTGCAATAGTTGGTATTTCTGACTTCTTATAACGTGGCCCAGGTTGTTAAATTTTTGTCTTTTGATAGATATTAAGATTTTTTGGTGTTTATTCTTCTTCTCAGGATCCTAACATTAGTACAGCCAGACACGAATAGCGTGGCCTCTATAATAGGCAACTTAGTATACACAAAAATTATGTTAAATGTGGTTAAACTAATGCTTTTGTTTGTTTTAGCATTTTTAGCAAGGTCTTAACTGCCAGTGCACAAGCGGCTGTTACGTATAAGATCTCAATGCCAAATACGGTGTTAACATTCAACCCCAAGGCCTCATGCCAGTGTATGAATAACCATCTTTTACTGCCTAGTACAACCCCAACTCTGGGAGTGTACCTGGTATGCTACAACTGTCAAGTACCTCAATGACCTTAATGCCAATGTACTTTGTTTTACACATTTTCAAGACTCTTTTTAGCTTATGAGTGAATAACCTCAGACAGTTGTGAAGTACCTTAATGATTTCTTGTCAATGTACTTTTTCACACCTCACAGACCCACTTAATCTATGTGTCAATAACCCTTGGGTTTTCAAACAATACAAGTACGTAAATAATATCATACACAGTACATTAATGATTATAAGCAATGCTAATAAAAACTACCTCTAACAAAAGATGTCAATTATCACCAAGATGTGCTTATGTTGTGCAAGTTATATAAATATAAGTATACTTTAATTTATAAAATAATAAATCACAAGTATATTCTTACGAATAATACATTACCAGTTTCAACTCGACTAGAGGCTTCTACAGATGCAATAAGGTATTGAGTATTACATATGTTAAAGTATTTAGTAGAGCCAAAACTTGTTTTGTATTTGTAAGAATAAATTTGTAATAAAAACATAATATATTGTTTTATTTTTTTATAAGCATGAATTAAAACGTATTTGAGGTGACAACTATGAATTATATTAATACATAAATTTAACAAAGAATAACAATATACCAAAGTTTCAATTATGTAAACATATATTAAAATATCCAAACTTGTAAACAATCGGGAAAGATAATAATAAGATTAATTTATAAAATTTCAACTCTTTAAATTAAAAAAAATAATAATTTTAAGTAAATGATTTATTAAAAATTTAAAAACATATAAATATTTATTTAGAATTTATTTAATTTATGCTTTACAAGACCCAAATATGTCTTTATATCAAACATTATTGCAAATTTTATAACAAATGGCTTTTGTGAAATAGTAATAAATACAAGTTATTTCAATCATTGCAATCACCAAAGATTATAGATATATTTGTAAATAAACTTTTTTAAACCCAAAATAAAAGAAAATGTTAATTCTAATAATTATTCATTAGATTTAAAAAGTTAAACAAATTTTGTGTTAAGTTTAATAAAAATTATATTTTTATTAAATATACTTTAAAATCAATGATATAAAATCATAATTAAAACTACTTTATTCAAACTGTAACAATGTAATTTGCGTATTTAATTTTTAACAATGCATCATTTGCTTACAAAAATATTTATTTAATTTCGGGAACAAAACTAGTTAACAATTTTTAATAAAATTTGTTTGTAGAATTTGATACCACAATTATTAGGTGAAAATGAAACGGTTCGCTTCAGTCATCTGTAACTACAAACAAAGCGTCAAATATGTCAAGCGGTCGATGTTGGTAATTAATAATTTGCTTAGTCCACATTGTAACAGCATTGTTGTACAAAGTTAGGCAACATATAATCAGATATTTAACTAACCATCACAATCGAATTGTAATCCCTCAGACATTATAATGGCTTACTGGCTAGTGACCAATTTGTAGAATATGTTTTCTATACGCTATAAATATAATCAAATGATAATATAATATATTAATATTATTAGCAACAGATTTACAAAATTTCAGTGAGCCGCATAAAACTTGTTTATAGTGTACTGTCATTAATCAATATATAAGTATTCACTCCCTTTTCTAAACACCTTTAACTTCAAAAGAACTTGAATGATGGATGAAAGGTTAGAAAAAAATCTAAAATAAACTATTCATTTGAACATAAAAGGTTTCTTTTTAAAATATAGTACATAAAATTCTACAGAAGTCAGAATGCCATACGGATCACAAAGAAAGAAAAACGTTGCATATTATATTGTTGTAATAATGAAAAGTATAATGAATTTTAAGACTAAAGTTTCTAAAGTGTGTATATGTGATTAATTAAACTATGTCTGGGTTTTAATTAATTGTGACAAATTGGCACTCCCTTGTTTACAGACGTGATAAAGATGTATAATATATCAAGATTAAAAATTGTCAAGGTTTTTAGTATAATAGTTAAAATATAATGAAAAAAGTTAAAATTAAGGTTAAAAGGCTAATCAAAATAAGATACGGTACATATTCAAGATGGGGCTAAATAATGATGTTAAAATATAGGACATTCCTCTCCCCTATACGTGCGCAACTGACATGATATATTAGATTGAGTAAAAGTCTTTTGTAGAGGGGTGTGCATCCTGAAAACATCACATTTCAATTTAGTTACCCAGATAAACATCTGCGTTAATATGTGCTGAAAAACTTATTTATGGCAAAACCAAGGGAATAGTATCGATTTTTGTTTTGTTTGATGAAATGCCAAAACTAGAGATAATTTAGTAGCTTTAATAATAACTGCTACTAATTACAAGAGGAATGATTATTAATTTACAAAAATAGATTAATCCCATAATTTCAAACTAGCTTGATTAATATGTTTATATGGGGTGGAATGAATTATTGACATCGTTCTTCTCTAAATAAATATGAAATCTTAGCTAATAAGATTTTCGTTTCTATATCTATTTGATTTCAAGAGTTCAATATCAGCCAAGAAAGACAAATGAGACAAATATAATTGGACTAATTCCCCCTTTTGTGCGGAATTGATTAATATATTTCCATTGCCTTTCTTAAAGGGGTAAAAATTATGTTATAAATGTCAAAGCAACATTTTAATTAGTTATAAATTTTACAATTTTATTTATGTTTTGAATTCATGTTTAAGCTTTGAAATGAATTTCGTAATATGTAAATGAAAATTTTGCGAGAATGCACGACGGTAGGAAAATTTGTATATCCTTTCAGCTGCTTTATTCATTATCATGGAAAGTGTCTAGAGCTTTATGAGGCGGACTATTAACACTATTCCTTATTTATGATAATAAATACAATTGAAATTAGTTAATAAATCTATCCCACATCTAAAAATATTACGCTATAAATAGTAAATACGAAATAGCATTCCATATATCAAATTAATCATTAAAGTAATGAAACTAATATTTTATTTTGATGACGTTTGATAATATTAATTGGCATTGTGCGTGATCCGCAGTAAGTTAAAATTAATTAAAAATTTAATTGAATCAAGTTGCAAAATTAAATAATCTACCATAAAGAAATTATAATGAGAATATAACATGAAACAAAAATATTATGTTTATTGAAGCAATTAAATTTGTTTACTTAACTTTTAAAGAAAAACATCGCGTCAAATCCACGTGTAATTTTGCGATCAATAAAAATTATTTTTAAGTTTTATTTAGCTTTTAATTAATGAAATGATGTTAATAATTTACTTTTTTGTAAAGAATATGAATAAGTCTGTGCTGACTTGTAAATGATATGTTGTTACCAACATAGATTCAATTTGGTTTCAGGTTTATTTTGTATCTAAAAAACGTAAGACTATATATTTTTTTTATTAGTTCATTATTACATAAAAGTTAAGGTGGACGTTTTGATAAAAGCTTCTATAAAAAATATGAAAAAAATTAATTATAAAATAAGAAAACATACACTACATCAATACAATTGAAAAAAAAACACGGATTAAACAAATATATCTAAATATGTAGTACTTAAAAATGATTATAAATTATTGCCGTTAATTTGTATGTGTTAATGTCAGCCATCTAGTAGGCTGATTACTCATTTGTTTTAAAATTATTTTGACGTTTAATTGACGTTTATTATTGTCTCTCACAAATTTTATCAAAAACAATTCATAACATATTTTAAGAATTAAAGTGAATTAAGTCATTGTAGTGTAATTAACTACGTTATAGTGAATGGTGATAGTTTTATTCAATTGAAAACATCAGTATGCCACCAGTCAGACACAGCAATGAAATTCAAGCGGCACAAATTGTGACTCTACATAATGAAAGATATAAACAAAAAGAAATTGCACAACGTCTCAGGAGAGATTAATCTACCAGATCAAATATTTTAAAAAGGTATCAAAAGACTAAAAGTTTCTTACGAAGACCAAGGCAAAAGCGCAAAAGATGTATAACAATTTTTGATACTTAATCTACACGAAATTGCACATTGACATCGACGCATCTCAAAAATGATCTCCTAAATGTTAGTCAAATTAATGTGAGTTTAAAAATAGTCAAGCAAAGATTAAAAGATGCTGGCCTTAAGCCAAGACGTTCGGCCAAAAGTACCACATCTTCAAAATCACAAAACTCGTCGATTAGAATTTGCTAGAATACGTATTCAGTGGAATATTTAAAATTGGAATTTTTTTCTTCTACGGATGAGACTAGAATTCAATTATAAAAGCCAGACGGGAGAAATCACGTCTACAAAAAAATTGGAAAACGATACGCCAGCTGTAATCTCATAGAGACCGTTAGTTTTCGAAAATTTTTGAAAGTGATTGGACAAATGACTATTGACTTGTATATCAAAAATATACTGAAACATCATGTTGTGCCATATGGCGGCCATATTGGATACGAAAGATTTATATTAATGCACGATCACGCTTGACCGCATGCAGCTGGCACAGTGACTAATTACCTCGTTGCAGTCCAGATTCAAAAATTAGATTGGCCACCATATAGCCCAGACTTAAATTATATCAAACATGTGTGGGATTATCTTAAACGCTGCATACGACAGAAAAATCCTGTTTTAACTACAATAGATCAGCTTTGGTTTGCTGCACAAGAAGAATAGAACGCAATTCCTCAAGAATATATTCAAACTCTATTTGGCAGTTTTTAATAAAAACTTAAGAATTAATTAATTAATTTAATTTCTTTAAAATAAATTGTTTGTTGTAGGAGATAGTGATTAAATGATTTATTTCGTCAAATTTATTTTTATAAAAGGCTTAAGTGTAATAAAACTGGTTTTACCCTCGTATTCAAATCAACAATCCAAAAGCTAGGAGGTTCTATCAAACGGAAAGCAGAAGCAGACAGTGCTCCAGACATGTAAATTAATTTATCACAGAAAGTGGTTGCACCAAAATCTGTAACAATCAAAGTTTAAAAACATTTAAACAATAATTAAAATCTACTTCATTTTATTGTAGAAACCAAAAAACTTTTTTGAGTTAAAATAGCAGATTATGTTTATTTATACATATCGATGGCGGTATGCAGTTTAATATAAAGATGCTATATTAAAAATCATTGCGTACCTATGCACATTTTAAAAAACTGTTGAATGTTGATAATATTTTGATTTTATCTCACCCGAGATCTCACCTAAAGTATAAGAAGCACTTAGTAATTATAAAAACTTGGCCTAAACAAGTGCTTATCAATACAGTTAATTCTAGATAATTAACGTTTCACAAGTTCTTCATATAGCCTATGTTTGATAAAACTTTTTGTAGTTATAAACCATAGCAATTGTTGAGTTTGTAAAGTTCTTATTTAAAATGAAAATTTATATATATATATATATATATATATATATGTGAACATGTAACCAATAGCTCTCCAATAAACAACAGACAAAACAGAAAATAAAAAGGCCAGACTTACATAAAAATGTTTTATGTTTTTATTTATTAATATTGTTGATGTTGTTGTTATTCGATGGTGACGGTTGGGGGTATTGGTGAATTCAGCAAACTACCAGAAAAATTAGCTGCAGATATTGAAGAATCGTCCACATATCACACATCGCTTGTCGGAAATTAATCTGATAGTATATTTGGATTGTTCCATTTTATAGGTGTCGTTTGCACGCTGTTTGACGGGAAAGTACTAATCATTCCTTTTCTAATAGAGTAGTGACTACGAGCATAATTATTGGTTGCATCTTCTTTGTTGGTTATTAACTGTTTTATATGATAAAGCTGCTTTTTGCGTCTAGACCAGGTTATAAAAGCAAAACACGCCCATTTAACCATTGAGTAGGTGGAGTTTGTGGACTAAAAATACGACCGTTTAGAACATAGTTTACCATAATGTAATTTATGATTATTTGAATCCAAATACTGAACCTGTTTGATCTTTATTGCAAAATAAACATCACAATATTCTAAACCAGAGAATAATCCTATTACCACTTTATTGTCAGTTTGTCTCACTTTTGCTCTTAATTTTTTTACAAAACAAAAAATATACCCAAATATACGTTGCATCTTTAAAAGTGAAGAAATCTTTTCAAAAAGTTTAATAAACGGAGACGGATTTAATAATGATATATGTATCATTACATTGTTATCTTTTAATTCGGGAACAGTTAATAATTTTGGTAAATTTTTCAATGATCAATCTTTTATTGATTGATATAAAAATTCAGGGCCTTTACACCACAAAGTACAGTTTAACAATCTGAAGGAAGTAAACCACGACTTCCTGGATCATTTTTTTTTTCATATTGAATTTGCTATAAAAGTTTTTAATTTATATGGTGGAGTAGAAATCCATGCAAGTATTGTGGTAAAATTGGTGTAACAAAATGGTATTTTCAATTTAAATGTATTAAAATCAGTTTGGATAATAACCATGCAGCTCCAAGTTCAAGGTTTGGAATTGTCCACGTTTTAAGTGGTGCTACTCGTAATTTTGCAGTTATCAAATGAATTACAACGGATGATTTAAGTTCAATCTTAAGATATATTACTTCAGCTATTCCGAAGTTGCTTGCATCTGAAAATTTTACAAAACAAGCATTGGGATAACCGATAAGTATAATGCATCTGGGTATTGTAATTTTTCCTTAGTTAGTTAAATCCTTTATAATCCAAGATTATTTTTCTAATATTTTGTTTGGAAGAATTCCATCGCAATCAATTTTAATTAACCACAACAATTCTAACAAATTCTTTAAAGATATGACAAAAGGAGTAAAATATTCATTTTTGTTAAAAATACGTGCCATTCTGGACAATATTCCTTTTTTGATAAGTATCTCAACAAAAAGTTTGATGCAGAAATGAAAATTATTGTTGATAGGATCCTAAGCTATACCTAAAACTATGATAGTTTTTGAAAAATTAGGAAGTTTTTGCAACAAAGATTTGTCAGAATTTAAAAGTGATGGTTTTGAACATATCCCTTAACCTAATGGAAAACCACCAAGTTTTAACAAGGTTATAAGTTTATTTTTTAATAGTATGACAGCCGACTCATCATTAGCCCTACATAAAATTTCATCGATTAATAACTGCTCTGGATGATATTGACCTCATTTGTTCACAATATAAAAATAATACATAATAATAAAATTGAAAAATTGTTATGGTTACGCTTACTCTCTGATAGCAGCCTCCCGATCAGAGGAGAGCTATTGATGAGAAGGTCTCAAACAGCAATATTAGTGATCAACCAGCAACAAAAACCTGACAATCAAATGCAAAATAGCAATATTTTTTTACAAAACAAAATTCTACGCAACATATTAAAATGACTGACTTTTATTACGTATTTTGGAAATACCACAAATTTACAGTTCAGACAAAGTTTGAATTTTTGTTTCTAGGACTAATATAAAACAAAAAATATATAAAAAAAAACATATTACTAATAATGAGTATTGCCTCCTCTTGCATACATGACACATACGCATGATCTTTGAAAACTTTCAATTGGTATCTGTAAGCTGTTAATGCGTGCTTTGTTAGAAATTCCTGTTTAAATCATAACCGACCCACCGCCAAATGGAAATTTCTAATCATAACAAACTGAAGCGTATCTTTCTTTGCGTCTTCTCCACACTTTTTGACGTCCGTCTCATCTATTGAAGCAAAAACGGGACTTATCTAAAAATATTACCCTACTCTAGTCTTTATTATTCCATGCCCGGTGGTTTTTGTCAAAAGCCAATTTTGCAACACGATGTCAGCGTTGTAAAAGCGGATTTGTAGCTTTTCTACAAGACAAACCAGCAGCCCAAAACTATCTTCTAATGGTCTATTTACTAACATTTTCATCTTTAACTTTATGAAGTTGATTTTGTAAATAAACTGCAAAAGCTGTTCTATTCTGCGAACTTGTAGACACCAAAAATGGTCATATCTGTTTGAGGTGACTTTTTTTTACCCAGAACCTGATCTTCTGGTTATCAGGCCAGTAACGTTGATACACCTTTTGTACAGCACAAAGGCTTTTACCAACAATCCTTGCAGTTTTACGTTTTCCATAAAAAAATTAGCAAGTTTTGGAACTTAACGTTTTGTTTGCACTCCTGTGGTCATACTTTATTACATAATTGCAACTAAACAAGTTTGAAATATATTGCAAATTTTTTAAATTTGTATCAAATTTTATATCTGTCATTAACCAATTAATTAAAAATTTCAGAAGACTTAATGTGTCGGATTTACTTTTTAAAAGTATAGAAGCACCTACTGACTGAATCATCTTTTCTTGGTGTTAACATGAAGAAGTTTTACACAGTTCTGTGTACAACCTCTTTATCTGACTGTGCCTTATATGTGACGTTTTTGAAAGTTCATTAGAAGTCCACATTCTGTTAGTCTTCTAGACGTTAATTTTGTGTGGTGATGATTGAAGAGCCACAAATTTGTTTTATACAGCAAGCATATTGATTGATTGGTTGCTTGTATTTTAAAAACTGCTTGTCTTGTTCTTGTTCTTGTTGACAAGATAACTCAGGATCTGAGTGATTGGCAATTTTATCGAAAAAGTTTTTTGCTAAAACCAACATTTTTGATGAAGTCAAATCCCATATCAGCTCGATTTGAGAATCTTTTTTAAAGCATAAAATAGCATTATTAAAGTATGCAAATGACGCTAGACAAGTCACCTCGAGAAAGAAAAAAACACAAATAACTTTGTTTTAAATCAATTATTGAAGTAATGTTTATTTTAAGGTATTTAGCCTTATTTTAATTATTTTGGTATAACTAATTAATTAGTAATTTTTAAATGAGTAAATTATTGACTATTCTTAAAAGTTTTTTTTTTTATTTACGATTTGATTTATTTGATTTACTAATATGGTAAATTGGTAAGGCTCGCAGTGTTCTGTGATTTAAAATATCAAATCAGCTGACAAAAAATATTATAATTTTTTTTTTAATTTTTATAAATGTTGCTTAAAGTAGATATAATAATTGAATAGTTTATAACTACATTATTTAGCTAATAACAATAATGACCCAAATCCAATCTAATTAATGAAATAGCTCAAGGTAGAAAAAAAAATGATGAGTTCAGTAAAATATAATTCTATCCATTAATTTCTGATTTTTTTTTGCAGGTGAGTGTTCTATTTTACCTTCAAGTTTGACTTGAAAAATGTCGGTAAGTTTTCAATTAATACTTTCCTTCGTAAATATTTATTGCCTTATCTATTTTATTGTAAACGCAACCGAAATAAATTCTAGTCCGTATCCCTTACAATTTATTGCAGTACGGCCACTATTTCTAAAGTTACTAGCCGATTGAATTAAACCGGCATTGTATAGAATACGCGAGTCAACAAAACATTCAAATATTATAGCTAATTAAATCTTGTCATTTTATCCGTTAAGCGTGTGCCGTCAATCTTAATATTTGTAAGTCATCATAAAACTGGCGCTTAAAGGGGAAAATATCAGACCTGCTGGTTGTAAGCAGGTAATATAGATAAAACATCGTCCCCTCAAACAAAACAAGTTTTGGTGTAGGGAAGTGCTTATCCTAACACCCGTCATTCGCTATCCTTCGGCGAGGTTTCGGTACCATCCTGCGAGATCCCAACGACATCTAAAGGGTCGTGTTGTGTACATGTCATTAATTCCTTGCGGTTTATATATCAATCAAATTAATAGAAATATATACGCTGTCATATTATAGATATCTTTTATTCTTTTTAAGTTATAGTTTTTGTGGAGAAAATTGCTGCAATTTATTTTATCTGTTATAGACCATGAAACTGGGTAATTCACCGGAACACTTTTCTTTAAAATTCTCCGGTATGTTTAATGGGTAAATATACCAACAAATCAGTTTACTTCTAGTAAAATTTGGAAGAGTTATTATAATCATTTATAATTTTTATGACTTAAAGAACTTTAATCTACAAAGCGCTGTATCTATTAAACCATTAATTTTATTATAAAAAATCTGAAATAGAATATTTATATTATCAAATAAAATAACAATCTTTTATCTCGATCAAATAAGCGTTTTCGTGTAGTCAATACACTAAAAAACAAACAAGTTAAGTTGAGTGAGAACGATTTGATTTTCTCGTCGGCGTTATCAATCAAGTACTTCAGAAATTATCTGACACTTGGTCAGATTTCAATGAAAAATTGCACTCGATATTGTCGGGCAGACCTATTAAAAGTTCAAACTTTTACGCCACAGGCGAAGATCCCGAAGGGAAGTGGCGAAAACATACATATACAAACCAGGAAAAACTTTCCATTGCTGAGGTTATTTTTTCTTGTTTGTTTTATGTTTCTTATGTAAGTGTGCTTTTCTTTATGCTTATTATTTTATCCATTTTTCTATTACATTCACATTAAATGCTCAGTGCGGAAATAATAAATGTTCACTAACTTTGAACAAGTATTTTGTTATGTTTTGTTACGGCAATGAAAGATATGTGTTTAGAGCACGAAAATATATAAAATTGTTTTTAATTCAAATGAAATTAATTGCGCTATGTTCTGGGTTGGAATTATTATTCACACAAATACTTTTTTTTTTTAACTTATGATGTGTGCGACAATATATAAACTTTTTTTAATTATAGTATTTGTTTTTGATTATTGCACAATTTAAAATATTTGAGGTTAGGATATTTTAATAAAATTTATATATACTTTATTGTGATTTAGTTATTTTTACTTTTATTAAGACTAGTTTCGGCTGTTCGGCCATCATCCGTTTTTTCTTTTCACAGATGTTGTTGTGCGTTGCGGGTGTTGTTTTTTAATTGTTTATTTTTTTAAATTTATATTTGTAAATACTGATTTAATTTATTTATTAAATTTACGTTACGACTTCCAAATTAACGGCTTCAACTACCTTTCCAACAAAATAATTGCGTTTTTACTCAAATACTCATGTATAATGATTTTGTTGATCAGGTTGCGCATGATTATAGTAGTTGTAGAGATTCAGAGGTGATTGTCATTTATGATTTAGTTTTTTTGCACAAATTTGAAACAATTATATTTTGATAACCATTGCTAGTTAAACAGATGTATATCAACTATTTCCAAGTCTATACTAATACTTTCCGCTTTCTTGATGTCCATAGAATTTGCTAGTTGTATTTCATAATATGCTTTTTTGAGGCCCGTTAGACAAAAATAATGGCTTAATTATAAATTTATTAATATTCAATTATATTGCAATGCTTACGTATACTCGTTTGGAGTGGACGCCTTGTTATCGGCAGCAAGTTAATTTGTTTATACAGGTTATTAACAAATATTATAGCTTGCAGATTTACGCTATGAGCTATTTTTGTTTGTACTACTTTTTTTTAATTATTTATTTTTTTATTTGAGGAATGCTTTATGCATTATCTTTTCAATACAAAGGTGTGTAAAACTTGTTTCTTATTTTGACTCTATTTACTACATCTTTTCTTTTTATCTCTCCTAGTTTCAATGTATCTGCTTATCCGTTATTTTCTTTATTATAATCTGGTATGTCATTATGTTGATAATGTCTTGAGTTGAGCTCTGTGCAGTAAACACATTTTGCTTTTTTTTTTTTACTTTCCATTTTGCGCAGCGTGTGTTTTATTGTGTCTATCTAGCCATATTTCTTTTCAACCCAGCGAATTGGGTTGCTCTCTCACATTGTCTGCAATTTTTGGATTGTCTTGGACCTTGCTTGGACATTATCATTTTTGTCTATGCCCAAAGTATTACTGTTTGCCAATAGCGCACTCATTGTCGTTTTTCTGAAAGCTGTTTAGCACGCTAGCATACTTGAGGTATTTCCGGGCTTTTGTCCAAATTGGGACTGCACATATAACAACCGATGTAACCACCAATGCTAAGAAGATTTACCTTTTCTTTTTATCAACGCTTCCATCTTGGCATTATTCTACCCACAGACTTTTTGCTTTTGCCGTTACTCTCTTGATGTGTTTCCCAAATCTAAGATATTTGCTGATTGTTATCTTCAAGTAAACTAAACTGTTTTTGGACATAATTATATCTGTTCCTAGTTTGAAACTTACTTCATTCTGCAGATGATTATAACTGTCTCTTTTTTTTTTGGTTGCCAGCTTAAACTTATAGTTAGCCATCTTTGCTGTAGTTTTTATTACGTTTGCGGTTTTTTTCTACAATTCACATAGCCAGATTGTTTGAGTATGCCTTTAAAGATTTTTATAAAGGAAGGTAAGGGCCCAGTACCGAGCCGTGTGATATCACTCAAATTAGCTCGTGCATTTTTTATCCACGATTGACTTATTTGTAAAGTAGCTTTTTATTACTTGTATGAGGTGTTTCAAAATGTTCTTTTTCTCAAGAGTTTCTATTGTTTAATTTTATGGTGACGTATTGAACGCGTTTTTGACGTCGATCGTAATTAAAGAGCATAGTTCTCTGGGCTTAAATGTTCATTTATATTTTTTTAATTAATTTGAGGTTTGCTGTATTCTACAGGGTTGGGAACTCTTTATTTGTCTATATTGCATTTAGTGTTGCTAATATTTGTTCCAAGATTTTTTTAGTTAATATTTTGAAAATTTTAGCCTGGAATTTGTCTGACTCTGCGGGGCTTTCTTTGTCTTACTTGCGACAGTTTTTTTGCTGTTATTTCAGTAGTAGAAATTTTCTACGGTTATGTATTTGGTCACTTAATTTTGGTTTGTTCTGAGAATAATGCTCTTCTTACTTTGTCTTGGAAGGAGTTAGCTAATTTAATTCTACGAGACTTACATATTTTTGTAATGATCTAAAGCGTATGATCTACATGCATTGCTTTAGGGTTTGCAAATGTACAGTGTTATTTGCTGGCCACTGTTGGTTTAAACTACTTTTTTTTTATAGTAGCATTTTAAAATTTAATTACATTAAATTAAAAAAATCTTTATCTTACAAAAGAAAAGTGCAATAAAATAGGGAAACGACAAATATTTGTAATCGGTAATTTAAACTAAGTACAAACCAAAACAAAAAAGAAAAACTTGCTTATCAAATCTTACGTCTATTAATCAGTTAGCAGAAAACATTGCACTACCTAATACGACAACTAAGCAGAAGACAAATTAAATAAAAACAAAACTACTTTTAAAGTATAATGCGACGATGAATTACAAATTCAATCAAATTTAATACACGTTCCAAACTATAACACCGTAAACCGTGTTTATAAGAATCAACAATTTAAATCCCAATACAGTTACTGAAGAAATTTTGATTAACTATAGAGAATAATATATCTTTGAAAAGAAATCCTAACTTGCTACGACAGACTTTTGCTTTCCAATTAGCTTGCATTATTTAAATAAAAGCCTTTTGGAGCAAAAAAAACTTTGTGATTAAAAAGCAAGCACATTATAAAGATAATGTTTTAAAAAATTAGAAAAAATCATAGTTTATCTAATACAAGGTGACTCAGAGGAGATTTCAGTTTTTAACACGTTATAATAACAGTATAAAAAATGTTGGAATAATTTTAATATTAAATTAAGAAAGTACAGAGATACGGATTTCATTTTTTAAACACAATGTTGTCCGACATACTATCCTTCTCATAGCACTCCTCCAGTACTGCTCATAAATGTTTAAATACCCGCCAACACATTTTAATAGGAATATTGTTAATGGCCTCTCAAATGTTGTTTTTTAACTGCTCCGTAGTGGCTGGAGAATCGGTGTAGACGACTCTCTTTAAATATCCCCACAAAAAGTTGTCAAGGGGCGTAAGATCTGGTGATCTTGGCGGCCAAGAGATATCCCCAAATCTCGAAATAACAGTTCCTGGAAACAATTCACGTACAGTGTCTAATGATGCTGCTGCAGTGTGTGCCGTCGCCCCATATTTAAACATTTAAGAGCAGTATTGGAGGAGTGCTATGAGAAGCATGGTCGACATTTGGACAACATTGTGTTTAAAAAATGAATTTCGCATCTCTGTACTTTCTTAATTTAATATTAAAATTATTCCAACACTTTTTATACTGTTATTTTAACGTGTTAAAAACTAAAATCTACTCTGAGTCACGCAGTACTTTACCTTTTTGCAAACATAACAAAATATGATTTTACGTATCAACAGACCATCACCATCAAATTATTTCAATCAAGTTTACAAAACAAACACAAAAAATATGTTTTAATATGTAACTCTCTATTAGGTACACATCATTACTATCAAATAAATGACACTACTCTCGTGACTTTCCTATATTACATCAGAGGTCAAACGGAGGTTTTCGGCATATGAAAAAACAACTAATAAACTATCAAATACGGAAACTTGATTTTTATAGAAGTTTTCAGCCATTAATATTTGTCTCAAATTGCATTAATCAAAAACAAAAAAATGAGAAACTTTACTTTTGCATAGATTACAGCAAAATTTACTCCGTAATTGTTCAAATTAACAACAATGCCGATAATACAAAAAACATTAGAGAGATGGGTATTGTAACAGTATTTATAAAGTTGGATCTGAAAAATTAGGGTAATTAGCAGATAAAAAAATACTTTGTCAGACTTAAAGTTACTAATAATTTTGGGGGATGCTATTTAGCCCCAAGGATGCTTTAGCAAGTTTTTAACGTTTTAGAAGCTTAAAAATACTTGAGAAATACATTTACAACTTTACAATAGTATACCTCAACTATATAATTATTTGTCTTATTCTTCAGCCTGTTCTAGATATATGCCTTTTTTAAATTCTGCCACACGGTTCTATCTTTAGTTTTCTGTTGCCACAAATAGCCGACAACTTTTTAGATGTCGTCTCTTAACTTTTTTTTTGGGTCTTTTCACACTTCTCTTAGAAGTCCGTGGTTTCCACTGTATAACCCGTATCGTCTACTTTGCTGGATCCTGCTTTGCAACATGGCCTGCCCAGCTCTACTTTAAGTTTGCGACTTGTGTGATAACATCTTTAACATCTGTTTGCTTGCGGATTTTGGTGTTTTGAATGTGATCTCTTAAGCTTAAATCTAACATGGTCCTTTCCATGTTAGATATAAGGGTAGTTGGTTCAAGGCTATACGTAGTTACGGGGAGGATGCACTTATTGTACACTTTTTTTTTAGTTCATATGGGATGTTCTGATCTTTTAGTATGTAAATCAGCTTACCGAATGCTGCCCAAATCATCCTAATTCTGCGTTTTACTTTGGCGCACTGGTTATCTTTCCAAATCTGATCACATGACCCAGGTACACATACTGTGCTACGTTTTCTATCACATTTTGTTCTATAGAAATGGAAATTTTAGAATCATTCATAATTTTGGTCTTTTTGAGGTTCATCTTGAGTCCGACTTCTTGGATGCTAAATTTAGTTGTGTGAGCATGCTTTTTAACTCCCTAATGTCCGAGCTAATAAAAACAATGTTGTCGGCAAACATCTGAACCATTTGCGCGGTTCATATGTTTCCCATTGATGTTTACACCGTTATTCTCCTAGTTCAAGCGTTTAAAGACATCTTTCATTGTCAGCGTGAAGAGTTTTGGTGAGAAGGAATTACTCTGCTTTACTCTTTATCTAAAAAGAACCTTGTTAGTAATGGTGTCATCGTCCAGCTTAATTTGGAGTGTTGCATTTTTATAGATGTAATTCAGTAGGTTTGAGTACCTAGAATCAATACGTGCGTTGGTCATTGCATTTATTACTGCCCATATTTTAATTGAGTCGAACGCTATCTTGTAATTTACAAAGGCTATGTGTAGATGGATGTTGTATTTGACAGATTTTTTGACTAGCGATCAAATGGTTTGGAAATAGTAAACCACTTCCACTGAATTTCTTTCTAAAACCTGCCTGTTCAGAGAGATTGTAGAAGTTGAATTTGTTTGTTAGGTGGTTTGTTATAACTTTTGTGAGTTTGTTATACAGATGTGAGAGTATGCGGATTGGGTGGTACTTTTCAATGTTTGTATTGTAGCCCTTTTTGTGAATTAGGGTTACTTGAGCATTTTGTCATTTTGATGGTATATTCTATTCTTTCACACATTTATTTAGTAGAATTCGCACAACCTCTATTAAGGTATTTTCTCCCATTTTTATCATTTTGCTAGATATTCTATCTGTACCCGGAGATTTTCTGTTTTTCATATGATTTAGTACCATCCGTAGTTTATGGATATCGATATCTGACATTTTTTTGGAGTTTACTTCTCTGGTGTTATTTGCTTATAGTTACCTTCTTGATTCCCACATGGTCCCTAATAATGGCATTCTCGTTGTTTTGTATTTTTTAAATTTTGGCTTTTCTGTTTGATATGTCTTCTTAGTACTTTTATATTTCCATCATCTTCATCACTTCTTTAATTTTTGTATTGAAAGATTGTATGTCTTTGCAAATATGTTTTTATTCCGCTGTTTGAATTGTGGTGAGCTGCAGTTTAAGTCTCTTTGTTGTTTTATAAGCTTGATTGTATTTATGTACTGTGTTAATGTCTTTAACAATTTTACCAGAAAGAGTGTTGATGTCTAGATCCTAGAGGTTATGGATATGGCTTAGTTTTTTATCTAGTTTTTGCTGGTATACAACAGCGTTTTGCTTAAGTTTGTCTATAAGTGATGTCGGGTGATTTAGGATCATTTTTGTTTGTTCAGTTTTAGTGTTGATTAAAAGAGTTGCTCTGACCAGCCCATGGTCACTTTTTGTCAGGAATTTGTTTGAAACTGAAACATCCTTAACTTCAGTTTTGTTATTTGAAATTATGTAATCTATCTTGTTTTGTATCTTGCCGATCGGGCTGTCTCAAGGCCACTTGCGGTGTATTGCTTTTTGGAAAAATGTGTTCATAAATTACAGATTTTTTTGGTGTAGATAGTATAACAGCGTTTCTTCTTGGTTGTTGGTTAATCTCATTGTCTAATATAATTATCTGCAGCAATTTGCACAGGATACATACAAAACAACGTGTTTGAAAAAGATGCAAAAATTTAGTCTCCGTCTAGAAAAAGCAAATTGCAAATTTGCCAAAATTTTGATTAAATACTTCAAATACAGCGATAACATTGGTGTCACCCGGTTGCTTGTCAAGTACTATGCGCAAAACTTAGGGATAACTACAAAACAACAAGTCAAAAAAAATTTTATAAACTGTAACTAAGTTTAGTAATTCAGTTACCATATACAATACAAACAAATGCATTACAAATAGATATTTTTTTGATAATCTACCAAGTTCAACGGCAAAAAAAATATTAGTTTTGCTTATCAAATATAAACGCGAACAAAAACTGAAACGTCAATAAACAAAAATGCTTTGCACTAGTATGTGCTAAAGAGCAATACAAACCGCAATGAGAAAGACCTTATTTTACAGTTAAAATTGACTTTCATAGCTTTCAACTTTAAATATTACTGATATAAATTGGTAAAATGGACGGTATTTTGCAATCATTCAACTATTGTGCATTGCCTAAGAAAACATAATCAACCACCCGATATACTGAACAAAAACTTAAAAGACTAACCAACCAACCACGATTAAAAATAAAATATGTGCTTTTTTATAATAGCCTTATTAATAAGATTAAATTTGCGCAAAAGCTGGACAAAGACTCATTTAATAAGTATACTCTGAAAACAGGATAAATAAAACTTAAAAAAAACACGCAGCAAATATTAAAAAAGTAAACGGCACTATATATTGCAAATCAACAAAACAACAAAACCATTGCTGTTTCAACTGTTACGATCTAGGTCTGTTAGAAGCTGGCGGCCGATGACTATCCTTATACTGCTGGGGTTATGCTTTAGAAAGCGGATGTTAGTTTTGTGGAGTTGTGAAACTGTTGTGTCTGTTTTTTCTAGAAATGTTACAGCATTAAAAATTGAAATATTGGAGTAGTGGTTACCCTCCAGGATTATCACGAGGTCGTCGGAGAAAGGAGATGCATCTCAGCCCGTTGCGCTAGGTGCAATATGCCTCTGCGGTAAGAGACTGCAAAATCTCGGCGGAGGTCGGCAACGAGATTTACTAGGAGATGGATGGTAATATATTCAGTTACTCTAATTAACGACAACGGCTTCCAAATCACATTTTACAAAAGGGTGCAAACATGTTAACAATAAGAGTGCTCAATATAGTGTTATTTCATTCTACTATCTTACAATCAAAAATTAAAAATAAAGTGTTGAGAATACTCATACAAAAGCAGTCAACAAACATTTTGGTTTAACACATCTAACCCTTACGTTTGAGCTATGGACCTAAAGAACCGCGGCTACCAGCTACATATTCAGTCTAGCTCTTATAAGGTTTAACCCAATCAGCCCTTTTGAAACACAAAGATTGAGGAATTAAGCTAAATAACATCTGACAGCACCACCGAAGATACATACTATGCTGTGACAGACCTGGTTATGATAAAAGCCCGTTCATGTAACAACAAACAAGAACACATAAAAGCATTTGTTCTAAAATGGCAAAAGCTACAACCAAAATGGTTTATGTTTTATATATTTTTTATAATTTAAACATTAAATTGACGCCACAGTTTTTTTCCAAAGTTAGTCTTTAATGGTGAAAATGTTTGATATGTTGTTTATCAATTAGTTTCTGTAATGTGTTATTTTTGTAGTTAATATTACTAAAGATACATTGATATTTGCTATGTACTAATGGTAAATATTTACATTATGGAAACAAGTCTTATGTATAATATATAACAATGTCTATAGAATTTAAAAAATGCAAAAGCTTGCAACATTATGACAATATTTTAAAGTATTTACAAGTTAGGTTAGGTTAGGTTAGGTTAGGTTAGGTTAAATTTTGTTTCTACTGTTAGTGTACAAATGCTGTTGTTGATAGTTGTTGTATGTTGGTAAACTATTGATGTTCTAGCCTAACAAGTTATTAGATTGCTAGTATTTAAGTGTAATAATCAACTAACTGCAATTAATATGTAAGATGAATAATCTTTGTTGTAAGCAGTAGATTATTTAAAAACGATTTTACTAACAATTGATTGAAGCTCTGCTAGTGCTTTTGAAGTTTATTTACTGGAAAATTCATATTTCTAACTATATCTTTAGCGAAGGTTCACTTTATGCACGTGCAACGCAAAAAACTATCTGTCTAACACATAGCTTTTAACTTTTATTCTTACAATGACTATCTAAATAACAGTTTACAAAACGTAAATTTTATTGCATAGTACTAGTGGTAAATGTTTTGTATATTTTTGATACTTACACCGTATACTCAATAGACCAATTAGTTATTTTTTTTTTTAATTTGCTAACTGAGAAAAAAATTGATAAACTACTAAACCCAACGCTACGTTATACATTGTTAAACAACTTAATTATTTGTTTTCCTCAAGAGTGATGTTTCAACACATTTATTGACAGAAATGACGTATAGTCAACTACATTGTTCAATAACAGAAACCTTTCTCAGTTTGTCACTTCAAGTAAATAACATTGAGATTATTTTCAGTGTACCAAGATAGTGAAGGTGCCGTATTTATGTTGAATTTAAGTTTAATTTTGTTTTTAGGCTAGCTTAACTTTTTCTAGTTCTATTTATTTTATTGTAATTTTGTTATAATTGTACTGATAACATAATTTTTCTTAATTGAAAAAGTATATTTTATAATAATCTAATAATCTGTTTTCTTTATATTTAATAAGTTGTTATTACAAACCAGGTTTGCTATTTTCAAAGCAGTGAAATAGCGAAACTAATGTTTCATTTATAAATGAATAATAACCGTTTTATTTTGTTAGCTATGTAGCATTTATGTAAATATTACAAACAATTATGTGAGATCTTGTTTATGAAATTATAATATAATTATATTTAACAAAATATATAATAACATGAAAATCTCATGTTTAATGCAAATTTGTTTCATATATAATTTTTGAATTTCTAGTTTAAATATAAAATAAACAATATATATAATTTGCATGAGTTCAAAAACATATGAATATCTAAACATTTAAAATTAATTTAATGAGTAAGATTTACCATTTTAACAAAATATTTGTCTGCTGCTTTGAATTAAAAAATGCTAATCAATATTAAGGTTAATTCGGAATTATAAATTGGATTTTTATCTTAATGGGAAACTCTTATTGCTTACTTAGCTCTTTAGAGATAAAAGAGCTTTTAACGGGTTTAACGTTTAAATAATTCTTTTAAGTCATTATTAGTCTTCAATTTAGAATAGATAAGTGGAATAAAAATATCATTAGTTTTGCTTAGAGCTCTCTTCGTGATTATAAAAAGGCAGAGAACGTTGAAAGTCGATTTCCATTCAACCCTTTATTTTACAAATTGAGTAATTTACGTTTAAAACTATTTATTCTATTTGTAACAGAAAGTTAGTGTAATAATTATGCTTAAAAGCATAGGATTTCGGGTTTACAGTTGAAACGTTTGTAACAAAATTTACATTTTCATATATAGCTTAATGCTTAATTTATGTGAAATAAATTGTTTGCGAATTTCTTGGATTTTAAATAGAATTCGGGTTTGTATATGGTTCTTACGGTTATAAATTTATTTCGTAATTTCCTCTCGATTTATCATTCCTCTTTTGAATGTGTAGAAATCCTTCTTTCAAAGAAAATAAGATTTTTCCAAGTACATATAGACTGGAATGTTAAAGATACTATTGCGTGTTGTCTTGTGCGTACAAGTGTGCGTGTTCGTTGTTTGTCTATAACGTACCTTCCAAGTTTTTTTTTTCTCTGATGATGCTTCTTTTTAAAAGGTAGCTACAGAAAAGGGGAGCATTAAGGGGATGTAGGAAAGTATCAATTTTCTTGTATTATGTACAGGTCGAGCTGCGACCGAGTTGGCACGGATCCATGTTATATAACGGAGGCGCTGTTAACTGTCGATGAGATACGGCTAACATCCAGAATAAAAAATATAAAACTTTTCACAAGTAAAATGGCATTTATACTGTGTTTGAATTCTAATAGTAAACACATTTCATTAAATAATAATAATAATTTTATTAAATTATGTCATGTTCAATGTTTTTGTTAGATTACATTATATGGTCACTTAGCTTTTATAAAGTCTATTGATATTTATTAATAATAATTGAGTAACTTCTCTGATGTATGATTTATTAAACTTTGTGTAATATGCAAACTAGTTAGCAGCCATCAAAGGCTGCAGTCAGTTTGTAAACCGTATTAATATTAATTGAATGTCACTAAAGTCCATGGTCTATCAAAACCTTCTTTATTCCCCATATAATTGTTACTTGAGTTAAATTAACAATATAATTCACATAACACTACATTAGTATCAAAGCCTTTGAGAACAGTATTATTATTAATGCTATCTTAAAAGATTGCACATACATATGTCATTGAAGACTTATTTATTTAATTTAACTTGTGCAGTAGAAATACATTAAGTAATTATTTCCGTGAGAGTGAACTGAAGTAATAAAATAAATGTAAGTAGATTTCGCGTAGTTGTGTGCAAATAGTGAATCCACGTCGCGATTGATTTTATCCAATTGGGAATGTTTTATGTAACAGTACAAGTCGTCGTCGCACTGTATAAGTATTCGTACTTTGAATCACCGATTATTTGCTTCGCCGTGCCATTGTCGTTTTTTAAAATCGTGATTTCTTTTCTTATTTCCTACATGTAGAAGATAATTTATTTTGTTTCAAGATAAGATTTAATGTTTTTTTAGATTAATTTATTACGCAAGTAAATTTTAATGCATATGTAATGAGCAGTATTTTCTTTAACCTTCCGTCACTACTCCGCACGGATTTTAATTTTTGAATATCTTTAAACTCTGAAACTCTAGTAATCTGCTCTTTTAGATATACTTCGAGTTAGTTACACGAAACAATATTTGAGAGATAGAAGCGCATTTGCGTAAAAGTTTGCGTTTTATAATCAATTGCAGAGCGTGAGTCTGCTGCCAGTAACAAATACACTACTTGAGAATCTTAAGAGCATACCGACCGCTACCTTGATTTGATTTGAAGATTATATTTTTATTTAAAATAATAAACAGGGTTTGTTTAATTTTATGTATTTTACTCAATCATTACCAATGTTAATATTTTTTACAAAACCGCGAAAAAACCAGACGTGCGGAGCATCAATGGGACTGCTATTATTATTGTAACATATCTACTACAATTTCTTAACAATAATATGCTATTACAACAATTTGCATATGAGCAAGAATCTATTACATTTATATTTTGAACAAACAAAATATTTCAATATGAAAAAAAAAACGGTGTTACCCGAATTTTATTTAAAAAAACGTTAGGTAACATTTGCATTATAGTCACATTATAGATACTTACGGCAATTTTTAAAGCCAAGTAGAAGAACTAGGCAAAAAGGAACCTGAAGTTTCGGTAGCGATAGCTATAATGCAAACAATGTTGCAACAACAACACGGTGCTTCATCTACCTCAATCCAAAATCCCTTCGCTACTCCACACGGCGCGACCGTCCTAGACCCTTCCGGTATGGCTAACTTAAGTCTCAGCCGAACTTCTTACGACGCGGTTAGCAAATGGGGATTTACATTTTCGGGCGATTTTACTCACGATAGCTTAAATGGCTTCTTACAAAGAGTTAAAGAATTTAGTGAGTCTAGAGGGGTCGGTAAACATTAGTTGTTCCAAAACGCAACAGAATTGCTTAGCGGTAGAGCCTTGATATGGTATTGAGCCAATAAAAGAGCGCTAGTAGATTGGGAGTTTTTGTGCGAAGGGTTGCGCAAATTTTTTTTAACCAGAAACTATAACGAACGTTTGTGGCAACAAATCAACAGTAGAACGCAAAAACTAGATGAGTCCATCGGTATTTATATTCCGTATATGAATAACATGTTTCAACGCATGACTTGTGATATTTTGGCAGAAATGCGTCTTCAAGTCATTAGGCGCAATTTGCACCCGGTCTACCACAATAAACTTGTTTTGGAAGACATAGACACTGAAAGTAAATTAATTTTATTATGTCGAAAAATTGAAGAGACGCGCGGTCAGGTGGAAGATTATGCTCTGCCAACTCGGGGAAACGTTAGATTGAATCTGGAACCAGACTTATCTTATGTTAGTAAAACGGGTCGAGTAGTTAGTGATACCTATATGAGGTTTGATAATAGGTATGACAATGATGATGTTGAGTGGGAGAGACCTAGTAGAAAAACCAGGAAATGTAGTAGATGTTGTTGTGATGTTCAAGATAATAATCGACGGGGTCGATCTCGTGAACGTAGTAGTGAACGAGGCAAATCTAGTAGTTAAGTATCCACAAAATATGAGAACGCTAGAAGTAGTGTCGAGAGAAGTGGTAACAAAGGTGTTGGTGGTCAAACAAAAGTGACTTCTGCTAAGTCTTCAAAAAGTACGGAAAAAACCTGCACCAATATAAATGTTACATGTTTTTGTTGTAATCAAAAGGGTCACTATGCACGTGATTGCAGCGTTAAGGATATTAAGTGCTCTGGTTGTAGCCAATCAGGCTACACAGGACCAAACTGTCTAAAGTGTTTGGAAAATGGCAAACGGAGTCAGTATATGGCTTAGGTCTGACTCCGTTAACTATAACTGTCAATCCTTTAAAACAAGAGAAAAAGTGGATTCTTTAATTTTATTCTCAGCCAATCAGGGGAAAATAAATGCCCCTATATGACAGTAAAAGTTTATAGCTTAGAGATGTTGGGGTTGCTGGACTCCGGTGCCAACGGCATCTTTATGGGTATAATTTGCTGGGAAAAGTTAAATGCGATGGGAATTTACCTTATACGGTGTCACAACAAATGTACGGTAGCTAATAATAGCCAAATAAGTTGTATGGGAAGAGTATCAGCCCCCATCGAATTACAGGGTAAAGTTCAATCGTTTGACATTTTTGTGGTACCCAAATTAAACACATGTTGGTTCTCGGCGTAAAATTCTGGTCCCAAAAAGACATTATTTCTAACTTGAGAACGGGCAAATGGGAGTTTGGGAAGTCACAAGATATCTTGGCCAAAGGAACCAAATTAAAGCTAAATTCGTTAAAAACTTGGATGACTTAACTGTCACTGAAAGGAAAGAACTAAGCAAGATTGTAAAGGGATATTTTGATAGCATTAAAGAAGGAGAATTGGGGTGCGCGGGAGAGGTCACTCATAAGATTGTGAAAAAAAGCTCTCTGATTAAGTCTAAGTACTACCCTGTACGTTCGTTCATGTAAAAGTTAATTGACCAAGAAGTCAGGCAAATGTTGGATCTCGGGGTGATAGAGCAAAGCACTAGTGGTTGGAGCTCTCCCATCCCGATAATTAAAAAAAAAAACGGCTTTTACAGGTTCTGCGTGGATTTTTAGAAGCTTAATGCTGTGTCCGAGCAGTGCACATACCCTCTTCCGTTCATCAATTCCATCCTAACGAAATTAGGCAATTAAAGATATCTCTCCAGTTTAAACATCAAGAGCGCCTACTGGCAGACAAAGGTAGCAAGGCCTATACGGCATTTACCATTCCTGGTCGTGGCTTTTTTCAAGTTAGGCAAATGCTTTTTGGGCTGAGTGGGGCCTCAGGGACGTTCCAATCTCTAGTGGATACAATTTTTGGAGCAGAGCTGAAACTTTTTCTTTTTACATATCTTGATGATATTGTCATCACAACCCCCGACTTTAGGTAAGGAAAAATGTGTTTTCTGTCGAGACAAATTGCGGTACCTTGGTTATATTGTTAATTGTTACGGCCTCAATATAGATCCCAAAAAAGTACGGGCTATCGTAGATATGCCAGTACTAAAATGCGTCAAGGATGTTAGGAGAGTTATAAAAATGGCGTCATGGTACCGGAAGTTCATACTAAATTTCTCGGAAATGACTGCACCCATAACGGCATTACTCAAGAAGCATCAAATCAAATTTGTCTGGTCAGAGGACTGTATTAGTTTCCTCAACCAAGTTAAGGAAGCGTTGGTAAAACCACCGGTGTTGGCCTGCCTTAACTTTAAACTGCCTTTTATTCTGCAATGTGATGCTAGTTCTTACGGGTTGGGTGCGGTGT
The DNA here is from genome assembly GCA_963932245.1 of Tachinus rufipes. Taxonomy (NCBI): domain Eukaryota; kingdom Metazoa; phylum Arthropoda; class Insecta; order Coleoptera; family Staphylinidae; genus Tachinus; species Tachinus rufipes. The sequence goes on from OZ010743.1 coordinate 89,627,658, forward strand.
TAACCCAGGTGATAGCTGGAGAGGAACGTGTTATTTGTCGCGTTCTCTCTCTAAGGGAGAACGTAATTTTCATGTTATTGAAAAAGAGTGTTTGTATATCCTGTGGATTGTAGAAAAGTTGAGTTGAGTTAAGTTTACAATCATAACAGACCATTATAGTTTGTTGTGGCTGGACAACTTAAAGGATCCTCAGGGGCGCTTAGGGCGTTGGGTCTTGCGAATGCAACAGTACAATTTTACTGATGTACATCGCAAAGGGAAGGAACACGTAGTTCTCGATTGCCTTACCCGCGCCATTCCTGAAGCATTCGTAAGTAACATCTTGCTGTCTGTCACGAGTGATGTCTTGGATAAATGGTATGTGAGAATAATTCAGAAAGTTAATGAAGACCCGCTAAACTATATGAATTGGCGAGTAGTCAAGGGTCAATTATATAGATGTGTGGAGCGTGGTAATGAATTCGACGGTGACTGGTGGAAAGTGATGGTGCCAAATGAAAATCGTAAACAACATCTTTATACGTATGATCAATGGGCTTTGCAAATAAACGAATGCTAAGTCTCACTTTACCATATTAATACTCATGCTACCTGATGCATGATTTGTATTTACTAAGTACTTACCAAAACCTTGCGCAATAGTGTGACACCAAGGCATTTTACGCGGTTTAGTTTAAAATGCGCACTGAACCGGTAACTTTAAGTAAACTTATAATTATAAATTAATAGTAATTGTAAATGTTTGTATGTAGTTATCTTTCTTTTTCATATATTGTTTTTGTAATTTGTATTCAACATAACGCTGGCGTTTGACACACAATACAAGTTGACTCGCAGTTTATGTGCATGCGTTGTTTAAGTTGAAAATAAAATCAGCGAAGATACGACGATTATGGTGATTGACCGGTTTGAGTTCTTGTGTTAATTTCAAAAGTTTTAAGACTTAAGTCTTTATGCAAAATACGGTGTAATGTCGTTTGTGGAATGTCTAATTCCAAAGATTGACGAGAAATCGACAAACCTCGATGATCCTAAAGCCGGCCACTTAGGGGTGTATAAGACGTACCATCGAATAGCGTCTTGATATTACTGGCCCAAGCTCAAGGCCGATGTTGCAAGATATGTGGCGGCCTGTCGAACTTGTGCCACCCATAAACCGGAGCAACAAAAACCTGCAGGGTTGATGGGCACAAGACCGGTAGTATTGCGATGCTGGCAGATGGTAAGTACTGATTTGATAGGTCCCTTTCCTCGAACCCGGAAAGGTAATACTTATGCCGTCGTAGTGACCGATTTCTTGAGTAAATTTCTCTTACGACAAGCTACTACGGCCAGTGTTTGTAGGATTAATGAGGAGCAAGTATTTTTACTGTTTGGCGTTCCAGAGCTCCTTGTAACAGATAACGGTGTCCAGTACACCAGTCACGAATTCACAAAGCTCATGAAGAACTATTCCGTTAGGGTAATTTACAACGCTGTGTATCACCCCAGGCAAATCCTTGTGAAAAGGTCAATCGGGTCCTTAAGACCATGATTGCCTCCTACGTTAATGAAGACCATAGAAAGTGGGATTGCAATCTTCACAATCTTGAGTGCGCATTACGTACAGCTCAACATGAGGTTACGGGAAAAACTCTTTACTTTATCAATTTTGGCTGCAAGATGATGATTAATGGGAATGATCATGCTGAGAGAAGGGTCAAGAAGACTCTAATTGACAAGGAAACCACTGATTTACTTATTAGTTAATTATTTAGCTTAAAATTAAGTTGGTGTGTCTGGTGTGTGGGTGCAAAACTCGGGGTGTTAGCTCACCAATATTTTTATTTTATATTAAATTGTAATTATCTTGTTTTATGCAATTACCAATTCTTTGCTATATAAATTTCTGTTATTTAGGATATTTGGGTTTTTCCATATCACTTGCTCTTTCCTATAATTATTTCCGTTATTGTTTACGTGGCCGAAGACGAGAAACGAGGATGTGACGTTTAGATTAAACAATTGGAGCCCGCTTAATTTACAATTTGATAAGGATTTATTTTAAGGGTAAATCCTCATATTTCTTATCCTTTCTTTTTAAATTCTTTACAACGTTAAGAACTATTAGGGCGTAGCAATTAAATTTATACTAATATATGCAAGATTTAAATGTACATTTGAGCATAATGATATCAAAAAACTAAGTTCAGAAATGGGAGTTATTAAGTCTAATAAAATTTAAAAATCACAGGTCAGTAGAATTCTAAAGCATAGTATATGAAGGATATTTTAAATAATTTCTCAATTTAAAATACTTTGTCCAAGCATTCTTTGCTTTACCACATTCCTTTAATTAATAAATTAATAATTACATTAATTGATTTAAGACTAAAATAAATGCTATACTTTTGAACCGTCTGCAAATCTTTTAGAAAAATGTTGCCATAGAAGCAACATTTAATTTTTTTTTTATTTATTATGTTTATATTATATTTTTGTTTATTAAGCACATTTAACTTTTATAGAATTGTTATATCTTAGGTGGGTTTTATAATACTCATATTTTGTCTAAGTAAACTTATATTAAATATTCTATAAACATATATTTTGTCTCATCTCTTGAGAGCAACCATGATTAACTGTCGAGCTAAGCAGATGTTGCGCACTACTGCCAAGTCGCACTTGCGTCATGTATACATAACAGAATAAAACGATTTTGTTGTGTTTTGTTTAAATTTTCCGTCATTTTAATCTATTCTATTACATTTGTAGTACATTCTGTCAGAAGCAAAATCCCAACTCTAGTGCGGGGTTTTAGTCCGCTGCCAGGGACCTAGTGCCAGTGACGGAATGTTTGTGATTTAGTTTGCACTTCCACATAAATGTAGTAAAAAAACACTGAAACAATTTTACAAAAATATATTTTTTGTGTTAAGTATATGGTTTATGTCGATTTATTATAATCACACATGAAAAATAACATTGTTCAAGTAACCGCCTTAGCTCCTAAGACATGACGTAATCCGCTTGTCATAATTTTTGATAAATTACCGGCCAGTTATGCCACCAGATCACAGGTCATTTTTTTTTAATCAAAAATCATTCTTTAATTTTTTAATTGCTAAATACGGCTGTTCTGCTTATTTACGTAGCTGATTAGATAAAAATACGTCTCATCACTAAACCAGATTTTTTGCATAAATCTATTTGTTTCCTTGTTGCTGCATCTATTTGGCAAACAAACAATCCTGTAAATAATTTTTAAGTTTAGTGTATGTATTATTTGGATTTTGAAGAAATGTAACAGTAAATCTTTAGTCAACATTTGATATGTAGTAAGGCCCAGTTTTGCGCTCGGAAAGTTGATTTTAAGCACCTAAATATTTAAGTAGAGCACAAAATGCATTTTTTCTTGATTTTTTATTTTCATAATTTGCTTGAAGAGTTTTAATGCGTTGTTCTATTGTATGTTTGGCCATGACTGATGTTTATGTTGCTAAAATACAAAACCACGTTAAACATTGACATATAACTTGATGGTTTGAAAATATTTATCAGCGTCATAAGTAAACTCAACATAAATTACCTTTTATAAACAGTTTGCTAGTAAACTAACAATTTGTAAGATACAAATGCCAAAATGATATTCATAAAAAAATAACAAATTAGTTTAAATTTACGACCTATGTAAACGCCTCTCTATAGTAACAACTGAAATTGAATTGAAGAAAAAACAAATTGCATAACTGATGGTGTAGAAAGATTTAAAAAGTGGTGATTATGTTATGGTAAATTTTTTTGTTTATTCAAAAAATTAACAAGAAGATTACATTGTTTTTTTGTAAATTTTGGCGGTTTCTAACAGATTAAGCTTAGTGCTTTTTGTACAATTGTGTAACATTTTATTAATTTCGGAGAAAGTATGATAAGAATTTATAATATGATTTGCAAATAAACTTGTATTGTGATTTAGTCTAAACGCTTTAATATGTTCTGTATATTGTGTGTCAAAACATTGGTCAGCTTTCTCAACATAAACACTATTGCATTCTGAACATGAAATTTTATAAACACCTAATTTCCTTAAGTGATTAATTTTATGTTTATTGTTAAATAATATAATTGATAATTTGCAACTTGGTCTAAAAGCAATTTGTTGATTTTGTTTTCAAAGAATGTGCGCTATGTTTTCTGTGGTTTTTTTAAAATAACACAATGTTGTAAATCAATCTTTGTTTAAATTTGAAACCTTTGGGTAAATGTGAAAAATTGTGTTTTGATACAATATAAGTTTTTAGCACAGCGCGTCCTTTTTTGAATGCAAAAATTTGTAAGAACGAATGCATTGTTTTGGATGAAGTTGTTGTGATATTTTTGCAGCAATAATCTAAATATAATATGTTCATATACAAGATTTAATTTGAGTACAAACGTTAAAAAAACTACATAAAACGTAATTTAATTTTTATCTCAGATACAGTATTGCTAAAGTATTTAAATGCAGGCATTATGTATTCATATCAATACAGAATGTCCAAATGAGCTTAAATTTTTTTATTTATTTATTTTGTATTAAATTGCTCATTCTTATTGAACTAATTTTTGAATATAATTTTAACGCCTTGCCAACTAGTGTAAGCTTAACAATATTTTGCAGTTGTTATGCAAGCTACAGGCTCTAAATGCCAGTGCACAGTTTGCTTAACTAATGTTACCTACAAGGCTTCAGTACTAAATACGGTGTTAATAAAAACCTCAAACCTCAAAAGCTAGTGTATAAATTACAAACTTTTACAGCCTTTTACAGCCGTAAATTTGGCTGTTTACCTAGAATATTTCAACTTTACATACCTCCAAAACTATTGTGTAAATAACTTCAGACAGCTATAAAATACTTTAATAATCCTAATCTTACATTATTACACTTCTAAGACCCACTTTGTTTTAGTATAAAAAATTACAGCACTCTCGTACTACCTGTACGTAAATAATAATGTATATAGTACAATAACTACTATCAATAATGCTAACAAAATCCACTGTTAACATTTGTCATAAATAACATAATAGAAAAATTTTAAAACTGATTCAAAAACAGTATGTTTGTGTTACCCAATTAATGATCGCATATTAAAACCTAGTATAAACTTTAGTTAATATCTCTTAAACTGACAAATGTTGGCAGTAGTCACATGCATATTTTGATGTTCACTGGTTTAACTTTATCAGCATCGCACTTACGTACAATTAAACTGAAACTCTTTTGTTTTTACGGTCTATATATGACAATTGCAGACTAAAATATGCATCAAATTAATCATTTTATGCGTTATAATATAACTTTTCTGCACAACAACAAATTTAGGTTTTTAAACGCTTAGATGCACTCGCTGCAACAACGATCTTAGTTGAACTGAAATTTCAAATTTATAAAAAAAGTACAAAATGGTTTTGATAAGTTTTTTATCTGTATACGTAATAATTATTGCTAATAATTTAAGAGTTAGTGACTTTTTTTGGTATTTATTTTTCCAGTTGGCGAACATATATAGAATTAATCAGCTGATAATTCTGAGCAACAAATGGTAGTAAGTCAGGGAGGTTTTTTGATGAATTTGGTTATTGTACAAAGCCATTAAAAACTGCTGGCGCAATTTAAATTTGCAAGGTAAATTGACATAGCCGTCAAAATTGTAATTAGTGTTCAGCTTGAAGGTTTTATCTGTGTTACTGTATGCGTATGCTTTTGTGAACATTGCAAATTTTACCAAATTAACTTAGTCAATCTACTTTATGCTACACATGTGACAAATAAATTCTTTAACAGTCTTTATTAATCATTTAAAATAATATTGTGCTAAATTTGCAAAATCTATAAATGTTTGCTGGTATTTTTTTAAAACTTTTTAAGAATGATAACTTTTGTTTATTATAAGTGAGTGCCAGATAAAATCGCACTCAGTTAAGGCGTAAATATCTGGCAATAAACTGCATAGCAATTTTTTTAAAGATTTGTTAATTTTTGTTACTTTGATACTCCTTTGTGCATTTTCACACCAACCTTCATCTAGATTTTAACCAAGCAATAAAAATAAATAAAGACCCAAAAGCTATTGTATTGTTTGTTGTTGTGTAGCAGGAGTAAACCAACTACTTGGGAAATTGAAAGAGATAGGAAACAAGGATAAATCCTTGTTTCCTATCTCTTTCAATTCAAAATGTACACTTGCTTAAGCAAACGTATCCAAAAAATGTATCTAATTTTCCGATCAGCAGATTTATTGAATGACTTACTTTTCTTTATTGAAAGTAATTTAAATTAAATTGCTTTTTCTTTGTTAATTTTGTGATTCACTATAATAAAAAATATCATAATTGGAAAAGAAACTTGTTTGAAAATGTTTGCCTGTCATGAACTAAGTTTGGATAAAAAATATCTTTTTATTTAAGATTAATTAATTTGGGAATAGGATAGTTAAAAAATAATTAGCTTATAATAGGTTTTTTAATTGCTAACGTTTTGGTAACGTCGTTACCTTCATCAGAGCTAAAAACAAAACGATTTTAATCAACAACAGTAATTACAAATATAATAAATTATTAACATCAATGTCAAGGACATTGCAATAAACATACTTTTTTAAAAAACATATATCTACAAACATACACAATTATTATACTTAATTTACTTTTAAAAAGTTATTAGGATTGTCATTGGTATTAAAAATTTGTTCATTATTACGTACACATACACTTTAAAACACTTATAAATTCTTAGATGCAATGTTTAGATTTAATAAGTTGTTATGGTTGCCATTACATCCACTATTTGCACATTGAAATTAATTTTGCATACATGTTGGACAATTTTTTTTGTCGTTTTTTAAATTAATGTTCTTATTTTTTGTTCTGTTAATGTGAACAACTTCACTTATTATTCTTTTTTTTTTACCCTGGTTCAGTATCTAATATTTTAACATAATCATAATTGAACTGGTGATTTTCATTAAAACAATGTTGAGCTAGTGCATTTTTTCCTTTTTTTTCCCGGTATTGGGGTTTACAATCTTGTTTGTGATTGTAAAGTCGTTTTTTTAGATATTGTTTGGTTTGACCTATATAACATTTATCACAATCTTTGCAAGGTATTTCATACACTACGTTTGTTTTTTCTTCTTTTGGATCCTTAGTTTTTAATTTGGTAAACAGTGTACCTACTGTTGCTATGTTATACAGTCCGAGTTTACATACACTGCCTTTTTTTAGTTCTTTGTTAATATTATTTGTAATAAATGGAATTAGTGGAAACCTAAAAAATGGAAGTTGGTTTTGTTCCAAGTGTGTTGGTTTTTGTTTTGTTATGTTTGAATATAAAACATTTTTTACTACTGATCTGGGATATCCATTTGTCACAAACATCTTTTCTAGTATGACAAGATTTTCTTTGTGGAATTTCTGATCACTTAGGTTAATCATTCGTTCTTTAAATGATCGCAATGTGTTTAGTTTTGTTGATATATTGTGATATGACCTAAAGTTGATAATTCGGTTTGAACTGGTTGGTTTTTGATACCAGTTTGTAACAATATGTCCATTGTCTTGACGAATTAATTTTATATCTAGAAAAAGGATTTCATTTTCAAATTCGGTTTCTATGGCAAACTTTAGCTTCTTATGGACGTTGTTGAACACTGACAAAGTACTATCAAATTCATTATTTGTTAGTGCAATTATTATATCATCTACATAGCAGTATAGTAGAGGTATATGAAAATTAATTTTGTCCAGTGCTTGTGTAATTATATGATTCATTACCAAGTTTGCTAAAATTGGAGATGCTGGGTTTCCCATACTGCTGCCATCTATCTGTTGGTAGAAAACCTCTTCATATTGGAAGTAGCTTGTTGTAAAGGTGTGTTCTTTTATTAGTGTTGTTTTTGTCATATCTGTGTAGTTGGTTATTATATGCCAATCCATTTCTATTATTTCCATCACTAGTTATTGTGGAATGTTGGTGAATAAGGATGTTACGTCTAGAGATGCTAAAATATATCCATCAAGTAGTTGGATGTCTTTAATTAGCTCTTTTAGCTGATACGAGTATTTTATATTGTAATAAAAAATTGTTATGTAGTCTTTTAACTGGTTATGTAAGAATTTTGAGATGTTATATGCTGGTGCAACTATACAACACACTACTGGTCTTGATGGTGTATTTGATTTGTGTATTTTGGGCATTCCATATAGTTTTGGTGGAATTGAGTTATGCCGTTTGAGTATTTTTGCCTGTATGTCTGTAATGACTGTTTCTGTTTTTAGCTGGTCAATTAGTTTATTTGTCATTGTTTGGTATTTTGTTGTGGGATTATTTTTTTAAATTTTATAGTTTGTTGTGTCCATAAGTAATTCTTTCATTTTACATTCATAATCTGTCTTATACAGTATGACTGTACAACAAGCTATTTCTAATATGAAGAGGTTTTCTACCAACAGATTGATGGCAGCAGCATGGGAAACCTAGCATCTCCAATTTTAGCAAACTTGGTAATGAATCATATAATTACACAAGCACTGGACAAAATTAATTTTTTTATACCTTTACTATACTGCTATGTAGATGATATAATAATTGCACTACCAACTAATGAAATTGATAGTACTTTGTCAGTGTTCAACAACGTCCATAAGAAGCTAAAGTTTACCATAGAAACCAAATTTGAAAATAAAATCCCTTTTCTAGATATGAAATTAATTTGTCAAGACAATGGACATATTGTTACAAACTGGTTTCAAAAACCAACCAGTTCAAACCGAATTATCAACTTTAGGTCAAATCACAATATATCAACAAAACTAAACACATTGCGATCATTTAAAGAACGAATGGTTAACCTAAGTGATCAGAAATTCCACAAAAAAAATCTTGTCATACTAGAAAAGATGTTTGTGACAAATGGATACCCCAGATCAGTAGTAAAAAATGTTTTATATTCAAACATAACAAAACATAAACCAACACACTTGGAACAAAACCAACTTCCATTTTTTAGGTTTCCACTAATTCCATTTATCACAAATAATATTAACAAAGAACTAAAAAAAGGCAGTGTATGTAAACTCGGACTGTATAACACAGCAACAGTAGGTACACTGTTTACCAAATTAAAAACTAAGGATCCAAAGGAAGAAAAAACAAACGTAGTGTATGAAATACCTTGCAAAGATTGTGATAAATGTTATATAGGTCAAACCAAACAATATCTAAAAAAACGACTTTACAATCACAAACAAGATTGTAAACCCCAATACCGGGAAAAAAAAGAAAAAACTGCACTAGCTCAACATTGCTTTAATGAAAATCACCAGTTCAATTATGATTATGTTAAAATATTAGATACTGAACCAGGGTATAAAAAAAGAATAATAAGTGAAGTTGTTCATATTAACAGAACAAAAAATAAGAACATTAATTTAAAAACCGACAAAGAAAAATTGTCCAACATGTATGCAAAATTAATTTCAATGTGCAAATAGTGGATGTAATGTATGCAACCATAACAACTTATTAAATGTAAACATTGCATCTAAGAATTTACAAGTGTTTTAAAGTGTATGTGTACGTAATAATGAACAAATTTTCAATACCGATGACAATCATAATAACTTTTTAAAGGTAAATTAAGTATAATAATTGTGTATGTTTGTAGATATATGTTTTTTAAAAAAAGTATGTTTATTGCAATGTCCTTGACATTGATGTTAATAATTTATTATATTTGTAATTACTGTTGTTGATTAAAATCGTTTTGTTTTTAGCTCTGATGAAGGTAACGACGTTACCGAAACGTTAGCAATTAAAAAACCTATTATAAGCTAATTATTTTTTAACTATCCTATTCCCAAATTAATTAATCTTAAATAAATTTAAAAGGATATAACAACGAAAACAAAATAAAAAATATCAAAAAAGTTTACTAGCAGCTGGACTATATTGAACTATTATGAAGTAACCACCATAAATTCCCGGCTTAACCAAGAAATCATGCATATATGAAATAGATATTTTATTATTTTTAATATAATTCCTCTTAACCTGAGCACACTTATTACATCCCTTAATTAGTAATTCTATTCTTTTATAAAAATATTCTGAAGATTTCTCTTCAAAATACTCTAAAATAGCAGTTTTACTTTTTTATTGTCAAGAAATTGTCTAAAGTTTTTTTTAGTTTTGAAAACAAAAAAATAGTTGCTAGAGGCCAAGTCTGGACTATAGAGGGGATGATCGATTTTTTTAAAGCTGCATTCTCTTATGGCAAGTAGCACAGGTGCAACAACCTGACTTCTGTTGTTTATTTTCATCGACGCTTTGCAAAGTATTTTTTCTTAACCTATGTAATAATAAGATTAGCATAATAAGCGCTATTTATAGTATTTTTTTTTTCTTTTAATTCAATCATCATTCAAGATCCTTATATAATCCCAAAATAGTGTTGCCATGATCTTTTTGGTTGAGGGGAATACCTTAGTTTTTCTTGGTGGTTACCGGCGCCGCTATTCTATGGGTTTCTTTTTGAACAGAGGATTATGACACAAAACCATAATTTTATTCCCCGAACAACAGATTGCAAAATTTTTTTTTCTTCCTTTACAGAGCTTTAAAAATGATCAAGCACAATCAATTTGACAGCAGATAGAAGTATTGTTAACTATCTTACACTCACTTTATTCATACCCAAATAGTTATGGATTATTTAAAAAATTGATTTATTTGACAGTCCTGACATTGCTGATAATTTCCTCACTTTTAGTTGGTGACCAGTTCTTTAACAAAGGTGATTGACTCTTCTGTAATCACTTTAACTTTTTAACCAGAACGTGAGTTATCTTTTAAAAACTCATAACCCATCTTTAACATTTTAGTCCATTCTTTTACGTTGGAAGAAAATTAATCTTTACCATATACTCCATCCAATCTTTGTTTAATTTGATAAAGGGAAAACTTTCTAACGTAAAGAATTTGATTACCGCTAGGTACTCAATTTTTTGTAAATCTGGCATAGTTGAAACCTAACAATGTCTGTCTGTACATCACTACAAGACTAATTAAAGCAGAAGTTTGAAAATTCATATTATGTACGTTAACAAAGCATCACACTTTACTGGCAATATTTGACAATTGGTCTAAAGTTTTAAAAAATGTAGTACGGCTAGAATTTATTGCAGTTACCTTGTATAAAGAAAACATAAATTTTTTAATAGTTACTGTGCTTTTATGTAAATTGCATGAGATGCCAGGCACACTGATGATAGGTACATACCCTAAAACACGTGTATATGTCTCCTACTGGATGAAAAGACAATTTACATAAAATAAATCATTTATTAATTTTAAATGATAAATTTGTTTCGGTTCCGTGTAAGGATTTAACTGTACTACAGTCTCCTTCACACACAAACAGTTGAACGTTTCTCCTAATAGGAGGCATGCGTTAACACCTTCGATAGTTTAATTTTGTTTTTAAACTATTAAATAACTTTTATTGTATTTTAAATTATATTGTAAAGATTAGAAAATTAACATTTTGATTAGATAAATGGTTTTTTTAAATTTATTTCGAAGTTGCAACCAGTAATATCCACCAACCTGGTTCTAGCAGGCCGGAGGTCTTTCCTAGTATGGTTGGTAAAATTAGGCAAGATGATTATTGTTTGTAAATTGGTTGTTGCTAAAGCCATGAATGCCAAACCGGTTAAAGCGGTGAACAAATTCACAAATAAGTTTGAACAATTTGGTTTGATTATATTTAATATATAAAACTGACTATTGCAATTGTTGTTGTTAAATCCGTAAATGTATAAAGCAAAGAAAATATATTTTCTTATAATAATAACTGCATTAAGCATAATATTCAGGTAACAAATAAGTATTGTATCAAGTTAGGCCACTCCATGTACATTTTTATTTAAAATAATACTCGCATATAATAAATTTATACTTACCTATCAAGTCAGGTCAAATTCATTTGATAATATCATAAAGAATTTATCCTTCCTGTTTTTTTACTGCTAATCTTCATCTAGAACACATGTGCCCATAACAATAATTCTGCTGCTTTCTGGGCCTTTTCATAAATTAACACAATTTATGTCATTACCTGCGTAGGTGAGTTAAATATAAACTACATTATCTAATTGGATTTAATTTATTATAATCATTTTTACATTTACATGGTGGTAAGGTTAAAAATAACATGTGTTTATTTTATTTGTAGTTATTTATTGTTTATGGACAAGTGTGACAACGCTTGATACAATACATATTTTATTAATGTTAATTAATAAAAAATATACATTTGCTAAACCAGCTGTAATTTATTTCCCGGAGTTGGTAGAACCGCTGTCCAAAACCCTGAGATTATTGTTTCGCCACAGTATTTAGTAACAATACTTAGTATAATAAACATATGTAATAATAAATATATCAAAACTAAGCTACATGATGTGTGATGTAAATATAATTTGAATCATTATTTATATTTTATGTATTATGTATTATTTTGTACTTCAATTTCCTTTATATTATTTTGCCAGTTATACACTTCTATAGATGCAAGTAAAAAATATTCATGTTACCCTTTGACTACTTCAATTCAATTTAATTTGTAACTTTCAATGAAATAAACTGAACTGTATTGTAATTGAATACTAACGAACTAAAACTGTGGGACACATTTACAATTCTCGCAAATAGAGTTTTATTAACAGCTTGTTTTGTTTTACAATATTAAATTTGTATTTAACTAATGATTATAATAAAAACGTTTTACTATAGTAGTTTTACAAACAGCAGCTGCAAGAAAAGTTTCATCTAAAGCAAAATAAAAAAATAAATAATACAACCACGTAAAGAATATTAGTTACCTTGTATAATCCTTTGGGAGCTGTATAAAGGTAGTTATTTATGAAATTCTGAAAATTACCATTACTATTATGCAAATAAGTGCAAAAAAGTTACGAAACCAAATTAAATTTTCTTATTAAGTCAAGAACAGAAAAAAATCAGATGAGAGAATTTTAATTAATTGTCGGCGGCTGATTCATATTTCTCCATCTTAAAATTTTTAAATTTTTTGTATAACAATTCTATATTATATTAAATATTGTTCATAATTGCATGCTAAATAATATAAAATTATATTGTGTACATTAATTCATTTATAAATTCTGATTTTTGTATAAATGTATGATTATTTATTAATCAGGAAGTTGCTTCAATGTAATTTAAATATTGTATTTTATTTAACAAATATTTGCGTATAGATTGATCTTTGTTCAGTGATAAACAACAAACCAATCTTGTTCGTTACGTCGACGTACAACGATTCGTTAAAAATAATGGTTTCAATATCATTGAGTTAAAACTCAAACGGCGTTCTTTCAGTTCTAAACATAGGAGGAATTATTAAAATGCCAGCGCAATTATTTCCTTTTCGTTCTTGTTAAATGTTATTAAAAATTCTTTTAATGGTGTTCTGCTACAACACAGGCTATAAAACAAAACAAAAAACATATTCATTGTTTCCACATTGTGTGAGTATGCATATATATTTTTAAATTGAAATGACGAAACCCTAAAAATGTTTAAACACGAAAGCATTTTTAATTATTTTTTTTTGCAAATCACACCCATGTACACTACGTATATAATATTATTCATGTTCATGATATGAACTAACGTTTATTTTATACTTGTCCTGGTTACATTTATGGAGATTTGAGAGGTTGTAAAATCGTTCGGATGGATTTTATTGCAAATTTTTATTTTCTTTTTTGATACATTTCAAACTACAATAAAATATAGATTATATTCAAATATTATATTAGCACTATTGGTGTATTTTCTATAGATAATATAAAATCAATCAGTAAAATAAAATTTTGTCCTGAGAAATTGCTTTAGCGTACTTTCCTGTTTTTAATGGGACTCTTGAATTTTCTAAAACGGCTTTAGTTTTTTTACGATTTGCCGTAGTGCTCCAGTTTGCTGATTTGTGGTTGGTATAAATATTTACTGGGCAATTACCCTGACATATACGTTTTTTTTACATTTGCACTTTAGGAGACAATCGATCGGTTTGCATAAATAATGGGATCTTTGCTTTACGGCAACTGTACCACTATAAATATTTTAAAGCGATCATCCCTTGACAACTACTAATTGCACATCTATTGTTTATATAATGCATTGTTCACATAAGTTTTCCATTCTAAAATATTATTTAATTACTAAAAACAATCGAATTAATTATTCCATTAAATTATTATACAACTTTTATTTAATCCAATTAGTCAAATAACTGGCTAATCATAATCATATCCGTGCTCAAAGCATACTCAATTACTAATTAATTAGATATTGATTACAATAACAGTTAGCACTAAAGCCATTTGGTCACCAATTCTACTATATAAAATAGTGCTTGTTAATGTTAATTGAACATTATTACAAATGCAATAATAAATAATATTAGTATACAGTCATGAAAGAATATGTTAAAACTAAATTTATTATAAAAATTAAATTCATATTTAACATATACATAGGTATGAAGTCATGAAAGAATTGTTCAGAATTGTTCATTTAATTTAATAGAATATAAATATGTCAAGTAATATCAATATCGTTAACTTAACAGCTGCTAATAATTCAATTTTGTATGTTTATACATTAATATTTTATACAAGCCTAATTTAATACTAACAATTACGGCAACATTTTTGATAAAATGGAACAATTCAAATAATTTATTACCTCAGAAGTATTTACCAAATGTTTTATGATGATTATAATAGTTATTTTCATTAGGATAAGGTTTGAAACAAAAGGTGCAAAAAACATTTTTTAGTTCATTGGACAACATAATTTACATTACTATTTTTTAAGTTCATTTTAAGATATTGCCAGTATAACTAAAATTGTTTTTGATTGTTAAATGTTTCTTAGTTTATGTTTTTGAATTTTTAAAGCCTAATACTAATGGAGGATTTTGATAGTTTGTTAGTTAGCTCTTATTATATAAGTACACAAAAAATGATAATTTTGAACTTCTTATAACCATATATGTATAACAAAAAAATATGATTTAAAAATAGCAACTGACTTTTTCAAACAGAAAGAGATAGACAAATATATATAGCACCAAATTAATAAAATCATAAAAACATTGTTTTTTTTTTAATTATTGCGCATTGTGGTTATTTTACATTGCTCCGGTAAGTCTACGACTTGTTTAAAGGTAATTGATGGGACCGACAGCTTATTAGATGGTTTCTGAATTACCCTGGTGGATAAAAAACAAGTTTGTAATTAGTTATATTAGGGGTTACCATTGAGCTATTATACCATAATGGACAATGTAATTGTCGAACTAAATACAAAGGTAACAATTAAAGATGTAAAAGTATATAGAGGAATCACATGTGAATCTGATAATTACATAATCAGATCTAAAATGCTTTTTCCATATCACAAGCAGGTACAGGAAAAAAAATAATTTGACGAGAGTTTAGACAAAGTAAATTACAAGGAATACAGTCTGGATAGCCTAATAAATGAAAGGTGCCGTAACTGTATCAAAATAGACTTAATAAATACCTGGTGGAGACACAAATAAAAATTAAAAAAAAAATGAAAACTGAAAATTTGTATAAAAAAAGAAAAACAAAAAGTTTTGAGTTTTAATGTTCAAAAAAACAGCCAATTTTGGTGGGTATAAAAGTGGAACTGGTTAACAAGAAAAATATATCAGCAGAAGAACAAATAACTCAACAACAAATAATACAAAAATAAAATTAAACATATGTGTGATAAGAAGTGCCATATTGAAAGAAAATGTGCTCAAAACCCTACATATTTTTAGAAAAAAAAAAATTGACAAAAATATTTGAACACGCAGTTCATACTAATACAGAAACAGACACTACAAAAAACTGCTAATACAAGACAGACATTGATTTGCCAAAATATCACTAATACAAGCATACATACAAAGCAAATCAGTGGAATTTGCGGTAGACGTAGTAAAAAAAGCCGTGTTTAAATTTGACTACGGTAGATCTTCAGGACTTTAAGAAATATATGCCAATTTACTAAAATGGAGGACATAAAAGCTGTTATTCAATCAATTTTGGTCATACATTAATTGCTTGAAAAACAGTATAAAAATTCTATCATTTATGACTCATAATGGAATTATGACGTCAAAACAACAAGACGTTGTAAACTCAAACGCAAATTTTTTCAGTAGTGTTTACAAAATTTATAAATTTAACATAATATTAATAGTAATAATAATAATAATAATAATAATAATTTATTTAGTGCTTACATATACAATAATTTACACAATCAAATTGTTATTTACAAATTCAACCCAACTATAAAAGGCTTTGTGAAACAAAACCATTTTTATAGTAGTTTTAAATAACTTTTGTGGCAGTTCTTTTGCTTGTCTGGGTAGTAAGTTATATAACTTACTATCATAATAGTTTGTGCTATTTCTAGAGCTGTTTACACAAAATGCACATATTCTTAAATCACTACAGCGGCTAGTGTTGTGGTTATGATTTTTATTTTTATGATCATGCATTAAACATTCTAAAATATAGAAACATGGCACAGTTAAAATTTGGTGTTTCACAATGCTTAGCCTACAATCATCTTGGTATTTTATTCCCGAGATAATCCGTACAGCACGTTGCTGCAATGCAACTATGCGATGTCTAGATGTTAAGTGGCCCAAAATGATTAAGCCATATTGTATGCAGGATTGACAAAGTGCAAAATATACGGATTTTAATGCCGGTTCAGATATGATATTTGCAAGGTTACGAAGCAAATAAATATTTTTGTTTGGATAATGCGCAACTTGATCTTCTTTAGTTTGTAATCTGCAATCTAGATGTATCCCTAAAAAATAATTTCCAAAGTATCATCTCCAGCATCGGTTGGTTTGTTGGTAAATATAGCTGCTATAGTTTTGGTTTTGTTTAAACACAATTGGTTATAGGTAAACCATTCAGTGGATTTTAGCATTGTCTTTTTATTTTTCTCTAATATTTGAGAATGAGATATACCTTTATTGAGTATTGTTGTGTCATCAGCGATAACACCAATTTATCAGCTTTTGCATAATTATGATAGTCATTAATATATATTAGAAACAAGAATGACCCTAATATGGGTCCTTGGGGTACCACAACATCAACATTAAGTAACTGTGACATATCCCCATTCGCTTTAACACATTGTTTTCTATTCATTAGGTAATGCATTATGAGCTAACAACTTTTTCGGTAAATATTGTATGTGTACAATTTTCTTAATAGCAAACTATGTGACACATAGTCAAAGACTTTACTTAGGTCAAGGAACGATCCCATAGCGTAGCATCCCTTTTCAAAACAGTCTATAATTTCTTCTATAAGATCAATCATAGCTGTTGTGGTTGATCTTCCGTGACAAAAACCGTATCGACAGTTTAAAAATAAATTGTTATTCTCAAAAAAATTAGTTAGTTATTTTGTTAAAAAAATTTTATACACTTTTGAAAAAACTGGTAGAAGCAATATTGGTCAATAGTTATCTGGTGAGTTTCTCTTTCCTTTTTTGTAAATAGGGACCACAACTGTTATTTTTATTTGAGATGGAAAAATAGCTGCTGTTATGAAATTGTTTATTATATTTGTAAGCATGTTTTTGATACATTTTATTATATTTGAAGATATTCCATAGTAGTCACTGCTATTACTATTTTTTAAGTTATCAATAGCATTCCTAACGTCTATGAACAAAACTTGGTTAAATAAAATAATTAAAAATGGTTGAGTATTAGTTAAAAGTACATCATCCATAAAATTAATTGGATCATTACTTGGCAATGGTAAAGACGTCACAATATTTACAGCAACAGACACAAAAAACATGTTAAAATCGGTAGACGTTATATCACAGTTCATATCAAAGGTATTATTATATATACTCCATAAAGCTCTGGTTTTGTGATTTTTAGATACAACGTATTGTGTATGTGCATTAACTTTTGCAGCTTTATATTTATTCCTGAATAACTTGCATTGAGTTTCCGTCTGCGTATTTGTATTATTTTGATACACTTCATAATACAAAGAAAAACTTCTCTCATTCTACGTAGGTCATCATTTAACAAAGTTATAGTTTTTTTATTATTTTCAGTTTTGTACCGTTTTAGAGTAAATGAACGGTTAAATGCCTGTACAATATTCTCATGAAAATAATTATATTTAACTTCAGGCGCAATTTGGTTTGTGTTTGTAATACTCCAGTTTGTATTCGTTAATTCATTAAAAAGTGTAAATTTTCCATATTCTGTGATATGCCTGGAGAAGTTGACAAGTTTAACTTTTTCTTAGTTTTGTTAATTAATAAACTTGCAGATATACCTACGTGATCAGACAGATAAGTTTTTATAAGAGATATTATCAAATCAGAATTACTGATCGCATTATCTAAACAGTTATTTTTTCTTGTTGAAAAATTTACATTAATTTTAAGACCGTAACCTTGCATAATATTACATATTTCAGTAGCTCGTTTATTAATTGTTCCAAAATGTGCATTTAAATTGCCACCGATAACAATATTTGCATTGCGAGGATAAATTATATTTAATAAGTTGATTAAAATGTTGGTAAAGTTGTTAAAATCATTGTTTGGTGAACGATACAGAGATATTAAGATTAAATTAAAATTTGCTTCATACACAGCTGCTATTTTAACATTTTTATCTATAGACAAAACATCAAATTTTACTTTCGTCAATAATACTTCTTTATTTGGTTTTAAATCCATATCATCAGATAAAGTTGTGTAAGCTTCTAAACGTCTGAAAGCAAAATACACGTCAGGTCCTGATGGCATTTCTTCTTTCTTAGTCAAAGACTGCGCTACTATTTTAACCAATCCACTACATTATTTGTTTAACTTAATATTAAAAACTTCAACTTTTCCAAAACTATTAAAATTTGCCTTTATTACCCCAATTTTTAAAAAGGGAAATAAAGAAGACATATCAAACTATCGTCTAATTAAACGGATAATAGCAGAACGGCTTTATTTTGGAGTAAAAAGTCTAATATCAGATAACCAGCATGGTTTTGTTGAGAAAAGGTTTACTGCGTCAAAATTGCTATGTTTTACAGAATTTGTTTCTATATCGCTAGATATGCGGCTGCAAGTGGATGTAATATACACTGATTTCAGCAAGGCCTTTGACAAATTAGATCACAGGATTGGATGTGATAACAATCTTTGTAATCTATTAGAGTCATATCTTAATGACCGATTGCAGTTTGTTGAAGTTTTAAACTTCAAATCCACTAATTATTCAGCACATAGTGGTGTTCCTCAAAGGTCCAACTTAGGGCCATTAATTTTTATAATTTTTATTAATGATATTAGCAAAACCTTAAAAAAATAATGTCTACTATATGCTGACAATTTAAAATCATTTTCTACAATTTGATTTATGGTTAATTGCATATCTCTTTAATCTGACATTCAAATGTTATCTAGGTGGTGTAAAACGATCTACTTGCAACTAAATATATCAAAATGGTGTACTCTTGCAAAAAAACAAATATAGTTTTTAATTATATCATTAACAACCAACCTTTATCAAAGATTACAACTTAAAGTTTTTGGAGTGCTGTTTGACAGTCAATTAACATTTATTAGCAAATCCATTTTGCTTTTGTCAGAAGTAAATTAGAATATTGTAATACGGGGTTTCCATATTACGCAACTTATTCTTATGTTCTGGAAAAAGTTCAACGACGTTATTTAAAGTATATGTGTTACCGAGAAGATAGCTACTACCCGCCTTGTGGTCGTACAGATTATGACGTCCTATTAAGTCGTTTTGAGTTTTACTCTCTTCTAGATCGTCTTAGAATCGCTGGCCACTAAGCTGCTTTGCGGAAATGTGGATTGTCTAATCCTATTATATATTAAGCAGTTTAAACTTTTATGTACCAAGATTAGCAGTTAGAAACCAACCAACATTTACTTGTTTTAGGTCGCACAGTAATTTAGGAGTAATTGCTTCGATAAACAGAGTAATGAATGCTGTAAACTCGGTAGAACCACATCAAGCATTTTATTAATCTTTTGTAAAATTTTTGTATATTTTTGTAAAATTTTTGTTTATTTTTTGTTGATTCATATTTTTTTGTTTATTTTTAACTCATTACTTTACTATATAATTTGATCATCAATTATTTTGTTTACCTTGTATTTATTTATCTATGTATATTATCTCCATGTTGAAACTATTTGTTCTGTTGAGATAATAATTTAATAAATAAATAAATAAAGAAATACTTAAAAATGGTCATTATGTACCGGAAGAATGGAAAATGGAATTTATATCATTAATACTACATGGGAATCTCAGTAAAAAAGTCAATTTTATAAAAAAATTACTAAGAAATTTAATAGAAGAAGATATACTTCAAGGATGTTGCATATTTACAACTTTATTTAAAATTTATGTGGCAAAAAAGAATGATTCGTTTGAATTAAACAAATCGGTCGCAAATGACACATTATTAATGCATATACACATTGTAATTTGCTGATAACGAGGTTATAATTGCCAACAACATAAATACAAGACATAAAAGTTAAAAGAGGAGAACGAAATATGGGGTCTAGAACTAAACATAAAAGAATACAGAGTACTTGCCAGTTAACGGACAATTTACAATTAAAAAATCACAAAACAATAGAAGCCTGCAAGAGATACGTTACGTACCTAGAAGTTATCTTTACAACAGGGTAAATGACAATGAAAATAATAGCATAAATTGCAAATGCATAGAAACTAATAAAATGTTTAAATAAAGTTCTTTGGAATTAAGAAAAAAAAAGGAAATATAACATCTAATCAACGCTCATTTACGGTGAAGAAACATGGCAAGTAACCAAAAAGAACAGGAAAAAATTATGGGCAGTAGAGATGGACTTGATTAGTGGGAGTTTTCGTCAATAAACTACGCAATCCAATGGAAGTTGATGGATTAGTACACACGGATGTAGGGACAAAACAACTTACCTTGTACAACTTTGTTTAAAATATTGGCAAAACGCAAATAACTAGAAATGTACAGAGAACAAACAGCAGACCAATAAGACAGTGGAAAAAAGAAATAGCAGAAGAAGTGAAGACTAAAGATTTTTGAGAAAAACAGTGGAACAACTAAAGATAATAAAAATGGGGTATTGAACAACAAACTATTGGTACATCTTTACCTTACAAGTTTCAAAAGAATGTAATTTAATTATACAATAGCTGTAGTTTAGCTTTTAGAGGTTGTTTACACATAGACCAAAGGGTCTTAATAGTATATAATATAAAGTACATTGACTATAAAGTAATTAAGGTACTTGACAGATGTAACATGTTTGGAGGGCTGTAAAAGATTGTTATTTAAACAATGACAGTTGAAAAAGAGTGTCATGTTTACACTGGCTGGTTAGACCTAGAAGTTGTATGTTCAAACACACTGGTAATAGAAAAAACATTAAAAATGTGTTAATTGGGTGATGTGTCATTTATATAAAAAAAAACAAAGTTATATAATTGGGCGTAAGAGTTTGATAATTGAAAATAATTAACAATTATAAAAATATATGTTATAAATTAAATTACAAACATGATTAAACATTTAGTTTGCCAAGTTTTGTGTAAACTAGCTCATTCTGAAATGGGCAATTTCATTTCAAACGGATCAGAGCGGGGGGGGGGGGGGAGCATTGAAAAACTTGCTTATGTATTTTTTTTAGTTTCTATAACTTATTAGTAGTCCTTTGATCGGTATATAAGGGTATAAAACCTTTAAAAAAAATTCTACTATTTTTTTAAGTTTTTCAAAAAAATAAATTTACTAATGAAATCAATCAGAAATTTTCCATAGAATCCAAATCTGCTATTTCAAGTCTATACCCTGTTTATAAGCCGCAAAAGCCATAAAACCATGTTTTTGTTCTCAGTGGGCGGGGCAAAAAAGAGCATTTTTTAAATTTTTGTTAACCGCTAAAGTTGAAATATTTTGACGTAAATTAATTGGAAAGTATAAATTTGTTTTGTGTATTTAGGTTTTAAAGGTGTAAAACTCAAAGAAACTTCAAAATTAAGCCTATTTTTCAACATAATCTCTTACAAATGCAAATACACTAAATTTTATTAAAAAATTGAATTTTGCAAACAATTTTGCATAGAAAATAGTCAGTGTCGTGATCTGGCGTAAAAAACCCATCTAGAAAAAAAAAATTGTTCAACATTTACTTAAAAAAATTTGTTTTTTCAATTTTTCTTTAAGATTATTTGGATTATATTTTTTAAGCTTATTTTAGATGTTTAACAAAGGCATCTTTTGTCGCTTAAACCAATTTTGGGCCATTTTACTCTTTGTTTGATAGTTTTTGCGCTTGCGGCACAAATTTAGACTCGATCTATCGGCGCCAAAATTTGAGAGTATTATTATTTTTGGCATTCAAACATAAATCCACCTGGAGTTTATCAAAATTTGTTAAAAATAAGTTTTAAACCACAACCTAGTGTGTTTATAATATTTTTTGTGAATAGAAAAAATAATTAATTTTTAACGCATTTTTTGCCTGAAAATTTTGTAAACATTTCTTTCTAGATGGACTTTTTTTTAGAAGAAGAGTACAACACTGACTATTTTTCATGCAAAATTGTTCCCAAAATTTAATTTTTTTATAATATTTGGTGTATTGTTCCTCATTTGTAAGAATTTATGATGAAGAACAGGCCTACAGATTTTTTAAGTTTTAGAACACACAAATACACAGAACAAATTTATATTTGTCACTTAATTTACATCTAAATACGTCAACTTTGGCGGTTAAAAAAAAATTAAAAAAATGCTCCGTTTTCACAATCCCCTGAGAACAAAAACATGGTTTTATGGCTTTTTATGGCTTATAGACAGGGTATAGACTTGAATTGGCGCCAGATTTGGATTCTACAGAAAATTTCTGATTGATTTCATTGGTAAATTTATTGTTTTTAACTAAAAAAATTGTAGAATTTTTTTTAAGGGTTTAATACCCTCATATACCGATCAAATAACTACTAATAAGTTAAGGAAATTAAAAAAAATATTCATAGGCAAGTTTCTGAACAACATCTTACTTTTGTGTTATTTTAAGTATGAGATGTATTTGAATTTGTGTTACATAAGTAACAAATGTTTAAAGTAATGGATAATTTTATTTATTTTGGCTCTCTTATCACAAAAATGAATAAAAATGAAGTTGAGGTAAAATGCCGGCTAACAAATAGCAAAAACCGTAACAACGAAACTAACGTGGATACGTCAATCAGCCAAACTCTGATTCTAAAACTGGACTGTAAATAAAATTTAACAATTAGTTTGCTAAAATCTGGACTATTCAACAAACAGAGCGGAGAAAAATAGAAGCATTTCAAATGTGGGTATACCCACGAGCGTTACGAGTATCGTAGACAAAACACAGCAAGATTGTTTTTATACTAACCAAATTAAACATCGAATACTGACTAAGAATATAAACCAAAGCTTTGAAAAAAATAATAGTTTAGTACAAGGTCGAAAGATAACGTAGTGACAAAAATAGTTAGTTGTTCTATGCTCAAAACTACAAAAATAGCTTAGGACAAACATCCATGGAAAACAACAGTATAAATGGCTCAAGCATAAAGTCACAAAAAGTATTAAGACCAAGAAAGAGTAATAAAAATAATTTAATTCTAATAAAATTAGACTGAAACACATACAGGTGAGTCAGCCTTTTTTTATCGGTCTTTTTCAAAAATTTCAATGTGAACCAATGTTGCAACACTAGCTAAATATTATTTTGTAACGCCTCAATTTCTAGTGCACAAACCATGCTTTCAACGGCTGTAACGTATATTACCAAATACGGTGTTAACATAACAACCTCTTGGCTTTATACTATATGTATGAATAAAATCTTGCCTAGTACAACCCCAACTCTGGCGGCGTACTTGACATGCTACAACTGTTAATACCTTGATGACCGTAATGCCAATATACTAGTGTGATACACACCTAGAAGATTCTCTTTGATCTATGAGTAAATAGCCTTAGACAATTATAAAGTATCTCAATGACTTCATTGTCACTTTTTCACACCCCAAAGACCCACTTGGTATATGTGTGAATAACCTTAACTGATTTTTAGTACGTAAATTATATCATATACAGTACATTAATTATTATAAACAATGTTCACAAAAAGCACTGATATTAGCACCAAGTAGTTTATTTAAAACTTTATATTATTTATTTTACCAACACATCCTATTAGCATTATATTTTACAAACACAAACAATTTTGCATTATAAAACGCTATCTAGCAATAGATATTCCGGACTTATGTAGAAGCTACATTATTAAAGATCAAAATCCAAGAAAGTTTACACACTTCACACCGGCCAAGCTGTCGCAGATATTGTTGCATTGATGATTAGGCAGCTAACAACAACGATTAAAACCTAGGAAAGTTTACAAATTACACAATAGTCTATTTGCCACATTAATGTTTACCGAGCCGGACAATTTGCTACCAAGACAGGTAACAAGAAAACATAAATAAATTTTTGCTCAAATGAAAAAATTTACAGAATTCTTATCTTCAACAGTACATCATCCAAAATTACCATTGCTATGCTGACTTTAATCTTAAAAAAAAAGATACGGCTTGTTTTCAACACCAACGTCGCCAACAACATCAAAAACTATCCTTTTTTTTAAAGAACCTGGTCTTAAAAAAATTTACTAGCATTGGCCTTATAGCAGGAGCATATATTTTTTTTTTAATTTATAATTTAATATATAAACATTGTACCATTTGTTCTAACTAGTATAGTATTTATTGAAATAAAAACATATTTATTCATATTTGCGTTTATGTTTATAATTAGTTATAATTTCTTTGAAAATGATAGTTTAATTAAGGTATGAGTACATATGTCGTATTAGTGTTTCAGTACGAAAATCTCTTTAAAGTTCATATGCACTGAATTGTTTAAAGCAGCAAAATGGACTCCTCAATTAATATACTTGCAGCTTTTATTGAACGTTAACATTCATGTTTTGCAAGATGCAAGATGCTGCAGGAATAAATAAATAATTTAAATGTACTTTTAGTAATTTTGTTTGATTTCTGGTGATTTTATAATTTTCTGGATGTTACTAATTAAAAAAAATATCATAAACAATTTAAGATGTAAATTAATATTAATTATAAAAATAGATAATTATAATTTAAGAAAAGAGAAAATTAATACATATATTTCAGGAAATTGTATGGTAATAAATTAGGATATTTGTGATATATCCGTGTTGTATATACGCATTATATTAAATCATATTTCAAAAATTGAATCTGTGGGGTACTGTAATAAATCATAATCTAATCATCGCCTGTATCCAAATAATTTATAACCCTTACGGTAATCTATTAATAACTTGTTATAAAATACTTCAATGCCCATGAAAAACTTTGCAAAGTACCGTAAAATATTATAAATTATAACAAAAAAATATTGTTGAATTATTAAACAACTCTCAAAAGTAATTTTTGTGTGGGTGTATATGACTCATACGAAGTTTACTAATAAATAACCACAGTTTTTTTACACGCTTGCAATAAAAAATACATTTACAAAAAATATATAACTGCGTATAATATGCGAACCCTATTATAGGGAAAAATCATGTTTGCCTTTCCACGAAACCGTTGCATGGGCCATTAAGCATATTTTTAGTTTTGAAAC
Source organism: Tachinus rufipes (assembly GCA_963932245.1). NCBI lineage: Eukaryota > Metazoa > Arthropoda > Insecta > Coleoptera > Staphylinidae > Tachinus > Tachinus rufipes. The sequence goes on from OZ010743.1 coordinate 89,653,551, forward strand.
TTACCCGGCATTGATTAATACTAAAAGTTTAAATAAAAGTTGGACGAGCCGTCCCTGTGCAGAGCCAAGGGGGGCTTTTCAGTAACCATAAAGAACACTCGCGCCAACATTGACGGCACTTCCAGAAACCTATGAATATTTCGGGCAAATCCGCGGATTCGGGTTATACAACAAGTCGCTAAATAAAATATTCGACATGTGACCAGTTCATTTCGACTATAACAAAAGCATTGTACACAGTCAGACATCAGCTTGCACTCATGCATTTTTTATATTACTTACCTACGATAAAGTCTCTGTTTGTATAACGATTATGAAATTGAATAATAATTAAGCATTTATCTATGTTTTCATTTTAGTATTTAACCTATCAATACGTTTTGAAATTATTTGTTGTTAAATTACATATTGACAGATAGATAAATTTATTTACATAATATTGCCGTGTGAAAATATATACATAATATAAAACAAATTAATAATTTAAAAATATAAAATAATGTAAAATAGCTTATAGTATGTTGCAACAAGGCAAAAATAATCCATATATAATTAGAATAAAAAATGGTACAATAACTGTTCAAAACAATTACAAAGTTGAGTTTTTAAGGTGCAATAGATTTTTTGTGCCTTTGAGCTGTGGTGTCAGGCTTAGAACCAGTTTTTGAAATTTTGTTTGAGTTTGATTGGTAAAGTTTTTCACGATTTTAAAGTGGTTCTAGACTACAAACTTCGAGGTTGGACTCAACAACGTTGTGTGCTTGTTTGTTTGAGATTGTTTTCAATGTTCTTTAGTGAGTTTTGTAGTATAGTCCATGGTGCTTTCTCTGTTTTTCTACGGATATTCCTGTTAAGTTATTTAGTAATATGTGGTTAACAAAAATGTCACATTTTGATATATCTGTAAACAGAAAAAAACAATATTTGAAAAATACTCTATCTACTTTGTTAGCCTTTTTGTTACAACGTTAGAAAGAAAAATGTTTGCCAATTCTTTAGATAAACTTGCCTTAGCTGCAGAAGTTTTAAAATTCAATCAAATTGTTGAAGAGGTTATTATTTTATTCATACTAACTATAGAGTCTCCACTTAACTGGCAAAAGTTTATTAAGTTTAAAAAAAATATTAGTTTGTGTTTTTTACTGTGCTTTGCACTACTAGTAAGTGGTGTTGCTGCGTTACTGTTTTTTCTTATGGTTGAGCTTTTTTGATGGAGTTTTAAAATATCTTAATTAGGTTTTGAAATTATTTCAATAAAATGTAGTACCATAGCTAACAAATTGAATAACTATTAAACACAATTGAGGGTATGCACGTTAATACGAGGGGCACTGCTAAAGTTTTCGGAATCAAGTACTGCCTGTATTGCCAGCGTTCTGCAATTGACATATTCGTAAAATTTGACGTTTTTAACTATAATTCAGTTGACACTTCGATTTCTAATTGCAATGTGTGGAAAAATTTAGTTTGTTATTTGGGGATGAATCACTATCCAAAACTATGGTTTACAAATGGTCCGCAGATTTCAATAGTGGAAGACCAACGTTTGATGACGATTTTTGCAAAAGTTGTCTATGCACATCTGTTGTCGCAAAAAATATTGATGCTGTGCGTAAAATGATTTTGTCAGATTGTCATGTGACTTATAGTGAGATAGAGGCATCCTTAGGCATTGCAGCAAAACAAATACATACAATTTTGCACAATCATTTGCTTGTCAGGAAGCTTTGCAGTCGTTGAATCCCACACAGTTTAAAAGAAGAAGAAAAACAGGCACGTGTCAAGTGGTGCAAGGAAATGCTAAAGAAATTTGAAGAAGGTTGTTCAAATTTGGTATATATCATTGTAACAGGTAACGAATCTTGGAAATATTTATAAGTATCACATAAATATTTCCAAGGTTCGAAACAGCAATTGACTGTATGGGTGTTTCAAAATGAACATAAACCCACAAAAGTGGTGCGTTCTCAAAGCGTTTCAAAAAAAATGATTGTTTGTTTCTTTAGAAAAACGAGTCATGTTGCAACTGTTGCATTAGAAAATCGAAGAACAGTTAATGCTGACTGGTATACTTCAATTGCCGGAAGTTATTGCTAAAATCAGTAGGAACAATATAAACCGGAAAATCATTGTTCTACATGACAATACAAGCGCTCACACAGCACGACCAACTGTAAATTTTTGACTAGTAACAACATTTAATTAATGACTTATTGCCCATATTTGCTTGATTTATTGCCCAATGACTTTCTCCTATTTCGACTTATCAAAAATAAAATGCGGGCAAAGCGTTTTTCTTCGCTTGAAGAAGCCGTTGAAGCATTTAAATTACTTGTTTTGGAGGTATCTCTCTCAGAATGGAAAAATTGTTTTGAAGACTGGTTTTATCGGATGCAAAGTAAAAACTAAAAAAAAAATACTAAAGCAATTTTCTCAATCCATTCCCTCCCCCCTGCTCTGGTCTGTTTGAAATAAAATTTCCTCAAGTAAAGTGTTGATTTACAAAAAAATGTTGGCTACTTGGTGTTTAAGGTAGAGCAGTATAAGGAGCAATGTATCTAAACGAGATTCGAAGTTTTGCAGCAGTTAGGAAGATATCTCAAAAGCCGCTGCTGCAAATACTTCTTGAAACAAACAAAATTCTTTAAAACGTTGCTAGACTTTTGATAGTAAGCTACAAAAAATAGTTGAGAGAAAAAGAAAGAAACGGCGGGCGTGACAAACAAAAGTGAGGATCTGTACGTTGTAAAAGTTTAGAGTGAAAAGTCTAATAATTACTGATGAAAAAACAATTAAAGGATGTGATAGAAAAAAGTAGTAAATGCCTAAAATAACTTAATTTTGAATATTAATTAAACTGCAAATACGTGGTTGATTAGCTGTTCTGCGACCGGCATTGTGGGTACAGCAAGGTCAGAATAAAGGAATGCCAACAAAATACATGTGCTATACTAGTCAGAAAGAAGAAAGACAAATAGTGTGATATATGTGAAAAAATACATAAAAAAGCAACATACCAAAAACTTTGATAAGTAGGATTACAAAAAACAGCAAAAGTTTAACAGATATTAACAGACAAGGAACTCAAAGTACCAACTTTATACGGCAGAAAGAAGGAATATCAGAATTGGAAAAAAAACTAAAAAAGTTAGACATACTTAAAACGGACTTAAAAAAGAGTTCAACAAAAAAAAATTAAAAATAAAAAAAAAAAAAATTAAAATTGAAGAATATCTATTTAAACAACAAAGTGGATGTTATATAAAAAGAAAACAAGAGCATAATTATGTGAAGTTAAATTTATAGGAGGATAAACAATAATGAAAAAAAAGAGCAATGGTAGAAACCAACATTTACATTAAAAATGACCTTACATTCAAAGATAGAACCATAAAAAAGAAAATATATCAACAGAGCGGAGGGCACATGGTAAAAAACTAAAGTGGCATATAATAAGATAATCATTAATGGAAAAAATGTAAATGGGACAGGAACAAACAGGAATTAACAAAATCCTGAAAACTAAATATAAAAACAACGTAAAATAGAGAACGACACATTAAAAAAAAAGACAAACGCAAACAAAAACAAACACAAAAAAGAAAAATTTTGAAAACAGAGATTGATTAACAAAAGCGACACAAATGTTGAACAGAACAACAAGTAAAAAAAATAGAAAATACAAGAAAAAAAAAACAAAAATAGGAACATAAAAGGCTAACAAGGCAAAGAACAATTAGTAGATAAATTTGAAAAAGTAATGATTGATATAATGATAATTAAACAATTGCATTATGATTAAATGCAAAAATAAAAAACAATAACAATGGTCTAGAAGATAGAATAAGTACACATAAAGAATGTACCAAAAACAGTAACGGATGCTATTTGATTTTTGTGCGTCAAATGACATTTCAATACTAAACACTATTTTTGCAATCAAAAGAACGCATAAGTTTGTAAGGAAAATGCAGAACAGAAAGGAAAAATCAATAAAAAATTATATACTTGCATGCAGAGCAGTACGACTTAAAGTCGTAAAAATAAAATATAGCAACAAAATTGCCGACAATTTTTATTTAGTTGTAGAAAACTTAAAACCGAAAAATCCAAGCTCAAACACAAGAAGACTGCAGCAACTGGACCAAAAATTAAAACACAGAATTTGATAAGAGGCAGGAAGATTTAAAAAGAATATCAATATGATTCGCTAAGAATTAACTGCCGAGCCAAAAAGAAAAACCTGCAAAAATAAAAAATAAAAAATAAAAAATAAAAAATAAAGAAGGTACATTAACACAAAACAAAAAGAAATTATAAACAGTATAAAAATCAGTGTAAAATAGCTAATATGCAAAAATAAAAATTATTTGAAAAGAAACAGAAAAAAAATTATAATAAAAACAAGATATTATTCTATAAGACAGAAAGTACAAAAACAAAAAACCAAAAATATAAATAAGGAAAAATTCTAACAAAAAAACTTAAAAAGGCAGAACAAACAATACTATATTATGTATGGATAATTTTATTACTTTTCGACTAATTTAAAAAAGTCGACCTTTTTGATTTTGCTCAAATTTTCAGGAATTTCTAAAATTTTAGACTTTAGAATATTGCCTGTTTAAAATGACACACTATTGAAGGTCAGAAATTTTTCAATAAAACGTCATTTTTAACTAATTTTGTATCTCAATTTTTGGGTTTCTGGAAAAGTTCACAATGGCTCAAATTATTTCTTATTACATGTACTTTAAAATCCATATTTTTATGTTTAATGTTGGGGCAGTCATTTTGATATATTGGACTTCAAACATTATTCCAAAATTGCAAATTTTTGTATTTTTTTAAATCTTAATAACTTTTTGTCAAATCTTAATAAAATTTGATTCACAAGGTCTACATTTCTTTGTGTTTAATATCTTTTTAAAGTGATTACACGAAACTTATAGAATCAATACATACGTATACACCACTATTTTGATGCTGGAAGTTGCACATGTTTTTGCATTCTTCAACAAAACTTGTAATTTTCAGGTCCCGAAAAAAAATCTTCAAAATCAGCGTATTTTTCAAAAAAACTTTAAGATTTTAAACAAATACTCAGTTGTAAATATATCTGTATATGTGTAAATATATTACTTTTTATATCTATAAGTCATATTTAGCATGCATATATTGTATCAATTTTGAAAAAAAAAACTATTTGTGTTTATAATATTTATGGAAAACATTATAAAGAGAATAAAAATCGGAACCAGAAAAACAAAGATGGGGTTTTAAAACATAAATAAAATTAAGCTGGTAATTGCGGTTTTGCAGATGACCTAACAATTAGCGTCACAAAAAAATTGAACAAAAAATAGAAAAAAAAAAATTGTCACATACACACCGTTACACCTTTAAAAATTAAAAGAGTATGGGTTTTTAGCACTATTTGCCAACTGTTCTAAACAGACTACAATTTAGTGCAACTATAAATAAGTCACAAAAAATATATATTTTTTCAAAATTCAACTTTGTTTTTAACATGATTTGCTGATTTATCAAGACACGCTTTAATTTATAGTATATTTTGATGTTAAACTTTTTTTGACAAATTTTATCGTTTTTCTGGCGTTACTCCGTCAAATAATTTAGTTAGGTAATACCTTATTGATACAAATAGTCTAGAAAATTTTATTTTTTTAAGTAAACTGATTTGGTTGTTTTTTAACTATTAGCGTGTCAACAAACAGAGAACACACTTTTAAGATTTTAAATAATGTGCCGAATGACTGTAACTTATAATATATAACTTATTTAATCTGTAGAAGGATCTAGTATAGTCGAAACTAGTAATAAATTTGTGATAAAAAACATAGTAAATTGTTTTATTATTTCATAAACATAAATTATCACGTAGTAGAGGTTACAACCATAAATTTACATTAATTTTTTCTCAATAAATGTTGTTTATCTTGAAGTCATCGTGGCCTATAAACATAGTTATTTAAACTGGTTTTAGTACAAGTTTTTTTTTTAAAGAACTAAGAGTAAATTCTATTTGACTTTCCGTTTACTTGAAAAAGTTAAATTAGGACAAATTTTTATTCTTGACACCAACTAGAGGAAACTAGCTAGAATCAACCTTGCATACATTGAATAGATTACATTAATACACTAGTCCACCTTCTGCGCTTAGACGAGAGCGGCTGACAGTAGGCTCAAATCTTATAGTATTTGTTTCTGATTATTGCACAGTTTAAAATAATTGAGGTTAGGGTATTTTAATAAAAATTTTATACTTTATTGTGCTGATTTTATTTTTATATAATAAGACCGGTTTCGGCGGTTAGGCCATCATCAGTTCTAAAATATTACATTAATTATAATAATATATGTGTTACATAGATGATTTTAACAAAACTAACTTTTCTTTTCTTTTCACAGGTGTTGTTGTGTGTTGCGGGTGGTGTGAATTTGTTGTGGTTACTGTTACATTAATTGGTTATTGTGTATTGTGGTTATTGTTATCGTTTCGTTAGGTTCTATTTGATGATCTCCTCCGACATCACCAACTTGTACACAAACTATTTCTGCATTACAAAATACATTATCAACACTAAACATAGACACTGAAGAAATAAAGAACATAATAGAAACTGCAAAATTTCTCACTTCAGAAACAATTTGCACATATAATGAAAAAACATATAGGTTAACCGATGGACTACCAATGGGAGCATCAAGCTCAACTATCCTTGCAAACATTTTTCTCAATACAATCAAAGATTAAAATACTAACTAACAACAACCCACTACACAATAACATAATACTATGGCGTAGATATATAGATGACATATTTTGTATATTTAGAGGGCAACCAAATGACATAAATAATTTACATTCATATATTAATAGCTTAACTAAAAACATACAATTTATAATAGAATTAGAAAATAACAATCAAATAAATTTTCTTGATCTGACAGTAATCAAAAACAATTCAAACAAACTAGACTTCAAAATTTACAGAAAACCAACCAATTCAGGCATAATAATCCCTTTCAACTCAAATCACAGTTTCAACAACAAATCTGCAGCTTTTCACTCCCTAATACATAGAGCACTATCACTTTCACTATCATCTACACATCTACAGCTTGAAAATAATACAATAAAACAGCTAGCTATAAATAATCAATTTCCCCTCAGCACAATAGACAAAATAATTAAGAAACATACACAAAAAACACTACTTGACAACATATCACTTCTTACATACAACACCAAAAACACAAACAACCAATACAGAAAGTTAACATATTACAACAACACCAGTAACAAAATACAAAAACTATTGTACAAATACGATCTTAAAGCTTCACTATCTAACCCTAACACTATCAAAAATAACATCTGCAATCAAAAACATACATCAGACAAACTGACTAAATCAGGAATATACCAAATCAATTGTCAAGATTGCACAGCTTCATATATAGAACAAACTGGTAGAGCACTTAAATACAGACTCAAAGAACACACTCACAAAAATCACAACTCCACTTTTTCCAAACACTTACAAATACACAAACACACTTTCAATATCAAAAATAAAAATAATATAAAACTCCTGCACCAATGTAAAAAAAAGGCTTAAAAATGACAATACTAGAATCATATGAAATAGACAAATTAAAAAACAATAAAAATTACAGATGCCTAAACGAACAAATCAATAACCCATATCAACATATCTATACATTTTTAAAAAACAATAACCACACTACAGTTAATCACTCGACAACAATAACCATAATACACAATAACCAATTAATGTAACAGTAACCACAACAAATTCACACCACCCGCAACACACAACAACACCTGTGAAAAGAAAAGAAAAGTAAGTTTTGTTAAAATCATCTATGTAACACATATATATTTATAATTAATGTAATATTTTAGAACTGATGATGGCCTAACCGCCGAAACCGGTCTTAATATATAAAAATAAAATCAGCACAATAAAGTATAAAATTTTTATTAAAATACCCTAACCTCTATCAAATCTTATAATTGGTGTGTAAAATCTTGCTTTATCTAATTTTTGTGAGTAGATTATGTGCTAGAAAGAAAAAAGTCATATTAAGCACAAATATTAAGAAATTCACTGTTTTGACAAAAGTAATTTAAAGTAAGAAGTAAAGCGTAAAGTCTGCATTAAAATTAGGTATATATCTGCAATTTAAATATTTAATTTATTGTAAAAGTCTTATTAATTGCATTATTTTTATTATATATTAAAATAAATCTCCATGAACAAATGTTGCACACAATTAAAATAATTCTATAATAATATAAAGCACAAAATGTTGCATTTGCTCTTTTTGTAGCAATTACAGTACGCTATTCCAGTATTATGCTTTATCATATAACATTTTTTTTTTTTTTTTTTTTTTTTTTTTTTAAATTTTTAATTTTTAGTATTATAGTTTGATACATACAGCTAACATTATAATAATTGTTTGTTAAAGTACTCATTGTTTATTTTATTATTAATACTGTTTTACTCTTTGTTATATATATTTTTATCATTATTATTATTTTACTATATTTTAGCATTAGATCATCTGATTTATATACTACGTATATGTTCTTTAATTTTTAATTATTATTATTTTTTTTTTTTTTTTTTTTTTTCTCCCCACTTGCTGCTTTGCATCTTTCCATGTATGGTCGGCTTATATTTTCAGGTAGTTGATTGTACGTGATTAGTCCATTTCCTAGTATTGTTTTTTTCGCTTTTTCTGTTCTTGTTGTGTGTACATATATATTACTTCTTCTTCTCGTGTTATGTCCGTGAATTTCTTTGTTTAATATTATTTGTAGATTTGTTTTAATTTCTTTATTTTTAACTTTATATATTAGTTTGCATTTTTCTATTTTTATTTTTTCGTTAATGTTTGTTTCGTTAATTATTTTGTATATTTCTTCTGTTGGTGTTAGCTTTGAAAGTTTATGTATTATTTTAAGTATTTTGTTTTGTTGTCTTTGGATTTTTTGTATATTTGTTTTTGTTGTTTCACCCCATATATTTATTAAATAGTTAATTTTTGCTAAATAAAGTGAGTGGTATATACTTATTGCTGTTTCTTTTAGTATGCATTTTCTGGCTCTATAGACAGCTCCTATTGTTGCTGCGCTTTCTTTTAATAATTTGTTAATATGTGCATCCCAGGTGAGTTTCTCGGTTAATATTATTCCTAAGTATTTTGTCTGTTTTGTTCTAGTAATTGGTATGTTATTTATTACAATTTTTATGTCAATATCTTTTGTGTTTTTTTGTCTTATTACCATAATAGTTGTTTTTTCTTCATTTATTGTTTGTATGTTTTCGTCGTACCATTTAGTTAGTTTCTTAATGTCTGCATTTATGTTTCTTTCTATTGCTTCTTTACTTTTTCCGTGATATATAATACATGTGTCATCAGCATACGTATATATTTCACCAGTCAGATTTATATTATATATATCATTTATGTATAGTATATACAGTATTTAGTACATTTATGGTTATAAGAACAAATTAAATTTATACTCTTGGCAATAAAATTTCCATCAAATAAAATAATCCTTTATTAAACATGACGTTTTTATAATTGAATTTATATCTTAATAATCTTTTCGAACAGGATTAATTAAATTTTTACTGAATTCTGTCGATTTAATAAATAATTTAAATTCTATTAAATGGAAAAAATATAATTGAAAGAAAATGTACTACAAAAAATCTTAATTAAATTCTCCCGAGGTATGGTTTATTTATTAAAGATTAATTATAGGTCCCATTGAAAAGTCGTTTTAGTCACAATGATATTTTTTTTAAATAAATTTAACGTCATGGTTTGTTTGTATAAAAACGAGATGTAATTAGATTCGGTTCATTTTACGATAATGTTTAAAAATTACTTACTTAATTAAAGAAATACATTCAGCTTCAGAGTTTGCGTTTGGAAATATTAAAAATTATTTATTTATAAAATCAATACAATATTTCTGGTTATGTGTTGTATAATATTGTGATTGGAATTGTTTTTTGAAGGTACTATTTAGTCGTATAGGACGGTAATTCTATTTTTTGCTTGTGTAATATTTATAAAAACTTCATACAACAATTGCTACTGTTAAAATGTTTTGATATAATTAATTGATTAGATATAAAAAAAAGAGAGAAAAATCAATGTTGATTTACTAAAAAAAAAATAACAGTAGAAAATATACTTGCAAAAGAGCTCATTGCATGATAGAATTCTATACATTTATTAATCTGCAATGAAGAATACGGAGCACTATCGCCACTTTATACAATAGGCTAACTAGGCACCGGACATTAAGCCTACAAACGTTTTAAGTTTCTTAAAAAAATTGAAGTAAATTTTATTTTAAAAGATTTATTTGAATACCAAAAACAAAAAATAAGTTTTTTATTTTATTTACCAACCTGATAATATCAGAAACATTGTAGTAAAGAAATTTGTTTTAAATTTTTTATTTAAGTGTTTAAACATTTACTTAGCGGTTTTTTTTTAGCAAATTCTAAAATAATTTTGTTAAATAAAGTTTTTTTTTTAATTTTTGATTAAAAACACAAAGAAAACCTCAAAAATTAAAGTGCATTGGGCCTACACATGTCTTAAACAGCCGTTTGGGTCTCTTGCTTAAATTTTAAGTAAAATTTTTGTTAAAGTTTTATACCTAGTTAGTTACTTGTGCTTAACTTGATTGGTTTAGGGTATAGTTGTTTATTTACACGTATTTATTAAAATGATAGCAAAATAAATATTTAATATAAATAGCTCTTTCCCAGAGTGTGTCAAAGTTTATTAGCTACTAAAAAAATGCCACAGCGGGAGTAATAAAACAGCAAAAATTAAATAAAAATATGTTGGATTTTATGGAGCTTAACTAAGCTAAAATATTTAAAATAACTTAAAAACTAACAACTTTTTTATATTAAAGATTTGATTTGAATCACCTGAACACAAAAAACTAGTCAACTATATTATGAAAAAATATTTTTTTGAAACAAATTTTTTCAGTTTATCAAATTATTATTGCTTAACCAATTATTGATAGACAATTTTGTTATTAAAATAAAAAAAATTAAATTAGATAGAAACGAATTTTCAGTTTATGTATCTATCTGTCAAGATTTAAATCATTCTAACAAAGTGCAAATCTATCCAATTAGTCCAGGAAAAATAGACATTAACCCCGAAATAATTTGTTACAGGCTAAATTTTTGCACGTACCTTAGTATTGCGGCTCTCAATAATATGTGAGAGTTCCCCATCAATGTGGCTGCCGCGACCTGAGTTTGTGCAAGGTCAAAGGTCGCAAAAAACAGTTTTTTGCAAATATCTGGAGAACTATGAGATTTATCGGAAAAAATATAGAAAGCTAATTTGTAGCTGAGGCAATTACCTATAAGTTATCTAGAAGTTTTTTTGTACGGGCAACCGAAGACAAGATATGGCGTCCCAAAGAACAAAGAACAAAGAACAAAGAACAAAGAACAAAGAACAAAGAACAAAGAACAAAGAACAAAGAACAAAGAACAAAGAACAAAGAACAAAGAACAAAGAACAAAGAACAAAGAACAAAGAACAAAGAACAAAGAACAAAGAACAAAGAACAAAGAACAAAGAACAAAGAACAAAGAACAAAGAACAAAGAACAAAGAACAAAGAACAAAGAACAAAGAACAAAGAACAAAGAACAAAGAACAAAGAACAAAGAACAAAGAACAAAGAACAAAGAACAAAGAACAAAGAACAAAGAACAAAGAACAAAGAACAAAGAACAAAGAACAAAGAACAAAGAACAAAGAACAAAGAACAAAGAACAAAGAACAAAGAACAAAGAACAAAGAACAAAGAACAAAGAACAAAGAACAAAGAACAAAGAACAAAGAACAAAGAACAAAGAACAAAGAACAAAGAACAAAGAACAAAGAACAAAGAACAAAGAACAAAGAACAAAGAACAAAGAACAAAGAACAAAGAACAAAGAACAAAGAACAAAGAACAAAGAACAAAGAACAAAGAACAAAGAACAAAGAACAAAGAACAAAGAACAAAGAACAAAGAACAAAGAACAAAGAACAAAGAACAAAGAACAAAGAACAAAGAACAAAGAACAAAGAACAAAGAACAAAGAACAAAGAACGTAGAAACTTCACACCGGCGAATATGGACAGATCTTAGGATATGATAATGGATAATTAATTTTTATTCAATAGTTACTTTGATGAGTTTTTTTATTACAGAAGCATATGTTTTTACAGTAAGGCTATTTCAAATTTCAATTATCTTCGGTTTCGGGTTGTGACTGCTCTGTCTCTAATGTTTGGTTAAGGAAAGACGATGGATTTATGTCTTCATGGATATCCTCTTTATCAATGTCTACTTGTACTGCGTTCAAACAAATTTTTCCATGACATTGGCTGCAAGCAATAGAACAGTTCAAACCTGCTTTTCGGCATCCACAAGTTGAACCACAGCCTTTTTTGCAGTTACAGAATACCGCATTAAGTGAATTATCAGGAGCGGGTTGAAGCAGCGTTGTAATTGGCACCAAGACATTTCTTTGTAAGCTCCATCCCCAGTTCTCAGGATCGATTCCCTTATTTCCGAGCCATACCTGAACTTGGTAATATGTTCGATAGAGGTTGGAGGAAGCGCCGACAATTGCACAGCAGCATTCAGTTTTGTATATTGTGCGAATTTTAAATATCGTAATTCATTGATGGATTTCTGTTTTTATGTTGCTTTGTAAACTTGCAGTATAAAACGTAAGCCATTCTCAAAAATAATATTGGGAGAACTGTCAGCTCTTGAAAAAGCTTCAGCACAGTTCATCATATCTTTATTTTTTTCAAATTGTTTGAATATATTCAATTTGCTTTTGCAAAATAGAGCAGAAGTCGTATCACAGCCAGTAATTGCGTGGAGAAATAAAATGTGGCTCTGACATTTAGGATACGAGGCTAAGCTTGCAAAGAGTAGATTTTTGATGGGGTTTTAGATTTACCAGGCTTCTGAAGATATAATTTTTTGCCGTGAGAAGCTCATGCGATCAAAATTGCCATCAAGTCTACATCCTCGTCAACAACTATATTAGTACTTTTTTCCGACTGTTCTATCGCGGTTTTGATGATCAGAACATCAGCATCATTTTTTGCCTGCTTTACAATGATGTTAGCAGCTTGAAATCTTTCAGACAACATCGAAATGAATCGACTTTTGTTGTTTTTATTGGCATGAAATTGTTGTTGGCACGTTGATACTGTCATTGATGCTTTGAAAAGAATATCTGCGGATGATAAAACTGTGGCACAACGACAACGCTGCTTTGAAGCTTTTATATTATTCCTAACATCATTATAACCGTCGAATACAATTAAAACGTCTTGGCCAAACTTCTTTTGTATATAAGCTATGTAGCTATAAAAAATAGTGTTGAATGTGCTGCCTCGACTCCATACAACACGATGCAGTAGATATCTTCCATCGACAATATATTTCACACTTGTGTAATCAATGTCATCGTCTGGCATTAGTAAGTCATACAAAGAAGATTTTTTATTTTTGCGCATCCCATTCTCATTCAAAAGTGCTAGCGAGTATGAAGCTAACTAGTATTCGAAGTATTGTTGGAGATTTTCTTTAAACTGTTTGCTTATTCTGATTTGCTGAAACAGCAAAAATGGATCAATGGCAACCTTTTTCCCATGCACTTTAACTGAGCTGTTTACTGTCAAAAGTGAGGCTACTTTGTTGGCTCTTTTCAACTTAATATTGTAGTATGTCAAGTTGACCATGCTTGTCACAGAAAGTAGACCTAATTCCCGAGCCTGGTGGCAATTGATTTTCTTATCACCGATGGTTCCACTTGATATTGACATAATGTAGGAAAGCTGAGGAAAAGGATCGCGGCATGAAAACCATTCTAGGACTTTCGCAACATCAGTACAATCTTGAGGTACTTGTGAATCTATAGCATCGACATGTTGATCGGTCGTATCCAATTTAATGTTACAAAGGTCTTCTAATTCTTTGCACACTGTATTCATGGCATGCATGCCATACACCCATTTACTTAGCACACTTTCTTGAGTACTCTTTCCTCTAGCCACACCCTCATCTGTTTTCATGGACTTTATGAGTGATTGCTTGATGGTCATATCAGTCCAGGTTCTACAAATATATTTATTAGATCGTTTGACGGTAAAAAATCTCTTTTTAAAGTTCTCCAGAATTTTTTTTGTTCTAGAATCCCCAATTAGCATCATATCTTGGAGATGTAAATGGGCTAATTTTGCATAATTATAATGTCCTGCAGCATGAAAGTATGGTAACATCTCTTTAATACAACTCAAATGACCATACCAGTCTCCTATTCGCTGAGCTCTGATGAACTCCTTTACAATAGATATCATTCGGAAATACTGTACCTACAACTTTGCAGTTGGACCACAATCTTCATATTCTTAAAGCTTTTTATTCAACATGAGGAGTACAAACTCGGCTTTTTCTTCACTATTATCAATATCATCATATGATAGGGTACCATTAATTACGTGGTTCGAAGAATATCATCAGTCTCCTCATCGACGTTGATTTTTTTTAGCATAATTTTGGCTAAAGCAAGATGTAGCAGAGTATGACCACTGACTGATCTGGCGTAGGCATGACTGCTCAGCATTTTATCTACAGAATTGGGTGCGTAAATGACTGACAAAACTTTTTTGAGGCCACTGCTTTGCATTATGAAGCCAACAGCTCCAAGGTAAGACATTAATAAATAAAATCCTCCAAGTATGGAAATATCTTTTAATAATTCTGAGTTTGGAGGTGCTGCAGCAACAATTTCTCTGACTTTGGCGAACAAGGGTTGATCTAAAGTTATAATGCATATACTGTGTCCCTGACTTTTGGTTTTTTCTATGGCACACAACAAAGTTGAATAAACTGTACTGTTATTATTAGCTGGATGATTAATAAATGGCAAAAACAGGACTCGAGACATTTCAAACTGGATTTTTCTTTTATTTAAGTGTTCTATATATCCATTCCATCCTGTGAGTTTCGGTATATTGTCTATAGTTGCCCGTACAAAAAACTTCTAGATAACTTTTTACAGGTAATTGCCTCAGCTACAAATTAGCTTTTTATACTTTTGCCGATAAATCTTATCGTTCTCCAGATATTTGCAAAAACTGTTTTTTGCGACCTTTGACCTTGCAAAAACTTCGGTCGCGGCAGACACATCAATGGGGAACTTTCACATATTATTGAGAGCCACCATACAAAGGTCCATGCAAAAATTTAGCCTGTAACAAATTATTTCAGGGTTAACCTCTTTTTTTGTCAATTTTTCCTGAACTAAATCTGTCCAAACCAAAACGTTAATTAACTTCTTTGCAATTTTAATCAATTTCAATAAACAAGATCAACTTTGCAGGAACGCTCCTATGTATTGTAAAGTACAAGCACTTGGCTACCTGCTGTTTAGTTTTATCATAATTAAGGTTGAGGTTGCTGTCTAATTGCTCTAGCTATGTTTTGGCTTTGCCGTTCAATGTATTAGTCAAAAAACTGTGATAAATGAGCTCAGACACCGCAAAAAGTCTTACCACTGTTTTTTTGTGTTATAAACTATAGATTAGTAGCAACAAATTTTTGTAACAGATCATTGCTTGCTAAATGTATTTTTGTTGGTAATAGCAATGTCTTTTGCAAACCGACGTTATAAATGGGATTTTGCAAAAAAGTAGAATAATTTGGTTTCTCCCTATAAGACAACTTTTGACTTACAAATCCTCCAAGTATGAGATGCGTTTTAGCAGTTGTTGTAGTCAGTGGATTAAACAAATGGTTGAATTTGGTGACAAAATGTTTTTCAAAAGAGACCTTTTTGTGTCAGAGTCTTCATTAGCCGCGAGAGGTTGCTTGGGTAACTCGCTGGGCAATTGTATTTGGGTGTTTCTTGGGCTATGCAGCTAGGAGTTTTTTTCATTTCATTTAGTTGAAGGTACAGTCCAAAGTAATGCAATTTAGTATAAATTGCGTGCGAGTGCGTTAATGGCAAGTGCAATATGGGCAATTCTATTTCAAACGGACCAGAGCTGGTGCATTGAGAAACTTGCTCATGTATTTTTTTTAGTTTCTACAACTTATTAGTAGTGTTTTGATCGGTATATGAGGGTATAAAACCCTTAAAAAATTCTACAATTTTTTTTAGATTTTTATGTCGATTTTTAACTTAATCGCATTACATCAAAATACGTCAACTTTGGCAGTTAAAAAAAAAATTAATAATGTTCCTTTTTGCCCAGCCCACTGAGAACAAAAACATGGTTTTATGGCTTTTGCGGCTTATAGACAGGGTATAGGACGTGAAATGGCGCTAGATTTGGATTCTACAAAAAATTTCTGGTTGATTTCATTATTAAATTTATTTCTTTTGAGTTAAAATTAAATAAAAACAACAAAAAAACTAAAAAAAATTGTAGAATTTTTTTTTTATGGGTTTCATATCCTCATATACCGATCAAAGGACAACTAATAAATTACAAAAACTAAAAAAAAATACATAAGCAAGTTTAATCTTGAATAACGAAATTTCGTTATTCAAGATTAATATTTAATCACTTGTGTCATGTATTAATGGACATTTGTTCTAATGTTTATAAGCAAGTTTTTCAATGCACCCTTCCCCCCCCCCCCCCCAGCTCTAGTCGGTTTGAAATGGAATTGCCTATATGTGTTTTATGCATAAACATTATAACAATTTTTAATAATTTTGATTGTTGGCTTTGATGCAATTTACTCCCAAAATAGGTTAGGTTCTCCGTTACAAGAAAAAAAAGTTGCCAAGATACGATATACGAAATAAGATTTTTTATTACGCGTATTATAATTAAAATTGTTTTTAATAACTGATAAAAAAACGGATCAATCAAAATGTAAATTGCCGTACCTCTTAGTGGTAACGATAAACTGGCCTAAAAAGCAAAAGTCCGTAATATTATTATGGATACTGGCTTGTTTGAAATAGTGCAAGTTTTCTTGACACGATAAAAGAATTGTGCCAACTTTAGGCGATAATTAAAATTTTCAACTCCTGGGAACCTAGCAAAAGAAATATTTGATTAAGATATTTAAATGATTGGATAGGTACTCAAAGAGTTGAGTTCAAAAAAGTTAAAAAAAAATATGAGGACGATAGATTGAACAAAAATGGCAAGAAGTTAGTAAGTTTGTGTGTTAAAAGAGATTATTTATATCAGCATCAGCTATGACTATTTGCATTTTTATCTACAAAAAGGCATTCTAATACTTTTTCATAATGTTAGTGGATTTTTCAGGTAATGCAAATTGTAAAATAATTATATTAGTCCAAAACACTTTATTATAAAGTTCAAAAAGTAATACTGATTTTGTCAGCAGAAAAAAACAAAATAATTAAGAGTGAAAACAGTAAATGAAGCAATAAAAATTTAATATGAAACATTTAAAAATAAAAGTGCACAAAGTTATATTATAGCAAAAACAGTTATATTATTAAAAAAATCAAAATTTGTGTAAAAATTTATTAAAAAATGATATAAAAAAAAACATATAAAGATGCAAAACTATACCTTAAACTACAAATCGGCCGACTTGAATAAAAATCATTTTTAGTATTCTTTTTCTTTTTCTCAGCCAACATTTATCCACTTCTGGATGAAGACCTCCTCCAAAAAATTCCACGTTTCCCTATTTGCTGCAGTTTGAATCCAGTTTTTTTTCTGCAATATTTTGGATATCATCTCGCCATCTTCTCTGGGGTCTGCCAGCACTTCGTTTGGTCTCTCTTGGACGCCAAGTTGTGATCCTCTTTGTCCACTTGTCCGGGTCCTGCCTTGCTATGTGGCCAGCCCATCGCCACTTAAGCTGCACCACCCAAATAAGTACCTTAGTCACACCAATTTTTTTTCGGATTTTTACATTCCAAACTCTGTCTCTCAAAGTAATTCCAAACATAGACCTTTCCATTGCTTTTTGTGTAGTTTGCAGTCTGCTAGATGTTTTTCGGGTCATGGATATTGTTTCAAGGCCGTAAGTGAGCACTGGCATCACGCAGGATTCGAATACCTTCTATTTGAGATTTATAGCAAACTCCTTGGATTTGAAAATATGATTTAATTTACCGAAAGCCACCCAAGAAAGACCTATTCTTCTTAAGATTTCGGAAATCTGATTTTCTTTACCAAAATGAATTGTTCAGTTTAATGGATTGATTATTAATTGTTACCTGGATATTTCTCGGGGTTATGACATTGGTTTATTTTAAGTCCAGTTTTTCTGACTCTTATTGGAGTTCCTAAAGCATGTTCTTAAGTGCTGCCAAAGACAACAATATTGTCTGCAAATCGTAAATGATTGAGGCGTACTCCGTCGTATTTATTCCTTTTTTATGCCAGTTTAAGGTTTTGAAGACATCCTCCAAGGCTAATGTGAAAAGTTTTAGAGAAATTGTATCTGCTTGCCGCATTTCTCTTTTAATAGGAATATTATCTGTCTTTAAGTCTTTGTCAATTTTAGTTTGAATGGTTGCGTTTTCGTAGATCTGTTTGATAAGATTTGAGAATCTTGCGTCGATTCTCGCATCTTAGTGTTGCCCACGTTTTGACGGAGTCGAAAGTCTTCTTCTAATCCACAAAGGCTATGTGCATTGTTATATTATACTCAGCGCTTTTTTAAATGAGAGTACGAGTTGTCTATAATCCCAAATATTTAATAAATATCAAATATAAGTCTATTTTGTGAGTTGATCGGTTTGTTACAATCTTTGTTAGTAGTTTATATAAATGTGACAGCAAGTTGATAGGGCTGTAATTCTTGATGTTGTTTCTGTCACTTTTTTTGTATAGCGGAATAACTTCGGCATTTTGCCATTTGTTTGGGATTCTTCTTTCTATCATACATTTGTTTAGTTGAATTTGTACATTTTCCATTTTGATTATTTTGCTGGTAATTTGATCCTAGTCTAGACTTTTTTTGTTTTTTATCTGGTTTAATGTTGCTATTAGTTTGTCTGTGTCTATTTCGAAAATTACTTCCGATTCTACGTTTTAAATTTTTGATCTCTGGTATCGATTAGCCTGGGTTATAGAGCTATATAGAGAAAGCGTGGCGCAGTGGTCTAGGCATCCGGCCGTTGTACCAAAAATTGTGGGTTTGATTTCCATATACTGTAATATACTTTTCACTTTCTATACGCTCTCCCACTCCCCAAGCCGCCTTGCCAGCGTGGAAGTGATGGAGTGATAAATTCTCCCCAGTAGTTCGGAATCCACTTAAAACTGCAGGTCTCTTGTAATGTAAGTTGCCAGCATTACAAGCTGAAAAGAGTCAGCAGTGGCGTATGAATGGCTGACAAAGAAGAAAAGAGAGCTTATATAGTTTTTTTATAGAAATTCTGAACAGCATGTGTGATCTCTTTCCGGTTACTGAGTATGATGCCAAATATGTTTTTAATTTTTTTTATTTTTGATATTTCATTTGATAGCTTGGATCTGAAAACCTTCATGCTTTTGTTACCTTTGATTGTATTTTTTACCAGTTTTGTTTTATGTTCGCTTAGGTTTTCTTGCATATTCTTGCTAATGTCTTTATTAATTTCCTTATAGCCTTCTGCTTTCCGATTCATTCTTCTTCTTACTTCTATTAGGTTTTCTGTATTTGTGCTAATTTTATTTGATTTTTTTAGTGTTATATTTCACTAACTAAAAACTAAATAATGTTACTTTTGTACACTTTCTTATTATTTTTTTACTACTAAACTCTCAACAATGTGCAACTTTTGCCGCTTAAGGTATAATTTTGTGAGAGTTTTAAGTTACACTTTAAATAGAGCGTTAAATCAACACTAAAATTGAACAACTGTTATAATAAAAATAATCTTTGTCTAGTACAATTCTGGTCTGACGTTATCAAATACACATATAATATAAAAAGTAGTAGTAAACATGAGTTGGTCTAAGCATGTACAACAATATAGCAAATAAATCAGTTGAATTAAATTAGTATGTAAAGTATTTTTAGGCAGTATGTAGTATTTACTAATATTTTTAAAAACTATTTTAACTCTACTAACAATTTATTTTGACTGTTGATATATATTTTTTTAATAATATTGTTTAAAAATATTTTAAATTTTTACAAGCATATTAAAACATTGATATTAGTAAGATTATTTTTATTGAACAAAGTATGTTTGTGACTTGAATATATGATAAAAAACATCGATTATAATAGCAAGTAAAGAATACAATAAATAGTATTAAAGTGCGAATGTGTTAAATGAGAACGCTGTAGTGAATCCTCCCTCTCAGACTTTATGGAATATTTTATCAATCTGACAAAAGTTTACTATAAGTACCCTTAGTTAATGCCGTCCCTTAGGGCATTACACTTTAATTGCGAAGTTCTTTCGGAACTTTTTTTTTAACCGGAAAATATCAAACGAAAAACGCGATGGTATCGCATTGTTTTCCTTCTTCTTTTCTTAAAGTAAAAAAAGTAAAAAACGGGACCACATCCGGCTAATGGTTTGATGAACATAAATCCAAACTAATTACTATAATAAAATAATTAAGTCATGTAACCTTTTGCGGTTACGGTTTTGCTCCCAAACAATTATCTGCAATTGTTGTAATTATGTATTGTTTTTAACTCCTCCGCGTACAAACATTTGAATTTAACTTCTGATGTAATATATGCATCAATTAAAGTAAATTGGTTAATTTAAGTTACACAAATTGTTTTACAAACTTTAGCCCCTAAAGGTACTTTTACCAGTTTTAATACGGTTTTGTAGAATTCATGTTTTCGTTGTTTAAAATCAAATAATTATAAATTCCCTCCCATAGTTTAATTATTAGATTACATATATTGTAACGTAACAAACAGACATGTTGAATGTATATTATGTTTATCATACTTTGGCCATAAATTTATAATGTCATAAACTATTAACTCTATTATAATTAATGCATTAGCTTTTAGACAAGAGCGGAATAAATTTTGTTTTATATCGTGTAAGTTTTAATTCCATGCGCGTACGAATGCCACATCGCATTTAATCGCTGGCGATGCAGTGGGCCGCAATTTGTATTTGCTCGGATAAAATCGTTTAATTACCGATTTAATGATACTTTTCGCATTTATGTCTATAATAAAAACGGGGAAGTCGTTTTTGTGCCACTTTCGAATATGTTTATTTTTCATTTGGAAAATTACTTTTGAATTTGTTCAGGCTACATGATCTAATTAAATACTTTAAAAATTGATTGCAATTTCAATGAATAATTGGAGCTGGAATGTTGTTTGAGTTCTGATAATTGCTTCTAGTGGATTGTTAAGTAGGTTAAGCATATTAGTTTTTCTAATTGATTTATTATATTTCTAATTAAAATTACGCTGCCAATTAATTAGATAAAAAATACTACATGCGGTGGAATGCTATACTTCAGTACATGATGTTTATTATTTATTAGGTTAATTAAATGAAGGTAATTGCATTAAAAAAATTTCAAATAAATGTAAAAAACTATTAAAGTTAATTATTAGATTATATAATAGTTCATACATTTTATAGTTCTTTACATTGCCGCTTTGCAGCTTCATGTGCTACATGTAAAGCTGCCTTTTTAAAGAGTATATATTTTTTTTTAAATTTTATGATTAAATTTAAAAAAGATTATTTTGTTTCAATTAGCAACAAAAATAAAATTAGCTTAGTCGTTTTTATTGTTTTTATAATAATTCAATTTGAAATGGGTCTAAAATGACATAATATGTATGAAATAAATAAACAAATAATTTAAACTCAATCCAACAACCTTAGCGGCCAAAAGTCAAACACAGACAATTGTTACAACTTTTTACAAACCTCGTCAGTGTGGCTTGCATGACTATGTCATGGCATGATAGCAAAGAACAAAATTGAAAAAAATAATTTAGGGATTGATGATATAAATAATGAAACTAAATGCAGTCACTACTATTTGTTTTATCATTTATAAATATGAATATCATATTTTTATAATTAATTAGTAATAAAATATATTATTGTAGTTTGGAGTAAATAATTATATATTTTTAATTTTGCCAAAAAATATTATAATTATTAATATATAAAAATCCATTAAATTCTAATAATTTATTGAAAATAGATTTATTTATTTTTTGCACACATCGAGTTTAAAGTAGCAACAACTTTAAAGTAACCTCAAAAGTTGACGTTTATAGAATATATTTGTATTGATGTTATAATAAATAAACGCATAAATAACTTTTGTGATGAGAAAAGACTTAAACCTAATCTTATTTAAAAATAATCATGACATATTTGCAGTTTAGATCAATGGCTACATACATATGTACCTAGTTACGCCTTATTTTGTGGCAGTTTCTACCGGTTAAAACCACCTTTTGTGCATTGCTAAGAAGGATAGAAACTACTTTTTGACATTGTTTCACCCGTCTCTATCTTAAGATGCAAAAGGTATTACCTGTTTTTTTTTCTTCTTTTCTACTTATAATCTTTTTTATGACGTTAGAGATACAGTTTTATTTTTGCATCTCTTTAGAGGTATCTGGCTCTCCGTAGTAGGTGCAGTTGTCGTGAGTACTAACCCCGACGTGTCAGGAACCAAACCTAAAAATACCTTACCTTTTTATGTTTTCTGGTGACCCATGGTATGACTTCTTTGATTAAGGTCCCGGTCTACGCGGCTGTAGTGGCACTTGGGTCCTTTTATTTCATTTCCCACTTTGGTTTTTTTCTTTCTTTTGTTTGTTCCTACCGCATATGACTGTTTTCTGGCGAGCAGATGAATTGGAATTATTTCTTCCACCATTTATAGAACCCGTGTTGAGAGGGTTTGGTAAACGTTAACTACCGCTTTTTTTGTAGCCTTTGCATCAACGTTTTAAAGTTTTTGTTGGCCACTCGATCATACCACATATAAAATATAATTGAGTTGACCACCAAACAAAATATGATTTTATTGGGTCCTGTGCTATTTATATTAGGCATTAGATAACTTAGCGCGTTAATTACACCCACTGTTTTGGCGTTTGTTTTTGCCATTTGTTTCTACATATTTAAATTAAGGTCTAGCGTTATTCTGAAAAATGTTATGGTTTTGGCGTTTGTTTTTGCCATTTGTTTCTACATATTTAAGTTAAGGTCTAGCGTTATTCTGAAAAATGTTATGGTTTTTTGGCTGTTGATGTTTACGTCTGTACTCTTACGTTAATGTTATTTAAGGTATATTTGCCTGGTGGTATTAGAGTTTTTATTTTATTATTTTCTAGAATTAAGCCATTACTGTCCAACTATTTTTCGATTTTTTGAACACCGTCATAGTAAATGTTTTACATAGTCGGGCCTAGAATTAGTTTCTGTGGATCACCACACGTCATTAGCATAATACAATTCCAGACTATTATGATCCGATTTTTCAGATACGTCTTAATTATGTTAATAAGGTAGGAAAAGATGTTTATTTCTTTGAGTGTTTGTATAATTTATTTCCAGAAAACAAAGTTATAGGTGGTAGGTATAGTTTTTGATCAAGAAATTGGAATTGTCACATCTGTCTTCTATCTTAATGACATTTGTCAGTCATTCTGTTATGTTTTTTAGCTGCAAGAACACGGCAGGTGGTACTAACTTTAAATTTCTTGATAACAAACACTTGGGCGGGAACACAGTTTAAAAGAATTGTGCCAAAGGTTTTAAACTGTGTTTCCGCCCGCCCGACCATGCGTTTGTTATCAAAAAAATTGTTACGTCAATTACTTTCTCAAACTTATTGACATCTGTCAGTCATTCTGTTATGTTTTTTAGCTGCAAAAACTCTGTACGTGGTAATAAATTTAATTTCTTTATTACACACACTTGGATGGGTGGGCGGAAACACAGTTTAAAACCACCGGTCCAATTCTTTTGAACTGTGTTTCCGCCCGCCCGCCCAAATGTTTGTGATTACAAAATTGATTACGTTACTTCTGTTTTCTATTTTAATGACATCTGTCAGTTATTCTGTCATGTTTTTTAGCTGCAGGAACACGGTAGATGGTAGTACATTCAAATTTCTTTGTTACTAACACTTGGGCGGGTGGGCAAAAACAAAGTTTGAAACTACCGATCCAATTCTTTTGAACTGTGTTTCCGCTCGCCCAAGTGTTTGTGATCAAGAAATTTGATACGTCACTTTTTTCTTCTAACTTAATGACATCTGTCAGTCATTTTTTTATGTTTTTAGCTGCAGGAACACGGTAGATGGTAGTAACTTTTAATTTCTTTATTACAAACATTTAGGCGGGTGGGCGGAAACACAGTTTGAAACCATTGGTCTAATTTTTTTAAAATGTGTTTTTGCCCGCCCGCCCAAGTGTTTGTGATCACGAAATTAAATACGTCACTTTTGGCTTGTAGTTTAATGACATCTGATCATGATTTTTAAGTGCAGAAACACGGTAAGTAGTAATTTTTTTAATTACAAACACATGAGTGGGTGGGTGGGAACACAGTTTAAAACCACAAATCTAAATTTTCTTTATTTATGTTCTTGCCCGCCCGCCTAAGAGTGTTTGGAATCAAGAAATTAAATACATCACCTTTGTCTTCTAACTTAATGACATCTTTCAGTCATTCTGTCATGTTTTTGAGCTGCAAGAACACGGTAGGTGATAGAAACTTCAAATTTTTTAATCGCAAACAGTTAGGCGAGTTAGCGGAAACACAGTTTGAAACTACCGGTCTAATTTCTTTAAACTGTGTTTCCGTCCACCCGCCTAAGAGTTTGTCATCAAGAAATCGGATACGTCACCTCTGTCTTTTATCTTAATGACATCTGCTTTACATTGACCGGTGCAACGCTGCATATTTGTTGTTGTTTCTAGTCTTTCTTGCGGTCTTTTTTAATTGTTTTATGGCATCTACCGTAGAGTTGCAATTTTAAAATCTATATTGTTTTTTGGATATGTTTCAAAAGTTTTTTCAGCGTGTTAATCAGACAAATTGGTCTATAAGCCGGGTTACAGTTATCCTATTTTAGTTTTTTAATTAAGTGTAGCTTGGCGGTTTTCCAAATATTAGAAAAAGTGCTTGTCAAACACCAATTTTATTTTTTCCGGGGTCTTCTCTACAAAAGCTTGCTGCTTTTCTAGCTTTAATTTTAGACCCTGCTATTTTGATTTCTTTTACAGTGAAAAGCGGATTTTTTTTCGGCTACATCTTACAGCCAATCTACCACCAGATGAGTTGTGAATAAACTTTGTACTGCCACGTAATGTTTTTTTCCGGAATTTCTACGGAGTTTTGGGGGCCCAGCTTATTTGTCACAATTTTATAACCTGAGTCCCATACATCCGCGTCAATTTGGCTACAGAGCTTTAGCCAGCTCTTTTATTTGCCGCGGTAATAACCACTTTTAAGTCCAAGCCAAAAAAGCTGTCTTGAAAATTCTAATTTGGATTTTTTTCAGGTTTCGCCCATTTTTTTTGGTCAATTTTTGTTTTACCGATAGACAGGATTTCCGAAATCCGGCAATTTTTTTGTTTTACCAAAAAACAGGATTTTGGAAAAAGTGTTGTTGCAAACCTTAATTATGTTTGCTGAACTTAATAGCACGTTACTTTGCTGGACAAATTGTTTTTGTTTTTTTGCACGTTTATTTTTATTTTGCTTGTGTACCAACCTGTGGACTTAGTTTTTCTTTTCCTTATGGACGCGTTTTTCATAATGGTCATTACGATTTTCTTGTGATTGCTCAGTATTAGTCATATTAAAGCAGCTAAAGTAAGAAAATTTGTTCAAGTCCAATATTATCCGTTACAAGTTTTCAAACTTTTTTAATTATACTCAAAGTAGATACTTCTAATAAATTAATTTGTTATTTTAATTATTATTTTTACAATTTTTTTTCATTAACAATGAAAAAAATAAAAAAAATATATATCTAGCAATCCCGTTGGCCAATTATGCAAACCGTTTTTGCCAATTCAATAATTACCAAATTGAACATTAAAAAAATTATGTGAATCGTTTGCAAAATGTGGAAGCGCTCCAGCATGTTAAAAATAAATTCTTAAACCTAAGAGTATTTAAAGTAACTTTATCCAAAACTTATGTAAATACCTTTCATCAGTAAGCTTGTCCAATACAAGCAGACCATGTATGATGCTTAGAACGCGGTTTTATAAGCATAAAAAATCACAAAATAAGCGTTTAAAAATGCATCGAAACTTTAAAAAATAAGCATATAAAATGGCATATAAATTAGAATAAGCATAAAAGCGTAAAAAAAGGCAAAAAGGGCAGAACAACAAACAAAATCTAACTAAATTTTATAAATAGGAACATATATGTATAAATGTAAAATTTGAAGACTTTTTATCGTTTGTTGAATAATATCATCAATAATAAACAGTTATTTAAATTTTTTTAACAGAAAATCCTATTCTTCTATCACTTAGTACATTTTTAAAATGAGATAAACTTCTCACTAACTCTACACTTGTAATTGGTGCATATTGATAAAAAGGAGTAATTCAAGCATTTACAAGTAAATCTTCCACGACATTTCTTTTTAAAACTTTTGATAAAAAATTCTTTTTTTTTTTATAAAACTGCATTGCCTTTTTCAAGATAATTTTTCTTACTGATCCACGAACGTTTGAAATGTCATTCTTAAAATCTTTAATTATTTGAACAGCATCCACCAAAATTGTGTCCTTTCTTCAAGTTATTTGATGGTTTTTTTACAAAACTGTAATTTGTTTTTATAAATGCTAAGTTTTGTATAACTCTGTTATCTTTAACATCTTTTTGACATTTTCTAACACTAACACTCCTTAAAAGAATTGAAATGATTGGCAAAATAGCAAGCAGCATCTAGCCACGTACCCCATCTAGTTATAACAGGGGTCGGAGGAAGTGGTACATGTAGCATTCTTTCTCTAAACATTTGAAGAAAGGAGGTTTTAAGAACATTTGTTTTCTGGTTTTTATCAAATTATTTACAAGGGGAAAGTGTAGTCTAATTGTTTTAACTACATGATTCATGTGCCAAACAAGTGCAATGAATTAATTGTTCATAATATGTTTATAAATTGAAATATGTCTTCAACATATATGCAGTAACATTAGAAAGCATTATTACAATTTTATCAATTAATACGAGGTTTGGCAAAAAAAAAATTGTAAAATAAACATAAGCAATTTAATTAAAATAATAGCTTATCATTACTAACCAACTTCTATAAATGGCTGTTTTTAATATTATTATTTAGATCTTGTTTGATTTTTTAACTATTGCAAAGTTCATTATTAATTGTTATATTAGTTCTTTCCTAATTATGATATAGTTTTACATTAATTATTTTAAATGTCTAATTTACCTAAACCGTCAATTGCGTTTGAATTGCTGATTTTAATGTGTAAACTCGGCATTCTCACGCCCTCTGTGTTCTGATTTTGTGATTAATGTGACGACTGATGATTACCAAGTAGAAAACCAGTCTAGGTCTAGACAGAAGGAAGTAATATTAATTTTGAATTATTAAGATTACAATAATGTGAAACAACATTTATAATTAAAATATGGATAATATTCTATAATATGAGAAATAAATAAATAAACACAAAAAATAAAGATATATGCACAAAAAATGCACAAAAGCAATTATAAGCGTAAAAACTGAAAATATGCAAATATGCACAAATTGCTGAAATTTGTATAAGCACAAAGTCATTTTAATCTGCCATTAAAATTGACGTATAGCATAATAGCTAGAGATCTAAATTGATGCCGCACCATACATTAATGCTAAATTATGATTTATTTGACAATTGTTAATTCTTTTAAGGAGCCATCTCTTTCTTTAACACTTTGTATTGTTTGTTTTTTAAACCTCACTTATCTAACGTTTATTTTCTACGTATCAAAAATATTTTCTTGTTTTTATTTTATTTTAGAAACAATATCTGCAATTGAAAACATCTTAGTTTTTCCGGCACTTTAAAATACTTTTTAATATACATTTTTATCAGAAATGTTTTGATTTGAAAAAACGATGATGATATTCATCTACATCACTAGTAGCGCTACCGTTGCAATAACCACAAGCTAATATTATACCAGCATACTCTTTGTGACATAATAAGGTGTTATTAAGATTATAGAAATATCAAAACTCTACTTGTCACGGAACATTAATTGCCTTAACACGTCTTTAAAATAATTCTTTTTTCTTACAAAACACCTTGTATATTAATATCCATTAATATCTTAATATTGATATATTCTGCCCATACCGCAATTTTTATATATTTAATGTGATGTAAAAAGAATAAAATGGAATAAATTTATTGATTGGTAATAAACATAACATCATACACACTCCGGCTATTTATATTACTTCTAATTTATATTTTAAAGCCATGATTAAAAAAAAGTTTGCAAGAAATATTTAATTTATAAAATTCAAAAGAGCTTTGTTGAAAATACTTTTAGCATAAAAAAATAATTAGTAAAATAAAATATATGTATCTACCTCGAGGCGTCTTATTATTTTGTAGAATAAAAAATAAGCTTTTATAATATAACCACAATTATGAAGTCGAATAAGTGAGAAAACTGTTGTTTTTTTTATATATGAAAAAAACCATTTAAATTGCTTTTGTATGAAGATAATACGCTATATAATCATCAAAATTCTTAATTAGATTTGTCTAGACTGCGACTATCATTTATAAATTCATATAACTACAATAATACTACAAAGAAAATATATAATATTTAAGTAAAACTTCAAAGGAAAGATCAAATAAAGGTAGTTTTCTCAAAGTATATGTTGTAATTAATGTTGGATTAATATATCACAAAAGATTACACAAGAGCGTTTCGATTAAGTTTATTATTAATATAATAATTGATCACTTTCAGCTAATATCACTTAATAAACGTAATTAATTGTGCTATTAATCATGATTGTGATAAGTGATTATTATTCATGCTTTTGAAATAATGAATAAGCTACCTAATTCCATGCTATAAAAATAACTCGATGTAGCAATCAATTTTAATATGCTGTTATATTAAGCACCCCATTAACCTTACACCTAATAACCCCTCGTGGCATTACCACATAAGAAATTCAGGTGGAATGGATGAACAGATGCACCCTTTAAACAAATGACCATCCGACGGTGTAGTTCCACGACGGGTGGCTTCCCCCTCCGATGGGATCACCTCACGAATCTTAAGTAGCTGCAGGAGAAGTGTGGCCCCATTACTTTTTCTATTGCTATAAAATTTGCAAATACACCATATAATCCAGACGTGATCAACGGGAGTGTAGAAAAAACATTTTCTTAGTAATGGCACCGCTTCATCGGTGAACTAATACCGCTTGAATATATTACAAAAAAAATAGAGAGTGAGGGTATTTTAAACATGCAAATTAATAGACCATTAGCATCCATTGCGCTGAGAGGTTGTTCCGGCACTCGTTTTTCATATTTGCATGTTATACGTGGAGAAAAGGAAGAAAGGTCTCGATTAAAGTCATCACACCATGTTATAGTCAAATGAATGTCAATGAAGATTAATAATATTTATAAAATAAATAAAGGAATTATTGCCCTCAGAGTTTTGTAAAACACAAATTACATCTATTTTAGTTAACTTTAGATTGTTCGTACAAAAATTATAATAAACGTTTGATCCTACAGTTTATATCATGATTGTGAACAATTAAAGCGTTCCAACACTCAGCACACCTGTACGATTCCTATGTTACTAGAAATCATTTGAAAGTGTGAACCTATTTATTAACGTAAATACATTTTAAATGTTTTTTGATTTTATTTGTATTTATTAGTATTTTAGAGCCATGATAAGCTAAAATAAATTAAGAAGTATAATTTTTTTATGATTAATAACAAACTTTTTATTATTATTATTATTACTAGCTTATCCACTTGATTTTTTTAAACATGTAAAAAGTACACTAGTTTTTAATTAAAATATGTAAACTTTGATTGTCTATCTGAATTTTATAGCAAAGATGTACTTGGTGTAATATAATTTTTCAATAGTTATTAAATTATAAAGAATAGTGTCTCTAAAATGTAAATAAATAATTGTGTTCATTGTGTTCTCATGTGATGTAATATAAATATGTTTAGTTATTTGAAACTAATTCTCTTGTGCACTGTTTTGAAAATGGCTCAAGTTTCATGTGTTTTTTTATTGCTTCATAAATTGTAAATCATATTTTCAACATGTCAGCTACAGTGCATCCTTTTCAACCAGAGAAATAAACTGATTGATCAAGCAGGAAAAATTGACGCCAAACTGCATGTCGGTTCTGCGAGAAATATATACATAAATAGTACAATTTGCTATTTAATTTTTTATTTATAATTAAACACAAAATTAATAATTGTGTTCTTAACAAAATTAATAGCTTGGAAAATCAAATAAAAATGCCAATAGAATTTTATAGTTTGGTGTTAGTGTTGATTTAATCTTAGTATCACTGAAGCTAAATAACTAAATTTTATAGTTTTAACCCGATTTAACCTTAAGTGAATATTAATCTTAACAATTACCGTTTGGATTTTTCTGTTTAGGAGCAAATATCTGCTATAATAAACAGCAAAAACTTGTGTTTAACACTGACAGACATTGGACGCTCACAAAAAATGTCAACTAGCAAATCATGCTTTTATTTTTTATATTATTTCACGACGTATAATAATTGTGTAGTGCAAACGTCATTAGAAAATAAATGTGGGTGCAATGCTCATACTGCAAGTGCTCCAAGGTAAATTGCAATGTTATGATTATCAAATGGATTTTGCATTATTAAGTTGATATACCAAGCGTTAGATTTTATTTATTTTTAAATTTATTAAACAAGGTGGAGTTTGGTGGACAAACAAGTTTTCTATAAAAGATATTTTTGTTTTTTTACAAGTTTGTGAAGTTAAATTTGTCTCTTAATAGACAAATAGGTCTGGAAATATTAAACAAATTTTACCTGTATGTTGGTTGATCATACATAAAATGGTAAAGAGTTTCTGTTAAGAGAGCTGCAAAAACTATATTTTTTTTTATTGGAAAGTAGATGCTTTTTAGTTTAGAGTTTAGACCATAGTCCTTCTTGCTGCATCAAGATGTTTCTTGTACGACAAAATAAAATTTTCTTGAATTGGCTATTTTTAAACTTTTTGTCTCACCAGGGGTAAGGGTCTCTTAATATTTTGACAAAAAATTAGTATGTAGAAAAAAATAATTTAGCGGCTTTGACTAATTAGATCTCAAATTAGTCATATTTTGAAGAAAGGTTGACTTAAAATTTAGAAGAAAGCACTACTCTATAAAAAGAATCAATTATTTTTTTTCCTTTTTTTTTATTTACATTTAGTGAGAGACTTATAATTTAGTATCAATAGCAGCTTCTAACTTTAATTTATTAGGGTTGTAATTTCAGTCTCAAAGCAAATTCTGGATTTTCAATTTAGAGCTGTGTTGACTTTGCTCAGTTGTCCTGGCATTCAACCACCTTATGATGTATGCAAGTACAACGCTTGAAGAAATATCCCTTATACTGGCAAAATGGTCTTTTTATTGTATAAGAGGGCCAGGCATTGTACATAACACCTGCTTGATTGTCTCTTTATCTGTCTCTAATACCAATCGTGTGCTTATGTTTTCTTAGTTGTTGTATCAAAATCCTTGTCATAATGTGACAATTGGAAGTAGTAATCAGTTGTTTTTTTTGTCTGTTTGCAACTAAAAATTATTCCAACGCCTTCTTAGTGTGTTGTGTATGTTGATTTTTAGTAGGTTAACCCTGTTTCAAAACACATGATGACTAACCTATCGTAAATTTAACGATTTGAAGTTATAAGACCTGTCATTTTCAGATTTTTTTAAATTTAACAAAAAAAACAACTTTTTCAATTACATTTAACTTAACTAACACTTGGAGCAAATGCACGCTCGAAGTTCAGCGCAGGTTTGCCGTCTGCACACTTTGCAAAATTTGTTATAATTTTCCTTTTTTTTTATACACAAATTTTGCAAGTAGTTTTTTTAAAAAGTTCTTGAATACGTTTTTCTTCTACAGGTTTTTGCTTGATAATATCTACAATAGCAGATCGGAGAGAAAAAATAACCTTTTGTAAAAATTACAAATGCGGTATGCACACGACACAAGACGTCTATAGCACTCCGTAACAAAATCAACCACACACTATGGGCAAATGATAAAACTACTGCAAGTTTTGGCTTTATGCACCGTGCCCGAAAAAAATGCCAGCACAGTTTTTAATGGTGTTCGTAAAATTTACGAATGATTAATAAAGCTTTTTAGTGAATTCAGTATCTAGAGATTACTGTCTCAAGAACGATTAGATAAATAATAACAAGAAAGTATGGCAAAAAGTGGGCAAGTGGACAAATTTTTAGATTTAATAAAAAAACTGTTTGTTAACAAAGGATTGTTATAAAACGATCTGAATTGAGACAGTGCAAAAGGTTTGTTTAGCAAATGCCAGTTTTATTAGTACTAACTTTACATTATTTGAAAGTGTGACCATACCGCATACACTTAAAGTATTGGATAAATTTTGAAATATGTATAAAAATAAAAAGAGTTTCAATAAAGTTTTGTGGGAAAAAAAATGTTTTTTAAAATTGACTAAAATTGTGTTTGGCGGTTTAAACTTGAATCTATTTCTATATGTATTTTATATTTTTTTGGTGAATCTTTATATTCTTTGGCATTGTTTTAATTTTAGCAACATTAAACTCTTAATTTAGCTTGCATACTAAAAATATAAGACTTTAAATTAAGAGTAAAGACATTACGTAATAATACATTAAAATTGCAAGTTGTTGCAAAAACTAACTCTACTTTACTCTAATTTGATTCCTAGCTTTAGTCTTTGTGGTACCAATTACTTTCTTTATTTTGAGTGTTATTAACTTTTAGATAAACTTATTAATATTTAATGTAATAACAGAGGTTTTTGTTAGTTTATAATAATTAATGTACTACAGTGTACAACATAGCATGGCATAGCATAGTCTCTCTATTTTGATTACAGTCTTGTAAGTTTGATCGGCGTTGCAGAAGAAAGAGGGATGTAGTCTGAAACAGGTTTGAGTCTAAAACATGATATATAACAACATCTATAGCAAGCTTTTGCCGAGCGTTCCGTATCCGATTTAAAAAAGAAACTAATAAAAAAGTTTTAAATGAAAAATGTTTTGTTTTGTAGGTAAAAAACTTCAGAGAATATGAATCTGTTATGTTTTATAGACAGCTTGGACATCCGAAAACATTGAAATAGTCAGGCGATTAGTGTTACTGTTGCCTACACGCTCTTTTCGCAGATATGCGGCGACTTTTTGTGATTCTAATTAAAGTGTGCAAATATTTTTTTATCCAGATCTTCACTTTTATCCATACAAATAATTATGTTGCTGCATCTAAAAACATGCTAGAAAAATACTTCAGACAACGGTTTTTTTGGTAGCAAGGCTTATTTCTACTTGTGTGTGCACAAAGAAATAAACAAAACTTTTGGTACTGATGTGATGCCAATCTGAGAAAAATTTACAAACACACCTTGCATAGTGATACAGTCACAGTTTAGTGCGTTATGTCAGAAATGGGGATAGCTGAATCTTATTTTTTTTTTTAAGAAAGAAAAAGGGCTGTTACTGTTAATTCAGAAGACAACGTAGCAATTACTTAGAATTTTTTGTTTTAATTCTTGCTAAATTTATTGTGCAGATTACCAAGTTTTGACATCCCGTGCGTCACTGCAAGTTTTAAGAAAAAAGTTTTCAAGTGACATGCACGTTTGTTGACTTGACGATTTGCAACATTTTTCTATCGGGTTATTTTAAAGATGAAGTTTTTAAACATCTCCCAAAGATTCTAAGACAACTGAAGGAAACAATCCGAACAATTTTTTTTAATAAATGTTTGCGAGAGTTATGCAAAACTTTAGAATTCGATTGCGGTAGTATTGCAATAATTGTGAACAGCACTGTTTACCGATTTTTTTTTAAATACTTAAATTAAAACTATATTAATTATAAAAAATTAAAAAAAATTATTGTATTTTAAATAACATTTGTTTTATAAAACTTTAAAAAAAATAGGAAAAAAGTTATGCCGCACTTTATATATACCTTGTTATTCACTCACAAGTAGTGTCAGAGAATGTTTTTAGAATATTCACAAATAGATCAAATGGGTATTTGAGGTGTGATGAACATCATTGGCAATTAGGTCATTAACGTACTTTACAATTGTGTGCAGTTGCTCACACATAAACTAAAGAAGGTTTTGTAAATATATAAACCAAAGTACATTGGCATTGAATTATTCAGGTATTGACAGTTGTAGCATGCTAGGTACGCTGCTATAGTTGGGGTTGCACTAAACTTTTAAATATTGTTATTTATCCACTGGCATTTGAAGCCATGAGGTTGTGTGTTTTAATAACACGCGCGATGTAAAACGCACAATAAAGACAAAAAAGACAAAAAAGACAAAGAAATATCGTATTTAACAATTAAGTCTTATACATAACAACCGTTATAAGCAAATTTTTACACTGGAATTTAAGTCATAGGGTTTGCAGAATAACTGCAAATATGGCCGGTAAAATTTTATAGAGGGCACATTACAGTATGAATAAAAAAGTGTTAGGAAAAGCAAGATAAAAAATAAAACTGGTAGGTACAATCATAAAAAAGTAAAAGTGGATAGAAAGGGCATGCATTAAAAAGAATTTGTTTATTGAAGAACGTGGTTGAACAAATAGTGAATGCAAATTTGAAAAAAAGGAAGGAGAAGATGCAAAACAATTGATGTGTTAAAAAAAAGAGAGAAAACTAAAAACTGAAGAAAAGGCACATGCAATTATTAGAACACCTATGATGATAAGCATTACAACCTGTTAGTTCTATGCTTTAACCTTCTGGAACTAATGCTTAGTTCACACGGAGACAGTTGGTAAGTGGTAACTAAATTATTAGTTACTGCTTTTGTGTAAAGTTGCGTCCACACGCAGCTGGCACGTATCAAGTGGCAAGTTCAGTTTACAGATGAAACAAGATGGACGCGTCTGTGGAATTGTTGAAAAATGTGCTCCGCAATATTTTAAATGCAATTGGGGAGGAAATAAAGGCTGAAATATCTGAAGAGGTCAAGAAACCTAAACAACTTTGGAAGCGAAAATGGATTGGCAGACGAAATATTTTCGGTGCAAGTGAAATGTTATTCAAAAAACACGTCAAAACTTGTTGAACTTGTGAACTATACTTCTATACTATACGTCTTTACTAAACTGTGCTTGTCCACACGCTGATACGGGTTAAGTGACAAGTGCTTGGTTCCGGTAGGGGGTGTGTGCGCGCGCCTACTTGTTTGCAAAAATAGAATATTTTCTATTCCAGCTACTAAATTTTTACTTGCCTGGAATGCCCCGCAACTTACCACTTACCACTTATCGGACTGTTTACACGCGGGCAAGTAATATATAATTTAGTTAAAATTTACTTGACTGTCCTCGTGTGAACTAAGCATAACATAGGAATGTGTAACATGGAGACTATCATCGGTTTCTGGGACCAAATTTAAATAATACATAAAAATATATTTACTCACTTAAAAATGAAAAAAAAATATCAATTGATTAGTATGCCTTGGTTGAATAATGCAAAATTTTTGCTTAAGAAAAAAAAATTATAAAAAATCTTACAAATTATGTTTTAGTATATTTTTGGAAATGGATCATATATAATCAACTATATATAAATTCTGATACATGTAACGTAATTTTGTTTGTGCACACAGTGGCGTACTTAAAATTTTTAGAAACTTCAATTTTGTGTTTTAAGGCATCAATTGTTGTTGGATGGCTAGCATACCACTTATTCTTAAAAACTTCCTACAAAAAAATTTAAAGGGGTCAAATCACAGCTTTTACGCGGCCAATTGACATCAGCATTTCAGCTGATTATTTTATTTCCAAAAACAGTGCTGAAAAGATAGATGGTTGCATTGGCTGTATGGCAAGTAGTCCCGTTTTTTTACACCAAATGTTATCTATTTCATACTCTTTAATTTTTGAAAACAAAAATTTGTTTAGCTTGGCACAGTAACGTTTGCTATTAACGGTAACAGCGGTTTGTTGCTTATTTTCTAAGAAAAATGGCCCAATAATCCTGCCGGACCAAAAACCGCACTAAACGGTTACTCGTTATAGATGCATAGGCTGTTCAATAGTAATGTAAATTTTCTAATCCGCAAATGCAACAATTTTGCTTATTGAGATAGCTTTCGAGAAGAAAATGAGCTTTATCGGAAACACAATTTTTCGATAAAAATGCTCATCTTTGGCCAACCAATTTTTAGCTTATTGGGCAAACTGAAAACGCTTCGGATGGTCATGAGATTTCATTTCTTGGACAAATTAAACTTTTTAGGCTTTCAAACCGAGATTTTTATAAAATATTCTTCTCAGAGAAGTGCGAGATACGTTCAGTTTCCAAGAAGAATGACAAGTTTCAAATAAGGATTATTTTTCTACCAACTTATAGTGAGTGTAGCAGTAATAAGTTATGGCTGGATATTATTATTAGCATGTGCCTTTTACTCTATCAGAATTGGATTTAACTATTAAGTGGTTTGTGTAAACCAGACTCAGACAAACTTACCTCAAATAATATAGTTTAATAATTAAAAAAAAACACTTGTCACTTACCTTGAATTAAAAAAATATATTAAAGAAAAAAAGGGAGAATTACCTTGAGGGTTCATTCAAAAATTATTGGTGGTAGGTAAATTTTACTAATTATTTTTTTTTATAAAAATCAACAAATAAAAAAAATTATATAATTTTATAACCCAGTTTGCATAAAATGTTTAGATTAAAAACATTTTAATAATTTTTATTTACACAAACGTCAATAAGTACGAGCAAAATTGCATTTTCTTAACAAGTTTCTTCAATTTAAATGGGCACTAACATTTAATTTTCTTTACTTACCTTTTCTGTGCTGTTTTGATTTGAAAATAAAAGCTGCGCTAGACAAGAATATAAAGTTTATAAATGGTTTTTAGCAGTTTTTATTACGAGAATACGTCAATATTTATTTTAATGGAGACTTTTTTTAGTAGTTGAACATAGTTTTTAACATCTACAATTCTGAATTAAAAAAAAATAAAACGTATCAAAGTTTGATAAAAATAAGCTTGGTATTAAATAATAAATAAATTTTCCAAACGCATGTTGTAAATAATAGAAGTTTATAATAAAAGGTGTTTTTTTTACAGCTGATTTCACTTTTTTTGGTTGTTTTGAGGTTAATTAGAGGTTAGTTTGGTTTGACAATTTATTTTGAATAAACTCTCGCCGGAGCAACGTTTGCAAATTTATTTTGAAAAACATTGAACATTACGTGCTCATAATCGTCCATTAGAGCGATTAATTTAAGAAACTGTGCATAGTTTTTTGTAACTAAACGTATTACAAAAAAACGATTTAAAAGATAATAAGCATCCAGTACGACTTCGTACAGTGCGCACACAAGAAGCAATTGATAATGTGCAGCGTAGTGTTAATGATGATCTAAATGTGTCAATTTGTCATTGTAGTCAACAATTAAACTTGTGTTTATTCTTTTTATAGAAAGTTTTGCAAAAAGATCTTGGTTTACGAGCTTACAAGATTCAACTTGTATAGAAAAAATTACCGTTTGGTGCGCTTTATGGGTCGGTGGAATCATTGGTCTATATGTCTTCAAAACGTTACAGTCAACGATGACAGAGACATGATGATTGTCAACTTTTCTGTGCCTCAATTGAACAGCATTAATATTGCAGACATGTGGATTCAGCAGGACGACACATGCCACACAGCGCGCAATACAATTAATTTACTGAAAAAAAAATTCCACGAACAATTAATTTCACAAAATAGACTTGTTAACTGGCCACCTTGTTTGAGCGATTTGACGCCATTAGATTATTTTCTCTGGGGATATGTAAAGTCTCATGTCTACCTAATAAACCAAAAACAATTGAGTACTTGGAAACCAGCATTCAACGCATTATTGTTGAAATACAGCCTGTATTGCTGCAAAAAGTGTGTGAAAAATGGATTTCCAGATTACGCCATGTACGCACCTGCCGCGGCGGTCACATGCCCAAAATCAAATTTAAACATTAATGCCATAAAATTATCTGTCAAATAAAATTAACTTCATGGATATTAAAAACATTTTTCTGTGTTTTATTTCAATTTAAAGTTCTCCGCCTCTAAAAAAACACTTTTTAATTAGTTGGGTTTGTAGTTAAGTAGACAAACAATTATGAGGTATTGTTAACTATTCATGTAATGTTCTTCTTTCTCGAGGTTGCTTTCAACGCAAATCTATTATAAATGTTACGTTCTATTACAAATAGCTGTCAATATCAGCCATAAAAAGATTTAAAAATAGAATTCTATAACAATTTCACAATATAATTGCTACTTAAAAATTAATTCTGTTTGTCAATACTGTATTAATCTAATAAATAACTATTACAACATTTAAATAGAGTGTAGCTAAAAAAATATGTAATAAATTATTTAATCAATCTATTCCGGATAAACACATTTGTTTAAATTTTAAAACATAATCATTTTAATTTAAGTTCTTAAAGTGCAGTTTAAGTCGTTATGTTTTATGGACAGATAAACAATAACTGACAATTGAAGTATTATTGGATATCCTAACACTGTCCACTTATATCTAACGACCATAAAATATAATTTATATCATAATGGTTATTTCTTATAAATAGTCTTGTTTTTGAATTGTAGTGCATTTGAGTAGAAGTGATAAATTTTATTAGTAGTAATAAAACCAGGTCGCGTTGGAAACAGTTATAATGGAAAACATATGTAGTTTCTATGCAAATCTAATGTAAATTATATTATATTAGTTCTAGGTAGTTGATACATGAGTTTGAAACATGATGCTGTAAAGGCTTGATTGTCGATGCAGTAGACGACACACACCGCGCTCAAATTAATTCTCCAAAGGTGCTCTTCCTTCTTTGAGTGACTACTTATATTAAGAGAGTGTCAAGATAACTGTTCCAACTCGTAATTTACTTGAAACTTTGGAAACAAATAAAACTTTAAACTTTTCAGCAGCCACGATTTTCAAGTAAAAAGAATCCAGACTTTGAAATATTATGCGGAAACGAAATAAATGTGATGTGTAATGTAGATTCAACAAAATAGTAGCATTGCATATTTTTTACTTTTAAATAATTTTAAAATTACATCTCCCTTTATACTACAATCAAATTTTTTGTGATTCTTTTTTGCATGCAAATGTCAACAGTATCTCCATTTAATCGAAGTAACTGTCTAAAAAAGATCTTTTACCATTGACGAATAAAATAAAGGTGGAATTAACGGACAGTGGAAAAAGAGCGCCCTTCTTCTCTTCCCTGAAATTAATTCATATAAAAAAGGGGAACAATTTTCGCGTTTTACAAAGTTTCGAATTCAAGGGAAATTCGAAGTACATAATTGAATCGATGTCGTGAATTGCGGTCTGTAATCAAAGTGCTTTCTGCTCTGCTTCTTGCCTCGCACAGGGGCGGTTCGTGAATTACAATCAGCTAGGCGAGACACAACTAAATTCACATCTGTTTA
The DNA here is from genome assembly GCA_963932245.1 of Tachinus rufipes. NCBI lineage: Eukaryota > Metazoa > Arthropoda > Insecta > Coleoptera > Staphylinidae > Tachinus > Tachinus rufipes. The sequence continues at coordinate 89,693,413 of OZ010743.1, forward strand.
TTGTAATGGTTTCTTCCGGAAATTGGGAATTACTGCTCCCTGGCAGTATGCCCCATGGAAATTAAATTAACTATTATCAACGTGGGAACAAAGATTGTTTCTTAAATCGAATTTTTATTTCAATTGGGTAGTAAAATATTTACGCGAGAATTCCGATACACTTATTCGATATATTAGCTATTAGATATCTATTTTATTTTGTAAATAGTGAATGGAAAATTATTTTTTTTTTGAATAATAGCAAATACACACAATTTTACAAACGATGCAACTGGTTTTAGCTAAAAAAAACAAATAAATAACAAAAATATAAAGATTGCAAATCATGCATAAAAACAACTTAATAGATGCTATTGAAGAAAAATTATTTTTTGTTATTTTTAAATATCTTGTACTGAGTTAAATAACTTAAATTATTTAACTGGTTTATAAATATATTAATAAAGTTGAAAAACAAATAAATATTGTAATAGAAAGTCTTATCATTTGTTGTGTTTATTTAGTGATCTATTTTTGTAATAGATTATAAAAGAATTATGTGTACTTGGACTTTATAGTGTTTACATTTTATTTTCAATTAAATCTAGATTTAAAATATTTTCACAAAAAAGCATTTATTGTGAGAATTATTATTTTGTCAAGCATGTGCAATCTATCTCTCAAATCTGTATTTCATCTAAAATGCACGATGCATATTTCATCAACAATGTTAGTTTGGTAATATTGCTTATGATTAGCCTACTTGACGTTATATTGGCCGGCTGAATTAATAGTACTTGCCTTATATTGTGGTCAAATGTTTCATTTAAAATCATTTAACATTTGTGAGTTTGCTTGCAGTATAGCATTAAGCTACGTTTATTCCATACACTTGTGCGGATTTTCAGCTAGCTTAAAATAACGTAGATAAGTTCAATAGAGCATAATTTTTTTTTTTTTGTAATTTTTATCTAATACCACAAGTTGATATTGTAGTATGTATCAGTTTGGCATTCGATAGATTTAACTTTTTGTAATAATTTATAACTTTTGTTAGTTAAGTAACTTATAGATATGGTGGAATTATTAAAACAACAACTGTGTTTACCGTGAAAACCTTGACTGCATTGACAATGTAATTTTTGAGCAAATCTTTGTTTGCACGGCTAGGACTACGGACTGTAAAGAACGTTGTATGATAATCTTGGGTGAAAGAAATCTTCTAATTAATATACTTTTGGTGCTTTGTTTTTACTAGTTATGTTTGTGTCTATTATATACTTTATTTGTCATGTTTTTGTATGTAGTGATAGAATAATTAAAACAATATGCGCAGGAAGGGCATTTTATTGCATTTAGTCAGTAATTCCAATTTTTGTTATTTTTGATGTGTTATGTTTGAATGCTAAAAATAATAATATACTCAAATTTTAAAGCTGGTAGATTGAGTCTAAATAGTGCTGCAACTCTCAAACAATGAGTAAAATTGCTCAAAATTGGTTCAAGCGATAAAAAACGTCTTTGTAAAACTTCTGAAATAAGCTGTTTCTACTAGAGTTTATGTTAATGTTAATGCGTATAAAAAATAATCTCAACAAATTTGCTACAAAATGTGTTCTACCATGATGGCCAAGACTAAAAAATACAAAATTAGGGATTTCTAAAAATCTATTTGTATTTCTCAAATTTTGTGATTTTAATAACTATGATAATATGCTTGTATTTAAAATTAAAAAAACCAAACAGTAAGATTTTTTGCACAAAATTTGCAGTTTTATTAATCACGTTTTTTTGGCTTGAAGTTTGCTTTTTAAACAATAAACCTTTTGCCGCTTGCGCCAATTTTGAGCAATTTTACTTACTATTTGTTAGTTTTTGCAGTTGCGGCACTATTTATCAATCTATTGGTAGTAACATTTGCAAATATTTTTTTAGTATTTGAACATAATTTTGCCCGGCCAAGTTACCTACTAAAACAATAAATGTTTTATTCACTTCTTATTTTTGCAAGCAATTAGTATGATGGCTTAGTTATAATATTGTATGAGAGTTTTTCATCATTTGATTCTCGAATCTTGAATTAAACAAAATCTCTTCACTAGATATAAAATTTATTCATCTACGACAATATAAGTATAAGTGAAATAATAGTAAATACATAGAATACAATCACGACAAAACTTTACTAAAAGTATTGCGTTGGGGACACAATAAAACTTTGTAGAACATCTACCGTCTGCTTTTTTGTTGGATTGCAAAACTTACATGCTTTGACTACTAGGCATAAAAAAGCAAGGGAATGCAATTATTAGTTCCAAACGTTAACAAACGTAAAATTAATTTGTTATATTTTTATACTGTCAATCAGTGGTAGTAAAATAATAGACGGAATTTGTTTAATTTGTGGTTAGTAGTTGTTGGACGGTGATATGTGTAACGTCAAACGTGGGAAAAAAACTTTGATTAAAGTAAGTGTTCAAATGGGCTATAGAAAATTCAATGATTTAAAAACCTTACACAAAGATGCTGAAGCACATCTTGTGTTTGAACAAGGTTTATCAACAGCTATCTTTTATTAAAAACCTTGTGTATGTTTTGCAGAGAAACAACTACAAAGGAAAAAGAAAAGAAAAAAGTTAAATTTGTTGTCCGCTATACGTATTTGTGTTGGATAATTTAATATTATTTGCAATTGTCTACGTTTTCTTTAATCTTTGCAACACTTCTATTAAGTTTAAGTATAGGTTGGAACTGACAAAATTTATCCTGAGAACTGGAGAATTGTGGTTTTTAAAAAGCAGAATAGAACTGTTGTTTATTTTGTAGCTAATGTCAAGCAAAACTTGTTTGAATATAGCTTTACTCGATATGAATAACAAATAAAATTATGTTGACAAAGATCTATTGCTTTTTTTTATTCAAACTTTAGAGGTCAAAGACAAAACGAACTCCAAAAATAAAAAAAAAGTAATAACTATTGTAGTTCTTAGTAAATAACATCTAATTAATAAAAGGATTGCAAAGAAGAAACAACGCAAAATTACTCACAAAAAATGATCCTAGTCTCCGGCAAACCTTAAATGGTCAGAAAACATCTATACACAAAACACGTAACAAAAACTTAGTAAAACCTAAAGAACATAATAAAAAAAATCTAAATTACAACAAAAAAGCAAAATATGAAAATAGACAAAATACAAAAATAAACAATGAATTTAGAACAGGATAAAATTGATCAAGCAAAAGTGGTTAAATAAATTTTGTTAAAAAATAGAGGAACTTAGAAAAAAACACAACTTATTTAATTTACATTGAAAGGTTAATTAGTAGCATTGAAAACCACATCCTTAAATCAAGGAGTATTTTCAAATGTATTTAAAGTTGCAAAAATTGTTTCAAAATTTTAAAGTGGTAATGAAACTGAAGTAGAATTATAGACCTATATCAATTTTAAGCACATTTTCTAAAATTATTGAAAGTGCTGTTGAAGATGGACTAAGATCATTTTTCTGCAAACATAACCTTTTTAATAAGTTACAATATGGTTTTAAACAGGGGCGCTCTACATGTGATGCTGTAGAAGAATACATGAAATATATTTTAAAATATTTTGATGAAGTACAAAAAATGCCTTGGAATATTCCTTGATTTAAACTAGGCATTTGATCTTGTTGACTTTCAAGTTTTTTTGAATAAGTTACATAGATATGGTATACGAGGAATAGCGTACAAGTGGTTTAAAAGCTATTTGAAAGGAAAGCAGCACTTTGGTAAGTTGCAAGTTTCAAAATTTTCACTAATGCTAATTCAAAAGAGGGTACCTCAAGGATCTGTGTTGGGGTTTCCTCTTTTCATAGTTTATGTAGACGATCTAAATGTAGCAAATTCTGTAATGTTTGCGGATATATCTACATTAGTTTAACTATTTTAACTAAAAATGCAGATGATAAAAAAAAGAGCTTTCAAGAGTATTTTAGTAGTAATAATTTATTTTTAAATGTCAATAAAACTACAAAACTACGTTTTCAAGCAACAAACATACCTTCCGACTACTCTCTTTTTTTGAGACATACCATAATCATATTTCAATACCGCAAACTACAAAAACTCTATTTTTGGGAATATTTGTTGACAATAATTGTAATTAGCAATCTCATACAGTTTACGTTTGCAACAAAACTGCTCCTCGTTGTTATGTAATGTTACAGCTTTGACAGTATTTAAATTTTGAAACATTAAAGCTTATTTATTACGGCCAATGCCAAACTATTATAGCATATGATCTTACTGTGTGGGGTAGCATGACACAAACTAAACGTGTATTTAACTTTTATGTGACAGGGAAATAAAACACCTTCTAATAACGGCATGGGTACCCGGGTACTCCGTAACAAAAACAAGTTATGCACATGGCGTTTGTTGCTTCAGATAAAATGGAATATGTTTTGGAACTAAAAAATAGTGTATTGAAACAATCTGATGTAAAAAAAACAATCCAAATACTGAAATAGAATGATCCGATTTAGATGAAAGCGCGATGAAGATAAAACGCTTTCACAAAGTGCAACTTTAGTTGGTAAAGATGGATTAACTGATATGATTCTTCAATAATACCAGTTTAAATAAAAAAGCAAACTATTTTGCGTATAGTAAAGAATCAACTTAATGCTCTCTAAGAAGAACAAATTAATGCATTCAACAGTTCTGTAGAAATGGTTCTAGGACGTCAAATAAAAGATCCCGCTGCTGCAATTATTAAAAATGTAGCTTGCAATGCTTTTTGAAATACTTTGGTAGTTGCAAAATGTTATGTTTGTTAACAAGTTAACACGAAAAGCATGTAATTTTTGTGCAAAACCTGTTTGCAATGAGCACGGCGTTGCAAAGTCAATACGCAGTAATAATTGTGAACAATTACTAAATTAGCCATATTATATGTACTGTTAATTTTGTATTAATTTTAATATAGCTGTAAAACACATTTGTTTAATTAATTACAATAGTTTTTATCTTATTTTATTTTAAATTACCAAAAGTACCCCGGTACCCAAACCGTCACGTCCGTATATAAAAAGTTTAGACGCTAGTTTCTCAATAAAAAAGTAAAACTTAATAATAAAAATAATGTAATACGGTACATTAAGAGATGTCACTAAATCTCAAAACTTAAAATTTTTAAACGCCAAAAATGTATATGCATAAAGTTCAAAAAGGTACCCGGGTACCCTTTTAGTCACATAAAGGTTAAAATGCAGAAAAAAAATTTACAAAATATGTTGAGTACAAAACTAAATACACCATGTCGTCAATTATTTATTGATAAAAATATACTACCACAAACTATCGATTAGCAATATATGAGAAGGGTACAAGAATATGTCTATAAAATGCTACAATGTTTTACAGGTAAACATAGAAGAACTACTCTTAAACAAGTTTTAAATTATTTTAAATGATTTGTTAATTTCTAAGGCGTACTATTCAGTGAAGAAATACTTCACAAGTTTTAATTTATAAATCAGCATTTTATTGTGTTGTAAATAATTATTTTGTAATGTTTTGTATTATGTTTAAATTTTAAAGTGTCTATTTTATAACTACATTTTAATTTTAATTTTAAACTGACTTTATATCCAAATTGTATTTTTGGCAAAATGAATAAATATTATTATTAAGGAGTTTACATTCAACAACAGATGATCGGTAATTAAATTTCTGATCAATTCAGAGGACAAACTTATATTAAACACTAAAGAGACAACATAGACAGAATTTTAACACAGCTATTCCAAGATTCAAAAAAATGTTTTATAATACTTGAACAAGATCTAAACAGATCAAATATACTAAGATGCAATGTTAAACATGTAATTACTCTACTACATACAACAAGATTTCCAGACCTGATGATATATGTATACCTAAAAATTCTAACAATTATTGACAGAAAAAACATTAATCTAAATCTACTTTTATATCAATTTAGTAAAAGACAAACATTAAGAAGTGCAGTAATTATAGATTAATAAATCTAATAAACCAGGTTTTCAAAGTAAAGGGTGATTCATTTAGAGGTACTATAAAATTAAAAAAAAAAACAAACAAAAATTTTTATTGGGTAATCTTTATGATCATCAATAAAACCATAAACCATTTAAGACATTTATTTTTTTTAATTATTTTTTTCAAATGTTGGCTGTAACTACGGGTAACATGGTCCATTTAGAAATTCCAATTTTCAATGACTCGTTTAAGCATTTTTATTGGTATTTGGCAAACGACGGAAGTAATGTTGGTCTCCTATTTCTCAATTGTAGTCGGTTTACCCATGTAGACTTTGGAAGTATACTTAGTCTCAAAAGAAAAAGTCTAAAGGTACGATATTACATGATCTAGGCTGCCAATTTACAGGTTCGAAGCGTAAAATTAACTGTTCACCAAATTGTTGTTGCAATAAAGCTATGATTTCACGGCCTATGTGGCAAAAAGCGCCAGTTTGTTAGAACCAAATATCATTTGTTTTAATTTTAGGCAACAAATAGTCTGTTATCATTGTGCTATAACTCGCGCTATTTATAGTTACGTTCCAACCTGCTTTATTTTTAAAGAAATGTTGCACCAGCCCATAAACCACACTAAACCGTTGTCCTGTTTAAATGTAATGGCAGCTCATAAATATTTTTTGGTTGCTTTTTAATTTTGCAATTTTGCCTATTGACGTAGCCATTAAGCCAAAAATGGACCTCATCGCTGAACAAAATTTTGGTCAAAAATAGTAGATCTTTTTGAAGCTTTTTAAGGGCCCAAAGTCTAAAACGGTTACAATTTAAAAAGTCGGCCGATTTCAATTCTTGTATGAGTTACATTTTGTATGTTTTTAAATCAAGATTTTTGCGTAAAATACGCCAAGTTGTTTCAAACCAAACTGTTAAGAGTGGCGCCAAATCAATTCACCAAGGTCGTCGCTCTCAGCTACCGCCGTTATATTTTTTTCACTACGTGCTGATTGTGGTCTATTTGTTTGCGTATTATTTAATAATGAATATTGAGTTTCAATTTTTTTAATAGTTCAGCTAATTGTGCTTTCTGTAGGCCGATTATGTAGCTATAAGTTGCTTTAATTGTACAAAACACTTTCCTCATAGAGCCCTGATTTTTGTAATACAGCTGAATAATTTGTATTTGCTGTGCCGGGCCAATTCTTTCCATGATGAAATGTCAAACATAACTGAACAAAATTAACATAACAGTTTGACTCAGCACACGTAACTTACCTTTAAATGAATCACTCATTATTTCTAAAAGTTAGCTATAATATAAATCCACCTGAAATGCAAGACACAACATAAACACAACACAAATTAAAATCAATGAAATTGACATACCAAGCCTAAGATATGCTGACAATATTTTTATAACAGAGGACATAGATGTAGAGCTGCAACATCATACATATATTGATACTCATTACATTCAATGGAGTAATTCAGAAAGAACTTTAATCAATAAATCATATTAAAAAAAATTTTTACTTACATTTAATGAGGTATGTGTAATTATAACAAAAAAACCATCTACTTAGTAAAATGTGTAGATATACTAATAACACGTCAGTTGAAACTAACTTTTTTCAATTTTGTAAAGATAACACTAAAACTCAAACAAACTAGTTGTTAACAACAAATGATATGGTTTTTTTTAGTACAGTTCTTTTTTTAAATTTTTCTGTGTGTAATTATTTTTGTATACATATCTCGTTTGACATTTTTTTTTATATAGTTATGTAATGCAGTTGTAACTTGCTTATTATGCCGTCAATAAAGAGTTATTAATATTACATCAATTTTTCATGTCTTACAGTCTATGTTTTACATGTTTTAATTTCTAACTTGTTTGTTTACGTTAATTGAAACCAATCATTGTTTAGTTTGCAAAAGTTTTGCATCACAAACGATCTTGAGAAATAAGATCCTGAAACTTTAATTGTGGTTGATAAGGCTTACCGCTTATTAGAGTAAACCATCGCGAAACATTATAAAACACGTCTAGAAAGCAAACAACTTTCTTGCTTCGTTTCTGCATTGAAACAATGTGTTTGTATAATATTAATAATTTTTTTTATGTAACTTTTTTAGTAAAACAAATTTTATCAAATAGATTTGCCTTAGCCTAAATTAGATATGCACGAATAAAAAAAATATATATAAGACGTATTTTTTTAATTTATAATGTTTTCTTTTTGTTTTAGGTGAGTCAATTCTCAGCATGAAAATAGTAAGTTATAATGTTGTATTTTACAAAGCACCGTGGCCGCCAATTTAATAACATGTGCTATCGTTAATATTTCAATAACTGGACTCAGCTGCCGCCTACATTTTCGTTATATGCGCTCACTGCAAGCTTTGAAAGGTGTTTAAGGTATTATAATTTTTAAGGGTAATTTAAATCAAGCAATTCTTTTGAACGCCTTTTATTTATCAATGTATTTTTAATTAAAATACCTTTTTTAAACAACAATTTAATAAACATCTTTTTGGATTGTGGAATTTTTGTAACAAAGTATGACGATCAGTAAATTAATGCTGAATTTCATTAAAAAAATGAAGCGTTGAAAAAATATTAGCTATATAATTTATGGCATTATAATGAAATAAAACCATTTATCATTTTGGCCCAAATCGATAACTCCATGCTAATATTTAATTTTGCACATAATCCGATGTCCTCCCAGTATAATTTATTCGCAGCTGTTATGTTAGGATTATGTAAGGAGATAGTAAGCACAAGCCTTGCCCCGCCTCGGCCCATCTACAAAATATCTGTATCTTGAAATCCCCAGAGTCTGACAAATTTATTTCCAGCTATTTTTTTCATTTTGTAGTATACATTATAGGGGTGTGAATAAGATATATATTCAGGCCACGAGATTCCCGACATAGACGACGTAAATATTTCACAATTGCGGGAATTGCCCCTTTTTGCGCAAACCGATCGGATTTTACCAATTTCATGAGAGATTACTTTCAGTACCAAGAATGACTTCTTTTAAAAATACATTTGCTTTATAAAATATTTGTTATAATACGAAATACGTTTTTAACACTATAAACGGTGTTGTATAAGAAGTCAGACGAAGTTAACATCTACTTATATAATTTATTAAATAAAAACATAAATAATATCATTTAATTCATAAACAGGCACAATAGAAACATTTTGAGACAGGTAAAAAAAAGTACACAACAGAATTAATCAACTTTGAAGCTATATTACGTTTTTAACACTAATTAATAAGTGTTTAATTATTTTCAAATAATTTATTCCTGAAAAAAACAATTTAAAAAAGTGTCTACAATATTTTATTTAATAAGATTTTAACCTGCATACATAAAGTATTCAAATCAATTTAAAATAGTATCACAAAAGCGACACGTCATGCATTTAGTTCATAGAGTATCTCAAAAAGGTGCATGGAATGAATAATTATGCAGAAATCAAATTTCAATGAACTAGTAAAAGAATAAAAAACTTAAATTATGTATATTATATTATATTATTTCTAATATCAAATTAATAAAGTATTTTAAATACCCAAGAACGATGGTTAACTATTTGTTTGTTTATTAGCAAAAACGTAAATGTACAAGCTTTGCTTCTATACTAAAAATGGTTGGGGTAAAAATACCTCATTTGGTATTAAAGGTTTTACCGGATTACAGCATTCTATAATTTGTTGCGACGGTTTTGGATGATGTTCTAAACTGTATTACTTGAAATAGGGTAATGAGCTAGTACGATTATTTTCAAGAAGAATAACTTCAAACAAGCTGCCTTCCTTGAAATAATAAATTATAATGTATCTATGCGAAGAGGAATAAACATAATACTAATAATAATAACATTTAATATTGCTTTTGGCTGTTTGTACTGCTACTACGCGGATTATTCCATCTGCTTCTGAAAACACTTCTTCGAGTTTATCTAGTCTCTATTGTAACGAAGAGATATACAAACCATATTGGTTCTTTAGAGCGATGGAGTACAAGATGATGTTCATTTGCTTTGTTTTTGTAGGTGGTTGAGATACTCTTTGGTTTATTGTGTTCAAAAAAAAAAAATTGTTTGGTTTTGGTTATTTGTGACGTCTTTCAAATAGTTTAAAATTGCTTTTATTGTTAGACTGGTCACTATTTCAAAATGCACAGCACATGGGTTCTACAGGCACTAAACCAGCAACAACTTATATATCTTTGCAAGACTTTCATATCTGTTGATCTTCTATCAACTGAACAGATTTACCCTCCTATACAGTTGCTTAAGATGAGCATAGTTTATAATTATATTGATTATGATGTGGGTTTTGAAAACACTTTGAATGTTGCTTTTTGTAAGGTAGTTCTAAATGCAAGAGTTGTCCTTCCAACTGTTAGAAAATGAATTATTTTACCTGAATTGATTTTTTTTTAATCAATGATATTTTGAAAAAATTTGATTTGCTAAGCCGGTTGAAGTAATGTTTTTTTTCAATTTGTTAATTAATGATGCTTTGTCAGCTTGTTTGGATTTGTTTTTAATTATGCAATTGCAATGCAATGCAATTTGATGTGAATTGTAAACAATAAGCATCATACGTTGAAACGGATCACTGACGTTGTTCTTGTGAGTTTATATTGTCGGAATCTGATACTACTACTACTGCAATAGTTTATTTTAAGTCTGGTAAGTTTTGGGTGTAATGTCTGTGGTCATTGGTTTTCAGTTTTCTTTAAGAAATCTGGCCTACGCCATCATAAAGAAAGTAAAATTAATTCAACTGTGTTGACTTCTTATGAGTTGATGTAAACTTGATTTGTTAATTAATTAGCTTTGGTTTTTGGCGTAACAGCCTAAAAAGCAACGATTTGTGGAGAATAAGGTTGAAATTTCGCTAATTTGTTTGCAACAAACTACTATTGTTAAGTCACCAGGTACAGGTTAACAACAACAAGATCAAAATAGATTGTACCTCTGGTAGAATTACTTTTGATTTTGAACAAAGTAGATGCTTTTCTTAGAAAATTGACTTGGTCTAGTAATTCTAAGTATTCTTTATAAGTTGCCCATCTTAATTAGAGATTTGTATTTATATATTAACTCTCACAAGTTTTGCATTATATTTTTGACTAGTCCAAGTAAATCTACCGGATCGAATATCTAAGCTGATGTAAACAAGATAGCACGTTTGTTTAATTATGTATTTTTTTAAATATTTGATGGGCGAGTGAACTCAAGTTTTGTTTTTTTACTGTTCTATAACATCTGCAAGATTTTTGATATTGATTCATCGTTAAACAGTAAACCATAAAGGTGATAAATTGTTGGTAAAATTTGAACGCCAATTTTTAAAATGAAATTTGCCATTTTCTAGTAGGTAAAACAACTTATCCCGCATTTTGAGTACCATGTCTTTGGAATTTGTTCCTATAATGCAATCATGGCAATAAAAATTAATTTTTACAATATCTTTTGCAAGTGCATCTTTGTTTTTTTTGGTATTTGCTGATTGGTAGAGACATCCTGCAGTGTGGGACTAAAACCTTATTTAGAAAAAAATGTACATACTAAATCTATCAGGGGCCGAGAGAAATTCTTTTTACGGCATTAGTTTTCTTAAGGTCTAGTCATTTTTTGCATTTCTACAGTTTTTTTGTAGTTTTTTTTGTAGATTTTTTTTCCACACAATATTAATTATTTTCCGTTCTACATGTTGCCACTTTATCTTGCTTGCAATAATTTTTTTTATAATGTTTTTGAGGCTCAGTTTGCCGTCGATGATGCTTTTAATGTTGTTTATCTTTTTTTGACATCTTTTGCATTGTTTGAAGGTGTGTTTTAATCTGTTTGTTTTCTCACAGTACATGCATTTGTTACTTTTAACAAGATGTATTCTTATTTATATGCACTAAAACATGGTTCAATTTTAGTGATCAATCTTTTTGTTTACCCTTCATTGTGTTTTGATGTTGCCCATTCTTCTTTCTATTCTATGATGTTTTTGGGTCTAGCATCTTACTTTGTTGCTGTTAAGTTTTTTCCTTTAATGTACTTTCTTTTAGTAGCTAGAAGATAGATTAGTGTAACTCTGACAACAACCTGCACCGCTCTTGTAGAGACTGTGCGGTATGCTTGTGTAGTTGCCTTTTTTAATATTTTTTTTATTACATTACCAAGTAGTTTATTTATTTTGCTTCACAAATGTTTGCAATATTCTGTTAATAGTTGTTACAATGTGTTCAGCTTTCCTGGCTTTCTTTACTAAGTACCTGTAGAAACCAAAGTTCATGTTTCTCTCAAACTCTATTCGTACGTATGTTAAGCTATTTTTACTGGTGATTACTGCTTTACTTATTCAAGTTTTTATTTGTGTTAGCTTCCTTCTTCTTACCAGTATCATTTGTTATGTTGTGGGCTAGTTTTAGTTCTTCTACAGCAGTTCATTCTTCTATCTAGCACGCCGTTTACTATTGCTTCCTCTATCTCTGTCGAAGATTTTCTACAGACTACCATGACTATGTCGTCATCATATTCCACCAGTATTGTTCTTTTTAACGGCATACAAAATATTCCATAGCGTGGGGCCAAAAACGTTGCTTTGGGGAACTTGCATTTTGCCTTTTTCTCTTACTAGAATTTGTCTTTAATTGCAGGTAGCTGCTAAATAACTGTATTATATTTGGCAGAGATATAGACAGTTTGGTTTTGTTTTCAGTTATAGTTTTATTGACTATTTTTTTCAGAGCTTTTTATACTTTCTCTTCAGTTTAAAATATTGTTCTTTCCTGACTTGTTAAAATTTGGGTCTGTAGATTGAATATTCTAAAAAATAATAAAAGTAAACAAAAATTGGTTTTAGCAAAACATAAATACAAATAAAATAATAAATAATAAAATCATATGAAATAAAATGAATATAATAACAAAAATAAATACAAATGTTAAATAATTATTGAAAACAATTACTAACAACTTTTTGAATAAGATGTTATTTGGATTATTTAAATTAGTTTGATAGTAGGTATAAAAAAAAGTCAATGTAGCAAAGCCGATATATCTTTGGGTACACTATAAGTACTCATATAATGGACCCCCAAGGAGACTACTAATGAGCAAATCCAATAAGTCAAAGTAATAAAGCCGATATATTTTTAGGTACACTATACGCTTACTAAATGACCACCACATCTATGACTATTCTATAAAAATCTCAACAGGTTTATATCGTTTAATCTACTACAAAGAAAATTAAATTGTTTTATTATTAAATGTATGATTTTAGCATTTTTTAATAATTTAAATAATTAATATAATCAAAATAATAAAAAAAATTAATTAGCCAGTAGGGCCATAATTTTAGTTTTATATTTCTTCTTTATTTATTATTTCAAAAAGTGTTTATATTGTATTGTTTCTATATTTACTATAAAAAATTAAATTAATATACACGCAAACAGGATAAACATTTTAATATTGAATACTATAATAACATTTTAGAACTTACGAAGTAGTTATAAAGTTTCAAAAACAAAAATTATGCTTTTAATATATTAATCAGATTTAATACATTAATCAGATTTACTGACTTACTTTACTAATATATTGATTTATTAAACAAATAACTATTGACTTTCTATATATTGCCCTGTTCAACCTACAGGCAGTAACTAGCTTCTGCTTTGTAACAGCAGTCTTTATAATCAGCTCTTGTATCTCTAATTCTATACAAAACTAACTCATGTTAGTAGAAATATAATAGACTAAACTTTGAATTGATTGTAAATATTATTATATAAATACATTATAAAGCAAATATCTGATAATAAGAAAAAAATAAAATAAAGAATAAAATAGAAATTATTATTAAATAATCAAAAACGAATGAATGTTTAAAGACTATATAAAAATTACAACTTTAAAACGAATTTATTTTTTGTTGGTTTTTTCTTATGTTTGTTTCATTTTGATTGATTTAACTTTGATTTAACTGTGTTATAACAGATGTAATGTACTTTTTTCAACTTGCAATTTAATGTCATTTTATTTGTCATTGTTATTTCATTTGATAACTGATGTTCTTGTCATTGGCAGCTTATATAACAGTATCAAAGATTAAAATTTGCTTTTTTTGCACATTTTTACTTATTGAGCAGCATCTTTTAATTTAGGTTTTACATATCATATCTATAATTAAAAAGTAGTATTTTATTTTAAAAAATTTGATTATTTTTTCTGTGGGTTTTAATCGGTTTTTATCTTAAGAATGTACATTATGAAAATGATTTTTGCTATTATTATATTAGTAGTAAAAGGGGAATCAATAGAATTAAAAAGTGCGTATCCAACTGAGAAACCACTAACCGAATATTTGCGATTACACCCTTTTCACACGCAAATTCGGAATCCCAAATTCAGAATCTTGTATTCCTGTGATGCATACGTTTAAATAGGACTTTTCAGACGTGGATTCCGAATTACGATTCTAAATGCCATCGTCCGAGATTCATCAATTCCGAATCTGGGATTCACGCTATACATTACGTTATATGTAGCCTTTCAGACGAGGATTCTTTTCATAGGCGCACATTTCATTATTTACGCATACAGTATATATTCTACAAGGTTATTATTCAACGGCACTGTACTCGCACAGGAATCCGGTCGGCTGTATGCGTGTACGATTTCAGAATCTTATTTGAGCAATTAACTGAAAATAAAAAGTATTTCAACATCTACAGAAAAGAAAAAAATGTCGTGTCTGAGTTCTTTTAATTAAACCAATTACTACCATAAAATAATATTTATGAATACGGTTAAAAATAAAAAGCTGTTTGCAAGGGTTAGTGTGTTCTAGTTTTAGTAATTTTAAACAAATTGTTCTCCGACCATTTTAATCAGTCTTTTTATTTTCATACAAACACACACCTGTAGATATTTCCGCCAAAGCTTTCGTATTCATTTTTTGCTTGTATTATGTTTTCAATCTCTGTTAAACATTTGTTAGAAATCTGCTATTTTTTGGAAAAAACGGTTTAGAATTTTTTGATCAATTCAATCTGAGTTATTTTTATAAGATCAGCCAGATTGTTTTTTTACAATTTTACTTTGCTTTTTGAAAGTTTTTTTTTAAGAGATAAGAATAATACTTATGATTAGAATTCACTTTAAATAAAGGCCATAAGTTATAACTACTGGTAATTTTATTCATCATTGCCTTATAGTTGCCTGCATGCTTTTAAATGTGAATGTAGGTTAGTTTGTACAGTGCTACAATTGTTGGGTTGCACAAATTGATATAACGTTTTACTATCGCTTTTGGTAATTTTTCAGCTCATTGTGTGAGTGATGCACTTTGGTGAAACACTCCAAATTATGTTAACCGTTTTAAAATAGGTTGCTCATCCACTTGGCTAAAAGTTGAAGAAGAGGATGATAATTTTAATCTCTTGATGACTAACATTTGAGTGGGTAGATGCTTTACTGTAAATTATAATTATCGTTGAGTACTTTGAACTGGAGTGACCATCCACTTGCTTAAAAGTTTTTTCACAAGAAATTAGCACTAAAAGTTGTGACACTTATCTTATTGCTGGCTTCTGTTAATTGGGTAAATACATAAAAAGGTTTTTGTTTAAAATATGTTTCTGGCAAACGTAAAAAGTCTCTATGTTAGAGGAGATGATGATAAATCTAATCTTTTAAGGGAGAGAATAGTTTTTTTTAACTCAAAAATAAAAACAGAATATAGAATATAATATTTTTTTTAACAATACTACTAGCAAGACTACATCAAGACGCGGCGACTAAATCTGGCAATTAAAGATCAGCATTTGAATGGAAGAGTAAGTCACTTTAGATTTTGATTACAATCAAGAAGTTTGAACTGAAGTGCCCACCTATCAGTTTTTTATTCAAAAAATTGAAAGAGTAGTATGAACTGAATCCATAAGCCTGCTCAAAAGTAATTAAAAAAATGTTTATTGCTGGTTTCTGTTAATCTGGTAGGGAGGTTTACATAAAAAAGTTTTAGTTAAGAATATTCTCTTAACAAGCGTAAAAAGTCTCTATGTTAGAGAAGGGGATAAAAAATCCAATCTCTTAATGATCAGCACTTGAATGGAAGAGTAAGTCACTCTAGAAATTGGTTATAATTAAGTAGTTTGAACTGAAGTGTTCAAGCAGCTTAACAGTTTGTTATCAAAATTTTAAAAATATTTCCTTTTTGCAAGCGTGTCTTTGTCCAAAAAAAGAGTAAAAGTAAATAAATACTGACAACGGCCTAACAACCAAAACCAGTCTGAAAAACAAAAAAGTAAAATGAAATCTGCACACTAATGTATTAAAATTTATTAAAATAACGTAGTTTCAAACTATTAATGATCAACACTTGGGTGGGTGGGTAGATCATAATGATTACTATTGAGTAGTAAAACTGGGGTGCTCACACAAGCCTTTGTTATCAATAGATTAGTAATTTTTACTTTTTGCAGGCAAGTCTTCAAGTTAGAAAAGGAAATAATTAGTGATACCGCCGGAACCGGATACTGATTTGGGGTTTGGCGGATCCGGCCAATATTTAAAAGATTTGGTTCTGGCTGGATCTTGATTATTATCCGGTCGGATTTTTTAAAAATAAATAAAATTAATGAAAGAATAAAAATTAACAAAAAATAATAAAATATATAAATAATAATAATAAAAATATTTTATTAATCAATATTATCAGTAATACTTAAATTATAACGTTGGAATTTTTTTTTATGATTTGCGGTAAGCCATTTTTTTTTATATAGACATTTGCAGCTTGAAAAAATAGTCTTTTGCTGAAGACGCTAGATGCCGGCGCTAATAAATATTGATAATTTTTTTAATATTTTTAAGGATCCGGCCCGATCCGGTCATGGGTTCGGTTCTGGACCGGTTCCGCCCAAAAAGAGAATCCGGCGGCACCACTAGAAATAATGAATCCAATACTCTGATGACCAAAGAAAGATCCTCATCAATAACATTGTTTTTTTCTTTAATATTTTGATCTCCCTGTTGTTTATCAGCAGCCATTCTGATAAACAACATCAGTCAAATCTTTATGCTAATTTTTTTTCAAAACACTTACAGCTTGCAAAACTCCCTGCTATTGGCACAAATGTTCTTATGAAATGCGGTTTTAATGCCTCGCAATAATCGAAAAAATGTTTAACCAAACTTGAAGATTAGATTTGTTGATATTAACGACTTTTTCTTGGTTAGTAATGAGACATTGTATACATTTAAATTAGTTTTTTTGTATGCACTGTTTTACTAACTTACTTACTATTTAGCGTGTACGTTTCAATTCTCATTTCCGTTCATCTTAGTCTTTTTATGTTTTCACATGCTTTGTTTTTAGATTATAACTCGAGTAGTTAAATTAAGATACTGATTTCAAAAACATTGCAAAACAACTTTGGCATATTTTTTATTTTATAGAATTGGCAAATATTGCAACATGAAAGTGTTTATGCAAGTGTTAAATTGAAACTGAAATTCTGTTCTTTAATAATTGATAAGAATTTATAATGTAATACTAATTATAATATAATTATTTTCGGTTAATCGAATACGAAACTAAATTAATGCAGTAATTTTGATTTATGACCGAAAGCGTGCCCTATAATCAGTTTCCCAATACAACATTATCACATCATAAATCGAGTATTAATATTCATCGTGTCACATTCATATACTTCCAATATGCCAAACACAACTAACATTTAATATTAAACATTAATGACCTCCGAAATACATAATTTTTCCATTAACAAATTTATAGATTGATTAGAATCCAAATATTATTCAAATCCAGTAGAGCATTTTATTAAACCCGGTTCTTTCGTTGTTAAATTAGAATCATTGGCTAATGACGCCTACAATAATTCAACACTGGGTCCAGCGGAATATAGAATTAAACTGATATTGGAATTGGAATCCACGCCTCATTTAACTAATGATGCTATCTTTTGGTGTAACCCCTTTTTGTCAGCCGGATATAATTTAAAAGGCTTTGTTGTAGAATGCAAAGCAAACACCATACATATAAAGTATTTAATTTATTTTGCTATGTCAATAGCATAAAAATTGTTTACTTTGCAGTAGAAGAAATGCACCAACATATTTTATTTAATAAATGTCATATTTCACTACAGTACTGTAAAGAGGATGCAGTGCGGTCTAAATTATTCACCGAGACGAAACTTTAAATCTTTCCGGTTTGTTTAGTTTTTTAAAATAAACAGATAGCAGTTGAAATATTAAGGTGGCGACATCGAAATATTGCGTTAGTGGTTGAATGCGGTCGCGGAACGTTCCTTTATTATAATCTACACAAGAAACCAGGTGTTTGATGTTTCTTTTTGTTTAACTATTCATTTTAATAAAAGTTGTGGAGTTCTTAACTTCTACAAAATACGTGCTTTATCATAAAGTGTCCCAACTTATATTGTAAAGAGCATGAAGCAAGCACACCGATGTCTCTCTTGAACATTCTTTATACGATGTGCAAAGTTTTTATGTTATTCACAGTTTACATGCCACAAGAATTAAAATATTTTTTATTTTTGCATATTTAATCATTAAAGAATTAATGAGATTCATATTAATAATTGGGTATTCTACCTTTTAATTAATTAATTAATTAATTAATTAATTAAATTTATCACTCCAAAATGTTGTGTATGAATTGCTTTGTTATGTACACACGAGGTTTGGATAGGTGTTGAACAATCTATTATTAATATTATTATGATTATTTATGTTATGTTAAAATTATATTTGGGTTTTGAAACATAAATTACGGCTATATAACTAATTTTACTAAGTTATAAGTATATTAGTTATACAAAAAGTTATAAATTAATAAACACAATTGAAGTATCTGAATAATAAGTGTGCTCAAAACTTAACATAACGCTGTAAATAAAACAAAATCTAATTTTCAAAAAAAAGCTAATCAAGTAAGAACTAAAGCTACGACGCTCGTGTTTACGGAATTTTATCGTCTACTATCGGTTGCACAACATAAAATTGATCTTAGATTCTATGATGACTTAATTAAATTATTTGAAATAGTTATATATGAACGCACTTCATTTTGAGGATCAATTAATTTGTAACAATTATGATACTAATATTAAAATGTTACATGTTCTAAAATGTTTTAATTTAATGTTGTTTCGGGTTTTAGTGGCTGTTGCTAATAAAGGGTAGGCCATCTTTAAGTTGACCTTTTAATCATATAGGATAAAGAACAAACGGCTTATTTTTATATTCCGATTAAGAATGAAATATGATTTCATTTAGATGGCCTCCGCAGCAGGCTTGGCAGTAGGCCATTTTTGAGGATCATTTATTGAGTATTTGTGCCACTGTTTTCAGCGGTATTTTGGCGATAGCTTTGCAAATTTGCTTTAAGTGGTCAATTGTCTGTGGATTGTTAGCATATACCTTTTCCGTTAATTCGCTCCACAAAAAAAAATTCAGCTGTGTCAAATCACAGCTGCGAGGTGGCCGTTCACATCACCAAAACGGCTAATAACGCGGTTGTTAAGTTTGGTGCGCAGATTGATCGTGGCATGTGCAGTATGTGATGTTGCCCATCTTGTTGAAACCAGAGCTGCTGTTAATCAAGTTCTTCCAATTCGGGCTACAAAAATTAGTGATCTTGCCTCTGTAAAGATCTCCGGTAACAGTAACGTTGTTTAAAAAATAAAAATGGCACAATAACGCTACCACTCCAACTTGCAATGGATGCATTGGTTTTTCAAATATGGCATGTGGATGTTCTGTTCCTCAAATACGGCAGTTTTTTTTTTGTTTACATAACCTCCAAGATAGAAATGGGGCTTCTCCAAAAAAATATTTTTTTGGTTAAAATTAGAATCAACATTAAATTTGTTTAAAGTCCATTGAGCAAAGCGAAAACTGGCACCAAGGTCGGCTATTTGAATTTCTTAAATAAGTTGCATTTTGTACGCAAACATACCGAGTTGTTGACTTCTGCGCCGAGTTGATGTTCCTGGATGCTTGCGTACACTTTGACGCATTTTTTTACAATTATTTGTATTCTTCATCGATGGCCTTTCATTTTATCCAAACATCGTACGCAATTTTTACGCTGTTGCAGACAAAACCAGGCTCATCTTTTATTTTACCTTAGATCAATTTTCTAATGCAAGGAAGTGTACTTAAGGAAATTTTGTTAGTCAATTACACACCAGATTTAGTAAATAAAATGCTGAACGGTTATGCCTACGCTAGAGCAGTCAAAAGTCATACATTGCTTCATCTTGCTTCAGCAAAAATAATGCTAAAAGAAAGTGACGTTGTTGATAAAACCAATGACATTCTTTGGGCTTCAATTGAAAACGTTATTAATGGTTTTCTATCATACGATGATAATGAGAATTATGACAAAGAAGCTGAGTTTGCACTTCGTAAATTAAATAAAAAGTTTTAAAAATATAAAGAATGTAATTATTTCATATCAAAACATAAATATTACAAATTTAAAATGTAAAACCGTTGAGTGAAAGAATATTAGGAAGAAGCGCAATGCTAATAGATTTATGAGTACTTACTTATGTATAGATGTATTTGTCTTCTTTACATACTAGCAATTGATTATGCGTTATCTTTGAGTCTTAAAAACTGTAAATAGTTGATAGCTACTGTGTGAAAAAGACGTATTTATATTATTATATTATATATTATATTTATATTATATTATTTATTTATAACAGCAACATACACAAGTGCGCACAATTGTATTAGACTCGCGCGCCTCTTCCTATTGAACAGGTGATGTCGTTAAAGTACATTGATTAATAATACTAGTAATAGAAATATATCAAAAGAAGTAACTAGACAGACAACAAAACATTAAAAGTTAGTTGCCTAAAAGAATCCATATAGAAATGAGACCAATACTAACTTACGCTGCAAAGACTCAAGCAGGCACAAAATAAAGATAGTAAACACAATGAAATATTAAGGTCAACAATGAACAAAACACTCAGAGACAAACAAAAAAATTTAAAAAAATAAAAATTATGTATACAGAACGACAACAAATAATTAAAAAAAAATTGGGGTGACCACGTAAATAGAATGGAATTGAACAGATTTCTTAAAATCTGCAAGAATAACAAACCGTACAGCAGAAGACAGCCGGGAAAACCAAAGTAGAGGTTGATAGATAGCTTACTAATTACAACAACAAAGATAATAAAAAAAGCTATTTTTAGCCGAAGGAAGAAATAGAAGGTTTTTTCTGAATATTTATTCACTGAACAGTAGCATATTGATAATGCAATAAATATTTTACAAAGTGTAAGTTAAAACGCGTTGTAGCTTGCAATGGTTTGTAAAACAAATTGATGCTTTTGTTGTGTGCGTTTTAATTTGTTTAAATATCTTAAATAAGGCAAGCCTGTAGAAGGTACACTTACATAGGCAGAAGTGTCAATGTATCATTTTCTGGTTTATTTAGTTTTACTCCAGTATTGGAAACTTAGTTATATGTATATACTTAGTTTTTTTGCGTGTGGTTGCAGTTTTAGTGACTACAATTTGTTGAAAGGTACTCTGAGTGTGGTCAAATGCAAACTATCAACATTTTATTATCAGCTATGGTTGTTTTGAAATTAACTTCAAAAACGTCGCAAAAATTCAGGACTGAAGCTGTACTTTAAATGTTGAAAGTTTTTGTAAATAACTTTACTTTCCTTTTTTGTTTGATCAATGACAATAAAATTTGTATTTTAATTATTTATTTATATGCGGCGCGTTTTTTCTACATTATTATTGCAGCACTAACTTCTTGCATTTGCATATTTAAAAAAAGTTAAATTTGTATTTGCACAGAAACAGAAGTATAATAATTTTGTGTTATACATACATAAGTTGTGCTGTGATTTGAGTGGAGTTTTAAATGTATAAAGTAGTTTTAAAAAAATGGTTAGAGTATAACTTATAATTCCATACAAAAGACTAAAATTTAAGCGGTTTTTTATGTTTTTTGCACAAAATGAGGCTGAGCACTGGCCATGAACATCAATTTTTTTCAAAGCCTTCAACAGACAATATATTTAAAAAATATTTTTTGATTGTGTAACTATTATAAAAAGTTAAGTTACAATAATTAATATAAATTAATGATGGACAACGAAACAATTAAAAACAATACTTTATTTTAATATTACTAACTTTTTTAGAAATGCTTAATCAACATGACTGTATTCTGGCTTGTTCACCAACTCACACCGGACCCTCTTCAACAAAAACATATTAATCTGCAATAACGTGGAAGTGGCTGCCCCAATCATAAATAATATGGAAATATCTTATCACAAGATTTGGAAACAAATCTAGTTTAATCATATTGTAAAAGAGAGACGGGATGCTAAGTAAACACGATTGTAATTTTAAACAAACCACTATAAGAGAGCAATACTACTTTAGGAAAACCCGGCAAAGAGAAGAAAAGATTTTCAAATTACACAATTGCGTGTGGTAAACGTTTTCTGATTAGACTTGAATTTAATAATGTTGAATATTATTTTTTGTACAAAAGCAGGTAAACTAATTTAATCCTTTGAAATATCATGTAACAACTCAAACAGACAACAAAAAATCAATATTTTCCATTTCATATAACATTGTAAAAAGTATGAAAGGTTTCGTTTCTAATTAATTTATGCATGCTCAATTCAAAAAGAAAATTGTCGCTTTTAATGATTCTTTGCTTGCTTAAAATACAGCACTAATCAACCTTCCATCTCCAAACATCTATCAGGTTAACGAAGCTGAAAGAATACAGACCAATGACCCTTTGATGTGAATCTTATATATTTATCACAAAGTATCTATAGCAATTTATCAAGTTCGGTAAACATAAAAGATATAAATATGTGTACAATATAAATGCGCAAAGCGATATATTTACTCCAACAAATATTTCATTAAATGTAGTTGCACTGCAATATATAAAATTTCCCGTTTTTTAATCTAGCGGGAAAATAAACTTTTTATTTTCACAATGGTATGGGTTTAATTCTGCACACATACTAATAGTTCCTGCGTTTTATTAAATCACATGCTTAAATTGTCACGAGTATTAAAAACATGAGAATATATGGGTATCCTTTTTTATGTTTATCTACAACATAATCTCTGGGCGATGGTAAATAATTTAAATTACAAAGATTAAATTAAAAAAATGGTGAGGATTAAAAATGCTATTTTGTTGTTGCGTTTTATATGATGGCATATATCGTGCGATAAAATTTTACGAACCTATTTATTAATTACCATAATAATCGGCAAAATACAGAATGTCTGGTTTGTGGATGATTTCAACTAAATTTGTAATTTTGCAATGAAATATTAAATAATTGTACAGGTGCTATAAAAATATAAAAATATTAAATTATCTCTCATTCACTGTGCAACGCAGTTTGGAATTTTAAGAAATGGCCTGCGGAGTGGTGCAAAGTTATTTTCATTTTATCATAATAAATAAAAGATTAAAACCTATTCTTTTTCTACAAACATCAGACAAACAGAATGAATTTATTTAAGTTATAGGCACAATAGAGAAAATACTGAATATACGTCAGATTATCAAAAAACGCGCAAGGTAGACGGACAAGCTTATACTGAATTATTAGAAATATTTGGTAAGCTATTAAAACATTTATATCTAGCAGTACTAGAAATTGAAGCACAAATTTGGAGGTGAACTTCTGTAAAGGATTTTTTGAATATCCTTTTAAAATTGTTTACTTATTATTATATTTGATTTGATTTATTTAATTAAAACTAACCTGTTATTTTTTCATTCTTGTCAGTTTTTAACACATATAATTTATTTTTTATACACCCGAGATTGCAATCATATTTATTCAAAATTTCAAACTTTTTATACTTTTTACATTATATTATGTATTTTTTGACCTACATACTAAATATCTAAACTATTTAACAAAAGGCATGACCGTAATATTTGTCTAAATTAATATTAATTGATGGCTCATGAAACTGAAACTTCTTGGAGTTGAATTTAACTATTTCTTACTATTACATAACTCAACCAACTATGAACCTACAGTATTTTTAACACACCGAATAATTGTAAACCAAATATATTGAATTACAAACACATTTATATGGCTTTATCTGTTTCACAGTAAGCCGAAAGAATTATTTTTATGAGATTTGTGGTATTGTAATATGAGAACAGATTTAACTTGTTTTTCCTATTTAAAAAAAATTTACAATTTGTTCCAGTAAATAACTCATATACACGTATTTGTAACAAAATCATCGTTTATTTTTTTACTTGCTACTGAAGCAGCCTGTCAAAGTATCTAGGAAATTTGAGACAATCCATCACGGTTAAAATCTCATGCGACATTTAACAAGAGCATATTTTCAGCTCCCACACCGCAGCCAGCGCACGATTATACTTGTACATTGAATTTCTCATTTTATTTCAACATCTGTGTGAATCCGTTTAAAAAACCATGCACGTCGTTGGTTTCGTTATTTTTTTGTGCTTCCTCTGTCAGAAATACGTCAGATACAGAAAAAGAAATTAAACGCATCATACTTGAAGCAAAAAATTGCCAGTGTTATTATTTTTTTTATTATTTATTTTTATTAAAAAAATATAAACTGGTTACTTTAGCGTTGACAGATATATACATTTATAGACATACATTTCAATTATATTTAAATATAATTATTCAAAATAACTAAATCTAATTATTAATTATATATATTTAATATATATTTACTTATAACATAATACCGGTGAAGTTTAGCACAGACAACTGTTTTGGTTATAATGTTTGATATCATGAACAGAGCATGTTACTATAAAAAGTGCATTTGAAGCTTTGGATGCTTCATATTAGAAAATTAAGATTCTTGAATTTACGATAACTTTAAAGTTAAAATAAAAATCTTTTTAGTGCATATTGAACATAATTAAAAATAGTTTGATAATTATTATAAACAAAACATGTATATATTGGTGTAAGTATGAATGAACTGTATTTTTCTCAAGTTGCAGCATCAATTTCAACAGAACAGTTTACATGGCATTTTTTTTATACATTATTATTTTTTTGATCGTTTGCTCAATTAAACACCATAAGCAACAACTCTTTCAATGTATCTCTGCATCGTATTAATTTTGATTCACTTATTTTTAGTAATAAATGTGCTTTTGTATTATGTATTTTTCTTCTATAACCCCCTACCAAATTAAATATAAACAATTCTGAGAACATTATAATATCAACGAAATCATTACATTATTTATAATGGTCTCACTAACTTATCAGGTGCAGATTCAAATTTAACTACTACACAGATGGTGTAAATCTGCACTAACATTTTTAAAACTTATTCTTTTGACCACTCAGTAGGTGGTTAACCTAGACTAAACCAGAACATAAAATCTCCTTCAGTAAGAAAAAATGATTTACAACAGTTTTTAGTCAAGAACTTTGGATATAATTTTATTCTGTACTCCAACGCACTCAAAAAGATTGCTCTATCTGTTTAGATAATTTCCATCATCTAGCCAAATTTAATTTAATATTTACAAGATTTTTTTAATTCTTGATAAAAGAGCTTCCCCAACCAAAAAATGGCTCTAGGTTAGATAACCAAAATCACTATCTATGCTATTTGGGAGTTTACACAGATGTCTTGAATTCAAAGTTTCTTCTATTCAAATTATTGTATTAAATTCTTCCAAAGTTAGAGTCTGTTGTCCTGTCACTCAACAAAAATTATACTTGAATACTTAATTTTAGATTCCTAAATACCTCCAAAATCAGAAACATAAGGAAGTTAAAATATTTAATCAATTTTCTTTGTTGCAAAATAATGTATGAGTTCTTTATTTGTTTTTGACATAATCTGAAACATCTTATAAAGTTTTTTGCAGAACCTCAGAAATTAGATCTTTGTCCAAATATTTTTTTATAAGCAATCCTCGTCAATTCAAAAACCGATAATCAGTAAAATACTTAGTTACACATTGTAAGTGTGCGAACACAACGGCGATCGTAGCTCCAATCTTCTAACAGTGCTCCAATTATCAAACAGCGCTCCGAGCATAGAACACTAAAACTTGTTCTAAACTCAGACCTTCGCTCACCGCTTGATATAATACGAGGATCAAGCGGTGAGCGAGGGTCCAAGCTTAGTTCAAATTTAAGTGTTCTATGCTTGGAGCGCTGTTTGATGATTGCAGTTTTGGACAGCCATAGCTAGAAAACAGATGCAAATGATCTATCAAATAGATACCTAAACGACTTATTTGTAATCTATAAATTATAGCAATAAAATCTTGAGAATTGATAAATGTACTTGAACTTTGGTTTTCTTTAATTGACTTTATCTCATTACTCTAATGAATAGTTGGAGTAATTTTAAACATCAGTTCTAAAGCATTCTGATATTTAATATGAGATAATGAAATCATAACGTTATGTTTAAAAGAATTTATTTGTCGTTTTAATACCATTACAAATTGCAACATTAACACAATAATTTACTGAAGTTTTATAATTTTATATTAGAATTAAAACTTATTTTTATTATTTTAGGCAACTTGGAACGTAGTAAATTTTAATTTATTGTAGACCAATCCGTTATAGATTATTGAGTAAACTTAGGCCGATTCTACTAAATTTTTCTATCTACTAACTCGGAAACAAATAAACCTTTGTTAGCGAGATCTGCAAGGTTCTGATTTCTCGGAATATGTTTAAAATCACATTTTAATTGAGTATGCTTTTGTGATATACAGTTTGTCACAAAAGTTTTTAGAAAATAAGGAAAAGTGAGAACTGTAAAAGAGTGAAATCAACAAAACGTAATTGTAGGTAAAAATAAAATATATCAAATGCAGGGCAGCATTTAATTCCAATCAAGGAATTGTTCAAGTTTTAAAACTAAAATTTAACCTAATCTAACCTAACCTAACCTAACCTAACTTAATACAAAATTAGTTGATTTTACTCAAAAATAAATATCAACTTCCATACATACATAAGAGTGTTTGCGTTCAAAAACCCTATAAGACGTAAGACTAAATCAACCGGAATAATACAATATTCTCTAATTTATATATTTCTGCCATAATTTAATTCAAAATCTTAAAAAGCAATAAGTGATCTCAACCAACTTTGAGCAACCACAAGTTTTACATTAATAAAAAAAAAAAAAAAACAAAAAAAAGCTAAAATAGCTGTTAGCATATGGGCTTCCTTTTAGAGAGAATTTTTAGTTTATTTTTAATTATGTAATAAAAAAACATTTTTGAGCAAGATCTTAAGATATTTACAACAATTTATTTTTTTAAATTTTTTAAACTATCAACATAATTTTCTAATTTTAAAACTTCAACTGCTTGAGAAAATTGAGTTTTTTAATCTTTGATTAACTGAGCAATAGTACGCCGGGCTTTATTGAGATGAAAACGCTAGAAAATATGTTTGAAAGTGCAATTATTATGAAGACTTACCTTTTGGAAAATCTGATAAATGTTACATTTCAAAGCAACTTGACTTAATATCCAATTGTAACTTTATTTTACATAAAAAAGGGTTATTAGGCAAAATACTATCTTTTTAAGCAGGATTGTAAGCCACCTTTACAGTCGTTCCTAATGTTTTTTTTTTACTTTATGGTGAGTCATAATATAAGAAAAGGCTGTCTTCCAGACTTTAAATGACCATGTTCAATAAAGTCTAAAATATTTTCAGAATACATATCTTTAAAAACAGTATCTTACTTACAACAAATTTTTAATCAAAAAAAGTTTTTTATTGGAACCCAATTTTAGACAAACATTGTGCTTAAAAGGAAACATTTTGTTTAAGAGAAGGAAATGTTTGATACACACTATCAAGGCAGTGTAGGATTGAATACTTTATTTAAATGGAGTCTTACCCACTAAAACCACCTCTTGTATCTACATATTGCAGCGACAAATTTATTTTTACCCAGTTTTTTTTTATCATTTTTCTTTTAAAAATATTACTTCATTATGGTTTGCACGCACTTCCATTTCCGTTTGCTGTCTACCATGTTTTCAATAATGTTCTGCACGGTGATTACTTCTGCGCTAATGGTATACGTCCAACTTTCTGTTTCTTTATTTAATATTTATGTTATGGGCAAAAATTATACTTTGGTATTTTATGCAGTTTTGGGTTATTACTGTAACGTCGCCAACTTTAAAAGAATTTGTATTTAGGCTTCTTCTACCTGCAAGAATAACAGTTTTAATTTTTTGAGCTGCAAGTTTGAGACTTTTTTGTTCAACTATTTTATCAGTTTTCTAGTTACCCATTTGGCATTCTCTTTCAACTTTTTTGCGCTATCTTCAGCGACAACTATTGACACATCATCTTTGTAGCTAATGAACCAGATGTTGCTAGGCAATTTTAGTCTTAAGACCCCGTTATAGTCGACGTTTCAATAGTCCAAGAGTGTGCGTCAAAAAAATGCAAGAGTTTTTGGAAGGTTGATATTTTGGGATTGGGCTTCGATTCAATCATGAAAAACTTGCCTAGAGTCAGCAGGTCTGCCGTCAGGACACCTGGCGCTCGCAAAGATTAAAATTAATTAGCACTTTTAAATTGTTTTCGGAAAACTTAAAATTTGTATATTAGTGAATCTAGTCTAAAACACAAATCCAACAGTCAGACAGCAAAATAACGTAGAGTCAGCGTTGCACTATACATGTCAAAAAAATTATGCTAGCGCAAATGTTTTTTCAAGGCTCAAATATTGCCAAAACATTAATTTAAAGTATAAAAATCACAAAACTAACAATCAGACACATTTTTGTTGGGATCCTCAGAAGAAAAGACAGCAAATCAGCGCAATCTCCAATTAATAATTTAGCAAGAGCTATCTTTGCTTCTAGCGACTGCTGACTGATAGGGTCCCAACAAAAATGTGTCTGTTAGTTTTGTGATTTTTACACATTAATTTAATTATTTGGCAGTATTTGAGCTTTTTTGACATGTAAAGTGTAGCGCTGACTCTACACGTCCTGTAATTTTGCTGTCTGACTGTTGGGTTTGTGTTTTAGATTAGATTTACTAATGATATACAAATGTTGAGCTTTTTGAAAACAATTTGGAGCTGCTAAATAATTTTACAACTTTGCAAGCGTATCAGCGCCAGGTGTCCTAACGGCTGAGCTGCTGACTCTAGGCAAGCATTTTATGATTGAAATGAAACCTAGTCTCAAAATATCAAGCTTCCAAAAACTCTTGAATTTTTTTGACGCGAGCTTTCCGACTACAAAATGTGGGACTACAGCAATCACTTCTGTTTAAAGAAAACCAAGTAATACATTGTCTATCACTAGTTTTGGAAATAGTTTGTGTAAAATATTTATTACACAGATTTTTTAGGAACTATTTCTTTACTTTCCCAAAAGACACAAAGCGTTTGATTAATAGATAAACTATTAGTTTTTTTTCCTTAGCTTATATAAATTTTATATGCGGTAAAGGTTTACAAAAAAACAAGTCTAAAGAAGGTGGTTGATTTTAATTGTTATTAGTGGCCGCTTCAATAAGCAAAAACTTTAATCAAAGTTTTGTTAAAACATCTAAATGATGGGGCTGGTGTTAGAGGCTTTAATGATACAAGATGGGTTTGAAAGAACGTACTCCTTTATAGTTAAATAATGGTGGACAGACTGTTTTTTTTTTTTACTAAAACAGTCAAGTTAAAGACTGGGGCTATATTATAGATTTTAAATAAGCACACATAGAATTTGAGACATGTTATTTGTAAATTGTAAATTTTATAATTATCTAATTAAGTTTGGTATCGCTTAGATTACTCTTAATATTGGCAGAATAAACTGGTGTAATATCTAACAAATCAACACCCAAAAAAATATCAATTTCACGACAGTTTGGACAATCGGCCCCACATTAATATCTCCAATATTGCTCAAATTTTTACACATGTTTGGGGTATATGACAATTCTTAAAATTTTAGATCTTTAAGTGCAATACAGTGTAAATAGCGGCCATATTAATTTTTTAGGAATATTTTGTCTTCTTTCAGTGTGTGTGCTGTAAATAAGCAAAAAATAGTCAAAAATCATATTCAAAAGAGTCTATCTTATAGCAAGTTTTCCGTAGAACACGATTCCGCTTTTGGTTTTTTTGAAATATTTCGCTGAAAATAATATTTTTAATTATAAATTAAAAAAAACTAGATTCGCTTGCTTTAGGGTAAAATATAACACATAATTGCTAAAATGGGATACTTTCAATCAATTTTATTCGGATTTTCCGTAATTTACTAATTATAAATCATAAAGATCCAGGTGAAGCGATATCAAAGATATTGAAATTTTAATAAAATGATAATTTTTTTATTTTTCGCGGAAAATTTTGGAAAATCAAAAGCAGGATCGTGTTCTTTAAAAAAATGTCTTATAGTTATAAGATACACTTTTTTGAATATGATTTTTGACTATTTTTTTGCTTATTCACAGCACAAAAACTGAAAAGAGACAAAATATTTCTAAACAATTAAAATGGCCGCATTTACACCTAGAGATCTAAAATTTAAAAAATTGTCATAATTTGGTACTCCAAACATGTGTACAAAACTTGAGAAAAATTGAAAATATCTATGTGAGGACGATTGTACAAACTATCGTGGAATTACCATAAAGCTAACTTTAAAAACGAAGCTTGCAATTTTAGATGAAACTGCAGCAATTGGTAAGTAGGAAGTGATTTTTGGTAACACTACCGCATTAAATTTTAAATTATTGGATGCACGCAAGTAACAAATCAATACACTTTTAAGAAATTCTACGGATGATTATTTTACTCTATTTAAGGAAAATGAACACTGCATCCTTGATAATTTCAACTGCTCAACAAATAGATAAACCATAAAATTGGCTTGACTTCCTAAGTCACTGGAGCCAGAGTCCTTTTTAATTACAAATCTTAGCATGTGCTGTTTTTAAAAACGCAATGTAATTAAAATTAGAATCACAATTAAGAGTTTATTATTTAAAGAGACAAATGTTAATGAAATCCTAAATTTGATTTTGTCGTAGACTGATCAGACATCTCTATAATATTGGATATTTTGGTGACTTTATTATGAAAATGTAATAAAGTGTTAAGGTTTTTCTACCACAAGTCTTGCAATAAAACTGTGAAATACATTTTGAAGAATAGTGCATACTTAAATATAAAAAACAGCGTATTTGTGCTTTGTCAATTTCAAAAACAAAGCATTGTATCAGAAGATGTTTATTCATACATATTAAATATGATACTACACTGCTCAACATTTGAACTGGTATACTTATATAACATGCAGTAAAAGTAATAATAATAAAATAATAATAAAGTAATAATAAAATAATAATAAAATAATAATAAAATAATAATAAAATAATAATAAAATAATAATAAAATAATAATAAAATAATAATAAAATAATATAAACAATAATAATAAAGGCTGTGTTTAGGAATGCAAACAAATGCTTATCGAATAACATTTTCGAAACAATTGTTGTTTATCTGTCATCAGTGCAGTTACTGAGCTTGCGAAAGCTTACATTTATCAAGTTTAATTTTTTTTTTGCAAATGAATATCTAGAGTAAGTTTTAATTCAGAGTGGTTGACTGCATTTTAAAGATATTATTACTGGTGCTTTGCTAAAAATTGTTGCTGCACATTTTAATGCGAGCCACAATGTAATAAGAAAAGTTTGAATGCGTTTTAATGACACTGGAACTGTTCAACATAGACACGGCGGAGGGCAAAATTGCAGTACAACAGTCAGGGAAGACCGGTTTATTACAATTTAGTGTTGAAGGAATACATTTTCTACTGCAAGAACACTCCAAGTTTATTTATTGAATGCAACAGGTATTCAAGTATCCACTTAAACAATAAGAAGGAGGCTCTATGCGGTAAATTTAATGTTTAGGTTTTCTAAAAAATGTCGTTGTTGACCATAGCCCACAAAAATAGAATGCTAGAGTGGGCACACCAACATGCAAATTTTAGTGTTAAAGATTGGAGTCGTTGTTTATTCAGTGACAAAACCAGAGTGCGTCTCCATAGCTCTAATGGAAAAGTGAAAGTTTGGAGAAGCAAACGAGAACGCTATATTGAAAACCACGTGACTTAGCATCAGGCTTATGAAAGCGGTTTAATTAGGCTGCAGTCTCACTGCACCACCCACCGCCACCAACTAAAATTCGAACACGTTAAATCATAACCACCGTTTCATAATTTCAAATCGGTTGGTGGTAGCGTGGCAACAGTTGATCGTCATTTGAAACATACTAACTTGATATATAAGTCGTTTTTGCTTTGATATTTGAGAATTTTAAAACGGTAACATGGAAGAAAGATAGACATCATCCGACATTGATAAACTAATTACATTAGTAAATGAAAGGCCCAAAATATATATATATATATATAAATATAGCACTCTTCTACAGAAATGAGTGGGAAATTTAAATATTTGGTGGTCACCAGTGGCTGCAGTGAGACCGTAGTACGTTTTGGTGGTTAGTAACAAACGGTGATAGTTGGTGGCGGTGGTGCAGTGAGACTGCAGCCTTACCGTTTGGAGAGATATTTTTGCAACTCATCGTACTGAATTGGTTATGCTTAGAAATGCTACAATGAATAGTGTCAGGTATCCTAATGAGTTATTAGAACCTGTAGTGTTGTTATTTGCTAATGAAATTGACGATGGTTTTGTGTTTGTTGATGATAATGCGCGTCTTCATAAAACAAGGCAAATCAATGCATGTTTTGAAGAAAACAATATTACGCATATGGATGCAAACTTTCCAGATCTTAATCCCATAGAAAACGGATGGGATTACCTGAAAAGGTTGATAAGGTCACGAGGAGTGGATCAAAACAATCACCATCAGCTCCGAACTGCCGTTTTGGAAGAATGGCTAAATATTGCTCAGCATTAATTTGGGATTTGATTTCAGCAAGACGTTGCCAAGTGGTCATAAGCGCTAGAAAAGGTCCTACGCATTATTAATCTTTTAGTGTTTGGTTATTATTTCTTTCCAGAGCAAATAAAGATTTTGTTATTTTTCTATAAGTTTATTGTTTTAATTCTTTGCCCTAAAAGTGTTTCCAGAACCATATACTATCAATTAGGCAACAAGGTGTTTCGCAAAAAATAGTCATTTGTTTTTTATATATGTTCTTGTTGTTGTGTATAAATAATTTTGAATTAATTTTTTTGACCTCTATGTAAACTGTTTGTGAATGATTTTTAACTTAAAAATATTAAGTTTAGAATTTTGGTGATGGAGTTGAAGTTTTTCGGAAACATCTGACTGATTAGTTAAACAAATATTCAAATTATGAAACGTTAGAAACATTGAACATCAGATACGTTAGTTTTATATCACAAAAGAATTTAATTGGAATTTGTTAGATCTTGTTGGAACAATTTTGAATTCATCATTATTTTGATAAAACGCAACAATTTCATATGGAAAAATAAGAGACTGTAACGTTATACTATTAAATGATGCATATAATAAAACAAATAAAAAAAAATTGCGATTAGTTATTTTATTTAAATTGCTTTATTATTTTAAATTGACATTTTCTGAACGTTTTAAGTTTAAGTTTAAAGTGGATGTTTTATTAAAACAAATAATAAAAGATATAAAGGTAAATTAGTGTATACTGCGTATTTTTGCTATATACTGTTTATGATTCTTGACAAATTAACTAAACAATACTAAAGCCCAAAATTGCAATGTAAAAGCTATTAAATTAATCTAATACTATAGCATCCTCATTACTAAGCTCGTGCTTATTACCTCCGCTACTCCTACATAATAGAAAATACGCTAGATAATAAAAGTAATTTACTGCCATAGTTTTGTAACACCTTATAATTGAATGTTAATCGTAAAATAGTAATAGTTACAGCAATTATCTGCAGACTTTATTTAAAGTTCTAACATATAATATAATATTATTATACATTATAGTAACCTATGCAATTATATCAATGAGATAATAAGTTATTTATTTATTTTCTAATAAACAAAGTTATAACAAATATTTATGATTGGATTGTTGGCTGGTTTCAATTTTACTAGTAGTTCAAAAACAATTCGGCTGTATATTATTTGTTGATTTGTTCATTTCTGTAACCGATATTATTATATATTTTATTATATTTTTGGCATATTAGTCTAAAAAGACTATACCGATAACATTCGATTTGGTTGAGACCGGGTAGTGTAAGGTCGATAGAGTATACAACATTGATTCTATTTTTAGTTTAATAAACGTATAATATATATCCTTAAAAATAAAATTGAAAAATTAGACTTCATTTTAGCTAATTTAATCTGCAAGCGTGCAGAAATGTCGAATTTCTGATTCACATCAACAAGTTCGAAAAGCAATACATGTGAAGCACACAATACAATATATTTTATACACCTTATTATATTGGGAGCAATTCTGTGGAGACATGTGAAATATATTTCTTAAGAGGTTCTCCTTTTATGAGAGGGGGAACGCAACAACATATTTATTTCGCATTCATCACATGTAAATTGTCAGGCGGGCGCACATTTAGTACGGTCCCTGGAAAACGCAACGCATTTTCACATCTTACACATTTCGTATGCGAGCTCACAATAAATTGCTGGAACGAAATAATTTCATGATTTATGACCCCCTTCCACATTCACACTGTACCGAAATAAGGTACAAATGGAGAAATAAAAAGTTGCGTTATTTATTAACGCGTAAATATGAATTTATTAATATATCATACCGCTTCCCGCCCTACATTAATTTCATGCTGTATTTTTGCCGGAGAATCAACTTTTTTAAATTAAATGCAATTCATACTAAATTAATATATTGCTTTTTTTGTTGTAATTTAATGAGAAACAAGCAAGGGAAATTTATTATCGTAATAATAAAAGATAATCATAAATTTTATTACAATAGAAACCATTTTTAATAACTCTTGGTGTAATTAGTACATCTGGCATTAATATATCCTAATATTAGTGAGAATATTTAAAAACAATTTGCCGGAACTAGCTAGAAATTATATTGTAGATAGACGAATGTATTAAGGACGTAACAATTCTATCATGTTAAACAACCTGAAACAACTATTGGTCACCGATTTATAAATGGCGCTTATATGCTTAATTATATGGATTTGTTTCACTGTTTTAATTAGCATTAGATTTGCTATTATTTATGAATGACAGATATGTACACGGATAATATGTAATAATACTAATAATTGCAGATGCACAGTATTGATTATGTAAATATATGAGTGGTATTTTTATATTAGAACAATATTTTAAAGAATTGATTTTTAAAATATTTGTTTAATAACTTTATTATTATTATTATATTTTTTTATTTACCAGAAAAAAAAATTGTGATTCAATATAACAAATATATCAGGCGAAGTTCAGTTTTACCGCAGAAACGGTAAACCAGCTCTTCCACTTAACCTGGAAAATTAAAAATAACAATACATATTTGAATTTAACAATAATCATTATATAAACATAAAAACACACTTAAACACTAACAAAACTTAATGTTAAAATGTAAGCCAACAACACATTTTTAAAACATATATATCTATTAGATCATCTAGAAGATATTTTTTTAAAACTTTCTTAAATTTTAATATTGGTAGAGCTTTAATATTTTTGCATTATACAATTTTGGAACATTATAAGAAAACGATCTTTCAAAAAATTTGTTTTATGAGCTGGTAGAAATATCATGCTATGAAACCTTAAGTATATGTTATGAATGCCAGTTCTAAATTGAATTTTGCGGTAAAGATATTGAGGTGTTTTGAGAGTTATAATTTTATGATAAAGTGTACAACCGTGAAGTGAACGTCAATTAGCCATATTTAACCAGCCCAACTTGCACATTTCTTCAGAAGTTCTGCATGATCTACGTAAGCCAAATATAAATCTAATACACAAGTTTTATATTTGTTGAATTTTTTCTTAGTCTTTCCATCAATGCACGTATTTTAGACAACGTCTGCAAAGTTAAAATTACTTAACACAAGAGCCTAACAAAATAATTTCTTAGTATTTATACTCAGAATATGTCTATTAAAAAACAACAATTTTAAGGCACCAAAAGCCTTGCTAATACACCTGTTAATACGATCTTTAAAACTTAGATAAATATCTATAGTTACTCCCAAGTTCCGTGCGCTAATGTCAATTGGTAATATATTATTATCAATCATTATTATTATTTTATTTTTATAAATAGCATAATTTTAATTTTTATGGGATTGACTTTTAATGAATGTTTGTTTAATATTACATATAGGATTTTTAAGTCTTCATTGACTTTGTTATTTGCATCTTCAATTTTATTTTATTTAAAAGAGTAAAGTAACTGTGTGTCATCGGTATATAAATTTGATGAATAAAATTCCAATAAAATTTGTCAAAAATTAAGAATAAATGCTAAATAAGGTAGAACGTAATATAGATTCTTAAGGCACTACTGCTACAATAGCTCTTAAATCACTCATGCAGTCATCTATCACCACTCTTTGTTGCCTGTTTTCAATATAATTTTTGCTTAACTAAGAGAATTTTGACCAAAATTAATGTGATAAAGAATTGCAAGCAATGTTTGTAGCTATTAGTGTCAAAAGCTTTGTTGAAGTCGACTAACACTAGTAAGCTTACGAAGCTTTGATCTGTGGATTTCAATATACTGTCTGTTACAGTCACAAAGTAGTTGAACAACTATGATTAGCTTTAAATTCAGATTGCGTTGCAGGTAAAATTTCAAAATTAGTTAAGTGTTTTTTGATCTGAAATTGATTTCATTTTTTCAAAAAACTTAGAAAGAACAAGCAGTATATTAATTGGCCTAAGCTGTTCAAAACTTTCTGGGTTTTTTACTTTTGGCAAAGGAATAACATGCATTAAATACAAAAATTGTGTTATACATATAAGGGCAGGGGTAGCACAGTTTCAACATATAAACTGTTATTCCATCAGATCCAACTGAATTGGAATTTAATCTAAATAATTTTTTGGAATTTTTTTCATTTGAAGCCAATTTAAAACCCTTCATTTCATACGGTTGCAAATTTGCAACATAGATATATGACACTGTATTTTAAAAGTTTGATTTGAATGAGGCGTGGTTACGTGACATTGCATGTATGCAACATACCTTACTATTAAAATTTAGTATTATTTGTGTTCAAAAGATGTCGCATTTATTGAGATTTAGGGGTTAAATTAAGCTTGACGTTTATAACCAATATAGGCATTGCAATTACATGCCAAATAAACCAAAATACTTTTGTAGTAAAACATTTGCATTTTTTTCTTGTTTTATAAAAGGCACATAAAAGGTATGTATAAATGTATTTTTACACAAAAATTGAAATATTTTGTTTGTTAGATATTGTATAAACTGACATTAGAACTATGTTGCAAATTTGCGACATTATGAACATAACGTATAAATATTATAATTTTTATAGAAAATGTCTTACCGAAAAAAAGGTCCTAAAGAACCACTTACAGACCAAGAATTAACAAATATTTGGAAAGATTGGAATAGTGAGAGTGAGGATGATTTTGTCGATTTCTCAGATACCGATAGTATAACAGATCCAACTTTTGAACCTGCTTCTGAATTCGAAGGTAGTGATATTGAACTTCCATTTGAAAATAATTTGATAGAAAATGAAGAAGCCAATAGAGAGCAGCCAGAAGATCCAGTTGAAGAAATTACATCTAGAGCATCTACATCAAGTAAGAAAAAAGTCAAAGAAAATATTTTATGGCACAAAAAAAATTTGATAATTGACAATGATGCTATAAGGTTCAAAGGTAATGCAGTTCTTCCAAATAACATTTTAGACATAGATACTCCATATAATTTTTTCAAATACTTCTTTACTGACGAGCTGATTACAATAATAGTAAACGAAACTAATTTATATAGTGTTCAAAAAAATCCAAACCGTCCAGCTCATATAAACGCAAAAGATATAGAAAAATTTATGGGAATTTGTATATATATGTCTGTATCAAAATTGCCAAGAAATCGTTGTTATTGGAGGTCGGACATAGGCATTTTAAACATCAGAAATGCAATGAGTATAAATGAGTTTGAGCGAATGAAAAGCATAATTCATTTCAATGACAACAATAAAATGCTTGAAAAAGAAAACCCTCGTTATGACAATCTTCATAAAATTAGACCACTGTTGACTCATCTCAATCAACGATTTTCTACAATACCCATGGAGTCTAAATTATCTGTAGATGAACAAATTTGTTCCACAAAAACGAGGCATCACTTGAAGCAATACAACCCGATGAAACCTCATAAATGGGGTTTCAAGGTTTTTATGATGTGTGATACTTTTGGATTTTCCTACTGTTTTGAGATTTATAGTGGTGCATCTAATCATTTTACCCAAGTAAATGCAGATGAATCAGATTTAGGTGCCAGTGCTAACGTTGTAGTTCGCTTAGCAAGAATAATACCAAGACATATGAACTACCAGTTGTATTGTGACAACTATTATTCATCAATACCTTTGTTTTCTTATTTGTCAAACCAAGGAATACATATGTTAGGAACTATACGACGAAATAGAATTCCATGTAATAAACTAACCAACGAGAAAAAATTCAAAAAAACTCCAAGAGGAACATCGGAAGAATTTGTTAGTAATATTGATGGCGTTGACCTCAGTGTTGTAGGTTGGAATGACAACAAAGTAGTAACATTGTTATCGTCTTGTTTTGGCAAATTGCCACATCATCCTGTCAACAGGTATGATAGAAAAGAAAAAAAGAAAATTATAATTGACTGTCCTAACGTTATCCGGCAGTACAATATACATATGGGGGGTGTGGATATGCTTGACAGTCATGTTGGGCGTCACAAGATATGTATAAAATCTAAAAAATGGTACATGAGGTTATTTTACCATTTGCTGGATGTTGCAGTAATCAATTCATGGCTATTATCTAAAAGAACAAAAAGGCAGAAAAATATTCTTGCTAATGAGCTAACTTTATGGCAATATCGCTTGGAACTTGCAGAAACTTTGTGTCTTATTGATACTCAAGAAAGCAAAAAACGAGGTAGACCAAGTAATGAGATTGAGTTAGCAATAAATGCTAAACGATGCAAAGGGCCTGCAGTGTACGCTCCTCCTAAAAATGTCCGAATGGACCAAGTAGCACATTGGACTCAGTACGATGAAACAAGACAAAGATGCAAACTGCCAGGTTGCAAAGGATATACGCATTTCAAATGTGAAAAATGTAGTGTTCATCTTTGTCTAACAAAGGATAAGAACTGTTTTTATAGATTTCATTTAAATTAATCTCTGTTTAGGTTTAGTTACATAATGTTGCACATTTGCAACATACTGTATTTTTTTTGTAAGTTGTAATAAATTTTTTTTTTCTTGAAAACATATTTTATTTTGACCTTAGGTTCCTAAAAAATCAGTAAAATAATTTTTAATTTTGATATTTTAAAAATCATGAAATGAAGGGTTAAAAGTTTTATTAATATTAGATTTAACTGAATTTGTATAGTGATTGATGAGCATTGTCGTGACTTTGTATAGAATTAAAAAAAAAATTGTTAATTTTGTCAGCATCAGTTAAATTATTAGGCAACTTATTATATTGTTTTGGTGTGATAATAATTTATTTTCTAAGACTTTGCCACATATTTTTGTAATTACTTTTTGCAGTTTTATCCATAAATGCACGTTTCTTTCTTTTGGCAGCAGAATTTACTATATTACGCATGCGTTTATACAAGTTTTAGTCAGCAAGTAATATTGAACATTTATATGCATTCTACATGTTATCTCTTATCTAGTACGCATTAAGTCTTTATGCGTAGGAGTTAACCAAGGAGCTGGTTTTTTAGTTATTCTAATTTGTTTAAGAGGTGCATGCTTATCAAAAAGAGTTAAAATACAGTTGTTAAAATATGATAACTTAGCAGGTATGTTAGGTTTATATGTAGTATTTATAAAAGGTGTATTAACAAGGTTTTGATGGAAGTTAGTAAAAGAAAAATTAGGAAAGCTTTGATGTTTTTTATATATACTAGTCATTTTAAAATAGGGTGTTTCACTAATCATGCAGGAAAAATTAAGGAAAATGTTATTCTGTAAATTATTTTAAGAGTTTTATGTTTTTGGAAGATTTTCAACCACAAATCTTCTCCTCATTAAGAACTAAACTTGTTTAAAGACACCAAATCTCTTTCTTATTGTACACCCATCAGTTATTTGATTTCTCAAGTCATCTTTATTTGCCACGGGAGTAATGTGCAATAATGACTGATAAAAAATTATGTTTTTGATAATAATTAATTTATTCTTAGTTTGTGGCTAAAATAATAAATTTATCAGGCATCAATTTAAACACAAAGTTTTTGGAAGTTTGGCTCTGCTTAAATTATATTTAAATATTTTAGTTTTAGAAAATTAAGGTCCGGTCTTTCCACTTTTCCATAAAGATGCCAATAACATTTATCTCCTCGATAAGTAGAAATAGTGTATTTTCATATACCTATAACTATTATCTTCTTCATAAGTTAGTTTATCTGATCGATAAGTTATTTGACAGTTGAAGCAGACCATAAATATTTATTGACAAGATAACCTATAATATTGTATAATTTTTTATGAACTTTAACATCATAGAATTGAAGATTTGGAACTTTTACTAGATGAAGAATTTAGTTGATATTGTTAATCTTGAACGTAAGCCATATTCTGTAAGACCCAGAGCAGACAATATAAATTCATGGGATAATAATGAAAATTTATTAGAAGATTTCAACTGTCCAAAAAAACTGTAAATAATATTTTAGATCAAATAGTAAATCAACTTAATGCGGAGACAAACGAGCGCGCAGCGGCTGCAACGCGGTAGTGCTGCGGCAAGATTTGAGTTA
The DNA here is from genome assembly GCA_963932245.1 of Tachinus rufipes. Lineage (NCBI taxonomy): Eukaryota > Metazoa > Arthropoda > Insecta > Coleoptera > Staphylinidae > Tachinus > Tachinus rufipes. The sequence continues at coordinate 89,734,540 of OZ010743.1, forward strand.
GAGACGGGCGGAATGTAACGTAATAGGTACATGTAATAGGTACGGCTGTGTAATAGGTACGGCGTGTAATCGGTTCCAGATATTTCCCTATTAATTTTGGAATTGGTTGAAGTACGATACGGAATGAAACTGTCTGGAGCGGCTGGAACGTTTTCAAATATTTATGCGTTTGGATTGTTTGGAACTGAAACTGTGTGGAACTGTTTGGAATTACGCATATTTCAAACGGTTCCACACAGCCAAACAGTTTCAGTTCCAAAAACGAATAAATATTTGAAATCGTTCCATACAGATATTACGGATACAGTTCCATTCCGCATTTCGCATACAATTACATGATTTTTTATGAAACACAAATCTGTATTGAACCGGAATATTTATTTTTTATTTGATATTTACAATTTACATTAATTTACATTAATTTAATTACATATATTATTATTCCTAATCATTATTTATCGGTATTCGTTATTTTTATTTTATGGAATAAAATTATGATTCCGTTTTCTTATTTTTATCATTAACAGATTTAATCAGTAATGCACATTTTATTATTGCTATTAGAATGAGGCGGGCGCTGGCGGCCTCAAGGGTAATGACAAGTATGACAACCACTGTTAGTACATTAATTAATACATTAATTTAATTAAAATACCATAATTTTATTACATGGAATAAAATGTTAATTCCATATCAAATATAAAGAGAACTAATAAAGTATTCAAATAAATACAAAACATTTATTACAGATTCATTTAAGCCCATCAAATGGCATTGCAATTATTAAATATCGGCAAGGACCTGCCACCATGACTTAGGGGTGGCACACTTACCAAACCATTGAATTTAAACAATTTAATTTTTTTGCTTTTTTTAACAATATTATTAAATTTAAATAGAAATATATATGAATATACCTGAAGATAAATATGATTCTTATTATATTAGAATAAATTAAATTAATGTTATAAATTATTTCGGTATCATTGCCTGAGTTACACATACCCAATCATCTAATTGAAAATTGTAATAAAATCTAATATATAAATACTAATTCATTTTATATATATGGTACATTATTGGTATTTATTATTTATAATAAATGTTTTTGTTAACTCAATGCAATATTACGTTACAATTTGTTCAATTTTATGAATTAAATATTTTTGAGCAATGGAAGAGATGAATATATTTATGAAGTAAACTAAGGACTACAGGATTATGATTATAACATAGAATAGATTATAGTCGATTAGCGCAAGTGCACAGCGGGCAGCGGACCCGCTTTGCGGATAATGCGGATGTCGGTCGCGGGGAAGTTTGAAAATCCTCTTATTTGTACTAATGATCAGAATTTTTAATGAGATTTGTATTGTTTCAAGTTATAACTTGTAAACAACCCTTATCAACTACGAATACCAAGGAGTGGGAAAAAGTTTTCTTCATTTATATTTTGTATAATTAATTGTTAGTATAGATTTTGATTTCAACTTCTATATATCTTTTGCGCTTCCGAATTTTTCGTTAATTTCCTGTTATTTTTCTTGTTTTTTTCTTTGTTGTTATTTTTCTTGTTATTTGTTTTGTTATTGTTAAAGTTATCATTGTTATACGTTACACGTTAACTCTGCACTTTTCAATTGCTTTCAAGCTAGAAAGATTTACAAGCAACACCCATTTTTTATATTATTATTAATAGTAATTAATACTAATTTTAAAAATGAGTAAAAGATTAACAAGTTATTTATGGGCATATTATACGATAGCGGACTCGCAAAAAAAAACAGCGAAATGTGATATTTGTGGCCAAGTAATGTGCTACTCAACAACAGTGAGCAACTTGAAGAAGCATTTGGACAGAAAACATCCAACTGTTAACACTAACACCAACACAAGAACAGTGTCAAAGAGTGCTTTGGCTTCAACAGCAACATCCAGATATAGAAGTGAAGAAGCAGATGACATTCAGATAGGAACTGCAATTAATGTATCTAATGAAGCTTCGTCAAGCACATCTTCTGCAACTGTACAAAACGTACAAATTCAGAAGGAGTACCAGCCGACAATAAAATCTTTTTATGGACAACCAAAAAAGTTGAGTGCGCAGACAAAAAAGAAATTTGATAAACTTCTTATAGGAGTATTTACTGAAGACTTTCAACCTTTTTCGGTGGTTGAAGATAAAGGATTTGTAAAGTTTGTAAATGCGTTAAACCCTTCGTATACACTACCTAGCAGAAAAACAATAAGCAGTACAATGATTCCTGCAGAATATGAGAAGTGTATGAATTTAGTGAAAGAAAGAATGGTGAACGTAAAAAGTGTGTGTTTAAGCACAGACACCTGGACATCCCGAAACACCGAAGGATATATAGCTGTAACAGCACATTACATAAACGAATTTAAATTGGAATCCGTATTACTCCAGTGTTTGGAAATCGAGACAACACATACTAGTGTAAACATAGCAAACAAGATTAAAGAAATTACTAACAACTTTAGTGTATCGGGAAAAGTTCTTGCTGTTGTAACAGACAATGCCAGCAACATGAAAAATGCTATTTTGCAACAATTAAAATGGAGGCATTTTGGATGTTTGGCCCATACACTAAACTTGATAGTGCAAGATGCATTAAAATTTATATCTTCACTACAAGAAAAAATAAAAACAATAGTGAAATATTTTAAGAAAAGTGTTAGTGGAATGAAAACACTAATGACAGCGCAAGAAAATCTTGGATTGGCTAAAAAAAAATTAATCCAGGATGTTCCGACAAGATGGAACTCTACATTTTACATGTTAGAAAGAATTGCGGAGTTGGAAGATGCAGTAAAAACATCCATAGCACTTATTAATAAAGAATTGCCAGTGCTTACAGAAGAAGAGTGGAGCACCTGCAAAGAATTGTGCATAATATTAAAGCCATTTGAGGAGGTTACAAAAAAAATTAGTGGAGAAAAATATGTGACGGCTAGCCAAGTTTTAATACTACGAAGAGGCCTTGCATCTGTTTGTTTGAAAATGCTACAAGAAACAAATAATGAAACGGTGATTGCTGTAATAAATTCACTACACAAAGGTTTAGAAGAGAGATTTAAAAATATAGAGTTCAGCAACACTATAGCATTGGCAACATTACTGGACCCAAGGTTTAAATTAGTACCATTTGCTGACGATGTTGCTGCCCAGACGGCCAAAAAAAAATGCACCGAACTAATGACACAAGTTTGGACTGAAAATTTTAACAAAGAAGCACAGCCTTCCAACGTGCCAGTACCAGCTCGACCTGTCCGTACACCCGGTACAGCTTTCTCTATTTGGAATGATGTTGATGAATTAATTGCATCAAAACAACCAACAGGTAACTAAGACAATTTAATACATATTGTATATATATATATATATAATATATATATATATATATATATATATAAATATATATATATATATTATAGATAATTTTATTTATATACTTTTCTAATGACCTTTTTTCAATTTTACAGGAATAAAATTATCCTGCCACCATAGAAATTAACAGATATTTAGAAGATACTTTCCTTCAAAGGGATAAAGATCCACTTCTTTGGTGGAAAGAAAATGGGTTCATGTACCCACTACTAGCGGAATTGGTCAAGACGCATTTTAATATGTTGGCCACATCGGTTCCTTGTGAAAGGATCTTCTCAAAGGCTGGCTTACTCATCAGTGAGAAAAGAAGTCGGTTAACCGCAAAACATGTGCAAGAAATATTATTTTTGAATAAAAATTCATTTTTGTTAAATGAACATTAAAAAATCTTTAATTTATTTTATGTATATTTGTTATTTATGTGCAATAATTAATAAATATTTATTTTAAATTACCTAATTGCATTTTTATTTTGTTAATTTTGTTTGTTTATTGTTTAGCTTAGCACTCTTAGCAGTGTTTGTTTGCCATTTGGTAAGTTTGGTTAGTGTTGTTCTGTCACTTCTGTTTTTGTCATTAAATTTTCACCAATTTAATGATTTTACAATTGCCATGTCATAAAATGTAAAACACATTACTGCATTACAGTAATTTTATTAAATAATATGAAGTGTCACTGTCGACACTGTCGTCTGACATTTGACACAAAGAGTTGAAAAAGTCAATAATATTATTGTTTTAATTGTTTGCTTACTTTAATTAAACTTTAACGTAAACTAGGCAACCCTTTATACAGCAAATCTTAAACTATACAACTCGTTGTACTCAAAAGCAGCACAGACAGAAATTGCTTATAAACCATGTATTTGTTACGATAATAATTTATTCTATTTCGACTTATTTAAGAATTATAATATGATAAATTGGACGCACACTTTCGTAATTCGTACAGTATTACTTAGTATAATTTACTATGCGTTTAATATGATTGCGTATGCAACTGTATGAACATGAACACAATGAAGTGTGTCTGTAACTCTGTAACGCCTGGAACTGTTTGGAAATTTGAATTTTGCCCTAGTGTTGATAATCGGAACTGTCTGGAACCGGTTCCAAAATTAATAGGTATGTGGAACCTATTACACGGTTGGAACTGGAACGTCGAAACCTATTATTGAAATTTAATAGTTTAGCCCACCTCTAATTTGAGTTGTGTTTGATCGTTTGGCAGGGTCTTTGAACACGTGCGGCAGCAATGCAACGTACCTCAGTTTCAGATGGATAGATGCGTGCTTGGCGCGTGTTCGAGATAAACAAAATTACCATTGCAGCAATGTTGCGTTGCAGCCGCTGCGCGGTCGTTTGTCTGCGCCATTATGTACTGTACAGAGAATTCAGCTATTATGATGCGTTTTAAAACAGGTCAAATAGAAAATTTAATATTGTTGGGTGATAGTGGCTATCCTCTGCGTTCTTATTTATTGACACCATTAAGTAATCCAAACTACTGAAGCACAAGGATTATTTAATGAAGCACAAATCAGGACAAGAAATGTAATTGAAAATAAAACTTTTTTGGAATTTCCCTATTTTATCAATTACAATCTTATTGTCATTTGTCTTTAAATAATGTAGGGTAATGGGGTTATGTATACAAGTTCCGACATACGGTATAAAATGTATTAATGCGTTTTTGCTTCTACGCACGTAAGAATCTCGCTCTTTAGATTGCGTAATGAGCATTGCCAACATAAAAACTATTATAAATAATCAAACGAAAGACTGGTTTGCCATCTAGTTGCAATTTTTAATACTAAAATGTCCGCATTAATCGGTATGATACCGATTAATGCGGACATTTTAGTATTAAAAATTGCAACTAGATGGCAAACCAGTCTTTCGTTTGATTATTTATAATATCAATTGTGTTCATAAGCACAGAAATATTTATTCAAAATTGTCTTCGCTATCATGCGATGCCGTGGTCGTACAAGGCATACTGACGAGGTTTGTAGAACCGAAACAATTGTCTATGCTTGACCCTTGGCCGCTGTGATTCGATTGACTGATTTTGAATAAATTATTAATTCATTTCATAAAAACTATTGATAAATCATCCCTATAACTATAGAACAGATAAATGTCATTGGAAAAACTTTATCGAGAAGTGGAAAGACCGGCCCTAAGTATGATAAAATTTACAGAAATGTTATTTTTCTTGCTAGTAAAATGGGTTTTCGGTACTACATACAACAAAACGTTATTAAAAAAAAAGTTGTTTAAATAGTAAAATTTTTATGTAATCTACTAAAGAAGTTATGCCATGGGTAGTGAAAGTCGTTTCATCAGAGAAATTTTGCATTATCTTTATTAAAGTCTTTTTTTTTTAGTATATTATGTGCAGTTTTGGTAGTATAAAACTTTTTGATTAATCTGGATACTGTAGATCAATAATGTTTAATAATGGAAATTTTAGACTTAATAACTGCTGGATTACACTCTAATATCTTAACACCAAATTATTTGTTTATTTCTTGTTAGTAATATTTAGTTTAGAATTACTTATTTAAGGATTCAATGTTTAAACATCAATCAATTTTGTTAGCATTGATTCTGTCTACAATGTTACTTACCTAAAATCAAGTGGGTTTTGGAGTGTAAAAAAGTACATTGACAATAAGGTAATTAAGGTAAATTGCAACTATTTAAGGTTAATCATACATAGGCCCACATGGGCCTTAAAGATGTGTAATACATAATACATTAGAGTTATTGAGAGACTGTCAGCTGTAACATGCTTGAAAGGCTGTAAAATATTGTTATTTACATGGGCAGTTGATGTGTTGGAATTGTGTAATAACACTCTATTTGGAAGTAAAGTACTGACAATTAAGACATTAGGGTTGCACAATAACTGCAAAAGATTGCCAAGCTTACACAGGCTAGTTAGGCGGAACGGGAAGAAAAGAGGCATCTTCTTTTACGCAATATTTTTTCCGTCATCTAACCATTTTTTATGTGTGCTTTTGTGTTGTATTTGATAATATTTGGCATCCATTATGTAATTCTGTAAGTTTATTTAATGGTGTTTTTTTTGGTTACATATCTCACCAAACTCCACTTAAATTCTGCTTTTTGTTCTATTACATCTTTTACTTTAGTATGTTTTTTTATTTTATAGTTTGTTATTTTGTCTCTTAAGCTTATGCCAAGCATTGCTTGTTACATAGTTCTTTGACAAGTTTTTAATATATTGTACTTTTTATGGTCGACGCTACAGTCCGTATGTTGTAACTGGTAGTACATAGATGTGTGTCATATACTTTTTGTTTAAGGCAATACGGTATATCCAAGTTCTTAAACAAATTCACTTTTGTCTTACATTTTTTGTAATCTTTGCCGTTTGGTTTTCTTCACCAAATTTATTTGATTAATGATAAATGTATTTGTTTTTTTTTATTTGGTATATTTTTTCTTTAGGGAGTATCATTTTGTTCTTTTCTAGATTTATTTTGAAACTTATAGTTTTTTATGCTTTGCTTAACTTTTAATTTATTAGAACAATATTGTTTGCAAATTGCAAGTGGTGTAAGTATTTGCTATCTATACTCATACTTTTTACATCCACCGCATGTTCTTAAAAATATGTTTAAGGCAAGCGTAAATAAGAAGGCATTGTACTTTCTTGTCTTTGATTTTGTCTATGTTTGAATCATTATCTATCATCACTTAAAAGAAGGCATTCTTATATATCTATTTTATCAATGGTGTTTATTGTAAGTCATTATTCATAAAATATTATAAATACAATTAATATGAATAATTTATTCTATAAAACTAAATAAATATTATTATTCCTAGCTTTGAAAATGCCCATCTCTCAATTTGTGCACTATTTAATTAATATACAGATAGTTTCTTAAAGGTGTTTTTAGAGGCATAGAAATTTAAACTAAAATGAAACTTATAAAAATTATGTTAACGCCATGGTATTATTGGAAAGATAATTTTATGCCATTACTGCTTAAATTTGATTTGGGGCATATGGGCGCCGCATGAAGTGCAATCTGGGAAGTATATCGGCAATAACGCGGCGAATGTTGGCTTCCAGCTGATCCAACGTTGTTGGTTTATTGGCGTACACTAGCGACTTTACATATTTTTTTGTTACGCAAAATTATGCGGTCAGCAAATGTTTTTTGCAATAAATTGTGTTGCGCGCTGTGTGGCATGTTGCGCCGTCTTGTTGAAACCAAAGTTCCTCCACATTAACGCCATTCTACTGGGAAAAAAAATAATTTAATAATAGATTGATAGCGCTCTCCATTGACTGTCACGTGTTGGCCTGCATCATTTTTAAAGAAGTATAGGCCAATGATTCCACTAGTTCATAAAGCACACCAAACAGTGTGTATTTGTGGATGTAATGGCGCGGCGTCTCAATAATGGCTTTTGGATTTTCCTAGTTTCAAATCCGGCAGTTTTGTTTGATTACGTAGCTATTGAGCCAACAATAAGCCTCATTGATGAACTTTTTTTGGTGAAAATAAGGATCAAGAACAATTTTGTTTTTGGCCCATTCTCCAAACATACGACTCATGTAGTGTTCACGAGGCTTCAGCTCTTGCACAAGCAGTATCTTGTAAGCTCTTGAAAAGAAATCTTTTTGCAAAAATCTTTTTTAGGGTAGATAGACACAGCTTCATTTGCTGTGCACAATGGCGACTTGTTTTATTCTGGTACTCCTCAACACTACGCTTCACAGCAGCAACAACTTTTTTGGTACACACTGTACGACGTCTCTGCGGATGCACATTATCGATCAGACTATGCTTAATGCAAAAACAATCCAAGGTTTTCTAAATAAATTGCTTGGATTAATAATTATGTTGACCGTAAAATGAACGTAGTTCACAGTAAGTTTTGCAAACTGAACCACGACTTTTGAAGTAAATTTGCACAATTTGCAAGCGTTGTTCTAGTGTAAGTCTATTCATGATGAAATGACAAATCATACAGAGCTGCAATCAGCTGTTACCTATCAGGGTTGACTCTCACTAGAAACAGTGTTCTCAAGTCAAAAAACAAACCTTAAAAAAAACACCTTTTATATAGTTAGCGGTGATGAACTTCTATCCAGTCTGTTCTGGTGGTTTGTTTTTTAAACGGGTTTTTATCATTTTATTAGGAGTTCATATATAGGGTCTGGCAACTGGTATTACGGACGATTTCTACCACAATAAAACAATATTAAAATGACTTTGAAACTAGAAGAAACGTTGGTTCAAAATTTACTACTGGCGTAAGTACAATAAAAAGAATAAAAAACTGTACACATGCTAAAAGATTTTGATAAGCCAGTATGTGTGCATTTCAGGAAGCAATTTGAAAAATTTGGAAACTATGAGGGCAATTCCATTTCAAACATTGCATGCAATGCATTGAGAAACTTGCTTATGTATTTTTTTTTAGTTTTTTTAACTTATTAGTAGTCTTTTGATTGATTTATGAGGGTATGAAATCTATTAAAAAAATTCTATGATTTTTTTTTGTCATTTTTTAACTTAATCGCATTTTTTTTTAAACCGCAATTTTAACTCAAAAAAATAAATTTACTAATGAAATCAATCAGAAATTTTCTGTAGAATCCAAATCTGGCGCCATTTCAAGTCTATACCCTGTATATAAGCCGCAAAAGCCATAAAACCATGTTTTTGTTCTCAGTGTTCTGTGCAAAAAGGAGCATTTTTTAATTTTTTTTTAACCGCCAAAGTTGACGGGGTTTGATGTAAATTAATAGAAAAATATAAATTTGTTTTGTGTATTTGGGTTTTAAAGGTCTAAAACTCGAAAATACTGCAAAAATAAGCCAAGTTTTCAACATAAACATTTACAAATGCTCATTTAGCAGTTTTCACAGAAACTATACACCATATATTATTAAAAAAATGAGTTTTGCAAACAATTTTACAAAGAAAATAGTCAGTGTCGTGCTTATCTGGCAAAGAAAAATCCATCTAGAAAAAATTTTTGTTTTCAACATTTACTTAAATTTTTTTTTTCATTTTTCTTAAAGATTATTTAGATTATATTTTTTTAAGCTTATTTCAGAAGTTTAACAAAAACATCTTTTGTCGCTTGAAGCAATTTTGGGCCATTTTACTCTTTATTTGATAGCTTTTGCGCTTGCGGCACAAATTTAGACTCGATCAATCTGCGCCAAAATTTGAAAATATTATGATTTTGGGCATTCAAACATAAATCCGCCTGGCGTTTATCAAAATTTGTTAAAAAAAAGTTTAAAACTTCATCCTAGTGTGTTTATAATATTTTTTGTAGATATAAAAAAATAATTCATTTTTGACGCATTTTTTGCCTAAAAAATTTGTAAACATTTCTTTCTAGATAGACTTTTTTATAGACGATGAGTACAACATTGACTATTTTCAATGTAAAATTGTCTCCAGAATTCAAATTTTTAATAATATTTGGTGTATTGTTGAGCGCGGCTAAACGTGCATTTGTAAGAGTTTATGTTGAATAATAGGCCTACTTTGCAGATTTTTTGAGTTTTAAATCCTTATAACTCAAATACACAGAACAAATTTATATTTTCTAAATAATTTACATTAAAATACGTCAACTTTAAAATTAAAAAATGCTCTTTTTGCACCGCCCAGAACAAAAACATGGTTTTATGGCTCTTGCGGCTTATAGACTGGGTATAGACTTGAAATGACGCCAGATTTGGATACTTTAGAAAATTTCTGGTTGATTTCATTAGTAAATTTATTTATTTTGAATAAAAATTGCGGTTTTTAAACAGAAAATGCGATTAAGTTAAAAATTGAAAAAAAACTTAAAAAAATCGTAGAATTTTTTTTATGAGTTTCATACTCTCATATACCGATCAAAGGACTACTAATAAGTTATAGAAACTAAAAAAAAATACATAAGCAAGTTTCTCAATGCACCCCCCCTCCCCCCAGCTCTGGTCCGTTTGAAATTAAATTGCCCATGAAAATCATATACATTTTTTATTAATGTCAGATAAAGCTCATTTGTATTACTAAATATGTTAACATGCAAAACTTTTGTTACTGGGCTGAAAACATCCACACCAGCTTTAAAAAACCACTCGTTGATCGTAAAGTTTGGTTGGTGCAATGTTTTATTATTAGAAATTGCATAATCATTTTTGAAGAAAATTATCTAACGTTTAACATTAATTTTTATGTTAAATTTATATGACGGAATTACGCAGACTTGTACAAAACCAAGACTGATTTCAACAAAACGGTGCCACCGCATACTTGAATTGTATTGCAAAATATGTTTCCTGATTAATTGATTTTAAGGTTTAGTGTTATAACATGGCCGTCTAATTTCACTGGTTTGATGGTTCTTGATTTATTATAGAGCTATTTGAAACAAAAGCGCCATGAGAAGCGTCTTTAATCAATACAATACATTAAAATTATAATTTAGAAAAAATAAAGAGTATTGGACCAATATTGTTAAAAGAAAAAGTAACTATTTAGAAAGATTTTATTACTTCATTGGGGCTTAGAAAGGCTACTTAAATGAAGTAAATTTTAGAAACTAAAATTCCACATAATAATATTGATTATTATTAAATTTGTATAATACATGTTTTTATTTTAATGTAGTAATTTTTTCTCTGTTTAAGCCTATCTTGTTTAGTCAAAATATAAATTAATTAATTTCTAATTGGTATGAATATTTTCTTTTGCTAGATAAACTATCCAAAATAAAACAAATTATTTTAAAAACTTTGTTTTATTTTAATATGAGTATAAATCAATTAAGTTCAAAAATGTGTGTTTAAAAATAGAATAGCTATTGATTATGTAACAATATCATATAATACTTTTATTACAATTTTAATTAAAATATAATCTGTTCATGTCCAGTATCATTGTTACCACCCATTAAAAGGATGTAAGTTTTTCTGTGTGTGTGTGTTACATGCTGGTCATTAGCGCGCATTCTGGCTCGCATTTTGTGCAGCCTGTCGGAAGAAGCCTATATTTTATTTTTATATTTTAGTTATAACACAGCGACTATAAAATAAAAGTAACAGCCTCCACAACGAATTGCCATTTTTTTCCTCTTACTGCTTCCCCTTTTTATTTAATGTCCTTGTAATGTGAACAATAATTACTCGTTTTATGTCACTACATTTTATTATTGAATTATATTCTTGTTGAATATAGTCTTAACTACTAGATTTATATATTGTTAGAACAGGAAAAAACTAATTAATTATTGCAGTAAAATGCTTAACTAAATTAATGCTGAGATATAATAGAATAATAAACATTTTGTTTTGTGGGCAAATATTTGATCTAATTAGAGAATAAAACTTTATATATTATTTTTTTATATTGAAATGCAAAGTTGTGCAACCACAATACAATATTGTTTCTAGGTATATAACATAGCAAGTTTTGTAACTCGTTTCGACTAAACAGTTAATTAGTTGCAACTTAGTTTGAAATGTCTTTTTGCGGTTTCATTATATGAAAAGCTGGGTGCAAGGGAATATATTTGGCTGTAAGTTGTTTGATACAAATATATAATGCATCGAGTATAACAATCAGTATGTACTTAAATAATGAAATGTTTGATAACTAATAACTATTGCTTAGATTGTAAGCCAATTTATAATAGTAATGTTTTAGCAAAGTATTTGTGTACGCATGTATACAAATAAAATAAAACGTTATTTGAAGATATGAACATTTTATAGATGCTACCCTTGGTTCAGTAGTTTTATACAGTACATAAATTGGAACCAATCAATGTAAATTTACTTTGTTGTATAGTTAACTATTGCAATAATTTATTAAATTTATAGAGTTTTTATTGTCAATGTCGGAGTAGACAGTATTACTTAGATAATAATGTTCAACATTTTTACTTTTTCAAATAAACAAATCAACTTGTTTTTCAAATAAAAATGTTAAATTTGAAAACAATTGCATTAAATTGTTGAGGGATTGTCATTATTGATAATCTTAGTCGGTTTTCAATTACAAAGCTATGAAAATTAATTTGAATTAAGATTACATTTTCAAATTGAGCAATACTGAGATCAAATGATTGAAAATGTGTGTATAAGGATTCATGCTTACTTATAGTGATTCGGTCGTAATTAAATGTTGCTTGTCATTGACAAAGAATAAAAATAAAAAAATTAATTTAGCTGTGCTTGATTATTTTTTAACTTACAATTATTATTATTTGTTTAAAATAATTTTGCTTGAGTAGAATAAAGTTGTTGAATTAGCAAGTCTTTAGTGCTAAACATGAAAGAATCTTTTTAAATCTTTTTTTCAGTATTAACAAATATTTTGCTATGATAAAATAAACAGCACTAACTTTGCTGTAGTATTTGTTCAATTTAGTTATTAATGATGCAATATAGAAAAATTTGTTTTGGTATAATTTTACACTGAAGAACGTGATATTATACTATAATCAAGTTTGTTCTAATAGACGATCGTTTTGTAAACTTATTAATAGATATATGTCTACTGAAGTAGAAAATAATAGAATGGTTTTTAAACAGGCAAAATAATGTTTATATTTATATCTAATGTTGATTGAAATATGTTCTTATCCAATTTGTGCTGAGTACAACTATAAATTATTTTACATGTACTACAACTAACTTAAAAACTAGTTTGAGCAGAATACGTGTTCAAATTATCATATTATGTTTTTTTACTGTATTTATTTAACGTCGGTCTAGTTCTGCTACGAAACTAACCATCGACGCTGGAGATTATGACTAACAAATCTGAGAGTTTTGTCAAATTTAGGGTTCCAACATAAATTTATTGGGTTCTCTAAAGTGTAAGCAACAACGAGAAAGTACAAGTAACGTACTAAAAAACCAGAGAAACTATTATGTGTTGATTAATAATTATGTTATTATACTTTTCTGTTATATTTTTAGTTACATATGTTATAAATTTATTGATAACATCTATACCCAAATGTAATGTAAATATTGTTTAAATATTGTAAATATTTTTTTTTTTAGTATCTAACAGCAGAACGGTAACAACAATTGTCAAAAGAGTTAGAAAATTTATACTGATTTATTACAATTTAACCCTAGAATTAACAAACAAGTTTAGGCGAGTGGCTGTGAAATGTCACCCAACCTTTTTGAGCATATTTTGACAGTTATTATAGATGAGGCTTAAAATATATTTGTTTAATACAAAGTATTATCAATGTTGTTATTTATAAAATTGATAAAAAACTTAAGTTTAATGTGATAAGAAGATTATTAAATTTTTGTTAATAGCACCTGACGCAAACGTCTTTCAAATCCACATTCATTGTCTACTATACAAAATCTTTGCGTTGTTTTGTCTTTGTTTTTTTCTTCTTGACAACGTTTTCTGTTTTGTTTACCGGTCTAATAAGTTCACAAGTAGTAGATATGATTTTTACCATTCGTGTTACAGCTTCCGCGCTCGGAATCAAATTAAAAATCCGTCCCCTTTAGCCATTCTGAAGGTGGTAAACCAGGAGTGAACCAAAACACCAAATCACCTTTTTTAAGTGAAAAATTATTTATTTTAATATTAGAATGCAAAATCAGAGTATGAATTTATTCATGACTCCAACGTTTCCAAAAAGGTTGCAATAAATGATTAAACAATTTCCACGGTTTGACCAGATTTATATTAACATCTAATAAGTTTTCTTCTAACTTTGACAAAGTAAGTCCTTTTACTACAAAATGCCCAGGAGTTTAGTAATCAAATCTATCTTGAGGATTATTTAAAAGTAAACCTAAAGGCCGCAAATTTAAGATGGCTTCAACCTTATTAATTATGATGTTAAATTCATAAGATAAAAGCTGTTGTCCAATTACTCTTCAAAAATTATATTTGAATGATTTTACTCTAGTCTCCCAAATTCTTCCAAAATTAGGAGCATTTGAAGGTTAAAATACCAATCCAATTTTTTAAACTGCAATATAATCAGCCAAGATTATATTAATAACAGACATAATATTTACTCAAACATGCTTCACATGAAAGATTAGTCACACATTAGAAGAAGAACACCTAAAAAGTGATGTTGTAAAAGAAAAACAGACATGCATAATTGAGACCAAAGTTCTTGCCAGTTTGGTTGTATAGGCTTTGCCTTTAAACGATAACAAGTTAAACAATAAAAAATGCAATCTTTTTCTTTTTCTACTTCTTTTTCTTCTTCTGCTTCTAGTAGGCAAAGGTTGCCGGTTCCTTCTGGAAGCTTTGTCTTATTGTAGTTGCTCTTGGGATGTCGACTGCCAACTGTCGCGCCATCTTTTTGGTGGTTTCCCTAGAGGTCTTTTTCCGCCGGGTTTGCCATTGCGGGCTATTTTAGCTATTTTGGTTTTTGACATTCTGGTTACGTGTTTGTTCCAACAGCATCTACGCTGCCTTAGCCATCGCACTGCATCTTCTATCTTGCATTTTCGTCTTATGTGTGTCGTCCGTTGTTTGTCCCACATCGTGTATCCGGCAATTGTTTTTAGTGCTTTCATTTCTGTTGTCCAAATTTCTCGTTTGGTTGCCGCCGTGTCCGCTCTCGTTTTTGCCCCATACGTCAAGACGGTACATATGTATTGTAGATTCTTGATTTGCAATCGGTAATGAGGTATTTGTTTTTTCAAATATTTTGCTTTAGATGTCCCAATATCATTGCAGCTTTGTTAACCTGGTGTTTGACGTTGTCTTTCAGGTTTTTGTAGCTTGATATTGCTGCCCAGATAGTGAAACGACATTACCTGCTTGATTGGGGTGTTGTTGATTGCTAGCTTGCATTGCACGGGCTCCCTTGAGATGGTCATTGATTTGGTTTTGGCTATTGCAATAGACTTGTTAAATTTTTTGGTCGTTGTTTTGAATTTGTGCAATAGTCGTTGCATGTTATTTTCTGTTTTCGCTATTAAGGCTGCATCATCCGCATAGCATATGATGTTTACCTTGTTGTTACCAAGTCTGTATCCTGTTTTCCATAAATAAAAAGGAGTGTGAATCTATTCCAAAATTGAATTTACAAAACAGAAAGAATCTTTCATTGGATAACGATCAAAAGTGGCAGAAACTAAAAGAAACAATTTAGACAATAACCATGCAGCTCCTAATTCCAAACGTTCAAGTTTTTAGAGGAACTTTAGCCACCACTATATTAATCTTAACAGAATCAATAGTTTCAATTAGCAAGTAAATTACTACTTCCAATCCACAAATATTAACATCTAAAAAACCTATCAAACAAAGTTTAAAAAAACTTTTTGGAATAATGCATCGTGGTATCCAATTTTTATCAAATCAGTTATTTTAATTATAATTTGTGTTTATATATTTAAAATATTTGCTGGCAACGGATCATTCCAATTAACTTTCAACCGCCAAAGCTGTTGTAATAAAACCTTTAATAAAAAAACTAAAAAACTCAAACATTTATTAATGTCAAAAATTTGAGCTACTCGAGACAAAATACCTTGTTTTGAAAAAAATTTGTTATCTGATTTTATTATATAATGAAATGCATTCCGAAAAGAATCCCAAGAAATTCCCAATAATTTAATTGAATCAAAAACATTTCCAGATTTAAGAACTACCAGATTTTATAACAGACCGATGTGAACTGGCCCATTTTGCCAATTCAAGCGCAATAAACCTGTCAATTGAGCTTTATCAAGCATTATCTTCATTAGGAGCTTCTCATAAAATGTCATTGACATAAATTCCATTTCTTCAAAGCTTTTGCTGCTAAAAGAAAAATATTTTCTTCACTTTCAACTAACTGAAGAATGGACCTTTGAGCTAAATAAGAACTAGATGTAGCCCTAAATATTACTTTAGTATGTTTGAATTCTTTAATAGGATCACTAGAACTAAAGCAAAAAATATGTTAGAAAACACAATCATCTTCAAGTAAACCTACTTCACGAAACATTTGACAAATATCACAAGTTAAAGCCAAACCTCTTGATGAAACCTGAAACGTGTCAATATTTGTCATTTAAAGAGATACCGTTAGAATCTTTTTCTGCCGGATTAAAAATTACTCCGACAGCCACACCAGACGGTTTTTATTTTTTGGTTACGTGATGTGTTAAAATATACGAAACTGGTTGTTTTGTAAGCACCAAATGACCTTGATCAATATAATTTTTTTAAAAGAATCATCTTGTTTAAAACGAGTTTTCTATTGATAAAAAAGTTTCAAGCATTCTATTTCTATTATTACCTAAAACAGGACAAACATTTGCTTTAAAAAGTAACCGAGTAATGTTTTTATTTCTAAAAAGTAATCTTAACACAGAATTTCTTCTGGTGTTAAAAAAGAAACTGGAAGAAATTCCAGTGTCTCCCAAAAAGCACGAATCATTTGCTCAAGAGAAAAACAGACAAGATTTATGACCAAGGGTTTTATGGTTAATTTGGTTCTAATAACCTTGTCCGTAGGTGCTTGAACAATGCTTCAATGATTGATGTTTCAGCATCTGTAAACGTGTTGATGCCAGTGGCTTTGTTGAAACAAGACAAGTTTTTAAGGACGTACTCTTCTGCATCCAAAATAATGTCAATTTGATGTAAAATGCTTTGTTGAAACAAGTCGAGTTTCTAAGGACGTACTCCTCTGCATCCTTAAATGTGTTATTAATTGAATTACCGTGATTGACATCAAGCAATTCAACGGTCGGGGCCAATTCTTGCGACATGGATTCTAAGTGAACACACATAGAATTTATTAAGTTTAGTTTGTTTTCAATCTTATTTTTTACTGAACCCATCACTATCCAACCTAAATTGGTTAAAATAGCACTCGGATTTCTCTTAATATATGCTGGATAAAGTGGAGTTTTATCCAAAACAGTTTCCACTCCTAACAAAATATCTACTGGTGACATTACCTAAAAATAAAGATCTGCTAAAGATACATTTGAAAATCAACTTTTAATTTTATCAGAAGTAAGAACAATGGAAAAAAGGACATCTTTTTCTTGAATGTTTTAATTTTTCAACTAGTTCTTGAGTTATAAAATTTACTGCTTGAATCAATTATCAAACGGCAGTTTAATCAAAATCTATCAATGTTGCTGATTCTTGCTTGTGCAGTTCTTAAAAGAGCTACAGAATTTGTGAATGGTTGAGGACTTACAAAATTCACTAATACAGAATTTAAGGAGACTTATTATTTGTTTTAACAGGTCTTCTTACCTACATATCATCAAATGTGATACCGTGGTAGATGTCCGGTCAAAATGCAACAAGGTGTTGTGATCCTTTTTACCACAAGTTTTGCACAAAAACTTTGAAATACATCTTGAAGAATGATGAGGACCCAAACAAGCGAAACAAAACAGCTTTGGCTATTTCTATCTGGAACTTGGGGTTCCCGCTAAGAACACAGGACAATTTATTAATTGATGGTAGGTCTTACACAAAAGACATTCAAACTAAAATGTTTTGGGTTTGATCCTTTTGACCTCTATGTGAACTTTTTTTTAATACTTTTTTAGATGAGAATATAAAAAATCTATAAAATTTTTAAGAAAGAATTCTTAGAATCTAAATGTTGAGATTTGAAGTATTTTTTTCATTTTGAATCTAATCATTTTAAAGAAAATTAAATTATATAACTAATTAATATAATAGTTGTAAATTACTTTTGCATATGGGCAATTCCATTCCAAACGGACCAGAGCTAGGGGGGGGGTGCGTTGAGAAACTTGCTTCTGTATTTTTTTTTAGTTTCTATAACTTATTAGTAGTCCTTTGATCGGTATATGAGGGTATAAAACCCATAAAAAAAAATTCTACGATTTTTTAAAATATTTTTGACGTTTTTTGACTTAATCGCATTTTTTGTTTAAAAACCGCAATTTTAACTCAAAAAAATAAATTTACTAATGAAATCGATCAGAAATTTTCTGTAAAATCCAAATCTGGTGCCATTTCAATTCTATACCCTGTCTATAAGCCGCAAAAGCCATAAAACCATGTTTTTGTTCTCAGTGGGCTGGGCAAAAAGGAGCATTTTTTAAAAAAAATTTAACCGCTAAAGTTGACGTGTTTTAATGTAAATTAATTAGAAAATATAAATTTGTTCTGTGTATTTTGGTTTTAAGCGTCTAAAACTCAAAAAAAACTGCAAAAATAAGCCTATTTTTTAACATAAACTTTTACAAATGCACATTTAACAGTTTTCAGAGAAAATATACACCAAATATTATTAAAAAATTTAGTTTTGCAAACAATTCTACATAAAAAATAGTCAGTGTCGTGCTTATCTGGCAAAGAAAAATCCATCTAGAAAAAAAAATTTGTTCAAAATTTACTTAATTTTTTTTTTTTTTTTTTAAAAGATTATTTGGAATATATTTTTTTAAGTTAATTTCAGAAGTTTAACAAAGACATTTTTTGTCGCTTGAACCAATTTTTGGCCATTTTACTTTTTGTTTGATAGTTTTTGCGCCTGCGGCACAAATTTAGACTCGATCTATCGGCGCAAAAATTTAAAAATATTATTATTTTTGGTATTCAAACATAAATCTGCCTGTCGCTTGTTAAAATTTGTTAAAAAAAAGTTTTAAACCACACCCTAGTGTGTTTATAATATTTTTTGTATATAAAAAAAATAATTAATTTTTAACGCATTTTTTGCATAAAAATTTTGTAAACATTTTTTTCTAGATGGACTTTTCTATAGACGATGAGTACAACACTAACCATTTTCTATGTAAAATTGTCCCCAGAATTCAAATTTTTAATAATATTTGGTGTATTGTTCCTCTGAGCGCTGCTAAACGTGCATTTGTAAGAGTTTATGTTAAAGAATAGGCCTACTTTGCAGATTTTTTGTGTTTTAGACGCTTAAAACCCAAATACTCAGAACAAATTTATATTTTTCACTTAATTTACATCAAAATACGTCAACTATGGCGGTTAAAAAAAATTTAAAAAATGCTCCTTTTTGCACAGCCCACTAAGAACAAAAACATGGTTTTATGGCTTTTGCGGCTTATAGACAGGGTATAAACTTGAAATGGCGCCAGATTTAGATTCTTCGGAAAATTTCTGATTGATTTCATTAGTAAATTTATTTTTTTGAGTTGAAATTGCGGTTTTTAAACAAAAAATGTGATTAAGTTAAAAAACGTCATAAAAACTTAAAAAAATCGTAGAATTTTTTTTTATAGGTTTCATACTCTCATATATCAATCAAAAGACTACTAATAAGTTATAAAAACTAAAAAAAAATACATAAGCAAGTTTCTCAACGCACCACCCCTTAGCTCTGGTCCGTTTGAAATGGAATTGCCCATATAGTATTTATATTTTAAATTGTGTAATTAAATTTTGTTTATACTTTTATATGCTTTATTAACATGTGCAACTTCCTGCATCAAAATATAGGTGTATACGTATTGATTCTATAAGTATTGTCTGATCACTTTAAAAACAGATTAAACACGAGGAAATCTAGACTTCGCAAATCAAATTTTCTTAAGATTTGACAAAGTTAGAACGGTTTAAAGAAAGCAAAGTTTTGCGATTTTGCTGAATTTACGGGTTTTTTTAGAATAATGTTTGGTTTAATATACCAAAATGACTGCCACGATATTAAACATAAAAATATAGGTTTTAAAGTACATGTAATAAGGAATAACTTGAACCATTGTGGACCTTTTTATCTTTTTTCAGAAGCCCAAAAATTGAGATACAAAATAAGCTAAAAAAGACGTTTTATTGTAAAATTTCTGACCTTCAAATGTGTGTCATTTTAAAGAGGCAATATTCTAAGATCCAAAATTTTGGGAATCTAATTTTTTTCATCTATATTTTCATCCCTAAAAATTTGAGCAAAATCAAAGAGGTCAACTTTTTCAAATTAGTCAAAAAGTAATGGAATTACCCATATATAAGTTATACTTTTTCTTATAAGATACACCTTTTCAAATATGATTTTTGACAATTTTTTTCTTATTTACAGCACAAAAACTTACACAAGACCAAATATTCCTAAAAAATTAAAATAGCCGCTATTTACCCTGTACTGTACCTAGAGATCTAAAATTTTAGAAATTGTCATGTTTTCGTACCCCAAACATGTGTACAAAATTTGAGCTAAATCGGAGATGTCGATGTGGGGACGATTGTCCGAACTATCGTGGAGTTACCTATAAAGATATTTTAATTTTTAATTATTTATTACTCTGAT
The DNA here is from genome assembly GCA_963932245.1 of Tachinus rufipes. NCBI lineage: Eukaryota > Metazoa > Arthropoda > Insecta > Coleoptera > Staphylinidae > Tachinus > Tachinus rufipes. The sequence goes on from OZ010743.1 coordinate 89,755,220, forward strand.
AAGGTAGTTATATTATTGACTTTAATAAATTAATGTAATTATTAAATTGCTATGCTGCTTTATTTTAAACTCAACAAATGATTAAAGTTTAAAGTAGTAAACAAACATACTATGCTAGACCCGAAGCAAGGGTCCCCATTGTGTTCACCCACTTACAGGCTTGTCTTGTGATGTACGGCAAACACTTTGTTACTAGTCTAGAATTGTAAATAGTTATTATATTACTTAATTTATTAATAATATATTAAAAATTATAATTGTTTGTAATATATGAATATTATAAGTGTTTAAAATGTGTATTTTTGGTTTCATTATATTTTATAAACTTACTTATCTATATATGTACTTTATTAAGCATAATTTTTACTTAAAAAAATATTTGTTTTTAAAGTATTAAATTTTAAAATTACTTGTCTACCCAACAAAAAAAAAATTGTAGAACAACACTCGTTGAATACAAATGCAACATTTAAGCAGTTTGTGGATATTGACTTTAAATGAATGTTTTAAATAGCTTAATTTGAATTTAGAGTTAAGTATAGTAGTCATATAATCCATCTGTATTAAAATAGCGCCCACAATTATGCATGCTTGTAAATATATTAAATGAATATATTTTAATAACACTGATTAATTTCATATTTTGCCATACTATTCAATGAACTCAACAACTTAATCCGCAATTAATTATATTATTGATGTATATTCTTTATTTGTTTCACAAATCAATAATGAATTGAAGACAGTAATCTCTAAACAGTAATCTCAATGTAGTATTAATTAGTAGTTTTTTTTTACTTTTCTAAAACTAATTATCTCAACAAATAAAATTCTTTAAACATCGTTACAAGTTTAATTGGAAATAAAATCTTTCCATTGTATGTACGTTATATCTATTTTTATTTTTTTTTGTCAGTGATAATTTTACGTTGTGTGTCGGTCCTATGTTTTAGCTGCAGGGATACAGATGGTCAACGTACTTTTATTTGTTTTTGTTGTAGTGGATATAAGGAAAAAAGGTTGTACTTTTTATGTATTTACAGCATGTTTAGGAGCAACGATCTTCTCTATTTCCGCCTCTTTTTTTATAGCACCAATAAAATTCTCTAATGGATATCCTAATGACTTCGATGTTCTTATATAATCTATGTTCTTCCATTATACACAATTTTATTTTTTATAAAAAAAAAAGTTTTAAATTGGGATGATTCTGCAAGTAGAAATTGTAATGCATAATGTAGCGCAGGAAGTTAGATTTCAATCGGAAGTTAAGGCGTGCATTTGACTCCTTAGTCTGGTTTACTGTACTATGCATTATTCCGTTACAAGCATTGAATGTGTCAATAGTTGAAGATTGATTTTCCGATTCCATTTCACATAATGTATAACGTACGATGCAGGGTATGGCCCAATTTCTTCTATTTTATTTTTCCTTCTCCCAATCGCTCACACATACACACACTTACAAATTCACGATGGGCCTATACGTATTTTGTAAGTATTTACTTATTTCCTCCTTTTCGGTTAAGTTTCTTACTAAAGTTTTAAGTCGATCCCACTTCTTGCAAAGCGCCAGTTTTCGTACCTGCCATGACTTAATTAAAATCATCAAATATTCCCTTCCAGTACAATTTAATTATTTCACCCCTAAATACTGAGATCTTTAATATTTATGAAGGAAACAATTACAATTCCTACCAATTCCTTTTATTTTAATAATATTCATTTTGTGGAAAATAAGTAATGTATTTTTATTCTTTGTACTTTCATTATTTAAATTTTTTATTATTGCATTTATTTATTATACTTTATACTATTAAAAATTTAATTAAAAATTTTATGTTAAATGTTTTATTTTATAGAAAAGCAGCTTAATAGTTTATAGTTATTTCTATAAAAAACTTAATTGGAATTTAGAGTTTTATATTCTTACATGCTATTTATTTCTATAGCAGCTAGTTTATAAGTTGATTTTTAATATGGTTGGCGATAAATTCAGATCTTTGCGAGCCAGCAGCAGGTTTTAATTGTTTCCAGTTCAATGAGAAATTTATTGAGATCGTAAAATTTTCTAATTTTGTTTTATAAACGCAAATAAAATAACATTTTTAAGTTGAATGCAATGCAAGTAATGTATTTGTATAAACAGCTATGCTATATAATATTACTATATACTTTAGCATCATTTCTAATTTCACATATAATTTGATTGCGTTTTTAAGTACTTTTAATTGCATTCTTATGCTATTTGCAAATATAGTTACGCCAAAGTAAGTAGCTGTTTTCACTACAATACTGGAAATCAAGATAGCGGTTGGTATGATCTTAACATGTAACATTAAACTGTAAATAGTAAAATATATACTTATAGATCTAAGTTGAAATTTATAAATTAAAAACACATATTTTTTTAAATTTTATCCTAGTATAGGTAAAGAAATGTCTAATTAAATAAGGACTATTTTTTTATAGCTTCAATACTGTTATTAATGTAAGGAATTTTGCTAAATAATCATAATTTTTTATAAAGAATACGTAGTAGTAAAGTTTTAACTAAACCATACAAGATTGCTTGCATTTTGAGATACACGTGCTGACTTTACTGTTTGCTGACTTTAACATTGACCAGATTTAATAACAAAATAGTATTCTAGACATTCTCATTCAATCACTATTAGATGAGTTAAGCACTTGAGTTTGATCTATGTTGTGCAAAAGATGATATTCTAAGAAATAGCACTAAATTAAACAGCTAAATAAATAAAGCTGGAGAGTCACAAATTACAAAAGCTTTGATTTAACATTTAAGAATTTTTCTTTTTTGCAATTTATTTTTTGTGTACGTTTAGTTTTTGTTGTTTAGTGGTTCTTTCAATTTGACTTTTCTAATACAAACAAATACGTGAGCAACTAAGTTTTTTATAACAAATTTAATTTTTTGAAGGCTTGTAGGTATCTCTTACATTTAAAAAAAAGATTTAAAAAAATAGTACAAAGTATCTCCAAAAACTTTTTGATTTAAAAATTATATTGTACAAATAGTGGTATTTACGGCTGATACACAATTAGAGCAGTGTGTAGCAACATCAGTCAGCCCTACCTCTGAATGCATCCAGACAAGCACTGTCAACATCTGAAGAGGAGGAGTTTGTAAAAAACACCTCTGCAGGGAGTGCAGACATCATCCAAACCCATTTTGTATTACAGTGTACATCAGAGGTTTTTAACCTTGGTTGGCAACTCCTTGTTTTATTATATAGCATAAAATAAAATAGGTTGGTAGGGTTTAAAACTTATGTTAACCAATTTTTTTTTAATCGTTATTAATTAGTTATTATTCTTTATTTATAAAAAGTGTACACTGCAGCCATGTTATGAATTAGAAAAACAAAAATATTTTTTTCACACAAATAAGTAGTTGGGAATGGCAGCAGGGTTTTTCAGATAATTTTGCCCAACATTTTGCGAGCAGTTGCAATTTTTAAAAGTGTAAACAATTCCATAAAACAGCAAAATATGGTTATATTATGATACAAAATATGAATAGAAGGCACTAATAGACCAAAAACTGCTACAAAATTTTTCATAAACTGTTTAAAATTCTATTTATAAAACGTCAAGAATAGTAAAATTTGGTTATAAAATTTAAATATTGTCAGAAGGCACAAAAATCAAGCGGACCATAAACAGTGAAAATGCAAAAAATATTATAAAAAATCAAAAATAGCAAAACCCGGTCATAAAATATCAAAATATGCAAAATTGTACAAAAATCCAGATGCAAAAGGCTTAAAAATTTAAAATATTATTAGAAGTGATCAAAACCCCTGTCATAAACTATTGAAAAGTGTAAAGTGCTATTTATGTCAAAAATAATAAAATCCTGTTATAAAATATTAAAATTATGTTACTAGCTAAAACTTGGCAATAACAATTAAGAAGTGCCAAATTCTATTAATAAAAAATCAAAAATATTTTATTGTTAGGAAGGAACTGTTTAAAAGTGCAAAATTCTATTTATAAAATATCAAAAATAACACAATCTTGTCTTACAATATCAGTATTTTATCAAAAAGCACCAAAATTGGGTTCCAAACGGTTAAAAATGCAAATTTCTATTAATAAAAAATAACTAAATTTGGTCTAAAACATTAAATTATTTCAGATGTAATCAAAATTCGGTCAAAAACTGTTTAAAAGTGCAAAGTTTAATTTATTAAATGTCAAAAATAGCAAAATATGTCCTAGAAACATCAAAATAATATAAGATAGCATCTAAATCCGACCAAAAACTGTTAAAAAATAAAAAAATAATATTATGAAATCTTAATAATAGCATTATCGGGCTATAATATATCAAAATATAGTATTTATTTTAATAAAATTAAAAAAAAAACAAAATCAAGCTTCGTCATATCGGATTTTTAAACAATTTTCAGAAAATACCACATAATTTTTTTTATGAAATTTAAAAAATAGCTAAATTTAACTATAAAATATGAAAAAATATTGTCAAAACCAAAATTTGACTATAAACTGTCAAAAAATGACATGTATTACAAAAATATCAATATCTGCAAAAACCACCTTTACCAGGTTTTGAAATAGACGTCAAGAAGGATCTGTATCTTTGTAGGCTTTTCCGCTTACAGATAGCTACGGCACTGTTTGTGAGACTTATTCTGACAATATTTTTTTTGTAATCTCAGTCATATTTAACCCATTGCCCTATGAGTGCTACGTCACGGGGTTTCAGGTCCACGTAAGGGAACTATGTCAGTCAGTAGTGATGGTTGACCTCGGCTGCATTCAACGCGGGGATGCTAGTAGTTTTGTCCAATGAGCTACGTGGAGTGTTAGCTCGATACAGCTGGTAGACATAGGCGTGATCTTGTTTGTTGAGGTCTCTTATAGTAGAGGAGTTATGTCTCTATTTGGTGCTTGTCGGAGGTGGTGGTGGACGGTTCTTGGGCTGGTGGTGTTGCCTGAGAAAAGGGTTGTTAATGTGGGGTTTGTGCAGGGCTTTGGGCTTTGTTTTTGTTTTGGGATTAGCCACAAGGAGTGGAAACGGGGGGGTAGCTGTCCCTCTATGAGATTGGGTTCTGGAAATAGGGCAGAGGTAACTCTCCAGGGTACCACGAGGTCTTGGCGGAGGTCGTCGGACATACTCTCTCGGTTTATGCGTGTGGGAAAGTCGACGGTCTCGGCGGAGGGACCCTCTAGGGAATTGGCGTCATGGAACAGGTGATGTTGATCCGTCGTGGACGGTACTTCTCTTCCAGTAGTGTTTTATCTGGTAGAAGCAAAAGTTACCGGTTCCTGTCCCACATGAGAAAGAAGGGGGAGTCGGTGGTTGTAAAGAGGTTTATTGGATAACCCTTTAGTGTTTCTGAATCAGCAGAAAGTCCGTGGGCATTGCGGTGATCGAATTGTATGAGAGGTAGTTATGGGGTCGCATGGTGGCTTTGGTGTGACGCTTGATATCCGGTCATTTTAGAGGCTTACGCTGTTTGAATAACACTGGCTTTGCAACGCGAAAGTTTTACCTTCATACCCCCTTCTCTCATTAGTCGTTGTTGCTCCGCCTTTGTCTACAAAGATTTTGTTTACATAGTGGTCACGCCGCTTGCTGATCACTTTCCTTAACTTTTGCAAGCTTAGGGTCTGTGAAGTGTATCTTCAGTAGCTTCTGTAGGGTTCTTTTGACCCACTCTGTGATCTTTGCTCAGAGTCTTTTGGAGGCGGAAACATGTGGGTTCTTTCTGAACGCACTCATAATATTATCATTGAGTCATACTATAATATTTTCATATTTTCAGTTGGAAAATGAAGTGATGGTAGGTGGATTGTTTGATCTTGCAGACAACAATTGTATATATATACTTCAAATAAATTTCTAACCTAACTATAGTCTTAGAAATACATCTTTCCATGTCATTTGGAAAGATTTTTAATTATTCTCAAAAACAGACGTGGTTTTTACAAGCATATTATTGTCATTAATATCTTCCAAAAACAAGTTTAATATTGAAATCGCTGCCATAAAACATACAGTATTAATATTAATTAAAATTATATTTTTAAAAATTTTTTAATAAAAAATAATTCAACAACATTTAATAACAAAATCTATTCCTATAAACTTATATGAGTTTAATTAATTTCAAGGCACTAACTATAGTTAAACTACTGAAATCGAAGCTACTTCAAATATTATAAATGCGTTCAAAAAATGAAACTTTATTTTTTTAAGTTATTTGAAGGTTTTCCGCAACCTACCCAAATACCTCTTGCAACCCAAAGTTTGGTTACAACTCAAGGTTAAGAATTGCTGGTGTATATACACATAAACACCAAAAGCAAAGTGAGGATAAGGACTAATTTCTTCAGAACTTTGCCGATACTTGAAAAACTTTTTGAGACTGTAAAGCGGCAGTCTACTAAAAAACCTAGAGATCTCGATATTTTTATTGATAATATCACATACAACTATCCTTTAAGCCAAAATAGTTAAAACAACCCATGGGCTAATGAAAATAGTTACCTGACAAATATCTTGTAAAACGTGCAAATTCTAACAGACAACAGAGTAGCAATTCTAGCTATAAATAAGTCCAAAATCACATCAAGGTTAGTATTAGAATGTTACTATGTCATAACATTTGGAGCTCGTGTAATTAGCATTAAACAGTGTTAGATGAAAAGACATTACAATAAAGTAATCAACGTTAAATCTGATGGCTTGGTGTGCAAAAGGTCAACTTGCAAGGTGTGTGGGCTTAAGCCCTGGATTGCACCAAAACTAAACAGTTTTAACACCTTTCTTAGTCAGCCATTCATACGCCACTGTTGGCGTCTTAGCCTCTTCTCTGCTTGTAATGCTGGCAACTTACATTACAAGGGACCTACAGTTTTAAGTGTATTCCGAACCACTGGAGAGAATTCATCACTCCATCACAGAAGGTTTTAGCCGTAAAAACCACACGCTGACAAGGCGGCTTGAGAAGTGGGAGAGCGTATAGAAAGTGAAAAGTATATCACGGTATATGGGAATCAAACCCACGATCTTTGGTACAGCGGCCGGATGCCTAGACCACTGCGCCACGCTCTCTCTCTTTAACACCCTACTGATAGCAAGTACATATATAATAAGAGGTTTCATTTTGATATTTAAAAAAAACGGGTATTTTTTAGGAGAAGTCAATATATGTTTATTTTATTGTAAAGAAGAAAATATGTAAATATCATTTAAAAACAATATCAGTCAAATAGCCGCCACGGCTACTGTTGCAGTATCACATTTTTTTAATAATTTTTTTTATGACCAATTTGCACATTTGCGGCTGTATGTCCTTGATAACTTTACAAATTCCGTCTTCAAGGTCTTGAATCAATTGTGGAGCATTGACATAGACCTTATCTTTTACGTGGCCCCAATAAAAAAAGTCTAAAGGTGTTAAATCACAAGATTTTGGTGGCCAATTGTGATCACCTTTTTGAGAAATAACACGGTCAGGAAATTTTTCTTGCAAAATTGAGATTGTTTTGTTGCTTATGTGGCACGTAGCACCGTCTTGCTGAAAATAAACGTCGTCCACATCAATATCTTTCAATTTCGGCTATAAAAAATTATTAATCGTAGTTCGGTAGCGTCATTCATTTACCGTAACAGTTGCACCTGCCTCATTTTTGAAAAAGTATGGACCAATCACACCGCCAGCCCAAACAGTGACACGTTGAGCATGCAAAGACTTTTCAACAATCATTCTTGGATTTTCTGAGCTTCAAATGCGACAATTCTACTTATTAACGTAGCCTCCAAGATAAAAATGGGCTTCATTACTGAAGATTTTAATCATTTAAATGCGTTGTTGAAACGTAAATTGTTCCATTTTTTATAATGGCGTAGTATTTACTTGTCAAATGTCAAAGATAATAATTTCAAAATTGACAGCTGTTATTCAAAATTAAACTTTTTATTAGAAAATCTGTTACAATGCTTTTAAAGAACAGTATACAACAATTTGGGCTGAAGACAGGTAAAAAAAAAACAATAAACAACCAAAATGAAATTTTAAAATGATCTGCTACTACATGCAACCAGAAAAACCTGCAAATCTTTACAGATATATTAACAGGGAACTATCAATTAAGAAAATACGTGCGTACTAAGAGCATCGTAGACAGCTTGATAAGTAAAGTCAACAATTCTAAAGTTGCAATTTCTAGATTAATATCCTATATTATGATAAGTAAAAGATCTAAAATAGATGACGAGATTACTCAGTTACGACTAGAGAATGAACAAATGGTCTAATAAGGCCGAAGGGCAGTGTTATAGCAACACAGTACAACAAACTGTAATTTTTGGGCTGTGAAGAAACTAGGGGGTTTTCAACAACCAAGTAGCAATTGTTTATTTTATTTATTAAGCCAAAAAAGTAAAAATAAGCTTTATTGCTACTCCACAGGATGCTAGTGAGAGACACAGCTGCGACGATCTTATTACACTAATCCATACTTCTTCTCCAGTTTGCTAAAAACAATTCCTGATCAATAATAATTTTGTAATTTTTTATTGCAATTTTTTTTAAATCCAAAAGCCTAAAGCTTGTTTCCGTGCTGAACGCGTTAGAGATATCATAATTGAAGTTCTCTTGCAACAATGTTTTTAAATAATTTTACATTTATGGGACGTCCGAGTGTTTTTTTTTCAGTGCACATTTTGTTAGCATTGTTTTTGAAACTGAAACAGCAAAATTGTTTATTGGTTTGAAATATTTTTACGTAAACCGAACGGCGTGCTAAACGCCTTCCGAGTCGCAGTTACAGATTTTCCAGTTAAAAAAAAAATTTCACTACTAAGCTTTGATGCGCACCTGACCACGTTGTGGTGACACTCAAAATTTCATTATGTACGTTACATAATAAAATAATCCAGCTTTGTGGAACCAACAGTAATTTTTTGTAAAATGTGAGTTATTTCTGCCGCACCTAGTACAAGTAGAAACTGATTAGTATGTAACAACTTTTGTTTTGTAAATTTTAATCTTTTTTTGCCCTACTGCTTGTGCAATTATTTGCTGGAAAATTTTAGATTTAATTGATATTTCTTTGCAATTTTAAGAAAAATTACTAAAATATATTTCATTTTTTGCACTGTTAGTAATGCAGTTGAATAAATAAACGTTATTTGCATCTATTTCGTAAAATTAGTAAGTAAACATACACAAATAGGACAACATTTATTAGAATTGTTAAAAAATATATTATGTGTTTTAAGTTTTGTACTTCTCTAGCGGATATATAACATTTTTTATTTATGAAAGATTTACAAGTTTTTTTGCACAGATATCTTTAATTTTAAAATAAGTAACTTAAAATCTTTTGTCTACATCTATCCGCTTAACTTTTTAATTGGTTTGGTTTATTATTTCAGTATACATCCGCTCTACTTCTGCAAAGCAATTTAGAAAAATTTTAATCTTTTTTTATCTATGATTTTTTTTTTTAATTGATATTTTTTACATTTTTTGTTTTGTTTTTTTTAACTATCATAAATGCTTGCTTTGATTTGCTTTCTGTTAATTGAATTAATAATAATAAGTATTGTAATGTGATTGGAATACTAAGCAATTTCAAAAGAAAACATTTGTAGTTACAGAGAACAAACCTTTTTAATTTAGTGGATAGGAGATTATGTACTTGGTACAGTATTTTATAAGTTGAACATTTTTATTGAATTGATGCGGTAGATACACGATACAACTTCATATTAAATTAATAATTAAAACCATAAAAGTTTTAGTTTTCAAAGATTTATTAGATAAAATATATAGTTTATCAAATAAATCTTTAAACCCAAAAAAACCTATGTTTTAATTATATTTTTAAAAAAAGTTGTTAGTATCCAAACTTACTGTCTTTAGAAGATGCAGATCAATCCGTATAATGCACAACCTTTTTGTATATAAAACAATATGCAAAAGATGTTATTACTTTTAATTTCTTTATATTACTATAATATAAATAAATTAGTATTAACATATTACAAAATAATTAAATCAGAATGCTTTAAAAAGAGAAACAAAAACATGCAATTAACTTTTTAACTTAATTTTTTACTGAAAAAAATATATATTTGTCACAACTCAAAACTTAAAAAAATTGCAGACGGTTTATTACACCTTAATCTATCCCGTCGCAATTGAAATCCCAGACCACTTCTTTTGACGAATTCTATTATACGTTATATAAGTAAGAACTCCAAATTAATGCTTATTTTCTATTGACTATTACATGCACTATTACAAGTAAAAAAGGTATGTTATCATTTATTGCGGCGAGTATAAATTTGCAATGACCACTGCTTCAAGCTTAACTTAATCCTGCCATAATACGACCCTTATCTTTCGCATATAATATATCATCGGTAATGTTTTTGTAGCCGCCGCACACAAATCTTAGTCTGAAGATTTAGTTTAGGTAACGCTTTTTGTTATACAATCTGTTTACTTCTCATCTTCATTGTATAAGCTGCACACTACAAATCTGCTTAGACAACATTTGTAGTAGCCATCAAAGGAATCTCGGCAATCTAACAACTGGAAGAAGTGTTGCCGGCTCCTTATCATTGACGTGGAGAATAAGGGATCGAGATGTTAGCAAGATTAATGTTTTATCTTTCAATTGCTCTCGCACGCCAGTGAATAAAAAAGTGAGGATACAGAAACAATTTGTAAAGGTAACGCGTTTCAATTATTGATTTTAATTGTATATTCAGTTAATTTCATATGTAAATAAATATTTATATTGTGCTCAAGTGGGAATAGACTGTAACATGAACACGGGTTAAACAGTGTTTGGAGTGGTGTGCGGATGATGATGATGGCGTGTGTCATTTGTATAGTAATGTAATTGAAACTCGGATGCTTGAAGTCAGCAGAAGAAGCTGCTCTGCATTGTGGGTGCAGCGTGACTTGACAATGCAGGATGTGCAGTGGCCATGAGATCGATGACAGGACCGAGTCGAGAGGTCTGATGCGGACACTAATAACCTATTTTCCAGATACTCGATTCCGTGCAGCGGCTCCATGCTGCGGGAAATTTGATAGATACCAGATTGCGATACAATTTTTTGACAACATAATCGTTTTGTGGATCGAGAAAGACATTAAATTTACCGCGAAGGTGGCAAAAACTGGAGGCAATATATATTATAGGAATTTATCAAAATTTATGGACCTCCCGCCCGCCATCTATTCCCTTGATATAGTTTATTTTACTTTTGTGGCATATTTCTTTAAAAAAATTGATATATTTTCTATTGCACTTTACCTTATCCATAAAACACCTATATTTAAATTTGTATCAAAAATATGTTATTTTTATGTTATTATCATATTTATTACATTATTTTTAAATTTGCAAACCTATAAATGTATAATCGTTTGAACTATCTTTTCATTGCTGCTTACATTTATATTAAATGTAGCATGATGCTTCGATGTTCCACATAGGATAAAGCTGAGTGAAATGTGGCTTCTATTACACTCCGTTTATATACCTAGTATGTAAATTACATATCGAGTTTGCACATAGGTGCACATCTAAGGATTAACTTCAAACTGATATACGTATATCCGTTATATATTTCGAATATATATCGTATCAATTAATCTTTGATTTCTATAATCTATTTTTATGTTCAGTTCTAATTTTGCTAAATATTGTTGATTAGTAATTACAATCTAATTTAATATAATTTTACTATTTAAAATTTTGATTTTTTTAGAATTTTTAGAATTTATACCAACTCACTAATTGTATAATATTATTAAATGTGTAAGGTAGAATTAATTAATTTGATTTAAAAATAAACATATTTTAATAATAACAGAATTTACTAGCACATCTGATGCTAGAAAAATACATATTATAATGCGTTAGGTATATATTATAAACTTCAAAACAAACAAGTATAGTATACTTAAAATACATATGCTGCCTCTTATAACTAAACACATCAAACACATAAACGTTACTAAAGATGAGTTTTTATCTTATTGGCCATAAACTGAGGCTAGGTACAATAAGATTAAGAACGCTACAATGGACAGAACTATATTTATTGAAATGCTTTGACAGTTTTTTGTATAACATGGTCTATAAATTGTTTTTTGATGCAGTGTTTTTTAACACCTCTCTTAAGTATTTGATTTTTTATTTTACTCATTTGATGTTCGGTGTTTCCTAACACCACTCTTTAGGTATTTGATTTTTGTTTCTATTACTCAATTAGTTTTTTTACTTTACTTAAATTTCTACGTCATGGTTATTCTGTTCTTCTTGACTATATTTATGAAACTATATTTATAATAACTGCATGTGATTCAAATTAGGTTTGCTGTCAATTTTTTTAAATAATTTGTTTGTTATTTTTTTTTCACTTTATTTATTAAACACGTTTTGTTATTTAAGTTGTAATTTTTTTAAGTTTGTTTTAATTATCATCGTTGGTGTTCTGCTTTTTGCAGATCCTACGTGCTTTTTGTCCAGTTTTTTTGATCTTTTATCCTTTTCTTAATATTAGTGTACATTTATCTTTTCCTTAGAGCATCAGTCAACTTTTGTCTTTTCTTTTATTCTTTTTTTGTGGTTTGCATTTATCATTTCTTTAATCCCGTTCTGCAATAAACAATCATTTTTTTAATGATTTTTCTATCTATATTTTCTTTTCAAATGTATTTGCTAGCGCTTTTTCTTCCTGTACTTTTCAATACTTTTTTTTTTAATTCCGAATTTTGTCTGACTACTTAATTAAAACATTAACCTTGTTTGAGTTTTACATCCGTATAGGAACACACTAATAAGTAAATGTCTGTCTTTAAACTTTGGCACACAGACTGCAGAAAGTGCAATTACTTTTTTGTTTTGTTGATTTACTGGTGGATTTTAGTATTTTGCGCCAACTTTATAAGCGTTGCTTTAGAGCTGTAGCTAGGGTGCTAAAAAGTTACGCATCTAGATATTGACTGGTCTTTTTTGTTTAGAGTTTTTCTAGTCTGGTTTGGCTAGCCGGGCTAGATTTGAGTTGACGTGTTCTGCAATTTTTTTTAGAATTTAGTTGCAATACTCTTTATATGGACTGTTATTGGCGGAATTCTAATGTTTTGTTTTAATTGGTCGATTTGAAGATACTATGATGCATTGAGAATTTTTCTTAAAGTTTAGTTCTGAAAAACTTTTATCCGTGAGTACTGATAGGTTACTATTGCTTTTTATGCTAGACTGGCGTAAATTAGTTGGGGGCGGATGATCGTTGTGTAAAAATTCAGTTTGTTTTCCCGGTTATCTTGCTGTTGGATTTTTGTAGCGGCGATAGACAGTTAGATGCCATTTTGGCATTCTTTACTGTATTTTGAACATAGAGTTTTAATTATTCTAAAAACTTTCTTTGTTTTAAAGCGGCTATAAAGTAAGTTTTTAAAATAATTGGACTCTAGCCAATATAACTCAAGTTTTAAGAGTTTAAAGTTTAGATATTTATCTAAATGTAGTCCTAAGTAATCAATTAAATTTTTCCATGGTATTTCAGTGTTGTTAAGACATACGTTCTTGTATGGTGTAGTTTTTCTTTAAAAAAAAAGTACTGCTTTACTTTGGCTTAACTTGGATAAACTGAAACCCCCAGTTCTATCTAATTGTAAGTGAATTGCAAAATTTTCACAAACTGTGTGTTAATTTTTAAAGTAGAAACAAAGAAATTAAATAAAATTGGCAATAAAATTGATTTCAATTTTTTAACTAGTGTTTTTACTTTTTTCTGCTCTCTACAAACACGATCATGTATTTGGTAAATGAAATTATTTTCATTTTTTTCCTTTTATGCATATACAAATTACATATCTATAGTCTGCTGTCTTTTTATTCTACACCTTTTAGTTTTAAAATTTGTATCAATTTTTTTTTTATGAAACACAGTCAAATACTGTTACTAAGTCATAAAATACATTTTTAAATTTTTGTTTTTTCTTTTATTGTTCTAACTATACCAATTCCATTTCTTTTCTCAATCTAAATTGTTTATTTGTTATATTTTTTTCATAATTCTTAAAGTCTATTATTTATTACTCCTAACAAGCTGTGTGATACATTGACCATCCTGCCTAACTGACGGAAGTTTTAGTGGGCATTATTAGAAAGCATATAATGTGATAGCTTTATAGACGTTGTTTTGTGTTTGTAGAAAACTTTTATGTTTGGAATTCAGAGTAACGGACAAATGGCCTGTTTTTAACTTTATAACCTAGTAGATGCAAAAATGATAAATAAATTTTTTTTAATACAGTTCTGTTTGTTTGAACCAAGTGGAGCAGCAGTTGATTTTGAACTAATAACCTGATTAAGTTTTGCGCCTGATTTACCGTAATCAATGCATAAAATTGCTTTTCAAGCGTTGGGATTGTTCTGGGGAGGAGCGAGAGTCTGCATTTAACACGCTGGTGACTTGGTATGAGCTTTTGGTAAAGATTGGCTTGTCTTAAGTTTAAGATAAGCTTTGCACGCAGTGCATGTACTGATTCCTTTGTATATTTGCACGTGGAACTGAGATTGGTTTATAATTTGACTCATACGTACGAAGAATTGAATCTTGATGCCGTATGGCTATAATGCTGGCAATGGTGGCATTGGACAATATCCTTGAATTTACGTTTGTACTTAACGTTAACTGAGTGTTTACACAACTTGATGAAAGACATAATTTGTTCTGAAGCAACTAAACAAAGACTTTTCTATCAGTTTGACTGATAATGGAACAGCCTAGCGCTGTTAGATCTGCTTACACCACATTTGCTTCAATGCAGTTGTATGTGTTTCAAGACATGTTTTAAGGTATTTTTGGACTCTAGTTGGAATGTGTAGTAGGGCATATTCTTGTTTTTGCAGTGTGCGGTAGCAGCTGGATGGTTACATATATATCCTTTGGAATACGTATTTTTTCTTTATTACAATGGGTGGTGGGCGTCAAGTAACAGCATTCTCTGTGGATGCTTTTAAGGTCGGGAGGTTTGTTGGAGGACCTAGGGAATTAGTGGCTGCATCACAATGACCCTTTGGTTTTGTTGGCTAACGGCCTTAGTAGAGTTAAAGGCATCTCACAAAATAAGCCGGCCTAGTAATAGAAATAACAGAAGTAGACTCAAACGTGTTTTTTTTCAGCTTTATTTTGTTACCTATAGTGGTAAATTCTTTTTCTAAAAGCAAAGTTTTTAAATAAGTAGTAACGTGGTTGTTCTGCTGGATGTCTATCACTTCATCGACTTTAGAGGTGATGTTGGAATTGACCGGGTTTTCAAATTTTTAAACTATTTGAGAGAAATCTGGGTCAGGGGGTTAAGGCTTTTTTCTGGTCAAGTTTTATTTGCTTAATTTTGTCTTTGTGGACGCTAATATGCTTAGTTTAGAGTTTTACAAAATGTATTGTAATATTTGTGGCTTGTTTTTTGATTAGTTTCTTATTTTTTTTTAAGCTGCCGATGCATTATCTAGAGAATTTTGTTGTCGCTTAAGTTTTTGTCGTCTGTACAAGAAGAAACTTTGAATAAATTTTTTTTTTTGATAATTGATTAGCTCAGTCAATCTGTGATTTGGTTGCAATAAAAATTGATGCTTTTTTTGGGGTTGCTACAGTTGG
This sequence comes from Tachinus rufipes, assembly GCA_963932245.1. Taxonomy (NCBI): domain Eukaryota; kingdom Metazoa; phylum Arthropoda; class Insecta; order Coleoptera; family Staphylinidae; genus Tachinus; species Tachinus rufipes. Next base: position 89,770,917 of record OZ010743.1, read on the forward strand.
GTGTGGCTGCGGTGGTTCCTTGAAGTGTTGTCAGGTCGTCTACTTGCAGTTGAATTGGCTGCTACTGCTTTTGCTGATGTTACTTTCTCTATTATAATGGTTTCACTTGTGTTGTCTTTAACGAGTTCTTTTCTTATACATTTAATACTTCTGGTTTTTTATTTGCTTTATGTATCTTTTCTATCTATTTAAAACTTTTTATTTTTTTTCTGTTTGTTTTCTATTTCTATTCTGTTTTGTTTGATTTTCTGTTCCAGTTTATTTGATTAATTTTGTTATACACCAGATTGTGCCTATCATTTTTTTTTACATTTTTTATCTTTTTAAACTTATTATTAAACTATTGCTGTTTGCTTTTATCATTTTTTTTTAATTTTGTATTAATTTTTTTTTTCTTCTGTGCTTTGTGTTTTATATTTTCTTTTTATTATTTTAGTTATCATTTTTTTTGTTCAACCTATAACTTCTTTTCTTTCCTTACTTTCTAATACCCAATAGATATTTTTGTTTTTTTAAACTCTTATTTTGTTTGTGCTTCACTGTTTATCTATTCCTGCTTCATCTTGTGCTACTTTAAGTTTACCTATTTTGTTTCCTGTTTTTTTATCTATTTATTTTAGGCCAAATCCCACTTTATATCCAATTCTGCTATCACAAGTATATGATCACTGTGTATGTCTGCTTATGAATATCTACATGGTTTTCTCACTCCACTTTTAAATTTTTCCTATGCTAATTTTGTTATGTTTTTTGTATCTGTCTCTATGTGCTTTCTAAGTATAGTCTTTGGTTTGTAAACCACATGTTTGTAACTATCAGGCTGTTTTCTTTGCAGATTTAAATTAATCTTTTGCCTTTTTTATTTATTTATTAAGTCCATACTTGCTCCTCTTACACTACTTTTACACACACTGGCATTCCAATATTACTTTTAGTATCATTTTACCGACACTTGATTGATTAACTTTTGCAGTTTTTTTTTTTTGTTTTTTTCATTTTGCTTTACTGTCTCCTATCCTGTTAAATCTATTTTTCAACATTTCACGTCTTAGGTTTTTTAGTTTTTTTTTCTTTATATTCTGATTTTCCAAAATTTCAATTCTAATTGTTTTCTTTTTTAATTTCACATGCTATTTTTTTATATTAAAAATATATTTTAACTCGGGTATTAAATTTAGCTTCAACAGAATTTATGTTTTTTTTTTGCTTTGCTTTGCTTTGCTTTGCTTTGCTTTTCTCAGGCACCTGTTCTTGAGATATTATGAGTTCGATAACTGAATGGTTTTCTTTAGCCTTCTCCAGCTCCATACCGTTAATCTCAAAGGATTTATTTGCTTTTTATGGTAATTTCTTATCTCTAGGGCAAAGAGGTGCTCAGATTTTCTACTCGCTTGTTCGTTATCCGAACAGACCGTTAGCACTTAGTAAAAAGATAACTTCTTATCTTAGAAGTTGGAGTGGCTTGATTGTTATTGCCTCGATATTAGTAACATGATGCAATACGTGATGAACAAGTTGACATTTAAAGAGATGCTATTTTTGAGACGGATCTGATCTCTTGTATCTATCATTATTACTAGTAAATGTTTCATCAATTCTCTCAAGCTATTATTAAGCAGTTATATATATGCTTTTAAACTATTTTTGCATTTTCATTCCTGTTTGGTTAGTATTAGCTTTCTTTTTTTTAAAGTTGCTAATCTAACCTAACACAATTTGACAAAATGTAATCTAAACTAACATTTAAAAAAAAATTAAAATTAAAAAAAATGTGTTGTCCAAACACATATTGACTGCCTTTATTGGGAGAAGAAAACTAGCTTTGAATGTTTTTTTACTGTTTTTTTTTTTTCACTATTCTATACGTAGAGTACGTTATTGAGTATGTTCTATAGCTGCTCTCTGTCATAGTTTACCGTTAAAATATTTGTCTGTTGATTTTAAAAGTTGATTAATAAATAAAAAGTTGGAAGATTTAAGAGCATTATAGAATACTTAGGGTTCACGTTTTTCACGCACACATTTGTTACATAAAACCTTAACAATAAATTTTTTTATGCTTATTCTTTAACTTACTGTTATCTAACTTTTATTTGCATAAATATAACTAATTTGATTGCAGTTGGCTCTGTTAAGTTAGTTAGTTAACTTGCACTTTTTATGTGCAGCTACTACAGCGATATTACTACTAGTATTGTTTTGCTTTGAATCTAAATTTAAAAGTTAACCACAATAACTAATAGTTACCACATTTAAAGTATTTATGGGAAATGTTCATGTATATTTATTTAAACATACAACAGCTCTTTAGGACTTGGGATGTATTAATTAAAACATCCAATCGATATAAAATACATTTAATATAGTGTACGTTTCGGACATACTAACGATGTCCTTCATCAGCACTGTAACATTTACATTTTTTCAATTTAAACTATTCTAGATGAAATAAAAATAAAAACTATATATTTATAATTAGCATTAAACATGGCTTACCATTAAAAGTTATTTTTACAATTAAACAGCACAACACTTTAAAATTCAATTTCCAATTACATTAAAAAAAAATAATATATATAAATATTCTATGGTCAAGCAATTCATTTTACAATTTCTATTACTCTGTGTGAAGACGGAGGAAAAGTACATTTTTATTTATTTGCTATAAAACAACTACATTCCAATAAAACAAATTTTTTTTATTTATTTTAAAAATAATATGAAAAATACGAGGGAGTTTTAATAATTGAACTAAAATTAACAATTTAAATTGTACATAGATGAAGGACGTAATCTAATATCGTTTTTTAAAGTATTTGTTCAATTTTTGTTATAATGTATTAACAGAAACTTATTTTTCATGGGTTGTTTGAATTAGTTGACTTAATAAGTCGGTCTCTTTGGTTCTTTCAAACTAGTTGTAAACTTTTAGGGTGTAGAGAATTAAAAATAGGTTCAAACAAATAAAATAAAATATTTTAGTCTTAAAACTTACAACTGTTTTAATTAAATTAAAATTATAATTAATATTATTTTGTGCTTATCGAACAATACGCCAATAGTCATAGAGAAAGACGAGAACAATATAAGTTTTCTGCTCGTATAGTTCTAGCATATTATAGTCACGTATGTTTTGTAGTTTCGTACTGTTACAATTAATTTACAAAAAAATATTGTTATTTTAGATTTGTTTGCTTAATTTAATTACGGTATCTGAATTACAAAGGCACTAGTGAAATAATAGATACGGAGACGTATAGATTGAAATAATTAGTAAAAAAAATCTTAAACTAAAACTCATCTTTATGATAGACTCAATGTTACGCACCAGTAGAGAAATTAATTGAATTCTGATATACATTATATATATATATATATATATTTACATCTCGGTATCTATAAAGCGTCCGCTATGAGAAACTGTCATTGGGCGTCCCTTAAAAAAAAACGTACTTTTAGTGCTCGCAGGTGAATATACTCGAGCTCAAAAAGATTAACGCGGTTTTCTTATTAAATACAAACTAAAACATTTTTCTATTGTACATAAAACTACCTTTTAGCGTCCGTACATTTTTCTGTTTTTGAGCGTCTTACATATACACAAAAAAACATGAATATGTGTTATAGAGCGTCCTGTTTGCTACCTTAAAGCGTCCGGCAGTGTTGCAACATGTTTTCTATTGTAGATATACATATTTGACACGGATTGTGCATACTATAAAGCGTCCAAACCAGTTTGACCAGTCTATTTATAGAATATCTGTAGTAAATTAACTATACGGCGTCCAACAAAAAATAAACAATAATATACCCACTTAGTACTGATTGAGTAACTCTTTTGGTTTTTAGATTTAAGTAAAAAATAATATAAAATTTACTGCATTTTTAGTGTCAGAAACATTTTGAATAACTTAGGCTTTGCAAATCCAACGATGCTCTCTAACAGGTGTCTTGAATTGAAAAAAAGTTTGATACAAATTACGACGTTAGAACTTATTGTTTCTGATCAGGGTAGTTTTCGTAAACTACAAAATGCAAAATATTAAAATTGTATCTGCTTTTTCTTTTTCATTTAAGAAAAATTAATAAATGTTTATTTCATTGTAAAGAGAAAGGTATGCCATTAACATTTAAAAACAATATCAGTCAAATTGCCGCCACGGCTACGGCTGCAGTACCACATTCTTTTTATGAAATTTTTTATGACCAATTTGCACATTTGAAGCTGTATGTCCTCGATAACTTCACACATTCCATCTTTAAGGTCTTGAATCGATTGTGAAGCATTGGCATAAACCTTGTTTTTTATGTGACCACAAAGAAAAAAGTCTAAAGATGTTGAATCACAAGATCTCGGTGGTCAATTGTGATCACTTTTTTGAGAAAAACACGGCCAGGAAACTTTTCTTGCAAAATTGCAATTGTTTTGTTGCTTGTGTGGCACGTAGCGCCGTCTTGCTGAAAATAAACGTTGTACACATCAATATCTTTCAATTCCGGCCATCAAAAATCATTAATCATAGCTTGGTAGCGCCATCCATTCACCGTAACAGTTGCACCAGCCTCATATTTAAAAAAGTAGGGTCCAATCACACCGCCAGCCTAAAAACCCCATCAAACAGTGACACGTTGAGGATGCAAAGACTTTTTAACAACCATTCTTAGATTTTCTGAGCTACAAATGCGACAATTCTGCTTATTAACGTAGCCTCCGAGGTAAAAATGGGCCTCATTACTGAAGATAATTTTTTGATAAAATTTTAGATCATTTTGATGCATTTGAAGGACCCAACCAGCAAAAAAACGACGTTTATGGTGATCGACCAACTTGAGTTCTTCTGGTAACTGAATTTTAAAAGTCTTAAAACTTAAGTCAAAAGTGCAAAATACAATTCAATGTCGTTTGTGAAATGTCTAATTCCAAAGATCAACAAGGAATCGACAAACCTGGGTTTTTTTCAACACTACGGACTACATCAGCAATATTCTCATGTGTTCTTAAGCGATGCACACGCTTTTGATTCTTTACATCACAAACTTGTTCCAACAGCTTAAATTTTTCCACTAGGTTTACTATTGCCGGCCGAGAAGGTGCTTTACGACGACCAAAAAGTGTTTTAGTTTTGCAAACTGTGACTGAAAAATTTTCACCATATTTGTAGTAAATTTTAATAATTTCAATGCGTTGTTGAAGCGTGTATTGTTTCATTTTTAATAACGGCGTAGTTTTTACTTGTCAAATGTCAAAAGATACTAGCTTCAAAATTGACAGCTGCCCAAATAGCCTGCTATTCAAAATGAAACTTCTTATTGGAAAACCCTTTACAATAAATTGTTATTAAGTTTGCAAAATTAAATGTGGTATGTAATAAAGTCGACAATTGCGTTTTTTAATCTTTCCGCATAACGTGGATCATTAATTATATTGATATTATAACGAGACTATACAGTTTTAAATTTATTATGAATAGTTTCACCAGCATGTTCCGACCATCGACCCAAACCTAAACTCAAGTAATATAACGCATGAGGTAAATGGTATAAAATAATATGAAATTCTGTTTCGATAAAGTCTTTCTATTTCTAAATTTAACATTTTTTCATCCGGTTTTGATGTAGAGAAACATAGATTTACATTTTTATCCATTGATTTAAAACATACTACGTATGGAATAATTATCAATGAGCTGATATTTCCTAGTATATTGTCACTAACAAAAATATTAGAGTTTTTCAACATTGTTCGGCAAGCATTTCCCGCAAAAACATTACCATAGCAATTTTTTGATATTATTTTTAACTGTTTTGGCCAAAGATGAGCTTGTTTACGAAATATTTTTTTTATTAATTTGTTCCAAACTATGAATTTTTGAATAACAGTTACATCATCGTATTCATTGAAAAGTAGAAGATTCACTACTGATTTGCTTAACATAACAAATTTCTTATTATTTCCATTAGATTGAAATATTTTGAAGAAATTTCTTAAATTTCCGAACGGCTTCAGCCTGAAGCATTTGTTTTCTATTTTCAAATTTGCAATTTTTAACAATTAATTTAAGAAATGTAAAAGTAAATTTAATTAAACTGCAATAAAAACTTATTAATGTTATTGTTTTCTTCCTCGTCGTTATTTTCAATACCACCTATTAATTCATTATAATGTACAGAACAGTTGCTTACATTTTCTTGCAAATATACATAGCAGTATAGGCTAGGATACTTTGCAGAAGCAATTTGTTGACCGTTTACAATGAAATTTATTTTTAAATCGCCGATGAACTTGAATGAGAAATCATTCAAAATTACAAGAATTTAGATTCCTATAACTTTCCTTCACATCGAGAACAATACATAACAAAATAATCTTTTTCACATTTGTAGCTTTACCAAATTTTTCAAGTCCGCACTGTTCTTATACGTAGATCTCAACAATCTTTCATTTGTGTTATATTCTAGCTCAGGTAATATGCTAAGACATATTTAAAAAAAAAATGCCGTCTGTCCTAATTTTAATGTCAACATTACCATTTTCTCCACTTTTATTAATTACCATATCAAATATTTCAGAAACTTTACCCCACACTATTGGTCTTTTAATTGTTTTGGTTGAACTTCCATTACAACATCAAACCTAGGAAATCATTTTTTATAATGGAATCAAATTCTAATTTCCTATTTTTCATATCTTCAGAGAAATGGGCAAGAATACATTTGCGTTGACCAGTTGGTGACCGAAAAAAGTTAGTTCGATTTTTGTATATATATAACGCAGACACATTCATGATAGATTTATAATTCTTTTTTTAGAGCTGCCTTATGATGCAATTCTTTACTGATCAGACAGTTCCGCAACCATATTGTTTGTTATGTTACTGGTTGCTTTTTTTTTGAAGAACATTAATGAAATTGTTTTTTTTTCTATGGTTGAGAAACATTTTGTACAGACAATTGTTGCAGTGTTAGGTTTAGGATTTTTTTTTCATTTTCTGAACTGATTTTTCATAATTTACTGATGCTATCCTACCAAACTTAATTTGTTTATATACTTTTATATGTTCTCTACCTTTCATTACTGCAGATCTAAAGTTCTTTCTTGCAGTTATACTTATTTAGCAATTACAATCAATTTTATTTCGAGTTCCTTTAAGAAAAACATTTTTTTCAATATTCGGTATTATAGAAATGTTTCTTTTAGGATTATCATTCTTTCTATCTTTTAGCGCTAAACAACAAGTGGTACATATAATTTTTGGAAAATGTAAATTTTGAGTATTAAATTTAGGATTTGAATGTCTTATTAATTCAGCTGTGTTTTTATTAACATGGAAAAAAAATCCTATTCTATGTGTAAAAAAAAATCCACAATACATATAATTAAAACTGACTATTATTAATAGTAGTAGTATAAGAAACCATTTTGACAAATTCTTTATCACAAATAAGTCAACACTTTGACAATATACTCACTAAAGTAATTTTTTGATCATAAATATTTAATTTTAAAAAATCAAATTGTTAATATTTAAAACTATTCACATCAGCCAAATCCTTCAGATCAGAAAGTACAACTGACTGCTTATGGAATCAAGTAAAACTAAAATACAACAACAAAATCCTCATAAAAACAAATATAATTTTTTAATTTGTATCGTATCAGCCTACTTAGAACAATAATCGTATTGTTGTTGAATTTTTTATTTATGCTAACTTAAGTCAGACATTTTGTGAAATTTAAATTTTATAAACTTTTGGGCACCACTGTGCTTCAAGAAGGAGCAAATACAATATTTGTATTCAGTATTTTTTTTATCTTTGCGTGCTACTCTAATCATTAGAGAAGAGATTTAGTGACGTCATTTTAATTTTTCAATTATTTCGATTTGGGACCAATTTTTTGATAAATTTTATAATTTCTAAACTTTTGGGCGGTACTGTTTCCAAGAAAGAGCAAATACAATTTTATTATTTTGCATTTTGTAATCTACCGAAGCTACCCTGAAATGATGAGTTCCAGCGTTATTTTTAATAATTTTTTTTTTAATTTAAGACACTAATTTGCTTCGCGACGTTGAACAAGAAAGTTATGACTATACGGTGGTGGCCAAGACCAAAAAACCAACCAAAAAATTGGGCCCAGATTTTTGGTCAAAAGTGCAAAAAGAGACTTTTTTGGATTAAATTTGGAGCAACATTTAAAACAAAATTTGGGCAACTTATATAAAAAAAATCATAAAGATGCTGCGTTTATTAGCTATTCGACAAAAAAAAAGAACTTAGCTAAAACCCTTACCGAACTACGTTGGTCCAAGTCGGGCAAATCACAATTTTGGAGTTACTTTGAGTGGGACGCATTTAAATTGCACTGAAGCGCTTTGACACAGCAGTCGGAACACTTCCAATTTTTAGTATCAGAAATATTTTTGCTAACTTGTCTTCCAAATTCAACGGTGTTTTCGGGTTTGCTCTGCAACTTAAGACAAGAAAATTATGTCTATACGCACAAGGCGTTAAAATATTAGAGCCTCGCCCAGTCCCGATTGGACTTGACTGAGCATTGAGGCAAGAAGACATGGCCAAAAATCCGACGGTTCCGATTAGAACAAAGTTTCTAGTTGCAACCGTTACTTAGCTACTTCGATCCAAATCGGACGGGTCGCCTTTTGGGATCGTTTTGAACGCGACGCATTTGAATTGCACAGAGGTGCTTTAACCGTTACTGCTTGGTCGGATCACTTCTGATTTTTAGTGTCAGAAATATTTTAGTTAACTTGGGCCTTGCAACGGGGTCTGGGCTTGGCTCCAATTAGAACAAAAATTTTGTTGAAGTATTTTATTTTTTGAAAACCATCCTGTTTAAGATTTTTTTTGATCAAAAAATTTAGACAAAATTTGGGCAGTTAATTAAAAAAAAAATTGAAAATAGTTAGTTTATTAACTTTTCAACAAACAAACTATCTAGCTGCAACCGTTACCAATCTTCGTCTATCCAAGTCAGACGGGTCACTTTTTGGAGTTTTAAACGCGACGCATTGAATTGAACGGATGCGTTTTGACCGTCACAGCTCGGTTGGATCACTTTTGATTTTTAGTGTAGAGACTATTCTGGCTTATTCGAGCCTTGCAAATTTATTGCTGCCTCAAAATTGCTTTACAGTTTTGGACAAAAAAGTTAGAACTTACTGAACAAATCAGAATCTTTTTTGAACGTCCCAGAACGATGCGATTTCCACCATTTCTTTTTTATGCCAAAATTAGACTGATGTTTATTACATTAATATTTAAACCCAAATATTATTGATAAATGTTAAAATTTTGCACTTTTGCAATTATGTAATTTTTTAACACCGTTGAGTTTGGTACTTCATTAATAAATTTTGATATTACCATTACAGTTGGCAAACTCAGTTTACTGAATTTTATTTAAATCCATAGTTATCCAACACATGACTTTGCTCGCCCGGCATTAACTAGCAACCAAGCCAAGCAAATTTTGCCCGTCAAATTTATCTTGCAACTAGCAGGGATTTACAGTCTTTAACTCGCTAGGCTTTTAGGCATAAAAATTGGTTAGTCTGTAACTAAATCGAGCAGCACAGGCTTCCGCCCGCCGGTTTTACATAGAAACTAATCATCTATCAAGGTAAGAAACTAATTATATTGCAAACTCAGCCCCCGCTGCTGTGTTTCTGAACGGCCACTTACACGGACATTATGCCGTCTCAACGCCGCTCGACCACGGAACTCCTGGTTGCACCCACATCTGGAAGTTTCCGACCAACGGGAAGCTCAACCAGACAATCCAAGCCATGCTATATTAAACCGAGGATAACTTCTCAACGGGAAACTTTTTATGGGAGATTACTCAAAACCCGGCCCAACACAGCACCGGGCAAACAACAAACAATTCATTTTCATTTTCAAATAAATCTTTAAAATCCAAAACCACCTGTGTTTTAATTATTAAAATTTTTACAACGCCACTTTAAATATTCAAAATCTTATATTATTATTGTAACCGGGAGTTTTCAATTCTTTAGTAATTATTATATAAATAAATTATTGTAATGATTATCCCAACGGCTAAAGCTTTTTTATCTATAAATATACAATTTGGCGTCCGTTAGATAATATATGCCGACGTGCCTATAAATAGAAAAAGTAATTCTAATTTTAACTTGCGATCGATATTTTAAATGCTGTGTTGCCATATTACGCGGACGCTTAGTAATGCATTTTTTGTACAGAAAAATATACTTGTAAATATACGTCAAGCTCTTTACCGCCTCCTTGCGGCAAATGGTGTGAACTAAAAATATGCACGAAAATATACATTTTTACACAAATCGCCATATAGAGCGTCTTAGACTGAATTTTTTTTATATGTATCTTTCGACTCGCCTTGATGCACAGAATCGATTTATAAAGGTTTCCTTTTGGCGTCCGTATACGGACGCTCTATTCTTCTCGGACGCTTCAAAGTGCGTAAAAGGACAATGTATGGACGCTCTATAGTTAGGTTGATGTAAATATATATATATATATATATATATATATCTGCAGTACTTGAAACTTTAAATTTGTAAAAAAAATCTTTCATAACATATTTTGCTACTTTATTAACTTGTACCAACTTTTTATTACAAATATAAAAAGGATATCAGTTAAAAGAATAGTTACATTATAATTAATAATTTCTTGTTTACATAAGGATACAAACAACTACAAGCATTTCATTATTTTAATATTTTTAACTAACAAAGTATATACATTTTAGAAAATGATCATTTAAATTAAACATTTAACTATGTAATCCAATTAATCACTTTTTATCAGATCAAAGTAAGACTAGAAGTCTGTCAACACTTGTGAGATCAATAAAATATAATAAAAAATTTAATTTATGAATCGTAAATTCTGTCATAATAAAACTTTAGATAAGACAACATAGTAGTAGCGTTATTATTTTCTTTTGTTAGAAACTAAATATTTCTATAGATAGAACGTCGCGACAAAACAGAGAAATAATAGTTTCCTGGAGCGTTTTTCATATAGGTTACACCGAGTGCAATTTTAATGGGGTAACAAGTTTAAGTTCTGGAAGTTTTGAAAGGCATTAACATTATTTGTCTACTACCTTCTTCTCTGCAATTATTTCAGAAGTAATATTCACTTGTTATCATTTCATTTTCTTCAGCTTAGTAATGTAATTATTTTAGATAGGAAATTTACTTGTCAGACCAATAAAATCAACAGAATTCATGTTTTTAATATAATCTGGCGGTTTTTGGTGGAATATTAGTATAGTGTATAACATAATTATTAGTTTATAAAATTAATTTTACATAATTAGTAGTTTTTGTTGAGCCGACAGACTTGTTTTTGTTCTCCCTTTGTTTGCTTTTTAAGTGGTTGATTTTATTACTATTGCAATGACAACTAACATCTATTTTGAATGACAACTTATTTATTGTTAATTATATATTATATATGTTATTTTGTATAACACTTACATACTTTTAATTTCAATAATTTATCATTATCCAAATAATTTAAAAAAAAAAAACTATGTGAAAAAGAATCCTATGTTAGTAATGACAAGTAACATCTTACATCTTACTTTGCAGACTCAGAGAAAGTCTTAAGAATGTCGATAAAATGTTATAGTAAAAGAAGACTTTAATTCCAAATTGCTATTGGGGTTCAACAATAGAAGACAATAGGGGACAATGTTGACAAAAAAGTTAGCAGAACAAGATATGCACTTAATAATAAATAAAAAAACCCATTTTTGAATAAGGAGACTTAATATCAATTATAGATATAGCATTCTGTACAACAAACTTTATAAAACAAATTGCAAGATAGAAAGTTATGGAAAAAAAGAACCTAAGACTATTAAATTATAGAGTCAGCGTAAAAACCAAAAATGACAAAAAAACAAGAAAGTATCAGAAAAACTGATCAGTTCCTAAATAAAAAATGCTCAAACTTTTGCTTTAGCAAGCTGTTGGTATGTAATAACTGTCAATTTTTTTATTAGTTTGGACACTATTGCTTTGTAAAAAATTACGATTGCCAAGAGTTTGCCAACTAAATGATTTTATACTTGGCCGTATTGTTGGTATGAGAAAGACCGAACTTTTGTTTAGAGGTATTGTTAGCGCCGTGTAAATTGTGATGTTGCAATGGCAGTATGATGTTGTCCAGATGGTCCGATGAATACGTTTAAGAACGTTGCTCTGGATTTGGACGTTACCGAGTGACTACATATTGTGAAGATCACCGTATAACACTTTTGGCAACAAGAGACCGATTTTCTAATGACTAATTTACCACACCTAGCAAACGACTTGCAGCAGGAAAAATTGATTACTTGATTGACAACAACAAATTGTAATGGAACAACTCATTATTGAAAAAAAAAAATATGTTGTTCTGTTTTCAAATTTTAATCATTATTAAAATTAAACAACAACTTCTGTGTGTTGCGGTGTTTATGAAAGTCAGTATATAAAACCTAATTATGCAAACAGTCTTGATTGGAGTAAAATTTATTTAAATTGTTTTTTAAAGAAAGCAGCATTATTTATTTAATTTTAATATTATTTTATGTATATAATCTGAAGCTTATTAATCCATTTTAAAAAAAGTATTTTATTTATTAATTTTAAAGAGACAAACTAATTATAGAACTAATGCTACAAAATCAAATCATTAATCAATTATTTTAATTAATCTAATTTGAATGTCCTTATCGATGCAATTATTTTGGGTTTATTCATGATTTTATCAGTAAATAGAATATTTTATTAGTTTTATTCACAATTTACTATTGGTTTAGTAGTTTCATCAGAATCATATTACAATACAAACTGTAATGAATGGACGCTAGATATTAATACAAATAATATAGAGCAAAATAAATTAAATTATTATAATTTTAAATAATTTAAAAACAATATATTTATTTATATTTTACAAATAACTATAGAGTCTGTTAATAGGAATTTGTAGTAAAATAAAAGTACAGTATATACATGGTGTCCTGTGACTCAATGCGCGTTGTACAAATTTAAGTCAAAAATGCTTTATACATCTTTTGTCCAAAACTTGATAGAAAAAGAGTTATGGGTAATATTAAATGCAGTAATAAGTCTGGTAGGCTATGTAATTGTTTTTTATGTTTGCAATTGTTTTGTTAGATGGCGTTGTTTATTCTTTGACTTGGCCATTTTAGGATTAATTTAATATTGCTAAGTTTTTAAATCAAAAATATATACATTTTATTTATGGATACTGCAATTTAATAATATGCGTTGTTATTTGTAAAAATAGTTTTAAAGCTAGTTGCTGAAGAGGAAGCTATTTGTAAAACAATTAAAAGTAGTTCTTCTATTTGTGTACAAAGAATATCTAATTGTGTTTTTTTCTTTTTTTCTTCTTCTTTATCGTCTTTATATCCATTTCTGCATGTACGTTTTTTTTTTAGAATTGTTTTTCATTTAATTCCTGTTTGATGTTCTCTGCATCTAGTTGAATCCTGTTGTTAATTTTAGGTTGTCTACCCATCTAGTGCGTGGTCTGCCCTTTAGTTTATTGTATTCATAGGGGTACCATTAAAGGATAATCTTGTTCCATCTGTTCTGTAAAAAAATAAATCGATTATCATATTAATTGTAGAAGTAGCGATGAAGCCAAAATTACCGTTTTTGTTAAAATACTACAAATCAAGGTAACGGTCGCTATGCTCTTAAAGGAGGCCGTTTTTTTTAACTATTTTAGTTGTCTGCTTGATGTACTCATTTGTTTTTCTATTCTTGAGAGATATTCCTATTATGACTCTCTAGTCATGTTGGGTTACTCTTAGTTTATGGATGTGTTTGTTATACATTATCCAGTACTCTGCTTTATACCATATTACTGGTTTCTAGAATGCATGAGTTAAATACCTAAATTTTGAGATAAAAGGGTATTTTTTTGTTTTTAAATATGTGTCTGAGTTTGTTGAACGTCGCTCATGATTGTTGAATTCTTTGCTTGATATTATATGATTTGTCCTCTTTTTCAAGGTGTATACTTTTTCCGAGGTATATAAATTTTTTTACTTTTTCTATGTTGTCATTCATGATAGTAATTATACGGTCATCTGGGTACGTTTTTTTTTATTTTTTCCAGTTTATCTTTAGTCCTACTTAATGGAATTCTTTGTTATTCTCTAAATCTCGTAGGTTTTCTGCTATTATGGCTACGTCGTTTGCCTATCGTTAATTGTTTAAGTTTTTGCCGTTGAAATTAATACCATTGAGTGACTAATCGAGTTTTTTGAAGACGACTTTAAGAGCCAAGTTAAAAAAAGTTGGTGATAGACTGTCTTTTTGTCTTACTTTTCTTTGTATCCTTACGGGCTTTGAAATTGTGTGCAGTTTGTATGTTGCTGTGGCTTGTTTTGCTTTGTTATGCAAAAGTTTCTGTTATCAATTCTGCAGTTTGTTAATGCCTGTATGACTACCCACGTTTCGATCAAGATGAATGTTTTTTTGTAATCAATATATGCTAGATATATAGGTATTTTGTACTCGGTTAACTTTTTCAGGACTATTGTGATTGGTAGCAAGTGGTCAACTGTACCGTAATTTTTTCTAATACCAGCTTGTTGCACTGCTTGATAGCCATTCAGTTTCTTTGTAAGTCTGTTTGTAATTATTTTAGTAAATAATTTATACAAGTGTAATAGAAGACTTATTGGTCTTCAGTTATCTAACTTTGTTCTATCTTCTTTTTTGTGGAGTAGTATAAAAAGTGCGTTATTGTATGTTGCCGGGGTTTTACCTTGCTGTAGGTACTTATTTAGTAATTTGGTTTTTATAAGTAACAGTATTTTGCTACCTTATATTACCATGTCAATTGTTATTTTATATTCCCCTGGTGCTTTATTTTGTTTCATCTGTTGCCTATCGTTCATTACCTTATTATCTATTTTAAGCAGTTTTTCTGAGCCACTGTTTATTACTTTTTGTTTGTGGTGCCGGTTTGCTGCTATCTCAAGTGTTTTTGATGTATAGAGATGGGCATAGTACTCCTCCACAATTTTTGGTAGAATTGTTTTTCTTGCTGAATTCAATAATGGTGTTTATGTTAGTCAAATAAAAGTGTAGAAAGCGTTACAAAACTTTAGGTTAGATACCCTAGGAAACATTACAATACATGAAAATTTTTAAATAAATACATAAATAAATAAATAAATAAATAAACAGTTATTAGAACTAAAAACTAATGTTACATAATCTATAAACTAAGCCTAAGCTACTATTACAACCGTCATCAAATCTATTCGACGTCAGATCTTAAAAACTAAGTACATCTAATATTACACTCTAATCTAATATTACAGATGACACTTAAGCTGTAAAAATTTTCAATGCTAGACAATAAAACCTAACTAAACCTAATATCACAACCTAATCTAATTTTACTATAAACTAACTAAACCTAATCATCAAGATTGTTGCGACGGTTACTATGTGGTACTTCATATTTAATAAGTAAATAAAACAACTACTATGTTTTTACCACTAATAAATTGTTGTAAAATTATATATAAGGCATATACAATTTTACAAAATACATTTCACGGCTTAAGTTTCAACGTTTTACGGTCATTATCAAGTGAGAAACAAATAAATGAAACAATACATATATATAGAGCAATTGGTGAATTGGCAGGAGAATACAAGGAATTTTACAGAATATTAAAAAGTGGTGGATTATACAGAATTAGATCGATTTGCTCGTTCAAAAGGTTAACGAGCGGATTATGGGAATGTTTATAAATTTCGGCGGCTTCTAAAAGATTAAGCTTAGTACCTTTTGTACAGGTATGTACAATTTTTAACTGATTATTGTTTGGAAATGAATGATTACAATCTAAAATATAATTTGAAAATGAACTAGAATTTAGGCAACGACCACTCTTTTTATTTTGCTTATAACGGAAGGAGCAATATTGATCTAAAGTTAATGAATTCTAATGTAAAAAAGAATGTTACCAACTTATTAATATTGCACAATTTTATAAGAAAGCACCAACTCGCAAACAGTCACGCCAACTCAATGCAAGAAGAATAGTCAATATAGGCACTAGCATTATTTTTAAAAGTCATAACGAAAACTGAAATCTATTCACAAACAATAGTAAACTCAACAAAATTTTATAGCAAAAAAAATGTTCAAAATCATAATTTAATGATTGGTTGTATCGGCACAATAGTTTTACAAAATATAAAATTTTGCGTAGCAATATTCAAAAAAAACATAAAAAAACTACTTTTACTCATAAGCTACTAGAATGTGAGTTTAAGCCATAAAACATTATTACAAAATCAAAATCCAGCAACAACTATATTTTGAGGAAAGAATGAGAAGAATATTTCAAATCAATATTTACACAGCGTGATGTTATTCTTATAAAGAAACTAACAATTATGAACAGTAGCCACTGGTTTAACGAACAAATAACAAAACAAGAAATATCTCAAAATGTTTGACAAACTAAATAAGCAGCTGGTATAGACAACGTCACTAAGAAACAAATAATTAAGTTTATCATCTTATAATCAACTGGTGGATAGACATTTTTAATGTAATTTTGGCAACTGGAAAAATTTTCAATACCTGGAAAACCTTCAATGCCATGACAATATCTAATAAGAAAAAAAAAGACCTTTTTTTCTATAAAAGAAAAGCATTGCTGCTAACACAATTTAAACTGATAACAACAATTATTAACAACGAAGTTAAGGATTAGTTCAAAAAAATGTGGTTTTTGTAAAAACAGAAGATGATGTAAAAATGCTAACAATCTTTTGGTTAAATAAATAAAGACAGCTACTCCTTTGCCACAACAACATACATTGTTGTTTTTAATGATGACAAAACGTTTGATTTGGTCGGCAAAAACATGTTGTGCAAGAAAATTATTCACTTAAATATTTAGAACAAAATCTATAAGATTATACTAGAAATTTTGAGCACAAACCTTATCAAAGTAGATAATAGCAAAAAACATTGTATCATGGTTACTTAAGTCTAAGGTGCTACACGAAGATACTCTAAACTCTATGCTTTTGTTTGTAGTTGCACAAGACCTATTTAAATCTATAGAAACACCAGAAATACAATGTAAAATGAACACAGATAATCTTGCCATATTTTTTTTTAATCTTTAACAACTCCAGACAAAAAAAAATTTCTGAACTTATGGAAAAATGCATAAAGCAAGATAGTAAAATTTAGAAACGGCAAAAGATTTAAAGGTAATGACATGTCATTTCTAGAAAACCATTAGATCGAATTTGTTAATAAATGTAAATTTCTAGGTGTTAGGCTCCAGGCAATAGTAACGTTAACCAAACATATTAATGCAAGAGAAAAAATAGTTTAAGAAATAAGGTTTTTTAAATACATAAAAGCCTAAAACTGGACACCTCAAATATATAACATTAAAATGTTGTAGCCGTCACTTTATAGCTTTAAGTTTTTCTATTAAACGCAAAACACCTATTACAATTAGACAAAATTAAAGCTCGTTTTTTTAAGAAACCTGTAGGCCTTTAGGCAGTAGCATAGGAAAATTTTTTATCCAAAAATTTATTTGCCACCCAAGTTATAGAAGAACACAGAAGAATAACAAAAGAATGCAGTTTGTAACCAATAGATATACGGATAGATCCACGTTTACATCATATGTATGCTATCACTATCTCACATGCTTTAAGACGCACACTATCTAAAATGTGAAAAAACAAAAAGACTGATCAATAACGCAATTCATTAATAAAGTATCTGAAATAAATGTTCTAAGTTGACTATTGTAAGTAAATACTACAGTATATATTATACTACATGTTGTTGTATTAATACTAATAATTAAAACTAAAACTAAACTTAACTTAAGTATTTTGTGTAAGCTGTGACTAAAGTTGCAATAAAAAGATTATTATTATTTGACTTTTTTAATTAATCAAATTTTATTATGTAGCCAGTTCTATAAAACTATAAACAACTTTTGATTGTAATTGTAATTTTTTATAATTTTATGTACGTTCTTAAAATCTAATAAAATACATATATAATTTTTCAATAAAGTTTTAAATCTAATATTTTTATTTTTAAAAGTCTACTTAAACTTATTAAAAAAATATATTTTATGTAACCTAGATAAGTTATCCACTTTGTATGTAAAAGTTATTGCAGTGAAGAAGCAACCCTCCTTGCAGCGTTAGCACTTAAATTCAACTCGAGATTAAAATCAATAAACTCTTCCGACATGTGATACTTTTAAATACCTTTTACAATGTATTGTTTTAATAAGTTTAGTTCAAAAAGCACGTACTGCATGTTATGTTATCTGCATGAAACATTATAGCTACAACTAGTATAATATTAATAAGTCATTAATTATTACAATTATTATTTTTTGCTACATACTGATGTACATTTTATTGATATCATAGCAAAGTTACTGACAAACTATGTAATATTTCTAAAAAAATATTTTGATCATTGGAAATTGGTAATAGGATTTGAGGAAAACTTTCTTATCAAGAAACACATAAATATTTGTCTGCCAGACTGGGTAGAATTGAATTTGTTGCAAGGTTAAAAATATATTATGTAGTTTATCTCAATAAGGTAATATAGGATAAGAAACTGGGATTTATTAAAATTAGAACTAGCATGTACTAAACCATAAGCATATTAAAGTAGGGTGTAAAGTACTGGAAGTCACAATAAAAAAATTGTTTTACTCTCTAAAGTATATAGTATGGTCTACCATACACTTACATAAATCTTGTATTTATAATGTAATCTATAAACAATAGAATTTAAATTTAGTTCCAATAACTGGATTACATTGTAAAAAGATGTACAACATTATTACAAACAAGCATAAAGTTGTTATGGCAGCCATACCATTCTTGTATTTGGGGTCGTCTCAATATTCAATTTCAATTACAATAAAACTGAGTTGCTTTGTTTCAAGTTGCCTTCCAATGATTAAAGTTGTGCTCGCTTAAACAATCCATATATACCGAATTTCGCTGTCGGATTAGTATGAACAAAATTTATAGATATGTATGTATATATATGGTCGTAAGCACTAGTGGGATTAATCCGCAAAAGGATATTTGTTGAAGTCGGAAGGCTTTTCAATCTTACAAATATAAATTATAGTGTAAATTTTAAACTGATAAAACTTTTTCAAAAATTATCTTCATTTTTTTAAGTAATTGCAACAAAATCATCTGTAATAACTAAATATGTTTATACGTTGGAAAACTAAAAGTAATTAGAAAAATTACAGTCTTTATTTTACAATACCTGCTGGATTAATTTATCAATGCTGAATGTACTTTGATGGTTTTTAATACTAATTTTTTGCATACATTAAAATGTTTTTGTTATGAAATTCATTTATGTCATCTCATAAATAAATCCATAGATTCAATTACAACTTTATTATATTCTACTTGTATAATTCAATTATATGAAACAGGAAGTAAAAGTGAAAGTAAGCGGATGGCGTGTCTTTAATTCAATATCAAGTATAGAACGTTATATACTCATGATTTCAGGGGCGATTATTACTAACAAGACACAGAAAACCTTTTTTCCACTAAACGTATTATCTCTATTCCAAAGTGCAAGCTTAAATAATATATTTGTTGCGGAGAGAGAGTACGAGAAAAATGTATCCCAGTTTTGCAACAAACTGTAAATTCATATACATTTGACCCTTTTTAGCCATTAGTTAATTGAATTATTTTCATAACACTATTTGAATAATTAATCTGTGAATATTTAACTCATAATTTATTTATAAATGTTATGACCGGAGTATATGGGAAGCTATTATTTATTAACCACTACTCTACTACATGGATTATTTAACTGGAATAACTAACAATCTATTAAGTTGGAAGGTAAGCGGGATTTCTTTGCTTGTTATCGACGCTATACTAATTAAACTTTGTCATGTAACTCTAGCTGCAAACTGAATAATACTCCTGGCAATTCCAGAGTCGATCATTTCATTAAAATGTAAATTTACATGAAAATCCATAATTTATTTTCTATTTGCGAATTACTACTACATGTAAGAAGTTTTACACAATGGATGTTATAATTAGGATTTTATTGGAAATAGCTTTGCCGCCAACTTATTAATAATTCCAGGCCATTGTCGTAAAACAACTAATTCTGTTGCTCGATATAGTTTAAAATTCAAGATCATTAAATTCTCATTTATTATAGTTATGACATTTTATCGCCACACATCTTAAACTTTTTTTTATTATATTAAGTACTTGTATACGTAATAATTATATTAACCTAATTCTTATGTTTAGCATACGTATCACCAAAATCAAATTCAAAAATTAATTTAATTTATTCAATATGTCAAAGTTACACAATTATCAACACGTAAGCAAGAAATATGAAGACTTACTATTTACGTGACATCTCTCACATTGAATACATTACCGAGCTTTAAAGCATTTTTTACATTACAACTGTAATAAGCTATTTGCATTTTAAATAAATTTAAAAAAATAAAATTTAATCTGATTTTTAAATTTATTTTTTCGATAAAAACTCAAAACTTCACTCAAAAGTTATTAAAATATTTCATATTAATATTACATTAAAACTGAAATGAATATAATTCTTGATTAATTAACAAAAATATGATTGAATAAAAAATATTATACAATATTTATTCAGTAAACTCTACAGGTTTAAAAAATGAGCAAATCTCGGCCATTTGGGCTTTGATTTGCTGTAATATATCTGTGCACTTACTGAATACGTATTGTAAAATATTATTTCAAATATGGCATATAGGTTTTTTTTTTTTTAATTTAATTTTTAAATACATTATATACATTTATAATAATAATAATAATACAAATTGTCTGTTATACGCCAAGAAACTTCTACAGCTTGGTTAAAGGCGTATAATGCTTATTACATTTACATACATTATATATTAGAACTAATTTCTAACTTAAGTTATTACATAATTTTCAAAAACAAACAAACATCATTTAAGTTCTAATTAGAAGTCTTTTAGCGCTTTAGTATAAGTGACAAGATTAGGTTTTTTAATTATTTGTTCTGGAAGAGTATTGAGTATTAAGTATTTTTAATGCATTAACATAATCATGAGTTATATTGTATTTTCTTTTGTTATTATTTATTGTGTGGAGGTGTATATGTTTTTTTATTCTTGTTGAATAATTATAAATCTGATTATTAACAATGATGTTGATATTGGACTTGATTAGTTTATGTTTTATTTTACATTTTTAAACTTTTATAATTTTTGGTAGAGAAAGTTTTTTAAGTTTTGGGTATAAGTCTATGGTGGGAGTCGAGTATGGTAAATTAAACAGTATCTTTAAACTTTTGAATAGTAAACGCTGCATAGAGTTTAATTCTGTTTGCGAAGTTGAGCTCTAAGCAGTAATCATATAAGACAATTTAGGAATAATTATGCTGTCAAACAGGTGATTTGATACTTTGATGAACCTAATATTGCATTTTCGGTTTGCACAAAGAAGAGAAACAATACATTTTTTTATGTTGTTGATGAGATTTTGCCAACTAAGTTTGTTATCAATTGTTAATCTTAAGTATTTTGTTTGGTTTACTTTTTTAATAAGTTGTTGATTAACTGTAATTTTGTTTATTTTTATTAACAAATATTAAATATTCAGTGTTTATAGATAATTTGTTTTGGATTTTGTTAAATCGTTGTTTATTAATGTACTTAGTTTGTGTAGGTTGTTTTCTTGATATAATAGAGCAGTATCATCTGCGTATACAACATATTCAGCAGAAAGGCCACACTGTTTAATATGGTTAATGTACAGCAGATATAACACAGGACCCAGTACTGAACCTTGTGGTACGTCCATTTGTACAGTTTGTCCCGTACTTAGATATCTATTTACTTTAGTGTGTTAAATTTTTCCGGTTAGGTATCTACGTATTAATTGATTTAGTTTACCTATGTATTTATGTAAGAAATTGAATTTCAACAAGTAAAACACTACTTGCTAAAACTCACATTAAAGGCAATATTTAAGCAGTCTGTGGACATTAAACTTAAATAAATACAAATAATAATTCTCCATATACAGGGTGGTACATAAACATGCGGCAAAAATTTAAAGGGGTTATTTCTTGGCCTATTCTAAGAATATTTTGTCCTATGATGTATTCTGAAAAATCCAGTTGTTTTAAAGATACAGAGTAAACAAAATTTGCAACAACCAATTGATATTTGTTGAAGTTATTAATGTAGTAAAAAGTATGGCGTATGAGTATATTAAGTACAAAAAATTAAAGAATTTATCAATTACTAAATATTGATAACGATAACTTGTTTTATCTACTAATGTACAAGTAAATTGCATTTGAATACGTCTCGTCATTGATTATGACATCTATCGGTTGCAGTTGTTTAGATTGAGTGACGTTTGGCTGTTTGACGTGTCATTAATAGTAAGTGAATTATTTCACTATACGAACGCCAAGATGACTGACATGCATTTCATGAATGGACTTGCTAATAGCAATTTATTACAAGTTAGTCGACTGTACATTAAACGATTTCCTGGCCGTAAAATATCCGACTAAAAAATCTTTGAAAACATTTATCGACGTCTTTGTAAAACAAGCACTGAAACAAAATGGAGGGCCAGAAAGATCAATGGCAGTAAGAACGGTACAATTGGAACAGAATGTGCTAGACATGTTAGAAAGATATCCAAGTAATTCTACACAAAAAATTGTCAATACTTTAACTATAAGTCATTGGACAGTTTGGAAAATTTTAAAGGTCAATTTTTGGTATCCATACCACATTCAGCGTATTTACCCACTACCACCTGCTGATTTTTCTGTCAAAAGTTTTTGCAAACATTATTTCAAATCTTTCAGTTCTTGACACATTTTTTTTATCAATGAAGCCAGTTTTTTAAAAAATGCAATAAGGAATTTTAATATCAACCATGTGTGAGCAGATGAAAATCTGCATCTTGTATGTGAAGATTTTCTTTTTAACATCAGTTCTCCTTGAATGTTTGGGTTAGAATTGTCAGCGACTGTCTAATTGGACTAGTATTTCTACTAGAAAAACTTACCGGCAAAGTGTATTGCAACTTTTTAGAACACATGTTACCTCAGTTTCTGGATACAATAGTGATTATTTAACAACAACATGCAAAGATTGAGGGATTGGTCAAATTGAGCCACACGCATGGCTTGCTTGATCCCCAGACTTAAGCCCCTTTGATCATTTTTATGGGGTTATTTAAAGTCATTAGTTTACGCTATTTTAGTAACGAATTTGGACACTGAAAAATCGAATACCTGCTTGGTGTAACTCAATTACAAAAATATTGAATGCTTGTATCTAGGCTGGAGGAAGTTAATTCAAATATTTATTGTAGATTTAACAACTTTACATGTACTTTTTAATTATAAAATGTTCTAACTGTTGCAAATTTTGTTTACACTGTATCTTCAAAAGAAAAGAGTTTTTTAGAAATCAATATGGGACAAAGTATTCTTAGAATAGGCCAAGGAAGAACTTCTTTAATTTTTGCCGCGTGTTTACTTTACTGATTTTTATTCTACATCTTTCAATTGTCGTTAAATAATTAAAAACTTTTTAGGAACTTTGTAGTTTATGTAAATATTTATATAATATTTGTAAGGAAATTTATGTATACAATTGAATGATGAAATATTAAATTATTTTTTATGTATGTATTTAAACGGAATGTTACTTGGTTATTTTCTGGCTTTACAAACTATGTATATACAAGGTGAAAACACTAATTTTTTTTAATGTAATATTTAAGAACTACATGTCATAACAACATTAGAATACCTTTAAATTTTAACGAGTAAAACCACATTTGTTGAAACTGTTACATTAAAGACAAGATTTGAGCAAACTGTAAACATGAACTTTGAATGTTTACATATTATTTTTTTTTTCTTAACCATTCTTTGTTCACTTTTAGACATAGGCTTTTCTTAAAAAATTTCATCTTTTTCTGTCTTGTGGGGTCTGGTGTCAGTGTTTTTCGGAAACGTCTTTTACATTATTCGTTTATCTTCATTTGTTTTTTATACGCAATTTTATTTGCTTTGTTTATTTTGTTAAGTCTTGTAGGCAAACATGCCATACTCAGTTCAATTTAAATGTGCATATGCGTCCGATCACGTTTGTCACGACGGTTCTTCTGCGGATCTCTGTGTTTTTTATATGATTTTTTAAACTTATGTTGAGCATTGTACGAACGTTTCATTAATTGCTGCGTGAGTTTTAACTTTATTTTGCTATGTGCTTATGTGACTGGCAGAACGCAGACATTATATATTTTTTTGTAGACTCCAAGGTTTTTTCAGATTTTTTAGAATAAATCCGAGTTTGCTTATTCAAATGCGTCGGTTGATTTTAACGGTCTGATATTCTTTGCTGAGTCTTGTAGTGTAGCCGAGGTATATATTTATCAACATTTTTGAACGTCTGACCATTGATAGTTACTGCCACTTCTTGCTGATCATGATTTTAGATTTTGATATCTTTTAGCTTTTCATTTTTTTGACGTTTTGCTTAGCTGTAAAATCATAACCTTTAGTTCTTTAATATTATTTCTGAGTAACGCAATGTTGTCTGCAAACCGCAAGTTACTTAGGAATTGGAATTTAATGTTGATGCCTTTTGTTTATCACTAAAGCTTCTTAAAGCTAGCTAGCGGAAACAACTTGAGTGGTATATTGCTGCCCTAAGAGCACGAGAGAAAAAAATGGAAAGATGGCAGAGACAGTGGAATAGAAGAGAAAAGAGAGAATGGACAAGAGAACTAATTCCGGAGATAAAAGATTGGGTAGAGAACAAACCCGTGACGTGCTATTATACAACACAAATACTGACCGGACATGAAGCCTTTGGAAAGTTCTTGCAAAAAATTAAGAAAACCATGAAGAAGAAAAATGTATATTCTGTCATGAAGAAACACACAATAATGCAGAACACACTCTAGTAGAATGCGAAGCGTGGGAGGAAGAGAGAAAAGAACTAGAAAAAAAAACTGGAAAGCAAAGTGGATAAAACAACAATCATAAAGAAAAGCCTAAGAGATAAAAATAAATCGAGGGCCCTAAGAAACTTTGCAACAAGAGTACTAAGAAAAAAAAAAGAGTTTGACAATGGAAGAATATAGAAAGAAAACAAACAAACAATGGAAACAAACACACAAAATAAAAGTCATAAAAGAGAAAGGAGAAAAACAAGAGAAGCAAAATGGAAACAACAAAACTGAGAAAAAGATCAAACAGAAAGAAATAAAGAAGGTCAGGACAGTTATGCATACCACAAAATAAAAGAAAATAAAAGAACATTTACAGAAACTACGATACCAAACAAAATTGCAGAGATAAGGAGAAGGAGAAAAGAAATGCTGAAGGAATGCAGAATAACAGAAATAACGAGGCAAATACCAAATAGTAGGTACATTATCTTGAGGTTGACGGATAACGCTAGTTTTGAGATGGTCAAAATATACCTGGCAAAGAAGAAACACAAAGAAGTATTCTCAGATGGAGATACAAAGATATCACAGGAGGTAAAACTAACAAATTTAGGACTGCCAAAAAGAAAAAAAATACAGTTAATGGAACTTCATAAACTATTCATGAAAGAAAGAGGATACAATGAAGTGAACAAAGACCTAAGAAAACTAAGAATAACACACGGATTAGAGAAAGAAGAGAATGTAAAACTGGATAATAATGCAGATAAAAAAGAATTAAAAAAATAAAAACAAAAGAGACAGAAAAAAGGTAGGGGCTATAGGGAGAGAGAAGGCCGGGGACAGCATGCGTGCCACAGATTCTGTGTAAAAATCCGCAAGGCAATAGTTAGCCTACTTCAAACTTCTTCCAAATCTAGACTAGTTTGACAAGAACATATAACAACAGGATTTACGCAGAGAAAAAAACCGGAAGGTATTGCTATGCTCGCTAATTCTAAAAAAAAAATTAAAAAAAAATTAGTGCTGCTCAGTCATAAACCTTGATGAATTAATGTTTTGTTGGTGGTTATGTTTTTATTTGTAGTGTGGCATTTTTGTATATATACTTTAAGAGGTTGGTATATCTTGAGTTGTCTATGTCATTAAACATTGCATTCAGTTCTATGTAATCAAACGCATTCTGGTAGTCGATGGAGGCCATGTGTAACGGGATATTGTGTTTCATAATTTTTTTTATTAGATTTTATATTGTTTGCAGATAGTTTGCTGTTTTGTAGTCTATTCTAAAACCAGTTTGTTTGGTAGGTTGGTAGAAGTTTAACTTTTATTAAAAAAATTATACATGTGTGCCATCAAGATTGTTGGACGGTAGTTTTGTATATTGCTCAAGTCTCTTTTCTTGTGTATAATAATTGCGCATTTTGTTTTCAAAATTTTGTTTTTTTGCAAACAATTTTTTTTTTGCAGTTTGCAGGTTATTTGTAACATTGTTTTTGCGTAGCTATTTGGTAATCTTATTATATCTATCTTGTCTCTTACTATAGTGCCATGTTTTTTGGTAACATAATAATTGATAATTTTGCTTTTTTATTTGCATTTTTGTTTTTTTTGACATACTTATAATTTTTTTGTTTGTTGATTGTTTTAATGATGTTTTGAACTTTTTGGTTAAATTCTTTGTTTAAACTCTGCAAAGTTGCGACTGGTTGTTTTCTATTTGCCCATGAGCTAGACATTGCTTATTTTATTGTTTTTTTCTTACTTAACCGTGCAAATATGTTTTAGCTTGTGTTTTGTACATTGATTTTAATTTATTTGGAAAGTGTATCTAGATCTAGTTTTTCTAGTCTATGGGTAGAAGTCAATTTCATTGACAGTTCTATGCGTATTTTTTTACATTTTGTTGTAGTTGCTGGGTACCCCAAGGGTTGGTTTGTTAAATTAATTTTTGTCTTTCCAATCTAGTGTTTATAGATATTTTTGTTATTATAAGTTTGTGGTTAATTTCCTTATTAAATTAGTTTAAAACTGATACATCTGAGACAACGTATTTTTTGTCTGCACGTAGTCTATTTTGTTCTTGATTTTGTCTTTTGCGAGTTATAAATTTTAGATAATAAGAAATTTGGAAACTTATTCTATGTGTCAATAGTCGAGTTAAAAAATCGTTTCTTAACAGTTTCAGTTCTACATCTCTGAACTGTTGATGAATATTTTTTTTAATTCTTAGCATAATAAGAAATTTGGAAACTTATTCTATGTGTCAATAGTCTAGTTAAAAAAACGTTTCTTAACAGTTTAAATTCTACATCTCTGAACTGTTGATGAATATTTTTTTTAATTCTTAGCAACTCTTGTGCAATGAGAGAATATTTGTCTAAATAGCAATATATCTTGTATTTCATTTAAATAATGTTTATCGAATTTTATATAAAAAATGCTATAATGTGCAACATTATGCCAATGTTGTAAAGTATCTAAGTCAGTAGTCAAGGTTAGATAGGCAATGAATTAAATAGCTCGATCAAATAAAAAATAAGTAAGTAATGTATGTTGCTATTTTAAAAACAAAAGTTGATTGTCGTAGCAATTATACTCATAATTAATTACAACAAAACGGTATGCATGGAGTTTTGTAATATTAGGGCAAAGATCAATAACAATTTAAAATTCAGCATAAATAACATACAATTGCCTCTTAGTAATACTGCAACATTTTTGGGAGTTACCATTGATACTAATTTGCAATGGGCACAACAAATTGAGATAACATGTTCCAAAATAAACTCAGCTTATTTTGCCATAAAAAATCTTAAAAAATCAATCAATGGAAAAGAGCTTATTACTGCGTACTATGGCATGGTGTACCCTATACTGAGCTATATTATTACAATATGGGGCTTGGCAGTAGATTGCAATAGAGTATTTATTGCACAAAATCGGATCGTTCGTCTTATATTTAATCTCGAGCATACTATATCCTGCAGAACAACATTTATAAACAATAAAATAATGACTTTTTATTCTACATATTTATTTAAAACATTAAATTATATTCATAATAATAAATCAGAAATTATACGTAACGGAGACACACATGAATATTTCACAAGGGCAAGCAATAACCTAAAACTTGAGGCATGTAATCTTTTCTTTTACAAAAAATCGCCACTTTATCTTGGTATTCAATGCTATAATAGACTAGCAGCAAATGTTAAAAATATGTGCATTAAACAATTTAAAGCTTATATTGAACATGTTCTTATCACTGGATGTGTTTATAATTATAATGAAATTGATAAATTTTTAACTTTTATAATATAGTTTAGCATTTTATTTTATTATATTTTATCATTTATGCATTATGTAAGTTTTAGTTATAGTTTTTTTCTGTTTATTTGAATGTGTATGTATATCTATATATGAATGTGCGTATATTTATACGTTTTTATCTTGTGACGCGTTTATACCTATGTAATGGTCTTACAAACTAATAAATATCTATCTATCTATCTATCTATCTATCTATCTATCTATCTATCTATCTACTAAAAACAAAAAC
This sequence comes from Tachinus rufipes, assembly GCA_963932245.1. Taxonomy (NCBI): domain Eukaryota; kingdom Metazoa; phylum Arthropoda; class Insecta; order Coleoptera; family Staphylinidae; genus Tachinus; species Tachinus rufipes. The sequence continues at coordinate 89,799,597 of OZ010743.1, forward strand.
ATACATGTGTGTACTTGCTTTTATAATACTCAAAAAACCATCTAAAATGGTTCAAATGGATTAAAAAATAACAGAGTTATTTAACCGTACGTTTTTTTTTATTACTCTGTATATGATCAAAATAATATTCGTGTACCTTAAATTGCAGTTTTTTGGAACAAACAAAATTATTTTTTGTTTAAAACTTATTACCAGCCAATATTACTCAACATTTCTGAGCAAGCTAAATACAGTAATTTAACATAAACGACAATTTATAAGCAAAAACTAACAAAATTTGGAAACCTTGACCTTAGTTCTATTGAGCAACAACACGTAAAGAGTCCGAACAGTTTTCCCCAAGCAGGCTTACAGAACATGCTGGATCTTTATGCCAAATCAAATGAGAAGTGTCATCTAGAGCTGAGGTGGCAATTTGCCGCATTAGCAACTGATTTTTATCACTTTTTGCCTATTCAATTCAATTTGTTGTAATGTAAACTGTAATTGTATTTTCTCAATAAATTGCAGTTTTTTGGGACAAACAAAATTATTTTTTGTTTACAAATTATTACGGACGGACGGTATGCCAAAAGAATCACTAAATTAATATACAATAGATTTATTGCAATAAAAATAATCGACATTTAAAAAGTCGGATAATTACATAATTGTATGGATATATAACATTTTTATTGCACAATATAGTTACAAAAATAATAAACATACATAGTACAAAATCAAACATAAATCGGTGTATTTTGCACAATTTGCTATCGTCATTTAGTCATATAAATATATTAAAAGCATTAATATACTATAAAATATAATCTAATGTTAAATTAATCGTCAATAATTAATTAGAGATTAAATTTAATATACTTTCATAAAGTAACAACATGAAAATTGTCCAAGCTAGTACATTAACATGCATTAGCCTAAATTTCCTGATAGTAATTATATTATAAATGATTCCACAACAATTATAACAACATCTAATAATAGAAGCTTTTTAGATAATTATGATTTACAAAAATTAATCACTAGTAATTTCCATTTATTAAAATATAGCCCGCCCGCATCAGTAATTTGTTTATTTGTATTTTCACATATATCATAGAATTTTCAATAATCAAATAAAATATGATTGCAATATATTGACGGTATGTATATATAATGCTAGCACGATATAATTGAAATTTATATTTATGTCCTTAATGATGACAGATAGTGATGTAATTTATTGCCGAATCGTTAGACTGACTGAAAAAAAAAACTCTGTGACAAATTAGTCCATTTAAATGTATGTCAAATGAAAATAATCAAACAGATTAACATAATAAATTATACAGAGCGGATAATTAATGATAATTTTGTTTATTTCATTGTAATGATTAATTTAAATTGCTTTTCTTAATGCGATTTGAATGCTGCTTTTGTATGTGAGTTTATAATTATTACATTGTTTTTTTTTTTTTCATAAAGTGGTTTTACTAAAGAGTTTTATTTCGATGGAATTGAAAATGTAAATTAGAAAGAAATTTGTGGAAATCCTAAAAAGGGGCATTTAGTGGAGCAGAATATGTTTATGCGGATATATATAATTTACTTTTTGTATATAAGCAATGCCACCAATCGCAATTTAAATCGCTTGGTTTTTTGCAATATAGGCACAGCGGCAATAAATGGTAAATAATGAGTAAACAATAATCTCTATTCGATGGGCCAGTGCGAACTATTTGGCAAATGATAATTGCATTGTTCGGTCGGTATGCGCTTGAATGCAACAATATATAGAAGTACCGAGTTATTCGGCGACATTAATTGCGATATTGGCATAGTTTTGAGAAAGGGAACTGCACAAATCAGAAACACAATACCCACATGTGCACAATCCGCACGATATGTTCGAACATTAATGGCCAATAGTTGGCCCATGGCGGACGTCGTTAATTTCATTATGACGGCTACGGTCCCGGCACCTTCCTTCCTATTCAGTTGTTGCTATGTTGTGCTGAAATATTTCCACACGGAGAAATTTTCCCCAAACCAACAATCTTTATTGATTTCATCTTATGATTCGTTTTATAAGCACGTGCCATACAGCAAAACCAATATTGCTTCCTATTGCAATTGCATAATTTTAATGCTGTCGCTGAATTGACTCATAATTTAACTTCGTACTTGTTCTATAATTATTTATTTCTGTTTTAGGTGAGTCGTGATATATTACTTTATGATCATACAATTTTGGTAAGTTTATATTACATAATTCAATAAACAATAATTAAATTAACATCATATTCGTTTGGATCTATACTCATCAACTACAAATATTAATGTTATTAATAACTGTACAAATTATACCACATCATTATTACCAAACTATTATGTTAAAATTATTGCATTTTTTGTTTTTTTTTTTATATATCTAGTACTTCGGCGCAGACTTTTTGTTAATGCAATAGCCATATTCTGGTATTTTTTGTAAATTTTGCAGCTGACAAAAAACACTATTAATTTTTACTTGTATAAAGTCTAATTACTTATTTTAATTTATATAAATCAAGAATTAACTCTAATAATATTCAACATATAAATTTTAGTATTTAAAACTTTTTGCTGTTATTATAATAAAGTAATAATAATAAGTTTTTAAATAAAAACCAATATTTTTAAAATCATTAAAATACAGTTTTTATAACAAGTATAGCTAAGATTTTAAGGTATAGCAACCATATTTTATTAATTTAATCGTAAAACTTTCATTTTATTTGTTTGTTTTTTAATGATTTGTGTGTTGGGTAACTTTGTATTTTTTAGCACTGATGAAGATAGCAAAGCTATCGAAGCGTTAGTAATAAAATCATTAGCGTATGATAACTTTTTTATTGAATATCTTATATTTCATCGTAAAATAAAGATATAATCTAATTAACAAAAAATATAATGCTTCCATATTAGTGAAAATACATTATTTTGCAATTTTTGTATATTTTTATCTATTGTAGACATTGTTTTATTTTTAAGTTTTTTTATTACAGTTACTGCCTTTTATACAGCATTCGTAAGCTATTGTACATAACAGAAACTTTAAGTCTTCTTAACACTTATTCAATCGTCAAACAATTGAGTAATTTTTAGCAAATTGAAATATAATTCAATTTCTATTAATACTATAGATACTTTCTACTTGTACTCAATACTCATTAGACAATAAGAATATTTTTGCAAAAAAAAATTTTTTTGCCGTAGCTCTTTCTAAAACATTTGATATGGTATGGCATCTTAATCTTATGAACAAGCTTCAAAATCTTGATCAAAAATCTGTAAAACTTATTAATAGTTATTTTGACAATAATAGTTAGAATTGATGATTTTAACTGTGATTCCAACATAATCCATTAATTATGTTGGCCTTCCATAAGGTTTTGCACTTTTGCCGACTATTTTTTAATTAATACTAATAAAGTTTTTCAAGTAGCTAAAAGTTCTATTTATAATTTTGCAACTGATAACACTCTTTGTACTTACGTATATTTTTGAAAGACAATATTTGCAAATAAAACAGAACATTTAAAAAAATTTAGTATAGAATCTGCAGCATCTACAAACAACGACCTTAAGACAACATTTAAATGAGGTATTCCCAACTTGTTCAATTTTAACTCAAAACCCGAAGTATCATCAGTATCATTTAATAAACTAAACAACGAATCTATGTCTAAATCTTTTTTAACTTGTCTTCTAAAGGTTACTGTCTTATTGCTTTTTTCAAGACTAGATTTATGCGGTCTGTGAACATTGACTTCAAACATTTGTGGTTTATAAGAGTTGGGAAATACTGAATTTGGAATTCTTTTCCATGTGTCAATAGTACGGTTAAAAAATCTCTTTTAAAAGTTTCGGTTCTACATCTCTAAACTGACAGTGAATATTTGTTAGAATTTCTAGCAAGCTATGTACTATGTAAATAATTGTTTAGATGGCAATTTGTTTTTTAATTTGTTTGAACAATGTTCATGGAAATATCTATAAAAAAGCAAAGATCTGTGTTGTAAAGTATCTTAATTATTAGTCAATTTTGGATCGGCAATGATCTGAATAGATTGTTTTTGAATTATGTTTAGAAGAGATAGTGTAGATTCCTATGCTTTTCCTCATACTTGGGAACAATATTCAATACAAGGACAAATGAAAAAAAGTAAAATATTTTCTACATCTATTAAGAAATCCTAGTTTTTTAGATACACGCGGTGTCCAGAAAGAGTAAGAGAATTTGTAAATTTAATAAATACAAAAATACAGTCAAAATTTTTTTATTTATGTTTTATTTATTAGACAAAGTTTTGAAAAATTATTTTGTCCAAATGTTGACTCTAGCGCTGCTGGCACTGTTCTAACCAAAAACAAAAATTAGACGTCACTTGTTGACACATCTCTATAAACAGAAACATAAACAACCACTACATAGTATACAAGTCATTGTGTTGGCTGCCTTGTCTGATGAAGGCATCATTGGGCTTTGTTTTTTTTTTAAATACCGGCAAGAACGACCACTTATGGTAAACAGCAAACAGTATTGCAACATGTTAAAAAACTTTTTGGTTCCAAAACTGCAGATAATTAAAGGTTTTAATGTGGAAACATGATTTTAATGAAGCTGCTGCCACGATAAGGGTGTCTTAGATTTTGCAGTGCGGTAGTAACTATTATTCTTTTAAGGTTAATCAACTTTTTCCAAAAAAGTGATCTCTCGTCGAGGCACCACCAACTGGCGTCCTAGAAGCCCCAAACATACACCACTTGATTATTTCTTATAATAGTACTTTAAAGAGAAAGTTTATAAAAACAAACTACTAACTCTACTGCAATTGAAGCACAACATCCGCCAACGTTTCCAATAAGATGTGTCAACGCGTGACGGTTAATTTCCGTTTTTGGCGCAAACGTCAACATTTAGACAACATAATTTTTGGCTCTTTCCATTGGCATTTTCCAAAACTTTGCTAAAAATTTAAAAAAAATTAAAAAATTCAGGCTTGTATTTTTGTTTTTATTAAATTTACAAATACTCCCTACTCTTTCTGAACTTACTGTACTTTCAAAGCATGTCAATAACATGGTTGTTCCAGAAAAGATTATGCGAGATTGTAATCCTTAGACAGACAAATTGAAAAACATTTAGATATGGATTTCTTGTTTAGTTTAAAATTTGGTCCTAATAATACCTCATATTTTGATTTTGAAACAGTTAGAAATTGAGTTTTTTTAGAGTTAAAATTGACCATATTGGGAGTGCCCCATTTAGATATTGTTTTGAAGTTTTTGTTTAAAGATGCTACAGATTCTAACTTTTAAAATTCTAGACACTTTCTTATATTTGTCAATATGGTTTTTGAAAAGTATGAAGTATGAAAAAAGCTATCATCGGCAAAATTATGAATAGGACTTTTAATTGTTTGAAGAAGTACATTAATGTAAATCAAAAATAAAGTTAACGAAAAAGGAGAACCTTGAGCAACACCAGCATTTATAACTTTGGGATCAGAGTTAAAACCATCAGTTCTAAATATAATTTTTTTATTGTCAAGAAAACTATTAATAAAATTAACAGATTTATGATCAAAACCTATACAATAAAACTTGTTGATTAGATGCCATGCCTTATTAAAAGCTTTGAAAATGTCTAGAGCAACTGCAAGATTTTCTTCATGTTTGTCTAAAGTATAATTTTATTTGTGAGTAACATAAATCAGCAGATCTGTTGCCGAATGTTTTGATCAAAATCCACATTGAGTATCTAAGATAAAGTTATTTTGTTCTAAGAACTTGACAATGTGAAAATTAATTATTTTTTTTTAATTTGGATTGGACAGTAATGCAATTGGTCTATAATTTAAAAATTGTCTCTCTTTTTAGGTATAGGTTGAATATTTGCAATTTTTTAACAATTTGGGAAAGTATCTAAAAAACAAAGATTTCTTAATACATCTATTAAGAAATCTTAGTTAACCATTTTTTTGTCGTTAAGGTGGTTTTTAAAAAGCTTAACGTGTCGGATTTACTTCTTATGTAATTGCGTACCAACTAAACACAGAAGTTAGCAGTTTTGTTTTAAAAAACTGCTAACGTCTTTCAGAAGACAAACGTTTAAAAAATAAGAAGCTGATGCTATTATTGATGTTTATTGCGCGGTCAACTTTTATATTGTTATCTTTAAATAACGTGTTTTACTTGTTAAAGTTGCTTTATTTGATAAAGTTTGCAATAAAAGTTGCTGTTAGACGAGATGGAAAAGGTTTTTGCAATGGTTAGGAAAGACCGTCGAAATATTAATTACTTTTTTTTAAATTTTTGTCGTTTATCTGTTGTCTCGACGAGCTGGTATGGCTAATTGTCTTCTTTGGGCTGCTAAACCTCTATTTGTAATGTTTCAACAGTTTTTTTGACTGAGGGTTGGTTTGTTTTTAAATATTTTTTGACGGCTAACAAGTTGTTGGATTCTAATAAGGAGGTTGGCATTTTAACTTTGTGCGGTTTTGATGTCTCTTATTCTATCTGCAACAAACAATTAGAATTAGTAGTATCAATTGTTCCTTTAAATGGGCCGCAATTGCAACTGATTGACGGGTCTTTTATGACAGCTTCATTAGCTGCTCTATCAAGGCGGGAGTCTTCTTTACTGAGTCTGAACTAGTTGTCCAGTCCTTTTCATTCCAGTGCCCGGATCGAGTTAGTCAAACCTTTGAAGTCTTGAGGAGAGGTGGTTAAACGTGATTTTTAGTCTGGTTGCTGCTGGAAAAATTCCCGGCAGCGCCTTTAAGGTTTTTGACTGATTTGGTAATCAGTTTTTCCATTACTTGGGTTTAAGTGTTGAAGTTGACTAGGGCAATTTGTAATAGCCCTATCTTGGCTTATATCATCTCCATCCATCCATAGCTTTGAAAGTATCTAGAAAACTAGGATTTCTTAGAAGATGTAAACAGTTTTATACTTTTGTTAACTTTTGTATATATAAAAAAAAATATCATCGTCTTTGTATTGAATAATGTTCTCAAGTATGGGAAGTAGCCAAAAGTTCTAATCAAAAATCAGATGTATCTCAATAGTTTTAATTTATAACAAAATTAAATTGTTTGTATATTTCCTTAAGTGTCATAATTGAAACAAACTTGTTACTAATTAGTACTATCACTACTGCAGTTCAAATTTTTCTTAATAAAAAGTGCTAAGTATTATTACAATTTATATGTAAATTGTTTTAAAAAAATATATTATACTATTGTAGGGAGGTTCATTAATTTTGATTAATATTCAAAACGTTTGCTGTGTTATAATTTAACTAACAATTTTTCTAGCAAGTGATAAAGATTGTGATTTTTCTTTTTGACATCTTGTTGATAATGTCTTTGCGCATTTTTAGTAGTAGTTTTTTTTTTTTACCAGTCTGATCTGATTGAAGTCGTTTTTGTAGAAGTAAACTTAATCAATCATCATTGACTTTATGGAAATTAAAATTGATGTTTCCCTCTAGCTCTTTGTAGTCGGATGTGGCTACGGTAATTCTTTGGTGTTGTCTGATTGGCTGCTTGCAGTCGAATTTTTTTTTTCTACATGTTTGTCAGATATTGTTTTTTTTGTGGTTGTCGTCTTACTGTGGCTGATTTTGTAATTTTATGTCCAGTTGATTAGAATACTTTTCTAGATCTTTTTTTTTTCTTAGCGGTTTATTGCTAACTTTTCCGTAATTACCACGTTACTGCTGTCTGTGTTTATGAATTTTGCCAAGTTAGGTAAAGTTTACATTTGTTTTTTTGTTTTTGTTTTAGGTTGCTTGTTTTGTTTCTAACTTATTTTTGTGGTTTTTAGGCAGCGTGCAATGGTCGTCGTCGTCACACTGCTTCTGTAATTTAATGTCCGGTTGATTAGAATACTTTTTTAAAAGTTTCTTTTTATTTGTCTTGTCACGGGATTTAGTTTAGTAAAGTTAATATTTGTTAAAAAAAAAAACAAACAAATCAGGCATCTAATGTCGTTTTTGGCTATTATTGTAACCTCATACAATTTATACTAGCCATATACAATACTGCAAAGTATTACCGTTTGATTGAAATGCAATTAAAAAAAGGCGCAAAGCTAATAGATTTGTGTGTACTTGTGTGTGCTACTGAAATAGATATATCTGCCTTTTTCACATACTAGCTATTGACTATCTGCTATCTTTAAATTTTAGGGAAGGTTTCCGAGACTTGAAGATATCGGATAGTCAATAGTTTGTTTGTAAAGAAAATAGATAGATCTATAGGAGCGCGTACGGAAGTACGCACAAATGAATTTGCCTTGCGTCTTTTTCTAATATTATTTCACTCAACGGTATTACCTATTGCTATTTGTGTCACTGCTTAAATTTTATGATATAGTGGCATACCTAAACTCCAAGTAAATATTTTTGATGCAACAAGATTACATTTTATTTAGTTTTGTAAGAGTAAGTAGTAAATAAATCCATGTTTCTTAATATTTTTACCACAATGATCTAGTAATATTATATAAAAATCAAATGGAGGTTTTTATATTTTTTTAGGTATTTGGGTAATTTTATCTTTTAAATAATTGAGCCTATTTTACTGAAACATTTTTCAAAATGATTTGCTTTACACACATTACTATATAAGCTAAAACTGATTTTTAAATTATCTCTTTGCTGAATCAATAATCCGCAATTTCATGAGCGAGCACTTTTCATTCGGGCCATATGAAACGGAAACATGTGATGACTTGTCATATTCACTCGGAACCATCTGCACAACTTGCTCTCTTTGATTATCCCATGTCTCAAGGTCCGCTTTATATGAATCTACAACAAAATATTACCTCATTTCCGATAAAGACAACTGGGAATATTGAAATGCTGGTTGGAGCATTTAATTATATGGGATTATTTGTACACTTTAGACAGACAGGAATGCTTTAAAAAATCCCTTTGATCTTAAATATAGATTTTTCTTAATATAAACATTGCTTTTTTTATTAGTGATTGAAATTCCAAACAGAATTAATTTTGCATTAAATCAGTACATACATACATGAGAGATTTATGGTGTATTATGTAGATAAGTGGTTAATTAAATTTATATCTGCTGGACAACGGCAATTACACATTCTATCGCCATGCTTGTGTTTAGTATGCTATCTGATCAAACAATATTTATTGACTGAGTTCAATAATACACCCTGATTAAGTCATTTGGCCAATTCATGAGAGACTATATGATTTAGGGCATAACTAATTTGATTTAGTTCAACTCGAATTTATTAAAATATATATAATTGACTTAACATAACCAAATTTATACAAACAAATTTAATTAGATTTCGTTTGAAAAATGTTGACAGACACAAAACATGTTTTTAAAAGTAATAACTTTGTATAGGGTTTAAAAAAAATAAATTTCTATTTAAATATTATAAATAATCTTGGTTAAACAGCGCTTATAAAACCCGAGTTTTGTGAAAATAATTAGGCGAAACGAAATTCAATACGTTTGCAAGTTTAACGAAGCGAACATGAAATGATTGAAGTAAAAAAATAATAATGTCGCTTGCGCCATTAGGACCAATAATTTGCCAGAGTGAAATTCAAGGACAAAATTTTAAATTTAGGATCGAAGAATAATTATACAGTCGCAATCTAAATTATTCCACATTGCCGATCACCCTTTGATGTTACCAGGCTAATGTAACAATTCTCGATTTTTATTATGCGTATATGTCGAAATGTATAATTGAGAATCAGCAGGAACGAATAGTAATTAAACAAGACGCGACTTATAGATGCAAATTGAAAATGTATTGATTAATGTTTAATTAATTGATTAGAATTTGGGTTGGAGGTATGTAATGATAAAATATATAAATTTAATTGAGATGGTGAATTTGAGTTTAATACCTGGTATGTTTAAAAGATGTTTTGAATATTTAATAGAATGTAGATGTAGTGGTATGGGTTAGCTGCACACTACATTTTTTTTTTAAATTATAACTAAGTTTTTTTTTACTATAATGTTATTAATTATTTATTAGGTAACTAAATAATATTAATTTGAACTTAGGATTTCTTTAAAGTACAGATAAGAAATGTTTCAAAATGAACTAACATTAAATTTGCTGCTACTTTTTTGCTGTAGAACAAACTAAGACAATTTTATTAGCTGCTGTAATTGTTTGTATCAGGTTAAATTATGAATAAGTACACAATTAAAATGTAAAAGGCAAGTGTAATCAAGCTCAAATGTTAACCCTACCTGCGGAGCATCCAGCTAGGTAACTAATAAGGTTCTAGCGACCAAGTCACAGCAGTATAACCAATATCTAAACCAAATATAGAAAATGTAATTTTTGGACGATCTACCAACCCGCAAAACAAATAAGAAGACCTTAAATTAGAAAATTAGTATTTCTAAAGTAAAGAAAAAAAAAGAAGGTTGCATAAAATTATGCAAGTTATGCAATTTATGTGTGTTTTTAATTGTGAAGTTTCACCTAACGCACTTGTAGTTATATTTGTGATTGTTTGTGCTATATGTCTTAAACATTATTTTGTAAAATTTATAGTATAGTTTGTTTATTGAAACTTAACCTAAATTTATTGCCGTCCGCGCATTCTTATCCGCGCAGCGCAAAGTAATATTTTTACCAGTGGCGTAACTTGTGTTTTCTTTAAATTTGTGATTTTATACTTTAATCTTGTTTTAAACACTTTTTTATTTTCTTGTGTTACCCAACCGAGGTCTGTTTTTGTTTGTTTTGTTGTTAGTCACCAGGTGAACGACCGCACCGGTGTGAATTGTGTATCCTTGTATCATTCTTGTATTATTTTTATTTTTCAATATTTTATCAGTTTTTTAGTTAAATTTTTATATTTTAAACTTTAATTTATTATCATGTCCGGTCAAGCGTGCAAATGCAAAAGTGTTGCACAATCTGGCGTAACATGTACTAGTTGTGGAATTATATTTCATAACAGTTCTGCCATTTGTCATAAAAAATGTTACTATGGTACGTCATTTAAACTTGACAATTCCGAACTACTAAGTCTTTATAAAGATGAAGATTGCTCTAACAATAAATTGCTATTAGATAAAGTATTGTATTTTAAAGAGAAGATTGCAGACAAAGATAAGGGTATACTTAAATACAAAACTCATATTCAAATGCTTTGTGTAGTTACACCAACTTTTAATAAGGAAATTCAATTGCTTTCACCCACCTGCAATTAATTCGGTAAATAATAATTCTTCTTTTTTTGCAACCCTTACTGATTAAACTAAACCTAAGCAGAAAGTTCAGCCTAAGACCCCAACAATTTTTGGTTGTACTCCAAGTTACGATAATTTGCAGGCATATGTGTCAAACTCATATATACATGTCTCAAAACTTAAACGCAGAACTAATAAATCCGACATTATAAACTACATTAAATTGAAATACCCCGATGACGTTGAAGATCTCGCTGTACAATCTGAAAACTACAGTAGTTTTAAAGTCGGTTCCAGCCGACCATACTCAAGCTATTCTTTGCAAAGACTTTTGACCAGCTAACACCGCTGTTAAAAAATTTGTGAGTTATGATCGTTCACAAAATGTTCCTGCTTCATCTCCAATAAATTTTTGAATCCCAAATCTTGTCAACAGCTTGGACCCATCTATAGTAATAATAACGGCTTTTCCATCTACTACAAGAACGTCGAGGGTTTTAAAACTAAACTCAGAAAACTCTTGCTAGCAGTAGCCGTATCAGACTACGATGTGATTGTTTTCACTGGAACTTGAAGCTATCATTCATTTAAGTGTGATCGCTCGGCCCTAACAAGCCCTAAACAAGACGGAAGTTGTGCTTTAATTGCTATCAAAACTCACTTCAAATCTGTATTACTTTATCCTACGTTTATTAGTGTTGAACATTTGTTTGTAATTGTTAAGTTTAATTTTGTGTCTTATATAATTTGTGCGGTATATTTACCACTCAATGTCCGCGGATTTATCAGCCAGTACACTTAAACTTTTATATTGTGCGTTGGTGCGTTTGCATTTAGAGTATGCTCCGTCAGTTTGGAGTCCTGTTTATGAAATTCATAACCGTAGTATTGAACAAATTTAAAAAAAGTTTTGTCGTTTATTGTCTTATAAATCCGGCATATTATCTGTAAATTATGATTACTGCTACATTGCTTCATTGTAAAACCTACCGCTATTGAAACCTTGCCAAAAAAGGGCTGATTTGTTATTCTTGCATAATTTAATTATGTCAGAAATTGATTGTACGGACCTACTTGGTACTCTTTCATTCCACATAGCACCTAATAATAGACGCAGCAAGCATTCTTCCTTATTCCATGAGTCTACTTATTCTACTAATTATGGTTTTCATAACCCGCTGAGTAGATTTACAAATACTTTACCAACTAACTTTAATCTATTTTGTGTCTCTAAACTTACGTTTAGAAGTCAGCTGACTAATGTTTTGTTTTATTATGTGTGACTTTTTGAATATGTTATCTTTTGTATTTTTTATTTTTATATATTTTTTTAAAACATCTTTAATTATGTATATTTGATGTAGATGTAAATGGTAAGTTTTTATACCGTAAATAAAGTATAATTATTATTTTTATTGTTATTATTATTATTAAATGTTATTGTGTGAGCTGACATGTCTGGCAAAAGCATTATTGAGCTTTATTTTTTTGAAGACCGGCAAGGACAAACACTTACGGTAAATATTGCGACATTTTAAGAAACTTTTTGGTTCCAAAACTGCAGGTGTTTGAAGATTTTAATTTGAAAACATGATTTCAACATGATGGGGTTACTTGCCACACTACATGAGGTTGTTAATCAACTTTTCCCGGAAAAAGTGATCTTTTCCCCGATGTTGCACTCATTAATTATTTCTTATTAGGGTACCTTAAAAAGAAAGTTTATAAAAGCAAATCACGGAATCTACTGCAATTGAAGCACAACATCCACACCGAAATAGCAAAGAGATGTTGACGCGTGACGGCTAATTTTTGTTTTTGGTTAGAATAGTATCAGCAGCGCAAATGTCAACATTTGATTAACATAATCTTTGGAACTTAATTTTCCACAACTTTGTCTAAAAAAATTAAAAAAACTAAAAAATCTGAATTGTATTTTTGTTTTTATTGAATTTACAAATACCCTCTACTCTTTTTGAACACTTTTCAATAAACGCATGTTCTAAAAAATGATACCACAAAAATGCAACAGAGCAAAGACTATATTAATACACATAAAAGGAAACTCAGGAAATCTTGGAAGTTTTAGACAAATATCTTTTTTATTTTAGATGTACCAAAAATTCAAAAAAATAATTACCACCTGGTTAACTAATAAGTTTGATAGATACCAATCACTAAAACAAACAAGATTTAGTCATGAATTTTGTTCGACTGATTAGTTACATACTTTAAAAGTCCCCAAGCAAAAAACAGTACAATCTTCCTCTGTTGAGCATTTAGAGTACATAAGAAATCTTTTGATAGCATGGAGCTATGGGCGGTAGAATTATAGAATATACATAACACATACCTAAACAGCTTACAATTTGCAGAGCATGTGGCTTTTAGCTGGAATGAACAACAAGACAAGAATTAACAAACAACAAAAAGAGAGGCAATTAAAAAGTATTAGTATGAACTTAAACAAAACAAAAGTGATGTTCAATCCGGACAAACAACAAAAACAGATGATTACAATTATTTGGGATAAACCTTGAAAATAAGTAAAAGAATACAAATGGAATAGTCGGCTTATGAAAAGTTTGTTTAACTGCATAAAAACAATAATATATTACAACACCAACGTTTCACGATATTTGATTTCTGTGTTAAACCGGTCATACGTATGGGGCTTAAACTTGGATTTGTACACAAGCAAAAAAAAAAACTTAACAAACCATGGAAATACAGACCTAGAAATAACTCTTAAAGACTATAAAACAAATAAATGAATTAGAACAAATTTTTCGACTCTCGATATTTTTTTATAATTTTTAAAACTATGGATTTTGCATTTTTTATAAATTTGTTACATTTGCGTTGACAACTAAACAAATATCGCATATTAGTGACAAGGAGTACAGCGTCTAAGAGACAAATATGCATAAACGTGTTGGCCAAATTTACACTAAAATAATTATTAATAAAACTGTTAATAGATTATTTTAAAACTCTCAATCAAGATGGTAGCAGCAAGAAGAACCTCGATACTACAATAATTTGATATTTAATTAGTATTCAATTTTAGTTTCATAAGTAATTGTAAAGTATATAGCGCAACTTGCATACTATATTTCATTAAAATCTAAGTGTATTTAGCAGAAATGAATAGCTGTGCACTATATCACAGCTAATCCGGAGGTAAAGAAATAATTTGCTAGAATATTCTAACAGAGCAGGAACTAGCATACTGCATGGTTGGGAAGAATAATGAGATGCTATCCTGTAACTTTCAAATATCTTTTCAAAGATTGGTGCATACAGCAGCTTTTGAATAATATTATTGTTTAATTTAAAAATTGTGCATTTGACAATAAATTACTTTACTGAGTTTAAAATAGAATGAGAGTAAATTAAAATTTGTGCAGTTAGAAATTATATGTTTAAATTTAGTAAACTTGTAAAGTGTACTGAAATGTATTTACTTTGAAATATTGTCTTTATTCTCAATATATCAGAGTGCATCTGCCGTATTGTATCAGGAATGAATGCATGGAAATGTTTGTTGTCGAGATCTTAGACATAGACGGCTCCAACATCAATTCCTTGCATAGATGTAAAAGTGTAAATGCAAACGACATTCACAAACAGCACGTCTTGTACATGTTAAACTCGTACAATTAATTAATGAACAGTAGAAACATGTTGTTACATTCTGCGATTAAATATTTATCCAGTGAGCAAACTTATTAAATTTCCAGAAATATATCACATCTAATAAGCTTCACAAGGAATAATGTTATATAATTCCAAAAGAAAGAATAGCGAGTCACGTATCTGAGTGATACTTTTGAATACGACATTTGCATAAATGCAATTTCATGAGGTTGGCATTATTGTTCAGTGAATAATTATAATCAACCACATTCGATCCGATATGTGCACTTGATAATATAAACCGACTAGGAAGTGTTGACCCATAACCATCATCATATAATCTAAAAACTATATAAGCTAACTAAGGATTGATATTGCTCTTTCATAAATTACTTAATTATATTTGAGAAATACTCAAGTCTTATATCAATTAAATTATGTTTGTTATAATATTAATAAATTGCAAGACTATTTAATAATAATAAATTTGACAACAGAAAACCCTTTCTATCTTTTTACACATTATCTTTTATATTTATCTTAATTATCCAACGTAGGGGAACTAAAACTTGCTTTCGAGGTCTAGTGACTTTGTGTACTATACAAGGGTATTATTGGGGCCACAATAACTTTTCCTTACTCACTTTTACTTCTTAACCACATTAACAATAAAAGCTAATTGCAAGCTTGGTAAATAAGGCAATATGCAAACTATTAGTAGATTATAGGAATATACACTGGGAATATATTATCACAAACATCCAACGTGCTTTAAATTCATTACATTCAATATAAAATTTTGTTAAAATTGGGAAACCGAAAATAGTATTTTTCTACTTGTTACTGAAATGTTTTGATTATGTGTGGGTAATCTATACATTGCTTATTTTGCACAGAGCTATTTAAAAAGTGATAGAAGTTTTTCTAATTATAACATATTAATTTAATTTTTTTTGTATATATTTTAATTATTGCAGTTTTAAAAAAAATATAATGCGTACATAGGTATCAAACTGTGCTTAGTTTACATTATACTAATTGCGGTACATATTTTCTTATCTACTCCTGCATGGCAATTTTATATTATTTTACGTTTGAGCAGTTTTGCTTTAATTTCTTTTGCCGGTTTTCTGGATGTTGATTCTTCACCTTTTTTGTAGTTTTTCAGCGTTTCATGTGCCTTTTGAGCGCCATCTTGCTAACCTATTTGTATACCTTGAGAAATCTGTCTTGATATATGGCTAGCTTTATTTTATTTATGCTATTTTTCTTAGCACATTAGTTACCCGTGCTCTTTTGAGATCTTTTTATTTTAAATCTTATCTTTTAGCATGGCATGCTCTATTGCTTATTGGGTAGTTGAAAGTTTATTTGCGGTTTTACATGTTATTATCATTTTTTCAATGCCGTATGTAAGCACTGGTAGGATGCACGTTTTGTATACCTTTCTTTTTAGAGATTTATTGAGAATTCCCTTGCTTGATTTAAGTATAAATCCCGATTTACCAAAGCAGGATAGACTCCGTACTTTTACCGATATTTTGGTTGTTTTTATATCTGGCTTGGTTTTGTGGCTCAGTTATGTTGTTTACATCCTTAAGTATTACTTAAGTGTTCTTCGATGTTATTGTTTTTGTTTTATTCAGGTTCACTTGTAGTCCAATTTTAGTTTTTCTAATAAACTGCTGAACTGTGGTATACTTTGTCAATTTTTCAGTTTGTTGAGCAGAATAAAGGTTTTGTTATGCTAACTGCGTGATATTGCACCCTTCATAATGCATTTGTTTATTAGCATTTGTACACTTTTTTGTAAGTTTTTTTATCATATCTTTAATATTTTACTTGTTATATTGTCTTTGCTAGTGCATTTACTGTTTTTTATTTGGTTTAGCGCTAGTATTATTTTGTGTCAGTTTTTTAGCCTGTGTTTTGTATTTTCTGTTACAAATATTTGTTTTGAGTTTTGGAGCTATATAAAGTCTTGTAAAAGTCTTGGATTATTGTTGTTTTGATTACTTCTCTACTGTTGACCATGACATTTTTTGTTTTACATTTGTGTTAAATTTACCTGTCCTAATAATAGTTTTGGTCTGAGGGTTTTCATATTTCTGATGCTTCTGTTTATGTTTTTGTGTTACATCTTTGTTTGATTAGGTCTTTGGTTTGTGAATTTATTTTACCAGACTTTTCAGTTTGTTTTGAGCATATTTTTTTTTCTACTTGTATGCCGTTTTTTATGTTCTCAGAGAGTCTTTTTATATTTTTTATGTTTATTTGTAATTCCGAGCTTATATTTGTGGTTAAAATTTCTGCCGTTGTTTCTTTACAAACTTCCTTCTTTTGTAGTTTAAATTCATATATTATTTAGTGGTTGCTATTTATGTCAAATTGATTTAATACTGTAACGTCTTAGCAATTGTTTTTTTTATTAGTAATAATATAGTTTATTTTGTTATCCGGGCTTCTCCAGGTTCATCTTCTTTGCGATGAATAATGTTTATTTTTAGATTCCTTTAAGAAACAACATATTGCAATGGCATCAACGTTTTATGTAAACTAGAAAAGTCAACAATGTTTATTGTAGGCCCCAAAAATTGGTACGTATCTAAAATAACATCGAAAGTGTGCAACAAACGGTACAGCTAAGTCCACAACCTTTGGCAGTTTGCCAAGCAAGAACATTGAACATTTTGAGCATTAGCTTTAGGATAATTTTGCACGACGACTTAGGATTTTATCCTTATAAAATTCAAATAGAGAACAAGTGTGTATCAAGACGTTTGAGGTCAATGTTTTCAAAAAAATTGATTTTACAAAACTGCGATGTAAATTGCCTTGCAAGATCTCTTTAACTTCCTGTGATTTCTTCTTATGGGAGTATTTTAAGTCGAAAGTGTACGTCGACAAGCCCAATACATTAGAAAAGTTAAGACAAAACATTATACAAGAAATAAGAGCCATTAGTCCGGATATGTTGCACCGTGTCATGCAATCATTTTACAATTGGCTACAATGCAAAAGATTGAATAGAACGCATTTGTCAAACGTAGTGTTTAAAACTTAAATACCCATAAAAACTGCATTATCAATGTAGTTAATATTTATCATGCTCATTTCTGAAAGGCACTTCCAGCATTGCCCGTTTAATTAATTTTTGACTGGTGTTGTTGTGTCTAATCTGTATGTTTACACGGGCAGTATGCACATCTTGTAAATTTTCTTCTTTAAATTTGTTGAAATGTCTGTATTAAAAAAAAAATAATTAAATTACCAAAAACTGTTTATCCTAGTCCTACTTGGACTCTTGGTTGTTTGATTGTTTTTATTCAGTTTAATTTTGTGACTTAGATATATGTAGTTATTCACTGTCTCAAAATGATCTCTTTCGCGACTTTTGATTTTAGTTTTGTTTATATTTATGTTTAATCCGACTAGTTTTGATGCATTTTGTAATTGTCTTAGCATACTTTTCCAACTTTTTAATGTTTTACTGATTTGTACTACGTGATCTGCAAATTGAAGATGATTTAGGTAAGATCCTTTGTGAACATCAACCTATTTTGTCTCATGATAGTATTTTAAACACATTTTTAAGTACAAGGGCAAACAACTTAGGAGATATTGTGTAACTCTGACAAACCCTTTTGTTATTATGTACAATATATGTTTTTAAATTTTTGATAATTTTTTTTGTAAGTTGGTGAATATTAACTTTAGAAAATTTGTATACCTTGAGATAATTTGTGTAAATCAATTATTTGAATTCACCCATTACCATCAAGCGATGCTGTACCACTAAGATGCACTGATAAAGATTTGTGAAAACCGAAACAATTTTCTGTACTTGGTTGGCCGCTTTACAGTTGGATTGGGTTTGTGTAATTGAATTTAAACCTTTGTTTTTCATTAAACTATATTTGATTGTCTACTTTTTTAGACATTGCAATTTAGTTGCCAGTTGTGATACTGAAGTTTTATCAATGATATTCCGTTTCTTTGGTTGAAGCAACGTGATGGAGTTACAACTACTTTGCACTACTAATTAATTATTATCTATTTTGAGTTAAAAGCACGTAAATCAATTATTTGAATTTATCTTTTACTATCAAGCAATGCCCTACTACTAAGATGCACTGATGAGCATTTGTAAAAATTGAAACAATTGTCTGTATTTGGTTGACCGCTTTGGAGTTGGATTGGGTTTGTGTAATTGATTTTAAACCTTTGTTTTTTATTTGTAAAACTTCTTACGTTTTCACCAAATTGAAAGCTTTATAATAATTTACAAAAACTAACTATTTTTTTAATTTTTTAATGAGATTGCGCAGTGTTTGTAGGTTGTCGATTGTACTGAATTCTTGCTTTACCGGTAAAGTAAAATTCCAGTTTTTTGATAGGCGGTTATTTACAATTTTAGTTAGTTGTTTCTAAATGTGAGATAGTAACTGATTGATCTGTAATTTTCTAATATTGTATTGTCTCGTGTTTTAAAAAATAATATAACATTTTAGTTTTTCCAAAAAATTGGGTATTTTGCCTTCTTTGAGGCACTCATTTATTAATACTAGAACTACATCTAATAAAGCTTTTTCATCCATTTTTAACATTTCTTCTGAGCCAACGTTGGTAATTTGTCTGATAGCGTAACCTAAAACTCACTATACAACCTTCTTACAGCGTTGACAATCTGTGCTTTGTTGGTTGCAACAATTTCTTTTTAATTTTGTATTTTGTAGATGTTTCTTCAACATCTTGACACTTTTTACAAAAGTACTTTTATGTTTATATTGTCCTATATTGTATTTTGGATAAGTTTTGTATTTTGTATAATCTTTTTTGATCTGTTTGTTGATAGTTTTGTTTAGTTGTTTGTGTTTTTGCGTATATTTACATGTGTATTATCTAAGTTTTATCAAATATGTTGTTTTTTGATTAAACTTGATTTTTTTGTGTGCATACCTTGTTTGTTTCTACATGCATGCTTAATGTAATACTGGTTGCCAGCTTGTTTAGTTTAAAACTTTTTTGGATTTTTGTGGGGGATAGTTAACGTTTGATTGTTTGTTTATATTTATTTATGCATTTTTGTTATAAGGTGTTTGATTTTTCTGTTAATGAGAAAAACTAGTGAGATGGTGCATCTTTATTGTTCTAGTAAATTAGTTGGCCCAATTTTAGAGTGGTGGATTTTTAAGAATGTGTTTTAGTTTTTTTTTTTGGTGCTTTTGTAGTCGCACTATCCTGATGTGTGACGCAATCAGAGTTTTGTAATTTTTTTTGAATTTTTTGTCAAATTTTTGCCGCAGATTGATGTTATGTTAGTGTAAGAGCTAAAGCTAATTGCTCTACCCACCTGGAATATTTTTGTTTTAGAATACATAAATGATTATACAAATAATTTTCGAAAGGATTTGGCATTTAGTTGTCACGCTTGTTAAGCGAGTGTGCCACTGACCTGGAAACTGGCGCAGTTTTTAGCCGCTCATTCTGAGTCAGAAGCTAACGCTTTCCGTATTTTGTAGTAATCATTCCTGTTAGATAAATGTTGATTTTTTTGTTTTTTATATTGATAAATGTAATTTCTTTGCTTTTGCCATTGTTGATTAGTAATCTGAATCTTTGGCTTCTACGAGGTACTATTAGCCGGGCCAGCTAAACCAAAGTTTGTTTTTTCTTTGTGAGAAAATTTTAATTGTATAATCTAACAAATGTAAAGTCTGCTTGTAAAATGCTTAGCGTAGTCTTACGTATCAATGTGTTTTTGATCTACATAAACCTTACGCAAAACAAGCAATAGATGGTTGGGCTATTGTATATCCTCCGACATTTCACACTTGTCCTTGCAGTAGTAACATTACACATTTTGCTTAATTTTTCAGAAACGTTTAAGTTTATTGGTTAAATCTGTCAAGATAGTCCAACAACGTTTAATTACTTATTAAATCTTGACACGTTTGCGGAATAATTGTCTAAAAAATATCAAATTTAGTTTTACATTGCAATTTAAATGGTATAAGTCGTATAATATAGAGTTTCATAGATAAATTAAAAAATAACCAGTTTTGAAGCGTTTAAAATAACTTGATTTGCTTATTTGCAAAAAAAATTTTTAGGATTATGATATTTTCAGTGTAGAAATGAGGATAGATAATAACTAAGAATATGATTAGTTTATTGTAAATTAAAACGTAAATATTTATGTGATGATGTTATTGATTTAATATTTTTTAGTGAAATATATAGAGTAGCTTTTTATTTTTCAATAATAAATTTGTTTCAATTTGAATTCAATAACAATTAATTGTCACAACAAAAAATATGTTATATGAATTCAAATATTTAAAATATAAAATATTTATATGAAAAGGAATTTTATGTTTCAAATATAACATATTTGTTTCTACTATTCTATAATATATGAATCAATACTTAATTTAATAAAAATACCTAAAAATCAAATATTATAAAATGCTTCATTTTTTGATATTTTATTAAATATGAAATTAATTTAATTTTAAGTATATTGTTAATTATAACATAACTCTAATTAATTACATAGATTGTATATTGTTGCGACTTCGGAAGTTTAATAAATTTCCGTCGTAAACAAGTAAAAACTTTGGACAGTAATATATATCTATCCGACTTATTAAGTGTTACCACATGTGGTGAAACTAAGTTTCAATACACAAACCAGTTCTAAGTATATTGAAGCGATTTCGCAAAGATGGGGTCTATATAAACTGATTGCAGGATTAGTGTAAGATGTAGCAAAGTCATCATGATGGTAACTCACTGTTCTCTAAGTTTGCGATGCCCCCGCATCATAAGTTAAATAAATGCCACGCACATTGAGCAACCAGATGTCTCCATCACAATGTCAACATATTCAGAACAGATGCTGACAGAATCATTATATATAACACGGCTCCTTCTGCTTAGTCCTTCCTTTCTAGATTACTTCAGCTGAGAAGGAATTGTGCTAACATACAAGACTTGCACGCTTTAATGAGAATTATAGTGTAAGTTCTCATAACGTTGATTAGAAAGGGATGGCATTACATTCTTTAGTAGCATTGCAATTTATTACACACGGTACATTCTTTTAATTACCCCAACAATGTCTTGTGAAATTTTATTTTAAATGCACAAAAGCTTGATTTTTGCATTGTCATAAAGTGGATTCGAATTCAACGATTCAAACTAACTACGCTTTTTACCATTATTTAATAAAAAACGATAATTAGCACAGATCAGTCAATTATCATGTAACACTTAAATCTGAATAATACTAACTTTATGAATTCATATTGTGATTTAACTTCAATACGCATAATACAAGGCAATCGATTTTTTATAAAGAGAAGCAAGGAAAAACGGTTTAGTACAATTCATAAAAATGGTAATATTTTGTGCAATTTAAAATCGCTTATCTTCAAAGTACTCAGTGGTCGAATTATATAAAGGTTACCAAATATCAATAGAAAACACATTAGGATAGAAACATTTTACACAATAGTACAGATAAAAATGTCATTAAGAGATCTCTATGAAATCCATTAATAGTTTAATTTTAAAATTAATTACTAAACTATTAAATTCCTTCATTTTATTCTTTAACGTTTTCGCATTTTCTTCTTATATTATGATCAATAACTTTTTACTACTGCTTACACATAGAGACGGCCTTGCTATAAACATAATAAAATTGTTTTAAGCACTCGGATGAATAGTTTACTGTTTATATATGCAGCAAATAAATTCCATTTTAAGTCCGTCGGTTCGTTAGCGGGGAGACATTTCTATGGAGTATTTTGCTGTATATCTCATAGCCGTGTAATCCCGTGATGTTATATTAGAATCAACATTCACATTCCTGCTAATCCAGCCGCAGAACGATCCGAGTCCCGGCTATATATGATGACATTTATAGAGA
This sequence comes from Tachinus rufipes, assembly GCA_963932245.1. Classification (NCBI taxonomy): domain Eukaryota; kingdom Metazoa; phylum Arthropoda; class Insecta; order Coleoptera; family Staphylinidae; genus Tachinus; species Tachinus rufipes. The sequence continues at coordinate 89,822,412 of OZ010743.1, forward strand.
CACTCTGAAACGGGGGGAGACAAACAGAATGCCTGAAAGTAGAATTCGTAAAAAAAAATCCACTGTTTCTGAATAATCGAAATATAACTGTATTAATATTCATATTTTCATTTTCTTTTTGGCTTGGCTTTTATAACTAAGATGTCATTGTAGTAAATTTAGATATATGGTGCGATTTCAAATGAAATGGTTTGTACAAGTATTGCTATAAAACGTATATTTTCAGTATACATTTTTATGAACATATTATGTTGATATTACTGAAACCTAATATAAAACCTTAGCTCTAAAATTTATTCGAATAATCAAAATGAATGTTTTTGTTATATTAAAAATAAATAAAAATTGTATTGTTTAATTTTTTAATTTAACAATCTGCAAAGGGTTCGAGTGACGCACTTTCAGTAGCTAAAATGCGACACATGAGTGTTGTTTAAAAATTAATTTGTCATCACTTTTCAGTTATTAGTGAATTGACTTTTGACAAATTTTGTAAAACAAAAATATTAACTTATTTTAACTTGAGTACATTTTATTTTATGAGGTAAGAGATGAATGGTATATGTTGTTTTTGAGTAAATCTACCACGGAGTATGATTAAACTTAAATCTCGGGGTGTTGTAGTTTGTTTTATTTGCGATTCTGTGGTGAGTCAATTGAGCAATAAAAACTCACGAGGTTTCTAACTAAACTAATAGACGCAAAAGTACGTAAAATGTAGAGTTTACGTAGTACTTAATGTTTTAAAGTTTTTTATTTTTAACACAACTGATCTATTTTATTATTAATAGCATATAAATGATTACAAACAGTAACAGTATGTTTGAATTCAAACTCTTGGACAAAATTTGGAACAAAGTCGTTGTATAAACTCTTAAATTTGGAGAAATTTGCTTTAGTATTTTTTTTATTTCAATAATTTATTAGTAGTCTTTTGATCGGCAAAACCCGTAAAAAAATTGTTTTTTTTTAGTTTTTTGACATTTTTTAACTTAAATTTTGAAAAATTAAATTTTTTGTTTAAAAATTTTAACTAAAAAATAAATAACTTGTAAAATCAATTAGAAAAGTTTTGTAGATTCCAAATCTGGCGCCATTTAAAGCTTATACCCTGTTTATAAGTCCAATTTTTTGTTTTCAGTAGGCTGCGCAAAATGTAGCATTTTCGAGATTTTGTTAAACGCCAAAGTTGACGTAAAAAAATTGAAATTTTGCAAACAATTCTACAAAGACAATATTCAGTGTTATGCTTATCGTGCGTAGAAAAGCTCATACAGAAAAAAAATGTTTACAACATTATTTTTTTACTTAATAATTTTAATTTTGTTTAAAAGATTATTTGATTTATATTTTTGTAAGTTCATTTCAAAAGTTTAACATAAGATATTTTTTAACGCTTGTACCAATTTTGGGCAATTTTACTTGTTGTTTGATAATTTTTGTACTTTCGGCACAAATTTAGACTCAATCTAATAGTGCCAAAATTTGAGAGTATTAATATTTTTGTCAATCAAACATAAATACGCTTGGCGCTCACAAAATTTAACAAAAAAAAGTTTTAAACGTGACCCTAGTGTGCTTAAATTTTTTTTTCTAAGTTTTTTTTGCAGTTGCTATGTTTTGTTTACTACGGATTATTTATTTTTTGGTTTTGTATGAAATACTATGATTGTCCTTTTTATACTCTAGTCAAAAGGTATACATATCAAGCTGTTTGTGGCTAATGCCTAGTTTAATTTATTTTTGAAAGTTAAACAAAATTAAAGTTTATTTACTGCAGGATACAAAAACATATTAAATGGTATATAAGTAATTATAATTATTGAAGGTGTTAACCCAATGCTCCCTATTAGAAGAAACGTTGAACTGTTTGTGTGTGAAGGAGACTGTAATACAGTTAAATCCTACACAGACAGGCAATGGCATTTTTGGCGCGTTTTATTTGAATTAGATGACCAAAACAAATTTATCATTTAAAATTAATAAATGATGTATTTTATGTAAAAAAAATGCCGTTGCCTGTCCGTGTTAGATTTAACTGTATTACAGTCTTCTACACACACACACAGTTCAACGTTCCTCCTAATAGGAGACTGGCCATTGCACACCTTCGACACATTAGTAAACATAAATTGTTTAATAGTTACTGTAATTTTATGTAAATTGTCTCTTTGACCAGTAAGATGCTAGGAACACTGATGGTGGGTGCATACCCTGAACCACGAGTGTATGTGTCTTTTACTGGATGAAAAAAAGAAATTTACATAAAATACATTATTTATTAATTTTAAATGATAGAATTATAATTATGTTAAAGTAAATGTCAAAAATATTAAAAAAATATATTTTTGGAAATACAAAATTCAAAGTTTACCAAAACTATTTTTTTTTTCTAAATTAAGAAAAAGCAAAGTTATTTTTAGAATAATTAACCATTATTTTAGTATTATATTTTGGTATTAAAATGATTTTAAGAAACAAATATGATCCAGTGTTTTGTCACTTAGTATGGATCTTGTTTTAGAGCAGATCTGAAAAGCAACTACAAATGCTCGTTCTGATTCTACACTTTACAATTATAGGCTAGTTGTAATTGCACCTTTGTAATACTTTTTTCTTTAAAAAACAACTCTTCTTTCTTAATTGGTTACTCCAATACTTGATTTTTTTCTTGAAAAGATGTCATTTTTTTATTAATTAGATTTTGTAATTTATTTTTTAATAAATCAATTTTGATGATTGCTACCAAGGAAGATGACAATGCTAATAGTGTCATCTTTAGGGTCCAAATCTTCAGTTGTACTGTCTAGCTTGTTAGTTTTAATTTCGGCATTCCTAACGTTGTACAAGACAAACAATTGTTTTTGTAATAAATGCTTTACTAATTTTTGAAAATAAATATGTATTGGCAAAAGCATTTTAACTATCAAATGAGCTGTATAAATACGTTTTTGGGATATGCAAAACTTTAAAGCATTTCCCAAATTAGTACATTTTTAAGAAACGAGTGTTTCCATTATAAAGTTTGCATCGGCAATAAGAAGATTTAAGTGTGTTGACAAGTACACAGTTCTTTCACTCCCAATTTAATTGCGGGTAGAGATAAATAAATCTAATTTAAATTTACTGTTAATAAATTTTATTTCTGCGGCAACACCATCATCTTAATTTTTTTTCTTTATGATTGTTTTTGTTATTACTTTTATCATTATTACTATGACTATCAGTATCAACAATTGCTAAATTTGGTTTGTTTTTGTAAAGGACATCAGTGAGTGCTAAATGAATACTGTGCGCAAAACATAGCAGGTGTTTGGTATCAATCAATTTTTTCAGTATTGCTATTACTGACGCACTATTTGTTGATGTACAAACAATGTCTTGAGATAATTTGAGACCATGCTCTTGTAATTTTATATCTGAAACTTTTAAATATTTTTTTGCCGGTATTTTTCTATAATAACGAGCAAGTCCTATGTTTGATATTAATCCTACAAAGAATGAACGTTTATTTTTAATTACCTGTAATTATAAACTAATGCCTATTTGTCAAATGTTAAGTTAAAAAATTTGTATATTGTTGTAAAGTTGATGGTTGTTGAACTTGTTGATGATGTTAGTGGATCATGAAGACAGGGAGCGTCAAGCAGTTCTTATATCCTCCAAAGAGCAGACAATGTAGTACGATTATGATTACGTGTTGATGCAATGTAAATGATTACGCATAGTACAATTGCTATGTTTAAGTGCTTTGAAATAGCAACTTGGATGGCGTCGAATATTTTTTAGAAAAAATGGTTATTGCACATGTTATTAAATAACTTTTCATATTGGTGGAAAGCTATGGTTATGGCTAGTAGTAATTTGTAACTTTTAGAGTTATTGAGCATTTACTACCGACTTAAACAAAAGTTCTACTAGTATCTACAATGTTGCAAAAACTGTAGTGTTTCTTGATCGTGACTTTAGTCAATCTTTTAATCTTTTTATATTTTTGTAAGCTTGATTCAGAAGTTTAACTAAAACATCTTTTGTTGCTTGAACCAATTTTATATCAAATTTTTGCGCTTGCGGCACAAATTTAGACTATTTTGACATTCAAACATAAATCCGCCCAACGCTTATCAAAGATTAACAACAAAAAAACCACTGTGCTTATAATATTTTTTGTGAATATGAAAAAATAATTCATTTTTAACGCATTTTTTGCCTGAATTTTTTTTTAGAATTTATTTCTAGATAAACTTTTCTACAGCCAATGAGCACGACATTAATTATTTTCTATGTAGAATTGTCCGCAAAATTCGAATTTTTAATAATATTTGATGTATTGTTTTTCTGAGCGCTGCTGAACGTGTATTTGTAAGAGTTTATGTTTAAAAATAAGCCTATTTTTGCAGTTTTTTTTAGTTTTTGACCTCTAAAACTAAAATACACAATACTAATGTACATTTTCTAATTAATTTACATCAAAATACGCCTATCTTGGCTTCTTTTTGTTTACACTATTAGGACCAAAATATTGGTTTGTGTTTTGTGGTGTATAAAGGGTGTAGACTCAAAATGACGACAGAATTAGATTCTACGGAAAATTTTTGATCTTTTAAAAAATCTGTAACTGTTATTAGAACGGAAAACAATACCAAAACAAGTTTCTCGACGCACCACCCTCTTTTCTCTACTCTGGTCCGTTTCAAAAAGAATTGCTCCGCTTTTTAAAAAACGTTTATTTGCAACCGCAACAAATTTCTTGTTGGATTTATTTTAAATTACACCAGTAAATTAAGAAATTACAAACATACTTACAAAAACTGATTTGAACCGCTGGTTTATAATACCGAGCCAACACCCTATACATATTAAAACTTAATATAACCAAAATTCAACTACACAACTTACAAAACCGTTATTTGTTGATTACAATCAAGAGGTTTGAAAGGATTAATTCAAGAGTTTTTTGAAATCTATCTATTGAACAAATGCAATTCAAACACTGTTAGAAGCTCTGCGTTAATTTGGATAAATAATAGCTATAAATATGCTACAAAAAAAAAAAAAATTATCTTTGCTATGCAGTTTTTGTATTTGGATTAAATTAAAAAAAAATCAATTTGTAATTTCAATTAACTCAATCACTTTGTAATAATTTTAGAATTTTTTTTAGCAATAATGCGTCAAATGTAAGCTTCCAAGTGCTCAATTGTTATTGGTTTATTGATGTAGACATGGAATTTTACATATTCTCAGAAAAAATAATCTAATGGCGTCAAATTGCACGAACAAGGTGGCCAGTTAACAGGTCTATTTTGTGAAATTAATCGTTTGTGAAATTTTTTTTTAGTAAATTAATTGTATCGCGCTAAGCAGCAAATGGCATTGTCCTGCTGAAACCACATGTATGCAAAATTATAGCTGTCCAATTGATGCACGGAAAAGTTGGTAATCTTGTCTCTGTATTGCTCACTGTTGACTGTAACGTTCCGACCATTACCATTTTTGAAGACATATGAGCTAATGATTCTACTAAACGTAATTTTTTTGGGATGTAAGTGTTTCGACAATGGCTCGTGGATTATTATAGCTCCAAATGCGACATTTTTGTTTGTTGATATAGTCATTTAACCAAAAGTGTGCTTCATCACTGAACAAAATTTTCAAATGAAGTTGTGGAGTAATAGCAATGTTTTTCTCGGCGCATTTACCAATTGTACGGCGCAAACGATAATTGTGTGGTTTCATTTCTTGTACAAGTTGAAGCTTGTAAACCAAGATCTTTTTGCAATTTTTTTTAAAGTGGATGGACGCAAGTTTAATTGTTGAGAACGATGACAAATTGACACATTTGAATCATTATTAACACTTCGATGCACACTATCAATTGCTTCTTGTGTGCGACGTTGTACTAGATGTTTATTATTGTTTATATTAAACGTATTGCAAAAACTATGCACAGTTTCTCAAATTAATTGCTCTGATAGACAAATTTAAGCATTATACAATGCACATAATGCCCAATGAGTTTCTCGAATTCAACCATGTTTTTCAAAATAATTTTGATCAATTTGCGAACGTTGCTACGCGTTGTGACTTTATTCACGATAAATTGCCAAAGCAAACTAACCTAAAACCACCGAGAGTTTGAACGCCAATAATAAAACTATTTTGTACTTTCTGGGTTTTTGTAATAACTTACTCTTCAACGTATTTTAGGCCTAGGGTTACGATACGATAAACAATTTATAACAGAGCGAAACCGGTGAGTAACTGAACCAAGTGTTTTTTGTTGAAGCCATAAATTAATCAGTCACAATAAGTTCTAATTTGATCACAAACACCGTTTAGTTTTACAGCAGTTTCAACCTTTATTTTAATATATACTTTATTGTACGGGCTTTTACCATAACCTGGTTAACTAATTAGTAATAGTTTCAGCGTTAGTATACTGATTTAATTTTTAAATTGAATCAAATTGCTCAACTTATTGACCCATGGGAACCTTATTGCTATTAGTTTTTTTCTGGTTAATACAAACGGAATTGATACTGCACCCAATGAATAATGTTTGAGCGTCAAAATATAAACAATGTTAGAAACTTGGATATAGTTGCAAGGTAATAATGATAATAATAATAATTGCTTTTTATTGTCAACTTAACATATAATTACAAATAATTTAATATAACAAGATATTCGACAATAAGGTATCTAATCAGGTGGGTTAAATTAAATTATTTACCCTCTGGTCTTCCTTAGAAACCTTTTCAAATTTCTTCAATTAATTAACACGATAATTGGTACAGTGTTTTATGAATCAAGTTTACAAACACAGAAATAAACTTGTAACAATGGCAAATAAAAAATTTCACAGATAACAAAAATATATAATATGTTAAATATACCAAATATGAAAATACTTAATTTAGTTAAAATAATAAAACATTTTAATAAATAAATTAAAATAATTTATTAGTTTTAATTAATATAATAGAACCAGCGGTCTTAGTTTTCTATGCAGTAAAAACTGAAACAAATTATGACGGTTAACTGACACGTATTGTTTGTGTTTTTAATTATTGGTTAGTGTTTACGTTTATAGCTTAGAGCGGACTTGCAGTTGATATGCAAAATAAAGAGAAAATTCGTTGGCTTATTATAGGAATAATAACATAAAAAAGGTATTACGTGAATATAAATGGAAGAGTGTTAAAGGGAAAAAAAGAAGGATGCGTACAATAATAAAATCTTGATAACCGATCAAAACAACAAATCAGCTGTTATCATAGCAAATAAGTTATGTGTTCGTTGTTATTTATAATCAAATAAACATATAAATATAATTTGTAACAAATTATTTCACAAGTAGACTGTTGTCTTATTACCAATATTTTAGACAACACTAATAATTAAAGTGCAAAAAGATTACTTCTTCTTCTTCTTCTTCTTGGTGCCGTATCCGCTAGCGAATGTTGGCGATCCATCTGGCTATAATGATTTTATTGACGGCGGCGCGGAACAATTCCACGGAAGTCTTCCCGTACCACTGTCGCAGATTTTTTACCCAGGAGGTACGTCTTCTTCCCAGTCTCCTATTTCCGGCAATTTTCCCTTGCATAATCAGCAGATTACTTACATGCTAATAACTTATGCCAAAATAAATAAAAACATTTTTCGACACAATTTTAGATTTTGATATTTTTATATTTTGAAATTGATAGTATTTATTTCATTTATCATTGACTGCATTTCTTGTATTTTTCAAACATATATTTTTTTGTAGTGTTTTTAATAGTAATAGTGTTTAACAGAAAATATTTAGACAAAAAACAATAATAAAGTGTAGATTTTAAGATAAACATGACAAAGACTAAAGTGATAAATCTTGTACTTAGCGGGCCACTATCTATTTACGACGCTAACATGCTTAGATGCATGTAGATGTCTATAAATAAATTTGCAAAATCTAGCAAAGAATAGACCTGGTTTGGGCTGCATTTGGTAAACTACGCAATATATTTTAAAACGAGTTACCGATATGCTTAAAACAGAAAGTTTACAAACAATGCATTCTACCAGTAATAATTTACGGAACAAAATTTTTAACTCTTTAACTAAAGAATCCGCTAAAAAGTTGAGAGTAGCGCAAAAAGCAATAGAGCAAGAAGCTGTGCTTAGTATATCACTACGTGAATGAATCACGAACATTATTTGACAAAAAAACAAATATTTGTGACATTACAAATACAGGAACAAACAACTTTTAGAGTAAAGAACAGAGGTAGAATAAATAGGAAGCAGTGAATGATTTTAGAGGAGGCTTATATCCAGCAGTGGATGTAAGTAGATGAGTGTTGATCTAACAAACCACTAAGCACAATGTATGTTATTGCTAAAATTTTACTTTCTGGTTCTTTTATCAGCAAACGTTATATTAAAAAAAATTACAGTATGTTACGTAATATTATTATTTAGAATAATAAGGTTGATTCTTTTTTTAAAAGCGACGTTAGTTACATAGTTACTGCAAACTTACAACGCTACGTAGAAAAATTAGAAAACTTTTTCATTAGACAAATTGCCAATATTTCAATTAATAAACTGCTTTTGTTTTAACAAGACACTCTACATTACCAGAACTGCGATAAACTATAAATTGTGTTTTTCTACACTATGTTATTTTAGTATAATCCAAGTACTAGTAGAAAAAATTTCACATGTAATGGTTGTCTACGTGGAAACGTGAAAGATTTTATGAATGGTTCACGTCTTGTCTCTAGGAATGTGTGAGTTGAAATAGAGACCATCTCGTAGAAGTTAGTTAATAAAAATTATTTTGCTATATAAAGTAATTTTAATACTAACTTATAGATTATGTAGAATCAATTTTTTATTTTTGTTGTGTTAATTTTTTTTTATTTTACTGTTGTGTTATTGCTGTTAAAAAAACAGTTAATTTTTAAAACAAAGATATTTGATTGACATTCAAACGTAATTTTATTAATTAATTCTTACAAACAATTAAATATAGATTTTGTGCAGAGATGTATATGTAATATATCAAATACACTAATGCCTGTAATCATAAAAGCTGATTAAATTTAATGACTATTAAATGTGACAACAAAACCTCACAATTCGATAAAACGCCAGAACTATTTTACTATGATATTTATTTTGCGTTATCATTAAATATTATTTTTTATTTATTTCTGATAGTTATTTATTATGCCAAACTTTTTTTATGGTAGAATAAGTATAAATAATTTTGCGGTTGTCAAATTTAACGATCCGTTACTGTAACTGACTTTTATGAATACGGGCATAAAAATAATAAAATTGATTGTCGTAATATCTAACTAAATTAAATATTTAACAAGAGTATTGGAAAAACTTTGTAAACAACTTGTTTATCAATTACCTACCTACAATTTTCAGCAAATATAGAATAGAAACTTTTGAAACTTATTTGTAAGTGCAGTCTAACAGCCAATTATAGAATATGTTTTCATAAACATGTTTAATAGAATTTATTACTTGATGCAATTGCAACTGTTGTAAAGCTAAGTCAGTGAAAAACTTTAAGTGCTAAAATTTTAAGTGTTTAAAGTAAATATACATTTTTTAATATTTTAAATATAATTCTAAATCATATCAGTGTGATAGATAAACCAAATTTTAGATTTTTAAAATAACTTATTCAGTTACTAATTAATCAGCATAATATTCTCTTTTTCAATTTAAGCAACGACAGATTTAATTTTTTCTACATGTATATTTTCAGTTAAATAGTTAAATTTTATTATACAAAACGTTTTAATTAAACCTCAATCCATTTGATGATTTCAACTGATGCGCGTGTTGGTTCATCTCTACGAACAGCACCCCTTTAAGGAGTAAAGTTGAAGTGGGTTTCATCTTAATATTTACCGATATTAAAATAATAATAAAAAACAATTTGTATTTAGTCAATAAATAAAGACTGTTGTTGTTTTATCAACAATTAATAGAAACTTATAATAAAAACATTAAAATACATATTTTAATAAACTTATTGTACTCACACATAACATTAAATAAATATATTTTTTAGTTGCTACATTGTTGTAAAACTTTGCAATAGTATTAATTAAAAAAAGTATAAACATTTTTACTTTTTATTTATTATCTTCTATGCTTCTTACAGACTAGTTTCGATATTTTAATACTTCAATTATATTAAATTGCACGTTAAGAATATAATATATAAATAGTATAACCCTAACAATGTATATATTGCTTAATTACATAATAACATTAAAAAGTTGATTTTCTACAGGGAAGGGCAGTGACCTAGTTTTTCGCGGATTTATTTATGTTCTTTTTTAGGGTGGTCACTTGGGTCTATTTTAAAGGAACAAAAGTATACTGTAGAATGTATTTTATTCATTGCGGGGAGACCATAAAAAGGTTGATGCGTTTTATTTAGAGGACATCAAAAAGTTTATAATAAATTACATTAAACAAAAATAAATTATTCCGAGTTATTTATAAATGTGTATATCACTATAAATTTGCGTATATAGATACATAATAGTTTAACGGTTTGTAAACGCCTGCTTAAACGATCTGACCATGCTACTATTCATTTTGAGTTATATCGCTTATTGATTGCAAATACTTACCGCATGGTAATTGAGTTGTTACCACAATATGTGTGAAAATGTTTCCAATTCAGTACGACATTTGAATAAGTTATTTAGTAGCTGCGTGTTTCATTTCACATTGATTTTATTTATATTTTTGCTCTTTATCAGGAGTATCAGGACGAACAAAATTTATAGCACGTTTTGATTTTAAAATTTTAAGAGCTTCCCTATGGAATGATCTATAAAAATTTCATATTATCCCGACATGTTGACAACCTAGAATTCGCTAAAAAATACGACAGCTAATAAAAATCGTAAATAAAAGACGTACAAAAAATGCGAATGTAATTGTCTGAACATAATATACAAACCACAAAGGGCTTATTGTGAAGGGGATATAATGAGAATCGCAATGATTAACTAATTGATATTTCATGATTAAAATCATTTATAATGGGACACGGTTGTTAGGCAATGGAATCCTTTTGAAATAGTTGCTATGGTTTACATGCTGTTATGATTTTGCATAAACTTTTATTCGCAATTGTGTTTACTTCAACAGTTCAGTTAGTTATACGCAAATAAATCTAGGTGAACTCATGTAAATATCGTGTAAGCATATACAAATTTAAAACAATACTTTTGTTGTGTTGTAGTTGTTTTTTTTTATATATTATTTTTAAGTATATTAAATACTTTAGTTAATAAAAAAAAATACTTATTATGCCAAACATTGTTAAAAATAAAGAATTATTGTGTTGCCACTTTAGTACCAAAATTTTTGAAGATTTAATTATTTTTGAATTAATGTAGTTTTGAACTACTATTAATTTATAAAAAAAAATTATAAAAAATTTAATTGTAAATTCAATAATTTTTAAAACAATATTTATATAAATAGTTATTTACAATTTTAAACCGTTAACAAAGAGTTGCAGCTAACGTCTGCGTGTAGTATTATATATTGTGCTGAACATTTAATCGCTTAGAAAAAATATCGAATTTAAATTTTGATTTGTTATTTTGTAACTTAAGATTTGATAATTTTATCTGATTTACAATTGATTGAGTCAAATGCAACTAATATAAAAATATATCTGATCTGTATTTTTTTATTGATTACTATTGATAACTTTATTGTCATTTTATCTGTCAATTAGAATTTAAAGTTAAGTCACAATATGTACCTAACTTAAAAATTTTATGTAAATTATAATCTATTGTTTTGCAGTTGATAATAGTATTACAATTTACAGTTGAGTTACAATACACATCTAACCAAACCTACAAAAATGTGTTAATTAAAAATTTATATTTTATACACTTGTGTTTTTGTCACGGTATGAATCTACACATATCTCGTTTCTTTATTGTTAATTTAAAAAGCTTTTTACAATTTACAGTTTTAATATGTTTTTTCAATTTTCTTTTTCTTACATATTTTTGCAATTTTTTTCTATTTTTCTTTTTTTACTATGCATAGTTGTCTTTATTGTTTTTTCTTGGTCTTTGTTTTTTTTTTTTGTTTTGTTTTTATCTATCTATCTTTTTTGTCTCTTTTCTTTTGCTTATGTGGCTTTTATTTTGTGTGTTTGCTTTTGTTGTTTGTTTTTCTTGTTACCGCAATCAACTCTTGTGCCTCGTGTGACACCATTCTGTAGGCCTTACTGATCTTTAACAAACTTGCTTTTGTAGCTTCTGTTATTGTTATTTTTTTGATTTTTTTTTTCATAGTTTTTCTCTATGTTTCTGCGTCATTTTGCTTCTTGCTACTGTATCTATTAACTTTCTGGATTTTTTTCTGAATCTCCTTGGTTTGGCATAAATCTAGTGAGTTTTTTTTGTACGGATAGCTTTAAGTTTGTTCTATCAGCTTGCAAAACATTGACTTAGATTTAGTTTTCTTATATGCGTTAACAGACAATGCAATTTTTTGCATTAACATTGACTTAAATTATGACTTAAAGTAAATGCAAAAGAAAAATTTTAGCCCGTTTCTTTATTTTGTAGTTAGTAATTGTGATACTATAAATATAGAGATCATAATTTTACTGGATGACATCTATTTTAACTCGATAGATTTGTAAAAAAGTAGTAGCATCACTGACGTATTTGTAAAATTATGCAAATCTTAGGATATACACGTAAAACTTTTACATTTACCGCTGTTCGGGCTATTACAGTATAGCAACATACAAATCAAGAAGGAGTTTAACTGTTTTAAAGACAAATAAAAATAAATTATTAATCATTTTATTTTAAATATTATTAAATAATGAATTTTTAATCATTTTTATTACCAATAAATTGTTTCTTTTTTTATATCACTCAGATTATTATAGATACTATCTTTTATATTGAATCCTAGAATCATAAAACATAATTTATTCATATTTCAATTTATTATTTATGATCATAAAAACACAAATAATCCGATATTTTTAATAAATTATTATTTTATAATACGATTGATATGAGAAATTGACATTTATTAATTATGTTAGTAATTTTAATTAAATAACAACATTACAACTAAACTTATTTGCATTTTTATATTATATTTAATTCTAAACTTTTAATAGATTTACTAACAATGTAAAGCAAAGAAATCTACTTTTTGTCGTGTTTATAAAAAACTCTCTCGTTCCGATTCGAATGTACATTTTTTTGCGTCGTTCTTATCAAGTCTGAGCTCTCCATGAGTATGATAAATTGAATGATTCTTGCCCAGTTAGAAGTAATGTTATAAATCAATCGGATGTGTTTTGTGTGAGTGCATATATTTAATCTGTTTAATTAATAACAATTTGCAATAATAACGAGAACAAAATGTGGAACTGGATGCTGAAATGTAAGGACAATCATTTTCGGTTGGTTACAAGGTAGGAAATAGATAATTAATTATACCATTTATGATTAAATTTATATTGTTGTGTTTGATTAGTTTTAATATGTGGCTTATTTTAATAATTAATAGCTTGATATTTCTTTTGACACAGACTTTCAAATAAACAACACAATTCATATTCATATTTGATTTCTATGTATGTTATGTTGTAATTATTGAGGAATTTGCTCTGTGGTCTAAATGTTTACTCACCACGCGGAATTTAAGCATGTAGTATTATTAAATTGCATTTTTTTGTAATTCAATATTATTAATAAGTGCCAATGAAATAAATAACAAGAATATACAGCTGATTTGCTGGTTTGGACTTTTTGTAATAGTCGAAGTTTTAGCAACTTTTAATTTCTACAGAATGCTGTCTTTCATATACAATAACTTGTTAATGTTAAACATAAAAAAATAGATCATTAATTAACATTATCACAGATACTAATAGTGCAGTATATATGGTTCTCAATATAGATACTGAAAGAAAAAAGCGAAGGTGGTTGAATCTTGAATAACCATTATTTGAGGTTTCCATAAAAAGTGGTAGTCATTATAATGCCCAAATATTTAAATTAGTTACCTATTCAATTTTTTGTGTGCATTTGTAGGTGATTTCATTGGTTTTAAAACATTCGTGTAAGTGAAATTGAAGATTGGTAATAGCATTTTCTTTATTATGCGGTGATTTGAATTGCATGATTTTAGTTTTGTCGTTAATAACTAATTTTTTGTCATGCGCCCACATTTGAAGTTTTTTGAATTTTTCATTTAGTCTTGTTAAGGCTATATTTGGGTCGTTATGTGTAGATATGATGACAGTATTGTCTGCGTACAACAGATATTTGCTAAAGATGTCATTCTTTGCGCTACTAAAGCAGTCCCTTACTTTTACTTTAACATTAATAGTCTTCTTAGATATGCCAAATATCTAAACTAAAAAAATATTCGCTAATTTTTTATCATAGTTTTGATATATTTTTCCATAATTTTGTTAATGCAAGAAATATTGATCGGTAGTTTTGTATATTGGAATAAACGAGGTTCTTTTTAAATCGTCTGGTACTTTTCCTTTTGTTATTGACGTGTTGATGAGGGCTGTTGAAGGGTGGATAAAACTAAAACACTTCATTTTTTAAAAGTTTAGAGAGGAGTTTATCAATTCCGGCTGATTGGTACTGTTTCAGCTCATTATAATGTTCTTATATCATTATCTGTTACCGTTTGAAAATGTATGGAAGCAAGATGATTTAAAGTGTAGAGTGAAATAACTTTAAAATTGCAATCATTCTGCTTGTCTTGTACCTGTTGTGAAAATGTGTCTGCAAATTTAGTAGCTATGTATTGTTTACTCTCTTTAAAAGTTTGTTGGAAGTTTTGTCTGCTAGTTTATGTATTTTTCATATTATTATTTATATATTTTTAAAATAATTTGCAATAATAGTCTTCTTTGCATTTTTGAATCAAGTTTGTTATTTTATTTCATTTTTTATTATATTCTTTTCTTGTTTTGTTCTGAAGCTCAGGATTGGTGTTTCTGCCAGATACGAGTTTCCATCGCTTGAATATAAGAGCGTAGCACACTGGTTTAGGTATCTGACCGCTACACTGAAGATCATGGGTTTGATTTTCCGCGATATACTTTTGACATGTTTATATGCCCTTCCACTCTCCAACCCGCCTTGCCAGCGTAAAGTTTTATGGTTCAAACCTTTTCTGATGTAGTGATAACATTTTTCTAGTAGTTTGGAATCCACTTAAAACTGTAGGTTTCGTTTAATGTAAGTTGGTAGCATTGCGGGCAGAGAAGAGGCAGTGGCGTATTTATGGCTAACGACAAAGACGATATGCGCGCCTTCAGTTCTTGTATGATGATTTTATCAGTTAACTATGGTCTTAATCATCTTTTTTTAATTTATCTTTGTTGGTTTAGCGGACGATAGTCTTACTTGTTCAAAGATTTATATATACTATATATAGTTTAAATATTTGACGATATTCTCTACTATTTTTGCAACGTAAAGCTAATTGTGTTTAATAGCTTATTAACAACAGTTGCATAAGGCACAATATGTTCTACAAAATGTATCTGATACACATTCTCTATCTAACAGCTTTAACTCTATATGCTTCTAAGAGATTTTTTTCTTAAAACATTGACGTTCTTCTTTTTTCACTGCTCTAGCACGTTAGTCCATTGTTTGTTGGTTTATCTTGCATTGCGTTCAGCGTAGCTTTATTTAAGGATTGCCATCTATTCTGCTACGTTTATAACTTTGGTCTTTTGCCTAATTTAAGTGTTACTGTTTTGATCTCTCAGAGTTAATTTTAATATCACATGTTTTACTGTAAAAATGGTGTTTGTTGCGTTAACTTGGTTTTTTGACTTGATTCAAACATTATTATCGTATAGTTTGCTCTAGAACTTAGGTTATATGACTTTTTCACATACTATTTAGACTAGAGTTTAAAGCATGTTTTTTATATGACGTGTGACAAAAAGAGAGCACAAAGAGACAATTGAAAAAAAATGTACACTAATTGGAGCTATTGATGTACATTTGTTTTTCTAATTTTCTAATGCACTATTTTTGTAATGTTTGCGGAAAAGAAAACTTTTTGTCTTAGAAACAACAGCTTGTATTTTTGTATGTCTTTTCAACAATTGTTGCAGTTTTCTTTTTAAGGGTTCATGTTTTTTGATTGTACTACTTTTGACAAACTTTATGCTATGGTAGGTTGTCATTTTTAGTCTATTTAGCAGCAATTCTATTCACACACAAATTGTATTTTTGATGGTTTTAAACTTCTGCGGCGACAATACCAGGTACTTACTGGTTAAGGTTATAACAGCAAAATTATTATCAGTTGCCTAAAAAGCTGATATTAATTCAAAAATTAAAGTTCTTAGAAAATATTTGTTTTTATGACCTAGTGTAGCAAAAGTCAGGCATGTAAACTGCGCATGTTAAAACCCGATAACGCGTGAGTTAGCGTTGAAATTAAAACATTTTTTAGTAAATTTTAAAGACTCTTATGTAGTTAAGTTGTTCTAAATTTAACATTTTTGTCATTGAGCTGTCAATCTCAGATATGTATTATATTTTCAGTAGTTTTTATTTTGTGAGAAAGTAGTAATACTTAAACAAAAATGTTTAGAAGTCATCATTGTATTTTTATCTGCAAAATAGTGTTTTGTGTTTACGGAAACAGATAAACTTTTAGTTTTTATTGAGCTTTTTTTTTACAGAGTTGAAATGTTTAGTCTTAGTAAAATCAGAGCACATTTTAACATTTTGTAATTTTTTGCAAATTTTGTTTTAATAGTTAACTATAAGGGTTCTTCAAAAGTAGGTAAAATTTACTAATTATTGTTTCAACGATTTCTGACAATAATTTATAACACATAATTTTTTTTGATGTTTCAAAAAGTTTTGTACAAAATTAAATCAAATATCAGTTTTTTGATATGACAATGTTTTCAGAAAAATATACAAAGAACTTAAATAGCAAAGTATGCCTTTTTTAGTACAAACTCTAGTCAAAGTCAAAATAGATTAATGTAAAAAAACAAAAGATAGATTTGTTATAAAATATAGTTATTGGCCAAAAATATTGAGGAACTTTGCAAGATTTTCTATATGTTTCTGATTTTTGCTACCCTAAAAACTACCCTATTTTATCTAAAAGATTTTATTTTACCGTTTCTTTGCTAATTTGTAGATCAAAGTCTATACGAATCTAAGGTATCAGAGTTTTGCTAAGCTATTTTTACTTTTATTCCTTAAAACATATTCCAATTTATAAATGAATTTTCTTAATTTTATTGTATTTTTTTTGATTTTGAAAAGATGTAATTTATTTTTTCAGAAAATAAAATAAAAAACACACTCTAGGTTTATTTTACAAGTTTAACAACTAGCATTTTTTGTTTAATTTTTTGAGCGCCTTTTACGAAATTAAGTACAGCTTTCAAAAAAATTGACTTTCTTAAAAAATAATGCCAATTGATTACTCTAAATAGTGTCGCTAGCATGTGAAATTGGTTCAAGCAATAAAAAAACTTTTGAAATGCGCTTCTTTTTATACGATATGTTTTTCTAGTAAATTTTACAATCCCAAATTGAATGTCACCAACTAGAAGGTTATACAATATGTAAAAAAAGATAAATCGATTTTTTATACCATTTTTATTTGGTCCTGATCAGCTGGATATTTGGTATTTAGGGATTCTATTATGGGATTATTTTTTTTGGTGTCTTGTTTTGATTTTTTTTTTTTACGATTTTTGTTGATGTTGGGGTTAATCGGTTGATTTGCGTTTCTCGGATTGACCCTTAACTTGTTTTTTAGCTAGGCGCAGATATGATTATTTATTTTATAAACTTATTAAAAATGAAAAAAAATTGTATTTAAGATTTTAGAGAAAATCAAATTAGGATGATTTTTTGCACAAAATTGACAAAAAAATGAGGTTGTGATTGTTATTTGAAGTCTTAAAGATTACGCGTTCTTAAAATGATTAATTATTGATCACTTGAAAAATTCAGTTTTTTTTTTTTTAATTATTTGACTTATATCTTTTTTTGTGCATAGTATAACTTTCTAGTTAGTGACAATTGATTTGAAAATATTAAATCTAGTTGAAAATAACATTGTATAAAAAGAAAAAGATCATTTCAAAAGTTTGACTTTAATTTTGGGCAATAGTTAGACTCATTCAATCAGCTCCAAAATTTAACAATGTTTTTTTTTGGTATTCAAACATAACTCCGCTCAGCGTTCATACAAATTTACAAATTAAACAAAAAAAATTAAGCCCTACCCTAATAATATATATTACAAGAAAGGAGAAACCAGCAAAAAACCGGGTTTATTGTTTTTATTTTTTACATTCGATAACTTGGCAATAATTGATAGTTTGTGAAAAAATCAAACAACTTAAATTGTACAACAAAAAAACAACATGAATAATATGTTTACAATTTTCATATCACGTTGGGGATCCGAGATATTGCAAAAACGCTTTTTTTGCTTTTTTTAAGCTGGCGCAGAAAGAAAGAAAAACAAAGCTCAAAAGAAATCTTAATTGACAATTGGCTTTTCTAAATCTTTCTTACATGTTATAAAAAAAAGTCAAATTTAATTCATTTGTATTTATCTATTTTTTTGACATGATGACTAACCTAACCGTCTATAACTTTACTGTATCAAACAAACCTATTTTTAATTAAATTTTTTATTTTGAGAAAATGGTCCACAATTCTATTATTCTTTGCAAAACCTTGTTTGTTGATGAGCCTGTGATTATGAGTAGCTTATATGGCTAGGATAAAATATTTCCCTTCAGCTTGAGATAAGTTGGACAGCCTTTATAACTTGCGGTGTGTGCATTAACTCTATTGTAAATTTACTAGTGAAACTGGGATGGGCTCCCGTGCATTAGACGGATAGTGGAGTGTACCCTAAAACGGTTAGCTTTGTTTGCACCGCATCAGTTTTGATGCATTCGGGTAAATTTATTATGACGTAATTTAGAGTTTATTTTTACCTCAATTAGAATATGTAATGCCACACATGGTTGCTTTAGCAGTAATCAATCTACTGTAAATGTTGTTGAGAGGCCTGTTGGAGGGTTTAAGCAGTTAGTAGCTGTGGTCGCCTTAGCCTTAAAGCCTGGTTACACAGTGCAAGCCAGTATCCAAGCTGGCCTAGTCAGTTACTGCAGTGCAGCTACTTGCACCGTGTGACCGCATTATACAAGTTACTGTCCCTCGCTATTATTGTATGATGGGGTCACATAGTGCGAGTAGCTGCACTGCAGACCACTGATCAAGCCAGCTCGGATGCTAGCTAGTGGCCGACCGAGTCGTGGACTCTTTGGTCTTGTTGGTTGGTCTTGTTGGATGGTCCTGAAGGCACTTGATGGCCTAATAAGAGCAAAAACTAAAAGATATTCATTCGTCTTTTTCTTGCTTCTTGCTTTTTTGTCATTTTCTTGTTCCTCACGATGGTATATTTTTTTGGGGGTGGGGTTTTGGTGTTTGGTGTGCGGCGTGACTTAGTTATCTTGCTGGACGTCTTTTTTGACTTCGGAGGCGATGTCGGAAAAACCGGAATTTCTGCATCTCTTTTGAAAGAGGACTGGACCGGGGGTACCGCTGGGTTGCTGATGTCTTCACGCTGGCATCTACGTGTAGCTTAATGGACATCGATCTTTTTAGTTTGGTTTTTCACCAGGGACAATATGTAGGATTTGAGGGAATTTATCTTTTTCGCCTGATTCTGGACGAGCTTCTTGTTCTTTTTGAGCTGTGGGAACATCATCTGGAGGAGTTCAATGTTGCTGTTGATTTTGTTGCTGGTGTTGTCGTCTTTACTGAAAAAAATAATGATTATTTAATCAATTTTTAAATTAAATATTCAAATAGAATTTATAGTTTGATCATTGATTGCGTGACTAATTTAATCAATTATTGGTGACTTGAATGTAATAAAAATTGCTGTTTTTTTTCTGGGTTGTTGCAGTCGAGTGTGACTGACGTAATTTCTGGAAGAGTTGTCTCGTCGGATGCTTGCAGTTGACTCATTTGCTGCTGTTTTTATTTGTTTATTAATAATATTTATGAATAAATAATTTAATTATTTTTAATTTAAAATTATTTTTTTAATCTTGCTAGGACTCAAAGTGTGGCTTGGTAAGCACTGAAAAAGTATCTGATTTTATTGTTTTAATTTTTGGGGGTAACATATATACTGTTTACTTAAGCTAGTTCTAGGTTTGTTAAGCATGCGTCGTTATACGTCTTTTATTAAAGATAAATTAATAAAATAAGATCTTTTAGCTGACTTTCTACTAACTTTACACAATAATTACGAGTATTTTATATAAAGCACATTGTAGAGTAAATACAAGTTTTTTAATCAATTTATTTTTTCACGAGTACATTCAGAAAGGATTATACTATATTTTGTTCGAGTATTTTAGTCAAATAATAATTGGAAGTAGCCTAAAAATGTATCCAAATATATAAATAAATGCGTTTTTAAGTACTTTTAAATGCATTTTAATGCTATTTGTAAATATAATTTGACTAAAGTATCCAAAATATTGTTTAATACTTTCTGAATAGTACTGCTGAAAAAATCAATAAATTATCAAATTATATGACGAAAAAGTATTTGTTTTCTCTA
The DNA here is from genome assembly GCA_963932245.1 of Tachinus rufipes. Lineage (NCBI taxonomy): Eukaryota > Metazoa > Arthropoda > Insecta > Coleoptera > Staphylinidae > Tachinus > Tachinus rufipes. The sequence goes on from OZ010743.1 coordinate 89,843,121, forward strand.
CAATACTGGAAACCAAGGTAGAAGTCACTATTTGCAAACTTTTGCAAATACTGAATTTGTAATACTATTGTATTAAATAAGAACATACAACCTTAACATTAATCATATTCATTATGGCAGAACCTTTTATTTATTTGCATAAATTTACGAATGTATTTAAACAAAACCAGTAAGCTAATATAAGATACAAAATTGTGCCGTAAATTAAAGACAAATCATGCTAACAAGCCACTAGATACAATCAATGCTTATCTCTATCAGCAACTAAAATTGACAAATTAAATTATCACACTGAATAATTGAATAATAAAGAACATATTAGTACATGGTAAATACTACATGACCTGATAATTGAGTAACTGAAGTATACAACTAGGTAGGTACAATTTATGAATGGCCTTTTCACAAAATAACTTTACGTTGATAAACAAACAAACACGCTGGCAACTAACGCTGCATAAAGTAACGGCAGAGTAATTTTGTAAGAGCATCACACAAGGAAGGAAATGCTACATTTACAAAACAATAGACAAAACGTGTAGGCGTATTTCAGCACGGGGGCGCGCTCAGTCAATATTGAAGCAAAGAAGCAGCGGGCATACATACGTGGCTCCCACTGAGCGAGTGCACGATTTATTAAAGGATTGCTTTTATTTAAGCACATAATACTTACTCACACGCTACAATGACACTTTATATTGTGCTCTAATGCAGAGGCAGGGGGGGTGGACAGGTGGTCATAAAGTCGCCGAGTTTACCGACATTCATGTCGCATACGTTCTCATTGCTTTGTAATGTCTAGTTAGTGTCCGTCTCAGTGCAACCCTTCACCATCTACTTTACTACTCTAAAGTAGGGCGGAGTCCTGCTAGACCATTTGTAAAATTAGGATGTATGTCCAGGATTACTATGAACCATTGTTTCGATGTTATACGGATATTCCAATTGTTCAATGCATTATTGGTCCGGATTAATAGAAAATTTTATAGAAAAATCAGAACAGCTTTACATTCAATAATATATTTTGAATAGAGGATTGATGTAAAACAATTCAATAAATAATGAGTCAGTTAAATTCTATATAAAAAATGTTTGTTATCTCATGAAATGTTTAATTATACAAAAATTTAAAGTTAAGCTTATTAAGAATTATAGCTAATTCTTTTAAAAGCCCTATGAGACTGTTTACAATCATCCACAAATTTTTCATAATTATTTTTCACTCTGAAATATTGATGTGCAAAAATCATGGCAAAAATATATTAATTATAAAGTTACTACAAATTAAATCTAAAAATTTGGTATTGATAACCTCTTCTTATTTTGTTAAATATTGTTTTAGTGTTATTATATATTCTAAAATCACATACTAACAACAGCTTGGTAATAATTTAATTAAATTTTATTGAGTGTTTCGTAAATAAGAAAAACTCAACAATCTTAATCTGTAATCTAAAAACGGATAAATGTAACAGCTTTAAAATGTTAATGCAATGTTTACAAAGTAAACTGAAGGCAATACGACGAAACGAGTTTCGATTGAATGATACTGATTCGATTTAGCCATCATATACGTGCCAAGTTGGTTAGTTTTGTTTCGCATCGTCTTATTACAACTCAACTACCCGCACAGTTTGTATTACATATAGGTTGGTAGGGAATAAGGGAGTCGTTAAAATATATTTCTTAAAAGTTTCCAGTCATTGTTCCTCGCTTATCCTAAAAGGTTGGCGATATTAAACTTTTATGGATTTATGTATACGTGCTCGTATTTGTATATGACGCAGCTTACAATCGACATACTTTTTTTAACTTCAGCAAGTGGATAATAAATTTTATATATTTTAAATTTTTATTAACGTTTTATGGTAAAATTGCAATTTACATTTCATTAAATAAATAGTGAAAAATTGCAAACTTAATTTTTTTCTTAAACTCAAACCGCATTGCAAAAAATTAATTTGCTTTCGTAATGAAATACTGCAAAGTTCATCCTAAACGATTCGAATTAAAAAAATACATAGCGGGGTCGTTTTTTTAATTTAAAACGAACAAACTTGTAAATACTTTTAATTAACAAGAAAAATCTGTTTAGTGAGGGAGAAAGTGTACGTATTTACTAGAAAATTGGTAAAAAAATATTATTTTGAAAATTATTAAAAATGAAATTATAGAAATATTTAAATAATTTCTTTCACATAAATAAATTGATTTAACATAAATAATTAGTAAAAAGAGTAAGTAAAAACCTTTCAGGCTGCAGTAAGTTGTGCGGTTTTTTAAGATAAATACATATATAAATCTGCGGTTGCTAAGAAGATACATAGTATTAAAGCATTTGTATTTCTATCACCAACGTGGTTTTTAATTTATAATCCTATGATGAGGCATTATTTTATTATTTTTAAAATTTAGAGTAAAATTTGAAGCAAATAGATTTTTTGTTGCTATCTTGTTGGATAGCATTAACTTTATTACAGCTGAACATTTGCTAAATAGGTTATCTGAGGATTGTGCAATCGTGCATGTTGTGCAATTTTTGTTTATTTTGTAATTCAATTTGTGTTGATCTATCCACCTGGAAAGGCTACTATGGTACTCTGGTACTACCACATATGTTGAGTAGAAAGTTTGGCAAGAGCTTTATCCTCTTGTTGAAATGTCTGCTGGATTATCTGCAGAAGACACGCAATGCCAATCTTTGATATCAGTAATAATTGTTTCATTAATAGAGCCACTTATTACCTTGCACATAGGATTTTTTGTGCAATAAGATCCATTGTAGTTCACATAAATGACAGCGCCATAAGCTGATTTTAAAACGTCGCCGAATCCATGCAGCTCCAGTCAATTTGTTTATTGGAACACATGTGAAAGTATTTTCATATAGCTGACATAGTCTAGTTGGTTGACATAATTGGTTCAGTGTGAATATATATTTCCACAGTTGTTGCATGATTAATTTTGCTTGTTACGTGATTGGTTTTAATAGCCAAAGTGGGTTAAGCACTTTTGTCAGTTTGGACAAAATGATGCGTTTTGTAATGTTTTTTTTCAAACATAAAGATTTTGTCCTTGTTGCAGTGGCTTATTGATGCAAACATTTTGTTGCCAGAAAAAAACTGACGTTTTTTTGTATGTCACCGTTTTTAGTTTGTAAGCGGTTTCAAATTTATGAAATCGCCAAAAAATCTTCTGATATTGTTGGTTTTTTTGTGTAGTAGAACTTGTATGTACATTTTTTTAATATTGCCAGTTAAAGGGGGAGAATAGTTGCGCTATTATCAGGGTTTACAGAATCAAACTCAGCAAGAAAACGGCGAAATGTAATTGAATAAAATTTTCACAGATTGTAGAAGAAAGTCGTTCTTTATTAATTTTTTACTCGTTAAATATTACTTCAAATCTTTAACCAAAAACATGAAGAGAATATTGTATGTAGTTTAACATATAAAAAAAAGTGATGAATAAAATTTTATAGTTTGGATGTTAAGTAGTTTGGCGTTTTGTCTCATAAGAACAAATTTTAATTTAAAAAAGGCGCTGTACGTGTCAATAATTTTTTGGAGAGAAAGGTTCATCGATATTCTAGTGGCACCCCGACATGATAAGGCGACTAAACCTAGCAATTCTCTAACGTTAATCCATATTTTATTGATTGAATTGTATCAGAATAGAAACTAGATTGTCTTAGATTGTAGCGCCGGTTTGAAAAGTGTTGATTAACAACACTTCTATAGAGGTTTTTGCTGACTCATCAAATACTACGCTTAACTTTGTTGTTGTATTGTTCTTTTTAATTACGCAGTAATAAAACCTTGTTTGTTGTTTATTGATTTTTGAAAGTTTTTTTTTCTAATGCATAAAATTTCTTGGCTTAAAGACTTTTCCAAAGTACGTTTTAAAATAAAACCAGCATCCTTTATCATGTTGCTGCTTTGTTTTTTTTTATGTTTTTCACAAGCTAACTCTTTTATTCTACTTACTTACTACTAAAAATTATTGCAGTTGATTGTCTAACGTGGTGAGTGCTAAGTTGCAGACTAGACTAAGGGATCCATTAGATAATTTGCCTGACACTATTCATCCCCAGTTTTGTTTTTTTTTTAGAATCGGTTTAATTGAGTGTTGGTTCTTTGAGCGGTGGTGATGGATAACTGTGGTGTAGAAATGATGATGAATTGTATAAGCGTACTCTTTGTCTTAAAGTGCTTATAAGTTTTTAAGCCGACATGTTAATTTAATTGCATTGATACTCTCTGTAAATGCCGCGACGAAATTAAGTCCTTGTGATGATGCTGCCATCTTTTTATTTGCTCCATTTATTAGTTTGTTGTTATAATATGTTTTTACAAATAGTGTTCAAATAAAATTTTGTTATATTTTTTTTCTAGAAATTATAATTATTATTTTATTGATAAAATTTTTGTAGTGGAAGATTTTTATATTTATAGTTATGTTTATTTTTTAGCGTGGTCTATTTAACAATTATTAATTTAATTTAATCTATTTATTATTTTAATTGTTTGAAATACTATAATATATAATTAAGATTTACTTAAATTATTATTTTTTAAATAACTAATAATTAATATACTTATTTAATTAAAAATTTATTATATAAATCTAAGTAATTTGTGACAATTATACTATCTTGACATACTCGTAGATTAGTTGTGTGAAAAAGCAAAAAACGTTTTTGTAAATTAAATTTTGTATCGGATCTGTAATTGTAATTCTCCTTCAACCTTTTCAATTTCTACTAAAGGATGTATGGGTGCGTTATAAAGGTGTAATTTCATCCTTTTCCTGAGTTCATCCTTAGATTGATTTTTTACGATAGTATACATGTCTTACAAAACGATCCTTTAAGTTTTTTTATTCTGGCTACAAAACATCATTAAAAATAAATTTGTTAATGTTTACTTAATTATTAAAAAAGGTATATATTTATGCAATTAATAATGTGTTCTATTGACTTTAAACGTAGAGTAAAGTACTTGATTACAAATATATAGATTTATAATTAAAATGAAACTTATTTGAGTGATGTTAAACTAAACTTTAGTGTAGAGAATTATAATAATTTATTCAATAAAATCGAATTTTAATGGTGCATAGACATAGTGCTCTTGACCAATATTGAATTATTAGCCTAATTATTACGGTTTTTAGAAACGGGTTAGTTATTTATTAAGTTACCGACGGGATTAACAGCACGATGTTCTAAATTTTTTGTCAGTGATATTTATATTCTTTTAAAAAATCCCCTACGTAATAATTGCAACCATATAAATGTTTGTTCCTTTTTTTAGCTTTACAATTTAGGTTACATGATTTTTGTGTCAAAAGTTTGAGCTAAGAAATAATTTATCACGCTACTATAGAGGTAGAGTTTTAAGCACGTTTTTTATGTGACGTGTGATAAAATACGAACACGAAAAGCTTTTGCATAAGCATGACTGAAAACAAAATTGTCTACATAATTTTCTGTGGTAAGAACATTCTGTGAAAGATTATTTGGAGAATCAGTTAAGTGCTGCTAAATAATGTTTTACATAGCTACAGACCACGGGCCTGGGCAAATTTAAGGAGTCAATACGATAATGCAGGATTAGTAAGAAACAAACAGCAGCAATCTTTGCAGGTATGAGAATAACGTATGCGCAGCTTACAGGAGATTGGATTGGTGTCAATTATTCTATTGAAAAATTAATTTAAAAGCAATTCAGAAGTAGTTTTGGAAATTTTTATAAAATTGAAGAAAAATACTAAAAAATTGCTAAAGATTAAAGACGGGTTAGTGCTTCAAATTTAAGTTTTGATTTTGATCTACAAAGTAGTTTTTATTCCAATTCTGAAATAATAATATTAACAACAAATAAATAAGCCAATGATGATAAAACCAAGAAGTTTTGAGTTTCTATCATCTTATAGTGGAAAACATTTAATGTTTAAAATTATACAACATGCAGCAAGAAATACTGAAAGGAATAACTATACAATTTAGACAAAAAATTTAGAAGTTTTTAGGAATGACATTTTATAAGCTGATTTATGAAGAGATAAAAAAAGTTTTATTAGATAAAAATGTAGAAACAATACATATAAACATAGACAACATAGGATGGTAAGTAAGTGGTATTTTTGACTTTGTTTAATTTATCTACAGTGCAAGGGAAAGTGGAAAAGAGAAGATAATAGCAATATCAAATGATGATGCGTATTCTGCGGTGTTTGTGATAGCGTCAATTGCTAAAAAGATGTATGTAAGCAGTAGCGGCACAACGTACAGAAAACGTAAAAGAGTTAATATGATTAGGAACAAACGTGAATGCGGAAGAATATGTAAATAAGTACAGTCTACTATAACTAGGATTTATGGAGTAAAGTGGAAGAGTTAATGGAAGCAGGAGGAGTAATAGAGCAAAAGGATAATTTTGGGATGAAAGCAATGGATTGTGCAAAACATAGCAAAGAGCTAACGGAAATGTTGGAGAGAAAACAAGAAAAATGGAAAAGTTGCTATAAAAACGGAAGAAGTTTTTGGAGAAAACAGTGATAGCAATATTAAAAAAAGATTGAAAGAAATCAGTAAAAAATTAGAAGACTGCTATAGAAAATGGTTTTTTTATTTTTTTAAATTTAAAAAAAAATGCTTAAGGGTCAACAGTTTTTTACAAGAGTGACTGAAAATAGGTTTATGAGAAAAGAGAGTGACGAAGCTTCTGAACTAAGAAAACATTTAAGTTTTTTTTTTATTACTCCTTTCAACTTTATAAAATTTAGCGAGGTTATTAAGTTTTTCTTCTCTTGCATACTTTAGTAAATTATTTTTTGTTGTTTCAGTTATTTTTCGTCGCAGTAACAATTTCCGCCATGCTGCTAGGTCACTTTCTACTTATGCCGTAAAACTTTCATATTTACTTCTAATTCTTCTTTTATCCCAGACAAATTTTATTTAAAATTTAGTGGTTTAATATTATTAAACTGTTGCATCATTATACCACAACTACTTGAAAGTGTTTTTTATATACATGGTGTTCAGAATAGAATGTAAAATATTTTGTGGTAGTACGAACCTCAACAAACAAACAACTTTGATAAACATGGTTTGTCATAGCAACGGTTTCTGAGATATAAATCGTTATTAATTTTAATATATTTTTACAAAGAACAGAGTTATAGAAGATGTTCAAAGTGTAATTCTTAAATTTTCAAACAGGCACGACATCATTGTCTGAAGGATATACTTTTTCAATTTTTTTTTTATTGGCCGGATTTCATGGCACTTTTCAATAATTTTTAGCTACAGGAGTAGCATACATTAATGATTTTAAATATTACTAAAGAAAAAATTTAAAAAGGTTTAAGTCAGGCAATCTTGCTGGCCATAAAACTGGTCGGTCTCTTCCTACCCACCTATGTGGAAAAGTTTGGTCTAAATGCTCTCTAACGACAACCAAAAAATGAGCTGATGCACCATCATGCTGGAACCACATTTGTTGCTTGTGGGCAATGGAATGTCATCTAAAAGATCATACTTTGTGTTTTGCAGAAAGTTTACAAGCAGCGCCTGTTAATCGGTTTGGTAAAACAACAGGACTTAGAAACCTGTCGTCTACAATACCCATCCAAATGTTTAATGAAAAACGTGTCTGATGTTAACATTTAATTACAGCATGGGATTTCTGACGGTCCAACGATGTGCATTAATATTAACAAATTTATTTTGTGTAAACCCGGCTTTATCCGTAAAAAGATTTTTTTGAAGAAACTGCGGGTCTTCAACATCCTTGCGTAGAAACAAGCGACAAAACTCAAATGTGCCTGATGATCAGTTAAATTTAAGGCCTGTACTTGTTGTACATGGTATGGATAGAGCAGCTGTTTGTGGAGGGTTCTCCAAACAAGAGTAGCACCAATTCTTACCTTGGTTGATATTCTCCTCCCACTCGTCTTTGGATTATGCTCTATCCTGCTATAATTTCTTGTTCTGCTCTAGGAGTAAATAACGACCTTGCTCTGTCGGAAAGATAGCACTGTTTTTGAAGTAAATCTCTGGCGATTTGTATAAGCTTCTTCAGAAAAACGTCGCGCTTTGGTGGTGAAATGCATGTTGGCTAGTTCTGCAATAGAGTAAACAGCCACTGCAATCAAAACTTGTGCACTAACAACAACTGTCAAATACTGAATGTTTATTTTACAAAACATTAGCTAACTATGATAAGAAAATGCACGTTTTTGCAAAATAAAAAATAGAGGAAGAAAGAATATTAAAAATAAATAATGTCGCATATCTCCAAAACCGTTGTTATGACAACCCATGTTTATTAAAACTTTTTTGTTTGTTGTGGTTTGTACTACCACCTCTTAAATATTTGAAAATTTTTTTGAACACCCATCTAAAGAATTTGAAATTTTTCTTTTTTTCACTTCTGTGATTTTTATTTTTTTGAGTTTAAACCTTTTTTTCTAATTTTGTAGTTCTGCAGTTGCCGTATAAATTTCTAACTTGAAATTTTTGTTTATTAGTTGATCTACAAACTCCAATAATCTTGACTCATTTTTTTTTTTATTATTCCGCTTCTTTTTGGCAATTATTGATTGGTATAGATGGATTTAAATAAATACAACTTTGCTAACACCCATCACATAAAAACTACACAACACATAGTTACTTGTTCTTGTTATGCCAATATCATAAACAAATGTTTGATCTTTTTAACAAACAGGTCTATTGTTTACAAAAACGTCGTTACTACCACTCATACAAAAATACAGCGGTATTTCCGTACAATGATTTCCTATACAAACGGCAGCTTTATTCATATTAGTTTAGGTCAATTTTTTTTGCATTGAGTATTATGCTACTCTTGGTAGTTTTTACATTTTATTTTCCTGTTCTTTAATCTTACTGCCGGACTTGATCACATCGGTTGTTCCCATAAACGACATCAATGACAATGACGTTCTTCAAAGTTAATAATTAGTCAGCGGCTCTTACAATGTAGTATAGTGACTAATTATATGAAACAAAGTTTTTTTTTATGACAGCTCTAGCATTTTTCAATAGCTTTAAAAACCGGAGTGAAAAAAAGTGTTGTTATTTAATTACGGGGCATTGATAAGGTAAATAACTTTTGGCTGTTACTTTTTCCATAAAACTATTTCATCCCCAAATTTTGGCAAATTTAAAGCCAAATTAAATTTAAGACTGTAGATTGAGTGAAAGTTAACAAAGAGTTTTGACATTGAAATTGTTTATGAATTTGTGCAACCTGTGCGGTGTTTAGAGTCGAGCAAAGTATTTCTTCTTATGCGTAAAAGAAATGAACAAAGACGTATAGCTGTTACTATTGCGTTTATTGTTTGTATCGATTGCGAAAAGGAAAACTTTTAAAGTTTTAGGAATAACGGATTTGATATTTTTTATGAATTCATCCGATAGAAGGTAATTTTTATTGTAATGGACATTTCTAATGTCTTTGCGGATTTTTTTTTGAGAATCTTTACTTCTTAGTTTGCACTATTTCTCAAAAAAAAACTAACTAGTATTTTAAAATCAAATCACGCAATCGCGCGTTTGTATATCGATAATCTTGATGTCATGTTTGTGCCATTAGAAACAAACTCTTCTTTCATTTGTTTCATTAAATTATTTGTAGAAAATTGACACTATTTGGATTTTTCTGTTAAAACACAGTGATATTCTTCAAAGAGTTGTCTACTTTGTTCTCACTAAGTCGTTTCTGTTTAGTCCTTTTATAAAATAATAAATGCATACACAAATTGCAATCTTGATGGTATTCAACTCTTTTGACGACTATATCGAGTGCATACTAAATACGTTCCAAGATTAAAAAATCAAAACCCATGTCGCGTCTAATTAAAGTTTGCAGATTTGTAATTATTTCTTCACAAACCAAGCATTTATTTTTACTGCACTGAACTGATATTTTACTCTTTCAATTTCAAGTGTTTGTAAGTGTTTTTAATTGTGAAGTTTTACCTAACGTACTGGTAATAATATTTGTGATTGTTTGTGTTATCTGTCTTAATCATTATTCAGTAAAATTTATGTTAAAGTTTGTTTGAAACTTAACCTAAATTTATAGCCGCCGCCCGCGCATTCTCATCCGCGCAGCGCAATCTTACCAGTGGCGTAACTTGTTTTCTTTTAATTTGTGATTTTATATTTTAATTTGTGATTTTATATTTTATATTTTAAGCTTGTTTTCTTGTGTTATCCCAACCGTGGTCTGCTTTTGTTTGTTTTTTAGTTAGTCACCAGGTGAAGGACCGCACCGGAGTGAATTGTGTATCCTTGTATTATTCTTGTATTAGTTTTTATTCTTAAATATTTAATCACTTTTATAGTTAAATTTTTATATTTTAAATTTTAATTTATTATTATGTCCGGTCAAAGGTGCAAATGCAGAAGTGTTGCACAATCTGGCGTGACATGTACTAGTTGTAAAATTATATTTCATAACAGTTGCGCTATTCGTCATAAAAAATGTCACTGTGGTACGTCATTCAAACTTGACGATTCCGAACTTCCCAGGCTTTATAAAGAGACTATCGTACTGTATCAAGTTTTGTTAGATGAAGTTTGGTCTAACAATAAATTGCTATTAGGTAAAGTATTGTATCTTGAAGAGAATATTGCATACAAAGATAAGGTAATACTTGAATACAAAACTTGTATTCAAGAATCTATGTCTTGTGTAGTTACACCAACTATTAATGAGGAAATTCATTTGCTTCCACCTGCAATTAATTAATAATTCTTCTTCTCTTGCAACCCTTACTGCTCAAACAAAACCTAAACAGAAAGTTCAACCTAAAACTCCAACAATTTTGGGTTGTGGTCCAAGTCACGATAAGTTGCAGACATATGTGCCAAACTCATATATACATGTCTCAAAACTTAAACGCGGAACTAAAAAATCCAATGTTATTAACTACATTATTTGAAATACCCCAATATTTCAATCGCCGCTGTAGATCTAGCTGTACAATCTGGAAACTACAGTAGCTTTAAAGTCTCGGTTCTAGCCGACCATGTTCTAGCTATTATTTGCTGCTTTTGGCCAGCTAACATTGCTGTCAAAAAATTTGTAAGTTATGGTCGTTCACAAAATGTTCCTGCTTCATCTCCAATGGATTTTCGGAGCCTGAATCCTGTCAACAGCTTGGACCCACCTTCAGGAATGATAACGGCTTCTCCATCTTTTACCAGAACGTTGGGGGCTTAAAAACTAAACTCAGGAAACTCTTGCTAGCTACTATGTGATTGTTTTCACTGAAACCTGATTTTCTCCAGACATCAGTGACTTTGAATTAAACCTAAAAGGCTATCATTTATTTAGGTGTGATTGCTCGGCCGTTACAAGCCCTAAACAAAGCGGAGGTGATGTTTTAATTGCTATCAAAAGTCACCTCAAATCTGTGTTACTTTATCCCACGTTTATTAGTGTTGAACATTTGTTTGTAGTTGTTAAGTTTAATCTTGTGTCTTATATAATTTGTGCGGTCTATTTACCACCTAATTCAACTAGTGACAAATATCTTGACCATTGTTATTTTGTCAAATCTGTTGTCGACGAGTTTCCAAGCAGTAAACTAGTTTTATTGGGCGATTACAATCTACCTGCAGCATCTTGGGTTAACGATCATTTAGGTATAGGAGTATTTTGTAATAATAGTTACCCTGCTCATTTAGTAGCTAATCCATTTGGGTTCTTAAAATGCGTACAATGCATTTCTATTCCTAATAGTGTGGGTGTGTTTTTAGATTTATGTTTTAATAACGATCATGATATTTCTGTGATAAAAGCTGTAAATGTTTTGTTAAGTTTAAGCCAACACCATACTGCGTACTTGTTAACTGTAAAATGTGATACTACCTGTGATATTTTAAATTGTAATTATGTTTTAAATGATTTTAAACTTGCCGACTACAACGCAATCAATAATTATTTGTTGAATGATTGGACTGCACTATTTTATAACTGTGATATTGATATTATGTGTCTTGATGTATTTTACTCTGCAATTAATTATGTTATTGATTGTTTTGTTCTTAAAAAACTGTGGCGTGAAAGCAATTTTCCTATTTTGTTTAACAAAGAATTGATATTACTTACTAAACTTAAGAAAACTGTACACAAACGTTATAAATCTTCAAAACTATTGTCGGACTATAATGAATTCCAATCTATTTGTACTACGTGCAAAAATCTCAGTGCACATCAATACGAGCAATATATTTTACAAACTGAAAGTAAAATTTAAAATAATCCAAAACATTTTTGGAGATTTGTTAATGAGAACAAAAAAACTAATGGTTTTCCAGCCACAATGCATTATAAAGATCAAACTTGTAATAATGGTAACAACTTGGTAACTAATTTTGCAGATTCTCATCCAACTCCATTGTTTAATTTTAATAATAACGTAATTCATTCAAAATTTTCTATTAGTTTGTGTGATGTTTTTAAGGGAATTGAAAACCTTAAATGTAATTTAAGCGTTGGACCCTACGGCATTTTTTCTTTACTGTTGAAAAAGTGCATTTATTCTATTGCAAAGCACTATTGCACTTACTTTTTAATGTTTCATTGAATGAAACTAAATTTCCTTAAATATGGAAACAAAGCTATATTACGCCTTTGTTTAAATCTAGAGCCAAAGATAATATCACTAACTATAGAGGCATTTGCATTCTTTTTTTTAATTTTGCGTTTTACAGCTATTTTACATCGCCCCAGAAGTCTTACGACTTGTATGAATGGGGTTGATGGGACCAACGGCTTATTAGGTGATTTCCAAATCACCCCGGTGGATAAAGAGCAAAGTTATTATTTTAGTCATATTCGGGGATCGAACCACGGACTGTTAGCGTGCTACGCTAACGCTCTATAACTGAGCCATTTCACCATTCAATCTGCTATACCTAAATTGTTCGATAAAATTGTAACTAGTCAGTTGCAATGAATGTGCAAAAGCATCTTAATAGAAGAGCAGTATGGATTTTGTGAAGGGCGTCCACACTTACACATTTACTCTGTTATGAAAATAATATTTCAAATGCATTTGAATCTAAAGTACAAGTTGACTCAATCTACACCGATTTTTCAAAGGCGTTTGATTGTGTGAGCCATAATATTTTGATTGTCAAGCTCAATGCTCTGAGATTTCATCATGATGTGACTTCTTGGTTATTCAGCTTTTTGAAAAATTGCACGCAGTGTGTAAAATTTAATAACTTTTTGCCACAACCCATTTTTGTTTCATCTGGTGTTCCTCAAGGATCTCATTGTGGACCAATTTTATTTTTGCTTTTTATTAATGAGATTCCACAGTATATCAATTCATCATCATTTCTTTTATTTGCAAATGATTTAAAAATGTATAGAAGAATATCATCTCTCAATGACTGCCATCTTTTACAACTGGACTTAGATTCTATAAATACTTGGTGTTTTATTAATAAATTATTTTTTAATGCTGATAAATGTTTTCTAATAAGTTTCTATAGAACTTTAAGTAAAATTTTCTTTAACTATGTAATTGACACTAAAGTGTTAAACAAAGTCACACAAATAAAAGATTTTGGCGTTATTTTTGATCATAAACTCACATTTGTTGAACATATAAACATCATTTGCAACCGTGCTATAAAAATGTTAGAATTTGTATATAGAATGTCCGCGGATTTATCAGCCAGTACACTTAAACTTTTATATTGTGCTTTGGTGCGTTTGCATTTAGAGTATGCTCGGTCAGTTTGGAGTCCTGTTTATGAAATTCATAACCGTAGTATTGAACAAATTCAAAAAAGTTTTGTTGTTTATTGTCTTATAAATCCGGAATATTATCTGTAAGTTTTGATTACTGCTACATTGCTTCATTGTACAACCTACCGCCATTGAAGATTTGCCGCAAAAGAGCTGATTTGTCGTTCTTGCGTAATTTAATTATGTCTGAGATTGATTGTCCGGAGCTACTTGGTACTCTTCCATTCCATGTAGCACCTTATAATAGACATAGCAGACATTCTTCTTTATTTTGCAAGTCTACTTATTCTACTAATTATGGTTTTAACAATATAATCGGTAGAATGTGTTTACCAACTGATATTAATGTATTTTGTGTCCCTAAATCTACGTGCAGAAGTCAGCTAAGTCATGCTGAGTAATGTTTAACATGTGCGCTTTTATGTATGTTATTTTTTTTATTTTTGTATTGTAAAACATCATTGTTTATGTATATTTGATATAGATGTAAATGGTAAGATTATACAGTGAATAAAGTATTATTATTATTATTATTAGCATGTTCTAAATTTTTTTAATAAATATTACAAGAATTGGAAAAACATAAAAACGGTTTCAATCTCTTATTTTTTTCAATTTTCTTGACAAAAATCGAGAATACGTAAAAAAGTCATATAACTTATGCAACAAAAAATTATCACGTTGGGGAGCCAAGATATCGCAAAAATTATTTAGTTGTTATTTTATTCAAGATAGCAGAGAAAGTTTGTATAAAATCTTGGACGACAATTTGAGATTAAGCCTACATAATATAAAAAATAGCATCTTTGATTTATTTGCTTTTAAACATTATGGTTGGACTAAATAAGATTCTCAGAAACGCGTATTTGAGATGGCATATAGTCAGTAGTTTGTATCTGACCAGGTCAAATTTTTAAAATTTTACGAGTAAGTACGCAAAAATATATTCTCGTTGCGCCTTTTCTTAACATTTTTTCACTTAACTTTATAACTAACATTTATAAACTACGGCATATATTTTTTTTACCATACTTGCATCTTATTTGTAATATTTAACAATATTTAGTATAAAGTTTTTTTTAAGTTACATTTTTTTTAAATGTTAATAACTGTATTTTTTGTATATTTCAGGTAAGCAAAACATAATGTATCTTCTGAACATCAAATCATCTAAAGTGTAAGTTATTGTTATTTAATCCTGAAAACTGATGTACATAGTAAAAATTATTATATTTACAAAAGAAATGCATTTTTATAAATTTCTTTAAAAAAATTAGAATAGTTTTTAATTATGATATTAGTTTGGTGCCAAGAATGTATCGAATTTTATCAAAAGTGGTACTTAAATGCGTCAATACATTTGGTGCCGAAACCAAATCCACAAATTCACAAATATTTTACGGTCGAATAGAATTTAAATTTGAAATTTTCAGAATGTTGAGCTTACAAGTCGACGATCCACTCAGCAATTTGCATTTGTGAAACAGATAATGTTTCAATGTTTTATTACGCATTGTTAGTTATTAATTACTAGTAAAAAGTCATTTAAGTGTTAAATTATTATAATTAAATTTAATCATAATACCTGTGTGCATTCATTCATAAATTGCACAAATTAGATAATATAGATTTGGATATCACTAGCCACAAATCTACTGTTATCCTATGTTAATTTATATTATGATATTACATTTCAAACCAATCAATTATTAATTACAAATTTATTTCATATTAGTAATAGAAAGACTTTTGATCTAAATTTGATCTTTTTTATTATATTATTTGTAAAATAATCTATATTTTTACTAGCCGAAGGAAATTATTAATTATCTTAGGAAAATAATGGTTGGTATTATTATTTATTTGAGGTTTGTTATTTTTATCATTTAAATTCCAATTAAACTCAATTAAAATTAAACTTATATAGTTGAATGAACTGGTGTTATACAATTAGTAAATCATTAGTTTGGGAACTCGTCTAAATCTCTTTTTTGTCCGCTGATGCTCTTCCAATTTCACTTGAAAGCCTAAACTAAAACTGGTCAGACCTTAAAGTTGGCTGGGTTCACTTTTTTGCGCCTCTCGATACAACTTCCTCGGCGAGACGTAACTAGATTTATTTCTTAGAAAATAAATTTAACGAAATAAGACAGTTTAAGATATAAACTGGATTTATATGATATTATAAAAATATCTTTTGACCAACACTTTATGAGCAATAATATAATTTTAATCAAAATTTGATTAAACTATAGGTACTATGAAATTAGTGCTTTAGAGAACAAATGTTATTAAAATGCTACTTATGAAACAAGTTGTTCATATTATTTTAATTTATTTTTACAATTTATTTTGCTTTAAAAAATAATATATTCTGTTTAGAATAAGCCACTTATGATACACATTACATAATGAAATGACGATAACTTTTTAAGATTACTTCATTGTGTACATAAAATAGGAACAATTGATTATTTATTTATGTTTTATTCAGTATATAAATTATTCTAAATTTTGATTCAAATGTATTTAATTAAAAATAATGCATTGGTAAAGAGCTCTAAAAGCTAAGAAGCAAATTTTATATTTCTCCGTGAAAACAATTCATACATAAAGTGCAATTGTATATCTAAAGGCAGTACAACACAAGATTTTTCTTTTTATTTTATTTAGTGTGTGCGACGTATTAGAATTGTAAAAAACTGACTTAGAACTTATGCTACTTTGTACATTATTAGTTAGATAAAGATCTTTTTTTTTGTTGGGTAAATCCGTTGTTGAGACTACCAAACTTGTTAATTGCGAGATTACGGATGAAGCTCACCACACTCTCATATTAAATCTAGTTATGATTAAATGGTTATGAATTAAAGCAATAATTCTCAATCGACATTTAAATAGGTAAAATTGTTCTATTTTTTAATTATTTTTTTATTAAATTTTAAAATGTGATATTAAGGAATTACTTAATATGTACAACAAAATAAAAATACCTTTGAAGTTGCTGAAACTATCACATTGAAAACTAGATTTAAACAGTCTGTGAACATTGACCTTGCATATTTATTTGTAATTTATAAGTTTTGAGAAATATTGCGTTTGGAAATTTATTCTATGTGTTGATAGTACGATTAAAAATATCTTTTCTAAAAGTTTTGGTTTTATCTCTGAACTGTCATTGAATATTTGTTGTAAATTAAAAAAGATTTAGATATGCATTTGTTGTTTAGTTTAATATTTGGTACTGATGATACGTCGAATTTTGATTTTGAAACTGTAAGATGTTGAGTTTTTAGAATAAAACTGACCTTGTTGGGATTCAGTTATTGTTTTAAGGTCTTTGTTTATAGATGCTAAAAATTCTAACCTACAAACTTCAAGACGCTCTGCCATATTTGTCAATATGGTTTTTGGAATGTATGAAGTTGAAGCTAAAACTATGAATAGAACTTTTAGTTATTTGAAGAAGTTTATTAATACAAATCAAAAATAAAGTTAGCAAAAGAGCAGAACCTTGAAGAACACCAGCATTTATGAATTTTGGTTTAGAGTTAAAACCATCATTCTAACTATAATTTTTTAATTGTAAAGAAAACTATTGATAAGATTTACAGATTTATGATTTACTGCAAAATTTTCTTTGTGTTTATCTAAAGTAGAATTCTATTTGTGAGTAACCTAAGTCAGAAGATCTGTTATTAAACGTTTTAATTGAAATCTTTATTGAGTATTTGAGATAAAAAAAATTGTTTTGAAAACTTGACAATGTGAAAAATATTATAATTTTAAAATATTTTTGACTGATCTATAATTTGAAATTAAAGTTATGAGTTGAACATTTGCAAATCTTAACTAATTTGGGATTGTATTTTTTTGCATGATATTTTATCAATATCTGTTTTTCTGCATTTAATTTAAAATAATATCTTTTGTCAACTCATGGTATTGCAATTTTAAACTCTTCTTCTTCTTTCATGAAATCTGATCTTGTCTTGAGTCTTTGTTCTTTTCGTAACAGATTTGTTTGTTAATATTCTTGGTCTGTGAACCTCAAGATTTACAGTGTGTTTATTTATTGGTTGTTTATTTATTTGTTGTACACCGTTTATATTACTTTTTAAATCACAACTAAGTGCAGTGGTGTAGCTTGAGCAGTGTTTTATGGTTGCTGTAGGAGTTGTTTTTATTGCTCCCGTTAACAGTAAATATGACAATATTAACACTTTACTTATTTTGCTTGTCGTATCCTTCCTGATAGATTTTTACCTCATACGAACGCTCTATATGTGTTCAAATTGGCATAGCTTAAAGCAAAAACGCCTGTATTATTCAGTAACTGCAGTATGCAATCCATGACAAGTTACTACAGTGGAGGTAATACACTGTTTAGTGGTTACACCAGCTTTATTATAAACATTATCTTATCTGCTTTCTAGCGTCTGGTGACTTAAATGGTTTATATGTACCGGTTAACGTTTTTACAATGCCATTATTTACTATGGCATAAGCAACTTCTTAGTTTTGTTTGTTTGTTTTTTTTTTTTGTTTCAAATGACATACTTTAGGGTCTTTTCAGTCCCTACTTAAAGTGCAGTGCTCAATCACAGCATAAAAGTCTATATGCGTGAGAGGGTGCATAAGTAAGCCGTCAATTACGTTTACGGCTTTGTGTGCCAGCGCTCTCTGTAGGTACTGGCGGAGATAAGAAACAAAGGGGGCCTGAAAAATCAACAGTTTTGCCCGAGAAGGCCGACTGAATTTATTAAGAGGAGGCCGGCTTTAAGACCGTTTGGAATTGGGGGTTGAGGGCCTTTTTGGCGCTGTAGGCACCTGACGTGGGTTGGCTGATGGCCTAGTGCTACAAGAGGTTAAGAAGGACTCACTCGGATTCTTCTTGGTTTTCTTTTTGTTACCCACGGTCTAAAATCCTTTTTTTGGGGGCGGGGCATCAAGGTGAGCAGTGACTTTGGTCTCTATTGTGTATATCGGTTTGTTGTTGAATGGGCTGGAGTTGACCGGATTCTTGGCCAGCTTCTTAAAGGAGGCTTGGTTTTTAAGCTCCGTTGTCATGCTGGGCTGGGGCTTAGTATGGGTTGTTGCCGGAACTCCTTTGCCATCTTGGCGGTCAAGTCCGCATTGGAATCAGCAACCATCTTCTTTATTTTGTTTGTGGTGTCCATACGAAGGTTTTGCAGGGTGATGCCAAAATCGTATCTTGCCTGCTTATTCTTGTCGAAAGCGATGTCAATCTTCTGTGACTTGTCTTCGACCATCCTCACTATTCGTTCTTTTAGAATCTTGATGTTGGAGTCTTGCTTCTTGATGTGGTCGGCCAACCTTTGGAACTCCAGGTACAGAAAGGTCATAGATTCTGGATTCTGATTCGCGTTCCATTCTAAAATTTAATTGGATCAATCAATTAAATTTATTAATCAATTCATTGAATAATTGATTGAGTGACCAGTTCAATCAATTATCCGAACTTAAGGTGCAATGAAAATTGCAATTTTTGGTTGTGCCAAGAGCTTTTTTCTCTTCGATCCTCACTTGACGACGGTTGGGAGTCGACTGAATTTTTTGACCCGCTTAAGTGTTTTTGATACAGATTTTTAATTACAAACATTTGGTTGGGTGGGCGATAACCAAGTTTACATTAAGTATGCGTGTGGTTTGGTTCTTAGCCGCCCGATTGTTTGTGATTCAATTTTTTTATTACAAAATTTTAAGTGGATTGGCGGAAACTGAATTTAAATTGAGCGTGTGGTTTGGATTGGTGTTCCTTGTCTACCTGCGCAAAGGTTTGTCATTCAATTTCTTATTTTAGTGGGCGGGCGGGAACAAAGACTAAATTTTGTAGGCGTGTTTGGAATGATGTTGGCAAAATATTGTTAAAAAGAACCAAAATCTGGGCATAAACTGTTAATAGATGCAAAACTTTATTTATACAAAGCGATTTATATCAAGAGGCGAAAAATGAAAATTTGTAATTGAGATTGGATTTTAAAAAACAAATACAAAATAACTTCTTTTTATTGGCCTTTGTTTTGGTGATATTGAAGTTTAAACTTTTGAAAGATATAATATCAAAAATAATACATAAAACCATCTTTTGCAGTTGTTTTTTGGACAATTACAATTTTAAATTTTGCACTATAAATTTAAAACTAAGTATTTTTCAATAATTGTATCTTTTTTGCAACTATTTTTGGTTTTTTCCATTTTTTTTTAAATACTTGATCCACAGCTGGTAAATTATTTCATTAAATTATTTCAATAACCACTTACCTCCTCCACCACCAAAAGTTTAAATACAAGTTTTTCGATTGTCATTTGTTGTCAATTTTTTTTTTGTTTGATAAAATTTTTATTTTAAATTAAGTTTTTTATTTAAACGGACTCTGTATTATACTGTTACTAGGGCCAAAGTAATTATATTTGAAATTTTTTTTTTTACTTTATGGCTCGATATTTTCAAAACAAACGCCGGTCGGGAAAAAAATTATTTTGTATTTTTTGTTTAGAATTCAATCTTTAACACAATTTTTTATTTTTTGCCTTACTCCTTATAATGTTAAAAATAGCAAAATCTGACTATGAACTATGAAAATATTATCAGAATACACCAAAATTTTGCTGTAAACTGGTGAATGCATAATTCTGTTTATAAAAAATCCTAAAATATTAAAATGCGGTCATAAAATATTAAATTAAAAAAAAAAATAACAAAAAATTTGGCCACGAACGGTTAAAAACTGCAAAATTGTGTTTATAAAATGTTAAAATTTGCAAATTTTGGCTACAAAATTTTAAACAATTGCAAAAAGCAACAAAATTTGCCGGATTTGCAAAAGTAAAAAAAAAACTATAAAATCTCAAAAATAGCAAAATCTAGCTATAACATATAGAAAACATAATTAACAAAAATAAACCAAATCTTGTCATAAACTTTAGAAACTCCCAAGTTCTATTAGTCCGGGAGCTGGTAACAAAAAAGTGCAAGAGTTTAGGAAAGGCTGATATTTTAAGATCGGACTGTTTATTGGTCATAGAACGCCTCTGCAAAGTCAGCACCCCAGGTGTCGGAACACCTGGCGATGGCACGCTAAGAAAGGTGTAATTTTAACACCTTACTTAGCGTACCCAAAAATTGTTTTGGAAAAGTTGAAAATTCATTGGCAAATAGTCGATGCATTACAAAACCTTAATTAAGCAGTTAGACAGTAATAACCAAACGCACGGCGTCAACACAGTTGCGTACATGCTACAAGAACTAACTTAATGCAAATGATTTGAAAAAGCTGAAATTTGGAATTATGTCAAATCACGTAATTAAATTCATAATACAAACAGTCAGATATAGTTTTTATAAGAACCCAATCAGTCAGCACCCAATTGAAGTCGTGATAAGGCGCACGTCAAAAAAATTTAAAAAAAACATTCATTCATTATTAGAACTATGCAGCAAATGCAGCATAGTCAACCAATGCGACATAGTTCCAACAAATACGTCACGGCATCAGTTTAATAGAATCACTCGTTCCGTTCCTACGTGCCACGTGGAGAAAATATGGAAAATTTGTGTGCTATTTGTGTATTTTGTATGAGAGAAGACAATATATTGATGTTTACCACAAGTACTCTTACAAGATGCAAATCAATTTTAAAAATTTGTCAAAATAATAGTTTATCCTTTAATAATGTAGTTTTACCGTTACATTCTAATAATGAGATTCAAGGTAACATGCTATAGAAAATATACAGCTCTGGGGAAGAAATTCAGAGAAACCTTGCTTGATACAACCATTTCCAAAACGAGATGGAGAACAAAACTATTTACATTAATTATAATTATTGCTACAAATTTGAAGCTTTTGATAGAGTAGTAACAAAAATAATAGATGACACTTTCTCGTGTTTACCCCATGAAGAGGCAGATACAAAGATCATTTATCATATTTGCAATATCGAATATAAAGCATACTTGTTATTCTACTGGGAAATATGATGAATTTAAAAAGTACTTCAAAGATTTGGATGGACGTTGGCGTTGGAAATAATCAAAGAACTATCAATGTTAGTCAACTGTACGAGATATTAAGAGAATCAATGTGTACTGCTCTCCCTGCGTTTCATGCATTTACTGGTTGCGATTACAATCCCGCATTTTTTAGGAAAGGAAAAAAAACCATATACGCTATTAAAATCGTCCATAGAATTTTAGGAATCTTTCACAGATTTGAGCCGAATAAGTGATGACAATTTCAATAAAGTCTTTGGAAAAATCAAAGAATTTGTTTGTCATTTATATGGTTTAAAAGTCAGAAGTGTAGATGAAGCTCGGTTTATACTCTTTAACAAAGCATACACGTTCAAAGACACCAACGATGTCTTTCAAATTACTACCAGTAACGTTGACGGTTCAAATTTACCACCATGTAAAACTGAGTTGAAAAAACAATTACAACGTGCTGCATACATATTAAACATCTGGAACAACGCACATAAAAAACAGCCAACTCAACTGTCTGCAGTAGAAAACGGTTGGCTAGAAATCAATGAGCAATATGACTACGACTGGTATGAAGGAAGTCAACTGCCCAACTTTATCAGTTAAATATTTTACACATAAACATATCATTTGACTGACTAAACATTGAATATTTTTTTTATGTACAGAAAACAAATTGGGTGCAACAGACGATGTGACGGAAAAAGCAAATGAAACAGAAGGAACCTCAGACGGCTTGGATAATGATTGCGACGAAAAAAACGACGAAATTAATAGCGATAATGATATAGAACCCTAAATAAAACATAAATAAATACTAAGTATTTTTTGATTGGTCAAAAACCTTTAATTACAACAAGCAGCGTGCGCGCCTTATCACGACTTCAATTGGGTGCTGATTGATTGGGTTCTGATAAAAACTATGTCTGACTGTTTGTTTTATAAATTTAATTACGTAATTTGACATATTCCCAACTTTCAGCTTTTTCTAATCATTTGTATTAAGTTAGTTCTTGTAGCATGTACGCAACTGTGCTGACGCCGTGCGTTTGGTTATTACTGTTTGACTGCTTGATTAAGGTTTTGTAATGCATCGACTATTTGCCGATGAATTTTCAGCTTTTCCAAAACAATTTTTGGGTACGCTAAGTAAGGTGTTAAAATTACACCTTTCTTAGCATGCCATCGCCAGCTGTCCCGGCACCTGGGGTGCTGACTTTGCAGAGGCGTTCTATGACCAATAAACAGTCCGATCTCAAAATATCAGCCTTTCCTAAACTCTTGCACTTTTTTGTTACCAGCTCCCGGACTATATTAATGTATTGTCAAAAATAGAAAAAATCAGGCCCAACAGGTTTGTGCAATGTATGCTTGTTGGCCCTTTAGCATTGTAGACCTTTGCTTACAGAGAGCAACGCAACTCAACATAATCAAGTCAAATAATATTATAAAATTTTGAAAATATAAATCTAATTAGTCGTAAAGTAGTAGCTTATATTTATTTAAATTTGAAATTTAGAAATTTTATGATTACCAACTACATGGTTAGCAACAATCTAAAATTAACCGATCAACGCGCTTATCTCTGATTGATGACTGGGAGCTTGGACGATGAGTTGTTCTGAATACAGGCATAGTCATGAATTAAATTAATATTAATATTATATAAACTCTTGAGCTAAAACATGTTGCGCTTTTGGCATTATAATCATTTTTTCGTGTAAAATTTTAAATTTATTTTTAATAAAAAAAAATCTTGATTTATATTATATTAGTTGATAAATATAAAAAGTTATTAATTTTAGTTAAACTTTAGAATACAATTAATAATGCAGTTGTATTATATTGTAAAGTATGTATCTATTTTGTTCTTATATTTTTTTGCTTTTTGCGTTTGCCGAGTTGATTTTTAAAATTAAAATAAGTTGATAAATAACCGAATTAAAACTTGTTTGTCTATTTACTTTAATTAGTCTAATCTTGGTAATTAATTATTTTAAAGGACGCTCATTTCGCCGCGTGCAATCTATGTAAAAAAATATTTAAATGCCGTATTCAGAACTAAGGTTTGACTTTGGGTAAGAGATGTGCTAAACAATTACTGTTAATTAATGAAATACTCAATTAGTTAGTTAATGCTCATTAATTATTGCTTGTATTTGCTATAGAAATATGTGTTTTTTTCTTGCCGATCTAACGGTGTATTTATAATTGTCCTAGGTCTCATAATAAGAGAGATAATGCCATTTTTGTGAGAGTATATTTGTTGCTAGGTTTTGTTAAAATTTGTTTCCAACTTTGCAGCAGTGAGTATGTATATAGTCATTTCATTAATTTTATATGTTTCTAAATTTATTATTAATAATTTTATTTCAATTTTATTAACGTAATAAAATTTGTTTGTTTCATAAATAAAATTAACTTTTATTTTCTAATTTAATATATTTACGTACATACCCTTTTGATATTGAATAAATTATTTTATTACTCATAGTATAAAGTATATTTCATAAAATTAGTTAGAAATGAATTCATAGCTGTCAGTAGCAATGAATGAAAATACCTTAATTCTCTTAATTAATGCAAGTATCTCTACTTGTATAAATAATTGATTACTTGAAACCAATCATTTAAATCATAAATTTGTAATCAGTAGAATCACAATTTGATATAATCATTCCGTTGATGTAAAACGTAATCGCACATCTTTTACATATTTGACGCATTGATATCATATGAAAGCCAACCACAAACAAACCATTATTAATTGAATTTTAAACAGTTCTGTTTTGGCGCATTGAACTGTAATCCCATCCATACCAGAATAAATTCAATTTTTATAATCGTGCCATAACTCATTTTATATGAAGCACTTAATGCTATCTTTAATTTCCCCGAAACGACACTGAATAATAGTTTAATTCTTCAGCGGTAATGAGTTTTGCGGAATTATCATTTCGCGTTGTTCTTTTATTGTTGCATGGAAATAGTGCATCAGCACAAATCATACTTGCAATTATACAAAACAGTTTTTACGATAGAACATACACGTACAGAACACATGCAGCAAATGATTTATAATAATGCAGAAACAATTGAATTAAAACAGTTTTTTTACGAAGTAATATTTTCATATGAATTTACCGCTATATTATAATATAAGCCGGTAGACATAAAATGCACAACAAAAAGTTAATTCAAACTTTTATTAAGTGATTAAATTTTATGTCAGGATTTTGCTTAGTTTAGTTCACTATTTGTACATGTATAATAAAATAATATTTTATTTGTTTTGCAAAATGAAATTGCGATTTGACAAATTTATGTATGTGAATGCCATTAAACGCAAATCGTTATTTCCATTTTACTAATGAGAATCTAATGGCAATATGGTTCATGATAGATATCATATAAATCTGATTTATATTTTATAATGAAGGACCATTAAAAAAAATATGGCATATTGGAGCGCTTCTGTCATCGTTTATCACACCACGCTTTTGATGTGTTAAACTTTATAATTTATTATGTCTCAACTATAAAAACGATATAATAACCTTTCATCAATCAAATACAATTGATTATTTCTATTATTTACTTCAACCTAAACAAAAAGTTTTTCTAAATTATTGTTATTTTTGTTAAATAAAAACTTTCAAGGGAAATATATGTTGTGTCGTTCCAGACAATGGTAGCGTGGAGCGCGTTAAATCTTCTACGTTGTTGCGGTCACGAAAACGGATTTAAATGTCCTACCATTTCAGCTGAGGTTTTTCTGCAGCCTTCCCTCATCATCGTTTCTTTAGACAAATGCGACGTATGCATGGCAAGTCAGCTGCAGTTGCATCGTGCCTGATGATAAAGCCCTGTTTGGCGCAGTAACTACGTTTAAGCTTGCTGAAGCCGGAATATAGTCAGACATTTGTTAAGGACTATCGGATTTCGTTGCTACTATTTACAGCAATTACATTGTCTACGGAAACTGTTTAAGTAGTACTAATGAAAACATAATTAGTTTAAATTTAAGTTTTGTAAAATAGTGAAGATTAATTTGTATAAATGAATCAATTTGTACTTTATTAGGGCAAATACTTAGTGTTATATTCGTTTTTTTTTTTATTTTAATATTATTTTAACGAACAAAAAAGTTATATTATAACAAAAAATAAATAAAACAAAATGCCGATTTTCTCAAGAATCGTAGACACAATAAAACTAATAAACATATCATTTTTATTGCTTAAGAATTGTAAAACCAAGAGTAAACATACATACAAAATCTGTTTACAAAAAAAAACATTTTATTATACATAATTTATAATAAAACTGATTAAAATTTATTTTTTTGTGTATATTTAATACTTTATAATAATTGGCCACGTGTAAAGTTAACATAGGTAAAGTAGATCAGTTTTTGCAACAAAACAACTATATACTAAATTATCAATCACTAGAATCTATAGTTTTTACAATTATTGTTTTATTTATTTTATCAATCATTTACAAACAGTTTCTCTTATACCAATGTACCAACCATAATCAATCTTAAGATCTAAAGGATAGTAAACCGATAGCTCTTTAGTAAACTGTTACTAATGCTAGATTTATTTTAAATTCGAACCACAACGCTAGTTAGGCATATACTTTGCTGTTTTCTGATTGTCTTGCATTTACGACAACCACATTGAACTGTAATATATAAACTTTATGAATTGTATGCCAACTTATTTAATGGCTGGTTATGCTATAATTTGATAATTGCAAAATTTTGTTTGATGTGATTTTTGGTGGTCGGTTAGAATATTTTTATATCTGCGCATTTTTAACATAATTCAAATGTTTTAATTCAGGCTAAGGACAGACATGATTCTAAAAAAAATACTTTAGTTGTCATTAGTTTTGTAAGTGCGGTCTTTTAATCTATTATTTTGATAAGAATTTTTTTAGCTTAAGATGTACATATTAATTTTTGCCATTCGTACCATACAATTATCGAGTTAATTTTTTGAAAATATAATATTTTCTTTTTTTTTCAACCTGTAGTTGTCCACGGGTTTTTTAAAATTTGTTTTTAACTGTTTCTTTTTTCTTATTTGAGGCCATTTGTTTTCTTTAATCTTTTTGATGTCGTCAACCTATATTTTTTGCGGTCTACCAAGTCTACAGTGTGTTGGTTTAATTTTTGGTATTTGTGTCTGGCTACGTATCTTACCCAATCCTATTTTAACTCTGCTGACGTAATATTATCTTGTTTGTGATGTTATATTCCGATTATTGCCGTTCCATTCCTTTCTGGCTGGTTTATAGTTTGTTTGCATTTTTTACCGTTTATGCCATAGTTTCTACCCCGTATATTGATATATTATGCTCATAGATATAGTGTCTTTATGACATGGCTTTAGCACCAATTATGAAACCCGAGCGTTTTAAGGGTAAAAATATTGTATATTTATATAATATTTTTACCTTTGAACATCGACGTGTTATAAGCTATTTGTTTCGGCACGATCAGCTTTTTGGTTGTGGCTTTTTTTAATTTTATCTCAATTAATTACACGTATTCTTTTTATAACATTCATTTATTATTATTTTTATCATTACTATAGTTACTTTTTATAACTTAAATCACAAACAAGTTGATTAATTATTCTTTAATTCTAAACATGCCGCCGCATTTGAAACGTCTTTGTTTCAAATTAAGATAGGTCATTGGGCAGGATGCAGAGTTTATGAATAGCCCGTTATATTACTCTATCTGAAGTTTTTAATGTAGTCGCTCTGGTAATTTCATCTTTTCCTTGATGCAATTTCTAAATCTTGGCCAACTTCCATCGTAGTGGGTGACTGCTGTCTTTTTGGATGACTGCTATTTGGCCTCTTTTTTTGTAATTCTGATAAATATTTCTATTTCCAGCGATTCAAAAAGTGTTGCGGTAATTTTTGTACGTGTTGCCATCGAGCTAATCGATTTAGTTTTATCTTTTGCAGATCAGGTTCTGCCACTACATTCTTCTAATTAAAAAATGGGTCGGCGTTAAAACATCTAGATTGTTGATCTGCTGAGAAAAGAGTCAACGGCCTAGAGTTTATTATAGATTCTATTTGAGCCATCAGTGTATACAGTTCCTCATAGTTTATTGCTGTTTTTCCAATTGTTTTCTTTAGAAGCCGCTTGGCTGAACTAACTGCAGCCTCCCATAACCCTTCAAAATGAGGTGCACTAGGAGGAATAATGTGCCATTTTTAAATTTTTTCTACCAATTTGTTTTTTAACAGCCAATTATTAACACAAAATAACCGCTGCAATTCATCTAATTTGTTATTAGCACCTACAAAATTAGTAGCGTTGTCGGAAAATATTTCTTTATACATCTCTCTTCTGGACACTAATCTTTTCAGGGCTCTTAAGAACGCTTTTGTGGTCCGTTGCTAATTATGTATGTACTGCCTTAGTGACTATGCAAATGAATACTATCACATAACATTTTACGATTTTGTTGGATTCCAAGTTGCCTTCTTTCATTGGAATGGGCCCACAATAGTCCACTCCTATTTTAAGAAACGGATATATATTAGTTATAAGGTATTAGTCTTTGTTTTTCCATCATTGAATCGAAGACATTTGATTCATTTTTGCAATATGCCTTTTACTGTGCTTCTAGCAGTTAATGACCCGGAATGTAAGTTTCTTTCTTGCTCTTATTTTATGACCAATTTGGTAAAGATATGGTTTGATGGTATTACTATTGGAAATTGCTTATTATAGGGTAATGCAGCATGCCTTAATCTTCCCCCTACACAAATAAACCTTTTGTCATCAATTAACGGATTCAAACATAACAGTTTACTTTGCTTTTTAATATTTTTTTTGTTGCAATTGTTGTAACTCTTTGGCAAACTTGATTTTCTGTATTAATTTGATTAATCAAGTCTTGGCTTTCCATAGATCATCTGTTGACAACACTGCATTCTTACGTTTGATTTTCAATCGGCTTGCGCTTATGAATCTTAGGGTGCGTTTATGCTGCACATCGCCGGCGCTGCTTGCCAAGATTGGCGCTGCCCGCTGCTCGCACATCGCTATTCAGCAGCACAAATGCACATCGCCGCGCTGCTCGCACCTCGCCGTTATTTAATTACTGTCGAGTTTTATTTTATTAATCAAATATTAATATATTATAGTTATTAATATAAATTATATTATTGAATCAAAATATTTAATATAATTTATAATTTTAAAGAAAATAAATAATTAGTAAACAGAATCCAATATAAGCTTGCGTACTTATTAATTGCTTATACAAATTCTTGGAAAATGGCCTTGAGTGGCCTTGAGCCAATTGCAGACTAGAAAGTATATTGGAAATGCCCATGCGGACACCGCACTGTTATTTAGTCAAGTCTTGTTTGTCAAATAAAGCAGAACAATGCTTTCTACATCATCAGATGATAGTAGTGATAGCAATTCATTTTTAACAAAAATGTATTTTTTAACAAGGAAAAGAAAGAGATTGCACGGAGTTCATCCTTTAAATCAACAACGCGCTCGCTACGGTTATTTTCACCAGTTTTATCAGGAGTTAAAAAAATATCCAGATAGGTTTTTTAAACACTTGAGAATGTCGGAAACAATATTTCAATATATTTTAAATTTAATTGAACCAGAAGTTTTAAAACAACTAAAGATTGGACTAAACATCGTTAATGCAATTTTGGTTGAAGAAAGATTGGTGGTCACTATAAGGTAAGATACTTTTTTTTATAATAAAATAAAACACTGTCTACGTTTTTTACCACAAATATTTGTGGTAAAAAACGTAGACAGTGTTTTATTTTATTATTATTATGGATTACCACGTAGTAAAGGTCTCAACCATACTTTTTTTTATATTTTTAGGTATAATTATTGATCAAAATCAATTTATACGTGTTTTACTGGTATTCAAAAGTCTATTAATTATTAATAAGCATGGTTTGGATGATTTATTGCTTATGTTATGTATAGTATGCCCATAGATATAGTGTCTTTACGACATGGGCTTAATTTATCTTAACGAATTATTTTATTAGCAACCAATTATGATTGTATTATATACCTCGAACCCGAGGTAATTTTTAAGGGTAAAAATCTTGTATATTTATATAATATTTTCACTCTTGTTTTGTCTCCTCAAAGCGATTATTAATGGATTAATCCGCTGAGATAATTTAAGGCCATGTCGTAAAGACACTGTTACTATGGGCATACTATTAAACCTTTGACTTGTTATTTTAATTAATTGAAATACCTACCTATTTTAACCAGAAACTTCGCTGTAATTGAATAATAATATTAATAACAAGAAACACACAGTAATAAATTTTTATTCTTTTATTTTTATAAGTGGTACATTTTTTTAAGAATATCCATTAGTAGCGTCTCTTGAGAATCGTACTCTTTGTCGTTAGCCTTTTGATGTGGCTGATTACATTCGTGAGAATAATGAGCACTGTGTGATGGTAGTTCAACTCTGGGGTAATTGTACGGATAAGAGGGTGGTATGTAATTAACAGAATATTGTTGCGATTGTTGGTTTTCTACATTGGAGAGAGATAAATAATTATTATAACTAGCACGCTCGTCTGGAGATGGGCGATGTTGATTTGGATCTCTAATATTTCCCGATCCAACGCCATAAGCTCGATCAACAACTAATTTTTGAACGTCGATCCTAAAATTCATTTTAGTTAATGGCGACATGCTTCTTACATGAGGAAGAAGCAAAGTAAAAAATGCGACATCTTCATCATTTTTGTTAAGCAAATGCGACTCTTTGCGCATCCGTAACTTCTCTTTTTCGATTTGTATCAATTTAGTTCCGATAGAATCGCGAGCTCGAACTCTTTTTCTGTAGCCTAAACTCTCAGCTCTTGTTGATGAAGTGGGTATAATTGATTTTGTAGTTGATTGTGAGCTAGGTGCTGAGGCATCAGATACAACTGCTGGTGTTTCTACATTTGAAGTTGATTCAATATCTACTTCATTTTCGACTGGATTAACATTTCCACTGGTAGGTTTTGGTTCAAAGTTATCACGCAAAAAAAGCATGGACTGAAAATACGGCCACTGGACAGTGTCATCGTGTGCTGCAGCGCCTGATGCTGCTATTGGAATTTTGTCCAGCTTTTCTCTTCCGGTATTGCTGCACAATAAAAAAAAACTTATAAACATTTGTTTCGAAATACTGGATTTTATTGTTATTTATATAATTTTAGGTTCATGGCAACAGGAAACTCATATGCAAGTCTGGCAGAAGAATTTCGATTAGGAATTGCAACTGTATCACTGATCATATAACAAATTTTACCAGTGTTATGCAAAGTTTTAGTACCACTGCACATGAAGCCACCTACTGAAGAGAACTTTACAGAAATTGCAACAACATTTCACAATAAATGGGGATTTCCTAACTGTATAGGTTCCATTGATGGAAAGCACGTTCGCATAAATAACCCTAAATGGTCAGGTTCTATGTTTTATAATTTTAAGAACTATTTTGCTTTTCTATATTAAACTTAGCGCATTTGTACCCAAAGGTATCCTCTTTTGTGTCCCATTGGATTTTCAACGTTTTTACCATATCTGACTTCTCCATAGTGAAAACTGCTGATTTGTCTGGGAGACAACAGTCTAGCAGCACTTTTTTGGTGTTGGAGTCCCATTTATGGAGTACAAGCCTGGCCTGGTTGATGTTCTCAGCTCCGGTAATCATGTCATCCACGTAGAAACTTTTATTGATAATTCGTGCAGCTGTGGGATATTTATTCCTGTATTCTTGAGCTAATTCTTGTAGGAATCTAGTAATATGTTAATGTATTTAATCGATATGTTTAAACCATTTTTTTAATATTGTTCCGTCATAATATTTCTTGATAAGTTGCATCATCTTTTAAAACCATTAATTGTCGATATATATATATATATATATATATATATATATATAGATACATTTTTTGTATATCTGCCGATATTACATATTTATGTGTTCTAAAGCGACATAGAATGTTAAATAAATCATCTTGGATTGCTGGACCAACTCTTAAAATATTGCTTAAAGATTTCCCATTTGTTGTTTTTATAGAAGCGTCAAATACTACCCGTAATTTGGTGGTTTAACTAGTTTCATTTATGACAACATGATGAGGTAGGTAATATTTCTTTTTTTACATTCTATTGGTTCCATTACTTGCATATGACCAAGTGATTTATATTCTGAGATAAAGTTGGTTTACTTTGTTTTTAAATCTTTATCCTTTGCTAGTTTCCGTTCCAATGAATAAAACCTCTTTAAAGCTAGCTGGTAAGAATTGCCTAATGCTGATGGATTCTCTTTCCATAGAAGTGTAAAATTAAACCGACCATCTGATGTACACTGATAAGTGTTACTGAATTCAAGCAAGTTTTTTCTTCTTGTGAGCGTAACTTTTTTGGCGGAAGTTCTTCTATTTCTCAGAAGTTTGATAACAGATTGTCCAATCTTACATTGCATTTTAAATTATATATCTGTTGCGGTGTGGTTTCTGATATAATCCATCTCAGGGAAGTTTTTTGAAACAGTACATTATTGTTTGTGGTACATATTTGTTCTACGCATAATAGTTTGTAGAATATATCCACGCCAATGAAAAGATCTATTTGCCTTGATTCATTAAGTTTGAGATCTGCTAATTTAATATTTGGAATTTTAATCGAATATTTGTTGAATGTTTGACATGGTACGTTTGAGGTGATTTTATTTAAAATAAATATCTTTAATTTTATACTAAAACTATTATGTTTTGAATACATTATTGTAGTTGTCTGCATCTGGGCATTTGTAATTGAATCGCTAATCCCCGATATAGGTAAAGAAGTTGCTTGCCTGTTTAATCTCAATTTCCTTGCCACTTCTGTTTGTAGAAGATGCACTTGAGAACCTGAATCTAATAGAGCTCTAACCAAATGCTTGTTTTCTCAGCAATCATCTAAGTATACCTCTTATGTGGACAATATAGCTTGAGATAGTTCCTGTCGTTGTTGCTGATTTAGATCCGATTATTGCTGTATTTGAATTTGGTTCTTCTTTTTCCGTAATGTTGCCTTCAATATGCAATAGCGTATGATGCAATTTGCTGCATTTTTTTTTTTTGATTGCATAAGTATCATTTCAGTGCTCTTGTTGTAGCCGTAATTGATAAATGTTTTGGCGTTTTGTTTTTCGGAACCTTTATATCTTCTTTGCAAACTCGCAATGCAGGACATTTAATTGCCAACTCTTGCAATGATGTTGGAACATCCTTTGTCACCAACAATTCTTCCCACTGGCTTCTTGTTTTATTGTCTATTTTTTGAACTATTAAGTGTGTCAACACGTCATACCAATACTCCACTGAACATTTTAATATACAAAGCGCATGTATGTGTTGTGTGCATTTATCAAGCAGTAAACGAAGCGCCTCATGCAAAGTTCTTGGCATCAAAGGGAGTTTGAATAATCTATTTACGTGACACTGCACTATTGCTCGAGTATTTTTGTATTGTTCTTTCAATAGGGCTCACGCTACATCATAATTGTCAGCAGTTATTGATAAAGAACTAATTACCTCCGCCGCTTCCATTTTAGTTGCTGCATTATATTAATGCATTTTTTTGATCTTTTTAATGTTAGGGTTTTTAATCAATTAATGAAATAAGGTGTTATGAAATTCTAACCATTTGTCATATGCTCCAGAAAATTGGGGTAAATTTAAATCTGCTTTCAGTTATTGTCATAGAGTTTGTTTCTATTTTAGCTTTGAATATAAATTTCTTTATCTTGCACATTATGATATCTTGCATCTAATTTCTCATCTGAAATATATTCGGTTCCTTCGTCGATTCTATGTAATTGCTTCTCAAGTTATGGTAGTGTTTTTATTGTGTTTTTGCATAAATCTAGACGGTTTCTAATACTTTGTGCTGTCGGCTTCAGATCTGTTTTGAGCGTATTTGAGAGACGCGTCAATTCTTGTTTTAATCACTTGCTGTTTTAAATTGGGATATGATTTTTTCAGCCATGTTTTTTATTGTTGTTTGAATTAATCAGGACAAATTAAATGCTGCTGCGTACTTGTTCTACCGGTTGATTAATTCTGTTCGTTTTTTCACTACAGATCCGGCTCGAAGGACCAATGTTTTGGCACGATCAGCTTTTTGATCGTTTTTTTTTTTAATTTTCTCTTAATTAATTACACGGATTCTTTTTATGACATTTATTTATTATTATTTTTATTATTACTATAGTTACGCGTATTTTTTATAACTTAAATCACAAATTGATTAATTATTCTTTAATTCTAAACACTATTTATGGTATATAATACAAACATAACTGTCTTCTCAAGGCGATAGTAATAAAATAATACGTTGACGTAATTTAAGCCCATGTTGTAAAGACACTATATCTATGGGCATATTATACTTCACTCTTTGAGTATAAGTCTCACTTTTTTTCTGGTAACTTTTGCTCCTTGATTTTTTTACAGTGTTATATGGAGTTCAAGGTACATATATTTGTTCAACTTTTTGATGTTATTGTCGTCTAATTTGTGCGGTTGTTGTTCAGGGGTTATAATCTTAGTCTTTTTTGTTTATTTTGAGATCTACCGGCTTGGATGTTACATTTAGTTTTTTTGAACATATTTGGTAGGTCTTTGAGGTTTGAGCTGTTTAAGACTATGTTGTCAGCAAGTTGCAGATGGGTATGGTGTTTGCCGTCAATTTTATTTTTTTTTTCTTGACATTTCATATTTTTAAAAATATATATTAGGGCCAGCGTAAATAGATTGTGTGAGATTGTGTTTTTCTATCAGATTTCTGTCTATTTTGATTTTGTTTTTGTCTACAGTCACTTGGGAGATGACATTTGTAAAAATCTGTTTGAGCAGGTTAGTGTATTTTAAATTAATTCTGTCATTGTCCATTGAGACAAAGACCGCACATAGTTTGATGGAGTCGAACGCCTTTTTGTAATTGATGAATGCTAAGCGCACGGGGAGGTGGTATTCTGTGCACTTCTCAAATAGTGATCTTTACACTGGCAGCAAGATGACTTCTATATTTTCTCAGCTAGCAGGTATTTTTTTTGTCGATGCATTTTTTCAGTAGCAGATTGGCCAAGTTTAGTGGTGCTTTTCTTCTTAATTTTAACATCTTAGCTGTTTTTTGTCTTGTTCAGTGTTTTGCTATTTTTTAGCCGTTTGAGTGCTTTATAATTTCCGCGGTATCAATTTCTTCTGTTATTGAGCATAAAATGTTGATAGAAAAAAGTCTACCAAGTGTTTGAAGGAAGTTAAAAACTCTAAAAACTTGGCAAAAAGCAAGCTATAGCCGTATAAACCGGTATGATGTTTTAAAAATAAGTGGAAAAGAAAAACTTATTGCACCTGTCAAGAGAAATAATGTGGAAATTTACTATAATGTTTGCTATGACGACTGGTTTAATGTTATTGAATAGGTGCATTTACCTGCTTTGTAGAAACAAAAAAATGTAACTAATTGTAAGTACAAAAA
Source organism: Tachinus rufipes (assembly GCA_963932245.1). Lineage (NCBI taxonomy): Eukaryota > Metazoa > Arthropoda > Insecta > Coleoptera > Staphylinidae > Tachinus > Tachinus rufipes. Next base: position 89,878,504 of record OZ010743.1, read on the forward strand.
CATTACAGCCTATGCAATTATAGCGTATTTGAAGTTGTGCGAGGACTGCCAGAAACAATTTTGAAATGGGCAAACCTATACTACAATCTGAGTTACACTTTGCCAGGTTGATCTTATAGACCTTTAAACTACTCAAGATAAAATGTATAAATTCATTTTTGTTTATTACAAACTTACAAAGTTTGTAATTTTTTGCTCACTTTATACTAAGCGAGTAGAAAGTTGCATAGCATCTTTTAGATATTTTCACCATTTTGTAACTTCAATGATTTCTTAATGTGAAAAATTATTATCTAAAAGAAATTTGCAGAAAATACTGATTTTACACAACAAAAATGCGGAATTAGAGAATGTTGCCAGCAAAAGTAAAAATCTGTATGAACAATATTGCCAAAAATGAGACTGCTAAAAAAAGAGATGTTACCGATAATGAAGTCATGATTAAACATGCAATGATTTTTTGCAATATTTTTAATTTGAAAAGATGACAGAAAACACGAGCAAATCTCAGAATAAACTATTTCTGGTTGCTCCTATAGAGCCAATACCAAAAATTATTGTAATGAGTTTGTAGTGGTATTTAGAGAGAAAGCAAAATTATGTTTGAAAAAATAAGTCGATGAAAGAAACATTGGCTAAAAAATATTCTAACTCAAAAATTTAGATTTAAAGTACTTGATTTTGACTGAGCTAAAACTGACTCTAAAAGCGTTGTTGTAGTCGTAGTAGGTACAAAAGTTGAAGTGCTAGAATTGTTTTACACAAAGAATCAATTTACAACTTGTTCAAAAGACTTGAAAACGTTAATAATAAAGAAGTAACTGTTTGGGAAGTGATTGAAAAATTGTTTTTGACTGAAGATTATGGGTTTAAAAAATGTTCCATTAAAGAATGTGCCTGCAAATCATCTGGAATAGTTTGCTACTTAAGTGCCGTAAAAGTTTATAGTGAATAATTTACACAAATTATTCTCAAACATTTAAACAGTTTAGCAATAATAATATTAAAGATATTGCTGATTATAATCAGAATGTATGCAACAATTTAAACAAAAAACATTGTTTACGGCAACATATTTGTTTTAAAAACAATAAGTTACAGTGTTTAGTGTGTGATGTGTGCAACCGTTTACTTTCTTGTTCAGATTATCTCAGTTTTCTAATGTATTAATTAGTTTGTTCTATTTGTCTTTTAGAGTTGATCTAATAAGATTAATTTACTTCGAAAATAACCTGAAAAGGTTTTTAACCTTTTGGTACCGGCGCAAAATATTAAAACTTTGCTACTGACATCCTTTGCAGAAGTATTTTGTTTTTTGTTTAGTCGCAATAGCTACAGCGTCTTTCAGTATTTTTTCTGTATACTTGTTCAGGTTCTATTTTAAAATTTCTTTGATTTTGACTCGTATTAGTTTAAGAAATATAATTAAATAAGCACGTTTTTTGAGGAAATTTGAAATCAGCTTAAATAATAAATATTAAAAAAATTCTCACCTAATCATACGATGTGTACGATGATTTGCATAGTATTTAACTAAGGAATTAAAATATTAATGTTAATAATCTTCTAGTAGGTTGCTGCCAGTTATTTTATGCACTGCCCAAACATTCACTCTTCGTTTGAATGTTCTGTTTGGTATATAACTTAAAAGTACTGATATTTTTAGAAAGTAGCTCTCTCTAGTACGCAAGAAATTAACAAATATAATATTGGTTGGTCTGAAAGACCGCGCCAGTACCAAAAAGGTTAAGTCTGTGGACGTTTAGTAGCACTTGGGGGCTACAAAACAAGTGATTTTGTTTAAATTTTAGCTATGCAATTAAGCACTTGCAAGTTCTGCTTTTTCTTATGTATTTTTTCGAGTGTAGTGACAAGACGCTCGGCATTTTGCCGATTTTGGAACGGTTTTCTAATCGACATGGTTGAGCTGAAAAGTTTAGATCCGACTAGCGTACCATACAGACTACATACAAAACCGCAGTGGATTTTGGTGTTCTAGGACATCGAATTGTGTTACTTACACCTATTCCAATTTTTGAGTAACGTTTCTTGAGCGCTATTTAAGCGTATGCTTCCACGATACTTACTTGTCAAATTTAATAATTTTTTATTTTAAATTTGTTACTTAGTTATTGCTTAGTTTAAATAGTAACTGTTTTGTGCATTTTTTTTTTAACTTGCGTTCACATTTTTATTCCGTTTACGTTTCTATCACTTTGTTTAGATTTTATAATACATGTATGCATTATACAAATTGTTTCTTGTTCTTACTTTCTTTTTTTTTGTTTATGTTTATTGCATCACAATGTTTAGTTTTGTGTGACATGATGGGTTGGTTCTAAATAGGATTACGGCAAAATCTCATCTGTTACTAAACAGTTTCTTAGTACATTATTTCTATTATTCTATTATAGATAATTAAAGTTTATAAATATTGTTTTTTTATTAAACTTTTTTAAACATTGCCACAAACAATTTTCTTGTTGCGCACTTTGTTTGTCCACAGTTTAACATTTGTTTTATGGTGTGCTTAATCAATTTAAATTTGCATATTATATTTTATGTTTGTTTTGTAATTTTAATTTTTTCAAATTGTATTTTTGATTTTGTTTTACATAATTTACGTACTAATAAATTATTTATCTATCTAACTATATCTAGTTGGCTCATTAAAAATACGATACTAGTCAATATGAATTAGGTATGCAACCTCAAAACTTTGAATAGTAATAGTAGTTTGAATAGTAATAGTAGTAGTAGTAGAATTTTTAACAAAGGTTTGGGTAGTGCAGGGTAACATGTTATTTTATGTATTTTAGTTTTAATAAATATAATATTATTATCTATTATTTCGTCATAAATAACTTGTAACGTATTTATATTTTATAATAATATTGACTACTTCTATAAAGCTTTACAACTAAATAAACATAATAAGGCTACGTTCTTACTAACGAGTTCATTGTGTTGCATAGATGTCTGGTAAAATTCCACAAATTGCAAGATGTCAGCACTATTTTTAACGATAAATACGCAGTGGTTGTTCCACTTTCTACCTAGTTTAACTTCATTAGATGATACACAACGTGACTGTAACTTAAGCGTGATTATAGCTAGATTTAATTTAATTTGGTTATATTATTAGTACTGTAAATTTACGGTTTGTTTAAAACTTATAATTAAATAATATTCAAATAAACATCGAGATAAATATATAAATGTAATTATCGTATTACAAATTTCAGTTATTATTTGCAAATGATCACCTATTATTTAATTAATTAATAATTTAATTTGAAGCCAGATAAGCTATAATAAATTTAATTTACATTGATATACAAATATAATATAATATAAATTATACACTGTAATTGCTTTAATTAATAAACAGAATTAATATTAGGTTATTTAATACTATTATTAGCAATATTAAACTAGTCTGAATTTTAGGGCAGTAAACTATCACATAATGAAGTTAGAAATAAAAGATTCCTCAACAAGTCGAGACAAGAACCATTATTCATTTATGATATTCAATGAAGCGACCCATATAAAAAGATATTTCAAATATTTCTCTGTTTCCGTAGTCCCACTTTTCCATAATTCAGTGGGGGACATTTCGATCGAGTCCGAGACGGTTTTGTTTTGTTTTGTTTGGTTAGTAGAGACAAGAAAATCGCCAAGACACTATTGTGTGCGGACTACATATTCTAGAACTACTTCATTTGGGTCCTCTGATGAATGCTGGACTACTGGACGTCGCTTCCGGCCTTCGTAGGATGCGGGATCCTCTCTCGCAACTTTTGTTGTTTTCCCTCCTCGAAGTATTGATCCGGGTAAAACAGGCAACGAATTTGCATTGCGGTCATCCTCAACAGTCACTCACACTCCCACACATCTTTATCTAAGTTTAATGTACTATGTAATTAGAACCGAAATGATCGCATAAAAATTCTCGTAAGCTTTCTAGGAAATATTTTGTTTTATATAACTGAAAACATAAATTCCGATTTCTTATATATATATAAAACATAGATTGGAATTGCCCAATAATTTTCTTTATGTTTTGCAATAAATGGGAGGGATTGTGATCCTCCTATAATCCTATAATAAAGTTGTGGTCATGTAAAATACCCCCACGTTGAAATGGACGATTTAAAGAGAATTATTACTAATGATACTCTGGATTCTGTGTGACATGAAAAGGTCTGCATATAGAAAACTCTAACAACACAGGAAGTTATAATGGTCAAATAATTTTCACATGTATCTCTTACACACACATTCGTAAGCACAATAGAAGCAAGGCTAACAAATTATTTGCACTGAACTGTTGAATGCGAATACCCTTTTTAACATTTCTCTTGAATGCAAATTGTATTGAATTTTATATGTTGAAAACGAACCTATTATCTAGTGTATCATAGTTGGTTACGTGCTGGTTACATAGAGTTTAAACAATTTATTTGTATTTTATCATGATCTGCATAAAATGTGGTGGTTTTCATTCCATTTAAATAGACAAAAAAAATAGGTAGGTACATACCACATAAAAGGATTTGATAATTGTTTTTAAATTATAATGTAATTAAAATTGGTTTATTTTAATTAAGCATATTTCTTAATTGTGAAACTATCTTCTTTTAAATTAATATTAAGTTAGGAGAACCAAAAATAATTTAATTATTATAATAATTAGTTTTTAATTCTATGAAATATAACTAAATGCAATTTTTGTTACAGGTGAGTGAACATTATAAGGAGGCATTCTTAGTAAGTTTTTAAATTAAATTATAAACTAAATGAAACTTTCTTCATACAAATACATTAAACTGATAAAATTGTAAAACTAATGTGAAGATATAATTCACGCTGCCAACCATGAATAATCATCCAGACAACTCTAAACGAGACAATCATTATAGTGATGAGATATTTGCATTAACTGCAGAAAGTTGTTAGGCGCCGACCGTTTATAATTCATTATTCCCTCCTGGGCACTTTTTGCGCTGCAGACTTTTCAGGCATTCCCGTTATTTTCTCTTTCGGGGTGCTATTTAATGTCTTGGGAATATGTTGAATTTTATCTCACTACTTACCGTAAATTTTTATGAATTTTTCATGGATTGCCGGTGGATATTTATATGCATCCCGTGCAGAAATCATCGGCCTGAGCGATGGACTATGTATTTTTCGGTTTCTATTTTTTTACATATATTCCTCGCGTATTTATGATAGAGTGGGAGATGGAGATATATGGAAAATTATTTTATGGTTCTATTGGTATTCGTGCGGAGGAATATTGATGCCATTTTTTACGATTATGGCCACTTGACCGGTATTTATAGAATCGTTATGTAGGTTTAATATTAATAAGGGTCATCCTACCGTAACTAAAATTAAGATAAATTACTCTTTAAAATGCACGTCTACTCTTGAACACGAATTTAATATAAATTTACTAATTATAGTCAATTTTTGAATTATTTATTAAATATTATTATTAAAAAAAATATAAATTTGAAAATAAAACGTTTCTGTGGCATAATAGCTAAAGTTCCTTTACATTATTATAAAAGAACACACAATCAGAGAACCGCTTACCGCTCTAGAAACCATTTCCACTTTTTGTTGCCAACAAGTCATTAGTCATGTGTTAATTAGGGTGAGACATTTTTGTTGTCAATTTTTGATGAGCGCTAAGCCGATTTATTCGAATGCCAAAAATAATAATACTTTTACATTTGGCGCAAATAGATTGAGTCTAAATGGTGCCGCAAGAGCAAAAACTATCAAACAGAGTAAATTTGCTCAATATTCGTCCAAGCGAACAAAACTGTCTTTGTCACGCTTTTGAAATAATTTTTATCTACTAGATTTATGTTTTCAAATTAACTGTCACTAACTAGGAAAAATCTCATAAAAAGAATGAAGGAAAATCAATTAATTTGTGATTTTTGATGTTTTTTGAGATGGTCAACTAAGAAGTTTTTAAAAACCCGAATTTTTGTAAATTTATCTTTTTTGTTTAAACGAGAAAAACGTAAATAATATAATAAAGATACGGTTTTTGCTATAAATTTGCTTTTTGATCAAAAATTCTATGTGCGGTATTATGCTCGCTTTTGTCGCTTGAACCAATTCTGGGCGATTTTACTTTTTGTTTGTGGGAAAAATTAGGAATGTTATTTTTTTGTTATTTTATAATTCTTCTTGGTGCTTATCAAAATTTAACAAAAAAAACAAGCTCTACCCTGGTACTGATGCATGCTACTGTTTATATGTTTTTGTTTCTATTTTTAGAATAACAATGTTTTTTTTAATGTTGATAGGTTACTGGAATAAGAGATTGATCTTCCGTTCTAATAATTTTTGTCGGTGTAACTTTAAAACGTTAGTCTTGGTGAAAATCATCAAATATCAAGAAGAAATCTAATGTCTGTACTAACAAACTAAATTGCGATTTTAATATAGAGTGTTTTTTTTTACTGCAAACTACACCATTTTAAATCGGGTGTTGCAAGGGATTTGCACAGATTTTTGCAATACTTGCTTTTTTTAAACTAATTTGTCTTACGAAACTTAACGATTTTAATTACTTTTATTTTTATTGTTTTGCAACTTTTTATTTTCTAACTACTCTTTTTTAAACTTTTTGCCAACTTTGCAATTGCGTAGAGTTTAGAATTATTTATCTCTAGTAGAAATAATCGGTAGTATACATTTTATGGAACTTTTTAGTATGTTGCTAGCTGCACTACCTCACTCGATGTAGCCTCTTTGGTCTTTTGTTGTTATTTTTATTGAGAAGTTTTGGTTTTGAATGCATCTAATGTTATACTTATCTGAGTCAAGATTATTTTGTTAAGAAGTTTTGGAATAAGTTTTTATAAGCATTGATTTGAGATTTGTAAAAGCATTATCTTTTCATTGCCCAATGCTATTTATTTGTGATGTAATATGATCAAATTGCCGTTTTTTGAAAACTGTTTAGATTAACAGATTAAAGGTAATAAAATAAACAAAACTGTTCTAGAACGCATACTTTAATTTATTTCTCAAAAACAAAATGTTAATTTTCAATCTTGGCACTAATATGCAAATATTGTAAATTAAAATATTGCGTTGCCATCCATTATATGGTTAAATATGTTTTTGATTGCGTTGTTTGTTTATTACGGCAGGATTTGCACTTTCATTAATGGTTTTGGTTAGGTTATTTTTGTCATTGGAAGTGTAGTTTGCTAAAATGTGTTAATGATCTTACTTCTTTAAATGTTTTTAGATGTTTTTTTATATTTTTTTAATTTTTTTAACAAAACCTTGAAACAAATGTATTCTTGATGAATTGTATGTAACTGTTTTTGTAGGTTTAATTTTAAAATATTAGTTTTAGTGAAAATTATCAGAAGAAACAAGAAATCTAATGAAGCAAATGTATCTGTATCGACAACTGGTATGTAATACACTATTTAAAATTGGACGTTGTAAAGGATTTGAACAGGTCTTTGCAATATTTGTTTTGTTCAAACTCATTTGTTTTACAAAACTTAACAACTGATTTAATTATTATAGCCTTACAACTTTTTACTTTCCTACTACTCCGACTGCTTTTTTTTTAGTTAATTTGTTGCATAAACTACCTGACGTACTATACTTCTTTTTTTTTACTATACATTTTATAGCACTACCAAGATGTTCAACTGTATCAGTTGTTGTACTTTAAAGTAAACGCTGGGTAGCTCTAATTTGTAGGTACGCTGTAGAATTGCAAGAAAATAAAGTATGTACTCTGTTTCAGATTAATTGTCTTAGGCTATTTTACTAGAAACCAAAAATTGTATCAAAGAACGGTAAACAGCATTTTCTAGATGCCAATGCCGTTTTTTCTAAAATATTGCGTTCTACAACGTATGTATTAGTTTTTTGAAGAGCAATCGTTTTTTAATATTATTTAAAAGATAAGTTAATTTTGAAAATTAAATGTTATACATATTTTTAAGAAAGTAATAGTTTAAAGGTAATAAAACAATCACAACTATACACAATTTACTTTTCAAAAATAAAAGGTTGCAATTAAAAATTGAAAACAGAATTTGGTCTATCTGGAAGCGTAGCTTATCACAAAATGTTTTTTATTGCAATTTTTATTTTTTAGAAAACATCCTTGGACAAATATGCAATCATAAAACTAGTAAATACTGCCAACATTTATAGTTAGTGGACAGAATAAGTGCAGTTGTTAAACAAGTAAAAAAATTTACAAACTTTACTACATTTTTTATGTGGTTTTAGTACATATTGAAAAGTTATTTGACTTTTTTTTATTATTGGAGTTTTGCACTAGAGAGCAACATTCATCACTGTCTGATTCTTCTTTATAGCAAAATGTTAAACAAATATAGTAAATATACCATTCTTTTCTGGATCAGGAATATACATTTGATGTGAGACTGGTATGCAGTTTGTGTTAAAATAATTGGTACATTCATTACTGCGTATTAGTTCAATTGATTTAATTTGTCTGGAGCATGTACGACATGTTTTTGTTTATTTTGTATTTTTTTTTTACTTTAATTTGTTTTTCTTTACGGTTTTGTTTATTTTGGGAAAGCTGGTCTGGTAAGGAAGTTGCCCAATAATTTTGATTTCACTACTTTTATTGCAGCACAATTTATTTCACTAATGCACGTATTTGGGCATGCTTCTAATTCTTAGAATTAGAACCGATAACTATATTGCTATCAACATTTAAGTTCTTTTACTCAATGGACTTACAATTTGACTACTCTATGGTTCTGAATGTTGCTGTAACACTTTAGTCCAATAACTTAATTTAACGCATTTCTAATATACTGTTATTGGACATTGTATTTTTAGGTTACATTTATGTTAAAGTTGCATAATTCTTACTTTATTTACTTAATAAGTTTATTAAATATTATGTAAAATATTCACTTTCATACATTATTATACTTTTTTCACAAACACATCTTTAACAAATTTTAAACACACCTGGAAAAAATATCTTAATGGAATATTTTGAAACTACCTGTTAATCTAAATGAGTATTGCTTAGTAGTGCCATCTAATAAAAAAATATCTAAATAGATATAAAGGAATTTTTAATAATTTAATACAAACTAATAACTGATATGTGTCCAACGACTATATAGTTTACCCTAGGTATGTGTTTAAATTTGTTTATCAACATGATAACAATACAAAGAAAAGTAACCTTGGAGCGGTTTTTTTTTATACTGGGCATGTCAATCCAACAAATACCTAGCATGGCCTTTCTAATGTACTAGAGAGCCTGGCATGTACATAGCACGTGCTTGATTATTTCATTAACTATTTCACATTTTTAACACAACAACTCCGAGTATCATTCTAACGGCTTCTTACTGCGTTGTGTGCTGATTTTTAGAAGGTGATTGAAGTTTTGGAGTAGTTAAGCAGTCCAGGGTTCAGGTCCACACGACATGAGGGTTGACTTTTTATTTGTTTTTGGCAGATGTGTTTTATTACAGTGTTTACCACCCTTACTCGCAGCGTATCCAAGTCCAACTTCATTCAGACTAAAAGCAGCCATTGTTGCCGAGTTGGTCTAGGGGCGGCAGACACATAGCTGCAGTGCGTGTAGTTTGCATGCCACCTGTTATATTTAGGCATGCCATATGCTGCAACTGATTTAGTTTGCCTGCATACAAGTTATGTAGTACTGCCCAGTATGTAAGTATAAGATAATCATAAAACTTATGACGGCTAAGTACAACCATAGTATAATTTTTGGCAAAAAGCCATATAAATTTTTTTGCATCTTACATTGAAATGTGGCCTTTATGTAAGCTTGTTCTTAATTACTTCAAAATGCTTTACCTTCTTTGATAGCGGTAGTGGAATTTTTAGGAGGTTTGGTAGGTTTCGTTTTTTTTGTGAAAAGATCCACAAATTTGTTTTCCGATGGTTAACATCTTGAGTTTATTGTTTAGTAAGATTGTTATGTCAACTAATTGTATAGAAACCACAATTATTAATTAGCTATATGCAGCTGTCAATTACTATATTTTATAGTAGTGAAGATAATATACTTTTTTGGGAACAACTTTTAGCAACTATTTTTCTGACCGTAAAATCTCCTACGGTAACTGTCACGGTTCTTTTATTCAACATGTGTTTTATCTATTCTCAAATTGTGGTATTTGCAGTTTTGAAGGTGGTTTTATTGAAATATAGATATTGAAAACAATATCTATAAATACGCCAAAAGTGGACATTTTATCTCTAAGTGATAGTTTAATTCGGTTTGTTACAAGATGTAGAGTTGATTTGTCGGATTGTTCTTGGGTGTATGTATATTAGTTTTATACGCCCAGGTTTAGTGATTAAGGTCGTTTTCCAAATTGATCTGTAGCACAAACACTCTAATGTCTTCAGAAAAATAGACATGGGGTTGATTGGTTGATAGGATTTTGCAAGGGTGTAAGTGTTATGCTTTGGTTTTGGTATGAATAAAATTTTACTACCCTTCATGCACTAGGTAAATATTGAAAAGCATTGGACCAGATTTTTGCCAAAGCACAACAACAAATTGTAGAAGTAGAAAACAATGGTACAAAAATTTGATCTAAAGTGTTCAAAATGTCTGTAAGGGTTCTTCAGGGAAGTATTCTCGGTCTACTACAGTTTATTATATTTACTAATGATATCAAAAAGTATAAATTAAAATAATATATAGTTAACTATGATACTAATTTATTGATCAAGGGAATATATGCAGTTTCTGCAAACAGGTAACGACTTAATGGAATCTGTAGGTTAGTGGTTTAGTGAAAGTAAGTTAAAGTTAAACAATAACAAAACAAATTTTATGTTTTTTTAAATAAATAATGTTTTGGAAACGCCTGCATACATAACACTTGATAACATATGAGCAAATTACGCAGATTTGACACGATTTCTAGGAGTGTATATTGACGATACTTAATCTTGAAAAATACACATTTAAAATATATGTAGTAAATTATCTTCTATAACTTATGCACATGCAAATAACGTTTAAAACTTTGAAGTAAAATCTCAAAAGCTACATCCTGTTTCAATCGACCGGAAGTTCCATAAGGAAGCTAACTTCCGCCGCTATTTTATCCCAACTAATAATGTTATACGCACAGTATATCACGCAAATTTTTACTCTAGTTTGAAATTTGGAATAAATATCTGGGGTAGCTCACATGATTTATTCAACGTTTTTATATGTCATTTACAATATAAAATATTTTAGAATTTGTAGTGGGGTATTCGAGGTTAAGAAGTTGACAGTACCAGCAATATATATCTTTAAATGTTAAAAATTTGTTTTTAGAAATAAAAGCAAGTTTTATTTTTGGTTACTAGAACAATCATATCTCGCAAGGTCTAAACTAGATTTAATCTAGTTTGTAAAAAAGAGTTTATGAAAGACACATTTTACTTTTGTATAAAATTATTTAATCACCTACCAAAACATATAAAAATTATTCAAAACCATAAAACACTATTTAAATATATTTGGATTTACTTGTGTGATATAGAATCTTATTGTAAGAATAAATACTTTAACTATTGTACTACAGTTTAATGTTCAAGTTTTTTTTTTTTGTGACTTAATTTACAGATTGTTTGTTCTCTGTTGAAATAAAACATTTACTTACTTACTTACACTACAGTCAGTTTGCTTCTGATAGATTGGCTGTGTATGACCTGTTGATTTGTCTCAGGCAACAAAGTTGCTATTAGCACTTTTATAAATAAATAATATTTTGTTAGCAGTTGAAGTGTTATCAACATCTTTGCAAAAAGATCACTAACTGTCTCATTGACGTTGACGTATGTGTCTTTTTATAATCTTTTTGGGCATTTTAAAAAACATTTAGTCTAATTAAGTTTTTGAGGTATCTATACGCCACAATAGTGTCTGGCTTCCGTTTGTCTGCCAAGTTGATCTTGACGGTTCTAAAACTGTCGAAGAGCTGAGACGTAAAACACTGTTATGTACTTGGTTCCACTTAGTTTGCCCAATCCTAAGAGCCTAATTTATACTATCCATGGTTTATGAATAAAAGATATTGTGTAATGTATTTTGCAAGGTTGCATTGAATAACCTCAATGTTGGCTTTAAGGATAATAGTGTATTTTTATCTCGGTTTTTTCTAGGTAAATCAATTACTCACCTCTGTTTCTGTTGCTTTTTTCTGTTGCAGCATATTTTTTGTTATTTTGATAATGGGTTTTCTGAACATTTAGCTAAACAAAATCCTTTTATTATTTGGTATCTGTTCTCACCTACTTCTAGAACAAAGTTAAGCTATTAATTCTGCTTTCCTAGGCGACTCATAACTAACTATACGGCATCTGGTTTTTTCTGGAGCCTCTGAGTGGTCTTTGTCAGCCTACGAAACCAACTTAGTGGCACAACGTTTTGTTGTGAATTTGACCATAGGTGTTGTAGATCAAACCGACTTGTTGTAGCCATTTCAGTAAAGCCTGATTGTAATTCTAAGAATCTTTCTTATGTGTAACAGCTTACTGAAGGTAAGAGATGTTTTACTTATGATGGATAGTGTATTATCTAGTTCCCGAATGTAGCATTTTTTATCAGCTTTGCCTCTTTTATGTTAGTTTTACCTAAGGGTGTGCTAGGCTGATAATTGCTACTTAAAGGTGCAATGAGACAACTTCCTTGTAACTGGGTTTTTTTTGTAGGGGGATATTGATTGACTTTCTTTCTAGCGTTTTTCATCTTTTTTTTGGGATGTTCATATTTTTTGCTGCTCCCTGTTTTAGAACAAATGTTTTTCTGCTTTAGGCTTTGCTTATTTTGGCTGGGGATTTTTGGTTTGGCTTTGACGCACTCTGTTATGGGTTAGAAACTACTGGCCCACCACATGAGGTATCTACTTTGTCTGAAAATGGGTTTGTTTGATTTTTAGCAGCCAAACGCGTTTTTTGACTTTTTGATTCAGCCCCGCAGATTCTGTGTTTTTGACACTGGTCTTTGGTGTTTGGTTCCAAGGCGTGATAAGTTTAGAGGTTGATGAAGTATTTGTAGACGCACTCCTACAGTATGTGTTTTTTGGGGTATTTAAATATTTACCCAATAAGTTGGTCACTACATAGTTTATACATGACTTTATTTTTGTTATGCATGGTAAAAAATCCCAAGTCTCTATATGTTTGTACTTTTGACATTTTAAACATTTTGCGAATGTGCTTTTAATTTTTTTAAACGCACTGTATGTTTTTTTAATACTTTAAATTTTTAAAAAAATTAATTTAAAACAAACATACTTGGAAAAATTAAAGTTGCGTAGCTTAACACAAACGCGGAATAGCGTAAAACAATTTTAAGATTACAAAGGTATAAAGCACGTCTTACCATGTAACTTGTCTCAAATATTTACTTCTTAATTCAATAATAATAAAAATATAGCTATGCTGCATTATTTTTTCTTCTTATTATTTTATTGCTTTTATGTAATATTTTAAATTAATTATTGAAGATATAATTGCATTCTCTTAAATGATAAGCATATGTTTATTTATTGAACTTTTTTTCTGTTGGTTTTACATATATTTTGAGCAAGTACCGCAAGTCAACAAGTTTCAACAGGTGGCATGCCAGAAAGATCTTGATTTTCACACTATTAGTTGTGTTTTCGATACTAAATTCATCAAGCTGGGGCTGTATTGTATCACATGTGGTATCGTGTGTTAATCTTTACGTAGAATTTGAAGGCAAGTAGTAATTTATTATTTTGTAATAATAAATTTTCAATCTTGTCAACTCTAATTATTAAATATCAATTAGAAAATTCTGTTTGATATATAGTAAATTAGTAATGTTTAATAATATTTTACACGAGTGGGTGGCTGATTACTGCTATATATTTATATGGTTAATTGGGGAATATAATTAGAACAACTTATTGTGTCTAAGGGAATAATTTATACATGTCTTATGGAAACAAATATATTATTAAATTATTTTATTAACATAATATAACAAACGTGTATATGTTTACTTTAGTTTGAAGAAATAAACAACTATAAATATGTGAAATTGTACTCATGTTTGTTCTAATAACATAACATAACATAACATAACATAACATAAATTTAATAAATTTATTCTAATTATAAAAATCTATACTTAGAAAAGCAACCACATTTTCACAACTTGCTTAATTGAGCATAACAGCGTAATTTGTTCAGTGTATATTATAAAAATTTCACTAATGCCTTTTAAAAAAATCCATTCTGCTTCAAAATTCAATCAAACGGCCTATTGTTCGTTGATGTTCCGTCTTGAACATAAAAATGTAATCAACTAGCATTGTAATCGTGTCAGTGCAGAGAACAATAATGCAGGGCCGTAAAAGCGTTTAACTTGCGCTTAGTTCTGCCATCTACAGTTTAGCCACATCTTGTAGGGATGTAAATTTGTTATCCCCTTTGACAACAACGAGTACATTCTCTCTTCTATTATGTAATAATGTAATTAAACTATGAATAGTAGCAACGGTGCGAAGTTTTAATCTTGTCAACAATGACATCGAAAATAATTTTAAAAGTGTTTTTTTTTTTAATTAATTCTTTAGCATGATATATTAAATATTTATAATATATAATATAAAAATAAGTTAGTGTCCAATAAATAATATACAAATATAAATTTTGGGTGAGTGGTCAATTAATTTATTAATTACTTTATTATTATTATGTTATATTAATAATTTTTTATTTATTTTATATATTTTATGAATATATACACAAATTAATTATTATTAACATCATAATATAGCCCGGAGGAAGAAGTAAAATAACTTTGAGTTATTGGCGATTTATTAAAGATATTAAAGTAATTAATAAATTAATTGACCACTCACCCAAGATTGATATTTTTATAATATAAAATATATTGTTAGTTTGGTTAAACATGCAAAAAACAACATTAACATGAATTGTTCGAAATATAGCAGCATTGGTTATTCGGCCAATATATGAAAATAGAAAGCTACTTGTATAAAGAAGGCTACAAAACTAGTCAAAGAGATGAACAAATACAGAAGTAAACGACTCAATTGATTGATAGGTTAGCTAGTATACAGCCACTCGCTACTAATGTTAGAGGTTCGAGTGTATCTTTAAATGACATAATTTAACCTTTTTTGCGGGTTAAGATGTGAAACTATTTCTAAGCTTTTTGTGCCTGATTTGCTACTTTTCAGTTCTGTGAATAACGTTTACATGCAACAAAAGTTGACTTAAATCAAAACCGTACTAGACAGTAGTAAATAAATTAAAAGTAAAATATCTGATGTATGTAATTTTAGTGATGAGTAAATAACCTTACATCACAGTATATTGATGTCTAGAAAATTTCACTATTTAAATTAAGTAGTTTGTTAACAGCCTGGCACTAACAAGAAAAATCATTATTAGCTATCAATCTTCCTAAAAATTTGCAAAGGGTTGGATTTGCATCTCGTGATGCATTAGCCTTTTTGCCTAATTGATAATGATCTTAATGTAAGAATATTATGTGACATATACTGTGCCAAACGAAGGAGTAGCTGATTGGCGTGTTTCATCTGAATTTTGAAATCTGTCGTTGAGAGGCAGATGCGTTGTATCAAGCTTTAGTTGGAATTTGGTTTATTTTTAGTTTAAGATAAGTTGGCCAACCTTTGTAACTTGATGTTGTGCGGGTTTTTCCACGCGGCGCATGTTAAATATGCCCTGGTTTCTTTGATTAAATGCAGGTGGAGCTAGGATGGGCTTCAGCGCATTTTACGTATATGGTGGATTGTGCTTCGATGCCGTGTGGTTATAGTGCTGGCAACAATGGCATTATACAATGTCACAAGATTTGTTTTGTGTTTGACGAGGACCGTAAGGGCTGGCTAATGGCTTATTAGCAGAAATAGCTAAAGATGACTTACCCATGCCTTTTTTCTGCTGTTTTAACTTTTTATTATTATCAATCAAGGTGACTTTTTTTCTATTACTTTTTTGTTCTCGAAGGTAATAAACTTAATCGGATTTTTGGAATCTTTTTTGATGGAGATTTGGACCGGGGCGTCCGGGGTTTTGGCGAGATGGGTTGGGTCGGATTTTGTTTTTAAGGAGTTCTTCATTCTTTTGAAGCTGAATATATAAATAATTGTCATAATCTGGTCTTTGTTCATCTTAGGCTCTACGCTCGAACAAAATCTTAATTACTTAATTACTTTAGACGGATTAGTTAGCTAGTGTGGGGATTTGCCTGTTACCTCCATCGGATGCGTCTTCATTGGAATTGGGGAAAGCTCGTCGGGAAATTCCCGAAGGGTAGTGGGAAAATAAAATACTCACCGCGAAACAAAAACTGGACTGGCCCTCCTGGTTGGGGGTTGGAGCGTTGGGCTGGTTTTTCAACATCCGAAAAAAACTTAAAATACTAAAAATCCCGCAACTAGCCTCGGAACAAAGGACAGAACAAAAAGAAAACGACCTACGCAACGAAACGGTAAATGAATTTTGGAACGTGGAATGTTCAGTCAAACAGGGACAAGACGGAGGAAATTGAAAAAGAGCTGGAGCACCTAAACAGCGACATCGCAACGTTCACAGAGACAAAGAAGAAAGGAAACGAAGTGGAAAACTTAAATAATTACGTACACATTTTTAGTGGAGTGCCAAAGGAGTCCAGAGCAAGTAAAGGAGTGTCTATCTTAATCAGCAAAAAGAAAATAACTAACTCGACAGCACACAACGAAAACATCCTATCAGTCAATATGAACATACTGGGACATAAAATTAAATTTTTCAGTGTATACTCACCATTAAACGACAGCCTGGTAAATGAAAAAGATGCATTTTTTACCACACTTGAACAACTAATTTCGGAAACGGGCCAAGATAGGGAAATAATTATACTGGGAGACCTCAACAGTAGGACAGGGTCCCAGGAAAAAGCAACATAATCGGTCCATTTGGGGAAAATACCATTTACGACAACGGACAAAAAACTATCGACCTTTGCGAAGCATACGACTTAAGGATCATGAACGGATTCTACAGGCACCGAAACATACATAAGTGCACATGAGTCCAACACACTAGGAATCTTAGATCAATAGTCGATTATCTCATTGTAAGACAAAAATCCAACCTAAACGTAAACGATGTAAGAGCACACAGAGGAGTGACTTGTGGATCCGATCACTATTTGGTAAAAGGAATAATACATATCTCAGCAAACAAGGGTAACCAAAGAAATCCAAAAACGGTGAAAAATACAACTGATACATCAAAACAAGAAGTGTACAACGTTGGAAGCCTATCTCAAGATAGTGTAAAATATCTGTATAACAGACGGCTGGATCAGAAGCTGGAAAATACGAAACCCGACACGAACAAAGAGAGGGATAAAATACAATGCATGCATGCAGAAATGTAATAAACAGTGATGGATCAAAGAAATCGAAACAAAAATACAAGACATAAAAAATAAATATCTACGGTGGATCTCGACCAAAGAAACAAGAGACAGAGAGATTTACGAAAAATCAAAAAGAGAAGTAAAAAACCTAATCAACTACAACAAAAATCTGCTATGGGACAACAAGTGCAGAGAAATAAATACATACATTGGAGGTAGTAAGAGCAGCGAGGCCTGGACATTTGTTAAAACACTTAAAACCAACGAGGCCGGACATGTTTTAATCCAAATTATCCCAACGCAAGAATGGGTGACTACAAAAATGTTCTTACAGAAGAAAGGACAGAATTCAAACAAAATATGTCTCCGGGGAGAGTAGGAGTCGACGATGAACCGATATCAATAACGAAAGAGAGTGTTATGAAAGCAGCCAAGCAACTTAAAAACAATAAATCACCGGGACCAGGAGGACTGCAGGCTGAACTTGTAAAAAATGGGACGGAAAAGCTGTATACCGAACTAACCACAATGTTTACAAAATGTGTAAACGGAGAACCAATATTGGAAGAAGCTAAGGAGTCGCATATAACATCAATTTATAAGAAAGGATCGAAAAAAGAATGTTTGAATTGCAGGGGCATAGCCGTTACCAGCACCCTCAGCAGATTCTACGGCAGAATACCAAGGGACCTGATAGAAGAGGAGCAACCCCACATATCTGAAGAATAGTCATGTTTTTGGGCAGGAAGATTATGCATCGACAACTTATTTGCCCTGAAACAAATCATAGAAAAGAACACTAACACCTACGAAGAATTACATCTGCTATTTGTGGATCTAGCCAAGACATATGATAGCATACCACACAACAATTTATAGAACGTTCTACAATAATCATCCATTAATACCGCAATTATAAACGCAATAAAACACCTATACGAAAACTCAACTTGCAAGGTAAAGATAGGCGGAAAATTGTCGGAAAGCTTCCATATCAGCAAGAGACTCCGCCAAAAATGCTGCCTATGTCCCACACTGATCAACATATACATTGAGCATGCAATGAAGAAATGGAAGAGGAAATGTAGAAACATGGGAATTTCTCTATCCGATGAAACGATGCTATACACGTTGCAATTTGCGGACGACCTGGTCATAATAGCGCAGGATAAGGAAGACCTGGAATACATGAGCCGTAAACTCATAGAAAAATTCAAAAGATGGACAAAAACCATGAACATATAGAAGATCAAGTATATGTGCATTGGTGGGAAAGCAGAAGACCTAGACTTGGAGAACCACGGACATATTGGCCCGGTTAACGAGTATAAATATTTTGGCGCAAGGTTCCACAAGTCAGGAACGGACAACAGAGAAATAGGACAACGAATAGCACAAGCAAAAAAGCTAAAAAACGCGCTAAACGAACTGTTGTGGAGTAAAGATATTACACAAAGAGAAAGCTAAATATATACAACACGATGATTAAGAGCAACCTACTATACGGATGCGAAACGTGGAGAACAACTAAAGTATGGAAAAATAAACTTAGGGCAGTGGAAATGGATGTTATAAGAAAGTCACTACGGGTATCCAGATTGGATAAAATTAGGAACGATGAACTAAGAAAAATGGACATGTCCAGCGCATGCAGCCAACAAGAATACCAAACCTAGCTCTAGAATAGAGACCGCTAAGAAAAAAACATAAGAGGAAGACCGAAGAAAAAATTGGAGCAAGGAATTTCAAGAGCTATGAGCGAGAGAAACCTGGAGACTCGACAATAGGAAGATAGGAGAGAATGGAAAGCGGGTATTGGACAACGTCGCAAAACGTTCTAAAACCGATATATAGTTAGCTAGTTGATGATTGATTATGTAAAATTAACCAATCAAAATTTTTTTTAGGATGACTTCGGTGGCTACG
This sequence comes from Tachinus rufipes, assembly GCA_963932245.1. Classification (NCBI taxonomy): domain Eukaryota; kingdom Metazoa; phylum Arthropoda; class Insecta; order Coleoptera; family Staphylinidae; genus Tachinus; species Tachinus rufipes. The sequence continues at coordinate 89,897,897 of OZ010743.1, forward strand.
GTGATTTGTTAAATGTTTATTGAATTTAGTCTTGTATCAGATGGAATTATTTAATATATTTGTTCACAATTGTTGCAAAATGTAATCTTTAATTACTAAGGCTAAACATTTAGCACGCTGTTTTTACTTTTAAATGGAAACTTGTAATAATCCTACTGTTAATTTGTTTTTTTTTTTTTTTAATTATTATTTAAACATGTCATTCTGGACTACTTTAGCTAAATAATTTGTTTTTATTATAATGATAACTTATTTATATAACTTATTCATAAAAAAAATATAATTGCTTGTAAAACGATCATTGGCACATGTTTTTAATAATTCAAATTCTTTGTTGCATTTGTCTTATTAAAATTATTTTCACGAGTACAATACACTCCTGAAATTTGGTCTGGTCATATATAATATATTATATATTATATATAACATATTTATTGTTTACTTTTTGGGTATAAAAACGCATTTATATATTTATGTAAACAAACAAATATTGAACACTTGAAAAACATATTTTTTTATTAATCCATGTTTTAATACGCAAAGTAAACATTTGTTATACTGATAACAAAAAAAAAACATTTATCTAAATATTGTATATTTACATTATACATTAGTCAATTTGAAAATTTGAGCGAGTGGTCATATATTAGATTTTATGTGTCATGTGTAATGGAATTTTGCGCAAACAAATTACTTCACCGTAGATGGTGAATTTTTAATTTGAACGATCCGAACGTGATGCTTTAAATATTGATTGCTATTGCCCATTTCCATTTTATTATCAGTGAAACCAGATCTGCACTGAAACTGGTGCATAAAAACAGCAATCCGATAGATTTCGTCGTACGCTCAACCTCGTATCATGTTGTATTTTTATGCCTTCGGTAAATAAAATGAGTTTAAGATAATGTTATTTTAGGACTAGAGCAGACTATGAATCTGATCAAGTGTATGTAGGATTTTATATTTAAAATCTGTGTACTTAATCGGCGGGTTTAATTGCATGTGGATTGAATCAAATTTTGATTCGCTGACTCATTCAATCGATCATTAATTTTAACTGAAAGTTTTACATATCATGCACTTAACTTTAATAATTATTTTATGAGGGCAACTACAGCATTTGATTATTTAGGTAGCGTTACGCCCAGTTTTTTGACAATTGAAACAACAAAACAAGCCCACAACTACTACACTGAGCGTTTGTCGTTAACGTTATATATTAATTAATTAAGGTATATTTTTACTCTAACGGCTAATGCCGTTTGCCACCAATCTTTTCTAAGCGTTATTAACTGCTATTTTATGCGAAGGCATTCACTGCGAAAGAGGAATTTTGCACTTTTCTTTTCTGGCATAAAGCGGATAGATTTTGAAGCAATTTCTTTTTATTACAACACTACACATGTTATACCATAACACCAAGTATTTATTAGAGTTTTGCTCAGAGTTACTTAATTAAACTATTTTCTCAGATAATTTTGTTAGTGTATATATAATTGCTCATGACTATTGTTTGGCATACAACCTATAGATCTTACAGCTATTGCAAGCTTAACAATCTTTTGTAATTGTTGTGAAACTATTGGATTTTAAATGCTAGTGCACAATGTCACAGACTAGTGTGTGATTAACAATCTAGTACAACCCTAACTCTTGCAATGCATTTAACTACAGCGGACAAGTATTTCAATGATCTTAACCTTCGTAAGGCCGTGCGGGGTAATTTTGTATCCCAGCAACGATTTTTTTAAATAACTTATATATTCAATAACTTGTAATATTGTGCTTTTAGGAATGCTAACTCACACATTCTACGAGTTGAATACATTACGAATTATTTTTGAAATTTATTATATAGTGCAATAAAATGCGAACATATTGGCCGGGGTCATGAATTATCCCATGCGGTCTTTAGTGTAACAATTATAAGTGCGGAGTTACAAGTCGTTTTTCGTGTTGTTTTTTTCATGGTAGATCATCTAGAATCAGGTTACGGAATAACAACAGATAATTTTTTTACATCTTTAAGTCTTTATCGAATAAGTTGTTGGGCAAGAAACACTTCGCGGAAGTGTGCGTAAAAATAAATTTTTCGTGTAATAATAGTGTTTTGAATAAATATGTGACACTATATCTGTTGCTTATTTTTTTATAATACATAATTAAGTAAAAATTTGTCATACAAATTATAATATCTTAACTTATTGCTTGGGGTACAAAATTGCTCCATGTGGTCGGATAAAGGACAAAATCCACTCGGCCTTACGAAGGTTAACGTATATTTATTTGACTATGTTTAAACATCCTTATATAACAGTGAAGTACCTCTATTACTTCAATATTAATGTTTTTTGTTATTACACTTCTTCTGTATGTTTGTTTGTAGGCTATTTGAAGGTTGACAGGTTATCTGGTTGCGTTTTTAATAGACGTAAGTTTGCAATTGTTGCCATCTTTTTAACGTAAATATTGACAGGTGACAGACAGAACATTGCCGTTATAGCTGCAGTTGGTGTTGTCAACATGCCACCTGTTAAATTCAGGCATTTTATTTTTTGCAACTAATTTAGTTTTGCTTTTGGCCATTATATCAGTGCTTCGTATCTAAGCATAGGTCTTAGAACAGTTGTGTACATATTTAGTACTATCTACGGAGACAGTTTTTCTGTTTTCCACACAGTTTGACTGAATTGCTAAAGAGACATATGAACTTTTTTGCATCTTATATTTAGATGTACGCTTATTGTCAAAAATTACATATTTGATAAACAAATAAATTAAAGATATTTTACTTTGGTTTAATTTTCTAATTATTTTTGTGTGAAGTTATCTAGTTTGGTTTTTAAAGGATTAATCTTTAGAGCCTGGTTTTAGCATCATTTTTAAATTAATTTTAAGGTTTTTTGCATCAAGTTGCAAAGTATGCTTTTAATTTTAACGTTTAACAAAATTGTTGTGTCATTTGCATGTTCAATTGTATAGAATCCACGATCATTGAGTTGCTGTATGAAGCTGTCAACTATTATATTTCTTAGTAGTGGGGATAATAAACTTTTTTGGAACAACCTTTAACAACGAATTTTTTGCTTATTGAGTTTCTTACAATAACTGTCTTAGTTCTTTTTTCTATTATGTGTTGTATTCATTTACTGATTGTAGGGTTTACACTATGCGTTGCAAGAGCAGTTTCTATTTTTTGTCTCTTACTGATGTTTTGATTTGGTCGATTAGGGCTGATTTTATGAATCTTCTTTAGGTATATGCATATTGGTTTGGGTGTATTGACTTAGTGATCAGGAGCGTTTTTCGAATTGAATTTGCACAACTGTTTTTTTTAGGAGCAAAAACGTAAGACTGATTGGTCGATAGGATGATAAGTTGTAATTCTTACGCTTTAGATTTGGTATGAATACGACTTTTACTTCTTTTTATGCTATAAGTATGTATTAATGGAGATTCTTGCCAGGTGAGTTTGGATGATATCTTTGCTCTATTGTAGAAGGACAGGAAATCTTGACGCTTTGTTTGGATTTCTAGAAGTATTTTTGTATTTATATATTTGTGATCTGATATTGAGACCGACCAAGATACTCGTTAGTCGTAAATTTTGTTTAAAATGCTAAGGGTTGCAGTGTGATATCTATCACACTCTGGCTGCGGGACGTAACGAACGTTGGTTTGACGCTTTGGTTTAGTATTTCCAGTTATGTGGTTGGCTACGTAAACACATTTTTACTTACTTTGCCTAATTTGCAGACCTTGGTTTGTAGCGTTTATAGTTTTTGGATTAGGGCTATTGTGTTCTGTTTGCGGTACAGTGTTGCTACGGCCTCTTGGCAGTGATGCAAGTTGCAATAAATACGTTCAATGTATCAAGTCATCTGTTGGCTTTGGGGACAGTGAAGTATTTTCATTCCGGTTTTGTCTAGGTGGATCAAACACTTTTGATTTTATCGTTTGCTCTTTTTGCGGAACAATTTTTGTTATTTTGATGGCGGTTTTTCTAAACATCAAGCTCAGCAGATTCTTTATACCATTTAGTATTTGTACATCTTTCTCACTTATTATAGAACAAGGAGTTGACCCTCCAGCTCTCTTAACTTGGCGATGTGTAATATGCACCAACCTTTGACTTTGAACTACTGGTTCTGCGTTGCTAGTAGTATTTGTTAATAATAACGCTTAGTTGTGATTTTGTCTACAGCGGTAGTATAGAAATTACATTTTGTAGCTTCCCCAGTGAGGCGTCATTAGCACATGCGATTCTTAAATGTTTCTTGTGGTAGAAGGTAGGTGTTTTGCCTGGGGTGAATTGTAGTAAAGTGTTATTCAGCTCTAGAGTAAGAGTTTACTTAAGGGTTAAAGGGTTACCGGCATTTGAAGATGCGATGAGGCAATCTTCTTGTAACTAACTAAGTCGCTCTTTTTTCTTGTAGGATGGATTGATTTTCTTATTTTTTGCTGTGTCTTTCATTCTCTTTATGGGTTGTCCAAGTAAGAATTAAAACGTGGAGGAGCAAATTTTTTTTTTGCACTCTGTTTTAGAGAAGTGGCTTTCTGTTCTAAGGTTTTAGGTTTTGTTTCTTTTAGAGATGTTTTCAATTTGTTTTGGGTTAGCAGAAGGTTTGTTTGCTTTTTATCAGCTAATTTTGCTTTTTTTCTCTTTTTGCTTTAGCAAAAGCAGTTTTGGACGTCATCGAAGTATCTGCAGTTATAGAGTTTTTTGGGGTATCCATAGATTCACCCGTAGGTTGGTTTTGAGTTTTTGTTTCTTATAGTTGAAAAATTAAAATTTATTTTTTTGGTTCTCTACAGGCCATGAAACTCACAAATTGGAGACGTCAAAAATTAATCAATAATGTTACCAGATAAGGTGGCTTGTATACGAACGAGTGACGTATACCAAACCAATAAGTGTCCGCACACTTATTGGTGTACTGTATACACGTTTAAGGGACTCAACTTTTCGGTCATGTGACTTGGCGACGCAGCCGATTGATTAAGTTGGGTTAGACTTGACCATCCGATTTACATGAAATTAAAAAAACTGTTTTATTAATTTATACTATTAACTTTGTTATTTAAAATAATATTTTTAGAAACATAAATTGGACTTGCTTGCAAAAATTTACTTTTGTTTGGAACTTTCTCAAGTCATAATATTGAGCTACTGCTTGTTGCTTATCTTTTATGTTTAGAGATTAGTTTTGTCTATTTTTTTTTATTTTTTCCTTCTTGGTTCTTCATAGAGCAGATACCGCTTTCTATAATTTTTTTATCACTAATTATTATTAGTATTATGCAATCTGATTAAGTTATTTCTAAATTAAATAGTTTTTAATATAATTTAAAACATTCTTATTTAGCTCTGAGTAAGGTGAATCTATTGCGAACGTCGCGGCGTCGTTATGTTACTTTTCATACATTATTTAATTGAAGACAAAATGGTTATGTGCTAAATACCAAG